>OX463229.1:67613305-68813305 GCA_949820135.1 Sylvilagus floridanus
TCGGGCGTGGTCGATGCGCTGGGAGCCGGTCCCCGTGTGGCTGTCAGGCGGTGGCGCAGCCTTCGGAAGTGGGCGACGATCGGGTTGCACAGGAGCTGCCCTCAGAAGTCAGGTCTCCTGGGACCTGGTCGGTTCTCAGTCCAGGGCGTTCATAAACGAGCGGGACCGGCCTCTCTCCGCTGCCCGATTTCCCGGCGTGTCCCGTGCTCTCCCCGTCCGCCATTGCCAGCACGTGGAGCAGCCCCCCGCCCCTCCCCCAGCCTCAGCCTCCAATCAAGGAGTAAAATCTCATTTTCTTCCCAAAGTGTCTTGTCTCAGGCCTTTTGTTCTGGAAAAGGGAGATGGACAAGGACACCATTGTGAGAGAGAGTTTAAAATGTTCTAGATCCAGAAAGGGAAGATAACGGCATCGTAGAGTATTAGAACAGAGTGCTAGAAAGAGGAGTAATGTAAATGAACACATTTGCATTTTTGAGAAGTTTCCAAGATTATCTCTGCTGACCGAAGCACACGTTATAACCCTGTTTGATGTGGCGTTCAGCGCGTCTGGGGAAGTGCTCGGGACAGTCCGCAGGGCTTGATAAATGCCGGTGACAGGGGCGCCGTTGCTCAGTGTGTAAGAGTGTGACAGTCTGTGGGCTTGATGCACACTCTTTCTTTGATTTATTTTGAACTTTATTTGAAAGGCAGAGAGGAAGAGAAAGAGAGAGAGAGAGCGAGAGAAAGAGAGAGAGAGAGAGAGAGACAGAGAGAGAGAGAGAGGCCTTCCATGTACTGGTTCACTCCCCAAACACCTCAGCATTCACAGTTGGATCAGAACAAAGAATGGAAGCCAGAACCCAATCCTTGTCTCACGTGAGCAGCAAGGGTCAAGGTCTTTATGTTGTCTGCTGCTATCAGTGTGTGCGTTAGCAGGAGGCTGCATCAGAAGAGGAGGAGCTGAGACTAACCAGGCACTGACATGGATTAACCAGGCACTGACATGGGCTAACCTGGCACTGACATGGGCTAACCTGGCACTGACATGGGCTAACCAGGCACTGACATGGATTAACCAGGCACTGACATGGGCTAACCAGGCACTGACATGGGCTAACCAGGCACTGACATGGATTAACCAGGCACTGACATGGGCTAACCAGGCACTGACATGGATTAACCAGGCACTGACATGGGCTAACCTGGCACTGACATGGGCTAACCTGGCACTCTGACATGGGATGTGTGAGTCCCAAGCAGTGACTTAGCCTCTGTGCCAAATATGGACTCCTCTGGTAGATTTTTAAACTATAATACTTTAAACCCATGAAAGAGATTTCATATGCTGGCTGTTTTAGAAGTGTAGGACATAAGGTTGATTTGTTGCTAAGAAACTTTACATTTTAAAGTTGTCATGATTTAAAATATGGAGAAAATCAGAATTTTTACGTTTTATGCATTTGTCTTAGTAGCACAGGTGCGCGTCTCCCTTGACCTTGAGCCTGTACGTGTCACAGGTGTTTGATTCGGTCAACGTGTGTCCCCACAGAGCACACTTCACTGTTCACAAGGTGGTTCCACCCTGACAGCACCTGCTTTGGCCGTTCTTGGTGCTTCAGGACTCTGTGTACAGAGCAGACTGCTTCGTGACGCAGGGCCTCTGGCTGACCTGTAGACCAGTTTGACAGGCGTCATCTGGTTGCCCTACGTGGGCGGCAGGAACCCAAGTCCTTGGGCCGTCACCTCTGCCTCCCAGGCACATGAGCAGGACGCTGGATCAGCAGCGGAGGTGAGACTTGACCAGGCCCTCAGATGTGGGACGTGGGCTTCCCGAGCAGCCACGTACCCTGCCGTGGCACAATGCCCTCCCCAGAGGCCATGTCAGCAAGGAGACCGGCCACAACAAGGCGGATGCAATATCTCCTTGAACGCTCGAAAGCAGCCGCACTGATTGTCACCTTGAGATCAGACATACGTTTAAGCTCTGGTGAACAATGTGAGATAACTGGCCAACACGCTGACTTCAATGGGTCAGATCGTATTAAACAGCATTTCCTCTTTCTCTCACATTATACACGGCACCAGTTTAAAAAGGTTGATATGTGTAGTTTGCATTGAGTCTTCAGACATAGGAATTTAGTGAATCGTTTTTTGTTCTCTTTTGTAGTTATCTTGTCCAAAACTGTATGCATCTTCCTTTTTTTTAAGATTTTTTAAGATTTGAAAGTCAGAGTTACACAGAGAGAGGAGAGGCAGAGAAAGAGGTCTTCCATCCCTTAATTCACTCCCTAATTTGCCGCAATGGCTGGAGCTGTGTGGATCCAAAGCCAGGAGCCAGGAGCTTCTTCCAGGTCTTCCACGCAGGTGCAGGGGTCCAAGGACTTGGGCCATCCTCCACTGCTTTCCCAGGCCATAGCAGAGAGCTGGATGGGAAGTGGAGCTGCTGGGACTCGAACCAGCGCCCACATGGGATGCTAGTGCTGCCGGTGGCTTTACCCGCTAAGCCAAAGCGCCGGCCCCGTATGCATCCTGTTTGTAAAGTGCAAATGCCTTCTCGGGCCCCTTCCTTTTCTCTCCATCTCTCTTTAATTGCTGTCTATCCCCACATACATTTGTGATACACATTGCTATTGTGATTATTGAGCAATTTTGGCCCATAAAATATACACTGGGCGGTGGAGATTTAGAAATCTCAACTTAGAAATCATTCAGCTCATCTATCCCTGTAGCAAATGTTCTTTTCCTCCTAAGAGGTGAGACGTCAGCGGAGTGGGACTGCTGTTCGGGGAGACCAGAAATTCCTCAAGAGAACTACCGGGAGGGCCACGACGTCACCCGGATGGCGGCGACGGTGTTCGCGATGTGCCAACACTACACCAGAGGCTCGAGCGCAGCGTCCTTGTTGATGCTTACACCCTGATGGACCAGAGAGAGGAACCTCAGAGCTGCTGGGGAGCAGGCCCAAGGTCACAGAGCGGACAGCCGGGCTGAGTCCATTACAGCCTCCAGGAGCCTCCGCCCTGCGTCTGCGGATTCCGCTCTCCCGAGTCAATCAAGAGCTGGATGTTGATGGACAGGTCCCCAGGATGCTGCAAGGACAGGGCAGCTGCCCCAGGCCAGGGTCCCGGACCTGCCGCATGACGCTTTCCCGCTCCCGCAGTCTCGGCGCTGCCTTTGGTCGCTCACTGTATTCTCAGCAGGTGCTTTCCAGGCAATGACAAGGGTGTGGCCCACGGCGGGCAGTTCTGTTGCTGTAGCACCCAGGTGAGGGGACTGGGGTCCAGAGAGGCCCAGGACCTTGACCAACACCTGCCAGCTGGCCCTTCCGAATTGCCCCGGCTCCTCACCAAGAAGTTGAGGAAGCTGCTTTCATTTTATTGTATTGTATTTTGCTTTATTTGTGTCTGATCACATTTCAAACTTCCTGAGAGTTTGGGTTTTCTGGTGGAATTACTCTGGACATCTAAGTGCAATTAAAACAGCAACCAAAATAAGAAAGAAACACACTACAGTCCCACCCAGTTCCCCTCAGCACCTTCAATCAGCAGCTAGAAGCACTTTGAAGTCTGCAGGAGGTCAGCAATTAGGCTTGTTTGGCAACTCACTGCAGGGAGTTAATGATTTCTTTGGCATTTTTGCAACTTTTGATAGCGATTGCCTTCAGCCCGCCACAAAGGTCTAGAGAGGCCTTGGGAGATGGTCATTTGAGAGGATAACAAAGCCATTTTAGGAGAACTGAGCTGTGTTGTGAAGAGTTCTGGAGATGGAGCCCAGATGCTCACCCGGGGCCTCGGGGCCAATCTGGGCTGCAAACAGGAGGGAGCAATCCCCCAAGTGTCATGCTCCCCACACGAGGGAATGCCAGGGATCTGAGAGATAAACTAAATCGAGAGGAAAACAGGGGACGCAGCCAACCTCTCTCCAAGACAGGAGATTGGAACTTGGGTTCAAAGGAGAGGTGGCAATATTTTTCATTATGTGGCTTCCTAGGGGCCACACTCAATTTTGTTGCTGGATTAGTTATAATCAAGATGTAGTTTTCATGTTTGTGTTGTTTTAAACGACATCAGGCAACAATCACGAGAAATCATTTACAGTGATTTTGCCTCCTGTTCCTGGGGCGCAGCAGCGGTGGGATCCACAGAGAAGGAGTGGGATGCGGGAGACGCTCCCAGCGGCCAGGAGGGCCGGTCCATGGTTGGGTCTGGGGACCTGTGCAGTGCCGTCACGTGTAGTAGATGCACAGAGGCATTTCAGAGCAAGGCAGTTGATTTCTGTGATGTTTTACAACTTCCATTGCCTGACCGTGAGCAGTCTAGGGAGTCTTACCCCTGGTTGTACATGGAAAATATATGAAGATACTGAAGTTCATGCCCTGCCACGCATGAGCTCCAAATATGTAGATGCCCCACCGACATGCACGCTCTTCCCAAAGCACACATCATCTCTGAGCAGAGGGCTGCGCAGAGGAAGTGAGATTCATGATCGGAAGCTTGGCAGTCTAATCAGATTACCATGCAAACTGACCTCCTGGGTGGGAAGCCTCAAGCTATGCCATCCCCTTTGTGCTCTGAGTGTGAATGTGGCTCTGGTGTGGCTGCCAGGAAGTGGAGGAGAGACAGAGAAGTTCTGGATGACCCCATCCTGGGATGCGTTCGTCTGCTCTCCGATCACTGCCAATGTTGGCTCCGTTTTAATGGTTCCCCCAAAACAGAAAACTTGTAAAATTATGTAACAAGTCTTCAAATGTCCCTTATTTCCTGACATGAAGGTTTGCTTAAAAATTTGGTAGAAGCAAATGATTTACTAAATGTCCTAACTGAACTCTCTTTCCCTAACGGGCAGGTGAGATTGGAGTGGGGGTGGGCAGAGAGAGATAACACGCATAGAGAGAGGTGGAGAAACAGAGACAGAGACAGAGGGGGGGTGGGTAGGTCCTTCCTGCTAGGGGCTCTGACCCATTTACCCCCCCCAGCTGCCTGGAACCAGGAGGATATTTCAGCTGAATGAGGTTGAATGGAAGTTAAAGTGAAAGACACACGGTGGGTTACTGTGTTCAAATTCAATGATTATCTTCAATTGATAAGCTTTTATCTGTTTAATCTGTCTTGGGGAGCTAGGCAAAGAGATGATAAACAAGGCCCTGGAGTACGAGGGCCTCTGCCTCCCTGTGGACTTCTGCTGGCCACTCATTCTTGCCCCCGCAAGCAAGAAACCACAGCTCTGAAACAGGGAAAGAGAGAATAACCAAGTTGAACTTATTTGTACTAAAATAAGGAAATGTTGTGCTGCTTTGGGACAGTCTCTCTGAGCAAAGTGCACGCTGGTCTCAGACACAGTGTTGGCGTCCAGGGCTGGTTGGGGTCCTGTTGGTTACAGTGAGGGCCTTAGCGTCGTGGTCATTGCCCACTGCTGTGGTTGGTGTTGTGGTCATTGCCCACTGCTGTAGTTGGTGGTCATGATCATCACCCACTGCTGTGGTTGGTGTTGTGGTCATTGCCCACTGCTGTGGTTGGTGGTCGTGGTCTTCACCCACTGCTGTGGTTGGTGGTCGTGGTCATAGCTCACTGCTGTGGTTGGTGGTCATGGTCATCGCCCACTGCTGTGGTTGGTGTTGTGGTCATCGCCCACTGCTGTGGTTGGTGTTGTGGTCATTGCCCACTGCTGTGGTTGGTGTTGTGGTCATCGCCCACTGCTGTGGTTGGTGTTGTGGTCATCGCCCACTGCTGTGGTTGGTGGTCATGGTCATCGCCCGCTGCTGTGGTTGGTGGCCGTGGTCATTGCCCACTGCTGTGGTTGGTGGTTCATGTCAGGAGTGATTCCCTGAGAGAGGCTACTGATCACTCAGATTGGTTAACTCCTTGGGAGTGCTCATGGCCCTGCTTGGATTAGGGTGTGTTGTCCTCGATTGATCAGACAGTGTTGAAGCCAGTTCTGGTGTTTGCTTGTTACCATGGTGAGACAACAAGTTATGTTTTCTTAGGCATGGGGATTTTCACATTTTCCCTCTCATCATGTACAGTTTAGGATATTTTATATTTTAAAATCACATTTTATTCAGCGCATCCCTGCTACTAGCTAAATGAAATAAATGTGTGAAAAATACAAAAGGTGAAGAGGTGAAAGCAGGCTGGCCAGGGCCTCTAGAACCCAGGAGTGACCGCCGGCGAGTGCCTGGGGCCTTCTGCTCTGCTTCATAAATCTCAGACCTAGAGTTGAAGAGGTCAGCAACCCAGAAATGTCAACTGACATAGATTTAAAAGGCCCTAAGAAACTGCTCTCTCTTGCCAAAGAACCAGGAAAGGTGCAGTGTGACAGAAATAATACTCTTGCACAAAACATGGTCTACTCGAGCCAAACCCCACAGAGAGGAGAGCAGCCTCACCCCGACCCGGCCCGGAGAGGCCAAGGGCGGAGTTTGTGTTTCCACACTCCCAGGGCCACAGCAAGGTCCACAGCCTACAGCACGGCGGTGCCAGGACTTTCATCTCCGCACGGAGGCCATGACCCCAGGGGTTCAGTGGAGACCAGTGGGGGTGTGGGCTGCCCCCACCTGGCCATGACCCCAGGGGTTCAGTGGAGACCAGTGGGGGTGTGGGCTGCCCCCACCTGGCCCTGACAGAGGCCAGTCTGCTTCCTCGTGGGGAGGGCATCCGAGGAGTTTTGGAGAGTGGACAGTTGGGCTTTTACCATCAGCCACAGTCATGAAATCACCCTCTGGGGTCCAAGAGGCCGGGCGGGGAAGGGTCGGGTGGTCAGAGCCCTCCCACCCAGGGAGCTCTCAGTGGGGCTGATCCCACCCCGCCCAGCAGTAACGGGGTGCACATGCGCCCGGGGGCAGCAGAGACCCAGGGGGAGGCTGGGCTTCCCATCCCAGCTGCAGACACGGGGCCGTTCTCTCTCTTTCCCTGTCACAGGGGTGTCGGAAGCAGCCAACCAAAACAGAAGGTTCAAATAAAATCTAAGTCTCTGGGCATTCAATTAAAAACATTCAGGTTTAATCAAATATCACTTGTCATACAAGATCCAGGAAAATCTCCTCTGTAATAAAAAAATAGATGCTAACACTTAGAAAGATCTTAAATTTCTCTGACAAACATTTGAAGAAGCCATAAAACAAAGAGCGTCTTGGAGCAATTACACACACGATTGCAGTAAATGAAAAACATAGCCTCTGGAAATCAGCTGAGTAATGAAGAAGAACCAAGTGGAAACTTTAGAACTGAACAGTACGGTAACCAAAATAGAAAGCTTAATGGATGAGTTTAACAGCCGAATGAAGGCGTAGTTGAAAGAATGAGTGAGTTTGTGAATGGAACAATCCTTCCCCCTGAACCACGAGGAGACTTGGGAAAAAATCGGCCTCAGGAGCCTGCGGAGCTGTGACAGAAATGCCCTGTCCCTGTCGGGAGAGCCCTGGAGCCAGGAGGAAGGAGACGGTGCTGAAAAATACCTGGAGAAAGTAGGACTGGAGGGTTCCCAAATTTGGCAAAAGATCTAAGCCAAGTGTTGGAGAAGTGACCAAATACCAAACAGAATGAACCAAGTGAACTGCCAGCGAGACACGTGTCAGTCAAGTGTGTAAACCAAAAGCAAGTAGAAGGGGGAGACAATGCATGTGACATCACTTGCTAGGAGGGGCCAGAGGGAGAAGATGGAGTCGTGCAAACATATTTTCCAAGCACTGGAAGAGAACACTGCCAACCTAAGGTTGTGTTTGAAATGAAACTGTCCTTCAGGAATGGACCGAAAGTGAACGGCTCTCAGGTGAAGGGAAAAAGATGTTGTGCTGGCAGACGACCCACAGAGGAGACGCTAAAGGACGTTCTCTAGACAAGCAGACACAAGAGGAAGGGATGCAGGAGTTCCAGCGCGGAGGAGCGACCAGGGAAGCAGCAGGGAAAAGAGTGAGTGCAATGCCCAGTGCGGCTGTGAACAGCGCAGGGAGTCCAGGGGTGAGGGTTCCTCGTTTCCTTTGAACTAGGGGAATGATGACACGAGGAGTTTAATGCGTGTCGAATACTGGAGCAGCTACTGCAAAGCTATGAAAGAGGCACACTCAAAAAGCCTACAGAAAAATCTAAAGGAAAATCTAAAAATGTGTCAGTAGGGCAGAAGAAAGAAACACAAACAGAACACACACACGCGCACAAGCACACACAGGCACACGCACATGCACACAAGCACACATGCACACACACACATGCACACCCGCATGCACACACGTGTACACATGCATACACACACGCACTGGCAGATGTGAGACTTTTCAGCAGTAATCGCATCTCCTGCGGATGATCTGCATACGTCAAGTCCAAGGCAGAGGTGGAAGGTTAAGGAGCACGAGCCAGCTACACGCTGTGTGTGAGGCTCAGCACATGTGACCTGAGGTGGACACAAAGAAGAGGGCGAATCATCTGCTGGAAGGTGGAGTCACGCAGAGAGGAGCAGAGACAGAGAGAGGGTCTTCTGTCCGCAGGTTCACTCCCTAAATAGCTACAGCGGCCAGGGCCGGGCCAGGAGCTTCCTCTGAGTCTCCCGGGTGGGTGCAGGGACTCAAGCGCTTTGGCCGTTTCTGCTGCTCTCCCAGGCACTTAGCAGGGAGCTGGATCAGAAGTGAAGCAGCCGGGGCTCGAACCAGCGCTCATATGGGATGCCGGTGCCACAGGCAGCATCTTTACCTGCTGTGCCTCAATGCTGGGTCCCTCAGGAACTTTGAAAGGAAAGAGAAAAATAAATCGGAAGAAGCAAAAGGCGAGAAGGAATGAAGACCGCAGCAAACACTCGTAGAACTGAAAACAACAACCAATAGAGCAAACTAAAGAAGAAAAGAGCTGGTTATGTTTATTCTTATTACTACTTGGTAGGGGGAGAGAAACAGAGAGAGAGAGAGAGAGAGAGACAGGGACAGAGAGACAGAGACAGAGAGAGACAGAGACAGAGAGGGAGCTCCCAGCTGCTGGCTCACGCTGTAAATGCCAACAGCCGTTGGGGCTGGGCCAGGCGGAAGCAGAAGCCAGGAATTCAATGCCATCTCCCACGTGGACAACAGGGGCTGCTGCTCGTCAGCGTTGGCAGGAAGCTGGAAACATGGCTGCAGACCAAACGCCTGCCCCGTGTGGGAAGGTTAATAATAATAATAACAACAACAGTCCCAGGAGGATTGAAAGAGACGTAGAGAGAAGCCCGTTCTCCGGTCTCGGGAGCTGCAGGGCGGACAGCACGGTGCCTCGGCGTGTGCAGAGGGCGAGAGCGTGCCAGAATCACTCCCACACGGGCATTTGGCAATTTAGAAGAAATAGATGAATTTCTCAAAACTGTAATAACTCATCCAATGTGAAGTAAGCAATTTAACAGCCTCATAACTTGTCCAGGAAACTGAGTGCAGGACTTAACAGCTGCACCCTGGTCCCCTCTAGGTGTCCAAACTCAGGCGGTTTCACTTCAGAGTTCTACAGAACATTTGAAGACTCAGCACGAACTGTAACTAATGTCCTCTGGAAATGGGAGAGGCACACTTCCCGACTAACTCTATGAAGCTGGTATTCCTGTGGCTCTGGGAGCCCAGATGGTGCAAAACACAGAGCAGAAAGGAGCCAACGTCACCATGAGTCCAATCACACGTGAATGCAGTCACACGCGTGATACAATTCACCAGTACGTGGAGAGTTGGGTGATGTGGAGTGGACGCCAGGAACACACGCATGGTGCAGCATTTATGCATCCGGTGGTGGCTGGGCGCCTTGGCCCCTGTCTCCAGCCACCGACCTGCCGGGTCACACCTGCGCACTTGGCTCTTGCGTGCTCGGCTCTCGTTCCTGGGTGACGCAGCTATGAACCAGGCCCCCCCCCCAGGCCTCCCGTGGAGACGGTGCACAGGCACACGACCTTAAGTAATGGGGGTTGGCAAGGCAGCGAGGAAGCTGTCAAGCGACGCATGTTAAAGCCATGTATTTGGCCAGCGCTGCAGCTCACTAGGCTAATCTTCTGCCTTGCAGCGCCGGCACACCGGGTTCTAGTCCCGGTCGGGGCGCCGGATTCTGTCCCGGTTGCTCCTCTTCCAGGCCAGCCCTCTGCTGTGGCCAGGGAGTGCAGTGGAGGATGGCCCAAGTGCTTGGGCCCTGCACCTCATGGGAGACCAGGAGAAGCACCTGGCTCCTGGCTTCAGATCAGTGCGATGCGCCGGCCGCAGCGGCCATTGGGGAGGGTGAGCCAACGGCAAAGGAAGACCTTTCTCTCTGTCTCTCTCTCTCACTGTCCACTCTGCCTGTCCAAAAAAAAAAAAAAGCCATGTATTTGCTCAGCCCAGAGCCAACTCCTGAACACCCTGGTAACGAAACGGACATGTACAGATTCCTCTGTGGACAGCGGTTTGCACTTTGGAGTTCCTGTCTTTTTAAAATTTTAACTGACCCATAAAAATGTGTCTTATTAATGGGGTGCCATGCAGTGTCTGGATTCACTGCTCGGGGTTCAATTCAGACCAAGTGCAGCGGTCTCGTGAGACGCGGGTCATCCCTCCTGGGGAACACGTTCCCTGCCCCCTCTCGTGTGTGTAGCATCACTGTCTACACTCGGGGCAGTGTCTGTGGTGCACACACACAGCTCCCACCTCCACCGCTGGTGCTGTGCAGAAAGGGTCTTGCCCGGGCGCTGCCCTCGGGCCTGGGTGCTCTCTGGACGGTGGCACATGCTGACGAGCGTGCCCAGGGGCAGGCGAGCTTCCCAGCGAGGGAGGACGCCGGGCGACAGAGGCACAGCCTCCACGTGTGTGCTCAGCAGTGACGGTGAAACCTGACCGGAGAGGAGGGGGACCCTCTGCGGGGACGCGTGCCAGCGAGGCTGGGGGAAGCCGGGACCAGGACGCATCACGTCTGTCTACACCGGCTCAACGCCGTCATGACAAAACGCACTGCTCTATCCACACTCTGTCAGCCACCGATTCTGGCGGACGCGGTAAGCAGGATCCCATCCCCACAGAAAGGGCTCCAGTCCTTGTGTTCTCGTAACGTTTTGAGGCATTTTGGCAAATCGCGTTTTGGCGTGGGAGGCCGATTCAATCGCGCCACCTGTTATTTTTGTTCTCTCTTTGCAATGTGGCTGGGGAGCGCACCGGCGCACAGGGGGTACATATGGATGTTTTAGGGGGCTGGGCGGGCCGATGAGTGCCCACACGTGTACTCTGAATACCAGTATGTCCACTTGGGCACACAAGCAATTAAGAATCCAAAGTTCAGCAACACACTGACTTGGGCACAATTCCATGGTGACTCGGAAGTGCGCGGCGCTGTTTAATCTGCCTTATTGGCCACCTGCGCTCCTGGTCTGGTGCCACGCTGCTGTAGCACACGCAGGTGTATGACGTCGCCAGCCCTGCTCACGGCGGCTCCTCCCTGAAGACCCTGCCCCTGCAGCTGGGTCTCACCCTTCCCTCTGTCTGGGACCTAACAGCCCACAAAGTTCAAGGACTCTTCAGCGCCGCTTTACTAAAAACAAAACAAGAAATAAGACAACAACAGGCAAGTGCACGAGGGAGCGGATTTTGTCTGGAAGCTGTTGCGCTCACTGTGCATAGCAAGCCGTCCATGTGTGCAAGCAAGCCGTCCATGTGTGCACAGCAAGCCGTCCATGTGTGCAAGCAAGCCGTCCATGTGTGCACAGCAAGCCGTCCATGTGTGAAAGCAAGCCGTCCATGTGTGCACAGCAAGCCGTCCATGTGTGCACGGCAAGCCGTCCATGTGTGCACAGCAAGCCGTCCATGTGTGCACGGCAAGCTGTCCATGTGTGCACGGCAAGCCGTCCATGTGTGAAAGCAAGCCGTCCATGTGTGCACAGCAAGCCGTCCATGTGTGCACAGCAAGCCGTCCATGTGTGCACGGCAAGCTGTCCATGTGTGCAAGCAAGCCGTCCATGTGTGCAAGGCCTTCGTGGCTCTTACCGATTGCCTCTGGAGTTTGAGAGACGTGCACTTTTTCTTGTTTCTTGTTTATGCTTGGTTTTTTTACTATTGAGAACAGGGATACCAATGGATCACGTTATCTGCTGAGTTACTAATGGCAAGTCGATACCATTTCTCACCAACTGTCTTATTTTATTTTGTTCTTGTCTCTACATGTTTCTGTTTTCTTCCCCATTAAAATGGCAATAAATGTAGACTCATTTGCTTTTTGCAATATCCTTTTGCCTGAGTGTGCGTGTGTGTGTGATTCCTTGTTCTGGCAATCACAGTGAGTAGCTATGATTCTAAGACATTTTTGATGGAGATTAAGCTAACTAAAGACCAGGGCTAAGCCAGCATCGTGCAGAAATGGCCCCGCCTCCACCATTTCTGGACCATGTGACCTGGCCCTGCCCGTCCCTTCACGGTCTGAGGTAACTAAGGATACTCACTCGGATTCTCCGGATAAAACTGTTTGGTATTCACCAGCAGTTATTTTGCACGTCACTGTCCCCGTCTTTGGGTTCCCTTCTTGTTTGCTAAGGTCAAGTTTCTGCACAGATCTGTGCACACATGCACACACGTGTGTCCATCGATCTGCACACTCATGCACCTACTGAGTGTTGGCCCCCGGGCGATCCCGTGTGATGCTGTATTAGAAGGAAACAGGCAAATCTTACTCTTTCCTTTCAACCGTGTGTCACCCACACACTTGCTTTTTTTAAGATTAATTTTATTTATTTGAAAGAGTTACAGAGAGAAAGGGAGGTATTTATTTATTTGAAAGGCAGAGTTACAGAGAGGCAGAGGCAGAAAGGGAGAGAGAGAAATTTCCCATCCTCTGGTTCACTCCCCAGCTGACCGCAACAGCTGGAGCTGGGCTGATCCGAAGTCAGGAGCCAGGAGCTTCTCCAGGTCTCCCACGTGGGTGCAGGGGCTCGAGGACTCGGGCACCTTCTGCTGCTTTCCCAGGCCGCAGCAGGGAGCTGGGTCGGAAGTGGAGCAGCCAAGACTCCAGGTGCTGCGGGCAGTGGCTGAACTGCGTACCCCAAGGCCGGCCCCTGAGTGCCATTTTGGAGGAAAAGGATGTTTGCTTAGCCTCAAAGTACCTGCCCCCAAACACGCAGGGGTCGCTGTGACCTGCTTGCCACCCGCCCCACCGCGTGCACAAGTCCCCTCCACAGCTGGAGGCTGTGTGGCAGGGGAGGCTCACGGAATTGTGCAGAGCTGGGGTTTTCGGGAGAGGGGCGGCCAGTGGGGGAGACTCAGGAGGGCAGGTGAGCCCGCAGGCTCCTAGGAGGCAGTGGCCAGTGGGGGAGACTCAGGAGAGCAGATGAGCCCACGGGCTCCTGGGGGGGCAGTGGTCAGTGGGGGAGACTCAGGAGGGCAGGTGAGCCCGTGGGCTCCTGAGGGGGGCAGTGGGGGAGACTCAGGAGGGCAGGTGAGCCCATGGGCTCCTGGGGGGGCAGTGGTCAGTGGGGGACACTCAGGAGAGCAGGTGAGCCCACGGGCTCTGGGGGGGCAGTGGTCAGTGGGGGAGACGCTCAGAAGAGCAGATGAGCCCGTGGCCGCCTGTCTCAGTCCCACCAGCTGGGTCCAGTCTCCACCCTGACACGCTGCCCTTCTCTGACGGCTCCGGGAAAATGCCAGGGTCTCAGTTCTGTTCTTCACTCAAATCTGTCTTCTCTTCTCCAGGACATCTCCCGCTGCCCAGCCGTGCACAGCCCTGGAGGCTTCGGGTGGAGACGCCTCCTCGCTCCCGGTAGATGCTGGCTCCCTGCTCAGGGGCCGAGTCCTGCCCAGCTCCTTGTATGGCATGGCTCTGGGCAGTGGGGCGCTCACGCCACCTCTGGGTTCGGGGAGCTCTGTTGGTGAGCCCAGGTTCCGGAAGAGCCGGACCACATGCTACCACACATCGCCTCCTGCACGGCAGTGCCCCCTCCCCGGGCAGGGGTGTCCGGGGGTGCCCACACCGCTGCCCGTGCCGTCCTGCCCGTGACATCCTGCCCATGCCATCGCTGTGTGTGCTGCCTGTCCTTCCCGGAGAGTCTGGAGCTGTGGGTCTGGTCAGGCTTCATCCGGACGTTGTCCTTGGCGATCAAAGATCTGTGACTTTGTACCTCTGCCTGGGGCACGGGCGGAATGTACCCCCACCCAAGACTCTCCCTTCTGTCTTGTGGCTGTGTCGACGGCCAGGGGAGCTGACTTCCTGTAAGCTGATTTCTGAGGGTTAGCATTTTTCTGGGATCCTGGAGAGCTGAGGTCTTAGGAGAGGGTCGCACAGGCAGCAAGAGGCAGAGGCAAACCTGAGCCTGTGCGTTCTGACCCTGACCTTGGCGGGACTGGGGTCAGCCCTGGGGCCCTGCTCTGTGGTGTGAGGAAAGGAACTTTCTCCACCGTCCCTTCCTCCTCGCCAGCTCAGCACTGGAGGAGCCAGCAGGGGAACTGGCCCACGCGAAGACTACAGGTGCCGTGCACACGTGAGGGACCCGGGAGTGAACAAGTAGGCAGCGTCAGTTGCAGTTGGTCTTTCGTTGCTATGGTGAAATTCCCGGCATGGGCTACGGAGGAAGGAGAGACTCACTGCGTGGTTGGCTTTTAGGTTCGCAATCCCAGATCTGGCGGACCTCGCTGCTTCAGCTCCCGGGAGGGCTTCTAGCCGGCAGGGTCCCCAGGCAGCTCGGAGCTCACGTGGCGAGGAGTGTGTGTCTGCCTATGTCCTCGTGTCAACCTGTGTTGTAAAGCCACCTGTCAACCCAACCCGACCTAATCACTTCCCAAAGGCTCCGCTCCCAAACACCCTAATTAGAGTAATCCCACCCTCTTGGGTGTCACTGAGCTTAATTAAACCTTTGGGGACATTCAGTATCCAAACTCATATCCAACCCGAGGCAATAAATATCTCACTGAGATAGTCCTCTTCTTTTAACATGAACAGAGCCTAGTCGCCTTCCAAATGATGATCCCTTAAAAATCACAGGCAGCGGCCAGTGTCTCAGCAGAGCAGGCTAAGCCGCCGCCTACAGCACTGACATCCTGTCTGAGGGCCAGGTGGACTCCCAGCTGCTCCACTTCCAACCCAGCTTCCTGCGAGTGCGCCTGGGAAAGCCGTGGAACATGGCCTGAGTACGTGGGCCCCGCCACCCACGTAGGAGACCAGCAAAGAGATCTGGGCTCCTGGCCTCAGCCTGGCCCAGCCCAGGCTGTTGTGGACATTTGGGGAGTGGACCAATGGATGGACGTTCCTCTCTCTCTCTGCCTCCTTCTCTCTAACTCTGCTTTTCAAATAAGGCAATCTTCTTGAAAGTTACAGGCAGACCAGTTTTAGCATTTAAAGTTCGCCAGGTCTTGACTTCTCGGTGCATCCCCATGGCAGGAGGCAGGAGGCAGGAGGCAGGAGGCAGGAGGCAGGTGGTGTGCTCCTGGAGCTCTCTGTCATAGAGAGGCCGGGTTCGCCTCTGGCCCAGTCTGACAGCCATTCCCCTGGGATCCTGAGTCTCCAAGAAGGACCCTCCTGGCAGCAAACAGAAGCCCCGGGCTCGTGCTGCCCTCACCTGGGGGAGGATGCCCATCAGAGGGCCCTGCTCTGTCCAGGGAGGTGGGGAGACAGCTTCACTGGAGCCCAGGGACGCAAGAGGGAAAAGGACAGGACGGGCCAGGCGGGATGAGTGGCCAGAGGTGACAGGTGTGGAATGGAGGGGTGAATGAGACGTGGAGATCCTTGCTTATTCCCCTAAGAATGGCATCTGCAGAGTCGTGGGCACAGGAGCCTGAGTGGAGCAGGCTCGAGGGAGACAGGGGGAGGCAGGAAGAGCGACAGGAAGAGCAGCTCCGGGGGAAAGCTCGGTCAGCAGTGAGTCAGCGGGGAGCCATTGGGTACCCTCACACTGATGCTGTAGGCACCCAGTGAGCACAGGTGGGAGAGGGGACACTGACGGCGGGCAGCCATTGGGTACCCTCGCATTGATGCTGTAGGCACCCAGTGAGCACAGGTGGTGAGAGGGGAAACTGACGGCGGGTAGCCATTGGGTACCCTCGCACTGACGCTGTAGGCACCCTGTGAGCACAGGTGGGAGAGGGGACACTGACGGCAATGATATGGTAGGCACCCTGTGAGCACAGGTGGGGAGAGGGGACACTGACGGCGGGTAGCCATTGGGTACCCTTGCACCGATGCTGTAGGCATCCTGTGAGCACAGGTGGGAGAGGGGACACTGACGGCGGGCAGCCATTGGGTACCCTCACACTGACGCTGTAGACTCCCTGTGAGCACAGGTGGGGAGAGGGGACACTGACAGCAATGATATGGTAGGCACCCTGTGAGCACAGGTGGGGAGAGGGGACACTGACGGCGGGTAGCCATTGGGTACCCTCGCATTGACACTGTAGGCACCCTGTGAGCACAGGTGGGGAGGGGGCAAGTCACCAGTAACTGGGCTTCTCTATGGACATAAATAGAAAACTCGAGTCTGTAGCACAGGAAACACTCCGTGCCCCACTTGGGCCCCCACTGGCGCGTGAGCCGGCCTTGCTCACACAGCGTGCAAGCACAGCCACCCCCAGCCCGCCATCCGCGGGGTCTGTCTCCTCCGATCATCAGATTAGACGCTGGGCGTGTCCTGGGCGTGTTGGTGAACATTTGCACACGTTTGGGTGGTGTGGGTCTGACAGTAATCAGAGCTGATTTAGAGGGTGTGGGAGGGCGTGCCAGGTTCCAGCAGACACTGGCCCGTCTGATGGGAGGGCTATGGGCATCAGCAGGGATCCTGGGTGGAGATGGGGCTGCAGGGGGCGTCATCCGGGACCCTCCCCAGTCAGGCGGTCTGCCTTGCCAGAAACGGGAGAGCAGGCTGAGCGTGCGCTGTGATCGGCCGTGGAGATCTGAAGCACCAGAGCGGGGTCCTCTCGTGTCCCCAGGCCTGGAGGCTCTGACGGCCTTGGGACCAGGAGGCCGGCCATTCCTCTTCCTGTCATGCCTCTGCAGAGGGGCCAACGCGGCTCTGGATTAAAGCACTCGCCCTCTCCAGGGTCCAGCTTTTCAAATCTATTTTGGCAGAAGATCGTTTTTTCCACAGCTAAGAACTGGCCAGAAAGTGCTCACGCGTCTTCCAGGGGCTGCGAGGAGGGAAGCCCGTGCCAGGCTGACGTCACCTGGCAGAGCCCCTGCACCCTTGCGTGGCCCCGGTCCAGCGCGCACCTACAGCTCCTGGCCGCCTGGACGTTTGCCGGAGAAGCAAGCAGATGGGATTTTGCAGGAATCAGCGCTGGGAGGGAGAAGCACCAGGTGTCCCCCTCTCAGATGGAAAGGCCGACATCGGAAGCTGTTTACCTCAAGTTCTCGGGAAGGAAGAAGAGGCCATGGCTTCGAGCTCATCACGAAAGAGTTCTTTGCAAATCATTCCGTAGGTGTGAAGCCGTCTTGAAGCAGACAAATGAGAAAGGGCCGTGGCCGTCACGGGGTCTGCTCAGCGGGGGTCTTCACCTTATTTTTCAAGGATGCCTGGTGATTTTGTCTTTCGGAGAAGAAAGACTCCAGGGCACTCAGTGTGACCAGGACACGGGTGTGGGAAGTCCTTCCCAGGCCCCCTCTGCCCTCCTCCTGCCATCGCCCCAGGACTCAGCATCCCCGGGGACACACGGCCTCACTCGCACCTGCGCCTGTTTTGGTCCCTTGTCTTTCGGCAGACGAAGCTCAAGGCTGGCAGGGGCGAGGTGCAGCGCGGTTTTGTTCTGACGGCCGTGAAAACCGAAGGCCTTGCTGCCCCGTCCCTCCCCTGGTGACCCAGAGCGGGCGAGATCGCCTAAGGTGAACCGGCTCCCGTGCCAGAGGCGATAAATCGACATCTGAGGACAGGCCAGTACAGACTGTTCTCACATCTCTGGAATCCGCATCCCCACGGAATTTGGTCCGACGAAGGCCAAGTTACTCTTTCTGAACATTGGCAAATCAGAGCCCTGGAGCCTTTCTGATGACACATTTCTGCATAATTGAACAAAGGCCGGCAACTGCCATCTTCCAACTGGGTGCACCTTTCTCTCCATCAGAATCCCATCCCCTGGCTCCTAGATTCCAGCTCAGACCTCCCTGACCCAGGCGGCGCCCCCTGTGTGCCGTGGTGGGAGCTGGGGGGACCATCACCACGGCTGAGGATGTCTGCCCAAAGCAGCCGCTTCCTGGATGCCTAACTGAGCAGTCAGAAAGCACCAATGAGTCAGTCACCAAGGGAACGGTTTTCCTGGGAGACGCAGCAGGAAGGTCTGGGTTGATTTGTTCGGGAGAGGACGGCCGGCACCCCTGCAGGCTGCCTGCTCCGTGCAGCCGGTCCAGATCACAGCCCTGGGCTCCAAGGACCAATGGCAAGGCCGTTTCCAGAGGCCCACGTGTGAATGAGAACTCTGGGGCACGAGCTGCGCGGACCGCAATCCGTGGCCCCGGGCGTCTCCTTTTCCCACCTGCGCCCCAGGGCTTGGCCTGCACCCTGCAGTTCTCGTCCCTGTCACTAGTGCTCATTTGGGGATTTCCTCTGTGTCTGGCTTTCTTTGCCATTGGTTCACCCTCCAATGGCCGCCTCGGCCGGCATGCTGCGGCCGGCGCACCGCGCTCATCCGATGGCAGGAGCCAGGTGCCAGGTGCTTTTCCTGGTCTCCCACAAGCACTTGGGCCATCCTCCACTGTACTCCTGGGCCATAGCAGAGAGCTGGCCTGGAAGAGGGGCAACCGGGACAGAATCCGGCGCCCTGACCGGGACTAGAACCCGGTGTGCCGGCTCCGCAAGGCGGAGGATTAGCCTGTTGAGCCATGGCACCGGCCCTGTGTCTGGCTTTCAACACTATTCCCATGGAGAAGAATCCCCGACTTCTGTCCCCAGCTCAGACCTCTCTGGGAATGCGCGCCCTGTGCTGACGCCACTGGCGTCTCTGGAGGGACAGGCAGTGTGTGCGCCCGCCCGCACCAGCAGCAGTCCCAGCCACCCCGTGAAGGCTGCACACTCGGTGTCTCCGGGGACCTGGGCAGACCCTGCTGCACACATCCACGCCCCGGCTTTCGGGAAATTGCTAGGGCTCTACCTTAAGGGTGTGTTCAGAATCTGCGCCCTCCAGCTGATCAACGTTGGGCCCTGGTGCCCTGGTCCCCACATCACCGTCTCCATGACAACCCGGCCCCAGCTCCACACCCAAAGTGAGCCGAGGCACCTCAGTACCGCTGCGCTGTCTCAGCCTCGGAACCCCGCGTTGATTCTTTCTCCCGCAGGACACAGGCCCCTCCTGATTCCGGGGCCTTCCAGGAGCTGGCCTGCTCGCCCCGGGCGGCCCGGCAGACGCTGCGTGGACCTGCTGGGCCTGGGCGCTGAGGGCTGTCGCAGTGGCCGTCGCTGCCTCCCTGGCCTCTCTCTCGCTGGCTTCTGCTGGCGCCCTGCCCCCGGCCCAGACGCACTTTTCTCGGTGTCCAGAGCCTTCGTCTCCTTTCAGGGCAGCACGTCGTGCGCTTCCCTTCGTGTTTGTAAACCGGTGCGTCTCCTGTGCACCTTCTGGAAGAGTCCTGGGCACTGCTCTGCCCGCTGGTCCAACCCAGCTGCCCTGGGTGAGGGCTGGCAAGCGCCCGTTGACGGAATGAGCTTTCATCAAGTGCCTTACAGACGTATTTGTCCTCATTTAACTAACAGCAAATACTGTAAAACATTTGCTATTTCTTGAAATGGTGTAAGATATCTGTCAATGTCGTCTTTGTACCAATGGCCACTCGGGAACCACGGACTGGGAGGTACAGAGTCACAGCATCACAGATGCAAATGATACAGAGACTGAGAGAGATGACGGACAGACGGGAGGACAGCTGGGTAGATAGGTCGGCAGGTAGATGACAGATGAACAGATGGTGTGTGGGTGGACAGATGGATGATGGACAGATGACGAATAGATTATGGATGGATCATAGATAGGTCGGTAGGTAGATGACAGATGAATAGATGGTGTGTGGGTGGACAGATGGATGATGGACAGATGACGAATAGATTATGGATGGACAGGTGGATGATAGATAGGTCAGTAGGTAGATGACAGATGAACAGATGGTGTGTGGATGGACAGATGGATGATGGACAGATGACGAATAGATTATGGATGGATCATAGATAGGTTGGTAGGTAGATGACAGATAAATAGATGGTGTGGATGGACAGATGGATGGTGGATAGATGACGAATAAATTATGAATGGACAGGTGGATGATAGATAGGTCAGTAGGTAGATGACAGATAATAGATGGTGTGGATGGACAGATGGATGATGGACAGATGACGAATGAATTATGAATGGACAGGTGGATGATAGATAGGTCAGTAGGTAGATGACAGATAAATAGATGGTGTATGGGTGGACAGATAGATGATGGACAGATGATGAATAGATTATGGATAGACAGGTGGATGATAGGTCAGTAGGTAGATGACAGATAAATAGATGGTGTGTGGATGGACAGATGGATGATGGATAGATGAAACTAGACTGATGATAGATATATAGACTAATGATAGATAGATAGGTAGATGATAGAAAATAGACGATGGGTGAACACAGTGATGGATGGTACATGGATGATGGATACTTGTATGGATGTAGAGGGAGACGAACGGATGGGTGGGTGGCCGGATCATGGATACACAATAGGTGACAGATAGGTAACAGGTGTCCGTGTGCATCCACGTGGCTGCTTTGGGCGGTGAGGTTTGGCTAGGTGAGGGCGGTGTGTTTTATAATCTCCCAGCTCCCACTTCACAGTGCTGGCCCAGCTGTGGCTCAGTCGTTCTGGGGTGCTCGCCCCAGCACCGTAAGGACCTCAGGAAAACACTCCTGCCTCATTGACGTGCTCACAGCTGACATCCTGGTGCTGCTGAGCAACTGGCCACACGCACACGCACATGCACACACGTGTGCACGCGAGTCATGCCCCCCCCATGCCCCCATGCGGACTTGCTCTCACAGAGCAGGAGGGCTCCAGCCAGCCTGTCCCTCACTGCTCAGCGCCTGAGCCTCCCTCCACAGGGGGAGCTGTGGGACCACCCCTCAGAGCCGCGCTGGGGCTTTCGGCAGTTGTGGGGGACAGCACCACCTCGCTCAGAGCTCCAACGAGAGGTCACACTGCTCTCAACCTGGAAGTGAATAAACTCTTTGTGAGAGTTGTAGAAAATGAGGAGTGAGCCACTAGAGCCGTGCACCCCGGACACCCCCAGCCTCTCCTCACGCAGGCCCACGTGGGACCCCTCAGAGAGCTCACCGCAGCTCTGCAAATCAGCAGCGTGGTTCTGACCCGGCTGCAGCACTCGAGACCCTGGGCAGACTCCCTGGCCTTGTGCCCGGTGCTCGTAGGCTGGGTGTAAGGATGGCGTCTGCCCTGAGACCCTGGGGCAGACTCCCTGGCCCCGTGCATGGTGCCCGTAGGCCGGGTCTAAGGATGGCGTCTGTCTCCTGAACCCTGGGGCAGACTCCCTGGCCCCGTGCATGGTGTCTGTAGGCCGGGTCTAAGGATGGCGTCAGCCCTGAGACCCAGGGCAGGCTTCTTGGCCTCGTGCATGGTGTCTGTAGGCCGGGTCTAAGCATGGTGTCTGTAGGCCGGGTCTAAGGATGGCGTCTGCCCTGAGACCCTGGGGCAGACTTCCTGGCCTCGTGCACGGTGCATGTAGGCCGGGTCTAAGGATGGCGTCTGCCTCCTGGGGTTCTCAGGAAAGCTGAGCCAGTTAGGAGACGAGTGCTCCCAGCGTGCACCCGGCACCCGAGTCGTGTCCTCAGCCAGTTCTGGTTCTGCTTAGGGGGTCGGCTCCTCCTTCTCAGGGTGACGGGCCGTATTTATGGGTTCTGACACGGCAAAGGGGGCTCCACAGAGAGGACCTCTTCCACGGGTGGGCCTGGAGAGGGAGAAAGAGAACCCCCTGCTTTCCTCCTTCTGCTCTGAGAAGTTCAAGGTGATGCTGATAGTCTCCTTCCAAGCAGACTCTCCTGCTAAGGAGAAATCCATTTAGAAAACGTGTTTTTAACATTGTGTCAACGTGATGCAGTCACAGGACCTTCCTAAAATGCAAGACCAAAGGGAAAAGCTTGGGAACACTGCATCCGGCTGAGCTGGTGAGGATGAGAGCCGCGTCCAGACTGGACAGAGAGCAGGTAGGAGAGAGGGCTCGCCGCGCATCGCATGTAAGTGGGCGAGTTACTTGAAGGCTCATGACGTGGGCGCTAGGCTCCTCACTCTGCCAGCAGACTGGCACGGCTGCCCTGCACGTGCTCCTGGTGACGCTGGCACGGCTGGACGTCCCCGGTTTGCACACACGGGGAAGGCAGGCGCCTGCCGCTTTCTTCCCAACAGAGGAGACGGGTGGTGTTTCTAGCGCACTCGGCAGGCGGAGCGCCCGCTCTGACGGGTCCCAGGGCCCTGCGCCTGGCGAGACGCGCTCCCTGGAGAGCCGGCCTGAGGCTGCTGCTGCCACCCCATAGCCGCCTGCCACCTTCTCCTCACCCGAGTCGTCCCTGCCGGCAAAGCACCCGTCGCGGACGGCTTGGTTTGTGCGGCCGCCTTCAGGGCAGTCGGCTCTCGTGGAGGACGGGCGGCTTCCTTGTTCACCCCCACTCTTCCCTCTGTCCACCTGCTTGCATTTGTCATGCTGTTTCCCACTTGCCTTGTTTTTTATTTATTTATTTATTTTTGACAGGCAGAGTTAGAGAGAGAGAGAGAGAGAGAGAGAGAGAGAGAGAGAGAGAAAGGTCTTCCTTCCATTGGTTCATCCCCCAAATTGCCATGTTGCACCAATCCGAAGCCAGGAGCCAGGTGCTTCTCCTGGTCTCCCATGTGGGTGCAGGGCTCAAGGACATGGGCCATCCTCCACTGTCTTCCCAGGCCACAGCAGAGAGCTGGACTCTGGCCTGGAAGAGGAGCAACCGGGACAGAATCCGGTGCCCTGACCGGGACTAGAACCTGGGGTACCGGTGCCGCACACAGAGGATTGGCCTAGTGAGCCAGGCTCCCACTTGCCTTGTTACAGCTCTGCTTAGAGAATGCCACTCCGTCTTCACGGGGATGAATGCCACCTTGGGGGTGACTTCCAGACACCTGAGCTCGTCATCCAGCAGGAAGATCTTGAGTACAAGATCCCGGGGGACAACGTCAGAGGAATCCGTGCATCGCGTTGGCCCTCTAGGGCATGACCGGGTCCTCAGGGAAGTAAGCAGCAAGTCCCTGGGGGTTTGGAAGATCCGGAGAGGCCTTCGTTGGGCCAGGTGAGGAGGAGGCACTGCGTGGTGACTCTGGGGTGAGGTGGATGTGTGGCAGTGAGACGGAGCGGAGGACGGCATCGCAGCAATAGCCCGAGCGACGCAGCGCGGAGGGAGCCTCCTGGACAGCGAGCCTGCGTATGCATCCGGGGAGGAGAGGACGTCGGGGGTCCTGGGGGAGGTGGACGGTGACTGTGCAGCTGTGCCGGGGGGCAGAGAGCCAGGGAGGGGTGAGCGCAGGGCCGGGTGAGCCGAGAGAGAGCGCAGCAGCCCCTCTCTGTAAGCACATACGGAGGGTAACTGGGAGCCTATGGGAGCTCTTACGCTGCCAGGGAGCAAGGATGGGGGAGACGGGTGGGGTCTTGACGGCAGGTGCAGCAGATGGACACAGCCCGGCCCCTGGTTTCAGAGGTCTCGGCCCTGCGAGGTGGATTCAGCAGGCGGGAAGCAAGGAGACGGGGGCGGCAGGGGGCGGCAGGAACTGGCAACGCTCCAAGATGCCCACACCCGTCGACCCGGGACAGTCTCGCCCTGGGGACGCGTTAGCATCTCTTCATAGACCCAGCACCGGCAGCACCATCCTCACCTAGTGCCTAAGCAAGGGGCGGTGGACACGGCTTTCCAGACGTCATTGTTTATAGAGGTTCCAGAGACTAAACCTTGGGCTTTATTACGCACAGAATACTTACTTTACTTATTGGGTTATAATAGCCGTTTCATCAGATAACAAAATCATAAAATAAATAACAAGATCGTTACTCTGTCCAAGGCAACAGAAAAAGAGAGAGAAGCCAGGTATACTGCAGTCGGCTCCCTATGAACGCTGGAAGGAGGGCGGTTACGGGACAATTGCTGTAATGATTGGCTAGCTGTGTGGGACAACACGCTGGATGCTTATCCCTGTCGCTGTGCTCATAACTCTACTACAGTTCAAAGCAGTAAACGGCTCAGAGGAAGTTAAATATGCTACAGGAAGTCACGGCCTACAACATCTTACAAAAGAGAACGTACAAGCAAGGAATGCAAAATGCAACCAAATAAAACCAAACCATAGGACACACCGCTCGCAAGATTAAAACGTTAATCGACAGCTTACTCTGGAAAGTGTGCACAGATAAGCAGACGGCAGTGGGAGGAGGGGTCACACGGTGTGACTGCGTTGTGAGTGTCTTGGCTCGGGAGATGGTCAGTGTCCCGCGGCCCCACGTGGGCCAGCTCAGGGTTGCTGTAGGCAACGTCTACAGTCCACGACGTTAAGGAGATAATTCTCAACCACAAGGGATGAGCTCATCCGATCGGGGGGACTGAGAGGGCGACCGCTGAGGTTTGGCTGAGAGAAGGAACTCTCCTGGAGCCTGCACCTGGGTCCTGCCCGAGTGGCAGCCTGCCGGCCTGCCGGCCTCCCTCCTTTCTGGCATCCTGTCTCCCTCTGGCTCTCGCTAGATACATTCTGCTTCTGCGAAGAAGCCGGGCTGGCACCGTCTCCACGTCAGGACTGCGCGTGCCCAGCTCTGTTCTTTGTATCTCCCTCTAATAGCTAATTTTACAAGTTGGGGAAGACAGATACAAGAATGTGAAATCCTGTGTTCTTTGTACATTGAAACACTTGACAGCGGCCCAAATACCCATTTCCTAGCGGTTGACTAAGAGTCACAAAACAGAAGATCATGCAGTCATTAAAATAGCATCTCACGTTGGTTTTAATTATTGTTTTTTATGGTTGTTGGCGATGTTTCCGCTTCCCATCCCCTGGTCTCCTTGCTTGCATGGGGCACAGAGGAGGCTGTGTTCCAGGTCCGTCTTCTCCCCTGGGCCGTGGAAATGTTCTCCGCCATCTCTGGCTGCCCCCCCCCCCCGGGGGGGGGTTCACGCAAGAAGCGCTGTCTCATCTGCTGCCTCCTCTTCCAGCTCATCCGGCCCCCGGAGGCAGGTCAGGGAGGCAGCGCGACCCCTCCCACAGGCGCGTGCACGCGCGCCCCCAGCCTGTGCAGGGCGCCGTCGGACTTTGCTCCAATAAACTCCTCGTAGCCCCTCTCTCTTCCTGCTTGCCGCCAACTGCCGCTTGGACAAGCGGACGTCTTCTCAGTTCTGACAGCTGTCACCGTCCTCACTGCAGATCCCAGCCGCTGCACTGCGGACAGACTTAGCTCGCCACACTGAATTTTGATCATGTCGACTGGCCTCCCTGTTCCACCGTTATTCATTGTGGATGTCCGAATCTCCGGAAGTCCCCCCCCGCCCCCCCGCGGCCACCACGTCCCGGCGTCCCACTTGCTACTCCCTGCAGCACCGCCTGCCGAGCCCCGTCCCACTGCTCTCGGCGTGTCTCGTGCAGGAAGTCTGCCCTCCGTCGTGAGCCCGCTCGGGTCTGCTCTCTGCTCAGGAGACGCCTCTGCGGGCCTTCATCCTGGTGACCGGAGCTGAGCGCCCCTGCTTCAGCTGTCCTGTGACCTTGTTCCAACCATCACAGCCCCTTCGCATCACAACGCCCGTCTTCTCCAACCCACCCAGCTGCTCACGTGTGGGACGGAGCCTGAGTCCAGAGCCTGGCCTGGTCCTCAGGGCTCTTCCACGCTGCGGTGTGGGTCAGAATCTCCTTCCTTGTTTAGGGTTGACTAATATTCCACGGCACGCATGCGCCTGGTCTGTGCATCCGTCCAGCCACGGTGGTCCAGTTTCTGAATGACGCTGCAGTAAACACCGGCGTGCAGCATCTGTTGGGGTCCCGACTTTCAGCTCCTTTGGATACGTGCCCAGGGGTGAAATCCCTGGATCACATGACAATGAAGGAATCACCAAGTTGTTCCCAACAGTTTCTGTGCTGTTTTACATTTCCACCAGCAGTGCACAAGGTTTCCAATCCCCCCATCGACATGTAAGTGCCTGTAACAACAGGCGCCCTGGCGGGAGCGAAGCGGCGCGTCTCCGATGGGATTTGCATTTTCCCGACAGTGATGCCGAGAGTCGTTTCACGCGCTTGTTGGCAGTCCGTGTGTCTTATCTGTGTTTCCTTAGTCAGTTCGTCTGCTCACTCTGGACGGGGGACTGGTTTTCCTGTTGCTGAATTAGGAGCTATTTGTGGATCCTGGCTATTTCTCCCTCATCACGGAAACGCTTTGCAAATGCCTCTGTCATGCTGTGGGCTGCCCTGCACTCTGACGACAGACCCTTTGATGTGCAAAAGCGTTAATTTCACTGATGTCCAGTTTATCATTTTTCTTTTGGTGCCTGTGCTTTTGATGTCATGTCCAGGAAATCCTTGCCAAATCCACAGGCATGAAATTGGCCCTGAGTTTTCTTGCAACAGCTTCGCAGTTAGGCTCCTAAGCTTTGCATCTCTGATCCGTTCTGAGCTGATTTTCGTGTATGGACTAAGATAAGGATCTAGCTTCCTTCTTTCCCATCATTCCCGTGGTTTGAATTAGAATAACGTGGCGTTAATGTCACTGCTATTCCCACCCCTGCTCTACCAGGGACCCGCAGATCTGAGCAGTAAATGCGTCACCCCTCCCCGAGCAGACAGCGCACACTGGCACTCGCCTGGCAGGGAAGCGCGGCGGGCGCGAGGCTGGAGGCCCCTGCCCGGGCTGGCTGTCCTGGGTTATGCAGCAGACCCCTGTGACAGGATGCTGATATGCCCAGTGCCCACGGCTCGTTCACGGTGCACCTGGTGTTGCTGTAAACAGCTGCAGAATGGTGGTGATGGCCAGCGAGCACAGTGATGGTGAGAGGGCTGGGACAGAGCAGGGGCCCGGCAAATACCTGACCCATCTATTTTTTGGCTATGGTTTATTTATTTATTTGAGAGGCAAAGTATCTCTCTCACACACATGTATACACACACACACACACACACACACACACACATTCCAACTGCTGGTTCACTCCCCAAAATGCCCACAGCAGCTGGGGCTGGGCCGGGCTGCAGCCTGGAGCCAGGACTTCCACATGAGTGGCAGGAACTCAAGTACATGAGACAGCGCAGGCTGCCTCCCAGGTGTGTGCGAAGGGGGCTGAACTGGAAGCGGAGCAGCTGGGACTTGGCCTGGCCCTCGAACACCGGAGGCCGGTGTTTCAGGCAATGGCTTAGCCTGCTGGGCCGGGAAGCTAATGCCTCGACCGGTTTGTCATCATTTGGTTGGACCGTTAGTCCAGGAGTCACGTGATGGTCACAGGCAAAACCACTGCTCTCTGTCCTTTTGCTGGGGGTGTGGAGACAGAGGTTCCCAGTGGCTACGGGGCTGCCGCGAGGGCTCCCAGGCAGGTGAGCTGGAGGTGGAGGCTGAGGCTGGACTGTGTGGATGAATCCAAGCGGGTCTGCCCGGTGCACAGGGACGGAGGAGCGCTGCTGGGCTTGGAGTGGTGGGCAGGTCGCTCAGAGCACACACAGCTGCCCTGCTGGGCGGTGCTCGCGTGGTCCCCGGACTGTGGCTGAGTGTGGGACGGGCAGATGGGACTAAAAGCTGACCCCCACGGCTCCCCAGAGACAGGAGGCCCAGCACGCCCTGTGGTCCCACACTGGGAAGTGCAGGCAGCAGCAGCCGCAGGGCACAGGGGGAGCAGGGGCAGAGCCGGCATTGTGGCTGCCAAGGGGAGGGTGGAGAGGGGGCTTGGACGAGGCTGGGCCAGCGAGGCAGCCTTAGTAGAGAGAGGCCTGCAGGCTGTGGCTGCTTCCCGGGCGTCCGGTGGCCTGGGAGGGGAGGGGAGGCTCAGCAAGGAGACCCTGGTGGAGGCAGCAGAGGGGCGGGGCTCAGGCGGGTTGAGGGCCAGTGGGAGAGGGGAAGAGAAGAGTTAGGGACACCTCCCCAGGGTCCCCTCCAGACCGCCTTCCTCGTGCCGTATGCATGTCGGGAAAAGTCACATGTCTACACTGGGGAGAAGCAGCCAACACCCACGGTAGGAAAATGCAATGCGGGAGCTCTGTGCACCCAGGCCAGAGGCGCGGAGGGTGACTCGTCCCCTTAGGGACCCTGAAAAGCAGGCGAGCGCAGTGCGCATGGCCATCTGAGTCTGCCTGCTGGCTCCCGGCTGATGGTCACTGCATGGAGCAGGGCGGAGGATGGGGCTACACGGCACACAACCCACTTCGGAGCCGGCTTCCTGGGCTGTGCGTGCTGGGCTGAGTGAGAAGCACAGAAAGAACCCAGCGCCGTGGTGCAGACGCAAACGAGGCCGGAAGGTGCGTCCCGGTCTGGTCAGGTGCCAGGCAGCCACCCGCTGCTCTGCGCAGGGCAGCGCCCCGATCCTCCGCGTCTGCAAGTCTGCGAGGAGAGTGTGATGGTGCCTGATGTCCAGGGACGGCGGTCAGCGTCAGCAGGGCAGTCAGCATCGGCAGCCCCCACACAACTCCCTGGCAGCTCAGACCCCGCCCTGCCCCGACTCCGCTCCTCCCTGGGTGAGGCGGGGCGGGGTCAGGTCCTGGGCTGAGGGGGCCCTCCCCCGCCCCAGGCCAGCTTCTCCAGCGAGGAGAGCCCCTCACCTCTGATCTAGGCTCGCTGGGATCATGGCCGGCTCCAGTCACGTCTGAAGCGTCCACTCCGTCCACACCTGGGCCGCGTGATAAATTTGATAAATTATACCGCCGTGATAGCATGGCTGCCCTGCTTAAAGAGTCGGTTCTTTCCCAACCCCGTATCCTCTCGCCTTCTCAACACACTCCTGCATTTAAGGGAATTTGTAATTTCAAATCCAAATCCTGGCCGGTGCCGTGGCTCAACAGGCTAATCCTCCTCCTGCAGCACCAGCACCCCGGGTTCTAGTCCCGGTCGGGGCACCGGATTCTGTCCCGGTTGCCCCTCTTCCAGGCCAGCTCTCTGCTGTGGCCCGGGAGTGCCGTGGAGGATGGCCCAAGTGCTTGGGCCCTGCACCCCATGGGGAGACCAGGAGAAGCACCTGGCTCCTGCCTTCAGATCAGTGCGGTGCGCCGGCCACGGCAGCCATTGGAGGGTGAACCAGTGGCAAAAGGAAGACCTTTCTCTCTGTCTCTCTCTCTCTCCCACTGTCCACTCTGCCTGTCAAAAAAATTCAAATCCTATTCAGCAGTGTCAAGTGAATGCAATTTATGTCAGCATTTTTGATTAATGAATTAATTTACTACATGTGGCAAAACATGTTTCCAAAGGAGAAAACTGTAACTATTAAGTTCACTCATTTAAATATTATTAAATATTAAGGCAGCATTAGGGAGAGAAATTGGAATCTGCTTAGTCGTTGGGAGCATCAGTACGTCATCAGCTGCCGTTAGCTACGCCTCTAAGCCCGCTTCCGAGGCGCGTTCTCACGTTCCTGAATCCCTGCGAGCTCCGATCTCCGCTGCGCGTGGAGATCACTGTCCTGTGTCTCCGTAAGTCTCAGCATCTCTCTGGCGAATTCCGCACGCCGCCCCATGTCCCACTCACCCTGGGTTTTGGCGCTGGGATGGAAGACACATTCTCTGTGTGTAGCAGCCATGATTTTTAAATGTTTTCTCTTCAATTGTAACTGACACGCAAGAATTGCACATGGCGATTTGCCGTCCCAGGACAAACACGCCTTGTGCGGTGATCACACTGGCGTCGCCGCTGTGGCCGTGGCCTTGGAAGTGGCCATTTCTGGAGGCGAGAACATTCACAGTGCACCCTCCTCCAGGCCTCAGAACAGCGGCTGTGCCCCAGCTGTAGCTTTGCACCTGCTCCTCCCGGCCCCTGGTCCCGGCTGCTCCGTCCTCGCCCTCCATGCCGTCAGCATGTTTAGATCCCCGTACGAGTGGGGTCTCGGGGGCCTGCCTTGTTTCCCCTGCCACGGTGTCTCCCGGGCTTGTCCGTGTCATCACCGATGGCAGGATGTCACCCGGTTCTCCTGCGCCGCCAAGCTACAGCAAGGAAAACAGCATGGCGCCGGCAGGAATACGGACGCTTGACCCACCGAACAGAACGGGCAGCCAGAAACACACCCACACGGTTACCACCGAGCCTGGACAGAGGTGCCGAGAAGCCACAGTCTCATCAGTGAGTGCTGGCGGGGAAGTTGGATATCCACAGGCAAAGAGGGAGCCTGGAGGCCAGCCTCTCACCGTGTACAAAATCACCGCAAACCGCACCGGAGACTTCGTGTTAAAGATGTATTTACTTATTTGAGAGAGTTAGAGAGAGGCAGAGGCAGAGAGGAAGAGAGAGAGAGAGAGAGAGAGAGAGAGAGAGAGACAGGGGGAGAGAGAGAGAGAGAGAGAGAGAGAGAGGAAGAGAGAGGGAGAGAGTGAGCCGCACTGGAGATGTGAGGCCTAGAACAATGAAGCCACTAGATGAAGCATAGGAAAACTCTTGTGGACGTTGGCCCGGGAGATAAATTTTTTGGGGGGAAACACCTCGCAGGCACCAGCAGCAAAAGCAGAAACACAAGTAGTCAATGGGATTGCACTGAACTTGAGCCGCACCAGAAAGGGAGCGATCAACAGAGCGGAGAGACGGCGCGGAGGGTGGGCGTGCACGGCGGTCTGCACCCGAGGCAGGTTAACGTCCAGAACTCCCAGGCCACTCAGGTCCACGGCAGGAACCAAGCAGAAGCAGCCGCCCAGGGAGAACGGGCAGAAGGCCTTAACAGGGGTCCCCAAAGGCAGACAGACGCGCCCGGCAGGCTTGCGAGCAGACGTCAGCGTCCCTGGGCAAGGAGAAGTGCTCTCCCTGCGGTGAGGCTGCCTGCGGCCAGCGTGACCCAGGGCAGCGCGCCTGGCCCGGGCGTGGAGAAGGGGCCTCAGACTCACGTGCGGGAAGGCCATTCAGGACAGTCCTCACGGGAGTAGCAGAGAAAACGTCTGAGGCTCCTCATCATTAGCCGCACGATCCTAGGATCCCACAACCGGGGCCAAGCGCACAGGACGTGACGTCAGTGTCTCGGAGACACCGACGCTCCGGTGCTCACTGCCGCGGTACCCACGGTGGACAGGGCGCGGGGCAGGCTCAGGGGCCGTGGCCGGCTGGCTGGAGAAGCCGTGCAGCCTCCCTGTCCCTCCTTCCTTTCCTCGCTGGCACTGCTCTGGCGCGTTCGGCTGGCTCTGTAGGTCGCAGCACCCAGCCGCCTCCCAGAGGCCTCAGCGGGCCTGTGCAGAGCTCACGCTGGGGCCCGAGAGCCCCTGCCTTACGCTGCGGGCCCACACGAGTTTGTTAAGAAGACAGCTCCTGGAAGCTTTACTTTATTTTTTTTAAGGTTTATTTTATTTATTTGAAAGACAGAGTTACAGAGAGAGGCAGAGACACAGAGAGAGAGGTCTTCCATCTGATGGTTCACTCCCCAGATGGCCCCAACAGCCGGAGCTGCACTGATCCCAAGCCAGGATCAGGAGCTTCTTCCAGGTCTCCCACACTGGTGCAGGGGCCCAAGCACTTGGGCCATCTTCTACTGCTTTCCCAGGCCATAGTAGAGAGCTGGATTGGAAGTGGAGCAGCCGGGACTTGAACCGGCGCCCATATGGGATGCTGGCACTGCAGGCCAGGGCCTTAACCTGTTGCACCACAGAGCCGGCCCCAAGGAAGCTTTACTTTAAATATAAAGCACTACCAAGGAAACTTTTCACAGACAATGTGAGGTTCATTCATCCTCTGCCCACGGGTTCATGTGTTAATTCACTAAAAAATGAAACCGGTTAGGGGCTGGGTTGTGGCAGAGAGGGCTAAGCCACTGCTTGGAGTGCTGGCACCCTTGTCAAGGGCCTGAGTCCTGGCTGCTTTGTTTCTGATCCAGCTTCCTATTTTTTTTTAAGATTTATTTTATTTATTTGAAAGACAGAGTTACAGAGAGAGGTAGAGACAGAGAGAGAGGTCTTCCACAAGATGGCTCACTCCCTAGATGGCTGGAGCTGTGCTGATCCTAAGTCAGGATCCAGGACCTTCCTCCAGGTCTCCCATGCGTGTGCAGGAACCCAAGGACCTGGGCTATCTACCGCTGCTTTCTCAGGCCATAGCAGAGAGCTGGATCGGAAGTGGAGCAGCCGGGTCTTGAACCGGCACGAACATGGGATACCAGGACTTCAGGACAGGGCTTTAACCCACTGCACCACAGAGCCGGCCCCCCAGCTTCCTGCTAATGTACCTGGGAAGGCTGCTGCCATCCAGGTGGGAGATGGATGGAGCTCCTGGCTCCTGGATTCAGCCTGGGCCAGCCCTGGCTGGTGCAGCCATTTGGGGGAGAATGAAACATCTCTCTCTCCCTCTCTTTTTCAAACAAACAAATCAATCTTTTTTCATGGATGGTGCCGTGCGTCCCCACGTATGAAGCAGACAGGTGCGTGAGCGTCCTGCCCGTGCTGCCTCTGAGAGATCCCCAAGTCTGCCTTTGAGCACCGGTGACGTGAAGGAGCCGACGGCCATGCAGCTGAGGAAGCACAGCCGCCTTCCACCTCTGAGACTCCGTCTGTGCAAGCGCCCGTGGCCGTCGTGACGCTGCACAGGTTCCTCTGTCCTGGACCACGCTGCGTGCTGACCCTGCTCCAGACTCTGCCGGGGGCCAGTGTGAAGCTGCCCAGCTCACGGACAATAGGGTGTAGCACCTCGTTTTGGGAGAGTGGTGAGAGATGCCCCATGCCGGCTTCACGGTGTGACCCCACCCAGGGTGGAGAGAGCAAGGACAAGGAGGACCGGGGCCAGGAGTCCAGGCTGCCCAGGCGCAGACACACACGGAGGTCCTGGCGCAGACATGCACAGAGGTCCTGGTCATTGGGCATCTCCTTGGCTCCCCGGGAAGTAACTCGGTGAAAACTCCCAGGAAGGAGGGAGGCACAGAGTCGTCCCCTGGGACCGCTAACCCCGGATGCTGCATTAACACAGGAAGCCGAGCTCCGGCTCTGAGAAAGAACCAGCAACACGACCCTGCGCTTCAGCGACCTGGACACGGCCCAGCCTGAGTTTTGCTTTTTGTTGTTGCTTTTTTCGGCTCCCAGCTGTTTATTATTTATTTCATCATTTTGCCAAACCAGTTTTCTTAAAACCAAGATCTATTTCCTTGCTTAAAATAAAAATAAAGCAAATAGGATCATTTTATATAAATAATGGGTGTGGGATGCTCCGGATTGGAGCTCTTGCCAGGATCGTAAATCACTGGTCAAGAATAATGGTCTTTTTATTACTTAAAAAATACTAACAACTGGGCTATTTAAATATCAATAAAGAGAGTTTGGAAGGATTGGAGTTTATTTCAGATAAACAACTTTTATTTATTTTTTAATTTTGGTCCAAAACTAGTCTGTTTCCAGAAGGATCCCGGCATTCTGAGCGGCTGGGGAATCCTGGGAGCCGTCGCTTCCTGTGGACACCCAGCGCGGATCCATAGGAACCTGAGGTCGGCAGCCGTTCTCCCCGAGCCGTCCCGGGTGCCCTCAGACCCCTGCGTGGTGGGGAAACTCGAAATGGCCCCGAGGTCCTCAGTCTCGGGCAGCTCGCATCCAGCATGGTGACAGCCACGCATGGACCAGAGTTCACAAAGCCAGTCAGTTTCACGCACACATCCCCGGGAAACAGCACCACTAGATTTATTTTCCAGAAAAAGCTCCTTCATTTTCTTTGATTTTATAGATTTCCGAGAGGAAATCCAGGACCAGCACCTGCTCGTCACTTTCGTATTCAGTGCAAACGGGGACCTGCCCCGCGGCCTCCTCAGTCCTCCGTCTGTTTGTGTTCTGACCGCGCCTCCAGGTCTGCGCTCAGTGCCGGCTGAAGACACCCCTCAGTGATGCCTTGTTTTATTTGACAGGCAGAGTTACAGACAGTGAGAGAGACAGAGAGAAAGGTCTTCAGTCTGCTGGTTCACTCCTCAAATGGCCACCATGGCCGGTGCTGCGCTGATCCGAAGCCAGGAGCCAGGTGCTTCTCCTGGTCTCCCATGTGGGCAGGGGCCCAAGCACTTGGGCCATCCTCTACTGCCCTCCCGGGCCACAGCAGAGAGCTGGACTGGAAGAGGAGCAACCGGGACAGAGCTGGCGCTCCATGGGATGCCGGTGCCGCAGGTGGAGGATCAGCCTAGTGAGCCAAGGCGCTGGCCCCAGGAAGCATTTTTAACCCCTTCACGGTCCTGTGGCGGTATTTCTTGGTGTGGCAGTCCTCACGGAAGCTGGGTCAGGCCTTTTCCAAGGTCACAGCAGAGGGAAGGCTCCTTGACACCTGAAGGAGGTCGATGCTCCAGCCGCAGTCTAATTTCACTTAACATTCTTGGTTTTCTTCACCCCTTATACAATTTCTGAAATAGTTTTTGTCTTTTTCCTTTGGAACAAGCTTGAGTTGTGCAAAGTCAGAAAACGCACATGTTGAACAATTGGTTTCCAAGAGATAGAACATGATTTTCGAAATAAAACTGGAAACTCCTGCAAACTAGTCTAAAATTCCCTAGGACGTGAGCTGTGGGAAAGAGAGTGTAAGATGCAATACGCCGGGAAGTACGTGGTGGAAGCAGCCCCCGGCGCGGCTGAAAACACTGCTCTGCGACGCGTGACCAGCAGTGGTTCTGCCTCCAGGTTCTTGGTCTTTGCTGTTTATTTGCATCCCCCCCCCCCCCCCCAGCAGCAGGTGCACCCGCAGTGACGACAAAGCACGCAGAACCATGCCAACGAGGGCCACCGGGCACCTGCTTGGCCCTCGATCCAACGAGCAATCCGGAGTCGCCAGAGGCCCGCGGGTCCCCCGGGGCAGATCTGAAGGTGACCAGAGAGAAGGCGCTGGGCTTGCGGGATCCCCAGCTCACAGCAGCCCCAAGTGGAAGAAACCTCTGGGCTCAGAAAGGCAGGCCAAGGCTCTGTGGTTTGTGGGGGCCACGGCTCCTGCCCCACTAAATGCTTACCTGTGTCCCCAGCTGCGGATTTGAGGATCGAGGAAGGCGAAGCAAGAGCCCAAGGCTTTGCTCGGATCCGTCTCTGCCCGCCGTGAGTGCTGACCATGGCACAGCGACAGGGCTGCAGTCAGCTGCGGAACCCTGAGGGGGCAGGGCTGTGTCCCTGTGCAGGTTTAGAGGGGATGGGCTAGGGCCCGCCGAAGCATGCCTGGCCTCACCCCTGCATGGACCCGGGGCTTAAATACCCCATGGCCAGCACCTCCCTGCCACAGCGAATGTTTCCACAAGAGACCCCCACCTGGGGAAGCCAGAGCCCCCGGTCGCTCTCTGCAGTGTATTCCGGCTCAGACCTCAGCGCTCTGTGACCCAGGGAGCAAACGTGGCCCTCTGCCTGTCTTTGCAAACAAAGTTTTATTGGAACACAGGCAGGCCTATTCCTTTGCATGCCGTTCGGGGATGTTTTTGCAAAGTTGAGTAGTGACAGACACTGGTCTACGGATCCTAACACACTCTGTGGCTGTCTACACGAAAATGTGTCACTTCCTGCTCTAGATGGCCCACCCGCGGGGTGACAGCATTCCCTAAGTGCCAGTGAACAGGATTTTATGTTTTGGAGACCAAGTTGTTGGGAAGGGTTTCGGTACGAGGTATCCCCATCTTGGGGGCCCCCCGCAGTATCCCCATCTTGGGGGCCCCCTGCAGGACTGACAGCACTCCAGCCGAGGTCACCAGCACTCCTCACTCTTGGGACAACAGGCACAGAGACATCCCAAGGAGTCGGGAGGCGCAGTGCGGGGGCCAACGACTCAACAGGTTCAGTGTTTGATTTGGGAATACGTTCTCTCCTCTGGGCTCTCGTAGCAGTGGTTTAAGTTCCAATAGTGGCCGTCAAGGTGTGTCACTCACCCGCTTCATATCGCAGGCTGTTGTTTCAATCCTCCAAGGGAGACAGAAGGTTGTCACGAGGAGTGAGTGGTGAGGACATGGGTGAGGGTCTTTGTCCACACGCGATGCGGGCATTTGGTGTTTGAGTTTCTGCACCTGCAATGTGCCAGTTAGACTGCAGAGCGCGAGACCCGTTTCCACGCTCCGTCCTCTGTGGATGGCCTGTGGCCATCTTGTCCCAGGGACTCGACGTAGGAGGGGCTGTTAGGTGCAGTCCGCCAACAGGTGTGAGATGGAAGTCTAGAAGCCCGCAGACGAGGCTGAGCCCTCTTCGGCTTATCTCATCAGTCTCCCACCAGGAACTTGACCCTTTCTCAAGGACATAGAGGAAAAGAAAAATATCTTGGATGAAATGTTTTTGTGATTTGCTGACTTGACAGCATTCGGTGAGTTCCGATTTCCGTTCGTTTGTCTGTTTGTATTTACAGATCTTATCTATCTCCATCGACACAGCTGTTTCTCTGGTTTCTTAACGACAAGCCCAGCTTTCTAGACTTCTGTGTGATCCTAGACAATGCTCTTAATAGGACTTGAATCCTGAAAATCTGAAACACATTGGAATAAAACCCACAGGGCGCTGTTTTGGAAAAAGTGGGAAGCGTTGAATTCTTTCCGAAATACGCAAACTCGCTCACCTTTTCCTTGAGGCCGTGCCAAAACTGATTTAAAAAAAATCCCTTGAGGATGTTTAAGGGGGAATGTCTTGTTCCCCTGTCATGACGGAGTGGTGTGGTTCGCCGAGAAAGGATGGCGCTCTGTGCGGGGTTTTTATTTGAACAGACCTAGAACGATGCATGTGGCAAGACACTGCCAGCTCCTCCCACGTGGCAGGGTAGGGCAAAAAATGAATTATTTTGACTCCAAACACCTAGAAACCAATAACAAAATATCACAGTAGCTGTCCCTTAGGCAAGCGTGCATGGTCCATGGTTTCCGTAGTTATCCATGGTCAAACGCAGTGTGAAAATGCTAGATGGGATGTTCCAGAAAGAAACCTCTTATACGTTGCAAGCTGTGCTCTGCTCTGAGCGGTGTGATGAGGCTCCTGCCCTCCCCCTCCTCCCCATCAGGTGTGGATCTCGCCTTGCCCAGCCTGGCCACCCCACGCACGCCACCCGCCACCCGGTGTCGCTCACTCAGTATCTGCCTCGGTTCCCAGACCCACGCCATGGGGCTTCAGTGCCCGTGCACAAGGGCCCCTTAGTCTACTAACCAAGGGCCCCAGGGCTCAGGAGTGCGGGTGCCAAGGAGAAGCCGTCGAAAGCTGCTTCTAAGTGGAAAGCTGGAAGTCGTTGGCTCACAGGAAAGACCAAGAGTCATAAGCTGAGGACAAATCTACACGTGAGGTTGTGAAAAGCAGAGGGACACGTGTGCTGGTCTTACTGGCACCGCAGACGGCGAAGCTGGGGCCACAGTGCGTGCATGCTTAGCTGAGAGGGAAAAGGCGTTCTCTGTGTGTGCATGCAGTTGTGTGCAAACGTGTAGGAAAACGCACAGCGTGCATGGCGTCTGGTACTCTCTCTGGCTTCGGATGTCCCCGGGCACTGGGAATGTGGTCCCCAGGGATATGGGGGCTGCCAGCATGGATGTACATGGGCTCACCACGTACAGAAAGGAGAGGAATCTCCCCGTGCCAGGCAACGGCGGGAATGAAAGACAAGCCCGGAGGCACACGCCGAGGTGCTTTTGTGCGGAGTGGAAGCCGGGGAGTGACCTTGAGCTGCCTTGGGCGAGTGGAGGGAGGACTTTGACCGTGGGCAGGTGTCACGTGGGGTGTTTGCATGACGCCTTTACCAAGGCAGAACCCTCGGAAGCTTCCATCCTGTGACTCTGGAAAACCTTGGCCGTTGCTGCAGGCTGGTGGCGAGACAGTGGAGCTTGTCCGTTTCTCCCCAGAGTGTGTGAGGCAGGGATTGGGAGCTTCCAAAAAGTGTAACCGCGTAAACCTGTAGCTGAGTGAGAGGAGCAGGTGCCGGCAGGTTCAACAGACGGGGCACTCGCTAACAACTCCCGCGACCCTGGCAAAACCGCGGACGGATTGTCCTGCAGAAATTGGTGGCTAATCCTCAAACCATATGGAGAAACAAGGTGTCCTGAATACCAGTCTTGCATTAGAGGGCACTTGGAGAACTCACGATTCCTGACTTGAAAACTTCATTCAAAGCCTCATTAATTAACAAAATAGCACGAGGAGACATGCACAGATCAGGCAAAATTAAGAATGAATCCTCTCACCTTTTCATGCGGAACGGCGAGCACACACAGTGTAATGTGTGCATCGCATCATTCGGTTCCCGCACGAGGCCTTGGAGGTGTGCACGCTCCACGGTGTCTGAGTGGGACCAGGCGGCTGCAGGCGGATAAGCAGGGGAAGGACTGACTTCCGTTCTCGTCTTGATTCCGCGGCTCGTAGACTAGGAGAGCGTTACAATGCTTTTAAATTTCTCTGCCATTTAAAGACAAAATAATTTCCATTTTAATGTTTGCTTCACTTTTCCCCAAAAGTGTAAACAATTTCTGTCGAAACGTATCTGTCACCTAAGATGACACGCTCACCACAGCATTCTGGGGCGGCTTCATTGTTTTTTCTTGTTCTAAGATCTTCTAAAAGGCAAAGCCGTATAATCTCCCAACTTTATGAACAAAATGTTCACAGCTCAGAGCAAACGCACACATGTGCACACACAGCCCCTGGCTGGCCTCCAGATGGATCAGGCTGCACAGTTTCCCTGTCAGGCGACAACGGAATCACGGTGGCTTTTTCCAGCTGTGTCAAGTGAGGAACTACAGAAGGGAACACAGTTCACAGAGGGCACTCCAGGGGCGCCCGTGTTGAGAACCCCGTAAAACACGACGTGCTAATAAAATGTTCACACCTACTCTCGAAAGAGGAGGAGAGCCCAGAGGCCACGTCCTGGGAATTCAGTGCCAGCGACGCCTGCCCGTGAGCGGCCTGCCCTCCACGCTTCCCGCCGGCCTCCGGGTTCCAAGGGGCCTGGACGACCCCGTCACACGCAGCGTGTGGTGTGGTGATTGCCACAAGGGCGCCTGCAGATAAATGACTTAGCTCGGGGACAAATGGATCTGAGCGTCCCAGGATTAACTGTTCTTTCCCGTGCAGTGAAATGCAACAGGCCCACCTGAAGGCAGTGACCGTCCTCGAAGGTCACACTGTTTTGTTGGTGGACACAGGCTTGGAGGGTGGCAATCCTCAGTCGCGTTGTAAGAGATACCGACTGCCACGCGTTGCATCGCAGGTCCCGTGGGAATGTGGACCAACTGGACCTGGAGTGGCCGTTCGTCCCAGGGCGTCCTCGGACTCTGACAGTGTGTGCGGCCCTGAGGCCCTTGGTTGATGGAAATCAGTGAATTTTCAGACTGATGCTCCCAGTATGCACACCTGCCCTGTGGATGCTACACAGAGCAGCAACTCGCTGAGCCAAGTGCTCCTGGCAGAAACGCTGGGTCCCTCAGTCTGTGACTGTGAGAGGATGTGAGAGGGTTTTTTCTTTGTCTCAGCCCCGTGCCGGCAGGCCTGGCCCCGCGCCTGGCTTTGGGCAGCACAGCGAGGCTGCGTGAGGGACTCGGGGAACCTGCCAGCAGCGCGTGGGAGTCTCCCCGCAGCGACCGTGTGGCTGCTTGCCAGCCACTTCCCAGCAAGAAGAGCCCGTCCCACTAGGCCTGGAGTCCACCGGGAAGCAGAGCCAGGGGGAAGGGCCGGGGCTGACCAGCAGCCAATTTTTTAAAACTTTATTTGACAGGTAGAGTTACAGACAGTGAGAGAGAGAGACAGAGAGAAAGGTCTTCCTTCCGTTGGTTCACCCCCCCAAATGGCCGCTATGGCTGGCGCTGCGCCAGTCCAAAGCCAGGAGCCAGGTACTTCCTCCTGGTCTCCCATGTGGGTGCAGGGCCCAAGCACTTGGGCCATCCTCCACTGCTTCCCGGGCCACAGCAGAGAGCTGGACTGGAAGAGGAGCAACCAGGACTAGAACCCAGCGCCCATATGGGATGCTGGCGCCGCAGGTGGAGGATTAAACTAGTGAGCCATGGCGCCGGCCCCCCAGCACCCAATTTTAACAAGCCCACAGGCAAATAGATGGGTTAAGAGTGTGGTGTCCATGGGACACATAGAAAACAGTCAATTCTGCCCCGTGTGGGATACAAATCTACTGAAACGACACGGCGTTAAGTGACCAAGTGGGACACGAACCCTGCACGGTCTCACCCTGGCGTGGGTCCCAAGGAGTGACACTCGCACAAACCCAGAGTAGAACAGCAGCTCCCAGAGCTGGGGGGCGGGGAGGAGGCTGGCCAGGGGCAGGAGCGATGGCGCCAGCGCAGAGTGACCCCAGGAGGGTCAGCCCTGTGCTCGGCGCACGCCGTGAAAGCGTCGTCAGTGGGAAGCTCCGCAGGCCTTCAATGAGAGATTCCGTCAGGTTAGGGAGCGTCCTTGCCTTAACGCTTGGAATTTTATCACCAACTCACAGACGTTTGTTGAATGCCTCTTCTTTCACAGTTATGTACTGCTTGTTCTCACTGAAGTCTGCAGGTGAACGGAAGTTAAACAGGTCATCCTAGCAGGCATTGAACGACCGCGCCCTGCTCCACAGACAGCCTGTCCCACTCCTGCGGCGGCCGTGTGATATCTGAGTCTCTCTGCAGCTGTATCGCTGCTTTCTGACCCGGGTTTAAGTCCTGACTATCTCGTTTCAGCTAAGAAACAGAACATTGCATTCTCTTTATCAGCTTCCCTGCCCTAGGACACGCGTCTTCGAGTTCCTGCCCAGGGGTTAAACATAACCACGTCCGCTGGGAAAACACCAGCTGCTCGTGTCTCCCGGGACCCTTCGCAGCCAGGCCTCGAGGTGTGGTGCTGATGCTGACCTTTCCCGTGGAGCTTCGCTGTGCCTGTGCTGTTAGCATCCGCTCGCAGCCTTGTAGCTCTTTCTAGCTGCTTTGTTTTCCGAGGAATTACTCCTCAGCCCCAAACACTCCCTTGATGATCTAGATGGTCTCCCACCACGTCAGCTGCAGCAGCTGTCTAGTCTTCGTCCCCACCTTCTTCCTTCTCCCGCCCTGCTGGACAGCGTGTGCCCTCGGCCAGAGCCGGCCACCTCCCTTCCTCAACAGCCCGGTCAGCGGCTCGCGTCCCTTTCGAGGGGCTGCCTGGCTCTCACTGTGCGCTCCGACCCCTGTCCGGGGGACGGGCACCCTCCTTGCGGGAGGAATGGCAGAGAAGTGGGGCTGCTGAGGGCCTGGGTCTTAGCACTGTGGGCTCCATCTCTGCAGCTGAGCGGCCCCCTGTGGGAACAGTCGTTTGATCTCAGCGTGGAAACCACCTCTCGCTCCCCCAGAGCTTAGCTCTGCTCCTGCAACATCTAAAGCTGCTCTGTGCACACAGGAGCGAGGCCTTGGAGCGGCTCCTTGTTACCCCGCTCCTGAGCTGACATTCGGTTGTGACCGCGGACAAGGAGGGGCTCTTGTTCCCTGCTCTGGCGCAGGGCAGGATCCCGACCGAAGGCTCCACATTGTACGCTCTTTGCTGTTTGGTGAAGTAGGGAAGACCCTGAGGCTCTGCCTGTGGCTGCCCCTGCTCCCACGCGTGAGCCCCCCCACGCCATCCCCCTCCACCCAGCGTCCGCTGCCCCCTGGGCGGGTCTCCTTTCCCTGCCAGCCCTGAGAATCCCTCCCACGAGCCCCTCGCGCTCCTGTGGGAAGCAGGGCCCCTCTCTCTGCTGCAAGGCTGCAAGGCTGCAGCTCCAGGGCCTGCTCGTCTCTCTGTGCTCGTGCAGCTCCCACGTGGCCCTGCCTGGCACCTGCTGTCCCCCCCCACCCCGCTCCCTGACTACAAACCGCTGCCCACCCTCTGTCCAGGGCCCGTCATCTGCATGTGTCTGGGGCAGGACTCCCTCCCTCACTGGGGTGGATGATGGGTGAGTTGAACAATTGGCATCAGTACGGGGACACCCTGGCCACGACCGAGGACCGGCTTTGGTGAACAGCGCTCATGGCTGCCCGCAGCTCACAGAGGAGGAAGCAGAGCCGCGGGAAACCAGACGCCTCGCCTGGGGCACAGTGCAGGAGCTGCAGGTAGGGCTCTCCCTCGCTCGAGGGTCCACGGCTCCAGCCGGGCACGGCAGCCGCACGGACGCCCCCCCACTTCTCCGGGGCGCTCTGGGGCGTGCTCTCCCCGCCGGGCTGACGGCAGCATCGGGGGCCAAGGACATGACAGGGAGGACCAGAGATGGAAGTTCTCGCTCCCTGTCTCCCTCTCTCTGTAGCTCTGACTTTCAAACAAATAAATAAACCTTTAATGAAAGCCCAAGAATCACACTGTGATGAGTCCAGGCTTGGTTCACCCGACACTTGCTCTGTTTCTCCTGTGCGCAGCCTCCTCCCCACCGTTCCACACGCATCCCGCCAGCTTCCTTCTGCTGCTCTCTGTTTCTCGCATGGAGACTGCAAACCTGCTGTCACAGTGCACCTGCTTCAGAAAACATCCGTGCTCATGGCAGATCCAATCGACACAATGTGTGGATGGCGCCGTGAGGCCAGGTGGACAACACGGGCCTCGGGTGTGTGCCCAGGGGAAAAGGGGAGGCCCAGAGTGTGGATGGCGCCGTGAGCCCAGGTGGACACACAGGCCTCGGGCATGTGCCCAAGGGAGGGCAGGCCCAGAGTGTGGATGGCGCCGTGAGGCCAGGTGGACAACACGGGCCTCAGGTGTGTGCCCAGGGGAAAAGGGGAGGCCCAGAGTGTGGATGGCGCCGTGAGCCCAGGTGGACACACAGGCCTCGGGCATGTGCCCAGGGGAAAAGGGGAGGCCCAGAGTGTGGATGGCGCCGTGAGCCCAGGTGGACACACAGGCCTCGGGCATGTGCCCAGGGGAGGGCAGGCCCAGAGTGTGGATGGCGCCGTGAGGCCAGGTGGACAACACAGGCCTCAGGTGTGTGCCCAGGGGAAAAGGGGAGGTCCAGAGTGTGGATGGTGCCGTGAGCCCAGGTGGACACACGGGCCTCGGGCATGTGCCCAAGGGAGGGCAGGCCCAGAGTGTGGATGGTGCCGTGAGGCCAGGTGGACAACACGGGCCTCGGGCATGTGACCAGGGGAGGGAGGGCAGGCCCAGAGTGTGGATGGCGCCATGAGGCCAGGTGGACAACACGGGCCTCGGGCGTGTGCCCAGGGGAGGGAGGGCAGGCCCAGAGTGTGGATGGCGCCGTGAGGCCAGGTGGACAACACGGGCCTCGGGCATGTGCCCAGGGGAGGGAGGGCAGGCCCAGAGTGTGGATGGTGCCGTGAGGCCAGGTGGACAACACAGGCCTCAGGTGTGTGCCCAGGGGAGGGAGGGCAGGCCCAGAGTGTGGATGGCGCCGTGAGGCCAGGTGGACAACACAGGCCTCAGGTGTGTGCCCAGGGGAGGGAGGGCAGGCCCAGAGTGTGGATGGCGCCATGAGGCCAGGTGGACAACACAGGCCTCAGGTGTGTGCCCAGGGGAGGGAGGGCAGGCCCAGAGTGTGGATGGTGCCGTGAGGCCAGGTGGACAACACGGGCCTTGGGCATGTGCCCAGGGGAGGGAGGGCAGGCCCAGAGTGTCCCCGAGGAAAGGAGGCGGCAGCAGATGGAGCCACGCTGGGCGTAAACTCTGTGAACTTTATACACGCGGCAGGGGACAAGAGCCTAAGATCACACAGCCCCTGGCCCCTGGGGTGATCTCATCTGCCTTCAAAGGCCTCCCCAGCACCCGCGCCCCACCCAGGTACCACCCCGCTAGCGCCCTGGGGTCGGCCAGTTCCTCTTCCTTCCCCTTCATCATGGGCGGTGCTTCCCGAGGCTCTGGGCGCCGCCTGATGCTGAGAGTTGAGGGAGAGGACAAGCCATCAATCTATCAATCTCGCTCTGACAGCACCACTTCAGGGTTGCACACAGGTCACTCCCCAGTGCAGCTGGGATCCCCTGCAGCCGGGCCTGGGCCCCACCCATCCTGGGTGAGTCACAGAGGAGGGCGTGTGCATGGCCTGGGGACCTCTGCGCCCTTGCCATGGGAGGAGGTGCCAACCCCGGTTCCCCCACATTTGTGCTGCCGACGCCCCCATCAGCCCCTCCTGGGAGCTCAGATCCTGCGATGTTCCCCGACAGCCTCGGTGTCCACTGCAGGGAGCGCGGGGAGCGCAGCCAGTCCTGTCCCATCCTGGAGCCTCGGTCACTTCCCTAGGCTACCCGTGTGTCTGGGTGTGTGGGCCCCTCCCCTCCAGACGAGGTGTCAGGTTCCGGCCCGGCCAGCTTCATCCTGCAGCTCACTGCTGCTCCCCGGGCTCAGTCCCTGCCCACTGAGGCCACGCTCCTGCGGGCCACCCCCAGCCAGTGTCCCGTCTCTTCTCTGCGGCCACAAGGAGCAGACTCGATGTGGGCAGTGCTGCGGGAGGTGCTGCTGAGTCCCTGCGGGGAAGGTGATGTGTGTGGGGGGGTGAGCAGCAGAGCCGGCAGCGCCCAGCAGTGCCCGGTGGTGACTGCGCCCGGGCAGCGAGGCCTCCTGGGCCGGCCACCTGGGGTGGGGGGCGCAGAGCTCCGCTGAGCTCTGTGAGCAGCATCCATGTGCCACGCTATTTGTCTAGACCAATACACCATGATAGCTAATCCACAAAAGCAAACCTCGCTTTCTCACCTGCACCAGAGCGCCTAAGCTGCTTCTGTGGCGCACGGAACAGGTGCGCGACTACAAGTCTGACTCCTGCGCGCTCTGCTGTCGGCCTCTGCTCAGAGCTGTGCGTAGGGGAAGTGGGGACTGTGCTCCTATCAAGCGTAGAGCTGTCACACAGCTCTCGGGAAGAACTTAAAAAGGAATGAACTGGGGCCAGTGCTGTGGCGTAGCGGGTCAAGCCACCGCCCTGCAGCGCCAGCATCCCATATGGGCGCCAGTTCGAGTCCCGGCTGCTCCACTTCCAGTCCTGTTCTCTGCTGTGGCCTGGGAAAGCAGGAGAAGATGGCCTGAGTGCTTGGGCCTCTGCACCTGCGTGGGAGACCCGGAAGAAGCTTCTGGTTTCTGGTTTCAGATCTGCATGGCCCTTTGCAACCAGCTGGGGAGTGACCCAGCAGATGGAAGATCTCTCTCTCTCTCTCTCTCTCTCTCTCTCTCTGTCTCTTCTCTCTCTCTCCTTCTGCCTTCAAGTAAGAAAATCACTTGAAAACTCAAGGCAGACAGTCTCCTGCTAGATCCGGAGGCGTGCACGTCGAAGGCACTGGAGTTGTGCGAGCGTGGCGGAGGTCCTTGGCCCGGCCGCCATCACTGTGCAGCTCAGAGCTGTCAGTGAGCAGTGGGGACGTGTCTGCCGCCGTGTGGGGTGCAGTACGGTGCCCAGATAGGTGTGGGGTGGGTATGGAGGTGCTTCAAGACAGAACGCTGTCCTAATTCTTAAAACACTGCAGCACCCAGCTGGGTGTGGATCAGGGAGGAGAGTGAGTTGGATGCCCTGCCTCACATGGGCGCGGGTTCTCGTAGACCTCAGTGGAAAGTGGACGCCATGACGTGCCTCGGCAACTCTGCAGCTGGACCTCGCGGTTTTCAAGACGGCACACTCCGTCCCCGCCATCACATTAGCCTTTCTACGTTTGCCCCAAAACAAGCGTTTCTTCTAATTCTGTTTCCCAGAATCCTCCTCAGGGCCGCCCATCCACGCCCGTCCTTTATCGCCCGCAGGCTCTGTTCCTATCCCAGCGACGTCTCTGCCGGCTTGGCTGTCTCTCAGCTCCAGGTCCACTGCCTCGTCCCCCGGCTGTGGCCGCTCTCCTAGGCCCGCGCACTGACTCCCAGCCGGCTGGAGGCGTGCTGTTGCTCCCTCACCCGAGGCTTGGGCAGAGGCGACACACATCTGAGTGGGAAGGATTTGCACGCAGAGTTTGCTGTCACAAGGGGTGCCCTCGGCCCGGGCCCAGGAGAGCAGTAGGAACTGAGGCAGCGGGCATCCCACCACCCTCTTTACCTCTGATACAGGCAGCTCGCCTGATCCCTTAGAGCCAGCCCTCTGTGCCCCAAGACCCTCGCCAAGGTGGCCACACACCGATCTGCTCCCCAAATCCTTCAGCCGCCGAAGCCACGCAGGACGGATGGGTTCCGATGGCTCCCACGTGGCCGAGGGCGGGAGAGCGCAGCCAAGGGCCGCTCCGGCCTTGACCTTGTGCTGACTCAGCACTACGGGACCTGCCCCGGGCTGTGCTGCGGAGGGGAGGCCAGGGCCGTACCCACCTTTCAGCCCAAGCAGCTGACAGAGTATGAGTCAGCCTCGTCTGGGCTCCAAAAGGCATCCAGGCGTATAACAACAGGAATCTCAGCGAGTTTGGACTCCTCGAGTCAGGCCATGTCTGAGCGTGTCCCTTCTCAGCAGCCAGCTCCGTGTTCTTCTCCCCGGGAGAAAGAAAACCCGTATCCAAAATCCCAGCGGAGACTCAGCTCCCCGCTCTCCCGGTCGGAGCAAATCCGTGCACAGAGCAGCTGTAGCCAGCAGCCACCTTCCCCTGCCAAGAACGCGGCCCAGTTGCTGGGGGCGAGGGTGGCACAGGGACCCTGAGGGTCTTCACAGGGCGCCTGGCGCCCCTGGAGCCCAGGGGGTTTCTGCTGAGTGGCCGGCACCGAGTGCAGGCCGCGCTCCCTCGTCACCTCACTGCCTGGCCCGCGGGCTTGGCCTGGCTCCCGGACGGCTCTGCACCACTGCATGGCTTGCAGAAGGGCCTCGGGGTCTCGGAGACCAAGAGGAGGCCCTGTCTGGAGGAGGGGAGGCGGCCCCTAGCCGCTGCTCTTCGCAGACAGAGAAGAGCAATCGGGCTTTCCCCCAAACCCACTTCAGCAGCTCCGGCCCTGCCCGGCTCTGGTAGCAAAAAGGACCAGGTTCCCGGCGAGCCTGGCATGCTGGACAGAGCCCGCCACGGCCAGCTCCTGGCGGGCCGGATGCTGGTGACTTCCCCAGAGCGGAGGGGCCCTCGCTTGAGCCCACGTGTGCCTCATGCAGGGCAGGAGCTGCCTGGCAAATGCTGGATCCCAGTGACACGCAGACCCCAGGAAGCGTTGCTGATGAATCTCTGCACGGGACAGACCCCCCCCCCCCCCACTGCTGTCACTCCCACCTGACGTCTGTGCGCCAAGACCAGGGTGGGCGAGACCCCTCCCCGGAGCCCGGAGCGCTGTGAGCAGGGCCCGGAGAGCGAGGCAGGAGAGGCGGTGGGAGCGCCATGGACGTGGCCGTGGCCGCTCCTCCTCTCCTTCCCGGGCTCAGCAGGGACCCGAGGAGGGGTCTCCCAGCAGAGGCCGAGCTGACGCCACACTTCCCCGGGTCTAGGTGCCAGCAGGGGCTGCACGGGCGCCGTGCCCTCGGCGCAGGGCTGTGCTCGGCTGGGGGATGATGGCAGGACCCCAGGGAAAGCCAAACACACTCACATGCACACTCGCTCACACACCCTCACAGTTCACACACGCACACTCACACTCTCACACACTCTCTCATGCTCACACACATTCACTCACACGCTCTCACAAGCACACATACAAGCTGATGCTCACACTCTCACACTCTCACAAGCACACTCACACATTGACATACACACACTCTTGTACTAACACACACTCACACACACTCAGATGTGCACACACACTCCCATACTCTCACACGTTCACGCACGCACACTCACACTCTCACACACTCACACATTCATGCTCACACACACTCACACACTCTCACAAGACACATACAAGCTGATGCTCACACTCTCACATGCACACTCACACATTGACGTATACACACTCTTGTACTAACACACACTCACACACACTCTCAGATGTGTGCACACACCCCCATACACACACTCACATGTACTCACATATACACATACACACACACACAAGCACATGTTCACACGTACATACATATTCACTTGTTCACACACACACTCACACACACTCACACTCAACACACTCGCACACACTCACAAACACACGGACACACATTCAAAAACTCAAATACACACAAAGCACATTTTCACACACACATACACTCATACACACACACAGTCACACACATGCACACTCTCACAACCACACACACACACTTACACTCACACTCTCACATATGCACTCACATGCACCCACTCACACATAAACACAAACACTCACACATACACACACTCACACAGTCTCACACATGCACACACAATCAAATGCACACACAATCAAATGCACACTCACACATATACTCACGAACACACATTCTCAGACACTTGCACACACACTCACACATACACACATTCCCACTTACACACTTGCACACTCTCACATGTGCACATGCATTTGTACACTTGCACACACTCACACTCGCATACTCTCACACACTCACAATACTCTCATGCACACACACATACACACACTCACACATTCCCACTTACACACTTGCACACTCTCACATGTGCACATGCATTTGTACACTTGCACACACTCACACTCGCATACTCTCACATACTCACAATACTCTCATGCACACACTCACACACATACACACTCGCACACACTCACTTGCACACTTGCACACACTCACACTCGCATACTCTCACACACACAATACTCTCATGCACACACTCACACACATACACACATTCGCACACACTTGCACAAACACACTCACTCACACACACACACTCTCACACTCACATGCCTAGCCCTCCTGCCGCATCACTAAACGAGGACGGTGAAGCCGGGTCCGGTGTTTCAAAATCAGCAGATCGGGGAGCAGCCGCATTTCCAGCTGCAATGAAAGCTGCTGAATGTGAAGCACAGGGAGATCACAACCAAGGACGACTCGGACGCTGGAGTTGTCCAGACGACTCGGACGCTGCAGTTGTCCAGACGACTCGGACGCCGTCCAGCGAGGGGCTGAAAGCAGCACGTCACAGCACTTCAACAAGCAGTTGTGAAGCCTCTCGAAACAAGCAACAAAGTCGAAAATCTCAACAGAGAGACGTGTCATAAAGAGGCGCTTTAAGATCGGTGAAAGAAATGGAATATTTGGCTAAGCAATTTCTCACAAACCGCACTCCAAGTCCCACATGGCCTCCCTGCTCAGTTCTATCAGATATTTGAGAAAAAAATGACCCTAACCCCACACAAGCTCTAAGGAAACGTAGGAGTGGACATCAGACCCAGAAAAAACAGTTAGAAAAAATGCAGACTCATGCTCCTATGTTGTTCGACACGGAACTCCTTTAAACAATTGACCAGGGCCGGCGCTGTGGCACAGCAGGTAAACCTGCCTCCTGGAAGGCCGGCATCCCGCGTGGGTGCTGCCTCCAGTCCCAGCTGCTCCACTTCTGATCCAGCTCCCTGCTGATGGGCCTGGGAAAAGCAGCAGCAGATGGCCCAAGTGCTCGGGCCCCTGCACCCACTGGGAGACCTGGATGGAGCTCCTGCCTCCTGGCTTTGGCCTGGCCCAGACCTGGTTGTTTCCTCCAGCTGGGGAGTGAACCAGTGTATTGAAGGTCTGTGAGTGTGTGTGTCTCCCCGCCCCTTCACTCTGAGTTTCAAATGAATGTCTTTTTTTTTTTTTTTTTTTTTTTTTTTTTTTTTTTTTTTACAGGCAGAGTGGACAGTGAGAGAGAGACAGAGAGAAAGGTCTTCCTTTTGCCGTTGGTTCACCCTCCAATGGCCGCCGCGGCTGGCGCACTGCGGCCGGCGCACCGCGCTTGTCCGATGGCAGGAGCCAGGAGCCAGGTGCTTTTCCTGGTCTCCCCATGGGGTGCAGGACCCAAGCACCTGGGCCATCCTCCACTGCACTCCCGGGCCACAGCAGAGGGCTGGCCTGGAAGAGGGGCAACCGGGACAGAATCCGGCGCCCCGACCGGGACTAGAACCCGGTGTGCCGGCGCCGCAAGGCGGAGGATTAGCCTGTTGAGCCACGGCGCCGGCCCAAATGAATGTCTTTAAAAAAAAAGAACCAATTGGGGCTGGCCCTATGGCATAGTGGGTAAAGCGCCGCCTGCAGTGCCAGCATCCCATATGGGTGCCGGTTCTAGTCCCAGCTGCTCCACTTCCGATCCAGCTCTCTGTTGTGGCCTGGGAAAGCTTCGAAGAGACGGCCCCAGTGCTTGGGCCCCTGCACCTGTGTCAGGGACCCGGAAGAAGCTCCTGGCTCCTGGCTTCGGATCAGCACAGGTCTGGCTGTTGCAGCCATCTGGGGAGTGAACCAGTGGATGGAAGACCTCTCTCTCTCTTTCTCTCTGCCTCTTCTTCTCTCTCTGTGTAACTCTGACTCTCAAGTAAATAAATAAATTTTAAAAAATGAAAATAAAATAATTTTAAAAAGAACCAATTAACAAATAGAATTCAGTGACACCTATGAAGGTCCAGGCCCCAACCACATGGGGTCAGGCCCGCATCCACGTTTATTCTTTCCAACTTTCCATTTTGAAGTCTTTGCTCGTTCTCGTGTTGAAGCTGCAAGGACGAACAGGACTGTGGGGTCTGCTGTCCGCGCTCCCCGGGCTGCGCCCTCCGTATCCACAGCGCCACCTGCACACCAGGTGGGTGACTCCGGGCAAGGCATTCGTTCTGGCTGCCACCTCGGGAACCTGCAGGAGGGTGGGAGCAACCCCGTCCACCCTTGGGGAATTCTGTGCTGAGTGACGCGCATGCAAAGTGGAGATCGGAGGGCGGCACGGGCTGAGTGAGGACTGACCCGGGCTGGCGCCTGTGTCTGTGAGTGCCGTCCTGCAGCAGCTTCATGGCTGCGTCTGCACACCCCACTGCTCCTCTGTACGCAGCAAACGCGGCAGCCGGTTGACGGGCTGTGTGCCTCCTGAGGCGGTCGGTGAGGTCTGTCCTACGTGTGCACGACCAACCTGAGTGGCTGCCTGTTTTTTTTTTTCTCTCAGGCCTATGGAAGTTAATTATTAATGTACCTGCCAGCTCACAAAACCTTGGATTACACTAGAAGGAAAGATAAGCAGTTATTTATGGGCTCTTTATTAAGTTCTCGTGGGAAGTCCGCGAGTCAAGAGCGGGATCGTAAAAATGACCTCATCACTCGGAAGAGATCACTTCTCGATAAGATCCTGCTTGTCCCGAGTCTTCTCTGTAAACTCAGGTTGAACTGAGCCTGAACCGGGGGAGGCAGGCTTCCCACCCCGCCTCCACTTTCCCTCTCCAGCCTCTTTCCTGCAGGCCTAGGTGACCGGTGCCAGCAGCTGTGTCCGCGGACGGGGGCGAGCTGGGAACCCGGGGACAGCTGGTTTCTGTTACAGCTTTACCAGGTCTCACTGGACACACCGCGGGACGAGTTAAAAAACCGTGCACTGCAGAGGCTCCCAGTGTTCACAGATTACATGCTAAATCTCACTGATGCCGGCGGCTTGCTGTAATTGGACTATTTCCTGAAGAAACTCGACGTGCCGGAGCCTAGCACGGGACTTCCCCGTGCTCCCAGCCTCGGCACTGGCACCGGGAGCCCTGCTCTGTCCCACCATGTGCCGCGCCATTGTTCAGGGCGACCTCCTGCTGCCTCTGCGGGTTTCCTCCCAGAGGAGCTCCGTGGCGCAGGCTCCTCCCATCGCTCTCCTGACGTGGGGCCCGGGTATGGCGAGTGTGCACTGAGGTTGCACCCTCTACCTCTCTCTCTGCTGGCCGGGAGTCGCCTCTGGGGACTGGCACAGTAGAGGGAAGAGAGAAGTGAGTTAAGAGGTCACTCAGGCCCAGGGCTGGAGAGACTGTAGGTGGGCAGTGAGGGCAGGTGTCCCACGGCTCACTGAGACCCTTGGCTTGCGGGATGGGGCTGAGGGGGTGCCATTCTGGGAAAGGGAGCGCTGGGCCTCCTTGGGTCAACATGGGGCGTTTGGGGAGACAGAGAGAGGAAGGGACCCGTGACCAGCGCTTTGTTTCCATCTGTGTCCACGGGAACTGGGGAGAAACTGGATGCATCGGACCGGAGGCCAGAGCCGTGTGTCCCCCAAGACCCCGTGGCTCGCTGGGCGTCTGTACCGGCAATGCCCGGTCAGCACTGGCGCAGCTCCCATTGCAGGCCACGCCCTGCTCCATTGTGTGTTCTGATGACACTGTTCTTGTCACCCCTTCAGCACAAGGGGGAACGGATGCACAGGGAAATAAATCCCAGCGCTGTGACCACGGCGGTGCAGGGCCTGAGTCCCAGACAGAGACGCCGCTGCTGCCACGCCGCGGGCCTCGCCCCAAGCTGCCCGTCTCGAGACGCCTCACTCAGAGGGGGCTGTTGGAGAGCCGGGATGTCGCCGTTGGTGGAATTGCGAGATTTGCAAAGAGAAGCCGATGCCCTTCTGGGTACATCCCCATGGCCGAGCACGGAACTGGGAGGAGCCTGTAGCACGGGGGCGGGGTCTTGTGGGATCCTCCAAAGCCAAGGCCCCACTGCCTACAGGTTTCTGGGAGCTCCTGTGAGTTGGGTGCATGACGGAAAGGTGGGTAGATGATAGATGGACAGACAGTAGATAGAGGAATGCTGATCGTGGACAAACAGGTGGCAAATTGAAAAGTAGAACGATATGTTGATTGACATGGGTGATACGTCAAGGAGAGAGGATAGGAAACGCAGGTGGGTGATGTATACGTGATATGTAGATTCTGGTCACACCTCTACCTACCTACATAGAAAGAGAAGACAGAAGACAGATGACTGATGGACGGATGGGCAGAGGGTAGATGTAGGTGGATGATAGGTCATAGATACAGATTGATAGACGACAGATAAGAATAGAGAGACAAACTTGCATCTAGACAGGTGATAGCTAGATAAAGGTGATGGAGGGTAGATGACGGATAATGGATGGGTGGATAGAGTAGAGGGATGAACAGACAGAGACAGGCAGACGTGAAGCAGAGAGATTGGTGCACCTGTAGAAAGCAAGAGAGCAGAGAGAGCGTGCACTTCCTTGCTCAGTCTCAGGTAACTTTTGCACCGTGAACTCCTCAGCTAGGGGCCCTGCATCCTGGGTAGGAAGAGGACGGGCCGTGCTGGGAGGCTCTGTGTCCTGGTGGAGGGTGTGGCTGGGAAGGGTGCGGGATCAATGCGGTCAGCTGGGCACAGGAAGGTGGGGCAGTTCCCTGGAGCACCTGCGGCCACGCCCCACCTTTCCCAGTGCTGAGTGAGCCAGGGTTCTGGCAGGGTCACGACCATGGGGTGCAGGTACCCCATCATCACTGCAGTGCAGCCGCTTCTCGGTATAACATGGATTACGTCAGCCCTCCATGGCCTGACCAGGGCAGGCCGCGTGTAGCCTGGTGCCCCAGCAAAGGACAAAAGAGACGGCAGGTGGCGCCGGCAGGACCTGGTGTCTTTCGGGTGGGCGTCGAATTCTCTTTCCTCTCCCGTGTGCTGTCTCAGATGAGTTACGAGCTCACCGGTTACACCTCCGTTTACCAGACAAAGGTGCGTTTGCTTTGTCCTCTTGAGACCTACTTCAATGTGTTTTATTGATAGAATTTAAGTAACGCCCATTGGAAAGGGCTCTGCACTGTGTCACGGGAACAACCCCACCACACGCTCAGCGCCGTCATCCTTGCAGCCTTGAAGCCTGGCACGCAAGGAGCTGGTGGGGGCGGCGTGGCAGGGCGCGAGGCCCGGGGACTCTGCGGAGGTGGCGCATGGGAGACAGGTATTTCGGGCCAAGGGAAACAGGTGAGCGCATTCCTCGGCGTGCGGAAGTTCAAACCCCAAGTGCAGAGGCCGTGGCTGTGCAAACACGCTGTCTGGGAGATGGCGCAGGTGCGCCGGCTCGGTGTGAGTGGAGTTTCAGGCGCCCCACTTGTAGCTGAAGGAGAACGAGGGGCCTGACTCCTACCACGCAGCAGTGAGCGTCACACGTGGGCCTCCACGCTCACGGCTCAGACCCCTGCGCTGCCGAGCGTGAATCTCACCGGCGGTCTCAGTTCTCTGTTTATTACACCCATAAATCAGGCCTGCGGAGGACCTGACGTGCCCCCGCTTGCCTGGCGAGGGGAGACGTATGGCGTTGGCAGGCGTCCTGCGCCGCACCTGTCATCGGTCACAGACCCACAGGCAGCAATTCCTGACACTCAGGAGACAACAGGACCTGAAATAAATAAATCAATAAAATATTTGGAAAAAAACAAGAATGTGGGGGCCTGGTGCAAAATGCAGTGCGGGGCTTTTTGCTTGTGAATGATTGATGCTTGCAGGGCTGGGACTGTGGGCTTAGCCTTGCTGAGTGGGCCTGGGGGACCGACGGCCTCATAGCCGTGACGCCAGCCCCGGCACTCACTTTGCTCCGTCGGCCGACCCCGGGCCAAGTCGGGCTGCGCTGTGACACCTGTACTGGGGGTGCTGGGATGGCGGACAAGGGAAAATAATCAGATGGGGGCTCCTCCGGCCTGCGCTCTCTGACGTGGAAGCCGGACCCTGGGCTTCACAGAAGGCAGAGGCCTGGGCTGAGGGTAGGTCAGGTGGTCGGGCCCTGAGGCCATGGTTGCGCCCGAGAGGCAGGCACAGCCACTGGTTTGCTCTCTAGAGCCAAGCGTGGCCGTGCCCACCCGGGCGTCTCCCCTTTCTCTCCTGCTTCCCTCAAAGTCCACAGCAACTTCCCGCTGACCGCACAAGAGGACGTCAGAAAACTCGTGGAAAACGCGTGTTATGGAAAAAATGATGCATGGATTACAAAGGTTTTCTTGTACCCAAGATAAACTTGTCTTTTAATTCCATTTTTCCCTAAGAGCTTTTGGGACTTACAAAGTGTGGTTTCGAGGTCAAGCCTGCTCTTATCACGCTGCGCGTGGACTGCGTGCCAGGCATGGCGGAGCTGACTCGGCACCCTGCGACCCGCTAGCGGGGAGAGGCCGGCCTGCCGTGCCGTCCGTGCCGTCTGGACTTCACTCGGGCGAGCGTGGCTCGGCCTGGGGGCGCGTCTAGCTCCCAGCATTTTGCAGATGCTGTTAATTTAGTTTTGCTTTCACAACTGGATCTTCCCTGCCATGCAGCCCGGTGACCTGACTTGCTGAGGGCTCCTGGCGCTGCTCTTTGTTCACAGTCTTTTTGAAATGCAAACCACACCCCAAACAGGGACATTTGATATTTCTCCCTTGACACTGGACCCAGCTCCACAGCCTCGCCCGTGGCCTCCGAAGGCCACAAGAACTGACCGCCACTTCTGCCTCACCGTGGCCCCACGCGGTCCGACCATGAAGTGTCCACTGGGCAGAGTCGTGTTTCTGGAATGTGGCTGAGCCTGAAGTGAGGTCATCTTCATGTCGCCGTGTGGAATCCTGCGGTTAGGCAGGAAGCTAGACGTGAGCCTGTGCGTGTGAGGGCCTGGAGACCCCGGCACGTCCGCAGAAGCCCAGTGTTTTGCTGGTCCCAGCTCCCCCCCCCCCCCAGGAGCCTGCTCTCTCCTCAGGACCAGTGGGTTACCTGCTAACACGGGGCAGTAAAACCTTCACAGCACCCTAGGGCGCCAGGGGCCCCCAGACCTGGGGAGGAATCTGCTGATTTACTCTCCATGGACTCTGTGCTACAGGAGAAGGGGGAGGGGTGAGGAGACTCCCTTACAGACCCGGGGCTAAACAGAGACGCAGCCCTCTGCTTTCCGCTGAGCCGCCGCCCGGCCTGCCCAGGTGTGTTCTCTTCATTCAACCCCGCAACCTCGCTGGCCCCAGTGACCAGCGCTTTCTCTGTCCCTCCCATTCTGGGGATGCCCCGGCCCCAGGAAAGCCTGATCACTCTGCTCACTGTCTCCCGTCTGCATTCCTTCTTGTGTGCACACAGAACCCTCGGCTTTTCTACGGTGACAATCATCATCATGTAATCAATTCATTGTTTCATTGTTAAAAACAAGAAGTCAACTTAGACGGGGCCCCAGGGGCTAGGGGGCCAGTGTGAAGGGCAGGTGCCGGCAGCGGGGCTGTGGAAGGGCAGTGGCCATGCAAGAGGGCAGGAGTGCGCACCAGCTCCCGTGGGAGCAAGCTCACTTGGACCATTAGACCATTAGGGGCTGTCCAGGAAGGGGCCACGCCAGCTGCAACCCGGATCTTCCGGGGGGCGGCTCCATGTCCTCCCCACCCCCAGTGGTGGAGCTACGCTTGTCCTAGCCCCAACTGCCCTGTGTCCTGGCAGCTCCCGGTGTAGACGGAAGCTGCTGGAGGTGACAGCGCTAAGTCCTGCCCCTGGGGAGTGGTCTAGTGATGGGGGCTGTGGGGAAAAGCAGTGCCAGCCAGCAGGTACAAAGAAAGGTGGCCATGGACAAGCACCTTTGTATTAAAAATTACATCTTATTAGCAGGAAGCTGGGGTCAGGAGCCGGAGCCAGGAATCAAACCCGGGCCCTCTTATGTGGGACGTGGGCATCCTAAAGTTTCCTTTTTTTTTAAAAAAAAAAAGATTTATTTACTTATTTGAAATTCAGAGTTAGAGAGAGAGAGAGAGAGATTGAGATCTTCCATTGGCTGGTTCACTCCCCAGGTGGCTGCACAAAAACAGGAACAAGGACCTTCATCCGAAAACTTGGCCATCTTCCGCTGCTTCCCAGGCTCATTAGCAGGGAGCCAGATCGGAAGTGGAGCAGCCGGGGCTCGAACCTGCACCCGTGTGGGACGCCGGCACTGCAGGAGGCAGATTCACCCGCTGTGCCACACGCCAGCCCCCTCACCATCGCCTTCTCTGAAAAGCCTGCTCCCAGCCAACTCCCGGTAAGAGAGGTGGGGAGACGTTTTTTCTTTCTCTCTTTTTCATCAGCTTTTGATGAGGCCCATAAGCAGGATTTGGCGACGGACACCTCAGAGCGGGCAGCAGGGGTGTGAGTGGCCTTGGGGTGTGGCTGGGTCCCAGGACCACCTCCTCACTTGTAGGTGAGGCCATTTCACTGCTGTCACACGTCAGAGGCCGGAGTGCGCACCGTGCACAGGGCGTGCCGTTCACCTGCACTGCGGCTGCCACAGGAAACCCCGGGCCTGCGTGTCCGTGTCCCCGCTGCAGCTGACTGAGCCGCCCCGCAGAGGGGAGGGAGCCCCGATCCCCTCCAGTCAGCCCGCCGAGCTCTGGGCTTCCTGGGAGACCGAAAGGCAGCCAAGCACAACTGGGACCCAGGAGCGCCAAAGCCCACGCAGGGAGTCCGCCGAGCCCCGGGGGGCCCTGGCTGCATCTCCACGGAGGACAGAGGGGGTCCCGGGCCTGTGGTCCTCTCCGGGGGGTAGGAACTGACCCCAAACAGGTCAGGGATGCTAGGGCTCAGCGGGAGAGTGTGAGGAGGGGAGGCGGTGGGGGGGGGGGGAGGGACACAGAGAGAGGCAGACAGAGAGAAGAGGGGGAGGAAGAGAGAGGAGGGAAGCGCAGGGCCGGAGGCAGAGAGGCGCTTAGCAGGAAGCTGGATTGCAAGTGGAGCCGCTGGGACTGGAGCACTGGCCGGCGGGCGGCACTGAGCAGGTCGAGGACTCGCGGCTGGCCGCCGGCAGTGGCCGTGACCCCGGCGAGAACAGCAGGAGCAGCGGAGGCGGCAGCAGCACAAGCGGAGGCGGCAGCGTGGGGGCGGCGGGACGAGCAGGAGCGGCCGCACCTGGAGGCAGCCGTGCTGGTGAGAGCCGGAGCAGCGGCCGCTCGGCCAGCAGCAGCCTAGCAGCGGTGGACCCAGCGACTCTTGCAGTGCATCACGGCAGGATTGTGGCCGCGACGGCAGCAGTACAGGCAGCAGGAGCGGCAGGGACCGGCCCTGGCCGGAACGGCTGGGAGCGGCACCTGGGAGGCAGTGGCAGCAGCGGGGCCATTCCGAGCAGCAGTGCGAGGGATGCCACCCGTGTTCGTGCCGGGAGGAGCGGAGGTGCGGGCCGCGCAGGCGGGAGGAGCCCGGTGACGGCAACGTGGGTGGGAGGAGCTGGGCGCGGGGCGCAAGGGTGGAGGGTGTGGGCCCCGTGGGCGGGAGGAGCCAAGGTGCCAGGTGCGTGGGTGGGAGGAGCTGCGGTGCGGGCTGCGTGGGCGGGAGGAGCGGAGGTGCGGGCCGCGCAGGCGGGAGGAGCCCGGTGATGGCAACGTGGGTGGAAGGAGCCGGTGTGGACCGCGCGGGTGGAGCAGAGGTGCGGGCCACGTGGGCGGGAGGAGGGCTGGTGTGGGCAGCGTGGACAGGAGGAGCCAAGGTGCCAGCTGCGTGGGCAGGAGGAGCGGTGGTGTGGGCCGTGTGGTGGTCTTAGTCCCGACCAGCAGCCCTGACAGAATTAACAGCAGCCAGAGTGATGTTGGAATTTGACCCCTTAAGATTCTATCTGAATGTGGCCCCCTAGAGTTCCCCAGAAGTCCCATCTGGGGTGCCACATATGTGATCGGAATTCAGGGTGCCGTACGATATCACATATGCTTATTAATAAATCCCTGATATTAATAAGCCCAAGTGGGTTCTTGCCTAATATTTAGAGAAGAATTCTGAATACAGGCATACATAAACGAGGCAGCACGGTACACTTTAAGTTTTTATTTAGTGTGAACGATGCGTAGGAGAGTGAGGGCTTTATCTGTAAGAGAGAGAGAGGCAGATCTGGGTTCAGACCACCTGCCAGGAACCAGCCACGTGGAACAGCTTCTAGGCCAGGAAGCATAGGGCGGGCTGGCCGAATGCCATGCGCCCTGGGGGCACAGGGGCTACAGCCAGCCCCCTCCTGGCAAGAGGCCAGGGCGGACACACGGTGTCCCAGGCCTTTAATCCACTCTCAAAGGGGAGTGGTTCATTATCCTGATTGGCCGGTGGACACTCAGGCGTGGCCAGGTAGGGCGTGAGGTCACACAGGGGCACGTGAAGGTGTGGTCTTCCCACTCACAAACCTAAGCAACTTAAGCTGTATCCGTGGGCAGTGTCCGCAGGAGCAGGGTAGGGGCTGCTGTCACCCACGGCAGCAGGCCGTGTGCAGGCCTGGGGTCCTTGCGACTCCCACGCGTGGGGCTGGCCTTTGGCTCCGGCCCTCACCAGGGCCTCGGGTTGACAGCTGCTGTCCTGGAAGCGAAGCCCTCGGGAGCCCATGGTGAGGACCTGGGCCACCTTCGCGACACGTCCCTGGCCCCTCTCCAGCCCACTCCCCGCACGGTGCGCCCACGCCCCACGGCGGCACGGAAGCCCACGTCGGGCCGCCTCGCTGGCAATGTTGTCTCCCTCCCCCCAGCGCGGACACCGGCCCTGGGCTGCAGCCGGCAGCCGGGAACGCCGTGTTCACAGCCGCCTGCAGCTCCTACGCCCACCAGGGCTGCTCTGTCTGCAGCGGCCGTCCCTCAAGGGGCTGAGCGTTCCTGGAAATCGTAACTGGGTCGTATTCTCTGAATCGTTAGCACAAAAAAACACCAGTGGACTTTCTGTCAACATTCGTGAATTAATAGTTTCCATATTTCTAATTTTTAAGAAATAACACACGCAGGGCCCAGTGCTTTAAGCAGGGGCCCAACCGGTTGGCACTGGTTCTCTTAAAGGAGGCCCCGGAGGCATTTTGCCTGTGTTTTTTCTGTTTTATCAGGCAGCTGGAAGGCGCATTCCACATGTAATCTTAGAAACATCTGTTCTGAAGCCATGTGCAGCTCCTGCTTCGTAGGCAACGTTCCCTCGTCCTCTCTATCCTCATTTCAAAGAAGACACACCAGCAGGCTGCGGATAACCGTCGTTCCTGCAGCTCTGTCCCGAGGCAGAGCCAAGCTTTGCAGAGCGCCCGTAGCCCCTCGTTCCATGTCACCTTCACAAGGTCAGCCAGGAGCCTGGGGGCGAGGTCAGCGGACCCCCGAGGGGACTGAAACGCAGGAGGACTGGGCTGCCGGCGGCAAAGGAGCCGATTGCCAGCCGAGACCTGGTGCCTCCACGTTCAAGGCTGCACTGTAGCCAGCGCGTCCAGGCGACGCCCCCACTGCCCACTGGTGCTGGGAGGTGAGGCCGCAGGCGGCTTCCTTCAGGAGGCCTGCAGCAGAGACGGTTCCAGGACACCCCCGGGGGCCAGGAGGCCTGGGGGCGGCTCCCGAAGGCAGCGCCTAAGTGTGCAGGAAGCCGAGGGTCTCCACACAAGTCAGAGCGGGTCCTCAGAGGCTCACGTGACACCAGGTCCACCCAGCTTCTCGGAGAGGCGGTTTCTTCCCAGTGTTTTCTGTTGCTTCCCGAGTCCCTCCTAGGGAGGCGTTCTCCCCGCTGCATCTCCATTGAGCTCCCCGAGACAGGGAGCCGAGTGGGTGAACGGAACGGGTGGGCCTGCACGTGTGGTCCACAGCCCTGGCCCCTCATCTGCCATGGGCTGCTCGCCCATGTTGGCAGCCTCTTCATGGCGTGCAAGGCTCAGCACTGGGCTCGGCCACGGCCACGGCCACGGTCCCTGGACGTGGCTCTCAACGCTCTCGGGTGTCCTGCTCTTGCTAGTGCCTCGGCGTGGCTTTGTGAAAGATTGAGACCCCCGAGCTTCCTCGGTCAAGCTGGGCCTGCTGGGTTGTGAGTCCAGGAGCCCGAGGCCTGCTGCTGGGAGGCGGCCCTGGCCTCGGCCACGCGGCCCCCTTGCTGTGAGCTGTGGCCCTGCCCTCGGGCTGCCCAGGGAGTAAGTATTTTGAAAACTCCTTCCCCAGTACTTGCAATGGCTGCATAATGTGGATATATTCTCTCTATATGTATGGATAAGTACAATATAAGCTGCATACATTATGTATGTACATGTTCTTTATATTCTTGACATATAATACAAGTATGTATTTGCATACATATATGACTATAATATACACATACATAGATTCACATAGGATGCATGCAATAGAAACACATGGAATATGTCTACACATGCATGTATCTCCTAGCTCTTCAAATTTGAAGAGAGAGTTTCAGAGTGACCGCGAGGGGCCTCGTGCCGCCTTCCCAGCGTCCAGTCTTGGCGGTTTCAGTGGCCGCTGGTGGAGCCCACTGCGCTCAGGACACCGGGCGGGTCTGCAGTGGAGCCGCATCTCAAAGCCGCTGCGGGGAGCCGAGAGCCGGTGCGGCCGTGGGCAGGGACCGCGACACAAGGGGTTTCTACCCCGCGCGTAGAGGTGAGGGGCGAGGACTTGGGTTTCCAGCGCGGGTGGAGATAGTCTTTGTGGGTAGGCTCGCTCTTAGATTGTCAACGTGACCTTTCCTTTCAGATGGAAAAGCTTTTATTTTCTTCTTTTCATGGGAAAACCACTCCGGCTTTCCAAAACAGCTCCGAAATGTTTGAGCTGCCCGGTATGAATCACACATAGGAACGTCTGGCCGCCCTCCGCTGGTGCTGTGGCTGAGGCCAGAGGAGGACGAGTGAGCGGCCAGTGCACCCACGCCGGGCCCCCGCATGACCTCCTGCAAGCTCAGGGCCTTCCTGGAGCCAGCACGAAGCCTCCTGGGAGCCAGGCCCTCGAATAAAGCTCTTTCCAAGAACAAGCAGTCTCAGCTAAGCCGGCTCCCACCTGGGGTAGCTTGACAGGCCTGCGTGGTTCGCCCGTCCCGCCCCATGCTGCTCCTGCGCAACACGGAGCGGGGTCGCTCAGGGTCGTGCAGGAGCCCACGACAGCCACAAGACGGTGGGACGGCAGTAAGGGCCAAGGGTTGGTTTTTGTTTTTAATTTATCCGAAAGGCAGAATGACAGAGAGAGAGGAGAGAGAGAGAGGAGAGAGAGGAGAGAGAGAGGAGAGAGAGAGGAGAGAGGTCTTCGATCCACTGATTCACTTCCCAAATACCTGCACAGTTAGGGCTGGGCAGTCTGCAGCCAGGAACTCCACCTGGACCTCCCACGCGAGCGGCAGGGACCCACGGACTTGAGGCCTCACTGCTGCCTCTCAGATGCCGTTCCCGGGCTGCTGGTAGGAGGTGGGTGAGGACCAGGCCCCGGGCGCTCTGATGTGGGCGGCAGGTGTCCAAAGCAGCCTCTTAACCACTGTGCCAAGCACCTGCCCCTACACTTTTCTTCAAGAAAAAAAACAGGGGCCGGCGCCATGGAGCACTAGGTTAATCCTCCGCTTGCGGCTCCGGCATCCCATATGGGCACGGGGTTCTAGTCCCAGTTGCTCCTCTTCCAGGCCAGCTCTCTGCTGTGGCCCGGGAGTGCAGTGGAGGAGGATGGCCCAAGTGCTTGGGCCCTGCACCCCATGGGAGACCAGGAGAAGCACCTGGCTCCTGCCATCGGATCTGTGCAGTGGGCCGGCAGTAGTGGCCATTGGGGGGTGAAACAACAGAAGGAAGACCTTTCTCTCTCTCTCTCTCTCTCTCTCTCTCTCTCTCTCACTAACTCTGCCTGTCAAATAAAAAAAGAGAAAAAACCTGAAAGAAATATATAAAAATTAAACATATGTATGTGTGTGTGTGTGTGTGTATATATATACAGTCTTTCAGAAAAATAGTGACAATGCAACCTACCTACGACAGGAAAGTTTATCCATGAGCGTTGACGGGGTGGCCGGTTCTACTCACCTGGGTGTGCGGTATCTTTCCTTCACCCTGAGACCCTGCGTGAGCCAGAGTCGCTGAAAGGCACCGCGTGACGTCTTCAGAACGACTCGAGTGCTTAGCGCGCTTCTCGTTCTCTGCATCGATTTTGAATCACAACCAAAGACTGCATGAAATCCCCGAGTTTGTCCCCGTCCCAATCATTAGGTTTTATATAAGTTGGAAACGAGGGGGGGCATAGCGGGGCCTGGCTGCGGGGCCAGAGCGCTGTTTGTTTGCATGTGTGTGTGTTGTGCTACGAAGTTATTTTCCTTGTAATTCAAATCCATTTATGTTTCAAAGGAAATCCAATCCATATGTTTCTTATTTATTTACACTTACTGTAATTCATCAAAGTGTGATTTAATAAGCTGTTTAATGTCCAAAGTGCCTTCGTCACAAGGACTTTTTTAAAAGTCTTTCATCTTCTGTACCAGGAAGCTTTGCTTTTCTTTGAAATGAGGTTCCAAGTTTGGAAAAATGTGACCTTCCATTCCCATTCTGAAATGTGAGCAGGCTGCCACGGAGCTGAGCGGAGGGCGGCCGTGAGCCGCGCTCAGAGGGTGCAGCCAGCTCTGCTCTCTAACCCCCCGAACTCCTCCTAAGTGGTGCGGGGTGGGGGCGGCCAGCCGGGGAGGGGGCACGATGCCGTCTGCTTTGGATCCGCGGTCTCTCAGTGATGTCAAGAAATGCATGGGCCAGAGCTTCTCCAACTCGTGCGAAAAGTTACCTGGGTTTCTACCCACCGTGCAATGTTACCAAAAACATCACCTCCCATCGCCATGAAAACAGCTGTGTGCTCACATGTGCATGCGTGTGTGTGTGTGACAGTGCAGTATGTGTTATCTGCATGTTTGGGTTTGTGCATGTATGTATATGTATTGCACGTGTGTTGCTCTGTGCATGTGTGTGTATCCCTGAGCATGTGTGGATGCGTGTGTCTGTGTGCATATAGAGATCTGTGTGCGTTTGTGTCTGCATATGTGGGTCTGTTCATGTGTGTGCATTTGTGTGTCTGTGTACCTAGGCATGTTTGTGAGTGTATGTGTGTCACTGCGTGTATTGTCGTAATTTTCAGGGCATGTGGGCTTCGGGGAAGACGGAGGAGAGGCTGCAGGAGAGCCAGACCCCAAGTGTGTTTTCACGCTCGTCAGTGCCCCCAGCAGGGGCACGGCTGCCTCTGCCTGTGCCCCTCGGCTTCCTGCTGAGCCTGGGAGACGACCTGGGCCACAGCCCCCCCCCACCGCTCACAGGCCCCGGGAAACCGTGCCGTGCCGCACCTTAGGGCTGAGGGCTGTGGTGGACCGAACAGCCTGTTTCAAGAAGAGGGGCGTGTTCGAATGTTCCCCGCCGGGCTGTGTCACGGAGAAACGCCGAGTGTGGCCGAGTGGTGCCGCAGGACTCTGCCCCGGGCACAGCTTCCCCGCCGTGTGCTCCCGTCTCCTGCGTGGACTCTCACTCTCGTTCCCTCAACAAGAGCTCAGTAGTTGCTCAGGTAGCAACACATTTAAAAGAAATTGGCCCCACTTGCCTGCCTAGGAGGGTGGGTTTACCTACAGAGCAGGTGCTTTTGGGAGCAGGACATGTTCACACAGATCCAAAGACCGGAGCCCGCGTCGGTGCGCCTGGCGTTCCCTGAAGGAGGCTTTTATCTGCGCACTTTCCGCACCAGCGCTGGAAGCCGCCTCCTCCCACATCAAGCTCTCTGCGTCTTGCCGACCTCTGCAGATGTCTCCCCAGGCCCTTCCGCCTAGGGAGCAGCACAGCACTTCCAAACAGCAGGAGGGAAGGCAACCCGACCACGGCGGGCATCGCGTCGCCACCACAGCTGGCTTGAACCAGAGATGTAGTTGTCGCTATGGATCTACGGATCCGTGGTCCCTCCCCGGCTCATCCATCTGCATCAGGGCAGGGGACGCGTCTTGAAGGGACCCCGAGCGGGAGACTCCCCACAGTGCGGCTCTGCCATGACCTGCTTCCTGGGCAGGCGGGCGCGAGGCTTAGCCAATCCCCTGACATCGCAAGCCTTCCGCACTCGCCCTGTCTTACGTGGGGTGGGAGGGTGTTCTAATTTCCAGGTATTTCTGGAAGCTTCTAGGTCCAGCGAGCGTCTCCCTGGGGAGACCCTCCACGGTGCACACTGGTGGTTGGTGCTGACGAGCTGGGCCCTGCACGTAGGACTGGCCGAGAGCAGCGTCCACAGGACCCTGACTATGCCTCAAAGACAGAATCCACCGAGACTGGGATTACGCGTGAACGGTTATTTTTCTGAGACTTGGTTTAATTCCAACACAGCACACGTTGTGCAGTGGATGGAAGGAGAGCATTTCATTCCACACACATGCACACACATGCGCACACACCCACATACACACATGCACACACATGCACACACATGCACATGTGTGTACATGTGCACACACATGTGTGCACATATCTGCACACATGCACATACACACATGCACACATGTACACATGCATATGCACGTGCACACGTGTATACACATGCACACATGCACATGTGTGTACATGTGTACACACATGTATGCACACACGAGCACACACCTGCATGCACACATGCACACATGTATACACCGCACACACGTGTGTACATCTGCATACACACATGTGCACATGTGTGCACACATGAGCACACACCTGCATACGCGCATGCACACATGCACACACATGTACACATGCATATGCACGTGCACACACGTGTATACACATGCACACCTGCATACACATGCACATGTGTGTACATGTGCACGCACATGTGTGCACACGAGCACACACCTGCATGCACACACATGTATACACTGCACACACGTGTATACATCTGCATACACACATTTACACATGTGTGCACACACGAGAACATACCTGCATACACGCATGTACACATGCACACGCACAGAGCAATGCTCACAGCCGCATGCAGCATGCACATGCACACTCCTGTTCCAACTCCAGGCCTGGACTAGGTGGAGGAGTAAGAATCTGCGACACTCCCCGACCACTCATTGCTTGTGCACCTGCTACAGGGAACTGAAGCACTCCAACCGAGACGGTCCACCTGTCCAGCCATGTTGGAGTCAAATGTGATCCCGTAAGATGCGTATCAGCAGGGCTTAGGACAACATCTCTAACATGCGGCTGCGAGGTCCTCCCCCAGCCGCTGGCCGAAGCGGCTCCAGGCCACCGTAGCGGGGACCGCTGCTCCAGCAGGGCCCTGGCCGCTCCCTCCAGCCCTGCTCCGGCCACACTGCGGCCGGCATTCGGGTAACAGCAGCCCTGCCAAAACAGCCGTTGCTGTGCTTTGAAATCGTCATGGATTGCGGGACAGCAGCAGAGGAAGCACCGGGCCCGGGCAGCGGGGCCGGGACGCAGTGGAAACAGCCACGGGGCCACACCAGGCGGCCACGGGGCTCCAAGAGGGCGTTTTCTTCCCCTGTGAAAGAGATTTAAACAGGTGACTCACGTAGCATCTTCTGGCCCTTCTGTGTTAAGATGCAAAGCCGATCAGACTTAAAAAAAAAACAAACTATTAAAACAAAACTGAAAACTGAAGCTGTTGAGACACAGCCTGTAGGCACAGACCCCGAGGTCAAGGCTCCTCCCCGTTCACAGATGCAGGGGGAGAGAGGCACACCTGTGGGCTGGCACTGCGGTGAGGAAGGTTAGCCGCAGGCTGCAGTGCAGCGCCGGCATCCCACATGGGCGCCAGTTCAAGTCCCGGCTGCTCCACTTCTCATCCAACTCTCTGCTGTGGCCTGGGAAAGCAGGGGAGGATGGCCCAAGTGCTTGGGTCCCTGCACCCGCAGGGACACAGGATGAAGCTCCTGGCCATCCTCCCCTGCTTTCCCAGATGAATTAGTGGAGAGCTAGACCAGAAGTGGAGCTGCCAGGACCCAAACTGTCGCCCATACGGGATGCTGGCATTGTAGACGCAGTTAATCCACTGCCCCGCAGTGCCAGCCCCTCCACGAACCTTTGAGGACCTTGGTATAAATGACTAGAAAGCCACAGCTACGCGCAGCAATGCGCGCTTCCGTGCGCCGGGAAGCTGCAGTGGGCTGTGAGGACTGGAAGGATGTGAAGGACTCGCGATCCGGAGCTCGCAGGGAGAGCCCTGGGAAGCGACGCGGGGGTGAACAGAAACCTAAGTGGCCGAGGTGAGAGTTCTGTTAGGAAATGAGCGAATTCGTCCCCCAGGTTGGTGGAGGCAGCAACTCTCACAGATCCAGAGTCTGTGCGGGGACAGGGCAGGAAAGGCAGCTGGGGACAGGTGCAGCGCAGCACCGGCTGTGGCCAAGGCCAGCAGAATCCGGGCAGGTGACTAGAGCAAGGGGACCACCTTCGCACGTGTCCACCTGTCACGGTAGAGCTGGGAGTGACGGGAGACACAGAGCCCAGGTGGACGCTCACGCAGGACAGGGATCCGGGATTTGGTGCGGGCTTTACAGCTTCAAGACTGACCTAGGTTCCTCCCTGGGAGCTGCTCCACTTCCCTCCTGCTCATGGCGTCACCGCAGTGCCAGATCCTGCGTCTGGTGGCATACTCCCATCCCTGGGCTGAGCGGGCACTTGGCTGCCAGCAACACCCCAGGTCCGGGGAAGGCTGGAGATGGACGTGGGAATCCATCAGCTACTGGAGCTTTCTCCAGTTACGTGTGTCCTGTCCCGGTCCTGATTCTGTCTTCTGCTCTTCTGTCGCTTTCTCCAGACAAATTCTGTCCCTTCCAGAGCTCCCCCTGCTCATCACGTGCTCCAGGGACGCGGGGAAGACCAGCTGCACGGATGCCCCAGCCCTTACACACATGGTGTGGCATATGCGTGTTACTCGGCACCTATACACGTGTGACTCACACACGTCCCCAGGTTTAGGACATTTCAAGAAGTTTGTGAAAAACGGGACCAAAGAATAAGTTTCTTTTGGAACTATTTTTTTGAAATGTATGGAAGATTTTTTTTTCATAATATACTTTTAGGACCCTACAGGTGCACAGAGACCCTCCCCCCTCCTGTCCTTGATAATTAAGCCATGTTTGTTTGATAGCTCTTGAGTTATATTTGGTTCAAGGTTTCTTTTTGTACAAGATTTGTGTTATTTATTTGAAAGGCAGGGTTAGAGGGGGTGGGGAGAGAGAGAGAGAGAGAGAGAGAGAGAGAGAGAGGTCCTCTATCCACTGGTTCACGCCCCAGTTGGCCTCAATGGCCAGAGCTGCTTCAGACCAAAGCCAGGAGCCAGGAGCTTCTTCCAAGTCTCCCATGTGCGTGCAGGGGCCCAAGCACTTGAGTCGTCTTCCACTGCTTTCCCAGGTGCGTTAGCAGGGAGCTAGACTGGGAGTAGAGCAGCTGGGACTCAAACCAGCACCCATATGGGATGCCGGCACTGCAGGCGGTGGCTTTACCCACTGAGCCACAGAGCTGGCCCTTGGCTCAGGATTTCTAACCAACATCATTGTTATCATTTAGTGCTAGGAAAATGTTCTGTGTAGAAGGCAGATGATTGAGGAAAATAGAAATAAATACATATTACTTATACTATGTAGTAATAAAGAAAAAAAAGCACCTTTTAAAAACAGAATATCTCGCAACAGATGTATTTTTGAGTAACTGAGGTGTGAGTTTGCAGTAGAAATTGTTTTAGAGAAACCCTTAAAAGGCAGGTTTCGGGCTGAACGCCTTCTGTCCATGGTTCTGCAGGCGTCTTCCGGGCTGTATCTGTGTTTCACCCCAAAAAACCTTTTATGGGGTGGGGGACATATTTTTCTACCAAAAAGCATATGGATATGTACATCATCTGTGAGCCATATAAAATATGAACATGAAAATTATCCTGCTGTAAATTTATTGAATTCTAAGTCCCGCCTGCTGTGGCCTCGGCAGGGCAGGACCCCATGGTTTCGGGGGCCTCCTCTGGCCCCCACCCCTTCCAGGAACCCCCTCCGCCTCTGTGGGCTGTGAGCCTGGGTGGAGGAGGAGCCGCACTCTGTGGCTAAACGTGGCCTCCTGGTTCAGGAAGCCGTAGTGAGAATCCTGACGGGGGTAGGGGCGTCGGAGGGACTGATGGCCAGGGCTCTGCGGGAATCCCCATGTGGGGACGCGAGGGCAAGGGCACCGTGCACCCAGCCTGGTAAACACGGCTTTGTGGGAACCCAGCCCTGCTCCTTTTCCCAAGTGCTGCTCGTGGGAGGGCAGCGGTGTGCGGGAGAGAGAGAGAGAGAGGAGGGAGGGAGAGAGGCTCCAGCTCTGAGCGGGCCAGCCTCCCAGGTGCCTGTCTTTAACTTAATGATGTTTTTATTTTTTGTTCTTACTGGAAACGCCAGTTGTTTGCATCCACAACAGAAACACCGCAGAGGCTCCGCTCCAGCTCTGGGCCTCGGCAGTTCACAGCCGCCATGGCGGGCAATGCCGTCAGCGACCGAAGGCAGGCTTCCCGCAAGCCTCGGGGAAGCACCTGGAGGGAGACGCCGTGGGGAGGCGGCGAGGGCATGATTTCCCTGGTCCTGGGAGTCACACAAAACCAGCGCATTTGTGGTCGGAGAAAGCGCTCTCTCTAGGAAGGCTCCATTATGAAACAGGTCGGAGGTCACGACAGCACGCGCGCTGCCAGACGTTGTGTGCTCCAGGGTTCGCTTCCAAGGTCAAAGCAGCCTGACGAATCGGAAGATATCCGAGCGCCTCCACAAAACAGAGAAACAGGAGAATCTGGGAGGTGGGCGGGGCCCCTGCCGAGCTTCCGTGCCTTGGTCAGCGTGTCTGGTATGGTGCAGATGCCGCCGCAGGGCCCTGGCTGGCTACCAGCGGCCATCCGTCTCCATCCGACTTTCTCAGGCTCCTCTTACGTATGGTGGCAGAGTCAGTCTCTGTGTTTTCCCCCGTAGGCTGAGGTCCAGGTGTGATGTGGAGGGACCCACCCTCTCCTAGCTCCGTGATGTCCAAGGGTTGAGTGGCAGAGTTACAGAGAGGGAGAGACAGAGAGAAAGTTCTCCCACCCACTGGTTCACTCCTGAAATGGCTACAATGGCCAGAGCTGTGCTGATCAGAAGCCAGGAGCCAGGAGCCAGGAGCCAGGAGCCAAGAGCCAGGAGCCAGGAGCTTCCTCCAGGTCTCCCATGCAGGTGCAGGGGCTCAAGGACTTGGGCCCTCCTCCACTGCTTTCCCAGGCCATGGAAGAGAGCTGGATGGGAAGTGGAGCAGCCGGGTCTTGAACTGGCGCCCATATGGGATGCTGGCACTGTAGGCAGAGGCTTAGCCCACTGCACCACAGCGCTGGCCCCTGCAGTAGGTCTTTCTAAACACACAATATCACCAGAGAGAGGGCAAAAAGCCCACAGTGTGTGGTTCTCCTCCGTGATGTGTAGCATTTGAAGAATGCACGCAAGTCCACGTAGGCAGAAGGGAAAGAGATATACGCAGCACGGGAGCAGGGGTGTGTCCCTGCAAGACGCCTGCTGGAGGGCTCGCTGTGGAGGCGGGCAGGCTGCACCCCTTCCCGGCACAGCTCGGAGGGAGTGGAGGCACGTGCGGGGGAAGGGAAGGCACCTACACCCGATGCTGCACCTACACGGTATTCCATGCGGAGCAGGGATCCCCACACCGCGAGCTCAGCAGAGGGCAGGCACTGTCTCTGTGTCCCCTGGCTGTCATCGAGGGCCTGGGCAGGTGGCGCTTAGCCGTGTGCATCTACTTGACTCTCCGTGCAGCGCCCAGACGTTTGGTCAGTGAACACGCCTGGCTGAGTCTGTGGGGTCCACCTCCTGGAGCCAAGGCCGTTCTGGGCTTGGGCAGCTGCTTCTGCCTCATCACAACGCCAGGGCTTGGACCAGTCTCAGGGCCGCTCGCTTCTCGCTTGTTCATCTGTGAGATGGGATGTGGAGACACGCTGTAGGGGAGGCTAGACCTTACGTGGGAAATCAGACTATTGGGCACTGTGGCACAGGCGCTGCCCTGGCGCTCGGGCCGCCTCTTCCCGTGTCAGGGTGCCTGGGACTGCGTCTCCACTCCGCCTGGGAGTCACTGTCCTGCGGTGGGCCGGAAGGAGGCAGGGGACGCCTCGAGTGCTTGGGATTCTGCCACCCACGGGAGACCTGAGCAAATGGTCTGGGCTAGCCCTGGCCACTGCAGGCGTGGGAGAGACAGCCGGTAAACGGAAGCGTGCTCTCTCTCTCTCTCTCTCTTCTACCCATCACTCTGCCCTTCAAGTAAATAATAAAAAATAAATCAATAAACTTTGCAAAAGAGAAGAAAGTGTTGTTTTCTACTTTTTTCTCTCCTTTTCTCCCTGTCCCAGCCCAGCTTACAGGCGCCTGTTGAAACGCAGCGTTAGCGTATTTGCGATCAATAGGATCAATACGATCACTTGTACTTTGGGGTCTGTGTGCTGTGCTGGCAGGGCGGTCATCGTCCTGGGGTGGGGTGCCTGCGAGACTCAGGAAGCAGCAGCGTCCAGGCTCGAGCCTGGCTCTGGTGGGCGGTGCTGGTGGTGACCGGGAACTGGAAGGCAGCGCATCAGAGCCAGGGCTCCTCTGCGGGAAACCTTCCCAATCCTCAGGCAGAGATCTGTGAGCTGAGAGCATGACTCCCATCAGCCCCCGGGCGCTGTCTCCCGGGAAGCCCAGACATGTGACGAACACGCTTATTGCACACTCCGAGGCCATGCTTTGTTGGGAGGGGAGCTAGAACGTGCCGGAGTCTGCAGTGTGCAGGTGCAGACTTGTGCAGGACACTGTGTCTGGGAGAGCGGTTCAGGGCTGACACACACCTCACAGGGAGCGCCTAAAACATCTCCTGGGAATGTGTGCAAATTGCAGAGCGAGCGGCATGCAGAACTCTCCCAGAGTGGCTACACGGGCGGAAGTCACGCGTGTTCTGGAGAGAAACCCTCTGTACGTTTTCATCCCGAGTCTGACACCTGTAGGGCCAAACAGCCCCTTGTACAGCATGGAGAAGAGAAATCCGATGGCACAGGGCCAGGTCCTGCAGCGTGGCCTCAGGGGGTCCCGAGTCACATTCTTTTTTTTTTTTTGACAGGCAGAGTGAACAGTGAGAGAGAGAGACAGAGAGAAAGGTCTTCCTTTGCCGTTGGTTCACCCTCCAATTGCCGCCGCGGCTGGTGCACCACGCTGATCCGAAGTCAGGAGCCAGGTGCTTCTGGTCTCCCATGGGGTGCAGGGCCCAAGCACCTGGGCCATCCTCCACTGCACTCCCTGGCCATAGCAGAGAGCTGGCCTGGAAGAGGGGCAACCGGGACAGAATCCGGCGCCCCGACCAGGACTAGAACCCGACGTGCTGGCGCCGCAGGCGGAGGATTAGCCTGTTGAGCCCCGAGTCACATTCTGAACCCTGGTGTTTGCCCTTTAAAAGTGTGTTGATTCAACATGCCCCCGCCCTAACGAAGCTTGTCCTTTGTACTCAACGTCATATTCGTGATTTTATAGTCTTTTCCTTCAGAGGGCCTCAGCCTGAATAAGCTCAGATCCGCAGGGAGCCATCGGCCCTGCTCTCTGCACACCTGTCCTGGGGCCACGGAGGAGCCACCTCCTCTCTCTGGATGCGCTGGGTGGAGCAAGACGCCCATCACGAAAGTCCCCGTGAGCTACCACCTCGTACTGTTGGAAGGGGAACGGCTGTCACCCACAGAGGAAAGGCAGCGCGCGTCGCGCGTCGGTGAGAGCGCGGAGAAGGCGCAGCCTCAGACGCGGGTGGCGGGAGGGGCGGCGAGCGCAGACCCCTAGGGTGCGGAGTGGAGCTTCTTCCGAAGGAAAGAGCCGCCCCGTGGCATCTGCCGCTCCCACTCCTGGTGGTGCCAAGTAACACGCCGGGCAGATGTCTGCACCCAGGTCCCGTGCCCTGTTCTCTGTGGCCAAACCGTACTTCGGTGGGCGGACACATCGAGACAACGTGGCAGAGGTGCGTACTAAAATGCTCGTCGCCCTTTAGGAAGGAGAGAATTCGCTTCTCTGTGACAACGGGGATGACCCTGGAGGGGCTGGTGCTATGCGGAATCAGCCAGACGCGCACAGACGCACAGCACAGGGTCCCTCTCCCTCGAGGAACTCGAAGTGTGGACGTCACAGATGTCAGAGGCAGACGGTGATTGGCTGGCTCAGGGACGTGGGAGAGCTCGGCCAAGGACCGCAGGCTTCTGTCGCACGGTGAGCGAGCTCTGGGGAGCAGAAGGGCAGCGCAGTGACTGCGGCTGACAGTACCGCTGACCTCGGGCTTAGCGGTGGAGCAGAGGGTCAGTGTCCCCAAGCCCCCACGCAAACACCGGCACACAGCTGGGGTGGACACGCGTGTCCCCAGGCATCAAATCATCATTTAATATCTGCAGTTTCCATTTCTCAATTAAGTGTTCCAGTCATGAACATTTCTGTAGGTGACTAGATAGTAGCTTATATGCAGAAAACACAACACGAGCTAAGATATTTTTAATATGCTTATGTTGTTTTAGAATTGCACGACCCCCTGGTGCACAGCAGGGACCACTGGATGCACATCTCATGAAATTGTTGATTTGAATGGGATATTTTACCACCTTAATTATGAACGTGCCTCGCGATAGCCTCTGACTTGGTTCTAAATTAATCAAATCAAAAGAGAAAGTTAAGTTTTCTCCCCTAAGTTGCACGCTTTCTTCAATAGTAATTGGGTTGTTTCCAGATAAATGTGTTTACCCTGATTGGGTAGTACCATGCCAGAACATCACACAGCACCCCATAAACCCATATGACTTTTCTACATCTGTTAAAATTCTAACAAATACAACCGTTTAAGAAGATAAATAGTGCTGGAACCATCCTTGAATGCGAGCGCGGTTTTCCTGTGCGTATGGCACAATACGGTCTCCAGAGACGACCTCAGAAGTCACCTGGCCAATGCCCTCACTGGACCTAGAGTGGGGTCTGGGCTGAGGGCAGGGGGAGCAGGCCAGCGCCTCCGGGCGGTGCTGGAGGGACCAGGAGGGGCCCAGCGCCCCGGAGGCCTGGCAGCCCCGGGCAGCCCCGGGCCACCTCGCCTGCCAGTCTGCCCTCGTCCATTTCCTCCAGTGGTGGGCTCCGTGCCCCCTGTAAGCAAACAGAGCCTCTGAAGAAGCGCCCCGCTAGTCTCTCCATCGTGCACAGTCACTGCAGGCAAGAAAAATAAATCTTCCCCACTGTTGCCGGCTTCAAACCCAGAGCGTTTACAAACCTCGCCAAAAAACCCATTAGACGGGCAATTCCAACCAATCTCTCAGATCCAGTGGAGGAGAGAAAGCAAATATTTACTTACTTCTCCAACTAAACCTCTTGTTCCTGCTCTGCTGATGACCCTGGCGAGGCCGTGGCTCCGCTGGCTCGGGGGACTGAAGCAGACATCTGGGACAACGAAGACGAGCCGCTCCCAGTGCCCCGTGGGTGCCGAGCCTCCAGCACCCCCGGGCGCTTCACGGCAGGTGGTTTAACGGATTTCAATTCAGTTCCCTCTATTTAACAATCCAATCGCTCAGCCTGATTTCATCGCTGCGCGTTGGGTGCTTGTATGGAATATGTACCGCGTAGCAGGCACAATTAAAACAAGGATGGCGAACAGTAAGAACACAGTTACCGGGCGCCCCCTGGCAGTTTCCGGACCCTGGGGTTCCAGGAGGCGCCGAGGGCGCAGGCAGCCTGCGCTACCCTGGACTGGCCTCGCGTGCACTCGCTCCCTGGGCCTGACCTTGCTTTCCGGCCGTAAATAAGACAACACCCCAGGCCACATGGCCCTGAGAGCAGAAGCCTGGAGGCCTGTGCAGCCTCCCTGCATGGACAGAGACCCCGCAGGCACTGGAGGATTTATGTCCACAAATGCGTGGAAGCACACGGTGGCCGCTCCTCCGCGTTGATACTGGGCACACAGGCACGGAAAACCCTGGCAAACTGAACGGAACTGAAGCTGTCCGCCGTCCCCGTGGGCCTCGGCAGGACCAAGGGAGTGGGCACCTGGCCTGAGGGGCTAGCACGGAAAGGAACCTCAGTGGGCCTGATCTGTGCTGGAAAATTCTATGACCAGCTCCCACCCCCTGCCTGCTGGCAGGCAACCCCCTCCCCAGGTGGCCTCCAGCGGCTTTCCCAGCAGGCTTCCATCCGCATCTGCTCCCAGGGTTCTTGTGTGGGAGCCGCGGGCTGTACCCGGGACCCGCCCGTCCCTGCACATCACACTGCAGAGGGCAGAGGGACTTCCCTTCCCCCACGTCCCTCCTCCTGCCCGCAGCCGGGCCCCTTGGCCTGGGATGCCATCCAACCTTGAACTTCAAAGTGTTCGGCTCTGGTGCGGGACAACCCCGGACAACCCCGGGGGGAGGGAAGCAGGGTGTGTTTTCCAGGGAGCCTGCGGTTTCCTGAGTCGGTCTTTGATCTGCCCAGTGACTCAGAGGCCATCTCGAGGCTGGGTGTCCTCACTGCCACCCCCCCCATGTGCCCTACTGCTGCCCCCTGTCCCCGAAAACTTTGGGCTCTCATAGCTGAGCACGGCCCGCTAGGTCACACACAATGCTCCCTTGTCCATTGTCCCTCGGTAAAGCTGCGAGAGAGTACATTGAAAAGCAGCTTGAAAATTATAGTCAGATGCTGAGAATGATAATTTTTTAAAGATTTATTTATTTATTCAAAAGTCAGAGTTACACAGAGAGAGGAGAGGCAGAGAGAGAGAAAGAGAGCGAGAGAGCGAGAGAGAGAGAGAGAGAGAGAGAGGTCTTCCATCTGCTGGTTCACTCCCCAGTTGGCTACAATGGCCGGAGCTGCGTCCATCTGAAGCCAGGAGATTCTTCTGGGTCTCCCACATGGGTGCAGGGGCCCAAGGACTTGGGCCATCCTCCACTGCTCTCCCAGGTCACAGCAGAGAGCTGGATCGCAAGTGGAGCATCCAGGTCTCGAACCAGTGCCCATAGGGGATGCCAGCCTTACAGGCCAGGGTGTTAACCTCCTGTGCCACAGCACTGATGAGAATGATAGTTACCCATGATTAATACTGCAGAAATAGACTGCAGTCCATAACCACTGTTTAGAAATAACAGCTCAGATGGGAAGACACTGGAAATGAGGGAATATGTTTCAAAAACCCTGGACTTGCAGAACGGTGGGTCGAAGCAAGCGGCACGTGATGACCGTAGATGTCTCTGAGGTGCAGGTGCTGCTCAGCGCACGGACACCTGCTGTTGTGGCCCCAGCAGGGCGGCGTGGTCACACCTGGGACAGGTGTGCATTCCTTGTGGTGAGAACTGCGGGATGGGCCACCCGAGCTTTACTGAAAAGTAAGCAGTGACGACAGTGAGTGACGGTCACCCCATCACCACGGCCGGCTCTAGGAGAGTGGGGCAGGTGCAGGAGAAGACCGGGCGAGACAGGTCGACAGCAGAGAGCACACACCACACACAAGATGCTGCTTAGAGACGTATGCCAGTGAGAGAGAGATTGTGGTCAACACATTACAGTTATTAACACGGCTGTGGGCTTGTCCCACCCCCGTGTCCCCTCCCCCTCTGTTGGCCGAGTCCAGCTGGGCCCTGCCTTCCCTGGGGTCCGGGGGCAGGTTGCTGCGTGTGGCCACTGACCCTGGGTCGTCTCTCTGAGTGGGGGGTTGCACGACCTGTGGGGAAGTGGCTGTCGCGTCCGCCAGCCGGGGAGGGCACCGGCTCACTGCTGTGTGAGCAGCTCCTGCCCAGGCCTCGGCTTCTCCCCGCCCGGCCGTGTCCGCTCAGCCTTCGAAATCCGACCAGGAGCAAGGCCTTCGGTGTCAACACCTGAAGCCCTGCCTGCCGGTCCTCGCGCTTCCATGACGACTTCTGTCCGGGTGAATGACGCCCCTGGTCACGTGAGGAGGGGAGGGCAGAGGAAGAGCGGGGACACGAGTCCGGCCCGGAAGCAGGAGAGCTGTCGGCCCTGGGGCCTGGATCAGAGCCGCTTCCCAAGAGAGGACTCGGGGTTCCGAGGCGCTCCCTGCCTGCCTGCCGGGGGTGGCCCTGGCCTGTGCTCGGAGCCCCCGAGTATCCCAGGCATCTGGACGGCACAGACTGTCAGGGCATTGTAGCCCCCATGGGCATGGCCAGTGCTAGCAAGCGGCGCCCCGAGTGACCTTGCGTCCTGCGCCCCGCTGTGCTTCCCATGCTCTGTGTCCGTGTCCCGAGCAGAGGCAGGGCTGGCCAGGGCTGGGACCGCCCACGCCACGGAGACGCTGCTCCTCGGCGGTAGGTGGTCACACCCACACGCACTTTTGCTTGAATAAATAACCCGGGGCTAGAAGTGGTGCTGGAAACACAGAGCCCACAAACGCCCTCGCATGGAAGCCAAACAAGATCGAAACCTGCGCAATGCATCCAGGAGGCTGGGCCCCTGGCTGCCGGCTCCCCGAGCTGTAGGGCAACACTCAGACCTGCCCTACTGATCCCCGGTGCTCGCCCGTGGCCACGGCCTCACTGCTCAGCCTGCAAACGCTGGGGCCCAGGAGAAGCTGCTGGGCGACCCAGACGGCCTCCCTGGGAAGACTGGTGAGCAGCGTGCTTTCTGGGAGACGCGATTTGCTGCGATCTGGATACCTGTCCCTGGTGTCTCCCCTATGTAATGGGGTTGCGGCTTTGTCCCATCACACCATCGGCACGGGCACTGCTCCCCTGGTTGCTCCTGGAGCAGGCTTCCCGACAGCCCGCGGCCTGCAGGGCTGCACTGGGGTGTCCTGCTGTCCCTGGGCTGTGAGTGCCACTATTTCCCTAGTTCCCTGGAAGTCCATGTGCGGAGGTATAGTCTGTATGGAAGCAGCACACACAACACGTCTACACCACAGCCGCGGGACCCACGTGTGGAGGTACAGCCCCTGTAGAAGCAGCACACACAACACGTCTACACCACAGCCGCGGGACCCATGTGTGGAGGTACAGTCTGTGTGTAAGAGCACACATAACATGTCTACACCACAGCCGCAGGTCCCACGTGTGGAGGTACAGCCCGTGTGGAAGCAGCGCACACAACACGTCTACACCCCCGTACTTGCAATGATCTAGACACTAGCTCGGGCCTTGTCCTGGAGGACACATGGTTTTCCGCCCTGGCAGTCATGAAGCTGGCCCTTGGCTTCCGAGGAGGGAGGGCCTCTCTCTGGGGCTGCTCTCTCTGCGAAGGTGGCCACACTGTCCGGGCTCCAGAGATGAGGGGCCGTGAGCGACTCTCGGAGAACCGTCCCCGCATCTTTGCCTGGCCTGTCTGATTCAGCGATCCCGTGTCCTCCGCACCTGCACCCACCAGGTGCCTTCACAGCACCTCCTTGGCAGCTGCCCTGAGCACCCGGATGACCACAGGGCACTGTCGGGTCATGAGTCCTGGTTTTGCGCTGAGGGAGAGGGAAAAGCCCCTCTTCAGAAACACGTGCTTTGTCCCATGGGTCACCCCGTGCGTGCTTCGTGTCGTCATGGACGGGTTTAAGTTCAGCACGGGCTCAGTCACCCCCCGAACCGTGGGCTCAGCCTTCCAGCCAGTGAAGCAGAGGCCAGCGTGGGAACCGCAGCTCCGTCACCTGGCCTCAGCCAAGGGCTCGGGCCCGCTGAGCGTGCCAAGGCTTCCGCACGATCGCTGCTCAGTCTGTCTACGCCTGCGTGCGAGGAGAGCGTCCCAACGTAGTGTCACGGAGAGAACGGGCACCCAGCTGCCGAGGGGGGTTTCTGTGATAGTGAAGTGCAACGCGGCAACGCGAGTGCCTTTTGTCTTCTTCCTTTTGTATTGTATTTGACTTTTTCATTTGTTGGCAGGGTTGGTTGGAAGGACGGGGTAGAAACATCTGTGTGCCAAGCTGGGCCATGATCAGATAATTCTGTTGTGGTGTTGTTGTTTCAGCTTTTTACAGGAAATAAACAAAAAATCAGGACAGGCTTTGTGTGCTGCTTTTTAAAAAATTTTTTTAAATCAATTGTTTCTTTTCTCCTTTTGTGGAAGCGATCCATAGTCCTGCACGCTGGGGAAATGTGTTACTCGTTATAATTTCCTAGGCCACGTTAAAGAAAGAAAAGCATGAAGTTAAAGGAAACCCGGGAATGCTCCAACCCCTGGGCCTGTGTCAGGTGCTATTTGATTACTCTCGACAGGTGACACTGCTGGTCACACTGTAGATGTGTTCACACTGTAGACAAGATCATACTGCAGATGAGGTCACACTGTAAATGTGGTCATGCTGTAGATGTGGTCACACTGTAGACAAGATCATACTGCAGATGAGGTCACACTGTAAATGTGGTCACACTGTAGATGTGGTCACACTGTAGACAAGATCATATCGTAGATGTAAATGTGGTCATGTTGTAGATGTGACACATTGTAGACGTGGTTACATTGTAGATGTGGTCATGTTGTAGACGTGGTTACATTGTAGATGTGGTCATGTTGTAGACATGGACATGTTGTAGATGTGGTCATGTTGAAGATGTGGTCACATTGTGATGTGGTCACATTGTGATGTGGTCACGCTGTGGATGTGGTCACACTGTAGACATGGTCATGTAGATGTGGTCATGTTGTAGACATGATTGTACTGTAGATGTCACATTGTAGACGTGGTCACGTCATAGATGTGGTCATGTTGTAGATGTGGTCATACTGTAGACATCACATTGTAGACAATGTGGTCATGTCATAGATGTGGTCATGTTGTAGATGTGGTCATCCTGTAGACGTGGTCATCCTGTGGACATGGTCATGCTGTAGACGTGGCAGGCTCTGCTGTGCGATTGTTCTGAGTGCTCTGCTGCACAAGGTCACTGCCGTGCCTGCCTGTGGTCGTGCTGGTGTGGCTCATGTGGCTCATGCTCTACCCCATGGCTGGGTCCACAGGGGCAACAGTATTCAGTGCGAAGTCCCTGTCTCCTGCCCCGTTTGTGACCAGGAGTCTGTGAATGGCCTGACCTTTGAGTCTTCATGTGGATGTAGCACATGCATTTCCTGTTGATGGCTTTGTCCACTGTACCACACTTATCCATTCTCTGCCCTTTTAATCTGACACAGCAGGTCAGGATGCAAAATGTCTCTGCCTCGAACAGCCCGGTTCCCGGTTCATGGAGCACTCAGCCAAGGCCTTGCCCACAACAGACTTTAAAAAAAGACTTAAAACTATACAACAAGCTGGCGCCACAGCTCACTAGGCTAATCCTCTGCCTGTGGCACTGGCACCCTGATTTCTAGTCCCGATTGGGGCGCCGGTTCTGTCCCGGTTGCCCCTCTTCCAGTCCAGCTCTCTGCTATGGCCCGGGGAGTGCAGAGGAGGATGGCCCAAGTGCTTGGGCCCTGCACCCGCATGGGAGACCAGGAGGAAGCACCTGGCTCCTGGCCAGTGCAGTAGCTACAGCAGCCATTGGGGGGGTGAACCAATGGAAAAGGAAGACCTTTCTCTCTGTCTCTCTCTCTCACTGTCTAACTCTGCCTGTCAAAAAAATATATATAAAACAATAAAAGTTCCAAGATGTTGGCCTTGATCATTTGGATTTAAAACCAAAAATAAAAACAGGCACCTGGGACCATACCACAGTGAACATTTCTATAACAAAGGAAACAGTCAACAAAGAAGAACAACACTTGGACTGGAAGAAAACGGTTGGAAACCACATCTCTGTTCAGGGATTAATATCCACATATATAAGAAAATTGTATAATTTAATAGCACAAATCAAATGACCCAGTTAAAAATGGGTGTAGAGCATGATTAGACATTTCTCCAAAGAAGATGTACAATTGGCCAGCAGGTGCATGGGAACTGCTTCACGTGGTGTCTCGTCAGGGAATGCAAATCAAACCATCTCACCTCACTCCCGTTAAAACAGCTATTAACAGAAAACAACAAAAAAGTGCTGACGGGGATGTGGAGAAACTGGAACACTCGTGTACCATTACTGGGGATGTACAATGTGCCGCCTCAGAGAGAAAACAGCCCAGAAGTTCCACGGAAAATCTCAAAGAGGACCGCCATATGTTCCCACATTCCCATGCTGAGTGTGTAGCGGAAGAGTGGAAGTGACAACCTGGAAGGGGCTCTGGTTCCTACATGTTCACAACAGCCAATATCTGTGCCCTTCACAGAGGGGAGAATGAAGAAAGTGTGGTGTGTACTCCTAGCTCGCCATGATTCAACCTTAAAAAGAAGATGTGGGGGCGCTAGGTGCGGTGGTTGACAGTACACGGACTCCCGCATCGGATTCAGAGTGCTTGGGTTCATGTCCTGGCCTCGTTCCCCTTCCAGCATCCTGCCAATGCGCACCCTGGCGTTGCTGACTCCCTGACACTGCTATGGGTGGCCTGGATTGAGCCGGCTCCCGGCTTCAGACTGGCCCATCCTTGGCCATCGCAGGCTTTGTGGGGATGAACCAGCAGACATAGATTTCTGCCTGCCTCTCTTCCTCCATTTTCCTAAGAAAAAATAAATAAGTAAGTAAACTTGTTTTGAAAGAGGGCTATTTTGCCATAGGCGATTATGTGGATGAACATGGAAGGAATGACACAAAGTGAAATGAGCCAGGCGCAGTCTGGGGACACAGGAAACGGGGCATTACCCAAGGGTATGAAGTTTCAGTTTTGCAATTATGAGTAATTCCCCTAAGTCCTAAGTGAGCCCAGGGCTGGAAGGAGAGGACAGCAGAACACCAGGGGCCAACTCCCTAAGTGCACCGTGGGCGTTGGCTCCGCACCACACAGCATCCTACAGCTGGGGAGGCTGTCGCTGTTCCAGAGTGCCGAGACTCCAACGCACATGCCTGTGGGTGCCTTTGCCTGCTGGGGTGTGGGGAGGAGGGGGCCTAGTGCAGCAGGCGCAGCAGTGTGACCCCGCCTTGCTCCCGCGCCTGTACATGGCACCTGGTTAAGTTGCTGCAATGGAGGGACCCGAGTTATTTGCAGAGGATAAAGCATCTCCATGCCCTCTCCCTTCAGGCTGCTCAGTGCGAAGGACCAGCCGCTGTGTGATCGTCTGAATTAGAGCCCAGGGGAGCTGTGTGGGTGCTCCACTGACTCCACAAGCACATTGGGGTTGGTTTGGAGTGTTCGCTAACAATTCCTTACAACAGCTGGAAATGCGAACGAGCTGACCTCGATATCTTGAGCAAGCCCACTGACACGAGTTCTGTGTCACGGAAGTCTATTGATGGGAGTTTTTTTATTTTTTTAAGATTATTTATTTGAGAATCAGAGTTACACACAGAGAGAAGGAGAGGCAGAGAGAGAGAGAGAGAGAGAGAGAGAGAGAGAGAGAGAGGTCTTCCATCTGCTGGTTCACTCTCCAGTTGGCCGCAACGGCCAGAGCTGCACTGATCTGAAGCCAGGGGCCAGGAGCCAGGAGCCAGGAGAGTCTCTTGTGTCTCCCACATGGGTCCAAGGGTCTGCAGCCAGGCTCAGATCCCACAGGAGGAAGACTCTCAGGGAAACCAGAGACGAGGGACAGCAACCAGGAGGACACCAGGGGCCGTGATAGCCACGGACACCTCCAGCCACGGGGGATGTGATGGCCATGGACACCTCCAGCCACGGGGGATGTGATGGCCATGGACACCTCCAGCCACCCTCACGGGAAGCTGCATGGGCACACACCACTCACCAAAGCTCCGGGCACTGCCCTTCTTTCCACCTGATGCACCGCTCTGGCTTTCAGGGAGAAAGTTCAAATACATGCAAAGAAACCAGGCAACAACAAAAACCAAACCAAGCAGGGATGACAAAAACAAGCCAAAAAACAACAATTTCCAAAGCCCGAAGACATAGAGCTAGCACCAGAACCAGGCTCAGATAGGGCAGGGGGTAGGAAATTATTAGTCTGGTAATTTAACATGACTCTGATTAATGTGCTGAGAATCCGAGTGGAAGAACGGTCAACAACTTACAACACATGGTCAAAGTCAGCAGAGAAATGGGAGCCCCCAGAAAGAATTAAAAATAAACGCTAGAGAACAGAACAACGGGAACAGACGGGCGTAAGGAAGCTTCTCATGGCCAGTCTGCGGACTAGACACGGCCCCGGAGAGGAGGAGGAAGGTTAAGGGTGTGGCCGTGGCACTCCTGCCCGAGAGGCGAAGCAGCATGAACAAGAACACAGACCAGGAGTGCAACATACGCACAGCGGGAACACGGGAGGAGGAAGAGCAGAGACTCGGGGAAAGCAAAATGACCCAGAACCTTCCAGAACTAACGACAGACACCACACTGCAGATCCAGGCACCCCAGAGAACACCACGCAGGATAAAGACCAGAACAGCCGCACACAGGCAACTGGCATTCAAGGTTCAGGCAGAGCCGAGCAGACCTTGAGTGCCCACCCTGTGGAGGCAAGGGTGTGCACGGCCACAGGATTCTTTCTAGAAGCCGTCTGTGCATGAGCACAGTGAAGTATTCAACGTGCTGAAAGGAGGGGCCGGCACTGTGGCGCAGTTGGCTAAGCCTCCACCTTTGGCGCCAGCATCCCATATGAGCGCTGGTTCGAGTCCCGGCTGCTCCACTTCCAATCCAGCTCTCTGCTATGGCTGGGAAAGCAGTAGAAGATGGCCCAAGTCCTGGACCCCTGCACCCACGTGGGAGACGGGGAAGAAGCTCCTGGCTCCTGGCTTTGGATCGGTGCAGCTCTGGCCGTTGCAGCCAATTGGGGAGTGAACCAGCAGACGGAAGATCTTTCTCTCTGTTTCTCTCTCTCTGTAACTCTGCCCCTCAAACAAAATCTCTAAAAAAATACAGAAGGAAAGATACATGCCAAGAATCCTGAATTATTCATCAGAAGTGAGGAAACAAAGCCTTCCTTCGAAGGAAGAAGGAGGGCATTGGTCACCAGTGGCTGCGCTAGCAGGTGCTCAGAGAGAACACAGCGATGCAGTCGAAGCCTGGGAAGAAGGGAGCGGCCCAGAGAAGGAGCAATCCAGCAAAGTCGGATCTTCCTGCTCCTGACTTTCAGTTAGTCCAACGGAGAAGAGTTTTGTCAGGGCCGGCGCCGTGGCTCACTAGGCTAATCCTCCACCTGTGGCGCCAGCACCCTGGGTTCTAGTCCCAGTTGGGGTGCCGGATTTTGTCCCGGTTGCCCCTCTTCCAGGCCAGCCCTCTGCTGTGGCCCGGGAGTGCAGTGGAGGATGGCCCAGGTGCTTGGGCCCTGCACCCCATGGGAGACCAGGAGAAGCACCTGGCTCCTGGCTTCGGATCATCGCGGTACACCAGCCGCAGTGCACCAGCCGCAGCGGCCATTGGGGGGTGAACCATTGGAAAAGGAAGACCTTTCTCTCTGTCTCTCTCTCTCACTGTCCACTCTGCCTGTCAAAAAAAAAAAAGAAGAAGAGTTTTGTCGGAGTAATAGGAGCAGCCGCGGGCTGGGTCATTACAGCTCACTGATGAGCGAGAGCGCCGAGAGCGGGGTCCTGGAAGCCGGAGAGGGAGACCAGAGTCCTGCTCCACGGCAATGCGTCTGCACGGTCGCTGTCTGTGCTACCCAGGGGCAGCTCACGGTTTATTTGAGAGTGGATTTCAATTGCTTGCAAACATCTCTTTCAAATGCTAGGGCAATCACCAAAATAAGGGATTTTAAAAATTAAAATACAATTATAAAAATATAAAATAAAATTATGATAGCTGCGCTCAGAGAATATAGATATTGGAATAATAGAAAATGATCAGATAAAACCAAAGACAGCAAGGGAATGGAAGATAAAAGCAAAGACCAGCACAACCCACAGAAAGCAGTTGCAAATGTAACTAATTTGCTTAACTGGTGTCAATCCAACTGTATCAGTTCTCATTAGTTTAAATGTGAATGATCTGAAGCTATCCGCAAAAGATGGAGATTTCAGAGTAGATTCATAAAGGGGCCAATTCTACGTCACCCGTGAAAGTGTAGTAACGGAACGGAGAAGGATCAGCCATGCTAACATCCACCAAGTGAACTCTGAAGATACACATTCCATTCTCAGAAAAAGCTCTCGAAGCAGGGAAAATCATGCAGGAGACAGAACAGCGCCGCATACTGACCACAATCTCGCAATCTCGCAATCTCACAGGTGACTGCTCCGGAAGGCGCACGGTCTTCGCTGCGAGGCGGCCTCGAGCAGCTGATGGGAATGTGCATCATCTTAGCAGCTCCAGTTCCACACGCTTTTTGTAGCCCCTGATTCACACATCTAACAACATAGCTTGCAAGTGCTTCAGCTGAAAACTGAGAGCCACGTGGAGGGGTAGACCGCTCCAGGATTACAGTGAGTTGGATCGGAAGTTCAAGCCAGGACTTGAACTGGCACCCATATGGGATGCCAGCGCTGCAGGCATTGCCTTAATCTGTTACCACAGTGCCAGCCCCTGTTCTGTTTAATTTTTAGTATTTATTTTATTATTATTTATTTGAAAGGCTGAGATCTTCTATTAGCCGTCTGACTCCTCAAATGTCTGCAATAGCCAGTGCTGGGCCAAGCCAGAGCCAGGAGCCTGGAACTCAGCCCAAGTCTCGGAGTGCGCGGCGGGACCTCAGGGACCCATGGTTGCCCACTGCTCCCCGGGTCTACGTTCCCTGGAGGCAGGAATCAGGATCAGGACTGAGCCCAGGCGCCGCGGAAGGTGGTGTGGGTGTCCGAGGTGGCGTCCTGACCACCGTGCCAGGCCCCCAGCCCCTGGGGTTTGCTTCCTGGAGAATCCTGATCCACTACGGCAACATGCCATGAACAGAAACCGCGCAGGCACACGGCTTGGGGAACTCCAAACTCCCTGCGCCATTTTTCTCTAAGCCTGAAACTCTGCGAAAACGGACACTATCAACATTTTAAACTAAAAGGCCCCTTTACAAATAAGGGGAGATAACATGAGAAAAAACATGACGGAGGTCACATCCACCGTTTCCAGGTACTTTGAGTATGGAAAAATCTCTCAGCTGGGAGACCGCGCAAGGAGCGAGGTGCACTGTGCACCTGGGAGTCGGAGCTCCAGCGCGGTCTGCAGGGATGAGGCAGACCCGTCACCGAGAACAGAGAAGAGCCGCAGTCGGCAATTCTCCCCAAGCCTGCCGTGCACACTCCACTCAGGAAAATGCGACCAACTAAGTAAATCACAGCAGTAGACACTCATGTGAAAGCGTGTGCCTGCGAGTCCTCATGCGTGTGTTTCCTCCGTGTGTACCCGTGAATGCATGCATCTGTGCACGGCTGTGGGCCTGTGTGTCCCCATGTACTCATGTGTGTGTGTGTGCATCTGTGCACGGCTGTGGGCCTGTGTGTGTCTGTGTGTTCATGCGTGTGTGTGCATCTGTGCCTGTCTGCGGGCCTGGGTGTGTGTGCATCTCTGCATGACCGTGTACCTGTGTGCAGATTGCAGCTTCAGAACCAGCAGGGAAATGCAGGGAGAGGGAAGGCCGAGCATCGCCCTCTGCCCAGCTTAGCTCACGAGCGGCAGCGAGCGTCCCCTTGAGCAGAACCGAGCCTCATACAGCAGAGCCCTTACTTCAAGTCTACTGAGAAAAAACAGCTGGCCAGCGAAGGGTGAGCGCATCGCCCACAAACAAGCTCAGAATAAATATTTTGTTTAAAGAGAAGGACTGAGCGAGTTCAACCTCGTGATAGGAGTGTGCCAGAACCAGTCAGCAACTGCATTTCTGCACAACGCAGGGTGGGTGACGGCGCTGTCAGCCATGGCGCGGGACGCCGGCCCGGGCTGGGCTCACCAGCGGGGGCTCGGCCCTGCAGGAGCTCCTCTGACTCTTCGTTCCCGTCTTCTCTCCGGGGGCTTTGGAGACCTTTGGCCTGACCCAGACACCAGTGGATACCTGGGGCTATTTTTTCCCCAAAAGATTAAATTAAACTCAAATGATATTTAATCATCATTGCTAAAGGAGTGTACAATATTTAAGAGTGGTTTATGTGGGGCTCATCAAACACTTGGCCTGGTCCCGGGGCCTTGAGGCACAGCCTGCGTCCAGCTGCTGGGGCAGTGAGTGGCTGGAAGCCCCATAATTTGCAGGACATTATTTTCCATGGAAGGGTAGAGATGTACCTGACACGTGGCTTTCAGGCGAGATGCGAGCTGGCTGCACGCACCCTGGTGTCCACTTCGGGCCCCTGGCTCAAGCAGCTGCAGGAGACGCTCTGTCCTGCCCTCTCAGGGGACATCAGGCTCATCACAAGCGTCCTGACTGGACAGAGCCTGCTTGTAGACTGCGTGCAGTACCCTCACACGCCTGGTGCAGGCACCTCCACATGGTGCACACTCACACAGAGGGACGCTAGCACGTGGCACACACACAGAGGGAGGTTACCACGTGGCACACACACAGAGGGAGGTTACCACGTGGCACACACAGACAGAGGGAAGTTACCATGTGGCACACACACACAGACAGAGGGAAGTTACCACGTGGCGCACACACACACACGGACGCTACCACATGGCACACACACACACAGAGGGAGGTTGCCACGTGGCACACACACAGACAGAGGGAAGTTACCATGTGGCACACACACACACAGAGGGAGGTTACCACGTGGCACACACACAGAGGGAAGTTACCACGTGGCACACACACAGAGGGAAGTTACCACGTGGCACACACACACACAGAGGGAGGTTACCACGTGGCACACACACACACAGAGGGAAGTTACCACGTGGCACACACACACACAGAGGGAGGTTACCACGTGGCACACACACACACACAGAGGGAGGTTACCACGTGGCACACACACACACACAGAGGGAAGTTACCACGTGGCACACACACACACAGAGGGAGGTTACCACGTGGCACACACACACACAGAGGGACGCTACCACATGGCACACACACACACACACACAGAGGGAGGTTACCACGTGGCACACACACACACACAGAGGGAAGTTACCACGTGGCACACACACACACAGAGGGAAGTTACCATGTGGCACACACACACACAGAGGGAGATTACCACGTGGCACACACACACACAGAGGGACGCTACCACGTGGCACACACACACACACACAGAAGGACGCTACCACGTGGCACGCACACACACACACACAGAGGGAAGTTACCATGTGGCACACACACACACACACACACACACAGAGGGACACTACCACGTGGCACACACACAGAGGGAGGTTACCACGTGGCACACACACACACACACAGAGGGACGCTACCACGTGGCACGCACACACACACACACAGAGGGAAGTTACCATGTGGCACGCACACACACACAGAGGGAGGTTACCACGTGGCACACACACACAGAGGGAGGTTACCACGTGGCACACACACACACACACACAGAGGGAGGTTACCACGTGGCACACACACACACACACACAGAGGGATGCTACCATGTGGCACACACACACACACACACACACAGAGGGAAGTTACCACGTGGCACACACACACACACAGAGGGAAGTTACCATGTGGCACGCACACACACACAGAGGGAGGTTACCACGTGGCACACACACACAGAGGGATGCTACCATGTGGCACACACACACACACACACACAGAGGGAAGTCAGGGATGGAGAGGAGAGGCCTTGTCACCGAGAAGGCACAGAGGGGCTCAGAAAAGACCATCTGAAAAGTCCCTCTCCAACAGCTTTCAAAGCTGGGATTTGCGCCTCCGCCGTGGCAACTGAAGGCAGGCGTGGGCGTGGCCTCTCGGCGCCCTCAGCTCCCCTGAAGGACCTGAAGCCTCTGGTCACGGCCTGAGCTCTCGGCAGGGAGGACACAGAGATGCCCCGGTGCAGTGGACGCCGCTGAGCCCGCCTGCCATCGTCCTCGTGCCCAGACCACCGCCTTTGCTCAGGGCGATCGGCTTGTAGACGGTTGAGCTTTGAGCCTATTTCTGTTTGCCAACCCCCAGTTTGCACGGCTCAATCAGCACACCCTCTGTATCTGCCCCAGGAGCGCCTGTCCCTGTAGGTGCAGCTGGCACCCATCCCAGACAGGCCTTGGCGGACGCTGTGCCCTGGGCGGGGGCTGAGGCTGAGCCGTAGCCAGGAAGCGGAAGAGCAGGAGCTCTGGGAGGGGCTGTAAGGAAGCCCAGCAGGCTGGACACAGCGCACGGAGCGGGGCCCGGGGCAGTGCAGGGAGCGCCTCGCAGACCAGATCTCACAGCACAAAGAAAAGCTCTTCAGGGAGAGAATGAGGGAAAGAACATTCTAGAAAGACGTGCGAACTCCATGACCGAGCACCCTGGAGAGCTGGGCTCTGACCCTTCTCGACCGGGTCTTCCTGGAGTCCTTCTCCGATGCACTCCAGCCCGGCAGTCAGACCTCAAACTTGCAGTAACTCTGGGGAAGTGACAGCGTTCCCAGAATCCCTGGCATGCTGACTCCGCACTTGTCCTATTTTTAGCCTTTCGATTGACATCTTGGCTTGGGAGGAACCAGACAAGGGGCCCCGTTTCCTAGAGTGGGCTTCCTCAACGTCTCCCCGGCTGTCGGCTCCCTCGACAAAGCCTGGGTCTGCGAGAGCTGGGCGAGGCCAGCATCCCCTCGACCGTGGGCCCCTGGCCTCAGGCTCCTGACAGCTCAGGTGGTGTCCACGAGGCCTGGCCCCCCGGGGTCTTCTCGGGCAACTGGAATCCCACAGCTGTGCGGCCCCAGAAATGCCTTGCTAGTAACAGCGGGTGCTAATAACCACATCCAACGTGACCGTGAGGCAAGGCAGGGAGCTTCCGTCTAAACTGGCTTTCCTGGGGTGGGCGCTCTGGCGCACTTGGTTAATCCTCTGCCTGTGGCGCCGGCATCTCATATGGGTGCAGGGTTCTAGTCCCAGTTGCTGCTTTTCCAGCCCAGCTCTCTGCGGTGGCCCGGGAGTGCAGTGGAGGATGGCCCAAGTGCTTGGGCCCTGCACCCCATGGGAGACCAGGAGAAGCAACTGGCTCCTGGCTTCGGATCCGCGCGGTGCGCCGGCTGTGGCGGCCATTGGGGGGTGAACCCATGGAAGGAAGACCTTTCTCTCTGTCTCTCTCTCACTGTCTAACTCTGTCAAATAAATAATAATAATAATAATGCATTTAAATTGGCTTTCCTCCCTCAGACTCTGCTCTGCTCATGTCATTGTAGTGAAATGGACTTGGTACAGCTCATGTGACGTAGCTGATGGCATCAGACTCCGATTGTCAAGGCCAGTAGGTGAGAGTGGCAGTGCAACTCTGGCTGTGGTTGCAAACACACATGTGCATGCACACGGATGCTCCCGTCACACACACACACACGTGTGTGCTGCATTAGTGACAGGCGAACGCCTGGACCACGATGCTCTCCAGGTGTGGTGCCCACGGTCCTCAGAGAAAAAGAATTGACACTGGCAATGCACCTGTTGCCACGGCTGGGAGGCCATGCCCGGCTGACGCTCGCTTCCGGGCGACCGAGGGTACAGAGCCAGGAGCCCGCCCTGGCCCAGCCTTCCTGTGGCTCCTTCCCACGTCCACGGTTGGGACCGAATCTTGGGCCCAAAGTGGCAGAAGAACACATAAGCACCTCTGGTTTTCTGTCAAAGCCGGGGCGCGGGGAGCTCGTCCGGAAGAATCCAGAAGCGCCGGCCTCACTCGTTTTCTCCCCTGGGCTTGCAGTTGCTCATCGTGGGCGTTTCTGGAAGGATCGGGACAGTGCGGTGAGGCCCACGCCTGCCGGGGCTGCGTGGACCAGGGCAGCGTTTCTCACCCCGCGACAGCCCTGCAGCCAGCGCTGGGGCCGCCTCCCCTCCTGGCACGTGGGGACGCGTGCTCGGGGGTGCAGAGCTGCGTGTCCCGGCGCATGGGGCTGCAGGTCAGAATCCTCGGCTTGCCCTTGCTTTTCCACGACCCCACCTCTTGCCCCATCCGCAGCCACGTGGGCGTTGTGTTCAGACTGACTGCACGGGCCTCTTTACCAAGCAGCCGATCTCCAGCATCCCGACGGTGAGCGCCCCTGCTCGGACCTCTCATGGCAACCCAGAAGCACGGGCGGAGGCAGGTGGCTGCGTCTGTGGTCCCAGCCCCCGGGTGCAGTTGGGAGGCCCCGGCGGCTGCACGGAAGAAGGGTCAGCTTCGCAATGCAGGCAAATCCCTTCAGCTGCTCGCTGGGGGGTGGATCTGCGGACCCAAGACTGGGCGAGAACCCAGCAGGGCTGCCCTTCAAGGAGAGCACGGGGAGGAAGCTGCCTGGGGTCAGCTGCCCGGGGGGCGGGGGCCAGGAACGCCAGAGGGAGGGGCTAACTCTTGGTGTCCCTGGTCGGGGGCTTCCTGGGATGAGACTGGCCAGTGCCTGAGACGCCCTCTGTGGGAGGGGCTCACTGCCAGCGCCCCTGGGCGAGGATGAGTGTGAGGTCCCTGGGCCCCTGGCACCAGGTGTGGTCCCCCCTCCCCAGCCAAGGTCATTCACAAACATTAGGATTTAATCGGACTCCGACCTGTCTCTAGAATGACAAACCTTGCTCCTGTGGTGTCTAGATTTTTCCCTTCCCCTCCCCCCCCAGGCTGGAATGTCCACCCAGTGGTGTCACTGAGGTAGACCCAGGGGGTCAGGGCCGGCAGGGGCTCCTCTTGTTCCGGATGTCAGAGCAGGGAGTCCCTCCCCCTCTGAGCGAGGGGCCTGGTTGTGCAACGCGGGGCAAGAACTGTGAATTTATAATTCCCAAGCAGAAAGAGCTGCAAAACAGAAGCAGGAAACAAGACGGTGTGGCTAAATGTGATGGTCTGTTTGTAAGTTTCGGTCCCGACAACTTCCATAATTGTTCTAAACCGTTCTCAGGCACTCTGACTCAGCATTCTCCCAGCTCCAGTTCTGGACATCAAAGAAATAAAATCCCTCACACATGCTTCAGGCTTCTTGCAGACAATGCTGTGACAGACATTTTTGAACACAATGGTGCAGACATGAACCCCTGGCCCTGCCCAGACCGGCGATTTGCTGTAAATAAGAGGTGTGTTTGGGGAGCGGTGTAATGAAGTTAAGCGCCGTGACCTTGATCCTGTTTGCTGACCACTTGTGCTAGTGGACGGCAGCATGAAACCAGCAGGCGCTGTTAAGACGCTGAACACAAGTGCACCGATATAAGTTTTGAAGCATAGAATCTTTTTTTTAAAAAAAAGATTTTATTTATTTATTTAAGAGATAGAGTTACAGATAGTGAGAGGGAGACACATCCACTTGTTCACTCCCCAAATAGATGCAATGGCTGGAGCTGCGCTGATCCGAAGCCAGGAGCTTCTTCTGGGTCTCTCGTGTGGGTGCAGGAGCCCAAGGACTTGGGCCATCTTCCACTGCTTTCCCAGGCCACGGCAGAGAGCTGGATCAGAAGTGGAGCAACCAGGACCTGAACCAGTACCCATATGGGATGCCGGCACTGCAGGCGGAGGATTAACCTACTAGGCCACAGCACAGGCTCTAAGCATAACATCTTGAAACTCAAATAACGATTGTTTCTTTGACAGATTTCTGCAGGTTTCAAAGCACCGTATTTCTCTCTGTGGTCACAGCGAATCCTTTCTGACAGTGATCGTCTCTGGCACGGGGAAACTTGACATCTACCAAGACGCCGCACATCTCCTCTGATCTCGCTTTAAATCAGCACGGAGAGGCTGGGCTCGTTGACCCTTGGGAAAGCAAAGGGCCCACTTAATCAAAAATGGTGGAAACCGGTCCCGCACGCACAGGTGCCGTCTCCTGGCTGGCCTGAGAACAGCCTGGCACTGTGCTAATGCCGCCTCCTACCACCTGCTCTGTGGCTACAAGGTGACAGCGGAGTCTCGTGGAAATCAGAGAGGAGACCACTTCAGAATGTCTGCGCTGGGTGGCGTCCACGGTTACTTGTTTCTTTTCAAGCCCAAGACTCAAGGATCCCTGTGACCCCGGAGTGTGTGTGTGTGTGTGTGTGGGGGGGGTGTCAAGGTTGCTGCTGACCGTCCATTGCTCCACACGTGACTGTGTGACAGCGCAGCGCCGGGCATGTTTCTGGACAAGTCCCAGGCCTGCCTTCGGGCACTGTCCTGACCCACAGATGCTGAACCCGGAAGGAGGCAGGGGGCAGACAGCTCTGACTTCTCTCCAAATTTGTGACCAGAATTAACTGGGAACTTGAAACTCGCACGTTTCCTGGGCAGGTGCCCCCGACACGGCCAACTTCCCCTGGCTGGTGAGTCTTCCCACCTGTGGCTTTGCCAGACAGGACTGCTCCGCCCCGGCCATCCCAGCATCTCCCGGCCCACAGCTTCTGCTGTGAGCTCTGCAGGAGCCCCAGCCTACCAGAGGGGTGCAGTGGGAGCCCCCCACAGGGCGGCACGATTAGCCCTTCCAGGGTGTGGCCCCAGAACACGAGGCACCTGCAACAATTCTCAGAATTCCAGAAGACAGTGCGGAGACAGCAGCAGAGGGGGCTGAGGCCGTCCGTCAGCAGCTGCCCTGCTTGAAGGTGTCCAGTGAACGGAGCCCCAGGTGAGGTCAGCCTTAACCTTCACCCAGGACTGGGAGCGAGTGCCTCAGGGCAGGTCTGAGGACATAGGGGGCGCCGTTGTCCATCTGCAGTGGCCAGGAGATGGGGTGATGGGCACTGCCTGGGGGCACAGGGCGCCGTTGTCCATCTGCAGTGGCCAGAAGATGGGGTGATGGGCACTGCCTGGGGACACAGGGCGCCGTTGTCCATCTGCAGTGGCCAGGAGATGGGGTGATGGGCACTGCCTGGGGACACAGGGCGCCGTTGTCCATCTGCAGTGGCCAGGAGATGGGGTGATGGGCACTGCCTGGGGGCACAGGGCGCCGTTGTCCATCTGCAGTGGCCAGGAGATGGGGTGATGGGCACTGCCTGGGGACACAGGGCGCCGTTGTCCATCTGCAGTGGCCAGGAGATGGGGTGATGGGCACTGCCTGGGGACACAGGGTGCCGTTGTCCATCTGCAGTGGCCAGGAGATGGGGTGATGGGCACTGCCTGGGGGCACAGGGCGCCGTTGTCCATCTGCAGTGGCCAGGAGATGGGGTGATGGGCACTGCCTGGGGGCACAGGGCGCCGTTGTCCATCTGCAGTGGCCAGGAGATGGGGTGATGGGCACTGCCTGGAGGCACAGGGCGCCGTTGTCCATCTGCAGTGGCCAGGAGATGGGGTGATGGGCACTGCCTGGAGGCAGAGACCAAAGCGTGTTGACAGTGCCAAAGCCAGGTGCAGAGCTCCACTCAGGGCCACCCAAAGGGCTCCGGCCCGGAAGGAGGCTTGCTTCCCGCCGTGCGCCTCGTGCCTCCTCCCGAGGCAAAGCCCGGCCGCAGCAGGCGGATGGCCCCCGTGCGTCTTAGCCTCTGCGTGCTGGGAGCTGGGAGCTGCTTTCCCACGAGCTGCGAGTGCCTGGCTCAGAGCTTTGGCCAGCAGTCTCATGTAGCAGCTAATCAGAAGTTTCTAGGAAACTTATCTCTCTCTGTTTCCTGCTGCCCTGGAAGCGCTGGGCTGAGGTCAAACAGAAAAATCCAGTCTCCAGCTTTCCCTTGACCCTGCTGATGTGTTTTTGTCCTCACGCTGAAGTGGGGGAGCCTGGGCTGCAGAGCCAGACCTCTGATCCCCACGACCCCGCCAGTGGGGTCGGGCTCCCCCGCACTGCCGCCGGGCACTGAGAGCAGCCGTGCGGTGCTGGGTCAGCGCCTCGATAAACATGCTGCAAATCCCGTCAGCACCAGGGGACGTCAACATTTTCCTGGAAAAATGGACTCGAAAGATTATTTTATTTTGGTGCAAAAAAAACATTTGAAACCCATGTGTCATTATTTTCTTCGTCAGAAACATTTTCCACAAACTTTTTGAAGCTCTGTCATAGGTATGGATTTCCAAATTTCTTGCATCAAAATAAACTCATCAATTCATTCCTGCCAGGACGCTTATTAAATTAACAGGCAAAATGAATCTGGTACCTACCCACTTTTTTTTTAAAGATTTATTTTATTTATTTGAAGGACAGAGAAACAGAGAGGCAGAGAGAGAGGTCTTCCATCTGCTGGTTCACTCCCCAGATGGCTGTAACAGCCGGAACTGGGCCAATCCGAAGCCAGGAGCCAGGAGCCTCCTCCAGGTCTCCCATGTGGGTGCAGGGGCCCAGGACTTGGGCCATCTTCTGCTGCTTTCCCAGGCCATAGCAGAGAGCTGGATCAGAAGAGGAACAGCCAGGACTAGAACCGGTGCCTATATGGGATGCTGGCGCTACAGGCCAGGCCTTTACGCACTGAGCCACAGCACCAGACTGCCAACTTGATTTCTATTAATCTAATAACCTCCTGTAGTCGTCGCCCACACGCACTCGGTGACTCGTGGACTGGCGTCCTTTCTGAGACACGGGCGTGCCAAATGCCACAGTGCAGACAAAGGTTAGAAGCGACAGACAAAAGCCGAGCAAATGCCGTGTCTCCAAGTTCAGCCCCCAGAACGCCCTGCCGTGCAGCCCCAGGTGCAGTCCACTGTGAGAGTCCACGTAGCCTTCCTAGGCGCGAAGCGGAGTCCACACAAAACCAGCGCGACTGTGTGGCTTTATGGTTTTCTTCCTTTCTTCTGCTGTTCTAGGTAAGACAGCTTGGATTTAGGTGGCTTTCCCATGCATGGGGCACCTGGGGAATCCGGTCTCTGGGGCTCACACTGCAGGACACAGGGGCACCGAGCCCGCATCGGCCAGCGCCCCGTCCTGACTCCCTCACCACACAGGGTGCAGAGCTGCGAAATGTTCTTGTGCTGTGGGTCTGAAGGCACAGGATGGCTTCAATCACATCACACACCGCGTCGCCATGGAGACGGGAAACAGCTGGGAGTTTAATTGTGGCAAAGTTCACGGGCGTTGCTAGGCCTTTGTTTTCTTTTGTCTAGATGTAGAAGGGAATGAAATGCTAGAAGTTAGTGAGCTTGATGATGTCATTTTAGCCCAGTGTCCGTGCAGCCAAAGGCCCCACACTTCAGGGGTCAAGAGAGTTCTTTGAAAGGGTTGTCACCGCTCTGGCCTTGACCCCAAGTCGGAACTGAGTATCAAATCCCGGGGGAACAAGGATAAGGAGACGGGCTGCTCGGGCACTTTTCAGGTGCGTCGGCCACCTCAACTTCCCTGGTACTGAGTTTGTGCCAACTGCAAGGGAGCAAGGCCACAACTTCTCCCCTGTGTTACGGAGAAGCAGGTGGTAGGGGCCAGAGTGCTTGTCCCAAGGTGATGGGGACCGCGCTGGCATCTGAGCGGAGCTGTGCCCCCGGCCTCTGCTCCCACGCAGCCTGGTGGGGGATTCCAGGCTGACCGAGTCCATCAAGCACTGTATCAAATTCCAGACACTCCTCCGCGAAGCACATGGGAACAAAATGTTGCAACGTTTGTCTTGACCGAGGAGAAAGAAGGAAGAGACAGGAAGATAACTGACCAGGTGCCAAAGACGCCCAGGCCGACTTTGCCCAGCAGGACGCCAAGGCCAGAGGACTGGCACACGGTGCCAGGCCAGCTGAGGACGGAACACAGCCACTGAAATGTCGGGTTTCTTAGGGAACTCTGCAGAATTAAACATGGCGTCTTATAGCAGACGATTTGTACAGCGCCTGGCGCAAGGTATAGATTCCTGAGAACTCCACATCGCACCCTGAACCTGTCGCCAGTTCCCTGGGTTTCCGGGGGACAATGACAGCTCTGTCTGCAGCCGTAAGCCCAATGCCTGGTGCGAGCAGGAAAGCAATGAACGTTCGCTGAAGCAGAGAAGATCCAGGGGGACCTGGAGGCGCCTCGCTCGCACGCTCAGCTCCAACGCGCAGCAGCCGGGACTTGGCTTGGCCACGTGAGCCCTGCGGTTTCTAGGCAGTGGGCAAACAAACGTGCTATGGAACTGGACTTGCCCGTGGTCTATTACACTAACAGTAGATGCACCGCAGATATCAAACAGCCGATGGTGCAGAGCCTAACACGGACTCAGCCGTACCCGGTGCTCAGCCCAGCACCGCACTGGAATCCGAGTGAAGATGCGAGGTCTTGTGTTTTCAGGATTCCAGGCCCCGTGGGAAGTGTCTCCTCCGTGGGCTGGGCCCAGGGTCACATGTGACTGTCTTGTGACTCAGTTTCTCCGCTCACAAAGCAGCAAGCAGACTTCCCATTTACACTGGGTTTCTGAATCCCATGACAAAGGTTTATTAACTGCTTGTCTCCTGGAAAGTGCTGGGGACGATCAAATTGAGTCACTGACTGTGTCATTTTAAAAATATTTATTTACTTGAAAGGCAGAGTTACAGAAAGAGAGAGAGAGAGAGAGAGAGAGAGAGAGAGAGAGAGAGAGAAGAGAGAAAGAGGTCCTCCATCCACTGGTTCACTCCCCAGATGGCTATGATGGCTGGAGCTGTGCCGATCTGAAGCCAGGAGCTTCTTCCCGGTCTCCCACGTGGGTGCAGGGGCCATCTTCTACGGCTTTCCCAGGCCACAGCAGAGAGGTGGAGCAGCCAGGACTCAAACCAGCGCCCATGTGGGATGCCGGCACTGCAGGTGGCGGTTTTTCCCGCTACACCACAGTGTCGGCCCCTCGTCTTCTGTTTTAAGACCCATCGCCCTTCCCCTCCCTCCCTCCCTCCCTCACTCCCTCCTCCTCCTCCCTCACTCCTTCCATCCTTTCTCCGGTTGCTTCCTGCCTTTCCTCTTTTAATCCGAGGGGCTCAAAGGGACTTTCAGGAATGAGCACTTCGTGTTTTCAGAGGTGACAGGACGTTTGCCTTCAGAAGAGCCTTATGCGTCAATACAAATCCGTAGACGTAAGTCATGATAAGCATTGGAATGCCCACTGAAAACTCTGGCCGTGACGTCGCTGTGTCTCCCCTGGCTGGAGAAGCTCGGCGGGCACGTACCCGGGTGTGTCTGGGAACAGGCAATGTGCTCATCCGAGGAGGCGGGGGTGCAGGGGACGCTGGGCCGCCCCGCGCCCGGCTCCGAGCGCACGCTCCCACTGCTTTTCCCTTTGCTGCCTCTGTGACCTGTTCTCCGGGCTTTGGCCTCCTATGTATAAAAGGGGAGTCGTGACGGCGTCTAGCAGCTGCTGTTAGGGCTTCTGTTCTCCCAGCTCTGAAACAATTCTCTCTGAAGGACACGAGCAGCATTCACAGGACAGCCCGAGTCCTGGCGCAGAAATGGCCGCTCCCGCAGCCGCGTCTGCCACTGAGTGGCTGGGAGCAAACCCCTCCACCATGCTGAACTTCCCTCTCGTCTTTTGTCAAATGCGAGATTCTTTTCTTTTTATTTATTTGAGAGGCAGCGTTACAGATACAGAGAGGCAGAGACAGAGAGAGAGGGCTTCCACCCACTGGTTCACTCCCCAGATGGCTGCAATGGCTGGAGCTGAGCCAGTCCAAAGCCAGGAGCCAGGAGTTTCTTCCGGAACCCACGCACTCGGGCCATCTTCCACTGCTTTCCCAGGCCATCGGCACAGAGCTGGATCAGAAGAGGAGCAGCTGGGATGCGAACTGGCGCTTGTATGGGATGCTGGTGCCGCAGGTGGAGGCTTAGCCCACTGCACCACAGCGCCAGCCCTGGAATGTGATATTCTAAGAAGGACCTGAGTCCAGGGAGGCGTGACAAAGGGTGCTGCTGGCCACTGCGGCATGTGAGAGGACCCTGGGGGTGTGGCTCAAGAGCCGTCTTCTCCTGGCTGCTGCCCTGTGTACAGCGCCCCTTGGGGTGGCCTTGTGGCCAGCAGGAAGACCCCGTGCCCATCCGACAGGCAGCCGCACTCACTCTGGGTCGTCTGATGCTCGTGACGTCTGCACTTGAAGGCGTGCTTCAACTCTCCACCACGCCTCTCAGTCTTGCTTCTTTCCTCCTGAGTGAGCGGGGGTGAGCGAGGTTGCGGCAGGCAGCTCTCTCCATGCGAATATTATAACGAGATAGACACCTTAGGAGGCCGGATGCCAGCGGCTGAATGGTTCTGCTTTCTGCTTTTTAACACGTCGGTGTCCCTGGGAGCCAGCACTTGGGCTGAGCAGTGTCTGCGTCGAATGAGGATCGCACTGCCCGTGTGGAAGGGCGGGAGTTTCCCACGCCTTAGCCTGCACCTCTTCGTCACCTGAGCACGCTTGTCTTACCTTTCTTCTTCTGGGTTTTAGCGTGCATGCTCCTGGTTCTTCTTGGTTCTGGCCGGAACACGCAGGTGCTGTGCCAGGAGGACAGGAAGAGTGAACCCCGGGAGGCCCCAGCTCGGGGAAAAGGCGTCAAGGCCCCGAAGTCCTCTTCCCCACTGGCAACCCCAAACTCCAGAAGGGAAGAGCTGCCCTCAGCTCCCAGAGCCTGCCTTTACTTATTTTTAAAGATTGATTTATTTATTTCAAAGGTGGCGAGAAACACAGGGGAGAAACAGAGGTATCTCCATTGCCGGTTTGCTCCCTGGATGCCTGCAACAGCCAAGGGTCTGCACTGGAGGCAAGAGCCAGAAGTTTTAGCCAAGTCAGATACTGGGGTGTCTGGCCCGCGTTTAAGCCATCGCCTGCTGCCTCCCAGGTGTGCGTCGGCAGGAGGCTGGATCCGAAGCAGAGAAGTGAAGACTAACGGGCACTCACATGTGGGTCTGAGTGTCCCAGAGGCAGTTTAACCCACTGCACCACAATACAAATGGCTTGTGTATTTCCAAAAATATCGGAGGTGGTTGATGTTAAGATTCATACACAATGCAGCTACAACAGAAAATAAAAATAGATGGAGAAGCAGGAACAATGAATGTATCTGTCACCCTGCAGCCCTGCTGCGGTCACTGGACGCGAGACTGGCCACGGCCATGACGGAAAGGGAGAGACTGTGGCTCAGCTCCTCACTGTCTTATCCAAAGGAAAGCATGGAGCCAACGCTGCGAGCAGTGAACTCAGAGCACGCGTGGAACATCTCCAGGGGACATCGCGTCACAACAGCGCTCGCGAGGGTCTCTCAGACACACACGTGGAGCTACGGGGACGACATCTGCTGGAGCAAACGGCAAGGTCAGCTCCCCGTGCCTTTGAGGACGGCATTTCTTTTTTTCTTTTTCCATTTTGTTTATTTGACAGGCAGAGTTAGACAGTGAGAGAGATGGAGAGAAAGGTCTTCCTTCCGTTGGTTCACCCCCCAAATGGCCCCTATGGCCAGAACTATGCCAGTCCGAAGCCAGGAGCCAGGTGCTTCCTCCTGGTCTCCCATGCTGGTGCAGGGCCCAAGCACTTGGGCCATCCTCCACTGCCCTCCCCGGCCACAGCAGAGAGCTGGACTGGAAGAGGAGCAACCGGGACTAGAACCCGGCACCCATATGGGATGCTGGCGCTGCAGGCAGAGGATTAACCAAGTGAGCCACGGCACCAGCCCCAGAGGATGGCTTTTCTTAAAAAGGGACTTTTCCTCGCTCTACCGCATTGTGGGATCCATTTGATCACTGCTTTTGTTGTTGTTAGAATTTGCCTGTAAACTACTTGCAACAACATGCCAAGAATTTAACGCTGGAGTTTGTGATCGATGGGAGGAAAATTCTTGGAAACTTGGTTACTCATTCCATATTGCACGGATGTTTCTTAGGATTTGAGATGAGTCTAGAAAACAAGGCAGAGAGCTGAGCATTCCAGAGATGCTGGGTCATTGGTCAAGCCCAGCACCCAGGTGCAGGGGCCCAAGCACTCGGGCAGCCTTCCACGGCTCTCCCAGGACATTGGCAGAGAGCTGGATCAGAAGTGGAGCAGCCGGGACTCCAACCAGCACCCTGATGGGATGTCAGCATTGCAGGCTGCAGCTTTGCCAGCTATGCCACAGCGCCGGCCCCAACTCACCTGTTTTCTAACAGTCATCATACTATAGTACAGTACCTAATATAGTACTTCAACATCCACACGTAGAGCAGGCGCCGTTAAAGGGATGGTGCGAGAGGCAGGAAGTGGAGGGCCTGCACAGGTGCTGGGTGCAGCTCGCAGGGCTGGGTGGAGAGGGGATGCGTAGGTGCCCCGTGGAGACCTGGCAGACACACTGCCCGCAGCTTCCGCTCCACTTCTGCAAGTCACCCTGTGTCTGTGACCTGCTCACACTTCTACAGGTCACCCTGTGTCTGTAACCTGCTCACACTTCTACAGGTCACCCTGTGTCTGTGACCTGCTCACACTTCTACAGGTCACCCTGTGTCTGTGACCTGCTCACACTTCTACAGGTCACCCTGTGTCTGTGACCTGCTCACACTTCTACAGGTCACCCTGTGTCTGTGACCTGCTCACACTTCTACAGGTCACCCTGTGTCTGTGACCTGCTCACACTTCTACAGGTCACCCTGTGTCTGTATCCTGCTCACACTTCTACAGGTCACCCTGTGTCTGTAACCTGCTCACACTTCTACAGGTCACCCTGTGTCTGTATCCTGCTCACACTTCTACAGGTCACCCTGTGTCTGTGACCTGCTCACACTTCTACAGGTCACCCTGTGTCTGTAACCTGCTCACACTTCTACAGGTCACCCTGTGTCTGTATCCTGCTCACACTTCTACAGGTCACCCTGTGTCTGTGACCTGCTCACACTTCTACAGGTCACCCCGTGTCTGTAACCTGCTCACACTTCCGCAAGTCACCCTGTGTCTGTAACCTGCTCACACTTCTACAGGTCACCCTGTGTCTGTAACCTGCTCACACTTCTACAGGTCACCCTGTGTCTGTAACCTGCTCACACTTCTCAAGTCACCCTGTGTCTGTAACCTGCTCACACTTCTACAGGTCACCCTGTGTCTGTGACCTGCTCACACTTCTACAGGTCACCCTGTGTCTGTAACCTGCTCACACTTCTACAGGTCACCCTGTGTCTGTAACCTGCTCACACTTCTACAGGTCACCCTGTGTCTGTGACCTGCTCACACTTCTACAGGTCACCCTGTGTCTGTAACCTGCTCACACTTCTACAGGTCACCCTGTGTCTGTAACCTGCTCACACTTCTCAAGTCACCCTGTGTCTGTGACCTGCTCACACTTCTCAAGTCACCCTGTGTCTGTAACCTGCTCACATTATACACTTGACTGCTCAAGCATTCACCGTTGTAAGAACTTGAAACACGGGCACATACGAGATGTTTTCTTTGTGTCTATAAGCTTTTTCTGCTGTTCTTATCTTTGTTTTTACTTATTAACTAGTTTTGTTAAAAACTGAGACGAAGGGTAGGCTGTTGGCCCGGCTACCAGGAGGTGGCTGGGATGCCCAGGCCCGGTGATGGAGAGCCTGCGCTCGATTTCTGGCTCAGCTCCCGGTGCCGGCTTCCTGTCCGCGCAGACCTCTGGAGGTCGCAAGCAGTGCTGTCCACGTGGGAGACCCGGATCGAGTTCCCTGCCCCTGGCTCCGATGCCAGCACAGTCCTGACTGTTGCCAGCGTGTGGGACGTGGACCAGAGGTGCGAGTTTTCTCTCTCTTTCTCTGTTGGTTCCTTTTTCTCTCTCAGAATCTGCGCTTGTCTCAGGAGAGCGGGGACAAGCACACACATTAGCTGGGTCTGCACAGGCTCGGTGTCATTGCTATCGCTGTCTTCCAAGTCTGAGGCTCGTCCCATTGGAGACGGCCTGGGGGCAGGAACACGCATGGAGCCAGCCGCTGTCTCCCGTGACAACAGCACCTTCTCCTGGACCCCGCCTGGGGATCTGCCCGAGGCTGTTTTGCAGTTAACTATCTTTTTAATAAGTATGTGCGCACTTGAAAATAATAAGAAATAGAGTGGGGGCCAGTGCTGTGGCGTAGCTGCTGCCTGCAGTGCCGGCATCCCATGTGGGCGTAGATTCGAGTCCCGGCTGCTCCACTTCCGATCCAGCTCTCTGCTATGGCCTGGGAAAGCAGTGGAAGATGGCCCAAGTGCTTGGACCCCTGCACCCACGTGGGAGACCCTGAGGAAGCTCTGGCTCCTGGTTTCGGATTGGTGCAGCTCCAGCCATTGAGGCCATCTGGGGAGTGAACCAGCAGATGGAAGACCTCTCTCTCTCTCCCTCTCTCTCTCTCTCTCTCTCTCTCTCTGTGCCTCTGCCTCTCTGTAACTCTGCCTTCCAGATAAATAACTAAATCTTTTAAAAAAATAGAAGTAACGTGAATACATCAACAGGAGACAGCCTTGTTCATTGTGTGTGGTGCTGCATTGAGTGTCCCCATCTCGCAGGTGCTCTGTCTCCATGGGGCTGGCAACGCAGCAGGTTTGCTCACAGCAGCCGCACCAGAGCCCTGGGAGGAAGGCCTTGCGTACGACTTCAGGACGGCTGCACCGTCCCTGTGACAGGAACGTGGCCCTGTGTGCGCTGTCCCAGGTGACAGGAACGTGGCCCTGTGTGTGCTGTCCCAGGTAACAGGAACGTGGCCCTGTGTGCAGCGTCCCAGGTGACAGGAACGTGGCCCTGTGTGCAGTGTCCCAGGTAACAGGAACGTGGCCCTGTGTGCAGCGTCCCAGGTGACAGGAACGTGGCCCTGTGTGCAGCGTCCCAGGTGACAGGAACGTGGCCCTGTGTGCGCTGTCCCAGTGACAGGAACGTGGCCCTGTGTGCGCTGTCCCAGTGACAGGAATGTGGCCCTGTGTGCAGTGTCCCAGGTAACAGGAATGTGGCCCTGTGTGCGCTGTCCCAGTGACAGGAACGTGGCCCTGTGTGCAGCATCCCAGGTGACAGGAACGTGGCCCTGTGTGCGCTGTCCCAGTGACAGGAACGTGGCCCTGTGTGCGCTGTCCCAGTGACAGGAACGTGGCCCTGTATGCGCTGTCCCAGGTAACAGGAACGTGGCCCTGTGTGCAGTGTCCCAGGTGACAGGAACGTGGATTTGTGCAGCGTCCCAGGCGACAGGAACGTGGCCCTGTGTGCGCTGTCCCAGGTAACAGGAATGTGGCCCTGTGTGCAGCGTCTCAGGTGACAGGAACGTGGCCCTGTGTGCGCTGTCCCAGTGACAGGAACGTGGCCCTGTGTGCGGCATCCCAGGTGACAGGAACGTGGATGTGTGCAGCGTCCCTGGTGACAGGAACGTGGCCCTGTGTGCAGTGTCCCAGGTGACAGGAACGTGGCCCTGTGTGCGCTGTCCCAGTGACAGGAACGTGGCCCTGTGTGCGCTGTCCCAGTGACAGGAACGTGGCCCTGTGTGCGCTGTCCCAGGTAACAGGAACGTGGCCCTGTGTGCAGTGTCCCAGGTGACAGGAACGTGGATGTGTGCAGCGTCCCAGGCGACAGGAACATGGCCCTGTGTGCGCTGTCCCAGTGACAGGAACGTGGCCCTGTGTGCGGCATCCCAGGTGACAGGAACGTGGATGTGTGCAGCGTCCCAGGTGACAGGAACGTGGATGTGTGCAGCGTCCCAGGTGACAGGAATGTGGCCCTGTGTGCGCTGTCCCAGTGACAGGAACGTGGCCCTGTGTGCGCTGTCCCAGGTAACAGGAACGTGGCCCTGTGTGCGCTGTCCCAGGTAACAGGAACGTGGCCCTGTGTGCGGCATCCCAGATGACAGGAACGTGGCCCTGTGTGCAGTGTCCCAGGTAACAGGAACGTGGATGTGTGCAGTGTCCCAGTGACAGGAACGTGGCCCTGTGTGCAGTGTCCCAGGTGACAGGAACGTGGCCCTGTGTGCGCTGTCCCAGGTGACAGGAACGTGGATGTGTGCAGCGTCCCAGGTGACAGGAACGTGGCCCTGTGTGCGCTGTCCCAGTGACAGGAACGTGGCCCTGTGTGCGGCATCCCAGTGACAGGAATGTGGCCCTGTGTGCGCTGTCCCAGTGACAGGAACGTGGCCCTGTGTGCGGCATCCCAGTGACAGGAACGTGGCCCTGTGTGCGCTGTCCCAGTTACAGGAACGTGGCCCTGTGTGCGCTGTCCCAGTGACAGGAACGTGGCCCTGTGTGCGGCATCCCAGTGACAGGAACGTGGCCCTGTGTGCGCTGTCCCAGTTACAGGAACGTGGCCCTGTGTGCGCTGTCCCAGTGACAGGAACGTGGCCCTGTGTGCGGCATCCCAGGTGACGGGCAGGTCCCACTTCCACGGTGGTCTTACAGAACCACTATCACACACGTGGCCCATCATGACGGGGACAGGTGTGGCTGCTCCACAGCTACATTACAGGCTCCATGGTCTGTGAACAAAATCACGGATCCCACAGCTGTGGAGGATGGGGTGGAGACCACACCCAGTGGCAGACTGTGGCCCCAGAGGGGGCTCCTTTCCTGGCCACAGACGGACCTCCTGGCCGTGTCCGCCGCCGTGGTCAGGGGCCAGCGCAGCTCCTGGGGTCTGTTTGATAAGGACACTGCTTCTCCCGGTGCAGCCCTCAGGACTTTATCCCCTGCCAAAGGCCCCGCCTCTTGGGGGTGGGTTTTGACCTTTGAGCCCCGGGGGGTGGGGCACAGACATGGCCCCTGAAGCAGGAGATGCTGTGGGGACTGAAGTGGCCCTGGGCTGCAGTGGGAACTCGTTGCTGGGGGGCCGGTGGTCGCACTGCAAAGCTGACTAACAGACAGGTAAGCACACGCTTCGGCTTCTTTCACACTCGGGTGCGGGGACAAACGCACGCCAGGGAGCAGACTGCTCGGTATCCCGAAGCAGCAGCTCATCGGTGGACGCGCGGAGGCCCTCGGGCACGGGAGAAGTGGCCGAGGCAGACCGGCACGTGGGCCCACGCTTCGCTCTCAGCGGCCTCCCTCCGCGTGGCAGCGTGAGTTTCCATCTCAACAGCTTTCCCTGGGGTCCACATTTCATCAAGGAAACGCAAGCCGGATTGAGCTGTCAAGGTCGACACAGACTCTCTAATTCTTGCACAAACCAATCCACTAAGACAAAGGACACAGAAGGCAAGGACTGGCCTGGCCGGGTGTCTTCCCCTCCCGTCCGAGGAGGCGGGCTCAGTCCCGGTGCGGCTGGGCGGAAGCCTGCATGCCCCAGAGGGCCGAGGGTGGCGGCACGCACGGCTGGGCCACTCGGCGGCTTTGCCAGTCTGGGAAATCAGATAACTGCTGTGGCCTGGAGTGCCAGTTCCCAGCCAAAGAGGCCGGGGCACCTGCCTGTGAACTGCCCGGCTCAGCACTGCCCCGGCGCTGGGGGAGGCTTTCTGAGGACTATTTGTGATCTCCCGCGAGCGTCCACACGCACTCTGCCCTGGATGCGCACATGAAACGGGGCGACTCCTTATGTTCGTGGGGACTCCGTAGGGAGGTGGAAGACATGGCTCATGTTCAGGCTGTAAACCATTAACAAGCCTGCACGTGAGTGCTGCGGACTCCTAGCCCTCCCGGAGTTTCTGTCTCATTTGTGAAATGAGAAAACGAGACCACGTTTGTTTTTTTTTTCCTAGCACAAGGACACAAGCAATCCGACTCAGCGTCGGCTCTGAACCTCGAGGTCACGCAGCACAAGTGGAAGTGGAGGAACGTAAACTCACCGTGGCTCTGGCCGGGAAGGCTTAATTAGCCAACCGCAGACGAGGTCGCTGAGAGGTTGCGGCCATCGGCTCAGCAGGAGTCCCTGGACGAGGACCCGCAGCAGCAGGGGCCCGCGCTGCACTGCTCCTGCCCTGCAGAGTCTGTTCCACACAAAGGCCTGACGCTGGCACCTCCACCTTGTCCACGCAGACAATGTTTTTGGACTGATGGGAGGCTAGCCAGGGCAGCAGGAAACCCCAGATAGTTTTATTTATTTTTTGTAATACTTGGACAGCTGTCCGGACAGAGGAAGTCACGCTGGGGCCGTGTAGCCCACGCGGAGAAGCCGGAGCCGGTGGGGAGCGGCCGAGGGTTCCGCGGGAGGCTGGGCCAGGGCGAGGCCTGCAGCTCCGGGTGCCAGCCCTGGGCGATGCGCGCTCGCTGTTCCAAAGGAACCGATCCAGGCTCAGGGACTTCCTGCCTCGGGGTCTGCGACACTCGTGCCCCAGTTACCAAAATGTCACAGCGCTTCAGCGGGCGCGTGTGAGGACCTGCCAGGTCCCCAGACACAGACCAAGACTCAGTGGCAGACAAGACTCAGTGGCAAGACTCAGAGGGAGACAAGAAAAGCCGCAGCTCGGAGGGCCGTCCCTGCGGAGACAAAGAGAAAGGCTCCTTGCTGGGGGTAGACGTGGAGGACCAGCTGGCGCTGCCCGGGCCTCTGGTTGGGGCAGCACCCCGCCGCTCCCCTGGCCTCCTGAGCCTGTGGTCCTTGCCGGTTCTCGGTGCTCCCCTCTGACGGCGGGGGTGAGCTGTGAGCTCCTCCGTCAGACAGCGCATTCCCTCTGGCAGCGCCTTTGTGCAGCTGAGGTCCAAGAGCAGGGCCAGACGCAGGAGGAGCGCTCGGCACACAGTGCACAGAGCGAGCAGCTGCCGTCGGCCCCGGCCCGGGATGTGCAGTGATACAAGGGGGCTTCTGGGGTCTTTGCGGGATGCCCGGATGCAGAGGAGTGTCCCCCGGGCTCCAGAGCGTGGGCGTGCCTGAGTCCTGGCTGGTGGCAGCAACAGGACAGGCAGTGTGGCAGCGGCAGTCGGAGTCGGCCGTGGAAACGCCAAAGGTCGCGCAGGGAAGGAGAGGCTTCGAGCGCTGGTGACCGGTCAGGGCAGGCGTGGCCACGCGGCGGCTGAGACATTTGCGGAGCTGCAAGCTCACCGCTGGCAGGAACCACGTGGAGGGAGCCCTCACACGCCTTCCCAGAGTCCTCGGCTCGGACTTTGCTTCCCAAAGACCTGAGTCCTTTTCTGGTGGCGCCGCTGGAACTGCAGTGCAGGTGCCGGAGTCCCCTCCTCTCAGCCAGGATTTGCTGCCCCAGGAGTTGTCAGCCCTGGGCCCGTGAGCGCTCCAGTCTCCCTCCCTCAAACGCCCCGCTCCTGCCTGCTCCCTCCCCCTCATCACTCCTACCCTGCAGGATACTGATACTCCACACCGGAGTGCGGCTTCAAGCCCCGGCTCTGGTCCCTGCCTTGGGTCCTGCCTTGGGGCACCCTGAGACACAGCAGGTGCTGGCTGTATTAGCTGAGCCCCAAATTCCCAGTTCCTGGGTTCGTCCTGGCCCACACAGCTGTTGCAGGCATCTGGGGAAGTGAACCAGCAGATGGGAGAACGCCGTCCATCTGTGTCACTGCCCCTCCCACAAATTAAATAAAAAGTGGACAATGTCGTGACACCTATGGGAAACAAACGCCAACGAAGGAGGCGAGCTCCAGCCAGAAAATGGGGTCATCCCCGAGAACCAAGTAAATCACAGAAGAGAGACACAGTAGGAGGGGCTCCTAGGGAAGGGAACGAGAAGAGCGAAGTCAGTGAAGTTGCAAAGAGAAAACTGTGGTTCCCTCAGTGTGGACAGTGGACAGGAAACAGACTGAGAGCAAAGAGGAGACGCAAGCGGACCCGGGGCCTGGGGAGGTCACCTTGTCAGGTGCCATTGCATGGCCCAGGCACACCCTGGGATGTTCACCTCTGGGACTGATATGGTGCAACCGGTTCCTGACAGCTTAGGTGGTCTGCAGCCCTTGCATCCTGCAACACGAGGCTGTCGTTTTAGCCGCTGGTTCACTACATCCACCTTCCCAGATGCCTCTGGGCATCAGGACCAGCGTGCATGTTCAGACCCCACGTTATTTGCATATCTAATTCCTTCTTTAAAAAAGGCGGAGAGAGGCTGGTTCCGTGGCTCAGTAGGTTAATCCTCCACCTGCAGCACCGGCATCCCACGTGGGTGCCGGTTCTAGTCCCAGCTGCTCCTCTTCTGATCCAGCTTCCTGCTGTGGCTCGGAAAGTCAGTAGAAGATGGCCCAAGTCCGTGGGCCCCTGCACTCACATGGGAGACCAGGAAGAGGCTCCTGGCTCCTGGCTTCGGATCGGCTCAGCTCAGCTCCAGCCATTGCGGCCATTTGGGGAGTGAACCAGCAGACGGAAGACCTCTTTCTGTCTCTTCTTCTCACTGTCTGTAACTCTACCCTCTCAAATAAATAAAGAAAATCTTTAAAAAAAAAAAAACAGTGGCGGAAGGTGGGAGAGAGCCCTTTCCCACCACGGGATGCACCTGGCCTTCCGCTGTCAGGTGTGTGTCTCTCTCCCACTCGCGGGGAGCTGTCCTGCCCTTGGGTAGACCCTCCCAAGTATAGGTACTATTTTTGGTTTTTCACTTCTCTCTGGTTTGTGGGCAGCTCTGTGGCCCACTCACGGTGGGTATTCCACTGTGTAGGGCATCCCATCCTGGCATGTGAAAGTGTATTATCTCATCACTGCTAAATAACTTCTGTTCCCGTTTGCACAGGATGCCAGTCTCTGGCACACAGGAGCAGCAGACACACAGCATCCAAGGAGCAGCTTAATCTTCCTATCTCTGCAGGAGACAAGAAGCTGGATCAAAAATGAATATATTCCGTACCCACATCAGGCCCGGCACATTCTGACCATGCCCAGGCACCTTCTGCACCTGTCTTTGCTTCCCTCTGTCTGACCTCAGTGGCACCATGGCTCGGTGCATCCTGTAACTTAGACCAAAACGCCCATGAAGCCAGCGTGTGCTCAGCTTGTCCAAAAAGAGCCATGAGCATGGTGAGGGGTCAGCTCTCCATTTAAATACATCGTTCAAAGTCTCCTAGATGTTGTCTGCTGGCTGTGGGCAGGACACTTTGGACAGATGTGTGGTGGACAGAGACAGAGAAGGAGGAGCCACCGTGAAGCTGGGGGACGTGAGGCATCCGACTCCTGAGGTTGCAGCAGCTGTGGTCCCCACCCCCGGTGAGCACTGGAGCCTGCTGGGCAGCAGGGGGCAGACGGCTCCCTGACCCATGCTCTCGGCGGGTATGCTGAGCTCCACAGCAACACGGCCCCGTGCACACCGCCCCCCAGTAGCCCCACTCCTCTCCGCTCTGTCTTCTTAGACTCTGTGTTTGCTTGGCAACCATTCATCAGAGGGCCTGTCCGTCAACACAGCCACCTCTCCTGCGGATGAGCGGGTCTGCACTCACCGCTCGTGTGCACCTGCTGGCCCCCGTCCAAGCCAGTGTTTCCCCTGCCCTGACTCAGCCCAGGACCAGGCACTAGGAGAAAGGGGCCACCTTGGCAGCCCCAATCCCTCTGGGATTATTTAAAGCAGCCAGCCCTAGTCTGTTCACCCCTCTGTCTTTGCTTTCCCATGTCAATTCCAACACAAGTCCTGAACCAAGCCTCCTTCAAACCCCGGCTTCTGCCGGGCATCCCAGAAGACCGAGGGTAAGGGACATCGGAACCTGCTCCTGAGTCCAGCTGGCTTAGTCCTCACCCCCGCCCAGGGTCTTTGCTTTCCCATGTCAATTCCAACACAAGTCCTGAACCAAGCCTCCTTCAAACCCCGGCTTCTGCCGGGCATCCCAGAAGACCGAGGGTAAGGGACATCGGAACCTGCTCCCGAGTCCAGCTGGCTTAGTCCTCACCCCCGCCCAGGGTCTCCATCTCTGGGCTGGAGGCAGCAAAGCCTCCCCTCCATGGGCCGGAGGAGCTAAGAGAAGTCAACGCACCTCAGGGATGACAAGATGCTCCTGGTCAGACAGAGGGTAAGGGACATCGGAACCTGCTCCCGAGTCCAGCTGGCTTAGTCCTCACCCCCGCCCAGGGTCTCCATCTCTGGGCTGGAGGCAGCAAAGCCTCCCCTCCATGGGCCGGAGGAGCTAAGAGAAGTCAACGCACCTCAGGGATGACAAGATGCTCCTGGTCAGACAGAGGGTAAGGGACATCGGAACCTGCTCCCGAGTCCAGCTGGCTTAGTCCTCACCCCCGCCCAGGGTCTCCATCTCTGGGCTGGAGGCAGCAAAGCCTCCCCTCCATGGGCCGGAGGAGCTAAGAGAAGTCAACGCACCTCAGGGATGACAAGATGCTCCTGGTCAGACAGAGGGGCGTCCGGTCCATTAGGTCAGAGGGAGTGGCCTCTGTCTCTGACCACCAGCGGGACACCTCTCCTGGCCCTGCTCAGCCACTCACCTGCTGACGCACTGCGCAGTCACATACGTGCAAGGTTGGCGCTCTTGCCACCCAAATCGTCCTCAGCAACAGATGTGCAGGGATCTGCACCTGTGTTTCTGCTGGTGGCTCACACTCGCTCGCCGGGTATTGGGGGAAGTCCAGTGTCGCTGGCCTCTTAGCTCATAAAAGCTACAGTGACTAAGGGCATGGCTCACCAGAGCCAAGATGCACCATCTCGAAGGTGACTGAGACCCAGGAAGATGCCACACCCTGCTTCGGCCCCCGGGACACCTGTGAGGGTGCAGGCGCCACGCTGGCCGCCAGCCGCCCCTGCTGGGACTCTGTCGGCCTGCAGTGGGCTGTCCGCTGTGCACTGGACAGGGACGTTGTTGGAGCTAATGTGCGCACCAGGGTCTTAGTCTCTCTGCGGCTGCAACAGAAAGTCTGGCACTGGCGACAAGGTTTATTTCACTCAGTTCTGGAGGCTGCAAGTCCATGGTAAGACCCCATCTCTGTCCTCTGGACAGACCCCGACTGATGGCGACATGCGGGTGGCATTGTGGCAGGAGCACGTGGGGAGGTCAGAAGCACCAGACTGGCAGGGGGCCGGGGCCACGCTTATAACAGCCCGACCTCAGGGGTGCTCACTGCCCTGTGAGACCGTGTTCACCCTCCCTGGTCCGCCAGGATCTGACCACCTCCTCTAGGACCCGCTTTGCAGGGGTTCTACCACCTCAACCCCGCCACACGGGAGGCCAAGCCTCTGGCACACAGGAGCAGCGGACACACAGCATCCAAGGAGCAGCGGCGTGTGTACCTGTGTGTGTGCGTGACTGTGTGTGTACGTGACTGTGTGTCCATGTGTGTGTGTATGCATGTGACTGTGTGCATGTGTGTGTGCGCATGTGGCTGTGTGCGTGTGTGCATGTCTGTGCATGTAACTGTGTGGTGCATGTGAGCTGTGTGTGTGCATGCGCGTGTGTGTGTCCTGAGACTCAGCACAGCCAGGTGCCCAGCATCATGCTGGAGGTGGTGGTGTGGGCGTGGTGGTCTCGGATCTTTCCCCAAAGGGCCACGTAGGTCCTGTACTGAAGGATTCTCCCCTGAGGAGGACGGGAGCCCATCCGTCCATCTTGGGATGCACGGAGGAGCTCCTCGCGCACGAAGACTTTGCTCAATACTGCGGGTTCCTAGACACTTTCCAAGCTGCTCGTGCCGCCAACGCCCCCTGTCTACAGAAGTTCCTGGTTCTGTTCTGTTTTCTTCCTGGTCAGGTCAAGGTCAGGTGACTTGGCGGTAGCCTCTGTGGCTTTCTGCAACCCCACCTCCCCAGCCACCTCTCATTTGGAAGAAACGGTTCCCGAAAGACGTGAGCCACCCGCGCACAAGCCAACACCAAACAGCTCCGGGAGGGCCGTCTGCAGCCGCTACCCGCTGCCCTCTTACCTTCTCGTAAACATTCTTGATTCTTCCCAAACTCCTCGAGTTTATTACAAAGCATGTTCCCTTGGACGAGGAGGATTTGTGTGCAATTTTGTATGGTTTCTGTGGAAAAAATGAAACGCACTGTGTTAGATTATTGTGGTTTTGAGGATTAAATGTCAAATCCGTCTTGGTGAATTTGCATGGAAAATCAGTGCTTGCATGACATTCTTTCCGATTAAAGAAAGCTTGGATTTTCACACCCTCCACTGGGCCTGGGAACCGAGGAGCCACCTGGACGACCCCAGGGACCGAGCGCCCACAGGACCGTGTTGCTGCGTCACGCTGAGGCGAAACCTGAGACAGCCTGCCGGCGCTGCAGAGCGGAGGGACACACTGGGCTGCTCACCACGCGTTCTCAGCGTGAGAATCCTGTGGAGCCCGGCTGGCCCAGGGCCCCGGCGGCACCCCGACGTCTCCTGCAGGCTCACGGCGCCGCCCCCTCTCTGCTGTGGTTCGCCAGCTCCCTCACAGTCCTGCCTCAGGGCCTTTTGTCTGCTCCCCCGGAGCCTGAGCGCCTCCCCTCAGATGAGTGCGCCATGTCAGCCTGGACACCGACAGCCCGCGGCCAGCGTGAGTCAAACAGCCGCCCGCCCCGTCCGCGCTCCCCACGCCTTCCAGCTGCTCTGCTGTGGACAAAGAACCCCACCAGGACTCCGTGCTCGGGCCTGCGACGGCTGTGCCCTGTGAGCACGCGCCGTGCTTGTGCAGGGTTACGGCAGCCACCCTGCTCCTCCTTACCCACCCCCACGTCCCTCGTGTGACACGCCGTGTCTGCCGTGGCAGGAAGGACCGCGGATTGCGAGCAGGAAACGCCCCTCGTGTGTGTGGGACTAATGCCTTCACGCTTCCTGTTTTCTCCATCTCATTCGTGGCTCTTTTCTCTGTTTTTTTTTTTTTTTTTAAGATTTATTTTATGTATTTGAAAGAGAGTCACAGAGAGAGGTAGAGACAGACATCTTCCATCCTCTGGTTCACTCCCCAGATGGCCGCAATGGCCGGAGCTGAGCCGATCCGAAGCCAGGAGCTTCTTCCAGGTCTCCCTCGTGGGTGCAGGGACCCAAGGACTTGGGCCATCTTCTTCTGCTTTCCCAGGCCACAGCAGAGAGCAGGATCGCATGTGGAGCAGCCAGGACTCGAACTGGTGCCCATATGGGATGCCGGCGCTGCAGGCCAGGGGGTTAACCCGCTGCGCCACAGCGCCAGCCCGTGTGTGCGCTGAGTCTTGACGGGTGCGCAGGGCTCCGTAGGCACGTCTAGGGGGAGGGGCGGATGGTGAGGCAGAGCCGTGTGCACCACAACACAGCATGACTTCAGCACACACTCCTCAGACCAAGAGACAGGAACGGTCGGGACAGGAACCGGGCCTGGATGGGGTCAGTGCCCCAGCCAGCGAGGCGGACCCTTGGGTGAGTGGGATGAATGGGGAACCGGCAATGAGCCCTCCAGTCCTGTCCCGACTGTCATTGACACTGACCTCAGAAAAGGGGAGGGTGGTTCCTGTCCTGCAGGATCCGTAACTTGGGAGGCGGTGCTGGACGTCTCCGGGGAGGTGAGGGCCCGAGCCCTTTCGTCAATGACAGTATAATGCAACAATCAACAGTGATGCACTGCATTCAAAATCCCGAAAGAATGGCGCCCAGGATCCTAGAAAGAAGAGGCCGGGTGTCTGGGAGCTGTCGCCAGTGTGACTGAGCACACTCACTTGTCATGCGCTGAGGAGCAGTGAGCGTGCGTGTGCCGGAGAGACGACTTCTCAGCTCGCCAACAAGGCACAGCTGCTCCTCAGCTGCCCGAGGAGAGGTGCACTTAGCCGTCTTCTGGGGCCCCTGCCTTCTGCTAGGAGGGTGAGGTCCCCCTACACACGTGACACAGGAGAGTCGATCACACAGCCTCTGGGGTCATCAGCGTGGGTCCCTGAAGTGAGGCATCCGTGGGGCCGGGAGAGAGGCACTTCCTCCCGTGGACACAGAAGCAGGAAGGGGTCACTCAAGATGGAGGGAGCTGAGTGCTGGCAGCGCTCAGGGCGGGGTGGGAGTTTGCTGTTGCGATGCTGAGCCCCGCGAGGTCCGCCCGAATGGATCAGCTTTGGAGGGCATGGGTCAGAACCACCGAGAGCAGCTTGTGTGCGTCGGGGCCGGGGGAAGGCGGGCTGGGGACAAGAGAAGGTATAACGACTTCAGTGAGTTCAGCAGGACTCAGCCCTGAAGGCTCACTTTCCCGTTACACTCGCCGCACGACACCGAGACCCGCTTGTCACTGCACAGCAGCCCCATGCACCAGCCCTGCCTGGGACACGACCTGCAGAACGACGCCCACACGTGTCCCCGGGTCGCTCTGGTGCTGTCTGCTGAAATTGCTCGTGATCTAGGGCGGGGCATCCGTGTGCTTAGGAACACAGCCTGGCCCTCGTATCTGCAGGTTCCACACTCGCCGATTCAACCGACTGCAGACAAACGACTGCTTGTTTGCACTGGGGTAGCAGTAGAAGATGGCCCAGCGTACAGACGTTTTGTCTCGCCGCCATTCCCGGAACAGCTATCAACATGGACTTCACCTGGCACTAGCTGCTCTAAGTCACCCGGAGGTGAGCTAGGGTGTGCAGGAGGTGTGCCCGGGACGTTCCACGTTCTGCCAGGGACTTGAGTGTGCACAGACTTTGGTTTTGGGAGGGGACCCTGGAGCCGTCTTCCGGAGGCACTGAGGGGTGACTAGCTGTGATGAAAACATTGTAAGTTCAATCTGCGTAGGACAGCAAAAGGCAAACTGAAAGCTGGACCTGACCAGTCCCTGGTTTGCTGCCGCCCCAGATCCGAGGTGAATAACTTGGCGTCTGCACGTCGATGGGACGTGCTGGAAGCTCTTACTACTTCCCAGTTTCCTGCTGGGGGCTCGGCGCCAGGAATCGGGCAGAAGTGCTCGTCCTGCATTCCACCCCGCCCGAGGGCGGGGCCTCTGGGAGCCGAGGATGCCCAGGTGAGAGGAGGCTCGCAGTCCAGCCCCGCGGGGCTCTGCTGAGCCCAGAGGGACCCATGATCCCACGCACAGCCGGCCGTCTGCGCAGACAGAACCTGGACAAACTGGCAGCCACCAGGAGGGAGCGCACAGTCCCTACATCACCTCTATCTGCTATCCCATCAGGCCAGGGAGGGATCAGGCCCCGCAGATTCTTCTCCCCGCCCACCCCTTCCCCCCAGACCAGTCTGGGATGATGTGGATGGAAAGATAAGGAATTGCGACAATCCTTCCCTTTGATGTCCTGTTTTTCTTCCCCTCCTTTGGAGGGGCTTTGTTCTGTGTTTGGCTGCCCGGCCCCTCCTAGAACTCAGGAGGACTCTGGGTGAGCCTCTCCACCCTGGCTCTGGGCACGCTGCAGACAACGGCCCTCGGTCTCATCAGCTGCACCTGGGATCACGGTTCATTTCTCTCTCTGGTTATTAGGAAGAATAAAGTAAGTACTTAGGGACCACATCACGCAGATTATGATTTAGCGTGCCTCACAAATGTCAACTCCTATGCCTTGCGATAGAGATCGGAGAGTCAGACCATAGCCATCCATCCATAACACCTAATGGCAAATAGAGGTTCTGTCTACATTTCCTGGAGAAAAGAAGAAACACGAGTAAACCTACCAAGTAGAGAAGTCCACCTGCTTGGTCTTGAGCGGGAGACGAAACCCAAGGCTGTGACGATCGGGCAAAGATGCGGCAGCAAATGGGACCAAACTGTAGGAACCGGTTGTGCTGCACGTGTTCCGTGCAGCTAGGACATCGGGCAGGTGCGAGGCTCGCCAGGCAGGACGCCTGTGTCGCCACGGGCTGTCCTCGGCAGAGAAAATTCTCAGATGCATCTGACGCCTTTGCTGGACCACGGGAGGAAACAGATAAGAGGGAAAAACATTCAACTTGAAGAGGCCTTATCTGGATAACTAAGGTTACATCAGAACACAGCAACCAGGTTCAGCCTAGCAGAAGGCAAGACGTGCCCACTGCAGCTGCTTTGGCCTCGCCCGGAAGAGGAGCCACAGCCACCTTCCAGGCACTGCACGGGGCCGCTGAGCTCAGACTCACTCCAGGGGCCTCACCAGGCTGCCCCAGGACAACGTTTCCAGAGCCGTTTCTGGTGGGGCCAGGGCTAACCCCCCCTCGGACTGACCCCTCATTTTCAGAAATTCTCCTGTTTGGATTCAAGCATCAAAGGCTAATGAAAAAAAAATGATTACTTCGTAGTTTAAGGGAAGCAAAGGACATCTGCAGTCGACTTTGGGGAAGGTGCTGAACTCACAGCACAGAGGAAACGGGGTCGAGCCTCGCAGGCCAGTTCGATGTCGAGGCCTGGGCCTGAGGACGCGGCTGATGCTAACCGTGCGGGAGCACCGAGGGGCCGGCTTCTCTTCATCACCCACGCGTCCCATTCGCATGGACTTCGCTCGTCTTAGGGTGTCTGCAGAGACTTTACCAGCAGGCTTGAGGACCAGACACCCGCACGGGTCACTTCCTCTTTGGTTCTGTTTTCGCTGGAACGAGCCAGGTGAGGGAGTGGCTCCCCACTGCAGGCGAGGTTGCCAGAGAGAATTCAGGACACCCGAGCTCAGGCAAGCCCCAGGAACAACCCAGAGCCAGGGTGGCCCCGCGGTGCAGGGGACCGTCTTACGTTAGAAAGTCGGGGGTTCCGGAGGCACTGCTGGGCGGCCAGGCCTTCTGTGCGTCTGTACCCCTGGGAGCCTTGCCCGGGCACTGGTCTCCGCACTGAAGACAACGTGCTGCCCTCAGGCCGTGCGGACGACAGTGAGGCCAGAGCAAAGGCACGGAGCAGGGGGCCTGACCCCAGGCAACCTCCCGCACGGGGGCTCAGTCTCATCAGGAGTGAGGACTGTGTGTCCCGGGGCTGGACAGTCCCATCCCTTGCACACCCTGTGTGGACTCACTCCTGTTAAAACACGAAGAGACGCTCGCTGTGAGAAGTGCTGCCGAGCGGTCCTCGTCCGTGAATGTGAATAAACACCCACGCGGGGGCACTGGCCCAGCGCTCATGCGTGGCTCCTCTGCTGGGTTGCTCGTTGGGGTCCTCCCAGGGTGCCCCATCCGGCCAGTGTGAGCGCACGGGGCGTCTATGTGCACAGCGCTACCGACAGCACCCCCGGTGGGCCCTGGACGAGCTCCCCCTGGGAACGCCCTGTTTCCCGACTCTGCCTCAGCAGAGGGAAACGTGGGTAGCTCGGCACTGTCCCCCAGGGTCATCCCTGCACCGTGCACCTTAGCACAGGAGGAAAGGTGCCATGTACTGCAGGGAAACACTCGCACACAGTGCCCGTCGACGCTGTCCACCTTCATCGCGATGACGGCGCCATGGAGGCCTGCGCGTGTCCAAACCCATCACAATGAGCACCTGGAAGAGGTGCAAGGCTTACGCGTCAATCACGCCGCCATCCGAGCTGCGAAACGGTTCAGCAGCGTTGAATGCCGGCCGTTCAACCTGGATGGCGATCGCCCTCAGCCTGATCCCTGGGGTGGCCGGAGGGGTGGGGCAGCTGTGTGGCCTGCTTCTCTTTGGCATCCTTGGCAGGTCAGCCTGGGGTCAGCCGGCTGGCATCCGTCCTGGGAGTCCAGCGAGACCAGCGGGGGAGGCTCACACGGGGTGCCCGCCTCGTGCCATCCGGCACACACGGCCTCACGCCTTCCCGCACGGACAGGCTGGTTAACGTCCATTTTCCTGCATGTTCAGATGGCCGACACCGCGAGGATCTTTCACAGGATCAAATCCGGTGTTTCTTTTTTTTCCTTTTCCCCAGGAAATGTACCTGGATGAAACTTTAAACCCAACTTCCTGTCCACTCAGCTGTTTCCTTTTCTTTTGTCTTACGGAGCCTGAGGATGGGTGACGGAGGGCGGGGTGGAACTCGGAGCATGTTTGTGTGATAACTCTGTGTGTGTGTGTTTGTTTATTGGAGAGGCAGAGTTCCAGACAGAGAGGGGGAGACAGAGAGAGATCTTCCAGCTGCTGGTTCACTCCCCAAGTGGCTGCAACGGGGCCGATCCGAAGCCAGGAGCCCCCTCAGGGTCTCCCACATGGGTGCAGGGGCCCACGCACCTGGGCCATTCTCCGCTGCGTTCCCAGACCACAGCAGAGAGCTGGATCAGAAGAGGAGCAGCCGGGACCTGAACCGGTGCCCGTACGGGATGCTGGTGCTGCAGGCAGAGACCCGGCCCACTAGGCCACAGCGCCAGCCTCTGGTGACAACGTTTTGGAAGCCCTGTTGTTTGTGTTTTGAGATGTCTGGGTCCTTCCATATTCGGACTTTCCCAAGGACGGTAGGATGGAGGCCTGGGGAAGGAAGTCAAGCCTTTGTAACCTGGGCCCCAAAGGGTAAACCCAGGAGACCGGTCACGAAGCCCTGCAGGTCCTCCCTCCCATACACAAAACCCTGTATATGCAGGACACATACACGAGAAGGAGCCACCTGCAGGTTTTTCCAAACGGATGCTTCCCGGAGCCAGTCCTCACCCCCACGCACCCGCTGCCCACAGGGAACTCCTGCCTCGGGCCTCTGGGAGCCCCAGTGCACACACCCACCTGCCTTGAATGTGTCCCTTTTCATTAGCAAAAACACCCAAGAGGAGCTTCAGCCGGCGGGGGGGGGGGGGGGGGCTGCCGTGCAGGACCGGGAGCCCCACTTCAGTGTCTGTGAAGGCTGGCCGTGGTGGGTGCACAGAGTGGCCACGTGGTGGACCAGGGAGCAGAGCCCACAGCCAGGCTAAACTTGAACTCAGTGTTCACCCTCTTGCGAGAACCACCCTCCAACCACATCCTCAGTGACCCAGAGACCACCCACAGGACCCGCTGTAGACGCCATCATGAGATCAGGACCCCGCCCTGGCCAGTCACCCACAGCACTAAGACATCGGAGTTCAAGCATCTGCGTCAGTTTGGGGGAGACAAGTCCTACTGGACCCCGAACACGCCTACTGGAAGCCCCCCCAAGGTGTGCGGTTCCGCCAGGAGCGATTCCACAGCGATGTCCAACATCTCTCGTTCCCATCCTAACCCGCTCACCGCTCACTTAGCAGCCCCAGGCCGTCCAGGTGGGAGTCGGGAGGCAGCCCCCCGTCCTGGCAGGAGCTGAGTGTCAACGGCCCAGGCTTTGTCCAGTGGCCACAGAGTGGAGAAGCCAGTGCCTTGCCGGAGAATCAACTTCTCCACCTGCTGGAGGCTGGAGGTCGCAGACATGGGGATAGGCAGGAGGGGGAGGAGCACACTGATGAACGGAGGAGGACTGGCGGGTGTCTGGGAGAGGGGCGGCCCCTCCCCCTTCTCTCCCTCCTGTGCGTGCTCCTCTAGTGGCGCCACGGTGACTTAACGTCATGGAGAGAGGAAGTAAGATCATCAGGGGTCTGAGGTCTCCTCCAGGGCCTTGCTGGCTGTAGCCAGTTGGCGTGACGGGGGGGGGGGCTGCTGACCACGTGGCATCCTGGTCTCCAAGAGAAAGGAGATGTCAGGGCGGGGCAGAACCTTGCCCAGGTTTGCAGACAGTGCGCTAGGCAAGGATGGCGCCGACCAGCTTTGACGTCCACTGCAATGGTTTCCAGCTCCCTGACTCCCACAATGAAGTCAGGACAATCTTATCTACACCTTCAGTTTTTCCCGACTGTGAAGTGGAATATAAACACATCATAAAGTCACGATTTTTGAACTCTAACGCCTGTAACTGACTATGTGTTCAGCGCTCCTAATTCCTCTTTCCCGCAAATGAACAAGTAGAAGCCGCCTGACACTCTCCCGCTAGTTTGTGTTGCTCCTCCTGTCTAGCAGTCCCGTCTGGGAGAGGGGCTATTCCACAGTAAAGGGGGTGAAGGAATTCATGGATTCAAAACTCAGCGGCTGAGAAAAGGTCGCGTTCTCTCTTCCAGTGGCTTTCAAGCAGAATTCTCGCTCTTGGTTAACTCCTTTTTGAGGCCAGTACCCCTGCTCACTAGGCTAATCCTCTGCCTGCGGCGCCAGCACCCCGGGTTCTAGTCCCGGTCAGGGCGCCGGATTCTGTCCCGGTTGCCCCTCTTCCAGGCCAGCTCTCTGCTGTGGCCCGGGAGTGCCGTGGAGGATGGCCCAAGTGCTTGGGCCCTGCACCCATGGGAGACCAGGAAAAGCACCTGGCTCCTGCCTTCGGATCAGCGCAGCGCACCAGCTGCAACGCACTGGCCATAGTGGCCACTTGGGGGGGGGTGAACCAATGGAAAAGGGAGACTTTTGTCTCTGTGTGTCTCTCTCACTGTCTAACTCTGCCTGTCAAAAATAAAATAAAATAAAATAAAAACTCCCTTTTGAGCCGGTGTCTGTGGCTCAGCCCAGGTGGTTTGAGACAAAACTCTTCCAGTCACATATCCTGCCCGGCGACTGACCCTCCAACCCTCTTCCTCCCTGTGCAGAGGGCTCCCCAGGGGCCCGACACGGTCTCAGTGATGGCCCTGGGCCGCCGGCCAGGTCTCCCGGGCAAGACTCGACCCAGCGTCTCCCCGGGGGCTCTGAGCTGCTCCGGTCTCCCCGTGGCTTCTCTGGCTGCAATGCCTGATCCTACGGCCTAGTGAGGGCGTGGAGAGGAAGAACAGATGTTGGCCCCCACACGGCGCAACCGTGGCTGTGACGTGGGTGAGGACGGCACCTGTTTCCTGCTCTCTGCTGGGTGCAGTCACCTCTCCCCCAGGACAGAGCCCCAGAGAGCAGCGGCACTTAGTCCCCTCCAGGGCATGGTGTGTCGTGCCTTCAGGCGTGGCGCGTGTTACAGGGAAAGCAATAGATCTTGCCTGCCGGTGGCAGCCAACACTGATCTTGAAGCTACCAAGTCAACACGACCATGAGTGAGACAGCACTTGACTTCGTGGCTGAAGGCGTCTACTGAAGGGACCCAGGGTCTCGGTGTAGCCGGTCAAGCCACAGCTGCACGCACACCAGAGTCCCGGCTGCTCCACTTCCGATCCAGCTCCCTGCTGACGGCCCGGGATAGCGGTGCAGGATGGCCCCAGTGCTTGGGCCCTGCACCCACGCGGGAGGCCCGGAAGCAGCTCCCGGCTCCTGGCTTCGGCCTGGCCCAGCCCTGGCTGTTGCTGCCATTCGGGGAGTGAACCAGAGGAAGGAAGACTTCTCTCTCCTCTCTCTCTTTCTGTCTCTCTCTGTGTAGCTATGTCTTTCAAATAAACTCATCTTTTTAAAAAAGTAAATAAATAATACAAATTCTGAAAAGGAAGACTTTATTGAAGACTCCTAACCCCACACTGGCATTCCTTTTGCGATTCTCGTAGCACAAAGAAGGAAACATTTAACAATCGACTGAAAATCGACCAAAGCGTTTTGCAAGGGACTTGATTATTCCCAGGCCCCCCCCCAACTGTGTCACAGCAAAACCAGTGGAGAAGCCTTGGGCAACATCTTCTGTCTCACCAGAAACCCCATGTGCCGGTGGCCCTGGGCCGCGCCATGTGTGAGTAATAACAGCCACTATATTTGGAAGCTGAACCGCTGCCATGTGGCCCGGAGCTCGGGGGCTTCCTCTGGGAGTGGAACAAGGACATCGCTTCTCTTCCCTGGCAAAACCGTCCCGGGGGTGGCCCAGAGCCCAAGGCCGCAGCGTTCCACGTGTGCAGGGCAAGGGCTGTGCGGGAAGTCCACGCAGTTTTCTTTCTGCTTCCAAAGGCACCTGCGTCGTGGCCAGGGCCTGCTGCTCCCGCCCAGCCTGCACGCCGCACGGCTCGCTCTCAGAGGAAGGCCAGAGTTAAGCGCCCGTGCAAGGCCCATTGGGGCGTGGCAGCGGGCTTGTGAGAGCCATTCAGGACGAGTTGGTGCGTGAAGGTGTTTCCCGTGGCCTCTAGGAAAATGCTCCTTTGGTTCCTACTCCTTCCCCATCCCTCTCCTCCTCTCTCCCCCCTCCCTCTCCCCCCTCTTTTCCCCCCTCCCCCCTCCCTCTCCCCACCCCATCTACGCTGCCGTGTAAACACGTTAGAGAATGGACACACGAGTGGACACCGGCAGAGCCTGTGGACCCGCAGGCCGCAGCAGGCACCCTGGGCCGCATGCAGACGCGGAGGAGTCACGCCGCTCTCTCTGCAGCTGCCCCAGGAGCAGCGGGTCCCAAGAGGCCGGGGCTTGGTTAATAACTGACAGCTTCCTCCGTTTCCGTCTTACTCCTGACTCAGGACTGATCTGGGGAAGCCACATAAGCTCTCCTCCCTTCCCAGTGTCCTGGGATGCCCTGCGCCAGGGCCATCCGCGTCTACCCAGGCCCCAGGAGAGTGCCCCTGGAGACTCCCTGCACACGGATCCGCCTGCCCGCGAGTCTCCGCCAAACACCAGCAAAGGCAGCACACATTCGCAGGAAGCGCCTGGCCTGACCTCCTCTGCGTGGTCCTCACTCAGTTCCGTGGCTGCAAAGCGGTCCTCCCGCTGCCAGCCAGGGCTCAGCTGAGCACACATGAGAGGCCGGGCGTCCCCGGAGTGAGCCCAGGACTGGGAGCAGCCTGGGGCCCACCCACCTCAGACCCCCGCGGTGAACTCCCAAGCACCTGCGGTTTCTGCTGCTGGCCTTGAAGAAACCCCACAGTCAATGGGGAACTTGAACCTGGCCATCGCAGAATCTGGTCTACCAAGCTGAGTCGGGGAAGGCGAGTGGAGGACACTTCTGGGCTGGGAAAAGGAGCCAGCCACTCACCTTGTGCCCCGCAGGGCTGCCCGTGGGAGCGAGCGGGGGCTCGCTGGCGGGAGCTGAGGGCAGGGTGCGCGTTTCTGTGGGCACGAGGGCTCGGCGACCTCTCGGCCGCGTCATCAGGAGCATTGACCTCTGTGGTCTTCACCAATAGCTACTGCAAAGAGCCCAGGCTTTAGGCTACGCCCTGGCTGAAGGTGGCCAAGGAAAGAAACAGCAAGGAGGAGCCGCCTGGCTGGTGGCCGCACTGCAAGGAACGCAGCAAGGAGGCGGGGCCGAGCGGAGCCAGAGGCCCTGGCTGATCCAGGAGAAGATGGAGCGTAATGCATCCTGCGTTCAGGCCCCTGGGCAGGAAGTGGGGGTGGGGGGGCACTGTGGCTAAGCAAGAGAAACTTCCAGAAAAAGGAAGGGGCAGACAGGGTTTCCACTCGCCCCCAAAGAAACGAGAAGCCTTTGAGGGTCCAAATGGCCCGAGAATTCCGAGTCTGGGTTGGTGCGGCCCCTCAGGGAAGCCCAGCCCGGCTGCGCCCTCGGCCCCACGGGCGGGGAGATCGGGCCAGCACAGCATCTCAGGGGAAGACCGCACGCCTCGCGCCGGGTTCCGAGACCAGGCTCGGCTTCTCCAGGAGCCGCTGCCGCCCTGCGGTTTGCTCTGCTGAGTGGCGGAGGTCACACTCTCTGGACACCTGTCATTCCGCGCTGTCAGTCCCCAGAAAGCCTCAGGCTCTCTGCAGACGACGAGCTCCTCACATGTATTGCTGCACGCGGCCGATCAGCGTCACCGAGAGCAAACGGCTGCTGTGTTGACCGGTGCAGCCATGGCTTCGTGAAACTTCACAGCCTCCCGATCAGGAGGTGCTCACGTGGTCATCGGAGCAGGGGCCATTCCCTGGTCTTCCAGCCAGCACCATCTGGCTCCTGGCCGTGAGGGGTGAGTGGGGGAGAGGCAGGGGGTTGAGGATGCTGCAGCAGTGGGCACAGCAAGCGCCCCGGTCCCCTGTGATGTCAACCCTCAGGGAGACTCGGTGAGGTCAGACACAGTCCTGAAGGGCTGGGATTCCCACGCGGGTCATGTGGTCTCAGGCCGGACCCGTGTCCGAACGGAAGCCCCCTGGGGTGCTCACGTCAGCGCCGTCTTCCAGGCAGGCCCACAATAGCGTCCCTTTCCTGTCGAGCTGGATTCACCGGGCTTTTACTACGGTCCTTGAACGGAACTGAGCCATAGCAGCCGAGAAAGACTGCAGGCCAGGCCGGCGCAGGAAGGAGGTGCAGAGGGAGTGTGCCGACTCGCACGCTCGCACGCACGCTGAGGGAGAGGCCATCTGCACCGCCCCCACCGGCGGGGACCGCGGTTCTTACTGTTCTCAGCCTCGCCCACAAGCGCTAGTGTCAGTGGGTGGTTTTGTTGTTGGCTTGTGTTTTGTTTTGTTTAATAACGCAGTCCCCAGAGGGTCACGTGGGGCTGTGCCCTCGGGCGTCTCTGTTGGCAAGGAGTCAGCTCAGATCCGTGTGTTTGTTTGTTCAGTGTCTTAGATTTAGGGGCTCCGCTATATTCCAGACACAATTTTTTTACCCAATGTATGTGTTGGAAATAGCTTTTCCCTCTTCCTGATGTTCATTTTCATTCTACTAACACCATTTTTCTTTAGAGCCGAAGTTTGAATTTTAATGAAGTCTGACATTCTTACTCTTAATTCAGATTGTATTCTGGTGTCCTATTGGACGTCCCCCTGGGATTTCTTCAAGAGGTCCGACTGTCTCGCAGTTTTCTCACTTGCACATCAGTCTTGCGTTGCCTTGGGTCAAAGGCGTGGAGTCGGGTCTGGGGTCCTGTCTCCCGCGTGAGGATCGCCAGTCATCCCAGCCCCGCCTGCCCCTGTCCCGAGTTTTCCACTCTGCTCCGTTGACTGCCCGCTGCTTCCCTGGCACTGGGCAGCTCGGCTTCCTAGCGCGACGTGATGGGAAGGCGTGAGCCATCAGCTTTGTGCTGTTCCCCTTGAGTGTGACGCTGGGTAGTCTGAGATCTGTGACTTTTCATTTAAAGTTTAAAATCAGCTTGTCAATATCTACAAAATAGAATTTTAGTTCAAAATACATCGAATTTACAGATCAGTGTGTGTGTGTGTGTGGGGGGGGATTGTCATCTCAGCCACACCGAGTTTCTTGGCCACTACTGCAGCAGCAGGAAGCCGCATCCGGGAGCTGGGCTGGGAATCCAGCACGTGAGCGTCCCAGCCCCTAGGGCGGAAGACCACCCTGGTATCTGTTTTAATTTCAGTTCCACTTACACATTTCTGACACCTTGTTTTCTGGATACTTACCGTAATTTCTTAGTAACTACAGAATAACTCTTGCTGATTCCTTTGTACACTCTGCATAGTCAAGCCGTCTGTAGAGAGTTCTGTTCCTCTCCTCCCCATCTCTGCACTTCTTTATTTGCCTCTCTGGCTTTCCTTCACTGTTGCATTCCCGTACAACCCTGAAAGGGAGTGTGCGGTGGGACATCCTTCTCTTAAAGAGATACAGCTCTTATCTTCAGGGACAAGTGACTAGCATCTTAAAACAGAGTATCATGCTAGTTGTAGGATGGGGGGGGGGTCTTCCACCCACTGGTTCACTCCCTAGTTGGCTGCAATGGCCAGAGCTGGGCCAATCCAAAGCCAGGAGCCAGGAGCTTCTTCCGGGTCTCCCACATGGGTGCAGGGACCCAAGGCCTTGGGCCATCTTCCACTGCTTTCCCAGGCCATAGCAGAGAGCTGGACAGGAAGTGGGGCAGCTGGATCTCAAACCAGTGCCCTAGGTGTAGGGTTTTCTAGATGTTCCTTGTTGAGTTGAGGAGGTCTTCCTCTAGCTCTGGTTTGCTGAGAGTTGCTATAAAATATCATGAATGGGTGCTGCCCTCTGTCCAACGCTTCTAGTGCCTCAGTTGGTCTGTTCGTGTGATTTTCGTTAGTTTGTTGATAGATTGTGAATCACAGCAGTTAGCGTTTTAAGTGCAGCCAAACTTGCAGATCTGGAATACATATCTCTGGTCATGGTGTACAATTCTTTTTGTAATGTAATGGATTCAAGCTGTATTTTTAAGGATGACATCAACCTGTAGCTATGTCTCTTTCTGGTTCTGTTGCCTCAGTGATGAGGTTTCAGGGACTGAGTTAGGCCGTCTCCCTCCCACCCCTCTGTCGGGGAGACACTACAGAGTGTCGGCAGTAGTCCTTCCTTAAATGTTTGGTAGAAGTTAGAAGTAAGAACAGGAAACTCGGGGCTTGACTTTGCCAACAGGTTGTTATTGATTCAACTCACTTGATAGATACTGACCTATCCAGAATATTGATTTTCCTTATGTGAGTTTTGTATTTGTATCCTTAAAGTATCTTTATCCCAAATGGCCACAATGCCCAGGGCTGGGCCAGGCCAAAGCCAAGAGCTGGGAGCTCCATCCGGGTCTCCCACGTGGATGCAGGGGCCCAAGCGCTTGGGCCATCTTCTGCTGCTTTCCCAAGTGCATTAGCAGGAAGCCGGATAGGAACTGGAGCAGCCGGGACTCAAAGCAGCGCCAGGGTGGGCAGCACAGGGTGCCGGCTATGCAGGCGGTGTCTCAGCTCTTTTCATCCCAGGTATCGAATCCGTGGGCCACAGTTGTTTATGGTGTTTCTTTATCAGGCACTGGTGCCTACGGGAACACTGGTGACCTCTGCTTCACATCGAATATTCGTAATCTGTCTCCGTCTGGCGGTAGAGACATCGATCGTACAGATCTTTCCAGACAGTCAGCGATGCCTTTGCCGATACGCCCAGCCGACTGCTTGCGCCGTCGCCCGGCTTCTGTCCCAGCTGCTGCCCATCACCTGCTGCTGCTTTGGGCTGAAAGTGCGATGTTCGGTCTGTTTCTCGTGCTGGCCGCTGTGATCATCCGTCACAGGTCTTCTTTGGAAAGCACGCCTCTCCCAGCGCACACACTCGCGGCTCCAGGGCTTTGTCTAAGCGTCTCTATCACTGAATTCCATCAGTCTGAACAAAGTGCGTTTCTCTCTTCCTTTTAGTACAGAAGTTTTTACCTCTCATCATTCCTCTTCTTTGGCCCAGGTGTTACTTGGAAGTGTGCGTGGAATCCCCTAAGATTGATTTGTTCCAGTCCCTTCCTGTTACTTTTCCCCAGGAAAGTTCCGGGGCGGCCGGAGAACCTGTGTTGGGTGACGTCTGTGTCCACACGTGGGCAAGCTCTGTGGAGGGTGGAGGGACGGTGCCTGCCAGCCAGGGAAGGACGTGGGTCCGGCTGACGCTGGGTGGACGCTCTGTCGCATCTGCTGCTGCTCATGGTGCTGTTCAGGTGGACGACACGGTCACATGTGTGAGGGATGACAACATCATGTGTGTGAGGGATGACAACGTCATGTGTGTGAGGGATGACAACGTCACGTGTGTCAGGGATGACAACGTCATGTGTGTCAGGGATGACAACGTCACGTGTGTGAGGGATGACAACGTCACATGTGTCAGGGATGACAACGTCACAGGTGTGAGGGCTGACAGTGTCACAGGTGTGGGGATGTCACTGTCAGAGGTGTGAGGACGACACCATCACAGGTGTGCAGGACAACACTGTCACAGGTGTAAGGGATGACAGTGTCCCCGGTGTGAGGACAACACCATCCCAGGTGTGAAGACAACACCATCCCAGGTGTGAAGACAACACCGTCCCAGGTGTGAAGACGACACCATCCCAGGTGTGAAGACAACACCATCCCAGGTGTGAAGACAACACCGTCCCAGGTGTGAAGACGGCACCGTCCCGGGTGCTTAGCCCACCTGTTCCCGCAGGTACCGGCAGCAGTGTTTGTGCACACGTCCATGCTCTGTGCGTCGGGGACTGCCTGTCCTCCCTCGTGCACGGCCCCCTATCCCCAGTCCTTTCTCTTGCTCTCAGCATCCGGACTCCTGAGACCACAGCCGTGCCCCTGCACTCCGGACACCAGGGCGCTCCTTACCTTCGTGCCCATCCCCGCAGGTGAGACGGGGGTGGAGAGGGGCTGGAGGTCTCTGCTGCCCTTCGGCCCCTGTGAGCGCAGGCGTGGCCAAGGCTTCTCGCCTGGCTGTCCTGGCTGTGGGGACTGCTTGCCTCTCCCAGCAGCTACCCTATCTGCGCTGGCACGCTCGGGAGGGTCGCCTTCAGCCGTCACCCTGAGCTCTGCCACTCCCAGGGGTCCAGCCTGGAGCCCTGAGTCTCTCACTCTTTCAGCCCCATCCAGTCGCAGGCCGATTCGACGGAATTCTCACTTCGCTGCGAGTGCCTGTCTCTGTTGGCTTCCAGGACGCTGTCCAGGGGTGAGTCTCTGCTCAGTCCCGGGTGGGGTTCGCCCTGCAGCCTCGATGCTCCGATGCACGGAAGCAAAGTCGCGGCGGCTGAGTTCGTGCGGCCTTTGCTGCCGCAGAGATGGGAAGGCTGACTGCCAGGCCCCTGCGGCTCAGAGCTGAAGCCCAGGCAACAAGACTTCACACGGCTCCTCGTTATAGCCGTACCTGATGCTCAGCGTGGGTTCCGACAGTCACCTCCAGTGCTGTCGTTAACCAGAGACAGACAGTTCTCGCAGAAGCCAAGCACCGTGCCACCAAAGGCAGCGACACAAATCCAACCTTTCTAAATAGCCGTCTCTGCGACGTGAGTCGTTTCTTTGCGATATCTCATGTTGACGTGAAAATAAAATCTAAAGTTCATTTGGTTTTAAATAGAATTAAATTGTCCTTATAGTAAAAGATTTTCTCAGCATTGAAACCACATTTCAACTGGTCTTAATTGAATAAGTCCTAAAACCACTTTTAAAAAAAATTATTTTATTAATTTTCCAGAGCAGACATAACCACATAACCAAAAAGCTTGTAGAGAGAAGAAACAAATCTGGAAACAAGGTCGGAATCGCTGTTCCCACAGCGGAGAAGGAGGAGTGGCCAGGTGAGGGGAACCACCAGCAGGAAGCCCACCCGGCCGCGTGTGAGGCGTCCAAACTGTGTCATGTCCACAAGCTGGACAGGAGGGGCCGGTCGGGGTGAAACTCAGGGCGCGTTCGTGCATTCCCGTGCGTTTCTGACCAGGAGGGCCTTGTGGGGGCCAGGGAGCAAAGTCCCACAGAGAAAACGTTTTCTGTCCACACGACGTGCGCACTGTGACTTCACACAGACACAAGGGACAGGAAGAGAGGGCAGTGACCAAAGGTACCTGGGGAGACAGACCTGTGTCCATGACACTCATGCTCGGAACCCTCGGCCCTGTCCTGCTGCTGGCTCCCAGCACACAGGATGAAAGTCCCAACCCCCCTGGTTTGCAGGCTTCTTTGTGGCCTTGACAGAGAGTTAAGATGACCGTGACCATGACCATGACCGGGACCATGACCCAGGACAAATTGTAAGTGGCAAGTGATCATGGAGGACACACACGCTGGTTTTCACTGGGAAGACTGACCTTGGGAAGAGTCTTAATTATCTGTGGGGCACCTGTGGAAAGGAGTTAGCTGTGAGTGTCCACATTTCTGGAGACCCACAATTCCACTTCGAGGAGGCGAGTTTCCCAAGAGAAACACATGCACATTTGCGTCAAGAAACACGTACAAACTATGTGGCTTGAAGTGGTGTTGGTAAGCGCCCCGCGCTGGACTGAAGCCAGGGGCACACGGACATTTACAGAAGGAAGAGCGCACTGTGGTTGTGCAATGGGGGAGTACCCACTCATAAAAGCGAGGAGAACTCCTTGATGTGGGATAATTGAGATGAGACTCACAGACATGGTACAAATGAGGCACTCTGCATTACTCAACGGAAACGCACTGTAAAAACAAGAAACCTGAACTACTGAGACGGCTCTCAGACCAGAAGAGGTGGTGGCTAGGGAATCTCACAGGGCCAGGGGCTCCCACGCTCTGGCAGGCACTGGCTGCTGGACCCTCTGGCGGGGGTTGCTCTGTGAGGACTGATGGTCACTTTTGGGATTTGTTCCTAGTTTTCTCCACCTGGACATCGCTCCAAGATTAACAGACATTTTTTAGACTTATTTATTTATTTATTTGAAAGACAGAGTTACAGAGAGAGAAGGGGAAAGAGAGAGAGAGAGAGAGAGATCTTCCACCTGCTGGTTTACTTCCCAAATGGCCACAATGCCCAGGGCTGGGCCAGGCCAAAGCCAAGAGCTGGGAGCTCCATCCGGGTCTCCCACGTGGATGCAGGGGCCCAAGCGCTTGGGACATCTTCTGCTGCTTTCCCAAGTGCATTAGCAGGAAGCCGGATAGGAACTGGAGCAGCCGGGACTCAAAGCAGAGCTAGTACGGGCAGCACAGGGTGCCGGCTTTGCAGGTGGTGTCTCACCCGCTGTCACCCAATGCAGGCCCCTCCCCCTTCCCCTTCTTCCTCCCCCCCTCCCCCTCCCCCTCCTCCTCCTCTCTTCTTCTTCTAAAGGAAACAGTGTAGCCTTGTAACAGTGAAGGTGGCACATAATAGTCACAGAGGAAGAGTGACAGGACACGGAGTGGGGGAGCACGGGTCCCAGGGCCAGGCGCAGTCACAAGCGGCCTACTCAGACTGAGAAGTTTTAAAACCTTAAAATCCTGCTGATTCAGAACGGGCCCGTGATGCTGCTGGTTTGTATAGAACACGGACAGGTTGGTGCTGGGCAGATTCCCAGGGACCTTGTACCGACCCCTCCCCCCCGCCTTCCTTCTGGCTTCGAGTCCCCAAGAACGACAGCAGAATGATCTGGGAGTGCAGCACCCAGAGATGAGCGGGGGCTGCCCCGGGCTCACCTCCCCACCCCCACCTGTGTCAGCCCGGCCCTGGACCTTGGAGTACAGAGCCCCTGATCTGTGCTGGGAGGGTGGCTCGTGCCACTGGGCCGCCACCCGCCCCCGGCAGCTTTGTGAACCCCTGGGGGCCGGTTCGCTGTGACACCTGGGCTGCTGTGGTCCCTTGCTGCCCGTGGTCGGCATTGTGGGACCTGTGTGCGAGGGACAGCTGTGCCTCACCCGGCTCAGACGAGCCCGGCACCAGCACGCGGTAACCCTGCTGCACAGCTGCTTGGGTGCCCCTTTAAACACCTGCAACAGAATGGATGCGAGGGAGTGCACGCAGCATCTCCACTGATGCTCAGTAATGAATTTGGGCTACGCAGAGACCCTGAAGTGGGTGCAGCTTCCAGAGAGCCCCCCCAGGGCGAAAGCCTGGACACAGCCGACCACAGCCCCTTTGAGTTTGCCTAAAACTGACAAATAAAAGTTACAAATATTAGAAAGCTACCATTTCTTTTTTTAAAGAATTATTTATATTTATTTGAAAGACAGAATTACAGAGAGAGGTAGAGCCAGAGAGAGTGATTTTCCATTCCGCTGGTTCGCTCCCCAAATGACCACAACAGCCAGAGCTGAGCTGACCCGAAGCCAGGAGTCAGGAGCTTCTTCCTGGTCTCCCAGGCAGTGGGCAGGGGCCCAAGGACTTGGGCCATCTTCCACTGCTTTCCCAGGCTATAGCAGAGAGCTGGATCAGAAGAGGAGCAGCCGGGACTCGAACCGGTGCCCATATGAGATGCCGGCACTGCAGGCTGGGGCTTTAACCCACTGCACCACAGCGCCAGCCCCAACTCCCATTTCTAAAGATTTATTTATTTACTTAAAGTTTCTATTTATTTTAAAGGCAAAGCATCAGAGAGAGAGAGAGAGAGAGAGAGACAGAGGGAGAGAGAGACAGTTAAAGACACTTCCATGTGGGGATTTGCTCTCCAAGTGGCTGCGACAGCCGGGGCTGGGCCAAGCTGAAGCCAGGAGCCTGGAGCTCCATCCGGGTCTCCCACAGGGTGCCATTGGCACACTTACCTGATCCAATGCGCGAGACAACTGGATCAGCAAATCCAGGCCCCCAAGCCAAGGCTCCCCACGGCAAAGGTGAGGAAGGCTGAGGAGCAGGTCTGTTCTAGGGTCCCTGGGCCTCACACTCGCAGGAATTCAGAAGAAATAACCATGAGAGATGTACATGAAATCTCATCCAAAAATGGAGTTTATGATTCGCCAGCACCTGTGCGGGCCTCAGGCCCCTCCTCCCAGGATCTCATGTTAGACGGTTTTGCACCTCCACTGTTTTTTATTTTTTAATCACACTTTTACATCAACCGTGACTTGTAGGGACGTGGCTGTGGGAGCAGGGGACGGAGCGGTCTGCAGGGCTGCGGCCTTGTGTCCCGGGGTGGCACTGAGCTGCAGGATCATCGTCCGCCCTCCAGCACCTTGTCCTCCGTTGTGAACCAGCTGCTGGCCTTGGGTTAGACGCCCTCATTCCTGTATCTGCTCCACGCACTGATGAGGAGACGCTACCTGAATAACTACAATAGAACGTCCCGTTCCCTGTGTGGTAACGACGGCCATCTGCTGGTACAGGCTCTGGCCCTGACGTGGCAGAGCCGTCATCTCCCGTGAGCAACAACAGGACATCATGAAGACGAGCCTGTCCTTGGGCACGAGTGTCACTGCCCTGACATCTGCTCTTCCTTGGGTGACACGGGCAAACGTCCACCCAGACTTGGACGTCAGCGGTTTTTCCTGAAGTTACGCACTTGCGTGTTCATTTTCAAGGTGACTTGATAACGTGCGTGGCCAAGGTGATTCTAGACACCGATTATTCAGGACAAGTGGTTCATGCTTGTCCGTCTAGTAAGAGCTGATTCCGCTTCATCGTGGCGCGCCTGGGGCCCCCAAACCGCCGTCGGCCGATGGCTCACGGTCAGGCTGGGGCTTCCTGCCTCCCACGGCCAAATGTCCTCCCATTCTAACACTTGCAGGCCACTGGACGCTGGCCCAACTCCGTGCCGGTCTGGCCTGGACGAGGGCCAGCCACATCTCTCATTGTTCTCCAAGGTCTCCATTCATTCTGAATCTAAACAAACGAACCAAACAATGGGGAAGGATCCTCCCTGTAACTCCTCCGAGCACAGCAGGGCATCATAAATCTCACCTCTGGTGTGAGGGGCTTGTGAACTCCCGACTCCAGAGCCGCGTCCCTAACCCCGGCGCTCACGGGGTACCTGTCGAAGGAGGTGATGTCTGACACCTCCCACCATGCCCCACGAGGGACGGATCATGCCTGATGTCTTCCTGGCTCTGTGCCTGACACAGAATAAATAGCTAGTAGATGTTTCCTAAGTGGCCTGCCTCATTCCCACGGCACAAAACGCTTACCGACTCCCCCCTGTTTCTGGCACACGGTTGTCGCGGCGAGTCGGTCATTTCTGCTGTCTCCTGTGCCTGTCAACACTTCAAGGATACTATAAATGAGATGTCATGACTCAAGGCACTCAAGACACGGGAGGACTGATCCACTCGCGACCCTGAGGAAAGCTCGCGGGAGGGAATCTCAGCTCCACACAGAGACAAAGCAGCGAGCAAAGAACAGCAGCTCTGACTGGGCCCAGCGGCGGAAGAGCAGGCAAAGGGCGGGCAGAGGCGGGGAGGCAGCCATGCCTGCGGAGGTGAACAAAGGCCATGGGCACCGTGGGTGTGGGACAGTGAGAGGGCACGGGGAGGCTGAGACCTGCAGCGCCGTGAAGACGCGGCTCCGTCCGCGGGGGCCGCAGGCTCCTGGGAACTCAGCCATGCACTAGGGACAGGAGAGAATTCTGTCCCTGCGCAGGAGCTGGGCCCCGGCTGGTTCTGCCTGTGTCCCAGCTGCAGGGCAGGTCCGTTTCCCACCCAGCGTCGTGGCCGCTTCGTCCGGCCCTGGTGAGCCCCTTCTCCTGAGTCTTGCTGGGTAACGTCAGTCCGTGACTTTGGCTCCTCCAGGCTGTCCTGGCTGTGTGGGGTCTTCTCCTTGTCCGTGTAAACCTTGGAATACCTACAAAGCACTTTGGTTTGCTCTGTTGTGGCCTAGAACAGGGGCTCAGCCCCGAACAAGGGCCTCCCACACCTCCGTTTAGGGATGGGCTATACCTAGGGACTGAACTTCAACTTGTCCATCCGCAAACTCGCACAGTTCTTGGTCACGCCATCTCCAAATATGTCCTTTGCTCTCTCCTCTCTATTCCAATAGTCCACTGTTCTTGAATATTCCATTTCAGTGTGCGTGTGTGTGCATGTGTGTGTGTGCACATGTGTGCCTGCATGTGTGCCTGCATGTGTGCCTGCATGTGTGTGCATGTGTGTATGTGTGGGTGTGCATGTGTACGTGTGTGTGCCTGCATGTGTGTACATGTGTGTGTGGGTGTGCACCTGTGTGCTTGTTTGCATGTGTGCACGTGTGTGTGCATGCGTGCCTGCATGTGTGTGTGTGTGTGCATTGTGTGCATGTGTATGCATGTGTGTGTGCCTGCATGTGTGTGAGTGGGTGTGTGCATGTGTGTGTGCATGTGTGTGAGTGGGTGTGTGTGCCTGCATGTGTGTGTGTGTGCGCATGTGTGTGAGTGGGTGTGTGCATGTGTGTGTGCATGCGTGCCTGCATGTGTGGGTGTGTGTGTGCATTGTGTGCATGTGTATGCATGTGTGTGTGTCTGCATGTGTGTGAGTGGGTGTGTGCATGCGTGTGCGTGTGTGTGTGCATGGGTGTGTGTACGTGTAAGTGTGTGTGTGTGTGCGTGTGTGCCTGCATGTGTGGGCGTGTGTGTCTGCATGTGTGTGCATGTGTGTGCATGTGTGTACATGGGTGTGTGTACGTGTAAGTGTGTGTGTGCATGTGTGTGCCTGCATATGTGTATACGTGCATGCATGCGTGTGCGTGTGTGTGTCTGCATGTGTGTGCATGTGTGTGCATGGGTGTGTGTGCGTGTAAGTGTGTGTGTGTGTGTGCGTGTGTGTGCCTGCATGTGTGTGCATGTGTGCGCATGTGTGTGAGTGGGTGTGTGCATGCATGTGTGTGTGCGTGTGTGCGTGTGTGTGTGTGTGCATGTGTGTGTGCATGCGTGTGTGTGCGTGTGTGTGTTCAGTTCTTCCTGTGTTTCAGTTGGAGAGCACGGGCTCCCTTCTCACCTTTGCTGGCCACTGAGAGCCCACCACGGCTGTTTTCACGGCTGCTCTCTTGGGCTTCCCCAGGGGCTGGCGTTCAGTCTCCAGTGGCTCCTCCCTGGGCGCTGTGTGCGAGCCCCCCCTTCCCCACCCCATTCTTTCATTTGGAATTCCCCGGAAGGAACCCCCGAAATCCGCTGCCTATCAGACGTGGGATCTGACGCTGGCTCTGCCGGTGTTCAGGCTTTCCACCGCAGGCCCTGCCGTCATTTGTTGAACCCCCTGGGCGATGCATTGGGTAACCCGCAGTGACGTCAATGCTGCGCGGTTTGACGCACATGTGGCAGGGCCAGGGGGTCGGGCTTGATGGCGTCTGCCGTAGGTTTCGTCCCGGGCCTCCTTGCTGTCTCCCTGGGAACTCAGCCCCGAGCCGACTCCGGGCTTGGGCGCTGCCCCGACTGCCCTTCCATTCTCATGACGTCATTACAGGGGGCCCCTGTAGGTTCAGGGATTCCGTGTGACCAGGGGGTCCTGTGTGTCTACCGAGGGGTCTTCTCCACCGCCTGTTGCTGTGACTGCATCCCGCAGCCCAGGCAGTGTGTAGAGAATGCAAGGTTGCTTTCGCTCATGGTTCTGGGGGCTGCGAAGCTCAGGAGGGGGTCTCACTCTGCCAGCTTCCTGCTCGGATCCTGTCTGTAGTGAGGAGCTACAGATGTGTGCAAGGGCCCCAGCTCTGGCCCTTCTTGCTGCACAGAGACAGGGTGTAGGGCACCCATGATGACACAGCGGTGCGCTAGCTTGGGTCACTTCCTCTTCCTGCAGTCACTCGGATTACCTCATCCAATCCTGCTCACTTCCCAGAGATCCCACCCCCCACAGCATTAGCATACACACCTGGGAACTGCGTCTACAGCACCCGGACTTTGGGGGAGGCTCTCATCAAACCCTGACACTGGGCGCCGTCTTTCCCTGGTTTCCTCGTTCAGCTTCCAGTAGATCTGACCGCTGGTCTTCCCTGGCCGTGAGCTGGTTTCTCCGTGCCGTGGTCCACACGAAGGCGGGCCGCTGGGCAGGGACCGAGTAGTCCCAGTTGTGGAGGCTGTTCCTGCCTCCACTGGGCAGAACCCTCACGGCAGAACAGCGGCTTGGGGAAACGGGGGCTCGTTTTTCTCTGCCTGCCTCTCCTGGATTTCTGCCGACAGAGCAGGTGCTGTGTTGGAGACATCGATGCCATCGCCCTGTGGTCGCCACCACCCGGTGCAGATGGTCCCACCGCAGCAGAGGATGAGATTCGTCAGGTTTTAGCTGCTGCAGAGCCTACGCAGGAAGGGCCCTCAATCTAGGAGTCCTCACAGGAGCAGCTCTGGTGCAGCCCGGGGTGGGGCAGGAGGGGGTCTCACTCTGCCGGCTTCCTGCTCGGACCCTGTCTGTAGTGAGGAGCTACAGATGTGTGCGAGGGCACCAGCTGCCCTGCCACCCCCACTAGGCTTTCTCCAGCAGAGAGCTGTGGGAAATGGGACCCACCATTGTCTATGGCCTACCAAAGCCAGCTGGAAGGAGTCCTCCATCCCAGGGAGCTGCCGAGCCCCCTGGGACGGCTCCTGCCTGTGCCAGTGGGGGCCCCGCTGCCTCGGGCTTTCTGTCTGAGCATCCCATGTCTTAATAGGTTCCCAAAGACTCTGTTGAAAGAAACGCTTGTCAAACTGATGAGAACCCTTTGTCAGTCTCCAAACGGCTCAGATCGTCTCTGCTCATCTTGACCATCACGAGCAAGGACCCCACCGTGCCGGAAGACCCATCTCCAACCAGCACCATCTCCAGCCTGCACGCGCGTTGTACCTCTGGCGGTAATTCTGCCCTTCCCCCAGGAAGCAGGGGCCACGCGGTTTGGACCTGTGTTGTCAGCTTTAACTAACACGCCAGAGAGGAGCTGCTTCGGCGGGAAGAGGAGCGCTCTCAGCTTGGCGGTTTGGACGTTCACAGACCACGCTGAGGCGGCCGTTGGTTCAGGCATCCAGTGAGACCAGGGGATCATGGTGACAGTGCAAGCCAGGAGGCAGAGCCGGGAAGCACTCTGGGCTGTGAGGCCAGCCTTCTCACGAGAGCTACCTTCCAAGGACAAGGCTCCCGTGCTGCAAAACCGCCCACCAGGCTGGTCTCCCAGATGCCTGGGTTAGGTCAAGTTTCCACCCTGAATCCATCAACCATTAACAGGAATCCATTAATCCATTAACCGTTAACATGAGACTTCGAGGTTTAAACACCGACATGAGCTTGGAGACCCGAATCCTCTTCAAATCATAACAACGCCATCTGGGTTCTGGCTGTTTGTTTTTGTTGCCTGGATCATAGCAGACATTCAATAAATATTACTTCTAAAATGGGAATGTGTCTTCTACTAGTGGATGCCTGCACGGTTCTTAGAAACCCCCCCAGTGAGGAATGGAAGGAATGGGATTTTTAGAAATCCGTTTAAACACATTGAAGAGCTGACAAGATGATGCAAAACAATCAGTGCAAGAGGGAGGTCAAATCGAAGGCCCAGGGAGACGGCCTGGTCCTCTTGCCCGGAGCCAGATGCTGAGCCTCCTGAGAGCTGTGCAGACGTCTGGAAGCATCGCAGAGCGAGGATTGGGTGCTGGTGCTGGGGCCCATGCTGGCCGCGGGACAGAGGTGGCGGCTGGAACCCTGATCCCTCGTCTCCTACACTGAGGATTCCAATAGAATTGTGCAGAACAATAAACTTGCAAATAGATCGCTCTCTTTGGAGAGTTTTATTTGAATGCATGTCTCCCTCTTTAACATGCTGCATACCAAGCGTGGCTTTTCCCAGGTCACCAAAGTGTGAAGAGTGCCTCCTAGACGGTGACGCCTCCATGACAGGACTGCAGCCTGAGCAAAGGAACCAGGATCCTGCCCCTACTCCCCCCGTGAGCCCCGGGGCAGAGCAGCCGAGGCAGGAGAATGAGAAACTACACAGGACCCCGAAGTTACCTCGTCCCCAGGTTGAGCCTGAGGAGGGGTACGCGTGAGAGAAATGAGGGGAATTTTTCCACAGAGTCTCGACTTTGATGTTCTCCAGCCCATCTCAGCTTCCACGAACAAAACTCGGTACTGGGGCCGGTGCTGTGGCGTAGCGGGTAAAGCCGCCGCCTGCAGTGCCAGCATCCCGTATGGGTGCCAGTCGAGTCCCGGCTACTCCACTTCTGATCCAGCTCTCTGCTGTAGCCTTGGAAAGCAGTGGAGGATGGCCTAAGTCCTTGGGCCCCTGCACCAGCGTGGGAGACCTGGAAGAAGCTCTTGGCTCCTGGCTTTAGATAGGCTCAGCTTTGGCCATTGTGGCCAACTGGGGAGTGAACCAGCAGATGGAAGACCTCTCTCTCTCTGCCTCTCCTCTCTCTATGTAACTCTGACTTTCAAATAAATAAATCTAAAAAAAAAAAAAAACTCAGCCCCTAGGAAACCTCCAAACCTCCAGTGCACATTTGTTGAAGACGACTTAGCGGAGGTGGGTGCGCTGTGGGCCAGCAGAGCCAGCAGCTGGACAGAGGCCCCAGGGGGCCCTTGAGTCTCTGGACAGCAGTAATAGGTCTGTGGCCTGTGGGACTTGGAGCTGGGGCATGCCCAGTGGCAAGCAATGCAGTTCTTACGTTGCCCCTTAACGGCTTTTCCCTGAACACCAGAGGCCTCTCCCAGGCCCAGGTGCAAACGGCACCGCCCACATCCCGGAGTCAGCGGGAAGCTCTGGGGCCCAGTGGCCCAGCTCTGCCACTGGGGAGTAAACCAGTGGCTATTGTGGCCACTTAGGGGGTGAACCAGCAGATGGAGGACCTCTCTGTGTGTCTGTAACTCTGCCTCTCAAATAAATAAATTAATTAAATCTTTTTTTAAAAGAATGTCTATTGTGTCCTTTGGAGAAATGATCCATTTCCTTAGAGCGCCTCACCTTGCCTGCTAATCAGACTTATTCTCGCCATTAAATGATGTGTGGCTGCTCACTGTATTGTGTGCAAGAAAACTGACAATAGCGTTTTTGCTATTTTATTTATTTGTTGTTGTTTAACTTGTGGAAGACACTATTAAACAGGAACATCTTAAACAAACCAACAGAAATCTTTTAGTTAAGCAAAGTCTGCCTAGGACTCAGCGAGAAGAAAAATCAAAATGAGAAAGCGTTTTGTGCATTGCCGGAGCTTCCTCTCACCCTCCTGTAGAGGCAAGGGGCTGGGTTGCACAAGACCCCGAGGCGCCGCGTCACCAGGACCTACTCAGAGTGCTCCACAGCGCAGCCTGGCGCCACGTCCACCCCGGCTCCCGGCTGTGCGGCGCGGGTCCCCGTGGTGCCCGGGTCTCTTGCGCTGACCGCGTCCACCGTCCCCTCGCTCCCACCTCTCACGAAGGGCAGGCCGGAACCCCGGGGCCACGCTGCCGTTCACTCCCTGTGGCTCTGCGGCTGCTCCAGACGATGCCCGAGCTCAAGCTCACGGCGGCTCTCTGGGCAGCTGGTGATCATTCAAGAGCCCGGCAGAGCCCGGGTGGGACACGGGGACAGTTTGACAGAACCGAGGAACACAACCAGGAAGCGGCTGATGCACCCCGGGGCCCAGTGCCGTTACTTTGGAGGCCGAGGGACGCGAGGCTCGGGAAACGTCCCATGCTGACCACAAGACGGGAGTGGTCCAACCGGGGCGGTCGGGTTGGTCTGCTGGGTGGTCCCCGACAGGGGGCACAGGGGCTCAGCCCTGAACCGCTGTGGGGCGGTTTCCTCTTTCTCTCCACAGCCTTGACCCCCAAAAGCAACTTCAACTTAGGCTTGGGAGTTCTTGTGTTCCTCCAGCGAGCCGGTTTTCCCCCGGGACCGTGTGGGATTCGAGTGCCCGGGAAGGAGTGTAAACACCATCCACAAAGGCGTGTTTTGCTCAGTCTCAGCTAACAGACACACTCTGAGACCGCCCACACACAAACCAGAATTTCCCAAACACCAACTAATTAAAAAATTATTCTTGAACCATTGAAAAGTTTATGGATTTTTAAATTTTATATTGTCTTTTTAAAAAGTTTTTCAGTTTATTTGAGAAGCAGATAGACGCAGACACACAGACAGAATGAGAGAAGTCTCATGTTTTACTCCCCAAGTGCCTACAACTTGGAGATGGGGGTGGGGGCAGAGCCGGAGCAGGGACCTCGATTCAGACCTCCCGCCTGGGGGGCAACGATGTGGCCCCCTGAGCCAGCAGCAGCTCTGCCTCCGGGTGTGACGTAGCAGGAAGCTGGAGTGAGGCGCCGGAGCCAGGCACGGAACCCAGGGGCTGCAGCGCCCAGCCTCTGCACAGAAACCGGAAGTGGACAGTCGCGTGAGTGGACGACGACAGGTGATGAGAGGTGCCTGGCTCCTCAGCCCTGCAGATGGTGTACAGGTGGGCAAGGGAGGGGGCTGGGAAGTGTCCATGGATCAGAGCTGGAGACGTCAGCATGAGTTCACAGTTAGCTTGGCGCACATGCAGATTGTGTAGGCGTCTATGCACGGATGCCAGCGATAGCCACGCCCCATTGGCTGTGGGAACCAGGACAAGGACATCCCCACGGCCACGAGCACACCCAGGCCCCCAAGCCCCTTTGCTGTCCCTTTTGTCTGACAGCGGCTTCAAGGGAGCACCCAGGAGCACCCAGGAGCAGCCCGGAGCACCTTGCGTTCCCAGGGAACAGTTTCCCTCCCTCCAAACACAATTCCACAGCGATAAGGATGTGTGTGCCAGAGGGACCCAGGAGCCGAGAGGTCTCCCAGGGACCAGCCTGAAAGACTCTGACCTCAGAGTAAACAAAATAGCATCGGATCGTGAGCCAAAGTATAAAATAAACATCCACGAGTCCCCATGCATGTAAACAAGTGAGCAAACAAATAAATAAACAAGTGTAGCAGGAAAGGTAAGGACCCCACATGGCAGAAAAGCAAGTGGTCGTGCAGCCCCTATGCTGGGTCCCTCCTCAGCCCCAGGGCGGGGGGCGGTGACAGTCCCCCAGGGCCCCATGCGGAAAACAGGGAGGGGAAGGGCAGCTGTGTTCACTCCAGTTTAATACCTTTCGTCTTTGGCTAAAATTTTTTAAAGATGAAAACAATCGGGACTTGGGAGTGGGGGGAGCTGACGCTGCCTCAGGCAGCATCAGTCGCAATCGGGTACAGTGACCGGACGCACCTGTTGATAAAGCACCAGGCTGGCCTTCGCCCGTGGTCCTGGGGGGACTCTTCCAGGACTCCCCTTGCAATCTTGGGCGACAGGAGTGTCTTGGTTGGTGCTGCCGGGGTCCTGGGCAGCACCTGACTTGATGCCCATGCAGCAACTCCTGGCACACCCCAGAGTTTCAGTCAGGGTCCCCTGGCTCTGTCACGTGACCACAGGGTTGAGCCTTGAGCCAGGGACATCGGCCCAACCCCGGGGAGCGCAAGGATTTTGGTGACCAGGGTCAGTGATTCAATCAACTGTGCTCCGAGATGCAGCCCCGGTGTTCAGCCAGACGTGGATGCGCTCGGAGGCAGGGGTGGCCTAGGGACAGGGGGCCTCCCCATGGGGTCCTCTCAGCGTCCCCTCCACGAGCCTCTTCACTGGTCCCCACGTGACGCCTTCCTACTAAGTCGGCCGTAGTGAACGCAGACGTGTGCTGAGCTCTGAGCCAGTCCAGGGAACACTGCACCTCAGGGGTTCGTGAAGACCCTGAGTCAGTGGCCAGCTGGTCAGCGCTCCGGGCGGCCTCTGCCCCACCTGTGAGGCTCCACCTGCTGCGGGCAGTCGTGGGCAGGACTGCGCCAGCACCCTCGAGGTGACGGAACGGGAACGGGTTTTCCCGAAGGAACTTTCTTCCGAAACCCCATATCCCCAGTCCGGCCGCAGAGGAAGCCGGTGGAGGAGCAGTCTGCAGCCTCAGAGCCAGCGAGGTGGCCAAAACCCAGCCAAGTCTGGGCAACGTGGGAGCCAGGAGAGGCTAAGGGTGCAGCGAAGCGGGAGGTGAGGGCTTGGCTAAGGTCTGGGACGGCGAGCGCGTAACTGGAACACAGAGCAAGCCGGAATTCAGGAGGAGTTGAATCAGCAGCGTCTAACGTTGGCGTGCGACTTGTGACAAGTGCACAGACCGCCACAGCGCCAACGCCAGGGGGCCTGGTGTGGCTCCACGAGGACTTCACGTCCTGGTCGCCTGATTTCCCTCTGAGTCTAAAGGGCGTCTGAGAGGCTTGACAGACAAGGGACAGATAGGGAGAAAGCAGCCGGAGGCCATACGCCTGACGGTGAGCCGTACCGAGGGCATACGAAGAACCCAGCAATTTCATCAGTGAGAAAGCAAACAAGGAAGCAGTCCCACGGAGTCCCACGGAGGGCGTGCCACACACGGGAACACGAGACCACGAGGACGATAGTGAACGCAGACAAGCCCAGAAGGAGGTGCTGGGGCGGCCTTCGGCCTCGCCCTTAAGACAGCGCTCGGGTTGCCCGCATCCCAGGTCGGAGCCCCAGCCCCTTTGCTTGTGACCCAGCTCCCTGGAAGGCAGCGGGTGATGACTCAGGAGCGGGATCCCTGCAGGCATGGGGAAGGCCCAGACTGAGTTCCTGGCTCCTGGCGTCAGCCTGGCCCAGGCCCAACCCCTGTGGGGTTTGGGGAGTGAATCAGCCAAGGTAGATTTCTGTCTGTCTCTGTCTCTCTTAGTCTCTTCTCACCTCTCTGCTTCTTGAATAAAAATAAAATTAATTCATAAAAAAGCTGTTCCAAGTCAGCAGCGAGCTGAGAGGACGCTGGTGTAGCAAGGACGGAGGGAGGAATCTCTGACTGCTTTGTGCACGTCTACGACAGCAACAGTGACCGCTTCTACAACCCAGAAGGAAAGACACGACACGACCCTGGGACCTCCAAGATAATGGCTATTCTCAAAGATTTGTTTGAAAGGCAGAGTTGGAGAAAGAGAAAGGGAAAGAGAGGGAGAGGGAGAGGGAGAGAGAGAGAGAGGTCTTCCATCTGGTGGTTCACTTCCCCAATTGGCTGCAACAGCCAGGGCTGGGCTGATCCAAAGCCAGGAGCCAGGAGCCAGGAGCTTCTCCCAGGTCTCCTGTGTGGGTGCAGGGGCCCACGACGTTGGGCCGTCTTCTGCTGCTTTCCCAGGCACGGAGCTGAGCAGCTGGGACTCAAACTGGCGCCTGTGTGGGATGCTGGTGCTGCAGGTGGAGGCTTTACCTGTTACGCCACCGTGCAGGCCCCAAGACTTTTTGATTTAATTGTATTATTTGGTTGGAGGAACACCAGGCAGCTGTCCGGCCTACAAAGGCAGAGAACAAAGGACTCAGCTTGCAGGGACTACTGTACTCAAAATGGGATCAGCTGAGCGACAGAAGCAGTGACGATGGGAACGTTGAGGATGTGAAAACCCAAGAATCCCGGTGACACGGACGGGCGGTCACCTGGACCAGCAAAGCCCACGAGTCCAGGGAAGGGTCAACCTCACTCCCCCAGCCCAGGGTCAAGGTCACGGAGGGGAATCCAGCGGAGGGGAAGATGGAGCTAGGAGGTCGTCCTGCCACAGACCCAGGAAACAAATCAGCCAGCTCATTACCTGTTTTTAAATATATTGATTTATTTGTTTGAAAGGCAGAGTTAGAGAGAGAGAGGAGGAAAGACAGAGAGATCTTCTGTGCACTGGTTCCCTCCCCAGATGCTGCAAGAACTAGGCTGAGCAGGCCAAAGCTGGGAGCCGGGAGCTTCTTCCAGGCCTCCCACGTCGGGGCAGGGGCCCAGGGACTTGGGCATCTTCCGCTGCCTTCCACGGTGCATCAGCAGGGAACGGGACTGGAAGCCGAGCAGCCGGGACTGGAACCGGCACCCACGTGGGATGCCTGTGCTGCAGGCTGTGCCACAGTGCCGGCCCCAGGTCATGACCCTGACACTGGAAATACAACTTCAGGCGACAGGCTGTGGGAGGAAGTGAAGGACTGGGTAACACTGCGAGGAAGACCTTGACCACACAGGACACAGGACCAGGGCCTTCTGCCAACGCAGCAGTCAAAGTCCGTCAGCAAGCTCACGGAGGGGGCGGGGAGGGGGGAGGCACCTGGACTTGAACCAGACGCTTTAGCGAGAACCCAGGACACCTGACTGTACAATGTGTATTTGGTGAGCTTTAAGAAATTCATGTTAGATTTGTGAGGTGTGGTAATTATTTAGTGGTTTAAGTGCGTATTAAAGCTCACGTAAGCAGAGCTGAATGATAGCATATAGGTCAATTTACTTGAAGATATGGAAACCATCGGTGGTTTTGGAAGACATGTGAACACCACCACTGTAGCTCGTCGTCGTTCCTTTAAAAAGCTCTTCTGTAGTCCTTTGGGAAAAAAGATCCAGATTAGCCTGTCACCGCCCCCCCCGCCCCCCCGCTAGGCCCCCCGCCCCTGACCTACTCTGTCTGGAGAAGCATCATCCAAGGAAGAGCGGAAGCGGAGTGAAGCCACGGAAGAGCGCGGGCAGCGGCCCCGACCTGTGGGTGCACAGAGGCCCCGACCTGTGGGTGTACAGAGGCCCCGACCTGTGGGTGTGCAGAGGCCCTGACCTGTGGGAGTGCAGAGGCCCTGACCTGTGGGTGTGCAGAGGCCCTGACCTGTGGGTGTACAGAGGCCCTGACCTGTGGGTGTGCAGCGGCCCCGACCTGTGGGTGTGCAGAGGCCCTGACCAGTGGGTGTACAGAGGCCCCGACCTGTGGGTGTGCAGCAGCCCCGACCTGTGGGTGTGCAGAGGCCCTGACCTGTGGGTGTGCAAGGACCCGACCTGTGGGTGTGCAGAGGCCCTGACCTGCGGGTGTGCAAGGCGCCGACCTGTGGGTGTGCAGAGGCCCTGACCTGTGGGTGTGCAGAGGCCCCGACCTGTGGGTGTGCAGAGGCCCCGACCTGCGGGTGTACAGAGGCCCTGACCTGTGGGTGTACAGAAGCCCTGACCTGTGGGTGTGCAGAGGCCCCGACCTGTGGGTGCACAGAGGCCCCGACCTGTGGGTGTACAGAGGCCCTGACCTGTGGGTGTGCAGAGGCCCCGACCTGTGGGTGTACAGAGACCCCGACCTGTGGGTGTGCAGAGGCCCCGACCTGTGGGTGCACAGAGGCCCCGACCTGTGGGTGTGCAGAGGCCCTGACCTGCGGGTGTGCAAGGCGCCGACCTGTGGGTGTGCAGAGGCCCTGACCTGTGGGTGTGCAGAGGCCCCGACCTGTGGGTGTGCAGAGGCCCCGACCTGCGGGTGTACAGAGGCCCTGACCTGTGGGTGTACAGAAGCCCTGACCTGTGGGTGTGCAGAGGCCCCGACCTGTGGGTGCACAGAGGCCCCGACCTGTGGGTGTACAGAGGCCCCGACCTGTGGGTGTGCAGAGGCCCCGACCTGTGGGTGTGCAGAGGCCCTGACCTGTGGGTGTGCAAGGCCCCGACCTGTGGGTGTGCAGAGGCCCTGACCTGCGGGTGTGCAAGGCCCCGACCTGTGGGTGTGCAGAGGCCCTGACCTGTGGGTGTGCAGAGGCCCCGACCTGTGGGTGTGCAGAGGCCCTGACCTGTGGGTGTGCAGAGGCCCTGACCTGTGGGTGTGCAGAGGCCCTGACCTGCGGGTGTGCAAGGCCCCGACCTGTGGGTGTACAGAGGCCCCGACCTGTGGGTGTGCAGAGGCCCCGACCTGTGGGTGTGCAGAGGCCCCGACCTGTGGGTGTGCAGAAGCCCTGACCTGTGGGTGTACAGAGGCCCTGACCTGTGGGTGTGCAGAGGCCCTGACCTGTGGGTGTACAGAGACCCTGACCTGTGGGTGTGCAGAGGCCCCGACCTGTGGGTGTGCAGAGGCCCCGACCTGTGGGTGTACAGAGACCCTGACCTGTGGGTGTGCAGAGGCCCCGACCTGTGGGTGTGCAGAGGCCCTGACCTGTGGGTGTGCAGAGACCCCGACCTGTGGGTGTGCAGAGGCCCCGACCTGTGGGTGCACAGAGGCCCTGACCTGTGGGTGTGCAGAGGCCCGGACCTGTGGGTGTACAGAGGCCCTGACCTGTGGGTGTACAGAGGCCCTGACCTGTGGGTGTGCAGAGGCCCTGACCTGTGGGTGTGCAGAGGCCCTGACCTGCGGGTGTACAGAGGCCCTGACCTGTGGGTGTGCAGAGGACCCGACCTATGGGTGTGCAGAAGCCCCGACCTGCGGGTGTGCCCTGGGTGAGTGAGCAGACCCTGTGGGGCAGCCATCAGTACAGTCGTTAAGTGCTGTTTTTTTATTTCAAGAACACCCCATGGACGTAAACAGAGGGCAGAAGCCACGGCTGGCGTGTCCCCTGGGAACCCAGTGGCACACCGGGTAAGAGTCCGCGTGGGGAGTGCCAGCTGCACGACTTGAGGCCTTTCCACAGGTCTGTGAGGCCCCGCGCAGCAATCGGTGCACTACGGCGCTGCTTCCCCACTAGGGAGCGGCACCCGCTGAGTGGGGCCTGCGGCTTCCAGGAGCCAAGCCTGGAGCTCGGCGCCCAGCCTGGCCCCGGCCCCTGTCCCGGGGACTGTGCAGAGCTCCAGGCTCTCCCAGCCTCCTCGGTGCGCCGCCCACTCTCCAGAGTCGGCTTTCTGGACAGCAGTGCGTGGAGGACCAGGGAGCCCAGCCCAGCCCAGCCACGGGGAGGCCCAGGGCAGCAGCTGTACTGGAATGGACTTGCCGATCTGCAAGAGCAGTGAGAGAGCTGAAGGATTGTTCCAGAAGAACACAGCAAATGAGCCAGGAGACCCTGCCCAGGAACCCGGCCGTGAAGCCAACCCTCTGCCCTGGGCAGCTGAGAGCCACGGAGACGGTGTCTAGGATTGGACAAGGACTCACAGCTGCCATGCCCGTGGCCCAGGAGGCCACAGGTCACTGGTGTGGCCCCTCTCACACTGGCCCTGAGCAAGCCAAGGCTGGGTGCATCCCCACACCTGGGACAGAACAACACCCTCACAGCCAGCCTGGTGCCTGGGCGGCGAACAACCACATCTCGAGACAGAGGGAGTTGAACGAACCATCTACCCGCTTACTGGTGGGAGACAAGGTCCTGCAGAAGTTCTGGAAACTGTTCACAGACGTGTGTGGAATGAGGGCCCCTCCCCTCGGCTCACAAGCACCATGGCACGGCTCCCAGCATCTCACTTGGGGTGACACAAGGCACGTGAGCAGCTTCAGGCTCACGGGAGGATCTGGGAAGAGAACACCGGAGCCAACGTGGGTGGCGTTGACTGATTTCCTCATCTCAGAAACTGAGTCAGGTTGCTACATGTTCACATGGAGGACGCAAGCAAGTCCGAGGGGATCAGGGGAAAGGTCTGGCCTAGGGCAGGGCCCTCCGGAGTGTTCTGGGTCTGCCTCTTCCTCCCAGGCTTGTGCGGTGCCCGGGTTGGCAATGTGGTCATCGTGGGCCTCCCGGGGTGCTCCTCTGGCTTAGAAGGAATTGGGCGATGTGGTCCCAGAGTGTGTTGTCGCAGAGGCAAAGCCAGAGCCCCAAGTGGGGCTGGGGTGGAAGCCGCGGGGTGGGCTGAGGGCCGTGCACAGGGACACCCTCCAGGGGAGAGCCCAGAGCCGGGCTGTGCAGAGAGGCGCAGAGCAAGCGCAGCCCGAGGCTGGAGAGCTGTCTGGGGACCTCTGGGGAAGAAGCCGGCACAACGCCAAGGAAGGAGGTGGCGGGGCGGAGGGGCCACCAGGCACCGTGGCCGGCCCAGCTCTCAGGTGCCCTGGCCAGGGGCGCACTGCCTGCAGCCTTGTGTTTGTGAGTGCGGGAGCGGGGTGGGACTTGAGAGAACCAGAACCACAGACACTGATTTTCCCACGGCAGCCGGGAAGGCAGCCTCTCCTAGGGGAGGCGGGCAGTTTGTGTGTCCCTGAGGGGGCACACAGTGGGCGGTTCGGCCCCGGGGCTCAGGTGAGGCTCCCAGCCAGGTCTCCCAGGCCGCAGCCCCGTCTGGTTTCTGTCTCGGGCACAGCCCCCTACTCCAGTACAAATGGGGCGGAAAACCCAGTCCCTGGGCGTCCTCCCAGCTCCGCAGACCTGCAGGAACAACACGGTTCCGAGGCAGAGTCTGCGCTGCGTGTCTGTTTGGTCTTTCTTCTGTAACCATCGCAATTATACACGTCGACTGATGCAGAGCCTGCTTCCACAGAAGGGCTGGGGGTGCTGCTTGTGTGTATCTGAGACGACTCCTTCCAAACCTAAGCAAACGCAGCCATGGTGGGACAGGCGGAGCCAGGAGACCGCCCGTGAACGCGGCCACCACGGCTGCTCCCAGTGCCACACGCGTCTCTGTGAGGTGGGAGGGGCTCAGCTGACCCCCAGCTGCCCCACAAGCTCAGTGAGTGAGGCACAGTGGGAGTACCTCCAAACCCTTGTGCGCTGTGGACATGTGTGTGCGCAAACCCTGGCTCTGCAAACAGTCACCCCCAACACACAGCCTGTCTCCCAACCCCACCCCATGGAAGTAAGATCCTCACTCTCATGCATGCTCAGTGCCCACATCACACGGGCATCCTGTCCTCCTTGGGACACAAGAGGGACACGCCCAGGTCACCATCTCAGACAACATCCCCAACTCTTCCCCCACTCTCTGTCCCTCTCCCCCCCACACTCTCTCCCTCTCTCTCTCTCCCTCTCTCATTCTCTCTCTCTCCCCTCTTCTCATGCTCTCTCTCATCTCCCCTCTGCGTCTCTGTCCCTCCCCCCCCACTCTCTCTCTCTCTCCCCCACTCTCTCCCTCTCTCCCTCTCTCTCTCCCCCACTCTCTCCCCTCTTCTCATGCTCTCTCTCGTCTCCCCTCTGTGTCTCTGTCCCTCCTCATCCTGGGCACTGCAGTGAGGCTAACAGCTGTCACTGCCCGCAGGTGCACCCGTGCACAGGGACACACAGTCTCTGGCACTCGCGCTGTAGGCCCTTACCCTGAGCCTCCCGTCCTCACACACAGCCCTGTGTGGTCTATCACTCCCGGCCTTGTGCGTGCACACGTGCTCATACCGCAGCCCTCATGTGTGTACCCACCGTGAACACACCCCAACTCAGAGCCCCTCCCCCACAAAGCTCCCTGAAAACCCTCCCACATGTGCCTGTCCCGTGCACAGGCATCATCTGAAACACCCGCCCCTCCCACGGCCACACAGCATCCTTCACACGTGCCGCGCACACATGCTTGCACACACATGCCCTAACCTGCTCACAGATTCCAGGATTTTTTAAGCCAGGATTTTTTTAAAATCCTAAGTTGAGAGTATACACATCAGCTTTTCACTTCTGGAAAGATGAGGTAGGCCTGCTTTTTCCCATACCCATCACTAATTCCAGTGAAAATCCTCAGAGATTTAAGCCAACCTAAGCAGACTCTGGAACATGGTAGAAGACGATGGACCGGCAGGGGGCTCGGGGCCCGAGAAGCCACCCTGAAGGGAGTTCCTTGGGGTTCTTTCCTTCAGTACTTGTGTCTCAGACTTGGAGCTGCGCAAGTGGGGAACCTGGACACACGGCACAGATCACCCAAGAGCCCCTCCCTAACAAAGGCCAGGCGAAGGGCAGCGCAGCCAGGAAGAAGCGTCTAGACGGTGACGGCCCTGCTGAGAAAATGAACGATGTGTCTGAGGAAGGCACACACTGCACTCTGGCTTCACAGACTCGGGTTTGAAAAGGTGTGGGGTGCCAGTTCAAGTCCCGGCTGCTCCACTTCTGATCCAGCACTCTACTGTGGCCTGGGAAGGCAGTGGAAGATGGCCCAAGCGCTTGGGCCCCTGCACCCATGTGGGAGACCCAGAAAAGATGTCAGTGGGCCCCGGATCACAGCCACAGGCCACGCACTGACTGCCCCATTTTCACCCCATTGTAGCCCCACGCTCTGCCCCGGCCCCTGTTTGCCTTTGCCAGGTCAGCCTTAGCTGGACTCAGGCAGGAGGTGGCCCTGTGGCCTGGCCTCCCCTGGCCTGGCAGCTCATTCCCTGCCCGTCTGAGTGAGGTTTCAGAGTCCAGCTGCACCACTCGAGATGCACCCACTCACCCGTGAGGACGGCTTGTTGGCTTCCAAGCCTTAGCAGGCAGATGAAGCCACCATGGACACCGTGTGCAGGCTTTGTATGTGTGTGGTTTTCTACTCTTCTGTGTAAATAGGAAGGAGCAGGTTGCCAGATCCTACAGTTTGAGTGTTTTGTGAGAAACCACATGGTGCTGGAGCCGACGCTGTGGTTTAGCAGGTAAAGCCGCCGCCTGCAGTGCCGCCATCCCATATGGATGCCAGTCGAGTCCCAGCTGCTCCACTTCTGATCCAGCTCTCTGCTGTGGCCCAGGAAAGCAGTAGGAAATGACCCAATGGCTTGGGCCCCTGACCCCTGTGTGGGAGACCCAGAAGAAGCTCCTGGCTCCTGGCTTCAGATTGGCACAGCTCCGGCTGTTGCAGCCAACTGGGGAGTGAACCAGTGGACAGAAGACCTCTCTCACTCTCTCTTTATCTCATTTTCTCTCTCTCTGCCTCTCCTTTTCCTTTTGTATAACTTTGACTTTCAAAATAAATAAATCTTAAAAAAAAAAAAGAAAAGAAACTACACGGTGCCCTCCAAAATGGCTGCGCCCTTTTATTTGAAGATTTTATTTTTATTTATTTGAGAGGTAGAGCTACAGAGAGAGGGAGAGACAGAGAGAGGTCTTCCATCCGCTGGTTCACTCCCCAGATGGCCACAACAGCTGGAGCTGTGGCAATCCAAAGCCAGGAGCCAGGAGCTTCTTCTGGGTCTCCCACGTGGGTGCAGGGGCCCAAGGACTTGGGCCATCTACTGCTTTCCTAGGTCGCAGCAGAGAGCTGGATCAGAAGAGGAGGAGCTGGGATTAGAACCGGTGCCCATATGGGATGCCGGTGCTTCAGGCCAGGGTTTTAACCCGCTGCGCCACCGTGCCAGCCCCTCTGATGAGTCCAGCCTTCTGCGTAGTTTCCAGGGCACCTGGGGTTTTCTTTCTCAGAAGTTTTATAGCTTTACAGCAGGTCTGCGAATCTTTTAGACTAAGTGGAGGGTGTGAGATCGCATCTAGGTTTATTTTCTGCCCCCGGGTGTCCAGGTGTTGCGACACATTGGCTGCAAAGACCTGCTTTTCTGCACGCTGCTGCCTTCGCTCCGACGTCCAAGGCCGGTGGCAGAGGGGCCAGGGTCTGGGCCTCCGTCTCGTCCACCGCCTGTTTCTTCCTTCACCGTGCCACGCTGTCTTTGTATCACAGCTTTATAGGACGTCCCCGCAGGCGGGATCAGCGCCTCACCCTGACTTCTGCAGTGCTCTGCTAGAGATTCTGAGTTCAGTTTCATAGCGATTACGGTTTGGGAGAAGGCACTGAGGCTCTGAGAAAAATGATCTTTTTTTTTTTTTTTTTCCCTGACAGGCAGAGTTAGACAGTGAGAGAGAGAGAGACAGACAGAGAGAAAGGTCTTCCTTCTGTTGGTTTATCCCCCAAATGGCCGCTACGGCCAGCGCTGCACCGATCTGAAGCCAGGAGCCAGGTGCTTCTCCTGGTCTCCCATATAGTTGCAGGGCCCAAGCACTTGGGCCATCCTCCCCTGCCTTCCTGGGCCACAGCAGAGAGCTGGACTGGAAGAGAAGCAACCGGGACAGAATCCGGCGCCCTGACTGGGACTAGAACCCGGTGTGCCGGTGCCACAGGCAGAGGATTAGCCTAGTGAGCCACGGTGCCGGCCATTTTCTTTTTTTAAATTTATTTGACAGAGTTAGACAGTGAGAGAGAGAGAGACAAAGAGAAAGGTTTTCCTTCCATTGGTTCACTCCCCAAATGGCCGCTACGGCCGGCGCACCGCGCTGATCCAAAGCCAAGAACGAGGTGCTTCTCCTGGTCTCCCGTGGGGTGCAGGGCCCAAGCACTTGGGCCATCCTCCACTGCACTCCCGGGCCACAGCAGAGAGCTGGCCTGGAAGAGGGGCAACCGGAACAGAACCAGTGCCCACATGGGATGCCGGCACCACAGGCAGAGGATTAACCAAGCGAGCCACGGCGCCGGCACCTGAGAAATGATCTCACGGGCTTGCGTTTTCTTTCCCTCAGATGCGAGTCAGGCAGAGGTTGACTCAGTGGAAACGGCGGTATTGACCTTGCTCCGTCTCGTGCTCGCACGCGCACTTTTCACTTGTCCCAGCCGTCCGTCCATTTTGCCTCCCGGTGCCTGCGCAGACGTCATGGCAGACGCCCTCTTGACCCGAGCGGTAGGAAGACAGAATGTTCTCAGTCCTCAGCAGGCCAGAGGCTTCTACGACGTTTCCTAACTCTCATCCACTCTGTACTGCTGTTTCTGCATATTTCTGCCCCGTACTATCCCAGAGAAATGCCTGCAAACAAGAGAACAGACCACCCCAAGTGCCGAGCTTCTAAAAAATCCCCAGAACTGAGAGACGGCATGTACCAAACTAAAGAACGTGTGAATTAGAGAACCGGACAATGAGCTTTGTTGGGACTGCCAGCAGCTCACAATTCTGCACATTTCAAGCATAAAACACAAGCCACTTCAGACAAACCCAGGAGCCAGGGCTGGGTCCATCTCCCGGCACAGACACAGACATGCAAACATAGCCCAAACTTAGGAACAAACAGAACATTCAGTCAGTGACAATGCTCCAGGCTCCTGTGTTGCCAGCTAGAAACCAGAGCAAAAAGCGAACTGAAAACTACCCTCTTAGGTCACCAGACTTTGTGTTTCATTTGTCCTTGAGGTTGACCTTAGGAGCCCAAGACGGATTAGGTGCAACCACGACCCTCAAGACACTCCCTTCCAGGGGGACCCGGGTGCACAAATGAACCACGGTAAGTAGGAGCCACCACGGGGGCAGGGACGCGGGATGGGGAAAACGAGTGTGAGGAAGCGTGGAAACGCCAGTGCCACCACGCCTGGCCTTCTGCGGTCTCTCGGCCTGAGAGTGGAGGGCTTGGGTCTGGAGGCAGAAGGGCGCTCGGTGGGGATCACTGCCCCAGACGGCCGGATTTGGAATTCACCGTGGCCCCCCTGCATGTGGCCCTCCCGAGGACCTGGTCCAGGCCCTGTGCAAGTGGCCGCTTCTCTTCCTCTCGGCCTGGAGCCCCAAACTCAGGACAGCCCTGCCAGTCTCCCATTTCAACAACCCAGGCTCCAGTCTTGTCCCAAACTCCGCCCACAGCACAGAGCCTCCCTGTCTCGGGCCGTCCTACGTGACTCTGGGTGCAGAATGCACACCGTGACACCGGCAATCCTCAGCCGTCAGCGCACCGCCGCCGTGACCCAGGCTGCTCTGTGGGCCAGCATTTCCGTCACTGTGTCTGTCTCTTCGAGCGGCCCCTCGTCTGCCTGCCCCAGCGTCCACCGAAACTGTGGTCATCAGTCACCAGCAGGTGAGTGGGGAGGCAGCAGGTGCAGCCCGAGAACATAAGTGCTCCAACTCCACGAGCGAAGGCATCAGCTGTGTGCTCAAACCGACAACTCCACGAGCGAAGGCATCAGCTGTGTGCTCAAACCGACAACTCCACGAGCGAAGGCATCAGCTGTGTGCTCAAACCGACAACTCCACGAGCGAAGGCATCAGCTGTGTGCTCAAACCGACAACTCCACGAGCGAAGGCATCAGCTGTGTGCTCAAACCGACAACTCCACGAGCGAAGGCATCAGCTGTGTGCTCAAACCGACAACGGCTCATTTTATACAACTTTCCACATCAGATCAGTTCAGGCCACCGTTCGCTTCCATTCGAAACCATAACAAACTTCGGTGAGGGGAAGGATACAAAGTTAGGCCACTGCAGCCGGCAGAACACTGCCCGGCATCCCCACGGGGCCCAGGACCCTGGATCTGCCAGCAGGAGGGACCCTGAGGTTTAGCGCGGCTAGGCCTTGTGCAGCTGGGCCCAGTCCCCTCCAGGGAAACGTTGCCAGCTGTGCTCCGAGCAGCCGTGCCTCCAGACGGAGGGCCCAGGAGGGGCCGCTGCTGGCCTCCCAGGTGGAGGGAGGACCACACAGGGAGGCTCGGGGCTGGGCCCCAGAAGCTGGCGATGGCAAGGGTACAGATCCTCCCCGGGGCTTCTGGAAGGCAGTGCAGCCCCGAACTGCCTCGGTGGGACGCACGTCAGACTCCCAGCCCACGGCTGGGAGAAACACCAGGTGCCGTCGTTCCGAGCCGCTGAGTCTGTGGTGACTCACGAGCAGGAAGCAGGGAGCCCTCACGGGGCTGTTCCTCCGCACCGTGGGCGCAGGCAGCAGGCGCAGCTAGCGTGGTCCCCCACGTGCACCCGGGAGCCCCCTCCGGACCGCGGCGATGATGTTCCCTCCGCTGGAACGAGTTTCTCCTTATTTCTGGGTTCCCCCACTCATCCTGCAAAATGTCGAGTCGGCATAACCCGGGCAGCCCAATGAGGTCATTGCGATTGCAGGGCTCTTGGGGAAAGCCATGGGGGGGGATCTGATTAACGGGAAGCTGACCTCCCAGGGGGCTGTGCTGCTGAGCCACCCCCGGGGGAGCGGGAAGCCCATGGCAGCCAAGGGCGGAGGAAGCAGCCGGTCAGGGCTCCATCCAGAGCCTCAGGGAGCAGAAGACAGACTGTGGGGCTTGGTTTGCGCAAGCTCAGCCCCCGGGGCCACAGAGCCCAGGACAGAGGGGTGTGGCCGAGGGAGGAGGACAGGGTGACTGACACTTAAGTCATCCTTAGATGATAATAGCGCCCCAGGGCTGATGCCGTGGAAGTCAAGAGCAGACGGCTCTTAAATGACTAAAAAACCAACCTACTGTGGAGACCTGTGAGGCTGTGGCCAGGGTACAGCTGGAACACCGTCATTAAATGTTTTCCAGAATCTCTTTTGAACGATGGATTGCTGCTTCATCTGTGGCTGTACCAACCATCCTTCTCAACCTCCACCACCCAACACCACTGCACGGAAGGCCTCGGGTCCCGGGTCATCCTGGGCACCCCTGTGATAAGGGGAGAACTGCTACCCCAAAGGAGGCCAGCCTTGCCTAAAGATCGGTATTCAGTTGTCTCTACAAGGATTTTTTTTATTTATTGAAAGGTAGAGTTACTGACAGGGGAGAGAGCGGTCTTGCATCCACTGATTCACTACTCAAATCCTGCAACAGGGCTGGGGCAGGCGGAAGCCTGGAGCTGGGAGCTTCTCCCAGGCCTCCCAGGAGGGTGCAGACACCCAAGCACTTGGGCCGTCTCCCACTGCTTTCCCGGGCATGTTAGAAGGGAGCTAGACTAGAAGTGGAGCAGCAGGACTCGAGCCGGCACCCACATGGGATGGTGGCACCGCAAGTGGCCGCTTTGCCCAGTGTGCCACGACAGTTTTGCAAATTGTCTGTGAAACTTTGGAAGACACAGTAGATAGGAGGCTTGTTTCACGACCACCATGGAGAAAGCTGCTTTCTGACGAATGGGTGGGTGTGGTGTACACACACAGTGGGATGCAACAGACCACGGCACGAAGGAACCCAGAGCATGTTATGTGGTGTGAAATACGCCAGGCTCGGACAGACAGATGGAGCGTTAAGTCTCCTACCTGTGTGAGGTGGAGGAGTGGAACTCAGGTGGGCTCTCACGGTAGTGGTTAAGCGTCCCCTTGGGATGCCCGCACACCCTGGCAGAGTCCTGGCTCCTCCACTTCCAATCCAGCTTCCTGCCCTCGCAGCCCCGGGAGGCAGCGGCGATGGCCCACCTACGCCAGTGCCTGGGACTCACCTGGGAGACCCAGAGTTCTGTCCTCCTTACTTTGACCTGGCCCTGGCTTGGCTGTTGCAGGAACTTGGGGGAATCAGTGGCTGTAAGACCTCCCTCTGTCTGTCTCTCTGTCTCTCTAATAAAATGAAAATAACCAAATGAATGAATAAATATTTGAAAGGTGAGGCTCCGGGAAGCAGAGAGTAAATGGTGCTTCCAGGCCAGGGGTCTGGGGCAGGTGCTGCCCAGGCACAGGATTTCGGTTGGATCAGGAGCTCTGCCATTCAGGGAGGCGCTGGAGCTAATAACGCACTGTATTCCTGAACACCACTAAGAGTAGATGTTAAATGGCTCTCACCACAAAGCACTGAGAGTGTGTGGCTATGTGATGCTAATTATTTCAATCTAGCCATTCCACAGCATATCTTATTTCAAAACATTATGTTGTGTATCATAAATATAGACGTCATTCACCAATTTAAAACATATAATAAACTGAAGAGGACGACAGAGGGGAGGCCTGTGGTGAGCCGGTAGAGCTGCCGCCTGCAACGTGGGCACTGGTTTGTGTGCCGGCCACTCCTCTTCCCATCCAGCTCCCTGCCAATGCACCTGGGAGAGCAGCAGAGGGCGGCCAAAGTGTTTGGGCCCCTGCACCCACGTGGCAGACCTGGAAGAAGCTCCTGGCTCCTGTCTCCTGGCTTTGCCCTGGTCAACCCTGGCCATTGTGGTCATTTGGGGAGTGAACCAGCAGATGGAAGCTCACTCCCTCTCCTCTCTGTCGCTGTCTCTCTCTCTCTCTGTAACTGTGCCTTTCAAGTAAACAAATAAATAAATCTTTTTTAAAAAGTGAAAAATCAAGTTCCTTTTCTGTATGAACATAATTCATTTTGTAATAGCTTGATATTTTTTCTCCACAATTATGCTCTTTGTAACAGCTTAACCCACTGTCAAACTTTTAAAATTCCTATCACTTGTGCACAATACATGCATTGAAATATTTCTGTTAGCCAAAACAAAGCACATTTGTACCATGCACTGTACACTCAAGGGAGCAGAATGTTCTCTGGCTGAAGCTGACAAAGTTGTGATGCACGCTGCACGCCTGCTCCTGGCATGTCCTCGGACAGGTCGCAACAGGCAGAGCGTTCCTGCTCCAGGCGAGGCCACCTCGGCACCACCTCCGGCTGCCGGCGTCGAGGGGTCGCAGAGTCCGTTCAGCTCCCTGCATTTGTACGGAATTAATAAGGTGATCTTTGGGCTGGTGCTGTGGCGCAGCAGGTTAAAGCCCCTGCCTGCAGTGCCGGCATCCATATGGGCGCTGGTTCGAGACCCTGCTGCTCCACTTCTGGTCCAGCTCTCTGCTATGGCCTGGGAAAGCAGTGGAAGATGGCCCAGGTGGAATGTATGGGGCCTGCTACACAGCGAATGTCTGTGTTCCTCCGAACGCCTGGGTTACCACCCAGTGCGCTAGGTGTGTTGTGAGGGGGGCTCTGGGGAGGCAGATGGCCCCTGGGGTGGACTCCTCCTGAGTGGGCCCCAGCCCTTATGGAAGAGGCGCCGGGATGCTCATCCTGTCCCCGACGTGGGGCCCCGGCGCAGGGCGCTGTCTGCACACCAGGCATCTGCCAGTGCCTCGGGAAGTGGGAGGAATGGTGGCTCCTGCTGAGGGACGCCGTCTCCAAACGCAGGGTTTCAGACACCCACAGTCCCGAGGTCAAACTCGGAGGGACTCAGGTCACGGTAAAACGTGGCAATTGCTGACAGCCGCCGCTGTCAGGGACTCAGGAAGTTTATGTAGCCACTAAGTCAAGAAGCACCTGCCACCGAAGTTGCCATGGATTGGAGGCCCTGTGACAGCACAGAGCCCCCTGTGACAGCGCAGACTCCCCTGTGACAGCACAGACCCCCCGTGACAGCACAGACTCCCCTGTGACAGCACAGACCCCTCGTGACAGCACAGACCCCCCCGTGACAGCACAGACCCCCCTGTGACAGCACAGACCCCCCGTGACAGCACAGTCCCCTGTGACAGCACAGACCCCCCTGTGACAGCACAGACTCCCCGTGACAGCACAGACCCCCCTGTGACAGCACAGACCCCCCTGTGACAGCACAGACTCCCCGTGACAGCACAGACCCACCTGTGGCAGCACAGACCCCCCTGTGACAGCACAGACCCACCCAGCCCCAGGAACCTCTGTGCGGGCTCACCTCCGTACGTCCGCAGCAACCCCGCACGCCAGCCCTCCCGCTCCGCACCGGCTAACGCTCTATAACAAAGCCCCTCTTCTGTGGTTATTTCAGTGGTAAATTCCATAAAAAAGAAGCCCCTCAGCTGGTGCTCATTCACGCCAGTGCTATGCATGGGAGCAGAAAACCTGGTTTAGTTGTTTTAAAAATTTATCAGTTTTAAAAATTTGTAAATTAAAAGAACAGAATATTATAGATGCATAAAAAGTTACCAAGCCCATTAAAATATTCACTGTATGAAATTGATTGAAACAAATGCCACTGATATGCCAAATTTCAAACGTCTAAAACCTTAATGGAAAACATACCCTATGAGGACATTTCAAAAAAGTGTGTGCAAAACAAAACCAATGATAAAGTTACTATGATGCAAAAGCGTTTTGATATTGTACATAGGAGAGGCCTTCAAAACACTCCTGAAAACGCATGTTGTAAAAGACCTGCACGTGAGTTTGAAGACACTCTGCGCCATGATGAGCCTGCCGTTCAATTCCGTTTCCCACCAGCTTTCCGAGGCCCTGTTGTGTGATGTGTGTGCTTCAGGCTGGTGTTGAGGTCATCTCACGGATTCACAACAAACCCACGCGGCAGTGAGCCCTCACTGCCAGCGCCCCGCGTGCCTCGTCTGTGGGTCAATGTGGCCCCTGGCAGCCTGGGGTCTGGGTTTCCTCTCCCGGGCACAGGGTCATCGTGTGGCCTCCAACCACTGCCCTGGGCCAGGGGGACTGCGTCTCTCAAGACCACGGCGGCTGTCACCTGACAGCTGCCTCCCTTGGCAAAAACGTCCCATCTTCACTCAGGGCTCTACTCTGCGTCCTGTGGCAGGAAGTCCCACCTCTTGTCACTCATTCTACTGGCATTGATACGGGCTTCTGCAGACCAATGCCCCAGGAAGAGGAGGTCCTATCTCAGCCCAGGGCAGAGCACATGTCCTACACCCTGTGCCACACAAAACGGTGGCTGAGCCACATGTGGGTCGTTGCTGGAACCCTCAGCCTCCCACGTCTCCTCCACTGTTCCACGCCTTTGTAGATTTCTGACCGAAGGCTTTTTGCTGTTTGAGCTGCATCATCCTGGGAGTTGTGACTGCCCTCCCCACTCCCTGAGTCTCCCAGAACCCCTGCAGCCCCAGGAGTGAGCAGTGTCTTCTGTGTGCCAACGAGACGACACGGCTGCTGGCGCCTGCATAACTTTGGGGGAGCTGGACAGTGGGGAGAGCAAGCCAGGACCAGATGCTGGGGACCCTCAGCCCCCCCCCCCAGCTTCTTGGGAGAGGGGCCGAAGGTTGAGCGGATCAGCAGGGGCCAGTGAAATGGGAGCCACGCCCCTGCACTCTGCCTTTGCTGGTCTCCCACGGTCTCCCAGCCCCTCCCTTCTCCCACCTGAACCAAGTGAGCGGTACAGCCAGCCCTGCGGGGTCCCTCATCACAAGGTTCCTCAGGTCGTTGATCTCCTGGACAAATGGCATTCTGGTGCCCTGTCTTGTCTTGAGGGTTTTCCCAGGAATCCCAATCCCTGAGCTGACCCAATCCCTGAGTCAGCTCCACCTGACCCAAAGTGGAGCCCGCTCTGCCATCACTAAAATCCCCAGACATCGCAGGCTCCCTGACGAATCACAGGAGGCCCACCAGCACTGTGGACCAAGCAGGCCGCCAGGAGCTCGCACGTGGGCCGCACGTGTGCCCCTCAACCCGTCAGTGTGTCAGCGCTTTCACGCCCCACCCGGCCCCTTGAGGAGCCCTGGGTGAAGCAGCAGCTGCCGGCTCCGTGGCCCCTGCTTTGCAACAAGCACCTGCTTCTTCCACCTGCCTGGCATCCAGTCCCCCCCCCCCTCCCGCTCCCCTCCTCTCATCCACCCGAGGGCTCTTCCATTTGAACTTATTAGCCTACCTTGCTGGGTGCCATCCCCCCTCAAACAAGCCTGTGTCACCCCAGGGACCTTGAGACACCAACGGAGACTTGTTTTAATTGAGCAGAAAAAGGAAAAAAAAAAAGCTTGGAGAAGTGAATCAAGAAGCAAACACACGAAATAACTGGAGACCAGACAAACCTGCACTACACAGCGGAGCAAGAGGACTGTGCTCGAAACGACAGGCAGGGAGCTTTGTCAAACTGTCAAGCTTACTCAAGCGAGGGGACGGAGCATACACGGGGCCGCCCTGCCACCCTCCCGGGGAACTGCTCACCGCCTCCTTGTCGCTGAGGAGGGTCCCCCCATCGAATCCTCTCCCTCTAGGTTGGCGACCATACAACACGGTTCTAATACGGTCCCCCTGATCACAGAAGACAGCTCTCCCCGGGCTGCGAGCCGCGAAGAGACGGGCGCCTCCCTGGCAGCTGCTCCGGGACAGGAGTGCCTCGAGCTGCCGCCAGGGCTCCCCTTGAGCCCAGTTCCCAGTTCCAATGGGCACAGGAACAAGACCTGAGGCACAGCCAAGAACAATATTCCCTTCTAACCTGCCTTCTCACTTAATGATTTTTTTCTCTCTTGCTTGGTTAAAACTAAGTGGGGAATTCACCCTGGCCTGGAGCCACCACGGCCCTTTTGTCTGGGCGTCTGAGAAGATCAAATCCACAGCTGCTGTCTGTGGCAGCCGACCTGGTGGCCGCGGGGGACACAGGTGGAGGGCGGTGCTGGGCCACGTCTTCAGCAGACTCCCTGGGAGGCTCTTCTCTGGTGCTGGGCTCAGGCTCAGGGATGGAGAGCTGGCTGACCATGGGCTGGGCAGGACCGCCCCGGGGGCCCTTGTGCAGGGTCTGCACAGCGTGCCAGGGGCTGCAGCAGAGCCTCTCAGGGCAGTGGCGTCTCCCTGTGCGATGAAGAATGCTGCAGGTGCACCTGCGTCCTCTCCCAGGGCTGCCCCTGCGGAGGCCACACTCAGCACAGGGGGAGGCCCTCGCCCACTCCCTGGGTTCACTCCTGCCTCCCCAGCCCTGCTGGGGTCCCCAGTCCTAACGGCCCTTCTGGTTTCTTTTCCACTTTCTCCCTGTGCCACTTTGGGATGCCCTAGGGACTCTCCAGAGGTTTGTTTTGCTTTGTTCTGGTTGCATTTGCATATTCCGGACTCCACCTCCTTTATGCTCTATTTACTGTGTAAGAAAAATGAAAGCTGAGCTACACATTTGCACTCCTGGGTCCTCCTGCCAGGAGTCAGGGTTTGATAAACCTCCAATGAGTGAGTCTTGGGGTTCAGAGTTGAATGCACCCCTTTTCCTATGGGAGAAGGGGCATAAAAGACTTAATCTAGCCGGCGCCGTGGCTCACTTGACTAATCCCCCGCCTGTGGCGCCGACACCCTGGGTTCTAGTCCCAGTCGGGGCGCCGGATTCTGTCCTGGTTGCTCCTCTTCCAGGCCAGCTCTCTGCTGTGGCCCGGGAGGGCAGTGGAGGATGGCCCAAGTGTTTGGGCCCTGCACCCCATGGGAGACCAGAAGCACCTGGCTCCTGGCTTCAGATTGGCACAGCACGCCGGCCGTAGCAGGCATTGGAGGGTAAACCAATGGAAAAGGAAGACCTTTCTCTCTGTCTCTCTCTGTCTCTCACAGTCTAACTGCCTGTCAAAAAAAAAAAAAAAAAAAGACTCAATCTAGACTTCTTGTGTTTGCTGTAGAGTTCTGACTTAACAGGAATTTTAAATTACTGGATATTATGAAAAAATTAACACCCAAATGCCCAGAGTAGCCAGGCCTAGACCAGGCTGAGCCATGGGCCCACAGCTCCATCCTGGTCAGCCTTCGGACAATCTTCAGCCGCCTCCTAGGCGCGTGAGCAGGGAGCTGAACTGGAAGCAGGGAGCTGGGACGTTGCTGTCTGTCCATCTCATTCCGGAGACGACATTGTAGACACCCAGATCTGCTCCTGCTCTGGGCGGCCCCATGTCCGAGGGGTGCCAAGACAGAGGTTCTGGGGCCACCATTCTGATTTAGGTTCATTAAAGCCAGTCATCACAGATGAATATGCATGATGTCACACTGTCAGGAGCGGGGTGGGGGTGGTGGGGCACTTGGGAGGCTCCTGTGGATAAGTTTGCTTCTGCCCTGCTCACTGTGGTCTGCCCGACATCAGGCTGGGAGCCTGGCAGCTAAGGGCGCTTCCAGCCAACACATGCAGTGTTTCAGTGAATGAGTGAATGAACACAAGCGAGACTGAGTAGCAGGGCCCGGCGTACTTGAGGAGCCAGTGCGGTCTTAGTCTCTCCCACACCCGTGGCAGTGGGGAGCCACGTGTCCACATCTGAGCTGAGTCCTTGCTAGAGTGTGTTCGAGAGGCCCCAGACCCCCTTCCCTGGTGCGTGATCATACGTGGAAGACTACAGACAAGCCACGGTGGAGCGGGGAGGGGCTGCGCAGGCGCACGGCACAGCTGAGAGCCCTCGTGCCGGGAAACGCATGCCCGCTGGGTCCTGGACACAGCTTCTGTTCGGCTCCCTCTGTGTTTCCCACGGACGGCTTGGCTGGGTATTGAGGTGTTGGGGTAGAGCCCAACTTAGTGGCCCCGCTCTAGGCAGAGTCCTAGAGCCCAGGGCACCCAAGCGCCTGGCTGCCGGCCGGGCCTTTACCCCGTGACTCATGCAGGCTGCCCAGGGCAGGGTGTGGCCAGTGCTGCTATGGCGTTTTTACCCAGGCCTTTCCCTGTGACAGGCAGGAACGCGGGAGTCTGTGCAAGGTGGCCCAGGGACTCTGCAAGCCACCGACCTGCCAAAAAGTAGGCCGGAAGCAACCTCTCTGTGGCTGGGAGATTAGCATCTTCGCAAGATAATAAGGGCAGCAATCACACCCCCGGCACCCAAAGGGGAGACTCATAAAGAGATTCTTGATAAGCAACCAGACCGTGCCTCGGCCAGACTCAGAGAAAGCTGGAAACTGGGCTGGAGCCGCAGACCAGCCCCAAGGCCTCCGTGCTTAGACAGTGGAGGGTCCACAAATACACCCCCGAGGATGGGCCCCGCTGCCCGTAGGCGCTCTCGTGGGGAGTCTCGGGGTCACCATGGCTGCTCACCTCCCTGCCTCCTCCATCTCTGGGAGCCGTGGATTTGCAGCACTCAGGTCTTCCAGGGAACCTGTGTGCTGGTACAGAGAGCCGTCCGTGTGCAGGGTCAGCGCCCGGCTGGGGCCGGCTGCACACAGGTGCAGGCACTCACTGGCCGCTGCGGCCTGCCGCCCGCCCCCTCGACAGGCGCTTGGAGAACTTCCCCTGAGCCAGGCCAAGGCTTTCTCAGAGCTGCGCCCCAGTCAGAAGCTCCTCCTGCCCCACACCTCCTGCCCCTGACTCCAGGTGTTGGCAGCATCAGGACACCAAGTGCCTCCTTGGGCTGGCATCAAGGCGTCGCAGGAAAAGCTGCTGCCTGCGGCCAGCATCCCACAGGGGCACAGTTCGAGTCCTGGCTGCCTCACTTCTGATCCAACTCCCTGCTAATGGCCTGGGAAAAGCAGCTGAAGATGCCCCAAACATTTAGACTCCTGCCACTCGCATGGGAGACCTGGGGGAAGCTCCTGCATCCTTACTTCATCCTGGCCCAGCACTGGCTGTTGAGGCCATCTGGGGAGTGAACCAGCAAATAGAAGATCTGTGTGTGTGTGCACGCATGTGTGTGTGTGTGTCCCTCTGTATCTGTAACTCTTCAAAGAAGAAGGAGAGGAGGAGGAGGAAGAGGAAGGGGGGGGGAGGAGGAGAGGGAGGAGGAGAAGAAGAAGAAAAAGGAGGAGAGGGAGGAGGAGAGGGAAGAGAAGTGGGAGGAGGGGGAGGAGAAGGAAGGGGAGGAGGAGAAGAGGAGGAGGAGAAGAGGAGCCCCTCACCTGCTCTGGATCCTTCCTCCTTTACCCTTCCAGATATTCCCCCACCCAAACCCCCGTCCCGTCTTTTCCTGATAATGTGCAAACCAAATCCAGCAACTTATTACGTGGATTAACACCGCAACCAAGTGGGATGCAAGGTTGGTCCAATACACAAAAATCTATCAATGCAATGCACGACCTTGACAGAATAAAGTGTAAAAAACACCCCACACGATCATCTCGGAAGACATAGGAAGAATATTTAGTATTCAACAGCCTTTCGTGATTAAAAAAATAAAATGAAACACTCAGCCTAGGACAAGCAGGGACTTCCTCAGCCTAGCACGTGCGTCTGTGCGAAGCCTAAGAACCCGCAGCCCCGCAGCATCAGGCAAGCGGCTAACCTTTCAGTCGCCACCTTCGTGTTCTATCCCACAGTGCACTGGAGAGGTTAGCAGGGGCATTTAGGAGGAAAAGAGACAGAAGGAATTCAGATAGCCCAGGTTAGTAAAAGGAAAAATAGCACTGTTTGCAGGTGACACAAGCTTTTCTACAGAAAACCCTTAAAAATCCACACACAGAGAAATAAAGTTAATAAGCAAATCAAACAAAGTTGTAGGATGTAAGAACAAACAAAATCAATTCTTTCCATGTATTAGCAATGAACAATCTACAAGTAAAATTAGGAGAAAAATTATTTTAAATAACATAAAAAAGAATCAAATATTTATAGACCAGTTTAACCAAAGAAATATAAGACTTAGTCACTGAAAAGTCCAAACAAAGCATTGTGGAAATAAACCAAGGAAGACTTGGTATGGTCAGTCTGCCCGTGGTCTGGGAGACTACTACTACTAAGATCTCGATTCTATGGCGGGTGCTTGACCTAGAGGTGAACGTGTTGGTTAGGATGTCTCTGTGCCATCTGTGTCTGGTTTGATACCTGGATCCAGCGCCTGATCCCCGCTCCCTGATCGGGCAGACCCTGGGAGGCCGTGGTGACAAATCAAGTAGTTAGATTTCTGCCTCCCCTGAGAGACCTGGAGTGAGCTCCTGGCTCCTGCCGTCAGCCTCGCCCCATCCCAGCTCGAGCAGCCTTTTGAAGAGAGGAGTTCTCTGTCTCTCTGTGTGTTTCTCTCTCTCTTTGTTTCTGTCTGTATCTGTATATATCATCATCACTCTCTCTCTCTCTCTGTTTCTCCGTTTCAAATGAATGAATGAATAAATCTTTCAAGAAAATTAACTGCATCAAAATTGAAAACTTTTTTGCTTCAAATGTCATCATTAATCAAGGGAAAAGGCTATCTACTGAATGGGACGATTTAATTATATAACGTACAACTAGCTGGCGCCACGACTCAATAGGGTAATCCTCCGCCTTGCGGTGCAGGCACACTGGGTTCTAGTCCTGGTTGGAGCCCCGGATTCTGTCCCGGTTGCCCCTCTTCCAGGCCAGCTCTCTGCTGTGGCCCGGGAGTGCAGTGGAGGATGGCCCACGTGCTTGGGCCCTGCACCCCATGGGAGACCAGGAGAAGCACCTGGCTCCTGGCTTCGGATCAGCGTGGTGCGCCGGCCATGGCGGCCATTGGAGGGTGAACCAATGGCAAAGGAAGACCTTTCTCTCTGTCTCTCTCTCTCACTGTCCACTCTGCCTGTCAAAAAAAAAAAAAATGATGTACAACTGATAAGAATCTAGGACCCAGAATATATAAAGAATTCTTCTAACAATTCAATATTGTTTTTAAAACAACCCAAATAAAAGTGGGAAGCATATCTGGATTGACATTTACAAAAAAAAAAAATGAACAATGTGCTCGAAACACAGGGAAAGTCCAGCATCGTTGGTCATTAGGGAAACTCAATCAAAATCTCAATGAAATATCTTTTCATACCCACTAGGATGACCATAACATTTTTTTTTTTTACAGAAAGGAAACCAACCAATGTTGACTGACGTATGGAGGCACTGGAGCCCCACTCACTGCCGGCGGGAATGCAGAGCCGTGCGGCATAATGGAAACCAGCGTGGTGATGCTTCCCATGGTTAAATCTAGACGCACACGGAAGCCCGTGGATACCCGTCTGTGACAGAGGGAGTTGTAATTCTTTAACTCAGAAGTCTTTCCAGATGGACATTATGAGAAAGTTAGAGAGATCGCAACATGCCGTACCCCAGCCCATAGTCAGAGGTCGGTAACTATTTCCCTTTGTAGGAACACGCTTAGAAAAAGATGCCTTTTATAGGGGACAGATGAGCGGGGCAGGGAAGTTTCTCGCCTTGGGATTGAGTCCCTGGCCCATTTGTGGAGAAGGCTGTCCTGGGGCTGGGGCTGGGTGAGGCAGCCGCAGTGACTGGAAGCCTGATCCAATGAACAGGCACAGTGTGAGGGTAGAAGTCGTGGATTTCAGTCCTTCGTCTAGGACTGGCAGTGCTCATCAGAGCAGTGTGCAGCAGGAAGGGGTGTGGGACGGAGAAAGGTGCTGGGAATGACCCTTGAACTTGGCATCAAGCAAGCCAGGCAACTTACTCTGCTAGTGCAAGGGAGACTTCAGGGTCTCCCTCCCCTCTCCCGCTCCGACTCACTCCCAGGACCCTGACCTGAGCCCACCTCCCCGTCTTCCCACGTTGGTGCCTCTCCCGTGAGCTGTGCCTTTGCCTGTGTTATCCCCCAGGCTGCCTGGCCTCCGTGCAGTTTCTCCTACAGCATCTGCCCCAGAGGGCGCTCACCACAGCCCTCGCCTCACGGCCATTTGTCTCTGTTCATTAAACCTAAGTGTGAACTTAAAAACTAAAAAAAAAAAAAAAAAAAAAAAAGCAACATATTTTCTGCTTCACCCTGGTTCAGTCTTGAAAGGCTGCTTATTTCTGGAATTTATCCATTTCCTCTAGGCTATCCGATTGTTAGTGTGTATCTATCTGATTGTTAGTGTGTATCTATCCCCTTTGCTAGGGTGTGGCTTTCCGATTGTTTGTGTGTGGCTTTCCGTTTGCTAGTGTGTATCTATCCCGTTTGCTAGTGTGGCTATCCATCGCATTCACCTAGGATCCTTTGTCTTCTGTAGTGTCAGTTGTGATGTCTCTTCTTCCATTTCTGGTACTTTTATTTGAGTCTTCCCTCTTTTTGTCTTAGCTAAAGCTTTGTCAGTTTTTATCTTTTTACTAAAAAAAACACAACTTTCAGATTTGTTGACCTTCTCTGCTGTCGCTCTCATCGGTTTTCTGTCTCTGCTCTGGTTCTTATTTCTTTCCTTCTGCTACGTTCGGGCTTACTCTGGTCCTTTTTCAGCTCCTTAACCGTGGATTAGCGTATCCACGGGCTTCCGTGTGCGTCTAGATTTAACCATGGGAAGCATCACCACGCTGGTTTCCATTATGCCGCACGGCTCTGCATTCCCGCCGGCAGTGAGTGGGGCTCCAGTGCCTCCATACGTCAGATTAGAATCTGCCCATGCTGAGCGCGGCTCCCACTGTTAGTAGAGACAAGCTCTCTCCCCGTCAGTGGCTTCCATGACCCCTGCTTTCCTGCCAAGAGCTTGCCTCTGGGTATGCGCGGCTGTTCTGGGCCCCGCTGGCCGGGGAGCTCGCTGTGATGGCAAACTGGAAACCACCGTGCAACAGGCCCTGGTCTTTGCTGGAGGGGCCCCTTCGTGAGAAAACAGGGCCTGGTCAAGCCCAGAGAGCCTAAGCCAGGGGTCGGGAGCTCATGTCTCTGTGCGCCAGGACTCCATCCTGTTTGGGAGGTGAGAAGGGCAATTCCTATACCTTTGTCAGTTAGGCAATAAAGAGATTGGGTCCCACTCAATCCTGCCGTCAGTCCCGCTGGAAAAAGGGGACTGGTCAGGGGGTAGGGAGAGGACCTGGAGCCCTGTCGTGGGGAGGGGCCGAGAGCACGGGCAGTGCAGAGGGTGAGCAGTGGGGTGGAGGACTAAGAGGAACACCAGTGGGGGGAAGGGAGGAGTTACTGCGAATGGCGCCTTGGCTTGTGCTCTGAGCGGCAGGGGTGAGGGTGGTGCATTGTCAGTGTTTAGAAAGGAAGGAGATGAACGTGGGAACAAGAAAGGAAGGAGGATGAACGTGGGAACAAGAAAGGAAGGAGGATGAACGTGGGAACAAGAAAGGAAGGAGATGAACGTGGGGACAGGCTTGACGGGATCCCTGCCTGGCTTAGCATTGGCTGGCAAGGTGAGAGCGGACACACAGCAGCCTGCTTTCACTGCCAAAGTGAATGGATTCCTGCCACACATCGCCCCCCCCTTAAAGAAACAGTGGCACAGCATGGTGCCGACCCTCTAGACCAGCGAAAGGGAGGCGGAGGGGTGAGGAGGCCGAGGAAGAAGTCGCAGAGCTGAACCCAGCCCGCTGAGCTCCTCCTCTGAGACAAAGTTACGGTCACCTAACGCCAGCGCTCCATTCGCCAGCGCTCTCCATTTTCAATGCACATTCCAAGGTGTGTTCGCACTAAAGACACTCATCCAGTCGTCTGTTACCCAGAGCGCATCGCAGCATCTTCTCTGCTTTCTCCCTGTTTGCTATGTGGCTTCTGGCGGGTGTGGGAAGGGTCTGACTCAGCGGCCTGTCAACACAGCTTTGGGGAGGGGAGCGCGTGGTGGAGAGGCATCGCCCCTGTCTTGGGGCCGGATGGTGCTGCCTTACTGATGCCCGGAAGGCTGCGTCGCCGCGGGAGGCGCAGGCCTGAGGCAGCTCTGTGGCCGTGGGGAGAAGCAGCAGTGAGCTTCCCACCTCCAGACCCACTGATGCCTCCGCCATCCTGAGCTCCTCAGTCCTACGCAACAAGAGGGGCTGGGGGTGCCCGGGGCTTCCTTCAGCATCGGGCTGCCACGGAGAACGTTTCAGAACTGACCCAGCGGTCACCTCTCAGCACGGGAGACAGCACTGCAGAGCAGGGAAGGGAAGTCAGTGCAGCTCTCCGCTTTCTCCAAAGTCCGGCCGCTCCCCAGCGTGTCTCCCGTGGCTGTGGGGCGTGGTCCAGATCTCCGTGGAGTTCACCTGGGCCCGGCCTCCCGGCCCAGGCTTGCCTCGCAGGTCTGTGCCTGCAGAGCGAGGCTGGTCGGTGACGGTCAGACGTGCTCCTGCCTCCAGTGGCTCCGAGGACTGCCCTGGCGTCCGCTGTTCCTCTGCCTGCCAGTCTCCTCTTCACCTGCACCTCTGCCCCACCCGCTGCCTTAGTTCAAAAAATCCTAGGCACCGAGGCTGCCCCGCACTCAACCACGCTGTTCACTTCCTTTAACCCTGCCCCCCTATAGGATGTAGTTTTTGGGGGCCGGCGCTGTGGCATAGTGGGTAAAGCCGCCATCTGCAGTGCTGGCATCCCATATGGGCGTCTGTTCTAGTCCCAGCTGCTCCACTTCCAATCCAGCTCTCTGCTATGGCCTGGGAAGGCAGTAGAAGATGGCCCAAGTGCTTGGACCCCTGCACCAATGTGGGAGACCCGGAAGAAGCTTCTGGTTTCTGGCTTCAGATCTGCATAGCTTGGACCGTTGCAGCCATCTTGGGAGTGAACCAGCAGATGGAAGACCTACCTCTCTTTCTCTCTCTCTCTTTCTCTCTCTCTCTGACATTCAAGTTAATAAAAAATCTTTTTTAAAAGGGTGTAGTTTTTTGAAAGAGAGAGAGAGAGAGCGAGCTTCCATTTACTAATCCACTCCCTAAATGGCCACAAAAGCCCAGGCTATGGCAACCCACAGCCAGAAGCCAGGACTTTCATCCACAGGGGCCTAAACATCTGGGCCAACTTCTGCTACCTTCCTGGGGGACACATTAGCAGGAAGTTTGGTTGGAAGCAGAGCAGATGAGACTCAAACCTGCGCTTGGATAAAGGCTGCCGGTGTTGCAAGCTACACCAACCCCCAGCAGCACCCGCCTTTTTAATGAACTTTAACTTTGAGAACAGCTTCAGATTCAAAGACAAACTTCAAAGATGGTGGAAGAAGCTCTTGTGCTGTCGCACTCCGGTTTTCTCTACCATTAACATCTCACATCTGTACGCAACGCGTGGCACAATCAGTAAAGCAACACTGATTTTATTTTATTATTATTAGCTAAAGTCCATCATTTATTCCAGTTTTTACCAACTGCCCCTTTTCTATCCCAAGGCCCCATCTGAGATCCCACACTGCACTTAACCATGTGTCCCCTATGCTTCTCTGGCTGTGACTGGCTGCTGGGATCATTGCTGACTGTCAGTGGACAATCCAGTGGAAGAACATGGCACCCAACCCCCACTGCCCTTGGCACTCAGCGCAGGCTGACTTCACACCAGGTATTTGGAGTTAATGTGAGTGCACGTGTCTAAGGTTTAGAAATAGAAGATATTTAGCCTTAAGAAGCCATAGATCATGTGAAAAACATGACACATTCATGAATAAGTGACCAGTGACCCAGTCAAACATTGTGTAACTAATCCAAAGGAAAAAATAGAATCAAAGTCGACAGGCGTCACGTTGCCTGATTTCAAGGTGTAATATGAAGCTAGATCAACCAGAACAGTATGGAACTGGCGTAATAACAGACAATTGCTCAAACCTATTTTTAAATTAGTATCCAAAAAGTCAAAATACTAAATTCAAAAATATGAAGTTATATTATGAAATACATAAGTAATTCCAAATAATGGAATTTAAGATACAATGTAAAAAGTAAAATGATTATTTGAGAACCAAGGGAGTTACAGCTCTCAATATTAAATGTACTTTAAAGATTTATTTTATTATTATTTGAAAGGCAGAATTACAGAGATAGTGGGGGGAGGTGGAGGGAGAAAAAGAATCTCCCATCTGTTGGTTTGCTCCCCAAATCACTGCAATGGCCAGGGCTGGGTCAGGCTGGAGCCAGGAGCCAGAAGCTTCCCCGGGGTCTCCCATGTGGGTGCTGGGGACCCTTGCACTCGGGCCATCCTCCACTGCTTTCCCTGGCACATTAGCAGAGAGCTGGATCAGAAGTGGAGCGGCCGGGACTCACACGGCACTCACGTGGGATGCCAGCAGTGCAGGCATCTGCCTAACCTCTGTCCACAGCACTGCATCCACTCATGAGCTCAGCCATGTCCTTGGTGCACAGCCACTAACAAGAGCAGAAAAGACCCCCACAGAGCCAGAACTCTGAGCTGGAAGCCACAGCAGGAAGGGCACGGGCAGAACTCGAGGCGCTGCTGTGGACGCCGCTCTGCATGCATTGCTGGCGCAGAGCAGGTGCCTGGCAGCCACGGCCAGGGCGGGCACTGCTCCTTTTCCTCAGTTAAAGTTTTCTTCTGAGAAGATGTCAGATTGCAAACTATTTCTAGCTGAGGAGTGAGCACGGGGGCACGGCAGGGTCAACCTCCTCTCTGGATGTGAGGGGTTGAGAACCAGGTTAGAGCAAGAGCCGTGTGTGCCGCAGGAGCCATTCTGGACCAGGTCAGCCGTTCCTGAAATGACTGACCCCAGCCGCGGAAGCGAAGCCTCGCTGTTGCAATGCAGGAGGAGAACAGTGAAAGGATTGGGAAACTGTTGCCCCTGAGGAGACTCGGGGGTCAAAGGGCAGGGAGGAGGATTAGTCCTGCTTGCACCAGGCCTCTCTGAGAGCTCTGAGCAAAGCTGACGTGTCCATGTAAGACGTGTCCATCTGCACTTTCAGTGTAAACAACACCTTTCCTTCAGGACTCTGAATCACGGGCTTCCTGGTTGGGATCCAAACAGGCGTTACCCTCCTGGTCCTGAAAATGCCTGCCTTAGGCGCAGACCCAGCACGGGCACACCGTGGGCAGGGACACCCCAGGGTCCTGCAGGGTCAGCCTGTATTTCATTCTGGTTCTGTGGAAGGTCTCCTCCTCCTGCCGTGCTGGGTGGCGTCCCAGCAAATGCAACCCAGGGGAACACGAGCACAGAACTGAACATGAGCCAGTGTAAGAAAATACACCAGCAGGAGCCGGCATCTTCAGGTCGTAGCATCATGGTGCCCAAGAAGTAAAATCATTACCCAGGTGTCTGATGGGCAGTGCTGCACCTATGCCAGGGGAACAGGATAGGACCACGCACAAGCACTGAGGAGAACAGAGCAGTGGTTGAAGCTGAATGCCCCGAGCATTGGTAAGGGATGTGTGCAATGGTGGACAAGAGGAACCTGGGAATCAGTGCCTGGAAGACGGGCCGGACATACTCACAGGGGGCAGAAGACACACAGAGCAGACACACGTGAGATTCAGAGACTGGGACACAAAGGGAGGCGTAAAGGGGAAAATGATTCATCAACTGGATCGCTGTTTCTTCTGCAGAGGTACTTATTTGTTTATTTGAAAGTCAGTGTTGGAGAGAGAGCTTTCCATCCACTGGTTCTCTCCCAAGATGGCTGCAATGCCAGGGCTGGCCAGGCTGCAGCCAAGAGCCAGGAGCTTCTCCCAGGTCTCCCATGTGGGTAGCAGGGGCCCGAGCACTTGGACCATCCTCTGCTGCTTTCTCAGGCCATGAGCAGGGAGCTGGCTCAGAAATGAAGCAGCCGGGACTCGAACTGGTGTCCCTATGGGATGCTGGCATCACAGGCGGTGGCTTTACCTGCTACGCCACGGGTCTCCTTAGATGTTTAAAGGTAACAAGTGTGCAGTGAGGTGAAAGGAAAAGTGTTCATGACCGAGAATTGCGCAGGGTCAATGGAAAGCAACAATTCTTAGAGTCCAGGAAGGAAGACCAGAAAGAGGAAGAGCCATCCCAGAGGTGGCTCAAGCAGCCTAGAGCAGTGCACGAGGGGCAGCAGCTGGCACAGTGGTGGGGATGCCGCCTAGACGCTGGCAGCCTGCACTGCAGTGCCTGGGTTCAAGTCCTGCCTCCACCCCGATGCTGCCTCCTGCCTGTGTGCACCTTGCCGGCAGCGGGTGGTTCAAGTCCAGGGTCCTGGCCACCCACTCGGGAGACCCAGATCAAGCTCCTGGCTCCTGGTTCTAGCCTGGCCCAGCCCCAGCCATTGCAGGTGTTTGGGGAGTGAAGCAGCAGATACGAGCTCTTTATCTATACGTCTGTCTGTTTCTGTCTCTTTGTCTCTCTTTCTCTCTGTCTTGCTGTTTTTCTACCTTTAAACTAAATACAAGCAATAAAGAAATTTAAAAATAAATAAGGTCAGGGATTGTGGCACAGTGGGTTACGCTGCCAGTTGACATACCCATATTCTGTGTCCAGGTGTGTGGGATGGAGCCCCACCTCCACATCTGACCTGTCTTCCTGCTAATGCACCTGGGAGAGAAGACGATGGCGGAAGTGTTTAAGTCCCTGTCTCTCACAGCTGACGTTCCTGGCTCCTGCTTCAGCCTGGTCCAGTCCTGGCAGTCGTAGGCACCTTGAATTTCCATGTCCAAGTGATCTGCGAGCAATCTGCAGGTGTTTGATCAATAGACACGGAGGGTTAAAATATAAGGACCCAGTGCTGAGCAAACCTAAAGAAAGTGGTCCATGTCGGTGGCACTGCGTTTTCAGAATGCTAACTAACGTGCAATGCTGGTGCATTGTGACAGGGTACGGAGCAGTGGTCAGCGCACGTGCAACACAGTGATCAAACCAGGCAACTCTGGGCCCCATCTCCTGCCTTTTCTTTCCTCTTGGGGGTCACCAATTCCTTCCTTTCCCCCAGGTCTCTAGACAGCAGGAAAATAGATACACAGGTGTGGCCATGGTCGCCGCACTGGGCTTCGGCGTCGCTCTGGCTGGGCAACCACCCCTAGCCTCCCTCCATGCTCTCCTCCCCAGGCTCTGGCAAGCACTCTGAGGTTCGGGTGGACTATTTTCAGCTTCTGCCCACGAGAGAACAAGCGGCACACGCTCTTCAGTGGAACCTCCCGGGATGGCTCTTCTTCCTGCTATGACCAGAAAGTGCAGGGCCGGGGGACATTCGTCTGCCAGCGTCCACACCTGGATGTGGAAGGCAGAGTAACGGACCACAGAGACCACGCACAGGATTCTAAAGTCAGATGTTTTAACCTTTTTAAGTGGCCGGAAGGAAGAGTGGAAACAAACGAGGCAGCGCTTACATCCGTGCGTGGGCCTCTCGGCTCGACCAGACCCACGCAGAGGGGAAGGAGCCTAAAACCCAATGCACGGGAGAGAGGCCTCAGTGGTGCGCCTCGCCCTCTCAGAAATGGGCACACCAGAAGAGTGCCGGCTACGTGTCTGCTCTGAGCTTGGGCGGCCTCGTCATGAGCGTCCGTAGCGGACCACCAAGGACAAGGTGCTTATCTGTACATGCCCCTGGCTTTCACGCCTGATTCCGAGTGCTGTGGTGATTTGGGAGTTGCCGGCAGACACTTGGTGTGGAAAAGGGAAAATGTAGGTGGCCGCTGGCTGATGCTTCGCATAGGTAACGAGGGAAGTCCAAGGAACGCCTGGGGCACAGGAGGACGTCCCGGTGATGGGCCCCCCTGGTGCCATCGCTGGCTTTATGCAGTAGTGACGTCTAGGGTAAGTCTTCAGGGAGAGCCATAGGACGTGATGGGGTGTCGAGAACGCCGTCGCTGGCTGGGGCTTGGCGTGGATCCTCGTGGGTGGCTGTCCCTGTTACAGTCCGCACTGGCGCCGGAGGGCTGCCCTTTGAAACCCACGGCGCGCAGCTCAGACGCCCGCCCGTCTCCCTGAAAACTCCAGTGGTCTCCAGGAAGCGAGTACGATTCAGTGGACTTTTTTTTTTTCTGTATTTGATAGCTTTGTAAACTTGTGATTAGTCCATTTATTGTTTATTTTATATTGTTTTATTTTAAGCACCAAAGGGTGAAGTACTGAGATGCGTTCTTTAAACTTCGGACCACAGCCCGTTACATCACAGACACCCGGGAAGCAGAGCAGTTTCCCAGCCAGGGCCAGCCTAAACAAAACGAAGACAACAGTCCCAAATATTTCCCCTAATCCTAAATATTTGCCGTCCTAAATTGAGATAAAGTTCTGTCTGTAATCATATTATCTCTTCCTCATGCTCATCATAAATGCCAAAGGGTAATTCTTCCTAGAAAAGTCCATCTTTCTGATAACACGCAATGTGGCTTTAATTAGCGGCGTTGCTGGGCGCTGGCAGACGGGAGGCGTCTTATCACCATCGCACGCTGCGGGAATGCAGGCAGGGCCCTGTCTGTGCACGCTGCACCCCAGAGCCGGAGGAAAGCCTCCTGTCATTAACTTCTCCGCCTGCCCAGCCTCCTTAGGGAGAAGCACGCCATCAGGCATGCCGGTGAGCACGTCGAGAGGCAGCGGACGCCAGGCGCTGACGACAGGCTCTGCTGCGAGCCGTGACCGGTTTTATTGTAAGAAGCTGTAGTTTATCTCCAGTGCGGGGGGTGAAGCCATGTAGCATTGCTCAATATTCTCGGGCAAAACATGACTGCTGCTGGGCCCAGGGCTGGAGGGGTTTTGCATCTTTGTTTATTTTGCGTTCATTTCGTGTCATCGCAGAAAAATGATCTCTCGGCTGCAGGACAATCAGAGCCACCTGGGCTCGTGCACAGCTCCTCTCCTCCACTGGCCGGGAGTCACCCGCTGGCCCCGAGACTCCATTCCTGCCTTGGAAAATCCAAGAGCTCCCCTGTCAGGACCAGCACAGGAGACCAAGCATATCAGGGAGCGGTGGTGGGGACGCTGCGCAGGGCGCCCAGAGCGGAGGGCCTGTGGCAGCATCCAACTCCACTTCTGATGCAGCCCCGCCAACGCACACCCTGGAAGGCAGCAGGTGATGCCACACACACCTGGGTCCCTGCCACCATGAAGGACGCCAGGAGAGAGCTCCTGGCACCTGTCTGGGCTGCAGCAGGCTTCTGGGGAGTGAGCCAGTGAGTGGGAGGTCTTCCCTCCCTCCCTCTCTCCCCCTCTCTGTCTCCGTCTCCGTCTCTGTGTCTCTGTCTCTGTCTCTCTCTCTCTCTTTCCCTCTCTGTCTCTCTCTCTCTTTCTGCCTTTCAAATAGGTAAAAATGTTAAAAGTTTACAGGAGGGATGTAAGGATGCAATTATCCTTCCTTGAAATGAAGATCGGTGTATTCTCAGAGCTCCCATGGAAGGGAGAGCTGCCATCAGTATCCCCAAGAGAAAGGAGCCACCGGTGGCTCCCTTGTTTAGTTCCCAGCTCTCAGCTTCCAGTTTACGGGCCTGACCAACAAAGGCTCCTTTTGTGTTTCTCCCCGAGTGCAGCCAAAATTAAACGTGGGCACGAATGCAGGGAATGTTTTGATAGTGAGGCACAGAGGTATTTGTTATTCCAGAAAGCGCTTCCTGAAAACACGGACAACCGTGGAGCCAGGGCAACCGCGGGCTCAGAGATAAGCGAGCTGGAGAGACAGCGTGGCCCTTGCGACACCCAGCCCGACACCCTGGCCCCGGGCTCCTGGCATTATTAGCAGTGATTTTTTCACTTGAATACGAAGTCAAAACAAAAGTTTCCTGCTATGACCACACAGCACCAGCAACTCAAGCTAATTCCTTGTCAGCACATAGGGGCCGTGTGGGCGGCTGATCAGGAAATTTTTACAGGCCTGGAGTACTCTCCGAATACTTGTAGGATTAAAGCGATACACCTTCTAAATCAGCAGCTGAGTCCTGAGGACTGAGGCCAAGGCAAGACTGATAAACAGTGTGGACAAACAAAAAATGCAACTGTAGATGATTGAGAACAGAAGAGTAACTCAGATTCCAGGAAACGGGATGAACTTGATTTTGGTGCCAAAAACCTTGAAATCCACGCATGTGAGCAGCCTCAAATATTTCATGGAAAACGTGCATTATGAAAAACTGCACAATTTCAAGTTTTTTGCACTGAAGTCAACTTATTTTTTTGAGATTTCTTTATTTGAAAGGTAGAGTTACAGAAAGAGAGAAGGAGAGACAGAGACAGAGACAGAGGGAGGTCGTCCACCTGCTGCTTCACTCCCCAGCTGGTAGAAAGCCGTCAGGCTCCCGAGGAAGCAGCGGCCGCCCTGTCCTCACTCCATGTGCACAGTGGAGCATGTTTTCACCAGTGCCCCTCTCCCCCGCTCACATCAAAGCCATGTAACAATGCTTCCAGAGAATTCTAGGGCTTGGATTGGATGCCCCTATGAGAAACAGCTCCACCCTTGGATGGACTAGGGGATTTGGTTTGCCATCAGCTGTCCCCCACCCAGGTGGCAGAAATGAACACTCAAGAGAGAGCAGCGTGGAGAGAGAGAAGTGCAGAGCAGGTGGCCCGCACACAGACACCTGCAGAACGCGGTGGTCTGGAGTTACCTGGCAACCTGTCCTACCAGGGCTGCCCCACAGCTGCACACATCCTGCGAGAGCCATGCGTGTACCAATGGCTGGGGAACCCAGGGAAGAGAAGGATGCCAGTGGTGGAGCTGCAGAGTGGGGAGCTGCCCAGAGAGCCCCCCGAGAGCTGTGTCCAGCCAGTACTTGCATGGTTTCTGCCACGTGTATCCAGGGACAAGCAATGGAGCAGCAGCAAAGCATCACTGGCAGGACACAGTGATAGAGAGAGACACGTAAGTACATGCATGACTGGTAGATACATGTGTACATGCACACATGTGTATACACACACATACATACAGAACTAGTAGATACATGCATACATATGTATACATACATACATAACTGGTAGGTAGATGTGTACATGCATACATATGTACACACATACATACAGAACTGGTAGATACGTGCGTGCATGCATACATGTGTACACACATACATACAGAACTGGTAGATACATGCATGTGTGCATACATATGTACATACATATATACACACATACAGAACTGGTAGATACATGTGTACATGCATACATGTGTACATAGATACATATATGTAAGTGCATATATGCATGCATACATAACTGGTGGATACATGCATGCATGTAACTGGTAGACACATATGTAGATGATGACAGATAGATGATCAACAAAACAGAAACCGGGCTGATAGAAGATTGATGGGTGAAGCTGATAGAGGTGATGTGGATGACGACGACAGGTAGGTGCCCACGGACTCTCGTATCTACACAGCTAAAAGCAGTACAAGCCCTGGTTCTTGTCGGATAAATACCTTCACAGGTTGAAAGCTATACAAGGAATGGCACAGGAGCTATTCGCAGACCAAACTTCAATGTAGCTAGGAGCACAGTTACATCCCTGGTTCTTACCGATCAGACAGTGGCATAAACATGTCCTTTTGTGAGATCTTACGATTTTTTATAATAAATATTCTCCCAAACAACTGAATTTCAATCAAAATATTTGTAGCATCTTGATTTCTGTAGTATACAAATAGAAATTTACAGAAAGATGGTGAGAAATGATGATCAGGACCCCAAATCTTCTTCAAAAAATATAACTGGGGGCCGGCACTGTGGTATAGTGGGTAAAGCCGCCGCCTGAAGTGCTGGCATCCCATATGGGCCCTGGTTCAAGTCCCGGCTGCTCCACTTCAGATCCAGCTCTGTGCTATAGCCTGGGATAGCAGTAGAAGATAGCCCAAGCCCTTGGGCCCCTGCACCTGCGTGGGAGACCCAGAAGAAGCTCCTGGCTCATGGTTTCGGATCAGCACAGCTCCGGCTGTTGTGGCCAGTTGGGGAGTGAATAGCAGATGGAAGACCTCTCTCTCTCTCTCTGTCTGTCTCTGTCTCGCTTTCTCTCTGTGTTACTCTGACTCACAAATAAATAAATAAATCTTTAAGAATATATAATTGTACCTTGTATGCAAATTTTTATTCCATGTATTTTCAAAGATACTCAGATATCTCAAATAGACACCTTAAAGGATCATTTTTTAAAAATGTTTAGTTTTCAAAATATTATGATGTTAACTTACTTTATGCATCATGTTTTCAACAATCAGAGTCTTCCAAATCATCTCTCCAGGGCCGGTGCTGTGGCATACTAGGTTAAGCCTAGCACATGTTGCACCAGCGTCAGCCTATATGGGCACCGGTTCAAGTCCCAGCTGCTCCACTTCTGATCCAGCTCCCTGCTGACGGCCTGGGAAAGCAGCGGAGGACGGCCCAAGTGCTTGGGCTCCTGCACCTACATGGGAGACCCGGAGGAAGCTCCTGTGGCTTCACATCAGCGCAGCTCCAGCTGTTGTGGCCATTTGGGGAGTGAACCAGTGGATGGAAGACCTCTCCTTCGCCCTCTCTCTCTCCCTCTCTTTCTCTCTCTCTCTCCCACTCAAATAAATAAATAAATAAATAAATAAGTCTTTTGAAAAAACCTCTCCCTAAGTATTACTCAGTTGAAATCCTGACGTTCCCTGGGGGTGAAGCTGTGCCTTTTGCAGGCCGCGTTGTCCCAGGAATGGACCATGAAGACGCAGCAGGAGCCCCAGCCTTGCTGTGGTCACGGGCGACGACCACACGGCACCCCCGGATGCCCGCTCTCGTTACAAACCTCTCTGAAGGGCTTTGAGAGATGCTTGCTTTACTGTACACAAAACGAGGTTATGAAGTCAAGATCAGTGGGGAAGGGTTGTGAAGTGCAAGCGGGACTTCGGCAGAAAGTGCCGGGCGAGCCTAGCGTGGCTGCGCACGCTCCGAGTCGGCTCCAAGAGGCACAGCTTCCAGAAAAGGAAACCAGAAGTCAGCGAAGAGCCGCCTTCTCCACTCCAAAGGAACAAGAAAGAGGAACTGACACAGCCAGGGTACAGACACACAAACGCTCCCTCAGAACACCTCAGCCCGGAGGGGCCGTCAGCCTCCACGTGAAGCACCCACGCCCCCTTCGGAGAACCTGGGTTCAATTCCCAGCTCCGGCTCTGACTCCAGGTTTCTGCTGTGAGGACTGCAGTGGTTGGCTCAGCAGTGCCTTCCGCCATGTGGGAGACCCGACGGAACGATCGACGCCTGGCGTCCGCCCTGCTCCAGCCAGCCCGGCTGTGGTGAACTGTGGGGAGCGAACCAGCAGATGGGAACTCCCTATCGTCCATCTACCCATCTGGCTTCTCAAATAAGTATTTAATTACATTTTAAACAATAACTAAAGCAGCACCACGTCCTTCGAGTGTCACCCTTAGAACGACACAGATGACAAGTCTTGTTGGGGCTGGAAGCTGGCCTTCAGTCCAAGGACTCCGTCACCCCAATGGCCAATGTCTGTCTCCCTTGAGAAAGAAATTCCAAGTCGTCCACGAATCCTAGTGCTGTGTCTGAGTAGGAACGACATTGCACACTGACCAGCACGGAGCTCTCTGGTTTGACGCAGGCTGTGTCGTCCACGACCACCAGAGAGGCATTGCCGTGGCGCTGGGACCCAGCAAGCCGGGGAATGGCTCGGGGGTCTGAAGCCTGGAGCTATGAAGTCAGAGGCCCTCGCTGAATCTCCTCCTTCACAGAGGCGTCCACCATCCGTCTCTATGACAGACAACGTGCGGTGCTGCACCAGAGGCTGCAAATACTGCCGTACTTTTGGGGGGTTTTTATTGTAGGTGCTTTTAGTAGGACACGTGCAGTCCTGTCAGCTGTGCTCTGGGGAAACAAATCCGTTCTCTGCCCGTTCCGCTGCCCTTTGAACTGAGACCAGGTGGTGGAGGACAGGCTCAGGTTGTGGTCTGGCCTGAGCCCTTCCTAGGAATACGTGAGTGTTGAGCAGAACTGTGCGTGTGATATCATAGCAATGGAGGAAGGAACTTTCCAGAACAACCCACGTCTCTGTAGGGCCCCAGCTCTGCGGTCTCGGTGGCGGGTATGGAATTCCTCCCTGGGGCAGCTTGCGGTGGAGAGGAGTCGCCCGTCTGCGCGCTCTCCTGCTCCTTCCGCTGGCAGCCACAGGTCGCCTGGCCTCGGCGTGGGTCAGACGTTCACACAGAGGCGTCTAAGCGGACTCGAGGCACCTGCAGTTGGGCCAGTGATGCCCGGGCACCTGACACCTGTGTTGGTCAGCTTTCCCTCCTCCCTCTGCCAGGGCAGGACCTTCAGTACCTGCCTGAGGACGGAGGAAGCCGTGGATGACAGGGCCTTGCTACGTCAGGAACACGACATGCCTCCCTTTTCCCTTCAATGGCAGCAGCATGTCACAATCCCGAGTCTCTTGTGCTGTGTTCGGCACACGCGGATTGGCACAAATGACTTCCGTGTTTCCAACGTCTTCAGATGCCACGCCTTGGCCGATTCTGTCGACAAGGAGAAGCAAGCCACAAGGTCATTACTTCTATCTGGACGGAGCGGGGCCCCGGGTCTCAGAGGTGTGCACGCCTTGCAGTAAAACCACCCCTCTGCCTGGACCCTGGGCCATCACTGCTCAGCCAAAATGCAAGCACACAGAGGGCGCGTTTGTGTGTTTCTGGAGTGTGCAGGTGCTCAGCCTCGCTGACTCTGTGCTCATCAGAGCCACACGCACACTCAGCATCCTCTCGGATGCGTTCCCTTTATGCCACCCAAGGCGGTGGCCACTCCTGCCTCCCGTGGGCTGGCTACTCCTCGGCTGCCCGTCCTCCAATGTGGTGGCGCCAACTGCCTGCCGACCTTGGCTCTTTTCAGCTGCGCTCCCGTCAGGCCTTGCTCGCCTGTGCAGCGGCTTCGGGGGCAGAAGGAGCGCTGGAGGCTGAGTCCCTGCACGTCGCAGGCTGCACGTCACTTACTGCCTGCGCTCTGCTCTGGAGCAGGGAACGGAGCCACATCTCTGCAGCCTGGCTCCCGCCCACAGCCGCAGCTCAGGCTTCCCCAGGCAGACACGAGGGGAGATGAGGTCATCCATGGGTGCCCAGTGTAACCTGGCACTTCCCGAGGTCTGCAGCCTCCGGGGAAAATGCTCGGCCCCTGGGTTTCCTTTAAGCACACGTTAGTCGCATTATGTGCCAAGACCTGTTCGTGTGTCCTTCACGGATCAACCACGGAAACTTTCAGGAAAAATTAGAGAGTTGATTCTGGAACAGGCGGGACAGCATGGCCTCTGAATTCCTGCACGAAGTCGCCTTTAGACCTACTCAGGGGCTGGAGCCCTAGGCCGCAGGTTAGGCCCCGACTCTCGACATCCCAATGCCCCATCAGGTGCCTGGTTCAAGTCCTGGCTCCTTCTGCTTTGGAGCCAGCTTCCTGCCAAGGTGCCTTGAGGCAGTGGGGATGCCTACGTACTTGGACTCCGCCACCCTTGAGGGAGGCCTGGATGGAGCTCCTGGCTCTTGTCTGCAGTCTGGCCCCGCCTCAGCTATTGGACGCATCTGGGGAGTGAGCCAAAGGATGGAATACGCCTCTTCTCTGTCCCTCTCTCTCTCTGTCACTTTGCCTTTCGAATAAATAGTAAATGTGTTAAAATATTTTTTAAAAGAACTAAGACTCATAAAGTGGGAAAAGATCTTAAAACCCTGGAGCCCAACAAGTGTAGGTAGGAAAATTTATTGTAGGACACCTGTAACTCACCGGAGTGGAGCAAGCCTGTGCCCCTGGCAGAAGCTGGGCCATCCGGGGACAGGGACCACTTGGGACCTACTAGAAGGTTGTTTTTATTCTCTCCCCCACCTTCGCGAAGCAGGAAGGCAAAGAAATGCAACTAACACAAGCCTGGTCTCTCACAGATTACTGGACGTAGGGACTCCAACTGACATTGCAGGCATAAGCTTGGATTGATCCTGGAACCCAGTCATTGTCTTGTGGATACACTGATCTTGACACCCAGTTACTATTTATGGATCGATTGATCTAGGCACCTAGCCACCACCGTGGACTGATTTATCTTGGTGTCTAATCATGGCTTATGGATAGATTGATCTTGGTGTCAAGTCATTGCTTATGCATGGATTGATCTTGGTGTCAAGTCATTGCTTATGAATAGATTGATCTTGGTGTCTAATCATGGCTTACGGATGGATTGATCTTGGTGACCTTCACATCCCCTTTCAGGTGCTTTGCTTGGCCACTGCTGTGAGCCGTATTTGAGTAGCCTGTATGAGTGCACACACGGGTAAGTTGGTGTGTCTGCTGCCTGTCTACTCCACAAGGAAGAGTGTTCCACGGCGATGAAGACGTGGGCACCTCTGATCGTCCTCTGACTGTGGCACATGAGGATGATCCCCATGCCGGGACCAGTCCACCAGGGACATCCACGGGGCCCTGCTGTTCCCTGGTGTGGAGCAGGCGCCAGTGAACACGTGTTCAGCCCCAGGTGTGGCTGGCAGCTCATCCGAGCGTAGGAGTCCTTCCTCAGGCTCCACACCATTCATGTCTCCAGTGACCAGTGCCCAGAGGGTCCCCTTGCCCAGAGGATCCCCGCCTTCTTCACTCAGTGCTACTGACAGGAGCTCCAATGCAAAGCTTCAGATGTGAGGCTCCTTTTGCATTTGGGACAGAGGGAAGTCAGCCAAACACTGGATTGTGCCAGACGATGACGCTGTTCAAGGCATGCACGAAGCTCAAGAGAGACCAAAGTCAGGCTTCAGGATCTTATCAAACAGAATTCATGGGTTTTTAGCTGTGGAGGGAGCTACAGTGCAGGCCCAGTAATACTGAGGAGCCACAGGGAGGGCACGCTCGCTCTGGTCGTTAGGCACCAGAAAGGTTCAACCTCCGGGGCTCTCTGGCGGCCAAGTCTGGATTCTGGGCTTTCACTTGAGCTCATTGCCTGGGGGTTAAGGGAAGCCTCTGTGGCCCCTGCCCAGTCCCTTGGCCTCCACCTGCAGCCTCTGCCACACCTCCACCTCCAGACACAAGTTCTCCGGACGGCCGGGATGGAGGCTTAGCGCAGTGCCTGTCATCAAGCGAACCCCGGGACGCTTAGAGCCTGTCCTAGGCTGGGGAGAGACGGGACTCCAAGCCAGAGAGAAGATTATGACCTTGTGAATTCTGGTTCTGTTTGCAAGGAGAAGAAAAACAGCAGAGAAGGGCACTTTCTTTTTTTTTTTAAAGATTTATTTATTTTATTTGAAAGTCAGAGTTACACAGAGATTTAAGGAGAGGCCGAGAGAGAGAGAGAGAGAGAGAGAGAGAGGAGAGGCAGAGAGAGAGAGGTCTTCCATCCGCTGGTTCACTCTCCAGTTGGCTGCAGCAGCCAGAGCTGCACTGATCTGGAGCCAGGAGCCAGGAGCCAGGAGCTTCTTCCGGGTCTCCCATGTGGGTGCAGGGGCCCAAGGACTTGGGCCATCTTCTACTACTTTCCCAGGCCACAGCAGAGAGCTGGCTTGGAAGTGGAGCAGCCGGGACTCGAACCAGCACCCTTATGGGATGCCGGGACTGCAGGCAGCAGCTTTACCCACTACACCACAGCGCCAGCCCCTGAAGAGGACTTTCACATGCAGAGAAGGATCAAGGGTGGGAGTTTCCCACCTGACTCCCAGGCTCCCTTCTGCGGCTTTCATGGGGGAGACGCCGCCGCCTGTCCGGCCTCCTTTCTGGGTCCCGCTCACTGCAGGAGGCCGAGCGAGTGAGGGTCAGGATGGACGGTGGGGCTGGGATGTGTCTCTCCACATGACTTTCCAGAGCCGATGTGCCTGGTTTTTCCCTCCCTGCAAGTCCCCCGCTCCCCGCTGGCCTGGCTAACTGTTGCCAACCAAGTCAGGACGAAACGCTGCCTGGCAGTGGTCAGCCTCACACGCGCAGGCCACCACCGAGGGCAGCAGCTCCTGGGTTTTATTGCTTATTCGTGTTTCTCTTGTGCCTGCAATGGCTGTTGTTCCTTTTACTATTTTCTATTGAGTGGTTTGTCTTCTCTTAACTTACTTGCTTGTTTTGCGAGGCAAGTAGGTAGAGAGAGACAGAAATGGACTGCATTCAGCTGCATGTATAATGAATGTGTTCTTTTCACTGTTGGCTTTTCAAACGCATTATTCTCTCTGTTTTGCTGTATCTCAGATCGAACGTGATAAGCAGATGTTTTCAATCTCGCTGCAATGGGCTTCATCAATCACGTCTTTGGTGATTAGTGTTTTTAAAAGTATCTTGCTTAAGAAATCCTTCCTAACCCCAGGGTCAGAACGATTTTCATCGATGTTGTTTCTGCCAGTTTTAAAGCTTTGCCTCTGACATTGAACTTCTTAATTCATCTGGGCTTAATTTTTCTGCAGTGGGAGGTACGAAGCTGTGTAATTACTTCCGTGTAGAAATGTATTTTCTTCGCTCCGTCTGTTACATAAGCGTCCTCCGCACAGTGACCTGCCGTAACGCCGTCACCACTGATCAAAGTCCGGAGCGGTCTGCAGCGTTTCCAGTCTACACTGCTCCCTCCGCTTCTCCGCTATCCCTCTTGCAAAATCCAAGTATTAATTGCTAACGCATGTTTGCGCAGTATCTGCCTTTGTCCTTGATAAGCTGGAAGCTCTTTGAAGACAGAGACCTTGCCTCCTCTTCCTCCCTCTCTCTCTCCTCCCTTCCCTACCCCTCCCTCCTCCCTCTCCCCCTCTCCCGCTCCTTCTCCCACTCTCTCTCCAAGAACAGCATCTTGCCTGACATGGAGAACGTCTCCGTAAATGCCAGTTCTGGCTACTCCGCCACCCCACACTTCTCACATCGGGAGTGGAGTCCGTGTCCTCTCCATGTGAGCCTGGGTTGTGTGTGATGATTTACCTGCCAGGGGACAGTAGGAGGGACAGGGTGTGGCCCTGGACACGACGGGGGACAGTAGGAGGGACAGGATGTGGCCCTGGAGACAACAGGGGACAGTAGGAGGGACAGGGTGTGGCCCTGGAGACGATGATGGGGGACAGTAGGAGGGACAGGGTGTGGCCCTGGAGACGACGGGGGACAGTAGGAGGGACAGGATGTGGCCCTGGAGACAACGGGGGACAGTAGGAGGGACAGGGTGTGGCGCTGGAGACGGCGTCGCTGAAGGCAAGCAGCTTCTGCCGCCCTCAGGGTGGTCCTGGCCCTCGGGCTGGAACCATCACGTGAGGACCCCCTCTCCCCAGAGGCCACGTGGGAGCCAGGCAGGCGTGGAAGAGCCCAGGTAGACGTTCCTCTCCAGCTGTCTTGACTCCCCTGAGCCTGACGCTGGGGGATGGAAAGAAGGATTCTCCAAAATAACTCCATCTCCAGGAATTCTGGGTTTCCCCTCGCTGCTGCGTCTTCCCCTCTGGGGTCCCAGGCATGACGGGTAAGGATGAGCCAACCACACGGACTGCAGCCCACTCTGCCCTGCGGATCTGAGTCTCAGAGAAAGGCTGCTCGCTGCACCTCACACTTCAGAGTTTATGCTGCAGAGGACAGCAGGACCCCTGCTCCCCTGCTGTGTGGCACACAAGGGAGACCCCATGGAGGCAGAGGCACAGGCCACGGTGAGAGCGCCACGCAGGGTGCCTGTGGCTCCCCCGCTGTGGCACCTCAGAAACTTGAAATTTCCCTCCTTAGCTTTGTTGTCTCTAATTGTGAACAAAGCCTATCTTATAATCCTGTATTTCAAAGTCAAAATGGAGTTAATTCATCCATTTCCAGAATTTTCCAAGTGGCTGCCTGCTAGTGGTGACTGTTGTGCCATATCTGCTTGTGGATGAAAATGATTGACCACTTAAGTGTACATTCTGGCCACATTTAAAAGAACCAGACACTATGCATGCATTACCAATAAGAAGTCAGAGAAAGCACAGAGATCACATGTGCCAAACGTCCTACTGATTTAGCTCCCAGACGCTAACACATTGACAATGGCCACAACGGTCGTTCAATTCAGATCTGAGCAATTTAGAAGCAAAAGGTAAAACCCGTGTGGAATACTGAACGTCATTGCCTGAATTAAATTCAACCGATAAACTTCTGGTCAATGGCCAAAGACGTCCTGATCATAACACCAGTGAAGAGAGCTGCAAAAGGCGGACGCACGCCGCTCTCGGTGCTGAAGCCCCGGCGGTGAGACCGCAGCTGGCCACCTCGCAGACGGCAGAAGCTAAGGTGGAGACACCAGCTCACCACCGTCCAAGTGCCGCAGCAGGGCTCCGAGACTCCTGACGGACAATCTCATTCTCCTCCTGCTGTGCTTACAATAAATTCCTAATTCATTTCAGTACCGGGACCTCCCACCAGCACACGGAACAGCCTGCAGCCACTGTTCTTGATTGCACTTGTGCAAAAGTACAGAGATACGACTGGCCCGTGCATTGGCTTTCACAAAGGTGAGGCTACAAATCCATAAAGAACTGACACAAACACGAAGAAGTCGAAGAATGAAGGTCAAGCTATCAAAATGTGCCCAGAGCACCTGGGAGAACGCGTGGCTGGCCCGCCTGCTAACTTCCCTCGACTCCTCCCCTTCACTTCAAAATCGACTCTGGGAACTGGAAAGCTGGCCCTCCCTGCAAGGTGCAGGAACAAACACCCTCAGACAGGCTGTGACTCATGGCGACGTGCCTCGACCTGCCTGTGCCCTCACGGAGGTGCCGTGCGGCCCAGCAGCGTGGGCCAAGGTTTGCATCGGGAAAGGCAAGGTGCCTTCCGGTTTGATCTCATGAGGTTTTGCGAATGTTTGTTAGGTTTTAACTTCGGTAAACATTCGGCTTTGAATCCTGAGAAATTTCCTCCAAGTGCTGTGGCTGTGCCGGGCCTTCGGCCATCACTGCCACACAACAGCCAGTCCTGGGGCTCCGCCTGAAGCCAGAGGCACCCTGGTCGCCGAGCCCGAGAGGCTGCGACACTGCCACCCCTTGCACCCAGTCTCTGCTCCCCCTGGCGCCCGTCCTGGACGTGAAGAAGAACTGTTTTAGCTCCAGCTGTTTACAACATTTGATACAAACGTCTTCCCCGTTCTTCCAGGCCTTAGGACTTATGTGACCTTGTGTAGCTGCTCACTGGTGGCACAAACCCCTGTAAATTGAGATCTCCCACAAATTAAACTGGAAACAGTTTCCCCTCTTAAAAGTCAGACAGAAAAAAAAAATGTTGAGAGAACTGAGCTTGGCGTGGGCTTCCTTTCAAAAGTATGCCTTGATTTAGAATCTGATTTTCAGTCTGTCAGTAAGCGATTTACCCATATCCCTTTGTTACAAGCATTTTTAACAGGTTTAGTAGGATTTGTAAGAAACACAGTAGACTCCTTCCCGAATCTGGGTCTCTTATGGCTGTAGGGGTGGAATGAGGCTCAGTTATGGAGGGTGCTGTGAGAGTCCAGGCTCGGCCAGGTCGGGTCCGGGAAGGGTGTCCTCGGTGGTGCGGGGTCCTGTAGCGATGAGATGGCTCCTTGTAGGAGTGAGTCCAGGCTCGGCCCCATGGCGTCCTGGGCAGTGACCCCAGGCTCGGTCAGGCAGGGGCTCGGAGGAAAGACCGCAGGCTGAGGCACACAGGCCCTGCAGGAGTGAGTCCAGGCTCTGTCTCGCAGGCTTCTACAGGCCTGAACCTGGCCCAATCACACAGGCTCCCCAAGCGCTGGATCAGGACTGCGGGTTTCCCTCTAAACCATTTTAGAGTATCAAGGAAGGGCTAGTTTATTCAACTAATATCCCTAGCACATCAGTACGGTCACTCAAGGAGCCAGCATTGCGGCACAGTGGTTTAGTCTGCAGCCTGCGATGCCACCCCCCATATGGGCACAGGTTCAAGTCCCAGCCGCTCCACTTCTGATGCAGCCCCCTGCTAACGTGCCTGGGCAGGTGGTGGAAGATGGCCCAGGTGCTTGAGCTCCTGCCAGACACCCGTGGATGGACCGGATGGAAATTCCAACTTCCTTGCATCAGCCTCACTCAGCACAGGCCGTAGTGGCTATGTGGGGAGTGAACCAGTGGATGTGATCTCTCTCTCTCTCCCTCTATCTCTCTCCCTTTCTCTCCCCCCCCCGTCTCTCTCCCTCCCCCTTTCTCTCTGTCTCTCCCCATCTCTGTCACTGTTACTCTGCCTTTCAAAGAAATATTGTTTACACAAGACAGATACAATGACAGATGGTCACTCACCGGCAGTCACATTGACCACTGTAGCCCCTTCTCTGATTTTATTCGTTGTCTTGTGCTATTGTTGCACAATCTGCTTTTTCGATTCAGGATATAAAACAGTGGGGCCGTGCGAGGTGGAAACCCAGACACTTGAGAAGAAACCCTGGGAAGTCATGACAGAGCGCTTTGGCAGTCAGGCAAGACAGCGACTGTAGTTCGAAGGGGCCCAGAGAGTGCCCCGTGGAGTCCAGACTCCCCCTCACCAGCCCCGAAGGCCGGCGATGAGCGAGGCCTGGAGGAATGCAGGCTCCCTCTACCAGAGCTTCTGCCTGCTTTCAAGGGGACGTTGCCCTCCCGGCCACCGAGGGCAAGGGCAAACGCTCTGGGGGAGCTACCATCCGAAGGCTCCCCAGTTTTGCAGATGTAACAGACGAAATCGAACTTTTCCACTTGCTCTCAGAGACAGGACTGTGGAAACTATCACTCACGAAGAAGGCAGAGAGGACAACAGACCCCCGGGCTACTCAGATGTTGGAACTGGCTGGCCACGACCTTAGAATACTTGTCCTGGTTGTGTCTGAAAGACGATGGAAGATTTAGTGGAAGAAAAAGAAAAAAAATTAATGAGAATTGTTATCTCTCGAAATGGCCAACTGATAATTTTCAGAGAGAAAATACGATATCCAACACTAGGAACTTTCAAGACAGGTTTAACAGCAGGACATACAGAGCAAGGATTTATCCAAGTGGAAAACAGAAAATAGCCAGTACCACGTAGGAGACCCCGAATACAAAGGAGACTACTAGACAGACATGGACGTGGGGAAAACGCATGGGAGGCGGCGTGCAGACAAATCCCAGTGACCCCTCCTCTGCACATACACGCCCTGTGTGTGTCCTCTCACCCCTGGACGTGGGCTGGACCCAGAGACTCACCTCCAGAGAGCAGGACACAGCAGAAGAAATGGCACTTTGACGGTGAGGACGTGGAGGCGCAGGCGGCCTGTGTAATTCCCGCAGTCCATCCGCGTGATAACGGCAGAGACAACGTGTACGCCAGCTTTGGCTGAGACCCCGTTTCACAGTAACTCCACCACGCTTTTTCCATGATTGAAAACTTCCGTAAACAGGGAATGGAAGGGAGCGCTGTTAGCTTGACGAAAGTCTCCCGCTAACATCTCAGCGCGCCTCGAAACTACTGCTGCCTTGGTCCGGTTTCCATTGCTATAGCAGAAACACTGGAGGCTGCGTAACTTATCAAGAAAAGAGGCTTTCCAGCCGACTGTTCTGGAAGTCCCGGGCAAGGTGGTGCCTCTTGTTGGCCTCCGGGGAGGGCCTTGTGCTCTGCGGCTCACAGCAGGAAGTGGACAATTAAACAGAGCACACAGAAGACCGCGTGTGTGTGAGGGAGGAAGCCGAGGATCTCTGTAGCAGGGCAACCCCAGGGCACCTGGCTCGTCCTGGTGAGGCCTAGGCCAGTCCCCACCGATGACCGTGGCGTCCCGTGACCCGTCAACCTCCCCTGGTTTCACTTCCCTGTATCTCAGGACGGTGACACCGGGCACCAAGATTCTGACGCACAAACCTGAGGGCACAAATCACAAATCATAGCGATGACCACGAAATAAGAAGTCCCACAGCTTGTTTACATCACTGTCCTCACAGGACAGACATCACAGCAAAATGACTTTTAGAAACAAAGGATTGGACTCAGTACGAGGGGGCAGGAGGCACTTCATTCACAAAAAACTTGGATGCGTGTGCTTTGAGCTACACCTTGGAAAGCTTGACGTCGTCCTGCGTAACTCAGAATTCACCCAGGCTAAAGCTGCTGCTCTTCAAGGACACTTTCCCAAGACATTCAAGGATCAGGAGAGAAAGAGGAGGAGGGAGAATGGGAAAGGGACGGAGGAGGAGGGGGGAAGAGGAGAGGGAGGAGGAGGAGGAGAGGGGGAGGAGGAGGAGAGGGAGGAGAAGGAGAAGGAGGAGGAGAGGGAGGAGGAGGAGAGGGAGGAGGAGGAGAGGGAGGAGGAGAGGGAGGAGGAGAGGGAGGAGGAGAGGGAGGAGGAGAGGGAGGAGGAGGAGAAGAGGGAGGAGGAGAGGGAGGAGGAGGAGGGGGGAGGAGGAGGGGGAGGAGGAGGAGGAGAGGGAGGAGGAGACGGAGAGGGGAGGAGGAGGGGGGAGGAGGAGAGGGGAGGAGGAGGGGGGAGGAGGAGGAGGAGAGGGAGGAGGAGGAGAGGGAGGAGGAGGAGGAGAGGAGGAGGAGGAGGAGAGGGGGGAGGAGGAGGAAGAGATGGAGATGAGGGAGACAGGGAGGGAGGGAGAAAAAGATAAAGGGAGGAAGGACAAGGAAGGAAACAAATCTACGCAGACTCCAGGTCAACAGCTGATTAGGACGGAAACAAGGCCGGAAGTGACAAATGCAGAGCCACGAGGAAAAGCCACAAAACTGCCAAGCGAGTTTTCTGTATCCTTGGAGAAACTGCTCTCCCAAAAATAAGGAGACATGAGGCCGTTCCAGAGAAGCAAAACGGGACGCAGCTCACAGCTAGCCGACCTCTATAATGAGGATAAATATATATAAATATATAACTATAATTAAGGATGAATATCTAAACTCACATCGGCCAAAATGGACATTAATATGAAATTTTTCACAAAGAAGGAATTTCAGAAAGAAAATTAAGCTAACTGATCAAGAAAATAGAATGATTATAAATATATATAAACAAAGCTGGCGCTGCAGCTCACTAGGCTAATCCTTGGCCTGTGGTGCCGGCACACTGGGTTCTAGTCCTGGTCGGGGCACTGGGTTCTGTCCCGGTTGCCCCTCTTCCAGTCCAGCTCTCTGCTGTGGCCCAGGAGTGCAGTGGAGGATGGGCCAGGTCCTTGGGCCCTGCACCCGCATGGGAGACCAGGAGAAGCACCTGGCTCCTGGCTTCAGATCATCGTAGCATCCACTTGGGGGATGGGGTGTGAAACAGCGGCCATCTTGGGAGTGAGACGGCGGCCATCTTGAGGGGTGAACCAACAGAAAGAAGACCTTTCTCTCTGTCTCTCTCTCACTGTCTGACTCTGTCCAAAAAAAAAAAAATAAACAAAAATAAACAAAATAACAGTCATAATATGCCTGACACAACACTGATAGAACTGAAATGAGAAATAGATGTTTGTCTAAGAGCAGTTGGAAATTTAATGCACAACTTTTTATAGTTGATAGAAGACCACGGAGAAAACAGAGGACTCAATTATGATTCAGCTAAAATTAGCAGGCGTCCCCGGAACGCTGCCCCCAGCAGATCACACACACTACTCCCGGGAACAGACCACATGGAGGCCCCAACACAAATCTCAATAAATTTTAGAAAATTGACATTGCACTATGGTTCTTCTCTGACCACAATAAAACAAAATTAGAAACAAGCAGCTGCAGGCTATTTGGGATATTTTTAAAATATGTCAAAATACTGCACTTCAGCTCTGAACAACCAGCGACCCAAAGAAGAAATCCCAAGAAACACAGGAAGCAGGAGTGCTCGTGGGAATATTTCTCTCTGAAACCAACATTTTTTTATTGAAATTTTTTCAAAAGATTGATTTATTTGTTTGAAAGGCAGAGTTACAGAGAGAGAGACAGAAGGAGAGAGAGAAAGAGAAAGAGAGAGAGATCTTCCATCTGCCAGCTCACTTCCCAAATGGCTGCAATGACCAGGACTAGGCCAGGCCAAAGCCAGGAGCCAGGAGATTCTTCTGGGTCTCCCACGTGGGTGCAGGGGTCCCAAGCACTCGGGCCGTCCCCCACTGCTTCCCCAGGCCATAGCAGAGAGCTGGATCGGAAGTGGGGCAGCCGGGACACAAATGGGCACCCATATGGGATGCCGGCACTGCAGACTGCAGCGTAACCACTGTGCCACAGCACCGGCCCCCTGAAACCAGCATTTAAAAAGATCTCAATTCAGCAACCCAATAATTCACCTTAAGAAAGTAGAAAAAGAGTAGTAAACTACACTCAAAGAGAAAGGAATAAAAGGATAAAGATTAGAGCAGAGTTAAGCCAAATAAACACTTTTAAATCAAAAACAATGAGATCAAAATCTAGTTCTCTGGAAAAAAATTGGCAAAACTTTAACTAAGCAGAACAATAAAAGAGAGAAAATTCACATTACCAAACGAGCAACGGAACTGGAGATGTTCTGAGAGAGTTGATAGAAACAGAAGGCATCCTCATCCACACGGCGTTTGAGCCCAAGGCACAGGTGCTAAGGACAGGACATTAACCATGATGGCCACAGAGGATCCCCCCCACAAGAACAAAGGTGACTCAACACACAGAAAGTCAACAGCACAATATACCACACTAACAGGATTAAGAAAAAGCATCGTGACTCAGGCAGAGATGTTGTTGGACAAAGTGTCAGCTGTACATGGTAAAAGCACTTCAATGTGGTCAGAGGGAAGACCTCTGCCTGCCCGGCGGAGAGCGGCGATAGGTGCTGGCGACACCGCACCTTGAGGAGGATGGGAGCTTCCCCTCTTACGAGGCCAGAGACGAGAAAAGGGTCTCCTCTCCTGCTGTCTTTTTTTTTTAAGATTTATGTATTATTTGTTTGAATGTCAGAATTACATAGAGAGAGAAGGAGAGACAGAGAGAGAGAGAGAAAGAGAGAAAGAGAGGTCTTCTATCTGCTGGCTCACTCCCCAACTGGCCGCAATGGCTGGGGCTGTGCTGATCTGAAGCCAGGAGCCAGGAGCTTCTTCCAGGTCTCCCACGTGGTTGCAGGGGCCCAAGCACTTGGGCCATCTTCCACTGCTTTCCCAGGCCACAGCAGAGAGCTGGATGGGAAGTGGAGCAGCCAGCACTCCAGCTGGCGCCCATATGGGATGACGACACCGCAGGCAGCGGCTTTACCCACTACGCCACAGCACTGGCCTCTTCTCTTGCTACTTTTATTGAACAGTGCCCTAAAGGAATTCTAGATGGAGAGCATTCAGATTAGGAAAGCAAACACCCAAGAATTTTATAGGTGATGTGTGCTGAATGGAGAAAAAGTAAAGAACACACACACACACGCACACACACTGTTAGTGAGCTCATCACAATTACAAGATCAAGAACAACATGCAGAAGTTGTATTGCTTTACACAGACAATGCGATTTCAAAAACAAGATTATGAATGACATTTCATCTACAGTAACAGCCAGAGAATGAAATACTTGGAAACGAGTTTTTAAAGGGGGTACAAAATTATGACCTGAAAACTCTGGAAGACTGGTGAAAAAAGTTAAAGACTGGAATACTCGGAGAGACACCCATGCCCCTCCCCACCTGAACAATGACCGTGTCCCCACATCGCCATCAAAACTCCAGCTGCATCTTGTGAAAATCCACCAGTGTAGCATAAAATTCGCATGGAACTTCAGGGGACCCCCAAAGACTGACCCCAGAAACAGCAAATTTGGAGTCCTCGAACCTACACAAATCAACCTTGTGAGCTCGGATTAGACGGCAGCTTCTGAAACGTGACTTCAAAGTGAGAAGCAAGAGGAGGAGATGAATTTAACTTCATTAAAGTTAAAGAGCATTATCGAGCAAGTTCTGAAAAGACCGCCCAGAGTGGGGGAAATATTTGCAGAGTGTCTCCCGAGGGTCTAGCACGCAGAGCACCCAGCACACCTCAGCCACAGCAGAGAAACGGCCAAGAGCACACGCAAAGACGGCCTCCACCGCTCGTCACCAGGGAAACACGACTCAGTATAATGAGCCACCGGCAGACGCTGGACAAATCGAGTCACAGAGCCACCGACAGACGCTGGACAAATCGAGTCACAGAGCCACCGACAGACGCTGGACAAATCGAGTCACAGAGCCACCGACAGACGCTGGACAAATCGAGTCACAGAGCCACCGACAGACGCTGGACAAATCGAGTCACAGAGCCACCGACAGACGCTGCGTGGCCGTAAAACAAAGCTGAACATAAACGCGGGCAAGGATGCAGACTGGAGGGCTCCTGTCACTCCTGCTGGAGGAGAGACGCGGATCCTGTCTCTCCTGAGAACCGAAACTGCGATCAAGCAAACGCTTGTGCCCAGATGTTCACTGTGGCATTGTTGGTGAAGCCGAAGTGCAGGAACAATCCACGTGCTCACTAGCCACTGAGAGATACAGCGTAGTCACGCGATGAAACACTATGCAGCTGTGAAAGGCAATGCAGCACTGATGTGCTCCTCATCTTAAGTGAGCCTTGACAATTTTTTTAAAGATTGATTTATTTATTTGAAAGGCAGAGTTAGAGAGACGAGAGAGAGAGAGAGAGAGAGAGAGAGATCTTCCATCCGCTGAGTCACTACTCAAAAAGCTGTAACAGCCAGAGCTGGGCCAGGCTGAAGCCAGGAGCCAGGAGCATCTTCCAGGCCTCCCACGTGGGTGCAGGGGCCCAAAGACTTGGGCCATTTTCCACTGCTTTCCCAGGTGCGTTAGCAGGGAGCTGGATTGGACATGGAGCAGCCAGGAGTCAAACTAACGCCCATGTGGGATGCCGGCACCGTAGGCGGTGGCTTTACCCGCTGTGCCACAGTGTCAGCCTCAAGCCTTGAAATTTCTATACTAAGTAAAAGAACCTGCGCATAGGCTGACTGATTCCGTCTGCACTTAAATATTCAGAATAGACAGAAACGCAGGGCAGAATGCAACTTACTGCTTTCGATGGTCTGGGAAAGTGGCTGCGTACTGGGTAATGGCTTCTTTCCATGGTGATAAAAATGTTCTGCATTGGGCTATGATGAGGGCTTTATTGTGAGCACGCTAAAAGCACTGAATTGTGTCCTTCAAAATGGTGCAAAGGATAAAACCCAAGTGAAGGGGCCGGCGCTGTGGTGTAGTGGGTAAAACCGCCCCCTGCAGTGCTGGCATCCCTCATGGGCACTGGTTCGAGATTCAGCTGCTCCTCTTCCGATCCAGCTCTCTGCTATGGCCTGGGAAAGCAGTAGAAGATGGTCCAAGTCCTTGGGCCCCTGCACCCACGTGGGAAACCTGGAAGAAGCTCCTGGCTTCAGATCGGCACAGCTCTGGCCGTTGCGACTGTCTGGGAAGTGAACCAGTTGACGGAATACCTCTCTCTCTCTCTCTCTCTCTCTCTCTCTCTCTCTCTCTCTCTCTCCCCCCCTGTGCCTCTCTTTCTCTCTCTGTATGACTCTAACTTTCAAATAAATAAATAAATAAATCTTTTTAAAAAAGCCTAAGTGAATTTTACTTCCATTTAAAAAAAATACCTTGATTGAAGCACGCTGACTACAACAGCCAGTGGAAACTGCAGAAGCAAATACGAAGACTCACTGACTGGCTATCTTCAACTGTTAATTTACAAACCACGCTACTTGGGGCAATAGGAAAATGGTGTAGGAATAAGCACACACAGCAATGAAAAACAGACTCAGGAAAGAACGGGCGCTTGGTCCCAGTACTGCAGGCGCTGAGACAGGTCATGCAAAGACGGGAACTCATCGGTGCTGGGACAACTGCTTTGTACGATGGAAACAACACTAACAGCAATGATACCACACCGCAAAATAAGTCCCCAGCTTGTACGAAAGAACCCACTTCAAAGGCAATATTTTAAACCTCTAGAAGAATAAATCGAAGAATATGTTTATAAAGGTGAGATTTATTTAATGAACTCCAAAAGCAACAAAAGTGAAATAAAAATGATCCATTAAAATTATGCCATGAATCATACCATAAAGAGTTAAAATCATACCATAAAGAGTTAACTAAGCTACAGGGGCCGGCGCTGTGGTGTAGTAGGTTAAGCTCTGCCTTTAGTGCTGGCATCCCATCTGGGCGATGGTTTGAGTCCCAGCTGCCCCACTTTTGACCCAACTCCCTGCTAATGTGCCCGAGAAAGCAGCAGAGGGTGGCCCAAGTCCCGGGCCCCCTGCACCCTGTCGGGGACCCAGATGAAGCTCCTGGCTCCTGGTTTCGACCTGGCCTAGCCCTGGTCTTTGTAGCCATTTGGGGAGTGAACCAGTGGATGGAAGCCCTTTCTCTCTGTCTCTTCCTCTCTCTGTCTATGACTCTACCTCTCAAATAAATAAATAAAGCTTAAAAAAAAAAAAACTAAGCTTGGGGCTGGCACCGTGGTGCACTAGGTTAATCCTCTGCCTATGGCACCGGCATCCCATATGAGCACCGGGTTCTAGTCCCGGTTGCTCCTCTTCCAGTCCAGCTCTCTGCTGTGGCCTGGGAAGGCAATGGAGGATGGCCTGAGTGCTTGGGCCCTACACCCCATGGGAGACCAGGAGAAGCACCTGGCTCCTGGCGTTGGATCAGTGTAGCTCTGGCTGTTGCGGCCGCTTGGGGGGTGAACCAACGGAAGGAAGACCTTTCTCTCTCTCTGTCTCTCTCTCTTTCCCTCTCTCTCTCTCTCTCTCTCACTATCTGTAACTCTGCCTGTCAACTAAATACATAAAATCTTAAAAAAAAAAAAAAAACTAAGCTACAGATTTGTAGACCTAAGAACTTTATAACTCACGTAGCAGAAAAGTATTACAAGCCAAGATAAATCATGCATATGTATTTATACACACATATTTTATACATACTTATACATATTTATACACACATATATTTATTCATATCTACATACATATACATGTGCATGTTTACATACACATATACATATAAACACATGCATATATCAATAAGAGTCATAGATACAATCTCAGATAGTGAATTTTTCAGTATAAAACAATAACAAAAATTCACCAAAGACAGAACAAAAATGAACAATTGACAAATGAGAAGATTCCAAGCTCCTGGGTGTTGCAAATAAATGCTAATGAAATTACAAGAAGTTTAGTGCCATAACCAAGAGACTGAAAGTGTGCACATTTGACTTACACAGAACGATTTCCACTCAAATTGGTAGAAAACTCAGAGTTGGCATAACAGTTTTCTGTGATTTGAGTATGATGTAGCCTCTGAACCCGCTCAGGACGTCAACCCCTGCAGTACTAAGTCAGTGCTCCTCGGGGGTGAAGAACCCGGCGTGGCGCTTGGGGGAGCTCCGTGGAAGGCCCTGGTCCATGGAGGAGTGCCTGCTGGGAGCGCTGTGGGCCCAGCCTCGCTGCTCCCTCCTCGCCCTGTGCCTCTGCTCACACGCTCTGCGCTTCCTGCTGCTGCCCCCAGAGGTCCAGTAGCCGGGCCACCTGATCTCGGACACCATCTCTGGACCAGGGAGCTGAAGATAACTCTTTCCTTCATAAAGCTGGGGGATTCATCATGGCAGCAAACGCTGACTAATACTGAATGCAAAGGAAGTGTGTTAGTTCACAGAACCGGAAGTTACAAGGTCTGTCCAAGCTTTAGGTTGTTCCTCTGTTGATTGGTCTTGGATTTTTTTCTCTCTGATTCCTTTCCCTCTATGTTACATTCCATTTTTTTAAAAAAAAATTATTTGTTTGAAAGTCAGAGTTACACAGAGAGAGAGGAAAGTCAGAGAGAGAGAGAGAGAGAGAGAGAGAGAGAGAGGTCTTCCATCTGCTGGTTCACTCCCCAAATAGCTGCAATGGCTGGAGTTGGCCAATCCGAAGCCAGGAGCCAGGAGCTTCTGGGTCTCCCACCTGGGTGCAGGGGCCCAAGGACTTGATCCATCTTCTACTGCTTTCCCAGGCCACAGCAGAGAGCTGGATCAGAAGTGGAGCAGCCGGGTTTCTAAGCAGTGCCCATACGGATGCCGGCGCTGCTACCCCACAGCACTGGCCCCTGCATTCCTCCTAAGGCTGCCTCCCCTTCACCAGCTTGACCCAAACATGTCTTCTCTTTATTCTCCTTCTAATTCATTCTCTGACGACACACGAGACAGTTCAATTACTGCACCCACGGCCTGGTGACCGAGAGGCTAATGTTGCTCAGGGCTGTTCAGCTGACAAGAGACGGCTGTGCTGCAGCCTCCACGGACTGAAACACCATAGTGCCTGCATTATTTCTGGCCAGCACTGACCAGCATGACCAGCATGAGCAGCACTGACCAGCATGACCAGCACTGACCAGCGTGACCACCATTAGCGGCACTGACCAGCACTGACCAGCATGGACAGCACTGACCAGCATGACCAGCATGAGCAGCACTGACCAGCACTGAGCAGCATTGAGCAGCATGACCAGCATGACCAGCGTGAGCAGCACTGACCAGCACTGAGCAGCATGGACAGCACGGTGCCCAGATGACTAACAGCACTGTGTCCACTTAACCACAGCCCGGGCCCTTGTGAACGTATTGAATGGGCAGGCTGTCGAGAAGTGAACTTGTGATTACGACACACTGGGATACGGGCAGGGGTCCTGGATGCAGAGGATACGGCAACTTCCCGCCCGGGAAACACCAGTCCTGGGTGCTGGGGAACGCGTCGGTGGAGCACCGAGCCGCCCTCTCCCCACGGTCTCCCTCTCCCCGGAACAAGTCTGAATAGGCAGCTTGGACCATCAGAGTGCTGAGGCTCTGCTGGGTGCCACGCCATCGGCATCTGGGTCAGCCACAGCACCCCCAGAGAAGTCCACTCCCTGTGCTTGGGAACTTGGGGGCCCAGGGAAAGCAGAGCCCCCCCATCGCGAGGGGCAAACGCTGCAGACGGCTCTCAGCTTCCTCCTCCTCGCTGCGCGAGTGCAGGGGGCCTGCTGAGGGCTGTCACGGAATCCCGCCCAGCGCGTGGCAGTCACTGACCGCGGATGGACGCTGCCTCCCCAGGCCTCACCGATTGCTCGCAGAGACGGAATCAAGCCTATCAGGTTTTGACCTTGAGAATGTGTGCTGGCCACTTCAATACGATCACGCCTCTCCCTCTACCCAATAGCACCCGTGGGAAACCCCTCTTCCGGGTGATTCAAGGGGCTCTCCTCTGGGAACAGCCTGCGTCCTGTCCATGCTCTGGTGCTCTACGGATACTCAGACAGACGCACTCTCCAGCTGACCAGAGAGCTGACCCGACGCCCTCCAGAGGAATCCCAGAAGTCAGGGCTCAGAGGCAGTGCAGTCCCGTGCGGTGTGCACACGTCCTCAAAGATGCCACTCGTCCCCAGGATCTGCGCGGCTGACCAGGAACTTGCAGTAAACCGGTTTCCGGGGGAGGATGCACGACTTGAGGAATTCCTTTATTCCGGTGATCGCTCTAGAACCGATGACTTTTTCTCGGTGATTCAGCACTGGGTCAGCTGTATCCACCTTGTTCATCAGCCTATAGCTTTGTTGAAAGCCGTGACTATGGAAGTATGTTTTATTGGCAGTATAACAAATTCTGTAGCTGATTTCTATTTCTTTCACATTATTTTAGGAGTATCTATTTTTAATTAGATCATTTATTTTGTATAAGTGACAGACAAAGAGAGAGACAGACAGAGAGCTCCTCTGGGTTGGTTCCCTCCCCCAATGCTCACAATGGCTGGCGCTGGGCCCAGTCAAAGCCGGGAACCAGGACCTCCATCCAGGTCTCCCACGTGGGAGGCAGGGGCCCAGCAGAAGCCATCTGCTGCCTTCTGGGGTGCACATTAGCAAGAAGGTGAAATCCAGAGTGAGACCGGGACTGGAATCCAGCACTCCCATGTGGGACGCCAGTGTCCCGGCCAACAGCTCGACCACGAGGCCAAGTATGTGGGCCAGAGGGGGCATCGCTACACGTGCCGTAAGACTGCGCTCTGCCTTCCAGCGTTCACGGGGCACAAGACCCGGAGAAGCCCCGTCTGCAGAGCGGCCGGCACACGCGCCACACACGGGCAACCCTGGGAAGGACTCCTCCGGTTCATTGTTTCTTCTATAAAATGAGCAAACTGAGGCTCAAGGGCTTGACCAACTTAGTTAAATGCACACCGCTTCTTAGCAAAGAATATAATCGCAACTCAGTCTTGTTGAAACCTACTTAAATATTATTTTTAGAAAAAGCGCACAAACAACTTGAATTACCAAGAAAACAGTGAAACAAATTAAAATGTCAAGTGCATGCCCTTCAGAAGAAGTCTCAAGGACTCCGTTTCTGCAGCATGTTCTAACAGCTACGGTGCTATTATTAGACGCTCCCTTGTCAAAGCTTCGGGAAACAGTGTCACACCGCTGGATAGATCCGTCTCAGCGTTTCCCAGAATCCTTCACTTATGAATGAATCTTGAAAAGGAAAAATCACGTACATCATTTCTCAACTTATTTAAACAGTGGAAATTGCTTTTCTTGGAACATTTTAAGGTTCTGGTGTTCTCAAGAATAAACTTGAAAACATACCAGCTTATTAATTTAACTCTTTGTGAAGAGATTCAAGATGAGGTATCACATCACAGTTAAACATTCTAAAAATTATAACAAAGCTCCTTCTGATGTTTAAGAAAACTTAAGTATTAAAAAGTTCTCAAAAATCTTGAATATTCTAAGTAAACAATATCCTTGATCAAAAAATTTGACCAAAAAACTGAAGTCTCAAAAGAGGAAACACAAATATTTAGTTTTACACATTTATGTTATTATTTAAGATCATATAATTGGTCCACAGTTTAATATACAAGTATCAATTTATATCCCCATGTGTTATTTACTACAATAAAAAGGGCTCAGTTAAAAATAACTGAAATTTTTGCAAAGAATGGAAAATACATTAGCAATTTGGTTTAAGAACAAAGCGGTCACAGAAGTAGAATTTAATTCTCCTGATTTTGCTGCACTTTCAGTTCTTAGGCCCCTGGTTCTCGGTCCCAGCCATGGTGCCTCCACCTTCAGAAAGTTTAACATGGTGGCAAGGTACTTCTTGACTCTGCCGCCATCGTGTGGATACCGGGTTTATTAAATGTCAGAACAGGGCAAGGCTTGACAAGAACAGGCTGGGTCTTTAGGTTTGTTTAAAGGCCTCTTGTCCCGGGGCTCTGAACTCCCTGGTGGGTCTCCACGAGATCCCGGAGGTGTTTAAAACTCCTGTGCACTGGGACATGTTTGGGGGAAGTTTGCGTTGCAGCCTCAAGATGGAGTAGCCACGAGGAGTCAGGAACTGTTGGCATGAGTTATGCCAGCACCAATGTGGTTCTGAAAACAATTGAAATTTATTTTCGGTGGGAGCACTCTACTCCCAACAAAAAGCATCTCATAACAATAAGAGAAGATACGCATAGATACATGTGTGTACCCTTGATGGCCTCGCACGGACAGAGAGGTCGGCACCTGACCTTGTTGTGCACGGAGCTTCACCGATACCTCTCCTTTCGGTCGTCCGTGTCTCCCCCGTAAGAGGAGTGAAGCTTGCCCAGGACACTGGGGACGAGAGCTGAAGCCTCCTGGGAACCTAAGTCGTGAAACGAGTGCGCAGCTGGCCCAAGGCTCCGTCTTCGACACAACAGGACTTTGTGGTCATAACTGGGGAAAAGCAATGTTGGTCCTGACATCTGCTAATTCCAACAGCAACGCTTTCGCTCACTGAAACTGAAACTCAGTAACAGTGAGCTGCTCTCTTAAACAGAATCCGAGCGTATTACGCCGAACAGCAGAGAGGGCCACGGCCGTGTCTGCACCAGGGAGGCTTTGGGGTTTTCTCAGCAGCTGGCAGAGCTGCCGCTCATCGTCTCTGTGCTGAAATCCGGACCCTGGACACTGGATCCACATGACGAAGTTAATCCACCTGGGGGATCATCTGAGCAGGCCCGGCTGTCGTCCCCAGGGCCTCAACGTGACAACCCGTGTGTGGCATCTGGTCTGCCACAGATGGTCACGTGCCCTCCAGAACAAAGATGTCTGAACCCTCCGGGGAAGCTCTCCACGGTGCTCTGGCACTGCCCAAGGTGGCCACTCCCTCCACAGTGCTCCGGCATCGCCCTAGGTGGACACTCCCTCCATGGTGCTCCAGTAATACCCTAGGTAGACGCTCCCTCCACAGTGCTCCAGCATCGCCCTAGGTAGACGGTCCCTCCACGGTGCTCCGGCATCACCCTAGGTAGCCAATAATCAATTCCGCACCGTGAGAATACCTATGTGGATTAGCCAGCTCGTCAGACAGCTTTTAGAATTTGGCTATGAGAACCAGATTCAAACCTTGGCATTCAGAGGGGTGGCCTGCCCTATCCATTGCTATTTCCAATGTGGCTGGAATCTAGAAACTGTCAAGTTGCTCAGTTTGTAGATTTCTCCCCAGGACAGACCACAGCTTTAATGGTTAGACGTTCCTGCCTGCCGGGTAGGATGGTCCTGTTTCTATGTAACTTACCGATGTTATGCTAATATTGCTTTTTCAAAGTATTGTTGACTATCCAGTTTCTGAAAATGCTCACGGAGGCAGCTTTTCAGTTAACAGAATGAAGTTTTGACCCCTGGTCCTTCTGCATGAGTGTGTGAAAAGTACACTTGAGGTGACCTTGGATCATCTGTTAGCACACACATGCAACGTTAGCCAAGTGGGGGTAAAAGACTGAACTCATGTAAATGAGGACAGGTAGTGTAGACGTTACGTTTCCCTCCGTTCTCCCAGGGACTGGGTAGGTGCATCATTTTCCATACGAAGTTCTTACAAAAACGCCATGCAACGCCTCCCTCAGCGATGAGTTTGTAAGCCTGTGTTTTCTTGAACTAAGAACTGAAGATGACAAGAATTGAATGGCCTGTTGACAGTACCTGCCAGCAGCCAAATGCATAGAATGTGCACAAGATTTTATTAAGCTGAAGTCCAGTGCTGCGTCTTCAAGTCAGTTCTCACAGGAGCCAAGTCCACCTGTACAGGGCTGACCCACTTCTGAAGAGCTGCCCGAAATAAGGTCACTCAGTATCTTAGCCACGCGTGTTAAAGTCGGAGCCACTCTGTTTTCTCTGCCCGTTCCCAGTAAAGAGATCGTCTCTGGAATACCTCCATAGACTTCACGGTGCTAACCAGAGCATGCAGTTGGCCTCATGTGGGCCTAAGGGGCCCTCAGCTCTCGAGTCACAGGCCAGAACCCCAGCTCTGTCTCCTGCAAAGTGAGAACATGGAGGGGGAGCCCTGTCCTCGAGGCCCCAGGGTGGTGAGATGGGAGGAAGACGAGCTTGGGAGTTGGACGCCGGCTCCGCCAGCTGATGGCTTTCCTGGTTACAGGAGGGAGATGAAGGCAATCAGCCTTCGTGTTGAAGAGACGACTGTGCAGAGCCGTGGCCAGCGGCTGGGCTTCCGGGAACACTCATTTATCTGCTTGCAGAACCTCCCAGTCCCTCTGCCCACGGTGACACGAAGCAGAGTAAACCCAAAACCAGCGGGAGCGAGCGTCCCCCGAAGGTCCCCCTCAAAAGTGGGAAGGGAAGTCCGTGGGGAGCTGTCCACACCCGCTGACCCCGCGACCTGTCTCCAGCCCGCTCCTCCCAGCACTCGAGCCAGCTTCTGCCCCTGCAGTCACTGCGGCCCCCAGGGACCGCTCTCCTCGGTCATGTCAGGGCCACGGCCCCTCGGCCCCTGGCTTTCCCACCCTCCGAGCGTCCTAAGGCGACCGTGGCAACAACCGTCTCCACACCCTCTGCAGGAGCCATGCACTCTGCGGGGTCTCGCTCAGAAGCCTGTCTCCTGGCCGGCAGAGCGACTCCTGCTCCATGGCGACATCCAGACGCCCTTGAACGTCCCTCAGAGCCAACGTGTCAAAGAGGAAACTCAAGCGGACGGCAGCAGCGAAGACGTCGCTGGGGATGCCGGAATTCCATTCCAGGGCCCTGGGTTCAAGTCTCCGCTCCGCTTCCAACCCCAGCTCCTGTGACTGTGCACTCAGCGAGGCCCAGGTGACGGCCCCAGTACTGGGTCTCCGCCCCTCATGTGGGCCCTGGACCGAGTTCCTGGCTCCTTGTCTTCAGCCTGGCGTGATCCTGGCTGTTGCAGGCGTTTGGGGCGTGTCCCAGGGAGTGGAAGATCTCTCTCTCTCTCTCTCTCTCTCCCCCTCCCCCACTTCTCTCCCTGCCCTCTGCCTTTCTGTCACTCCTTCAGCCGCAAAAGGAACGACGCTGCTCGCAGTTAATTGGTCTTCAAAAGACTTTTACTTAGAAGGAGTGGGAAAGAGAATGGGGGACCGGGAGAAGGGGGAAGAGATGGCGCGCACGTTCCTTAAGGGGGAAAGCTGGCGTGCGCGCTCCTTCTCCCGCGGTCCGCTTATATACAGAATTCAACCAATCACAGTCAACCAATCACAGTCCATGCACAGAGCTCTCCAATCCGGCACTTGATCACGATCAGCTGTGGAGTCACGCAGCAGGCAGGGCATCAGCGCCATCTTGTTGTTTACCACAGTCCTCAGCTAGATGGAAAGTTCAATCAGCTGCTACATCCGCATTACTGCTATAAGCCACGTCCAGCATGGGGGTCCCATGGCAGGCCCCACATTACTGCTATATGCCACGCCCAGCATGGGGGTCCCATGGCAGGCCCCGCATTACTGCTATACGCCACGCCCAGCATGGGGGGGGTCCCATGGCAGGCCTGTCCATGGGTCCCCACACCTTTCAAACAAACAGAAGAAGTAACACAGACCTCTCCACTTCATCTCTAACCAGGACTGCCCTCAGATGCTCCCTCGTCTCCGAGGCTGGAACGCTGTCGCCAGAAGTTCCCAGGAGAAGCGGCTCCGGGAGCTCCTTGTCGAGGAGCAGGCAAAGGAGAGAGGATGGCGCGTCCCGAGACCAGCAAAAGCGGGACGCTCTGCCCGAGCTAGGGCTGGAGGGAAGAACCCGGGATCAGCCGGCCCAGGGAGAGCCAGCCCCGCCGGCCGTGGCAGCCGGAGGCTCTGCCAATACGGCACTGCATTTCTGAGCAGATGTAGGGCACAGACGGCCACGGTGCACACCCCCTGTGGTGCACACTCCCTGGTCTACACACTGGCTGCCTGCTGCCTGCCCTGCGGATCCACCAAGGGATCCACGAAGGCAGATTCTGAGGCCACCGGACAACGGGGCGCCCCCGTGCCCGCGGTTGCTCGGATGCTGGCTCCCGGACAGCTGCTGCGGGCCTGGCTGGCTGTGTGAAGTGGAGAATGTGCACTCCAGGGAAGCTGCTGACGGCGACACCTGCTGTCGGAACGCTGCTGCCCGGAGCGCCCGCAGGACACTCGCAGCACAGGCTCCCAGCTGCCCTGTGTGCAGCAAGAAGTGTCTGTCCCCGAGCGTCCTCCTGAGACTTTGCACACAGAAGCTTGTCACATGCGGAAGCTGGTATCTCGGGCTGGCAGGGGAACCCCACAAGGATCCCCGGTCACCCTCCACGGTCCTCGGGGCACAAGAAATGTCCTCGCACATGACCCTGCGTCTCCCACAGATGAGGAGCCTCACGGAGCAGAGGGTGCAGGGAGAGAAGCAGGCAGTGCAGGTCTGAGTGAAGAAGACCCGCGGAGCACAGACAATGCACTGGACCCCGGTTACTGAGGAAGCCGGCCCAGCAATGGGCGCCTACTGATTGCCAGCTGAACGACACCTGCTGAACACACAGCACAGGACCCTGCGGCCACGTGGCTCACTCGAAGCCAGCGCTGGACTCTGCTCCAGCCGTCCATCTGCTCCATGCTTGCCTTCCCTGCCTTCCACACCCAGGAGCAAAGGTCATTTGAAGAGTTCTCAGTGCTGGGCCCTGCTACCTCCACGTTTATTTACTTTAAGGCCTAGCAGCATAGGATGAGAGGGGGAGGGGAAGGGGAGGGGGAGGGGAGGAGGAGGGGGAGAGAGAGAGAGAGAGGCAGAGGGAGAGGCAGAGGGAGAGGGGAGGAGGAGGGGAGGGAGAGGGAGAGGGGAGGAGGAGGGGAGGAGGAGGGGGAGAGAGAGAGAGAGAGGCAGAGGGAGAGGCAGAGGGAGAGGGGAGGAGGAGGGGAGGGAGAGGGAGAGGGGAGGAGGAGGGGAGGGGGAGGGGAGGAGGAGGGGGAGAGGGAGAGGCAGAGGGAGAGGGAGGGGGAGGGTGAGAGGGAGAGGGAGAGGGGAGGAGGAGGGGAGGGGGAGGGGAGGAGGAGGGGGAGAGGGAGAGGAAGGGGGAAGGGGAAAGGGAGGGGGAGGGGAAAGGGAGAGGCAGAGGGAGAGGCAGAGGGAAAGGGAGGGGGAGAGGGAGAGGGAGGGGGAGAGGGAGAGGGAGGGACAGGGGGAGGGGGAGGTCTTCCATCTGCTGGCTCACTCCCCAACTGGCAGGGGCTGGGCCAGGCTGAAACCAGGAGCCTGGAACCCCATCTGGGTCTCCCACGTGGGTGGCCTGGACAGAAGCACTCGGCCGCCTTCCACTGCCTTCCCGGTGCACTAACAGGGAGCCGGCTGGACGCAGTTCTGAGCTCCAGTAAACCTTGACCCACCGTGTCCTCCTTCCACATTTCTAGCCACTAACCCTCATATGATGCCACAGCACATCACAGCACCAAACAGAAGAGGGTCTTGTCGCTGACATAGGAGCTCCACAATGACTCTGAGCTGAAGTTTACAGCAGGGGTTTTACAAAATTGCTGAAATCTTTCCCTATCGTGAAAGTTCAAGAGCAAAGTTTAAAGAAAAATTAGTGTTGATTGCAGCTGCTCCAGCTGGTTCAGGATTCCTCTGTGTTTGCTGGAACGGCTATGACTTTAAAGGACGTTCTCGTCAACTCTGAATTGTTTCAAAAGCCTGGGAACCCAGCAAACAAGATCACCATGCCCTGACTCAGTCCCCGACCCTCCTCAGTGTTTACTTAGGACGGAAATATCTGCTTTTCCGCACAGAAACCGGCCTGTGCGTGGGCGAGCCTTGAGAGAGGGCGCTGAGCACTCGCAGGAAGCAGCCAGGTCGGCGGAGCGTCACCGGGCCCGCCGTGGCACCGGCACACGGACGCAGGGCCGCTCCAAACTCAGGGCGTGGGGCGGCGAGGCCAGCGGCCCTCTGCCTCTCGGCTTCCAGGTTTTCCTCTCAGAAACGGCCACACGGGTGCTTTCCTGTGAGGAAAAGGAGCGGGACTCGGATCAGAAGAAACGGCAAAACACCGCGGAGGCAGGAGACGGAAAACCTAATTTAGCCCCGCTCCAGCCATTTTGCGGGGTCAGTGTGATGACGAGAAGTGCTTTGCTGAGCGGGGGCTGTGGCATTTCTGGTAAATGGGAACTGTGGCCCAGACGAAGGAGCCGTTTCCAAGAGGAGTGGACTGCACCAAGGAAGAGGAGAGCCCACCCAGCCCAATCCGAGATTTTTCTGCTTCAAGACTGAATGTGATTGGGTGTTACAGGACCCGAGGGGCCAGCCGAGGGGACAAGTGACTTTCCACAGCTTCAGTCAACTAAGGGAGCGTGAGGGGGTCACGAGTGGGAGACCGGGCGCTGTCCCCAGGAGCCGCGTACTCGCCCACAGCAGTCAGGGTGCCAGCCACCAGCGTCCGCTGCTCAGAACGTGCAGAGCTGTGGCTGTGCGTGGCGACAGTGTCTGGTGACACCCCCACCTCCTGCTGTGTCTGGTGACACCTCCACTTCCTCCTGTGTTGTCATGCACCCCCACTTCCTCCTGTGTCCAGTGACGCACATCTGAATTCCTTTCGCTCCCGTGGTGTCCACCTGACTTCCTCTGGACCTCACGCTGCTGCTGTTGAGGTCCAGGCTCCCACCCCAATCCATTCCCAGCCACCTGGGCTCTGTCCGTCCTCAGCCCTATGCCCCTGGTTCGGTTCCAAAGCCACTTACACATTCCGAGTCCCACAAGTCCTGGTGTGGATGCAGCTCGGCCTGCTGCAGACTCCCTGCCCGACAGCGACTCCGTCTGCAGCACAGCTGGGCCACGCTGCGGGTCCCAGAGGCTGGGGTGGAGACGCCACACTGGGCTCATCTGAAGCCTGGTGGCTCGTGAGCTACTTCTCACTGCTGGCAGGATCCGCTCCCAATCACAAACGCACAGCCACAGACACCTACACACCTGAACATTGAGAAAACTCCTATCACACAACTCGTGGATGAAAGAATAGAGACGAAATTCAAAGAAAAAGGACAATGAACACACTACCTATCAGAAGATGGAGGAGTCATCTGAAGTGGTAATGAAAACAAACAATAAATGCATTTACCAATAAAAATTAAAGGGTGAAAATAAGTGAATGAGGGGCCGGTGCTGTTGTGTAGCGGGTAAAGCCACTGCCTGCAGTGCCGGCATCCCACATGGGCACCGGTTCAAGACCCGGCTGCTCCACTTCTAATCCAGCTCTCCGCTGTGGCCTGGGAAAGCAGTGGAGGATGGCCCAAGGCCTTGGACCCCTGCACCCACATGGGAGACCAGGAAGAAGCTTCTGGCTCTTGGCTTCAGACGGGCCCAGTTCCAGCCGTTTTGACCGTCTGGGGACTGAACCAGCGGATGGAAAACCTGTCTCTCTCTCTCTCTCCACCTCTGCATCTTTAACTCTGCCTTTCAGATAAATAAATAAATCTTTGAAAAAAATAAGTGAATGAAACTTCTACCTCAAAAATAAAAGTAGAAAAAGAATAGCAAAGTAAACCAAAAGAAAGCTGTATAGAGGAAATAATTAAAAAGCAGAAACTAATTAGACAGAATTACAAATAGCAAAGACCAATAACCAAACTTATGCTTTTTTAATTAACAAAAGAGACATAGAACTAACTAGCTTAATTAGGAAGAAAAGGGAGAAATCACAAACTTAAATAAGAAATGATGTGTGGAAAGACAATCGTTGAACAAGCAGAATCAAATCTGTATGTAAGACAAGTGTACTCTGCAAACATTTGTAGAAATAAATTTGAAAACCCACATGAGATGGGCATCGTTCTAGGGACGCAGGAATTACCAAAATCGTGCCAGCAGAGTGAGAAAGCGTTGGCAGGGGAGGCGGAGGAAGGTGTTAGAGAACTCCTGGCGGGGCTGGCGCTGTGGGGCAGTGGGCCAAGTCGCCGACGGTGACGCTGGTGTTCCTCACAATCCAGCTGTTCCACTTCTCATCGAGCTTCCTGCTAATGCGCCTAGAAGACACCAAATGACGGCCCAAGTTCTTCTGCCACCCACGCAGGAGACCCAGAGGAGGCTCCTGGCTCCTGTCTTCACCCTGGTGCAGCCTGGCCATTGTGGCCAACTGGGGAGTGAACCAGCAGATGGAAGACCTCTCTCTCTCTCTCTCTCTCTCTCTCTCTCTCTCTCTCTCCTCTCTCCCTTTCTCCCCATCTCTCCCTCTCTTTCTGTAACTCACCTTTCAAATAAATATATCTTTAAAAAGAGAGAGAGAGGGAGAGAGAGAGAGGGAGGGAGGGAGGTATGGAGGGAGGGAGGGAGGGAACCAGCACTGACAAACTTCTATGACCAGTGGTTTCAAGAGAATTTCAGGGGCCAGGGAGTCCCGGTGTTCTACAGACTCTCCCAGAACACTGAGAGACTTCCTGATCCTCAAGGAAGCGAGTACAGCATGGACGCCTGCGCCAGAAAAAGAGCCTGCAACGACAGAACATCACAGGCAAACTGGGACAAGTGCTGTGAGTGTTGCCCATAAAGGCCCAGCACCCCTAATCTATAAACAGCTCTTAAAGAAAAAGCACACAATTTGTGTAGAAAAACTTGGAGAAAGATACTAACAAATAATTCACAATTAAGAGACAGAAGTGACTCTTAGCTACATGAAAAATGTTCTCGATTGTGATTAGGGCTGGCGTCGTGGCGCCAGAGTCAAGCCACCACCTGTGATGCCCACATCCCGTCCTGGGGCTCCCTAAAGACCCAGCTGCTACGCGTCCAAGCCACTTCCTGCGGGTGCACCTGGGAAGGCAGTGGAGGACGCCCAGGAGCTCGGTCCCCTTGCCACTGCATCCAAGCCCGGGACGGCGCTCCTGTTCCTGACTACATGGCTATTACAGCCATCTGGGGGTACCCAGTGAGTGGAAGACTTTCTCTGTCTGTTTCCCTCTCTCTGTCTCTCTCAAACACATATACTCTCACTCTCACTCTGCTTTTCAAATAAATAAATAAATATTCTAAAAGATCGTGTGATTAAATTCCACTCAAATAACACTGACAAGAAGTTTCTATCAGCTTGAAGAGCATAAAGCAAGCTGTAAAACGTGATACGGGTGAGCCTGGAGCAGGCACACACCCTCACACGTTACTAGTGAGAACCCACGTTGGCATAATCCTTCCAGGGCAAAGAGGACAACACCTGACAAAAACCACACCCCCTGACCTTACAACTGCAGAATCTGCCTTTTAGGAATTTATCCTGAAAATACATGGACACAAGCTTATTCATCACAGTATCGCAGTGTAGAGCAACAGGGTGCACACACTACAGGTGGATGAGAACACACACCCGCCCACGTGGAAGCAGGTGTGTGCACACCGTGCCCGCGGCTGTTCAGGTGCGCGGTGGGCAGTGGGGTCTGGGAGGTGCCATTTAAAGGCAAGTGCAAGGCCAAGTGCTTCCCTCTGGTTGACAGTGTAAGAAAGAAAAGGACGTGAAAGAACATGCTGAATCGCTGCTTTCTGCAAACAGTGCAGAAGTCAGGGACAGGAGGCTGAGGAGGCCAGCCCCCTGCAGGGCTGGGCGAGGCGGGGGGAGAGCTGCCTGTCTGTCTGCTGGTGCTGTGTCTCTCTCTGACTAGACACGCCAATCAGAGGCAGCCGAGGGCTCCATCACACGCCCGTCACATACCCCAAAAAACCCAGCCAGGATGTGAGGGACGCCACCCACAGTGGACTCCATGAGCCCACTGGATCCGACCTAATAGCTGAACCCCACTGGGAACGGAATCTCAACAAGACAGGCAAAGGGGAAGGGAAAACTAAACAAACGAAGCACAACGATGCTAAGACGCCGTATAATTTCTTAGTGCAGAGCCACGGGGCTCTCAGGAGTTAGGAGTTCCAGAATCCCTCTTTATGCACTGACACTGAACAAATAAGTCAATATGACACAGGTGGCATCGGCTGGGTCTCTCAGCGATGGAGAAAGAAATTACAAAAAGGTAAAAGTAGAAACACCCTGGGGTCAAAGCAGAGCTGAGTGCGGTCAGGGCCGTGGAGACCCGCAGTGATGGGAGCGAAGCCGCCACGAGGGGGTCAGCACAGACGTGGCGGGAAGGAGCAGCCCTGGGACATTAAGGCCGTGCAATGGGGGAGGAGGCGTAGAAGCAGCCGCAGGGACGTGGAGAGCGTGAGGACAGCCCGGTGCAGACACTGCGATTCAGGAACGCGCATCCTCCCGCCACTGGCTTGCTCCACTTTGCGCAGTAGCCGACCACAGATGAACCAAGTGTCCCTCAGGGCACGCCTGGCTGCTCTGTGCGACTTAATACTGTTCCATTTTATGTCTCTACCACGTTTTCCTTTCATTTGTTTTTGACTTTCCAGCCTCTGGAGCCATAAGAAATAAATCTCTGTTCTCCAGCACAGACTGCACTGAGAAATCTGAACTGGCCAAACTCACAGCCGCAGAGAGCAGCAGATGATGACCAGCGGCTGGGGAAGAGACGGGGGACTGCCGTTTGGTGGGCGCAGAGTCTCACCTATGCAGGATGATTCACTGGGCAACACTGTGCCTGCGATCAACAATGCCATGTTGGATACTTAACACTCATTAGGAGGGTAGATCTCACACGAATGTCTCATCACGACAAAGTGATGATGTGTGATACGGCATGAACAGGCCAGTCCCAGGGCTGGGCCAGGAGGAAGAACACCCGGGGAGAGACAGGCACGGCAGAGGCAGCTCCCTGACTGCAGAGTGTGGGTGAGGAGCTGAGGGAGATTGGGGAAGAGGGTGACAGGTGGTGAACCAGGAAAACTGGCGGATAGACACCGGGTGCGCTGCAGCTGGACAGGTTTAGGAGCAGGATCAATAGGGGTTTTCTTTCTCCCTATTTAGTAAGACCAAGCAAATCCCAGCATGCTTGTAGCTTGATGCAATAGACCTGGAGAGAGCAATGCCCAGAGCGGAAAACACCCACTGAGGCTATGTCCAGGCGGAGCACCGAGAGAGGAGCTGCTCCCACGTTCCCTGCAGCTCAGCTCCCACAGTCACAGCCGCGGGGACGCAGTGAGACAGCGGCCCCTGGAGGATGCTCAGCACGTGACCCTACCCGGGGGTGACGTGTTGTTTCCCCATTATCATCGTCATCGTCACTGCCATCTTCATCCTGCATCCTGCTCAGCTCCCACAGTCACAGCCGCGGGGACGCAGTGAGACAGCGGCCCCTGGAGGATGCTCAGCACGTGACCCTACCCAAGGGCGACGTGTTGTTTCCCCATTATCATCGTCATCGTCACTGCCATCTTCACGCTGTGTCCTGCTCAGCTCAAGACAGGCCTGGCCTACTGGACAAAGAGAGCGGTGCCAGCCTAGCAGACATCTGTGAGCTTGTGACTCTGAGAAGTTCTTTACCGCAAAGTAAGATGTGAAAAGCCGGCCAACCTTCTCACCCACTCCAGTCACCAGAGGCAGACAAGGCCCTGAGACCAGTGGGGCAGTAGCTCCTCAGCGGGGACCCTGGCCTGGATCCCGTCACCAAAAGGCTCGTGTCTTGAGACCAAGGGCAGGAAGCCTGGGAGTGCAAATCAAAGAGCGGTGGCCACTTCCTTGAGTCTCTGAGACAGGGGGTGGCAGCTCAGCCTCTGAATCCCAGGATGAAGGTGCAAACATGGCTCTGGGTCTGCTGTCAAACAGACACAGCTGTGGCGCCTGGGAGCTTCCAGCACACGGGAAAGCAACGCCCAAGGGAGCGACAACCTCCTGTTGAAGCGGCAGTGACAGCCAGGTGGTGCTCAGGTGGAATCCTGCGAGTCAGAGCCCATCGTCAGGGGCCACAGCTGTGACACTGGGCAGAACGGCCACAGCTGTCCTCGAAGGAAGGCGATGCCTCCAGGCGCAACAACACAGCTGAGCCCGGAGGACCTCGTGGTAAGGGAAATAGAAACACAGGCACAGAAACACAACGCCTGCAGGCTCTCACTTGTGCGTGGAATCCAGTAAAAAAGTCCAACTCCTAGAAACTGAGAGAGGAACGGGGTGACCGGGTGGGGGTGGAGGAAGCAGTGAGATGACTTCAACAGGCACAGGCTTCGTGTCTGGTGTCTGCAGAGCCGGGCTTCGTGTCTGGTGTCTGCAGAGCCGGGCTTCGTGTCTGGAGAGCCACGCCCAGCTGCTGCAGATGCAAGGTGCACGGCTCAGCTGGGGGGGCAGCGACAGCAGACAGTGGGCAGAGGGACCAGAGACTGCCGACTTGGGCGGACACAAAAGGACAAACAGGACAGAAAACCGGAGAACACGGCAGCCCGGAAGCCAAGTGAAAACGCGTTCTGGAATGGAGGGAGCCCGCGGCTCTGCTGGGCCGCGCGCGAGGATGCTGCCTGGCGATGACCTGGGCAGACGGTGCTAAGTGGCAGGAGGAATCGCGATCACTCTTCGTTTTGTCTAACGTTTTTCACAGCTCCCAAATATTCGCACTTGGCCTGGGCAACTCTTCCCGTTTTGACGTTATGGCCCCATTTAATTTTCAGAACATTTTCTAAATCTCAGAATATGCTAACCATTGAAGATGTCAACATTGAGAAAGGAGAAAATAAAGCAAGGACTATATATAGATTCTTACTCTTACATGTTTTATTGCTTTGCAATAATGGTATCTCTATTTTAATTACATAGTATGTAGCCTGGGGTGAGAATTCTGATAACCCTTTGGGGGCTTTCCAGTTGAAATTCAATTTTTCATCTGTGTGTGTGTGTGTGTGTGTGTGTGTGAGAGAGAGAGAGAGAGAGAGAGAGAGAGAGAGTCTATTATTCATTACCCTGTCTCATTTGGAATGAGATTGGACAGCTGTTGCTCCATTTGCTAAGCTACCAGGATGCCACTGAACTGGTTCTCTGGAGGCACCCGGTGCTGTGGACTGAATTTGTGTCCCCTCCTATGCTTGTTAAACTCCTAATCCCCCGAGTGACTGCATTTGGTGACACATTCTGGAAGGAGGTAGTGAGGCTCAAGTGAGCACTGGCATAGGTGTAGGGTCCTCGCAGAAGCTACGGGGAGTTCAGCCTGTAGCCTGGAAGACAGCCCTGGCCGAACCCTGTGGGGCCTGGCTCATGGCTCTGCAGGGCAAAGGGAAGGTGGGTTCCTGCTGCTCCACGTCCTGGCCCTGGTGTTCTGATACGGCGGCCCTGGTAGGTGAGGCAGTCACGGCCCAGTCCTACCCTCCACGGCCCCGGATCTGTGCGGCACTCATACCGAGCAAATGTGTTTACGTTTGGTATGGTACTCTTCCACCCGGACAGATGTTAACGAATGTTTTAGCACAGAACGTCTGCATTTGTGACATGCCAGGGACTTTTCTATGTGCTGGAAATGCAGAAGCGAAGTAGACCCAGGGGAGCCTCATTGCAGCTTACAGGGAAGACAAGGACGGCATGGAAACACTGGTGCCGTGATGGCCACACACACCCGTGACCACACAGCAGGAGCTCACACACGCAGACAAGTTTGATTCCATCTCACCCGGCCTTGCTCCCATGCCTGGGAAGATTTTGCAAGAAGTTATTCAAATTTTATTCTCCAAAAAACCCCGGGACCAAAAATGCCATCGGAGAACCACATGTACCCTATTTTCTGGCTTCGTCTCATATAAACAAATGTGGGGACTTGGTACGGTGAGGTCAGCCTCCACTTGGAATGCCCACAGCCCTGCCTCCCCATCCGATTGCCTGGCTCAAGTCTGGCTCCTCCTCTTCTGATTTAGCTTCCTGCAAATGCATCCTGGGAGGGAACAGGTGATGCTCAGGTGCTTGGGCCCCTGCCAGCCACGTGGGGACTGTGATGGGCTCCAGTCTCCTAGTCTGGGCCTGGCCCGACCTTGGATGCTATTGGCATTTGGGAGTGAACCAGCAGATGGGAGAGTCTAACTCTTTCTCTCTCTCTCTTTCTGCCTTTCAGGCAGATGAAAGTAATTAATTTTTTTAAAAACAATTAAATAACTTTTTAGAAGCTTTGTTTAAAAATTAAAAGGGTATCCTGTGTGACCCTTGAGGAATGGGCATACTTCCTTGTTTCAGCACAGACAGACACACACACAGACACAGACACACACAGACACAGACACACACAGAGACTCACAGACACACACAGACAGACACACACAGAGACTCACAGACACACACAGACACAGACACACACAGACACAGACACACACAGAGACCCACAGACAGACACACACAGACACAGATACACACAGACACCCACAGGAACACATAGACACAGACACACACAGACATAGACAGACACACACAGAGACAGACACAGACACACACAGACACAGACACACACAGACACACACAGACACAGACACCCACAGACACAGACACACACAGACACACACAGACCTAGACAGACACACACACAGACACACACAAACACACACAGATGCACAAAGACACCCACAGACACAACAGACACACACAGACACAGACATACATACACAGACACCCACAGACACAGAGACACACACACACACACAGACACACAGAGACGCACATACAGACACACACAGACACAGACATATAGACACGCACAGAGACACACACAGACACACATGAGTAGCCACGCCCCTTTCTGGTTTTGATCACCATAAAACTGAAGCAAACTTTTCGCCACTACAGAAACGTATTCACTTCCTGCAGCGTCCCTGTTTCATGATTCTTACTTTGACTTTGTTTTCTTTTGTGCCTTAATTTCCTCTCATCGAGCACCTATCGTCTGTCTACATGTGCTGTGCAAAGCTTCGTCTGGAATTTTTTTAGCCATTTGGAAGGTTTTTCCCTTCTCTATAATCTCAGGCTTCATTCACCACTAACGAAAATATTCAATAAGTAAAAATAAGGAAGACCACAGCTCCTCGGGCGTATAAACAAGAGCTGAACACAAGTCACATCAAAGGTGTCTGTTGCACTCCCATACATTTTCATATTCTGTATTAACTGCCACATAGGAGAAAACGTATGATGTTTGTCTTTTGGGGACTGCTTATTCCACTAGTGTCATGGCTTCAGCTGCATCCACTTTGTTGCAGAAGACGGGATTCCATTCTTTTCCGTGGTGAGTAGTATTCCATTGTTTGTGCATATACCACATCTTTGGGGATCTTTGACCCTCTACTCTGGTGCCTGCTTGAAACTGTGATGGTGAAGTAAAACCTGCTCCGACATAAAGGACAGGACAGCTATCAGTCACAGAGCTGACGTGTTTCCCATGGAGCATGACAGCTGTCAGTCACGGAGCTGACGTGTTTCCCATGGAGCGTAACAGCTGTCAGTCATGGAGCTGACGTGTTTCCCATGGAGCGTAACAGCTGTCAGTCATGGAGCTGACGTGTTTCCCATGGAGCATGACAGCTGTCAGTCATGGAGCTGACGTGTTTCCCATGGAGCGTGACAGCTGTCAGTCACGGAGCTGACGTGTTTCCCTGTGAAGCCCTTACACTGCTAACCTACGAGGCTGGGCATGAAGAGGGGGACAGCTCATGTCCCTGGAGTCAACGTGATGCAGAGAGACAGCATCCCTCGTGCCTGCAGAGGGTGGAGAGGAAAACGCTAAAGGCTTCCGAAGGGAGGTGGGGGTGGCCTCGGAGCATCCCACCTGGCCTGCCTGGGTTGTGGAAAAGCTGACGATGCCCCCGGGCTCTCCCAGTCACCTGAGGCGGCTGCGTGGGTGCAGGAGGCACTGGGGAAGGGGCTTTCTTTCCTGGCCAGGACTCTTCCTTGGAGTGAAAGTGCAGGCCGCCACGTCCCACTTCCCCTGAATCGAGCCAGACAGCACAGCTCCTGCACCACTGCAGTCTTATGCTATGAGTTGCCTCGGGAATAACCGAGCCATGGCTGCCAGAGAGGTCCTGGCAGGTCCCCCGCGCGCCCTGCTCAGATGCCAAGCTGTGGAGTGAGACTACGTGAGGCTGCTAAGGTGCAAGACCAGGAGGGGGTCTCTGCAGATCGGTACAAGTCCGAGATGAGAAGCCCAATCACACAGTCACAAGTTAAGCCTGTAGGGCAACAGTGCCCGTAAATCCGCCACTGGCCGAAGTAAGTCATTCGGTCAACTCGACCGTCGGATAAAGGCCTGTCATTAGGTCCACTCCACTGTCGGATAAAGGCCTGCCATTCGGTCGACTCGACCGTCGGATAAAGGCCTGCCATTCGATCGACTCCACCGTCGGATAAAGGCCTGTCATTCGGTCGACTCCACAGTCAGATAAAGGCCTGTCATTCAGTCGACTCCACCGTTGGATAAAGGCCTGTCATTCGGTCAACTCCACAGTCAGATAAAGGCCTGTCATTCAGTCGACTCCACCGTCGGATAAAGTCCTGTCATTCGGTCTTCCCAAGCATCTCTCTCCTGATCGGAGAAATGCCCAAGCAGCTAAGAGCCTGTCCAATCAGTCTGTAAGAGGTCGGGTTAATACCATGTGTTCCCTCGAGCAAAGGGCAAGATCAAACTGGGAAGCAACCAGGTGGACGATCAGGTTAATCGCTGATTAACCCAGCGAGGCTTTTCATCTGTCAATCACATGCCCTTTCCGCCGGGAGCCAGGAACTCAACACTGGCACTCCTGGGCTCTCAGGTCCCTCGGGACTGCCACCCGGGGGCGGGGCTGGGGGCGTGCCTTCCTCACTCCACACACACTTCTCCTTAGTCCCAGAAGTGGTGTCCTGATGCAGAGGCCTCAGGGCGGACGCAGAGACAGACCCCAGCTGAGCCAGCCATGACCGAGATGCCAATGCACCCTCAGACGCGAGGGCCAGCCACTGCGCCAGTGTTCGGGGGAAAGCGTGGTATGGGCGTTACTTCAGCGACGGAAGGAGAACCCAATCAGCTCTCGTGACTTCTCCACGACTCGCTGGGGATGAGGGGACCTGGGCGTCCAGCTGCCTGCAGGAGACGCCTGCATTTCACAACCCCTGCCTGAAGGGGAGGAGAAATTAGCAAAGATATTAAGAGCCTTTATGTGGTTTTAGGCTTGACATTTTGTTCTTGGCTTTTCTCGTCCCGTTTAGGTACTGAAGCCCGTTACGAACACTGGGGAGAGTGGCCAATGCAATTAAAATTGTGAAACAGTTTCCACTATAAGCTTTAATTTGCGGACATTTGAATTTCATGAATAATTCCCCTTTGGTTGAAATTTTCCATCTTTAGTTTCTACCCTAAAATTATTCCATTGTTTGTTCACTCCGTTTTGTTTGCTTATTTTGGAAAAATTTGAAGATCTTTCACTGTTCAAGGGTGACTATGTGATAATATTCATTTTCTGATAGATGTTGGATATTTTGTATAAATACATTCCTTTAACATTAAAAACTTAGGAAGTGACGCAAACGGTAGTGAGAAAGCTTAGAAACTGGAGTAGGTGTCTATAAAAGCTGATCGAGATTTTGCAGCAGAAGTGTGAGGGAGGATTCAGGGCAGGTGAGTTCCAACTCACACCCTTCCTTTTGCATCTAAAACAAAGGCAGAACACGTCCTCTTGGCTTTTAACAAACTTTTCTAAGTAAAAGACAAATCAGCCAATCCTACGATCAATTTCTCTACTTGTTTACATTCAAGAGGGAATAAATTTGTCCTAAAATACCCCGTCCTTCCCACCCCATCCATGTGAGCTCCAGAAGAACTGGCAAAACGAACTTTACAGAAGTGAACCAACCGAAGGAAGATCTCAGTTCCTTCGAATGAAGAGGCTGGATTTCATCACCGCCACCCTTGCGACACAAAAGCAGAGCACGGCAAACATCAGACTTCCCTCACCCATCAATCCAACATCACTTCCTGCACCCATCAACCCAACACCACCTCCCTGCACCCATCAATCCAATACCACCTCCCTGCACCCATCAACCCAACACCACTTCCCTCACCCATCAATCCAACATCACCTCCCTGCACCCATCAATCCAACACCACTTCTCACACCCATCAATCCAACATCACCTCCCTGCACCCATCAATCCAACACCACTTCCCTGCACCCATCAGAACAACACCACCTCCCTGCACCCATCAACCCAACACCACCTCCCTGTACCCATCAGAACAACATCACTTCCTGCACCCATCAATCCAACACCACTTCCCTCACCCATCAACCCAACACCACCTCCCTGCACCCATCAATCCAACATCACTTCCTGCACCCATCAATCCAACATCACTTCCCTGCACCCATCAGAACAACACCACCTCCCTGCACCCATCAATCCAACATCACTTCCTGCACCCATCAATCCAACATCACTTCCCTGCACCCATCAGAACAACACCACCTCCCTGCACCCATCAATCCAACACCACCTCCCTGTACCCATCAACCCAACACCACCTCCCTGCACCCATCAACCCAACACCACTTCTCACACCCATCAACCCAACACCACTTCTCACACCCATCAACCCAACACCACCTCCCTCCACCCATCAGAACAACACCACTTCTCACACCCATCAATCCAACACCACTTCCCTGCACCCATCAACCCAACACCACTTCCCTGTACCCATCAACCCAACACCACTTCCCTGCACCCATCAGAACAACACCACTTCCCTGTACCCATCAACCCAACACCACTTCTCACACCCATCAATCCAACACTACTTCCCTGCACCCATCAACCCAACACCACTTCTCACACCCATCAATCCAACACCTCTTCCCTGCACCCATCAACCCAACACCACTTCCCTGCACCCATCAGAACAACATCAGTTCCCTGCACCCATCAGAACAACACCACTTCCCTGCACCCATCAACCCAACACCACCTCCCTGCACCCATCAATCCAACACCACTTCTCACACCCATCAACCCAACACCACTTCCCTGCACCCATCAACCCAACACCACTTCTCACACCCATCAGAACAACACATTTGCAGGTCTGGAGAAACAGGAGAATCCCAAGTCAAGGCTGAGATCCGCTGGCCAAGATCTGACACCTTGGAGGTCACCGGCGCTGTGTGCTGGTGGGGACATTCCAGGAGCGGCTCTGACAAAGTCCTGGAGCCCCAGTGTGGACCAGTGACCAGTGTGGAGGTGACTGGGCTCCCTTATCTCCGAGTACCCCCACGGGGCTATCACGGTGAAGATCCACGGCTCCAACAGGAGGACGCGGAGGGGGAACGACACCGTGAGATAGTCCCAGGACATCATTCCCAGTAACCACCTCCTCCTGTGAGAAGGAGCCTCCTCCAGACCCAGGCCCCTCTGGCCTCCTCCCACCTCCTAAGAGGACAGAAGATTGTGAAGACCCAGCCCAGAGACTGGACACCTAAAAGGCCAGGAGTGAGTCAGAGCTTAGGGATGGCAGAGCGTGCTGTCTGCTCCTCCCCAGCTCGCCAACAGGGCTCCGGGCTGTGACAGCGGGCTACAGCCTAGAGAGCCCGGGCTCCAAAGTGCTCAGGACGGCCTGACGTCAACAGGCGAGACAAAGACGGGGCAGAGGAGCAGATCTGAAGACACAGGGAACGCGTCCCAGGGCCAGGGCAGATTCACACAAACCCTCCCGCCAGCGGCCCTCGAACTGCAGCTCGTATTACTCAGCCTGTGCCCGGCATTCAGTGGAGGAGGCACAAGACGTGTCAAAGGGCAGTGGAAAGCACCCCACAGGGAGTGAGATTGGACTGAGACATACCAAGGGCGCCACAATGGAAAAGGCTGACCCCGAGCGCGGACAGATGGCGACAGAAGCACAGAGTCGCGGCCTCTGAGAAATCAAAAGGACACCTCAGGGACAGCAATCACACAAGGCTGGTGTAGTGGCGAGCGGGTGAAGCCGCCGCCTGCATCGCCAGGACCCCGTATGATATGGTTGTGGTTCGTGTCCTGACTGCTCCACTTCCAATCCAGCTCCTGCTTACAGCCTGGGGAAAGCAGCAGAAGATGGCCCAGGTGTTGGGTCCCTGCACCCATGTGGGAGACCCAGACGAAGCTCCTGACTCCAACTTCAGTCTGGTTGAGCTCTGGCTGTTGCAGCCATCTGGGGAGTGAACCAATGGATGGGAGCTCTCTCTCTCTCTCTCCCTCTCTCTTCCTCTCTCTCTCTCTCCTCCTCTCTCTTTTCCCCTCTCCTTCTCTCTAGATATAACTCTGACTTTCAAATAAATAAATGATTCTTTCAAAAAAAGAAGAGAAAAAATAATGAGGAAAAGAACATCAATGAACACCCAAGAAGTGCAGAATAATCACAAAACAGGTGTTACTGAACTTCAGGGAAAAAAACTGGAAACAGAACAGGAAAAAAAATGAGGCTATATTACTCAAGATTTTCCAAATCTAATGACAGACACCAACCAACTCTTCTAGATAATTCAGAAAGCATCAGGCAAATTAAATGCCAAAAATAGTTCACCGAGGAAACATCACACACAAACTACAGGAAGTTGGAGGACTTCCTAACCAGACTACAGACTGCAACGGATAACCTCTATCAAAAGTGATTTATCAAGTATGACCAATGCTCTCCATTAACTCGAGATGTTAATAATAGGAAAAAAAAAAGTTGTGTGAGGTGGAGAGATTATGAGAATTCTTTGTACTTTCCACTAAATTCTTCTGTGAGCATAAAACTGCCCTAAAAATAGTTTGGACACTTTTAAGTTCATTACCAACTGTAGTGAAGTAGATTAATTTTAAAAAAAAATTACCCTTCCTGCGTGGGCTGAGAATAATCCCCCGCTTATCTGACTTTGGGGTCGGCCACACACTGCTTGCTTTGGCTTCCAATGTGACTGTGTGACTGGGCCGTCAGCTTGGCCCCAGCAGAGCATGGGCGACAGCTGAGCCCACCCCTCACCCACCCTGCAGACGCAGGAGTGAACCTGCCCAGCTGATCCACGGAACCACGAGAAAAGTCAGTCCGCAACGTCGTGAGCTGCTCTGGCTGCCTGATGTTGGCTGTGCCGTGACAGTTAATCAACAGAAATAGGCACTTGGCCGTGAGTGTCACCAAATGAAAGCCTTAAATACAGACTTTGGTTTGAGAACCAGAAGATGGGCAGTGAGGACTGGGAACACGGAATTACCTGGACATGAAGTGCTTGGCGAAAGTATCGTAAATCGGAAGAGACAAACGCTCCTTGGATTTCCACACTAGTTTTAGAAGTCGTGTATTAATTTCCACACAGCCACACACAACAACAAAACGTGTCCGGCTTTTTCTTGAGATTGTGTGGAATCCCTGATGATTGTAAGAGAATTGAAGTGTTTACAATGTGGACTGTATTCATGGTACAATGGTTCACATTACACTCCTTCACTTGACAAGAGTCAGAAAGGCACCCTCGTCACCACCGTGTATTTCTTTAAAAAAAGATTGTATTTATTTATTTATTTGAGAGGTAGGATTACAGACAGTGAGAGGGAGAGACAGAGAGAGAGGTCTTCCTTCCGCTGGTTCACTCCCCAGTTGGCAGCAACAGCTGGAGCTGTGCCGATCTGAAGCCAGGGGCCAGGAGCTTCTTTCTGGTCTCCCATGCAGATGCAGGGGCCCAAGGACTTGGGCCATCTTCCACTGATTTCCTGGGCCACAGCAGAGAGCTGGATTGGAGGAGGGGCAGCCAGGACTAGAACCGGCATATGGGATGCCAGCGCCACAGGCGGATGATTAACCAAGTGAGCCACGGCGCCAGCCCAGTGTGATTGTCTTGCCTGGGAAAACTTAAGAGTCTCATTTTTCCCTTTGCTTGCAGCTCCAAGAATATGCTTCTCCAGTGCACACGGATGCAAGTGGGAAGAGCCACGTGGATGACAGGGAGAAGACAGAGCAGCACTGTCAGTATCGCACATCAGAGTCGGATTGCAAGTCTAACTCTAAGCGAACGGTTCTCTATTTCTCGATTATTTTAAAAGTCTAGTTTTATTTCACAGCACATTTTTCCATAACTTGCCCCACCATAATTGCCTCAAATTATCCTGTGGCTCACTGAACTGAGCAGCTCTGTGAACTTCAGATACAAACTGTGCTGTTGGGAACTGCCAATCATGGCAGCTCAGAGATGGCGGGGTAACTCAACAGTGCGTCTCTGGCCAACTTCTGAGCGCGGGTCACCACGCTAGGTTCTTTGGGCCAGATCCACGGATGAATCACAAAGACTGACATTAAAAAAGTTCTTTCCTGAAAAATGATAAGCTACATAAAACGCTCATGAAGTTTCCACTTCACTGTGCTATCACTCAAAACTGCATGACATGCAAAGGAAAAATTCCGTGCGCAAGCAATGGAAAATCTGTGTATTTGAAAGAACCACCATCTGGAGCGCAACGCATTGATCATCTCTTGCCACCTTTAATGCTGCTAACCTCCACGCGGCTACGGCACTAATGAGAGTTAAAATTCTAGAACAAATTCCCTAACTTTCCAGAATGTGCATGGAATATCTGAAATGTAAATTTGCAACCAACATTGCTGAAACCCTTCTAATCCAGGTGATCTGATTCTTGATAAACTCAATGCATTGACTATATAACTAGTATAGGTTTTTGCTGGATTTTTTTTATATGAATCAACAAATATATTAGAAAAAAACTTCTCAAAACTAAATTCCTGGTTATTTGGTTGAGAAGTCAAGAGCAATTTCTGTTTTTGAGTTACAGAAATCATGCGAGTCGAGAACCTACATTCAGCACACACTGACAGCTCTGTAGCCCCCCCCCCCAACTCGGAACAGTGATGACTGGGCTGGGTCTCCAGGACTGGAAACACAACACAAGGACAGGAAAACTGCCCACAAGGGAGACTGCCTCAAGCCCGTCGTCCCCACAACAGAAAGGCGCCGAGGCGTGCTCGACCCTCCATGGGATGGAACCACTGGCCCGGGGAGTGACTGCCAGCCCAGCAGAAACAAGCGGTCAGAGCAGACCCACTCCTCCACCACCCCACCGACCTGAAAGTTTGGAGAAACGATCCCGGCGCGGGTTTCCAGGAGAAGACGAGGTAAGGCAGTTGGGACAGTTGTCTGGCTCCATGGTTTGCACTATGCATATGTGTCCAAGTATGGTGCAGTGCCACATAAAAATGTGTCAGTATCATGCGCTCATCAAAATTGTTTTTAAATTAAAGTACATAAGACAAAAACGCGTCAGAGAGATGTTCTTGACCTTGACAGAGACACACACGTTGCTGACGGAGGACACAGACTCGGTGCTGACACTGAGAGATCTCGTGAGCTCCGAGAAGACTGAAGACAGGAGCTGAGTAGCTTAGGGACCACAACCAAAGCCGGAAGGGAAGGGCTACACCTAATCACCAGCGGTAGAAACAGGGCCCACCCACAGGGGTCTCCGACACTGAAACCCACTGTAGCCCTGATGACAACCTCCAGGGTAGAGGCGTGGGCGCAACTCTAAGCCCTTGATGTGCCTGAGGTCGGCATGAATTGGCAAAACCAGAGAACTGACCACCATGCTTTTGGAGCTATACGTGTGAATTAAGATTAGTCATTAAAAGCAAAGGAAGGGGCCAGCAATGTGGCCTAGTAGGTTAAGCATCCGCCTGCAGCACCAGCATCCCATTGGACACCAGTTCAAGTCCCGGCTGCTCCACTTCCAGTCCTGCTCCCTGCTAATGCACCTGGAAAACCAGCAGAAGGCAGTCGGAATATTCGGGCCCCTGCACCCACGTGGGAGACCTGGAAGGGGCTTCTGGCTCCTGGCTTCAGATCAGCTCAGTTCCGGCCATTGCAGCCATTTGGGGAGTGAGCCAGAGGACGGAAGACCTCTCTCTCTCTCTCTCTGCCTCTCTCTCTCTATGTCTGTAACTGTGCCTCTCGAGTAAATAAATAAATCCTTAAAAAAAGCAAAGGAAGTTTATTTGACCATTTTTTCCATCTGGAAAATCTGGGTGGACGTGGAATTCTTGGTGATTAGTAACTATTCAATAAAAGCTCTTTCAGCTATAAGGATCACAGAAGCTCTCCCAAAAATTCAGGACTGAATGTCTGTCGGTCAGCACTGGGTACCAGAGACCCTCGGGGGTGGCGCTCTGCAATGCCAGGCTCTGGGTGACTTGTGCTGGTGCACCGTGAAGTAACCAGCTTTTGGAAGCCAACCGAGGAGCCAGATGGGGTGGATGGAACAATAATCCAATCTGCATCAGGGATCATCCGCTCTGCCATCAACTAACAAAAGAAAACACAAACCCCACCCAGTCATTGTGGAAAAGGCCTCACAAGGAAAACGCAGGAAATGCAGAAATCTTATGAAGACTGCAGAGGGGCCTAGGTGGGCAGGGTCTTGCAAACTTCGCATCCAGGAGAGAGGACGTCCTGCTGAGCGGCAAGGGGCCTGCCCCAGCGAGGCCACATAACACACTTGGCATGAGTCCTTCATGGAAGGTCGAGAATATTCTCCAGGCAAAGGATCCTAACAGGAAGCACTACGGGAAAAGCTGTGGGGTCTGAGAATCTGCATCAGACATCGTGTCAGAATCGCTGTGAGCTGTGTGCATGTGTGCACCCTGGTGAGCTGTGTGCTCCCTGTGAGCTGTGTGCCTGTGTGCACCCCTGTGAGCTGTGTGCCTGTGTGCACCCCTGTGAGCTGTGAGCTGTGTGTCTGTGTGCACCCCTGTTAGCTGTGTGCATGTGTGCACCCCTGTGAGCTGTGTGAATCCCTGCACTCTCTGTGGAACTGTGGGAATCTGTGCACTTCCAGAGGTCACCTAAACCTCAGTTTCCTCTTCTATAAGACAGGGTGCCTTTCTGGCAGACCCTGATATTGCTTATTCCCTGAGACCCCTCCGTCTGCCTCCTTTCTCTGACCCTGCCCGAAGAGGCAATGCAGACACTCACCTGCCAGAAGACATCTCAGTGAGGGCCCTGGAAACTGGAGGAAGAGGCCATGGGGTCTCTTGCTGGGCGTCTGGCCCAGCCTTTCCTCCCTTTTGCCTGCTTTGCACCCAGCAGCGAGACCTGCACCCAACCCAGTCACGCAGAAGCCTAGGCGCACCACCACCCAGCAGTAAAGGGGAGCCCACAGAGATTATTTACAACAGAAAAGTTTTAAGAAACGGATTCTTTTGGAGCCATGATATGGAAAGGGGGATATTTTGCAATGTCTTTTAGTCTTTGATCAGCAAACTTGGTCTGGCAAAAACAAAAGCTAAAAGCTAACCCTAGAAGCAAGGAATCTGTAAGCCAACCCCACAGAACCCCGCAGAGAGCAGCCTCCAGCAGCCCTGGACCTCGGGCCCATGGGCACTGCCCGGGCCGCTGGGTCAGGACGACTCCCAGGCACCTGGCTCAGCCCACCTGCCCACTCCACTCTCTGCCATCTCCCTCAGTACTGCCCACCACCCATGGTCTCTGGACAGACAGTTCAACTGCTCATCATTCTCACTACGAATGCCATTTCCAGTTGTCTGCCAAGAGAATCGCTGTTTCCTGCAGCCCCAGCCCCTGCCCCTCACTGGTGCTGCCTCCAGGGGAAGGTGTGGATGCACCCTAGGATCCCGCTGTGGTTTCCATCACAAGAGCTCTGTGGAACATCCAGCAGCCACGTGCACCTCTGTCAGATGGCACAGCTCTCCGCTCGCCTGAATATGAGTCCAGACCCTGGTCCCTGGTGCTTTGGCATTTAGGGGGGACCATGGTGTCATCTGGTGGGCTGAATCAGGTTCATGCAGGCTTAAAGGATGGGGGCTACCGAGGAGGGTACACTCGGTGCATGGTGGGCAGAGGTGTGCAGCGACTCCTGTCTTGCCCATGACTGGTACGCGATTGGACACTGGCTGTGTGTACTGGGTGTGCACGCAGACCTGCACTGGATGACAACTCTGTACTCACGAGTGGGGAAGGGCATGACTCAGCTGAGCAGCAATCGCCATTACTTGGCGATCACACCTCCCGGGAAGAACTCGAGAATTATCTTCCAATCTAGAAACAGCTCCAAGACCCATTGGTCTTAGATGGCCAGTGGCCCCCAGGACAAATAAACCTCGTGAGTCCGACTCTGGCTGGCTGGCTGCCATGTTTGTCCCTCAGTGAAAATGAAATGAAATGAAAATGGAGGCCGTATGCCAACATGCTCATGGGAGCGTGAAGATGTAAAGACAGGTTGCACACGGCGGCTCCCGGCGCTGGACGCAGGCTCTCCTTCCTGCTGTCAGCCTGCTGGGGCAGAGGGGCCGTGCTGGGCCACGGCGTTCAGACCAAACGCAGCACAGGGGCAGCACTGCCTTGCAGCCCGCGCGGCCGCGTTCGGTCTGAAGCCGTGTTCCCGGCATTCCACGGCTACCTCGGGAGCCAGCAATGCAGAAATCCCACGGCACCTGGAAGAGTCAGCGTTTGCACAGACTGCGCTGAGGAGGCCGAAGCTGAAGTATGCAGACTTCTTCCTTTTTAAACTGGAGAGGGGCAGCCGGCTCCAGGAGGAACCTTGTTTAACAGCGAACGAGGCCGGCGTGACCAGTCACATCCCGGCCCCGCAGCTGCAGGTGCAGAACCCTAGAGCCTAAAGAGCAGGGGCAACAGCGTGGGCTCGGGCCACCCCCGTTCCACCCACGCCCGGGCCACACGCCCTTTGGAGGGGGGGCTGCAGCCGTTAGTGTCCCCTGGAAATTAAAAGTCCCTTTTTTTAAGATTTATTTCTTTATTTGAAAGTTAGAGCCAGAGAGAGAAAGAGAGAGAGAAAGAGGGGGGGGGGGGAGAGAGAGAGAGAGAGAGAGAGAGAGAGAGAGAGAAATCCTCCATCCACTGGCTCACTCCCCAGATAGCAGCAATGGCCTGGGCTGGGCCAGAGCAGAGCCAGGAGCCAGGCGCCTCCCCCTGCGCATCTCAGTCATCTTAGTCATCGTTCCCTGCTGTGAGCCCATGTCCTGTCTCTGGGATGTCCCGGCCTTGAACTTCAGGTCATACACACGTGAAAGCAGAGAAAAGCATTGGAGGCTGAGGCCTGTGGGAAGCACAGGGCGCCTTCCCGGAGGAGCCCAGCACTCAGCACAGTGGCCGCTGAGGACAGAGCCACGCAGGAGAGTGGCCCAGCTGTGCCGCCCGTGCTGGACTGCGCTGTGGGACCCGCCTGACCGCCGTCAGATGCGCAGCTGGGACGAGGGCAGGAACGGAGCAAGTGCAGTAGGCCGGGGTTTGGGGCCTGGACTCCTGGCGCCTTCGCTGAGTCCCTCCAGCGCGGGAACACACAAGTGGCTCAGCGTCCCTCTAACCAGCTCGACCTCAGGGGCCTCAGGACGTTCATGGAAAGCAGGACTGAAAGATAAATTTATCGGGGTGCAAAAAATGGAAATCCATGCACACAAGGGTCTTCAAAAAGTTTGTGGGAAATGTGTAACAAGAAAACATGGTGCCTGGGTTCCACAAATGTTGGCACCAGAATGAACTTACGTTTTAATTCCATTTCTCCGTGAACTTTTTGAAGCTGCTGTCTAGGGTGCTTTGCTAAGCGCCAGTGCCTGTCTCCAGGGTGGCAGCCTGTTCCGAGTCATTCAACCCAAGGATCGCCAACACGCAACAATTATTATGTAGAACAGTGTTCTCTATGTGAATGTCTCTCAACCCTAACTCTGCAAAACCCTGCAAAGAGTGTACGTTTGCTACGCTCTTTTACTCGTATGGAAACAGAGGCACCGTGGGTCCGCACAGTCCCAGAGCTGGTTACCCGGCGTGGGAGTCGCCCTGCTGAGAGAGGGCCCACTGCCCGCTCCCCCGCCCCCGCGCTAGGCCGCCTCCGGGCTTCCCTGCTGGTGCTGGGTTGTTCGCTTGTTGTGCCAACTCAGGGACGACAACAGACCAAGGAGCTACCCGTCCAGTGTTCTGTAGCTCAGTGGGGCAGCTAGAGATCTTAGGAAGAGCCACAGGAGAGACCCTCAGAAGCTCCACACACCGAAAACTGACGCACGTGTAAGGAGAGAAGCGCTGGTCACCCTGACCCGAGCATCACGCGGGTATACAAGGATTGTCACAGCACAGTCCTGGGCACAGTCATTTTTATGTCTATTTAAAGAGGCAGAAGGACCGAGAGTGAGGGAAACAGAGAGAAATATCTTCCATCCACTGGTTTGTCCCCCAAATGCCTGTAATGACCCAGGCTATAGCCAGGAGCTGGGAACCCAATCCAGGTCTCCCACAAATACTCGAGTCATCCTCTCCTGCCTCCTAGTGTCTACGTCAGCAGGAAGCTGGGGTCACGGGTGGAACCTGGTTCCTCGGACATGGAGCCGACTTCCTGGCCAATGCCGTAGCTGCCACCAAATGTGTACTATTACCATGTGGAAAAGTATACCAACCAGGCATTACAGATTTAAAATTTTAAGTATACACATAAATAAATATTAAAATGGAGAGACACAGAGAGACGGCTGCCTGGAGGTCTCCCGGGGTTGGAGGTTCTACTGAAGGCTGCATCCCAGGTTCTACTGAAGGCTGCATCCCCTGGGCTAGGATAACTGAGCTCTGGATAGAGACTGCGGATTTCTCAGCCTCGTTAGCTAGCCGCCCGTCCTGGGTGTGGAGGGACGCGTGGCAGGAGGACGCGTCCTGTTTCCTGCAGGACTGACTGCAGAACGCCGCATCCATAAAGCAGTTCTCCACCTGAGCGACACCACCCGCAGTGCAGCACCGTCTGGGGGTTTCTGCGGGATTTCCTGGGAGCCTATCCCCCCGGGGACATCACAGGAATGCCCGGCGGCCTCGGGCTAGAGCCAAAAGCCCCTGATGGCTGACCCTGCCGGACACGGTCCTGGGACTGCCAGGACTCTTACTGTCAGCTCCACGAGTATTCCGTGTGCTGCGAGGTTCTTGTACAGCTGCAGGTAAGTGCGATCAGGGTCGGCCAGCAGCGGTTCCAGCCTGGAGTCTGCCTCTTTGCTTCCTGGAGCCTGAGACGCTGTCCCGCAGGGGCCGCGTGCCACCCTCAGTTAAAGCAGCAGACCTGGAGCCGGGGTCCACGGCTAGTAGCCGCAGAACGGCCATCAGCGCCTTGGGAATCTGACAGCCACGCCAGCTGCTCTTGGCCAGGCTCATGGAAAATGCATTTCTGTTTGGCTCTCGGGCAAATGCCAATATCACTGGGCTTTTAAAAATTCCAGAAGACTTTAATTGCAGAAAATCACTTATGTTTAAGTCCTTTATTGTCTTTTTTTTTTTTTATATTATTTTGCTCTTGAAGCCATGCGATGAAATGAGACCAGACTGGAGTTTCATAAAAGCTGATTCCCCCTGGAGCTCCGAGCACGCCTTAGAAGGCCCTTAAATCTTCCATGCGTGAAGCCTCGCCCGGCTCGGGCCGCAGCCTGTTTCTAATTTACACGTTTCCCCTGCTTCAGGGGAGGGAAGGAAATAACCAGGCGGCGGAGCCTGCAGGGTTTCAGCGCTGCCCGAGGCCTGCACAGGAGCGCCCTCCTCCCAAAGGGGACACAGGACCCCACGAGGACAGGAGGGATGCCCGGCCGGGGCCCCAGAACGGCTGTGGCTCCCTGTGCCCCAGGACACCTTCAGAGAGGCGTGGCTGTCACACAGCCGCACACAGCCGCACACAGCCGCCGTGCGGAATTGCAACCCCCTGTGCTGTCCAGACCCGCGGCCCGCTTCCCAGACTGCTCTGCCACTGCTGGGGCTGCTGCATGGACCGGAACCGCAGGAGAGAGAGTGAAGCCCAAACGCGGCGTGCACGTGCTGCCCCAAGCGTTCCCCGGCACTTCGCTGACAGTTCCCACATCCTGGCGTTGCATTTATTGAAGCAGAAACTGAGCCGCTAGGTGATTGCTCCTGCTGCCATCGGTGCAGACTCCATTCCGTCTCCTCCTCCTAAGTCATGCAGGCTGAGGGAGACACGGCTGCTTACCTCCTATGTTCACGTCCACAGGAAGGAAGGAAAACAAATTCAAGTCTACAGGAAGAATGGAGTGACGTTGTGCAGGGAGGAGGAAGAAGGAAAGACAGACGGGTAGGAAACACAGAGGACGGAAGTGAGACCCCGCAGACCACTGTGCAGCAGGGGACACCTGAGCTCCGCCAGGGCCGGGGACCCCGAGCGACGGGACCGAGGACGGAAGGGAGTGACAGTCCTGCAGTGGCCGTCAGTTTAGGGAGCAACTTGCCAACTGCATTGCTGTGTCTCACTGCATCCTGCATCTGTTGCGTTAACTACATTGTAACTGGAAATGACATGTTTCTCAACCACTGGCCTAGCTAGGGAGACCGCCAACAATTAGATTGCCGTAACTCAACCTAACTCCGTGCAGATAAACTCAGTTTCCCTCTGCTCACAGCACATCCTCCAGTCCCAAGACATCTGGGCAGCTGTAAGAGAGTCAAACTCTGGCATTTTCCTGGGCCAAACAATTCACAGATTCTATTTTTAAAAAATATTTGCCCAGAGGTTTTATCTCTATTTACCCACAGTCACATTTCTCAATCATTTCAGAAGTCACTGGACCTCTCCAGGCCGCCCAGCTGTCACCCCATAACAAGGCCAGGGCCACCGCCCACCAGGACCTTCTCACTGGAAGCTGCAAGGACCCTCAGAGCTGTCGTCCAGTGGGTGAGTGCGAGGGCGGGCGAGGTCCCGACACCGCCTCTCTGCTGGGAGGAGAGGTGCTCACAGAGCAAGGGGCCTCTTCCTTAGCTCAGTCCCAGGACTGCACGCGGCATGCATGATCCCACCCCACAGCAACACAGGCGAGCGAATCCAGCTGAGGTGGGGGACGGGGAGCCACACAACCTGCAGGGCTTACGTGGCTCTGTGCTTACGTGGAAATCCCAGGGCATGTTCCAGTGGGAACCACGGCCTAACTGCCGTCACTCTGCAGGCCTCCCCGGTGGGGCCTCCGCCGTTGAGAGGAGCGGAGGGGAGGCTTCGTGGGGCTCTGGCTGGCTCTGGGGGGGGCTCTGGCTGGCTGTGGGCGGGACACTGGCTGGCTTTGGGGTCCTGTGGAAGGGAAGGAAGTCATAGTCCCTTCCCACAATGAGCAGGGAAAGAGAACCAGGAGCATGCCACACACTGACCTTCCACAGCTACAGGAGAGCCTGGGAGTCCTTGGAGGCACCCAGGAAGTGTCCCCAGAGGTGGACAGGTGGCAGGGGGACCCCAAAGGGGCAGGGAGTCAGCTCCAGCCATGGGCCATGTGGCTGTGTCTTAGAATACCCGGACTTAACAGAAAATCTGACGTCAATGAGGCCAGTGCATCAGGAGACCACAGCCATTGAAAAGCGTGTGCGGGGCCAGGCCGGCACTGTGGCCTAGCAGGTCAGCTGCAACATGCAGCACCAGCCTCCCAACAGGCACCAGTGCAGGTCCAGCTGCTCCAATGCCGATCCAGCTCCCGGCTAATGCACCTGTGCCCCCACACCCACATGGGAGACCTGGATGGAGTTCCTAGCTCCTGGCTTTGACTTGGCCCAGCTCAGGCTGCTGCGCCATTTGGGGAGTGAACCAACAGATGGAGGATTCTCTCTCTCTCTCTCTCTCTCTCTCTTTCTCTCTCTCTCTCTGCCTTTCAAGTAAGTAAATAAATTTTTCAAAAGAAAAGAAAAGACCCTTTGCCACAGCTCCCAAGAGGCAGAGCCGCAATCAGCCATGCTGGGGCGCAGAGAGAAGCAGAAGCCCCTGGACTGGGCGGGACAAGTGGGGCAGCAGAACACAGGCATGGCAGGACCGCAAGGCCAAGTGCGCAGGCTCAGGGTGGGGGCTCCCTCTCCCTGCCTCTCTGGCTGCTGGCCCTGGGGTGCTTGGCACGGGGCATGGTGGCCTGGCTCAGACAGCTCCGTGGAGGATAAGGGATGTGAGTCCCGAGTCGGTTGGAGCTGCATCTGACTGTTTGCAGGTGAACTCTTTACTGTGTCTAGAGATCGACTGGCCCCGGCGTCCAGGCACCGGAAATAAAGCCACAGTACCAGACACGACATTCGCCAAAGCCAGGCGTGCCTGCCATCCCTGACCAGGCTCTGGGGACCTGGGTCATGGGCTGCACCTGCTCTCTTCCTATGGCAAGCGTAGACGTCGGTCGTTAGAGGGCAGAGACACGCACGGGGGAAGAATCCCACTGCCTGGCAGAAGTGACGGACACCCAGCCAGCGGACGGCGCCCGGGGAGCCAACAGTGGCTTGTTGTCTGGAGAGCAGGCCTGGATCTTATCACAGTTACGAAACTGTTTACAAAACAGGTCTCCCCCGCGGAAAGGCAAAGCCTGTGCAAACAGCGACGGCGTACGGAGAATTGTGTGTCCGAGCACGGCGCTGCCACGTGTTGGCGTCCACGGCAGTGGGTTCAGTTTGGAGGCAGAAGCGTGGCTTTCGTAAGGTGTTCTGGAGCACAAGGTCCCCTGGGATCAGAAGGAAGGAACCTGCCAAGCAAGCAGCTGTGAGGGTTGCACAGTCCAGGGACGCGGATTGTTCTGGAAGAACACCCACGGGGACCCTGTCCAAAGCATTTCTGAGGAGTCACTCGCAGGAATGCAGTGAAATCTTCACCATGACACGCAGGGAGGCACTGACCGCGGCGTTGGTAACCCGGCTGGGCCACACCCCTGAAATGAAGGGTGAGGCAGTCCCACCCACGAAACCCAGCAAACGCCCTGCACGGGGGCCGCACGCGGACTCTCGGAGCCGTGGCCAAGTGCGCTTGAAACGGAACAGCTGAGTTCTTAGCACACCACGCCTCGTGGCTAGACGTGTGCGGGTCACAGGAAGCTGACGGAAAGGGAGTTTTATCATGGTAAGAATGACCCCTCCCCGACTCTCCGATGCCCAACAGGGACCCCAATTCACAGGGACCCTCCAGAAAAATAAGCAGGAGTCAACTCTAAAGTGATCCGCAAAGTCCTTTTCTGCAAAGGTAGATTTCCCAGGAACCTCTCTGACACAAGCTACGCAGTCCTCTGCTTGTCTCGCGGGCAGAACGGCGTGTTCAACCGCAACGGGAAATCTAGGACGAGAATTCTGATAATCAACGTAGTGCGTAAGACTTTTGAAATACCAAAATGTTTACGGGTTTTTCCGTAGATGGCAAAGTAGAAAAGGACCTCATTCCGTTTCTTATTAGGTGGCGTTTAGAGCGTTTCCAAACGGTCCTGCGAAGCCTCCCCTGACTTCTTGTGCGACTGGTAACCTACTGAGTATTGATCTTGCGAGAATTTGGGTATCTAAGAGACTTTGGAAGCAAAGCTGAGAGAGGTTTTCTGCTCTGGAAGACGAGGCCCAAGTGACCCAGAAGGAAGGCACCGGGGACGTCAGAGCAGCCGCTGGCCCTGAGGACCAGGCGGGCATGGCCTTGTCGGCACCTAGCGGGAACAGCATGGGTTTTTCACTTTTTTTTTATTTGACAGGCAGAAGCCATCTCCGTACGCTATGGCATAGCGGGGAACGCTCCTGCCTGCAGTGCCGGCATCCATATGGGCGCTGGTTTGAGTCCCAGCTGCTCCTCTTACAATCCAGCTCTCTGCTGTGGCCTGGGAAAGCAGAGGAAGATGGCCTAGTGTTTGGGCCCCTGCACCTGCGTGGGAGACCTGGAAGAAGCTCCTGGCTCCTGGCTTAGGATCAGCACAGCTCTAGCTGTTGTAGCCATCTGGGGAGTGAACCAGCAGATGGAAGACCTGTCTCTCTCTCTCCCTCTCTCTCTCTGCCTTTGTCTCTCTGTAACTCTGCCTTTCAAATAAATAAATAATAAGAAATTATAAAGAAACATGTTAAGAGGTAGTCCTTGTGCACTGTGTGGCGAGAGTGCAGTATTCAACACACACACAGCACGGAGCAATCCCCAGCAAGCCCGCCTGCCCCTGTGCCGGTTCTTGGTGTTGGGAGCCCACCAGCTGCCCTCCTCCAGCTCTCTGCACAGGAATGACTCCTTACCAGGACCCACAGGCACCCGTTGCAGCGAGTCCCCTGCTGCTTCTAGCTGACTGTGCGCTGGCACCTGTCACCCAGCCTCACTCGAGCCCCTCTCCTCCCTCCTCGCCAGCCTCTCGTGGTCACTGGATGGACCCATCCAGTGCGGATGCATAGCAATACTCCTCTACAGCTTCCCCGCACAGGAGAGGCCGGGCGGCACACGAATGGAGATGATCATGCTGAGGGATCTAAGTGGGACTGAACCAAGTTTTCACCCTCGATTTGCTCAATCCTACAGGAGCTTTGTTCACTGCTTCCCAGTCTCCCTAGTGTCACAGGGGAGAAGTGAGCGCCTCGGGGAGACGGAGGGCGACGCCCCGGTCACAGGGCTGCTGCCGGGAGGACAGAGTGGAACTGGACCGCAGGGTGTCCCCGTCTCAGAGCTGCTCTGTGCTCTCCGGGCTCAGAACCGCACGTGCTGTTTTCATTCGAAGACCTCCCTGCTAGGTTTGGGAGTTCCCGGTGAAGAAGCCCGCGGCTGTGAGATTCCTCTGATCACGTCCCGCTCCCGTGGACAGGGAGGTGAACCGCGCAAACCCTGCTGTCCTGCCCTGGGTTGAGGCAATGGCATGTGTTTGTTCTTTCTTCTGAACTTCCAGGAACAAAAGAGGATTACAACGAGCCGCTAACTCTTCTTTTGCCTGCAAAAGCACCTAAGCCGTGAGATTTGAATGTAGACTTTTAAGTGTTTTCATAGCCAGGTCATCGCAACGCACGCCTCCTCTGGATGCGACGGAGCCGAGCCTTCCGGTGGAGTGTTTCCCAGCCCTTGGCTCTGCCCAAGCGCTCGCAGCTGGCCGGGGCCGGGGCGGTGACCCACTTTCCCTCTCGCTTCTCAGCAGCCCCATGTGTTCACGCCACCAACACCTGTGACTGTGACCACTGCTGGTGGCGTCTCCACGCCTGCTCTCCCAGGGACACACTTCCAGGAATGTCTTCCTCAAAAACAAACTGGATCAAGCAGTTTCCCAGCCTGAGAACGCAGACTGATTCAAATCAAGACGAGACGGCACCCCTGGGTGCTCCTGCCTGGTACGGGGCAGCTGCTGTTCCCAGCCCGGTCCGCAGTCCTTGTCTCCTGACGGCCTCTCATCCCCCTTCTGTGCTCACACGCACCTCGGATGCTTCGTCCAGCCCGGCTGCACCTTTCACGTCTCCGGGTCTTCACATGCACTCTGTGTGCCCGGAAGATCCCCACCCCCCGGTGCTGTACCCTAGATAGCAAAACGCACGCAAGCCTGGTGGAGAGCGTGAGACCTCGGGGCGCTCCTGGGCAGCTGACCTCAGGCCCCACGTGTGCTGCCCACGCACCCCTCTGCACACGCGCACTTCCCTCCCATGTCCCTTGCGTGGAGGAACGCCCTGCTCCTGCGGGGAACCACCGATCCCTCGCCCTCCTCTGCCACCAGTCCTCTGGGCCCTGCAGTGCAGAAGGGCACTGATCGGGGGAGAAACACACACTTAAACGTGCCCCTCCTTCCGATGCTGAGGTTGGACGCTGGCTCTTAACGCTGGATGTGACAGGAAGTTGCTTAACTTACAGCGTCTATGTTTCCCGTCCATAGCCTGGGAGGAGTGACACACTGCCCAATGGACTGCAGTGAGCACTTGTAAACACTTGGCGTCAAGAACCTGCTGCGTAAGCAGTGGTCAGGAGCTGGGGCTCTGAGGGTTCCGACTGGGGACCCATCGCAGGGTGACCTTGGCAAGTTAACCCTTTAAGCCTCCATGGTCTCTCCAGTCAAACAGAAAGGATATGGGTCCACTTCCCTTGGGATTGTGAATGTTGGTTAATGTGAATATTAGAATATTAGATATCAGATATCCACTCCGAGCAGCTCCTCTCAACAGCAGTGGCAGCTGTGGTGTGCACGGTGTGGTGTGCACGTCTGCACGTCGTCTCACTGTGTCTGCACAGCCTGTGTTTGGTGTCTCCGTTAGGAATACTCATCACGCCGTCATCATCATCCGTCTCATCATCACCCCCCTTCAAGACCCAGCACTGCCACCCTCACCTTCACTGCCTCATCATCATCTTCATCACCATCACTGTTGCTGTCATCACTATCATATCATCATCATCTTCTTCATCACCATCACCGTCATTAGCGTGGCCTTCATGGTCATGGAGTGTCATCGTTGCTGCCACTGCTTTGTCATTGTATCACCATGATCTTCATCACTATCATGGTCACTGTCATCATTATCATATCATCATCATCATTTCATCACCATTGCTGTCACAGTCGTCATCACAGAGGGCACACCTTCATCACCATCGCTGTCGCTGACATCACTGTATCATCATCATCATCATCTTCATCACCATCTTCAGAATGGCTGTGCTCATCAGTCGTCACTGGCACTGTCACCCTCGCATCACCATCAACATCGTCATCACCATCACCTGCTCACCCTGGCTGCTCCCTGCCTCACTTCTGCTCATCTCACTGCTACACTTGGTAAAGGCCCACAGGCCCCCTGCCTGGCCTTTGTCCTGTCAGGCATGATGAGGACAAGTTACAGGACCCCTGACCACTCTGCACCACGACCCATGACATCACACATCATGTGCTGTGGGCTTGCTGCGTCCAGCTCACCTGCCTCGAATAGCCCACAAGATACTGGTCTTATGAGACATTGTGAACACGTGAGAAGGAGAATCTGTGCTGTGCTCACAACTTTGAGAAACACCACAGAGTACATCTTTCCTTGAGATGTACTAACTCCCAACAGCCACACTGAAGGGCTGGAGAGACGCCACAGCGAATATGTTTAACTAGTCAATCCACTTGACCAAAATAAATCCATCAACTATTTCCAAAACTGTGAAGGTGGAATCTTTCCCTGAGTGTGTGTCTGTGTGCATGTGTGCACCATGCTCACGCCTTCTTGTCCCAGAGTGTGCACGTGGATGCATGTTCCAGCCGTGTACAATTAGGGTTGCCACTGCCTTCATTCTTTGAGTGCGTGTGCATACGTGTGTGTGTGTGTGTGTGTGTGTGTGCAACCTAAGCAATGAGAACCATATGTTGCATGCCTTCTGTGCTCTGGGCATGGCTGTGGGTGCACGTGTGTGTGTGTGTGTGCAACCCAAGCAATGGGAACCATATGTTGCATGCCTTCTGTGGATGCACATGTATGTGTGCTGGATTGCGCGCCACCTCCTCCATGAAGCCTGCAACCCTTCTCTTCTTCCTCTATGAGCTGAGTGCTGCTCTACCAGCATTTCTACTCTTTCTGACGTTTTCTATTTCCCTACAAGAAAAGTAAAAGTACCACCCAGTGGGGGAGAAAGAAAGGGACCCTGGTACTCCAAGCTGTTGTCAGTTGCTCTGTTTTACTTTCTGGGCTGAGCTGGATGACAGTTCTGTTATTACACTCACGGGTCGACTGTCAGGGCCCTGCCCCCTCGTCCTTTCAAAGCCCTATGAGAGGTTCCTGCCTTTGAAACTGCACACATGCACCCACACACACTCACACATCCGCGTCCTCAGAGGCCAGGCCCTCAGAGGGAAGCACAGCAGGTGCCCGGTGGATGCTGGGAGATGCCTGAGTGAGAGCTCAACAGGGTCCATTTCTCCTGGAGACCACACGGTGCATTTGTGTCCAGCAACCTGGTCAGGAAGGAAAGAAAAATCTCGCCCCTAGGGCCTCCAAGCATCCGGGTGTAGGCTCGCAGACCCTGTGTTAGTCCGTCATTGAACGGGGGCAAAACGCCTGAGGCAGACTAACTTTATGAAGTGAAGATGTTTGCTTATTCATCGTTTGGAGCCTGAACATTCGGACAGGATGGCGCAGGCTCGGGCAGATCCCCCACCCCCTGCCCACCTGTGTCCTCTCTCGGCAGAAGGCTCGACTGGGGCTTGGGTGGGAAGAGATCAGATCACAACACAGGGGACCAGGGTGCAATCCAGGGGTCAGCTTGCTCAGAACCACTCTTGGGAGTCTCTCAGGGGTCCCCCGAGAACCACCTTAGTCCCAGGGAGCAGCGCCCCTGTGACCTAGGGAGCTCTCACTGGGCCACCCTTTCCTAAACAGGTCTTACTTATTTACTTAGGAGGCAGAGACAAAGCCAGACAGAGCTCCCAGCCACTGGTTCACTCCCTGGGCAGCCTTAACGGCTGATGCTGGCCACGTGGAAGCCAGGAAGCAGAACACCATCGGGTCTCTCATATGAGTGGCAGAGACCCTGCCTGAGCCATCAACGCCACATCTCGGGTGCCTGTTGGAAGCTGCTGGTCTCAGCAGCGGAGGTGGGACTTGAACCGGGCACTCTACCATGGGATGCAGCCGCCTCAGCTACTAGGCCAAGACCTGCCCCAGAGGTTCCCAGCGCATCCCAGTGGCACTGCCCCGGGGACTGAGCCGTCAATCACATGGACCTTTAGCCATATCCAGGTCGCAGCAATAACCTTTAAAAGGATTTGTTATTCTGGTTGTAAATCAACCCTGCCTCCCACCATCTGAGATCCTAGGTGTGGTTGGCTGTACGCGCATGCACAGGTCATGCATGGTTTCCGTGTGGGGCCTCTGGTCAAGGAGGGAGTGAGGGCTGTAATCCAAGCCTCCATCCTGGGGCAGGGCAGGCAGGGCTGCCTGTGGAGGAAGCACCTGCCCGCGGGGCTGGGCTTGCTCAGGCGGCTGCTTGCTGTGGTTTGCACAGAGAAGCGATGTGGTTTCGCTGGGAGTGGCTCCCAGGCACCCAGGTGGAGCCGAGAAGGATGGAAAATGCACCTGCTCCTGTAGACTGACTGCAGCTCACAGCAGGGGCGGCGGACGCCGGATTTCACTGGACTGTCTGCATCCTACACGAGTCCTTCCCACTCAGCACAGAGCAGTGAGATGCGGATCTGTGCCCAGGCGGAGCGCCTGAGGGAACAGGGGCCCACGCCAAACCTGGGCGACCCCGGGTGACGTACGGGACCCCAGCTTCCAGCACCACGGGACACTGGGCCGTTCCTCCGCTCCGTGGCTTTGAGCTCGTCCTGGCCGGGAGCTCAGGGTGCCTTGGTTCCTATTCTCTCTCTGGGTGAAGGGTCCCCCAGCTACCCCGTCCCTGCAGTGCGAGTTCTTCCCCAGCACCAGATTCGCCCCGCTCTGGTCCTAGGGAGCCCCTTGTCAATCAGGCGTGAATGAACCCCTCGTCCAGGCGCCCCTCGTCTCAGGGGAGCAGTTTGTACCTGTGAGATCTCCCTGCCCCTTGCACTCTGGGGGAAAGGTGGCTCTCGCCCCCCCCCCCCCCGGGGTGCTGCCTTTGCTCACTACGCCTGTTGCCAATACCCACGGTCTAGACCCGGGCCTAAGTCACTTCACTGGTCACCATTACCCTCTGGGTTACCAACATGCTCCACTCGAGTTTTCTCGCCCCCTGACGTCCTGCAGGGCCGTGGTGATCGTGAGCAACGCTGCCTGTAACGCTCCTGCAGCACCAACCCCCCCCCCCCAGGCAGGTGTCAGGTCCTTGGCGGGGAGAGAACCCCCCCCTCCAAAACCACAAGCACACAATGCAGACCTTGGGGCCGCGTTCCAACAGCAAAACAGCGCTTAGCGCTGCGAGAGCTGGCATGGAAGGTGTGTCCACATTCCCTTCTGTGGCCAAATCGCATTTCCTTGGTTAATGTCCAAGACTCAGAACAAATTGACATCTAGTAACTCAGAGTGATCTCAGCCGAGTGTTTCCTGCTGTTAGTCCACTCGGAATGTTCTGGGCAGCCTGTCAGATGCATTCTCATTGTGCCTCTGCCAGAGGGGAAGACGCCCATTGTTCTGGCTGCGGCTATTTTTACTGAAAGAGCTCCGACTCTCAGCAAGCCGTGAGGGCCGCACACGGGACGTGGTGGGCAACGCACTTCTGAGAAATCCTTGCTCTCTCTTAAAAGAGCAACGCTTGTTCACAGAGCAGATTTTGGAGACAAAAGTGATGAGAGATGCAATTAATTCCACACAGGCCTTTCTCAAAAGACAACCACTGTAGACTCTTTCGAGAACTGTTTGAATCCAGTGATCCGGACAGATGCACAGACAGACAAACAGACCAGCTGTTGACACGCATGGGTGTGCGTACGTGAATGAGTGGATACGCGCCTGCATATACGGAACCTGCTTTGTCTAGCTGGAGCTGGGCACACGCGTGTGTTGTCGTCTGGTTCACGCGATCATAGGAGCACACACAGACGTGAGTGGGGTAAATGACAGACTACTTGGAGAGATACGTGTGGGTACTAACACACTACAGAGAATCCGCTTTCTTAGACTTCCCATTCTGCCAGAAGCATGATCTGACATCTGACATGAGTCGAGTACCTGCGTGACGAAGGCCATCGCTGGTGTGACAGCTCCAGGCTGGGAAGCACCAGCCCCGAGACCCCTTCCCCACTGAGGGAACCTGAGGCTGCTTCTGTGAGGATCCGGGGAGGGAGGCCTGCGAGGAGTGACCTCGCCAGCGAAAGCGTTTGTAAGTCGTCTCCTTTAGGGGCTATCTCTGGACCACAGATCACAGAGCACGGCGGCGTTGGGAGAGTCTAGATACAACACGTTGTATCCAGGTGTTGTTGGTGTTGTCGTTTCTTACACAGCTGGACTATCTTTCCTGCCAGGACACAGACTGTCTTCCGCTGCGTTCTCTCAAATGTGTGCACTAGCCTTCTGAAGCGAGCACGGGCTTGTGTTCACAGCATTAACGCATATGCAGTAGGACTGAAATGTGTCAGAGCCGAGTTGAAGCGTCGAGAACAGCTGCCCGTTTCCTGCAAGAAACTTCTCTGCAGATGTCAGGAGCCGCAGAGCGGTGGCCGCGGGCTGGGCTGTTACCAAGGGGCATGGATCCCAGGAGCCCAGGTAAGGGATCCATGGAAACCATGAACTTGGTGAGCAACTCACAAGACCATAGGAAAAAGACACCGGAGATGAAAGGTTCGAGCCCCACCGCGTCCCAGCGTGAGGACGGGTCGATAGCAGAACACAGGTGCAGGCAACAGGAGGGGTCTGCTCCCAGGTACCACGTGGTCTCCTCCCAGCCTGCACTTGGGGCATCCTCAATTCCCCAAGGAACCCCCACCTGCCTCCTCTCCCCTCGTCTCATCAGCTGCACTCGCCAGACTGGGCTCATGCAAATCGCATGGAGCTCGGGCTGAAGAGTGACCTTCAGCTGCTGCAGGCAGCCCACGTGACCAAGGGTCAGAGGCTGGGGGCTGGCCGGTGCCCCCAGCATCGGTTCCCAGGGCAAGGCCGCCTCTGTGCCTGCGCCTGGGAAATGGGCTTTGGCACGTGTTCGCCAGGGCTGCCGTGAGATGGGAGCAAGGCAGTTTTCTGGTGGCTGAAAAGGCGAAGGCCTGCAGGCCCGTGCCTCTCCTGGCCCCTTCCGCAGACGCTGGCGTGAGTCTAATCACAGCAGCAAGGGATAAAAGCGCCTTCCCCACCCCTCTAAGAAGAGAAATCTAAGGCCGAAGCCTGGGAGCCGAGCCGGCTAAGTGAATAACCATTTCAGCCTCTGCTTTCCAGGTGGCTCCTGTAGATCTGGTGTGATGTGACGGTGCCTGGGCTGCCGGCTGCTCACTGGCAAAAACCAGCCTGCACACGCTGCGGGGCCGGGGGCTCCCTAGGCCAGTGGCTGTCAACTGGGTCACCCCCCCACCCTGCTGCTCTGACTTCTCAGAGACCCCCCTGGGGACAGGAGTGAGGCGGGGAGAGGCCACTGAGAGCCACCGCCGAGCTGACCTGAGCCAGGCACGGTCTCTTCCTACCAGCGGCAGGGAGGGCAGAGTGGGCACTGTCCACCAGAGGCCGAGGGTGCTGGAGCTCATGGCCTAACGGCAGGGTAAAACATTTGCCCGTAATAAGCCCCAGACACAGGAGATTTTCTTCCTGTCAAAACCCCGGCAGGTGTGCCCCCACCCCCTGTTGCTTGTGCACAGCTGGGTCCAAAGGACATTGCAGCCCCGTGCTCCGTGGGCCCCTGCAGGAGGACTGTGACTGTTCACCGAGGGGCCCCTGGGCAGTGGCTCTGTGAGTCTGCACTCACACATGGCCCAGTCGGTCCTAAGCATGTCTCCCTGCTGCACGGAGAAGCCAGGGGAAGATAGATCCATGAAGGCAGAGGATCTAGTGTGTGTGTACATATGTGCACATGTGCATACAAACATGCTAATTCAGGCAGATTTACATAGACACAGGTGTACATATGTGCACATGTACATACAAACATGCTAATTCAGGCATATTTACATAGACACGTGTGTACATATGTGTGTAGACATGCTAACACATGCAGATTCACATACACATAAGTGTGCATGTGTGCACGTGTGCATGCAAACATGCTAGCGCAGGCAGTTTCACATAAACACAAGTGTACATGTGTGCACATGCGCATACAAGCATGCTAACACAGGCAGTTTAACATAAACACAGGTGTACATCTGTGTGCATGTGCATACAAACATGCTAATTCAGGCAGATTCACATAGACACAGGTGTGCGTGTGTGCACATGTGCATGCAAACATGCTAACCCAGGCACACATGTGTGTGCACATGCATACACATATAATAGCACGCAGGCAGGGTCACATAGCACCCGTGGGCCTGCCCATCTGCACACTTGCATACACCTATGGTTTAGTCCATGTTTGCCACCCTTTCGGTTCAGCTACTTCTTTTTGTTGTCTGACAAAATCAAACACAAGTTAGACCTAACAAACACTCAGGGTGTTCCTAGGAAACTGGTCCTTGGGACTCTAAGTGGCCAGGAGGGAGGGCGGGCAGCTGCCTGACCACAGCCTGGGCCTGCAAATCCTCCTTAGGGATGAGCCAGGGGCTTTCCAGGGCTTCCGAGGCATGCGATGTAACACCCCCGCTGCGTGCAGACCCGGGATCAGGAGACACACGGGCGCAGGGGGCGGTGCTGGTGGCTCCCGGGCCTCCACCGCCTACCGAGCCGTGTCCTGGCGGCACAGAGCCACCTGCAAGGTCAGGGGCTTTGCTCCTTGCCCTCAGCTGTCGTGGAGACCGAGGGTGACCACGGGTGGAGCTGTCCCACAGAGTGCAGTGATTCTGAGTATTGACTTGGGCCTGAGTAAGGACGTGTCAACATGTGATGGACACGTATGTATCAAGCACCATGTTCGTTATTTTTACAAACATGACAGAGGGAAATGCACGGAATACAATATCCCTTCACGAAAGAAATCTCCAGAACAGAACGTGAGACAGGAGAAGTCTGCTTTGGCATCAGATGCTCGCTTTCTTGGGAAAATAAGCGACAGAGAGCCCGCGGCCGGGGCAGGATGCGCCTGTCTGATAGCTCTGGGCTCGAGGTCCCGGGCCTTGGCCTCTGGCGCCGGGGCCAGGGCTGCGCTGAGCAGACTCCCAGCCTTGCGTTCCCAGAAGCCACCCTGGGAAGCAGAAGCAGATTCAGAGGTCAAACACAGCCGGGTTCCCGGCCAGGCCCTGGCCGCTGCGCTGGCCGCCTCCCCGTTCTCAGAAGCTCGGGTGAAGGACAGGAGACAAGAAAAGCACAGAGTTTCTCGTCTCTGCCTCTTAGACGCCCGTTCCCAGGAGGAATAAGCCCACAGCGCACGCTCCGGAAGGCGTGCAAACGCGACCCTCACTGAGGTCCTGCTCCTCCACGGAACCGAGACCCGGGCCCTGCTCACGGCAGCCCAGGAAATGCTCCACGGTTGTGAGTAGTAGGATCGGAAACCAAATCCAGCCAGGTCCGGCGCCCAGGCACAGCTCTTGAGTCCTGGGCGCCACCTCTTCCTGGCCGCCCACGCGCACGTGACTTCCCGCCAATGAGAGCTGGTGTTGCAGTACTGCAGGAGGCTAAATGCGGTCGCACAGAGAAAGCTCCTGGCCCAGCAGTGGCCGGTGCCTGAGCTGTCACATTTACCACCCCATTCTGCCTGCCTGGGTAGGAGGCAGAGCAGGCTACAAAGCCCCGGCAGGTGCATTCCCCAAGCGTGAGACTTAGGGAGGAGCGTGAGACTGGGGACAGGAGGCGCGGACACAGGTCCAGCCCGAGAACTGCACAGCACCTCTGCAGCCTTGCTGTAACAGAACGCCTGGGGCTGGGCGGCGTATTCGGCCCGCGGTTCTGCAGGCCCCGGCACAGCTGCTGGCCTCTCGCTGGCTCTGGCCACAGCCTCGCCGCTCCAGCACAGCACAGAGTGAGGCAGGGAACATGCAGGCCGAGGAGCAACCACAGGGCCAGCAGGAGGCAAGGGAGGTGCAGAGCCTGGCGCCCCCCTTTTAAAGTAAGATTGATGTTTGCGCCGGCGCCGTGGCTCAACAGGCTAATCCTTTGCCTTGTGGCGCCGGCACACCGGGTACAAGTCCCAGTTGGGGCGCCAGATTCTGTCCCGGTTGCCCCTCTTCCAGGCCAGCTCTCTGCTGTGGCCCAGGAGTGCAGTGGAGGATGGCCCAGGTGCTTGAGCCCTGCACCCCATGGGGAGACCAGGAAAAGCACCTGGCTCCTGCCATCGGATGAGCGCGGTGTGCCAGCCGCAGCGTGCCGACCGCGGCGGCCATTGGAGGGTGAACCAACGGCAAAAGGAAGACCTTTCTGTCTCTCTCTCTCACTGTCCACTCTGCCTGTCAAAAAAAAAAAAAAGTAAGATTTATGTTTGAAAGGCAGACAGAGGGAGACAAAGGGAAATGCAGAGGAGAGAGATGTTCATCTGCTGGTTCACGCCTCAAGCGGCTGCAGCAGCTGGGACAGGCCCAGGCTGAAGCCAGGACACTGGCCTGGGTCTCCCAAGTGGGTGTCAGGGGCCCAAGTCCTTGGGCCATCCTCCGTGCCTTCAGGGAATTGGACAGGAAGTGGAGCAGTCAGGACTCTAACAGAGCTGGATACGGGGTGCTGGTTATCCTGCCACACTGCACCACCAGCCCCCGTCCTTTCTCAACAACCATTCTCGTGGGAGCTGAACGGGCTTCTGTGAGAGCTACACCAGCCCTCCCAAGGACGTCAGCTCCGTGATCCGGTCACCTGTTCCTGGGCCCCACCTCCCAAAGCTGCTTCCACCTCCACATCCCTACACCGGGGCCCAGGCTTCCTGAACATGGGCCTGGCCAAACACATCACACACTGTGCCTGCGAGGGGAGCACAGCAGCACCGGGAAGGCTTAGCACACCTGAACTGCGATGGAGCCTGGAGCCTGCAGCACCGGTGGAAGACACCCCCTTCCTTTATAACCTTACTTAGCACTGGGGGCATCTTTTGCTTTGCCAGGCATGTTAGCAGGGAGCTGGATCAGAAGTGGAGCAGCCAGATTCGAACCCGCACCCATATGGGGTGCTGACACTGCAGGCAGCTTAACCCACTACTCCACAGCACCAGCCCCTAAACACATGTATTATGAAAAATATGTACATGAATCTCAAAAAATGGCACCAAAATTATCTCCTTATTTCATTTTTCATGGACTTTTTGAAATACCCTCATATATTCATGTATTTTTACTTTACTTATTTGCAAAATTTATTTATTTGAAAGGCAGAGTTAGAGAGAGAGAAAATTTTCCATTTGCTGGTTCACTCCCCAAATGGCTGCAAAGGCCAAGGCTGGGCTGGGCTGAAGCCAGGAGCCTGGAACTCCCATGTATCTCCCATGTGGGTGGCAGGAGCCCAAGTACTTGGACCATCTTCTTCTGCGTTCCCAGGGGCATTAGCAAGGAGCTGGATCAGAAGTGGAGCAGCCGGGACACTACGCAGCACTCACACAGGGTACCAGCACCACGGCTGATGGTGTAACCCACTGTACCACGATGCCAGCAACCTCCCCTTTCTAAGACTTAGTTATGTATTTGACGGGCAGAGTTACAGAGAGGAAGCCATGTGCTTTTAATATTTTATTTTTAAATATCAGTAAATTGAACGTTAAGATTTAATTCTTCTAAGGGGATGGTTCACCTGCTGTGAAGGGAATGTGGAACTGAGGCTCTAGGGTTGCGGCCTCTCAAGGCTGGCCAGGTGCCACACCCTCTCAGGACAAGCGTCTGAAAGTGTGCAGGGTGAACTCGGCTTCAGAGACAGGGGAGAGGAATGGCCAGGAGTGTGGGCTGTGGCCAAGGAGGCTGGCTCTGGGGAGCAGCCCTGAGCTGGGTCCCAGCACCCGCGGAGCGTCTGCCACAGCGCCTATCCCAGGGACAGCGGGCCCATTACCAGAAACACGAGAAGCGCCTGACCTTCCACAAAAGCCATTCGCAAAGGAAAGCAGGCTGTCCACGAACGTCCACACCAGCAAGGCCGTGCCTGCCGCCCGCTGTAGGGTCACCAGGCGTGACTCCTGGCCCAGCCCGGGGCCTCCGGAAGACCCCTGTGCAGTCAGCGGAGCGAGGGCTGAACTGTCAGGAGCTCACTGCCAAGGAACTAAGAAGCTTCCACTCCCCGCAGGGAAACCTCAGCAAGCAAGATTCGGCAAATGATTGACGTGGTGTCACACACGCCAGGAAAGTGCAGACGAATGCGAGTCAGGATTAAGAGAATGTGAGGAGTCCTTGAGAAATCACAAGGCGTTGATCCACTTGGACAAGACTCAGGTCTCTAGGGTCAGAGAACAACCAAGGAGCCAGGCAAAGTGAGTCTGTGGCACCCCTGCAGGCCCCGTCACCGGGCCCAGAGGAAGCAAATTCCTCCCTGTAGGCATTAAAGATCCACCTGCGTCTCATGGGAGCTTCTGTCCTGCACTCTGCTCAGTTTCACGTGTGTGTGTGCACGCGTGCGTGTGTGCGTGTGTGTGTGCGCGCACACGAGGCCTCCACATTCCTGCTTTAGTCGATGTTCGGCTTTTCCCAGGCTGCCCAGCCCAGATAGTCATCAAGAACACCTTCCCCCGGGTGGAGTCCTCATCAGAACGTCTTCCTTTTCTCCTCAGGTTGGCGCACCCAGCAAGGAGAAGGACTGAAGAGTCTGGGAGAGGCTGTGCAGGACACGGGACAGCAGTGACCACAGCTTACCTTGGTCCAGCCTCTGAAGGCCAGGAGTGCAGGCGTATCATTCGAAAGGGAAGGTGATCGCAGCAACAGGGGAAGAGGCTGCTGGTTGGCTCTTGGGTATCCAGCTGACACTGTCTCTGTAGGGTGGGAGCTGGGAATGTGGCCATGTGCACTGCTCTAGGGTGGGACATGGGAGATATGGCCATGTGCACTGCTCTAGGGTGGGAGCTGGGAGATGTGGCCATCGTGCACTGCTCTAGGGTGGGACCTGTGAGACGTGGCCATGTGCACTGCTGTAGGGTGGGAGCTGGGAGACGTGGCCATGTGCACTGCTGTAGGGTGGGAGCTGGGAGACGTGGCCATGTGCACTGCTGTAGGGTGGAGCTGGGAGACGTGGCCATGTGCACTGCTGTAGGGTGGGAGCTGGGAGACGTGGCCATGTGCACTGCTCTAGGGTGGGAGCTGTGAGACGTGGCCATGTGCACTGCTGTAGGGTGGGAGCTGGGAGACGTGGCCATGTGCACTGCTGTAGGGTAGGAGCTGGGAGACGTGGCCATGTGTACTTCTATAGGATGGGAGCTGGGAGATGTGGCCATGTGCACTGCTGTAGGGTGGGACCTGGGAGACATGGCCATGTGCACTTCTATAGGGTGGGAGCTGGGAGACGTGGCCATGTGCACTTCTATAGGGTGGGATCTGGGAGACGTGGCCATGTGCACTGCTGTAGGGTGGGAGCTGGGAGACGTGGCCATGTACACTGCTGTAGGGTGGGAGCTGGGAGACATGGCCATGTGCACTTCTATAAGGTAGGACCTGGAAGACGTGGCCATGTGCACTAGTGGAAGTCTGCCAGAGCTCCCGCTGACCTGGTCACCCTCCTTGTCCCCGGCTGACCCAGATCCCCCAGCGCCCTCTCTGTCCCATTCCCCAACACTCAAGAGCTGCTCTCCCTGTGAGGCACTGTATCTAGATTCTTGCCTCCAATGCAAGGAGGCACTGAGGATGAGATGTGGCCAAGGACGGGGGTGGGGCAGCAGGTGAAGCCGCCCCTGGCAATGCCAGAATCCCATCTCAGAGCTGGTTTCAGTCCCAGGTGCTCCGCTTCCCGTCCAGCTCCCTGCTAATGGACCTGGGAAGGCAGCGGAAGATGGTCCAAGAGCCTGAGTCCCTGCCATCCATGCGGGGGACCAGAATGGAGTGTCTGGCTTCTAGTTTGTCTGGCCAGACCCGGCTGTTGCAGTCTTCAGGGAGTGAACCAGCAGATGGATGACCTTTCTCTCTTGTTCTCGCTCTTTCTCTGTCACTCTGCTTTTCAAGCAAATAAATAAATCTCTAAAAGCAACAACAAAAGGATAGCTGAGGCCGGTGCCATGGCTCACTAGGCTGATCCTCTGCCTGCGGCACTGGAACCCCAGGTTCTAGTCCCGCTCGGGGCGCCGGATTCTGTCCCGGTTGCCCCTCTTCCAGGCCAGCTCTCTGCTGTGGCCAGGGGTGCAGTGGAGGATGGCCCAAGTGTTTGGGCCCTGCACCCCATGGGAGACCAGGAGAAGCACCTGGCTCCTGCCTTCGGATCGGCACAGCGCGCTGGCCGTGGCGACCATTTGGGGGGTGAACCAACGGAAGGAAGACCTTTCTCTCTGTCTCTCTCACTGTCTAACTCTGCCTCTCAAAAGAAAAAAAAAGACAGCTGAGAAGCAAGATTTATTTGCCTGCAAAGCAAAAGACACTCAGGAGGGAGTGTGGACATGTTCAAGAATGATCTCACTACACGAGATTTGGGGCCAGCCCTGTATGCGAACTGGAGGCCTAGGGGGTGGTGTCCAGGGTGGGACTTGATGGAACAGTCAAAGAGGGTGTGGTTTCAGTGCCTCCAAGGTCCTTGCCCCTTTTTGGAAAGCTCAGAAGTGTCATGGCATCAGGTGCATGATGGGAGTAGGAGTGTCTGTCATGGTAATTTTATTATAATGAGCTAAAGGGCACTACAGGAATGCAGCTGGCAGCCATGTGTGTTACCTGGGCTGCAAGAGGGTGTGGCAGCTCCAGCCCCTCCCTGCTGGCCACTTTGCTGCCTACATCACTCTCACCAGGAAGCTTTACCCACGACTGGCACTGCACCTCGTTTCTTCCTGTGGCCTCCTGGGCGCCCCAGGTTCTCAGACAACACACAGCACCGAGCCCACACTGGCCACAGTGTGCAGGAAGAAGCTTCCCTAACTTCAACGGGGTGCAGTCAACGCTGCCTGGGCTGGACTCCTGGCTCAGACTCCACCTTCGCTGGGCAGAACCCCTGAGGATCAGTGCACCAAGCTGAGCTCAGGGGCAAGAATGCAAACAAAAGATATGAGAAAACCCACGGAAGACTCCAGCCATAGTATGCAAGCAGGGCCTGCCTCAGTCCCCACGTCCGTGTCCCCGTCCCACCTTCCAGAAAGACTCACACGCTGTCCCGGTGGGCTGGGCCTCCCTGCCCGGAAGCTCAGCGATCACCTGCTCTGGACTTCGTCGTCAGCACTCTCCGCCTTCCTGGGCCCAGTGAGTCAGCCCCAAGGCCCCAGGAGTTCTGCAGGGCTCTCTCTCACAGAGACAGCCTTGTCCCCTTGAGTCACAGAAGGGCAGGCAGAGGGAGTGCTGCTCCATGCTGGGGCCAGGACCCCAGGAGGAGAGACAAGTGAAGTTCCCGTGAGACGGGTTCAGCAGTTCAGGTGTGGACTGGGACTCCCATCAGAGAGCAGAGAGGTGGGGGAAGGGACAGGGAAACAACTGTATGCATGAGGTGTGAGGTCTGGGAACAAAACTAGAACTTTCAAGATAGGGAGCCCGGGCCCCCTAACAGCTGGAGACCAACACGGCCCAGGAAGGGCCCAACACACCACCCCCAGGCCCTCTATCCAGGACACTGACTCCCCTCCTCAACTGCAGATCCAAAGGGTTGGACAAGATATGGATTGGATCAAGTGAACACACAGCACAGCTTCTAAAAGTATCTGAGGCCAAGTTGGAGGACATGAAAACTCGGTGATAGTCCCAAACATAGATGGAAACTCAGTCAGTACCATTCTAAGTATTTAAATTTTAATTATTTTCAAATTTATTTGAGAGGCAGAGAGATGGAGAGAGGGTTCTCATTTGCTGGTTCACCCCCCCAAACGCCCCCAGAGGCTGGGGCTGGGTCACGTATGGAAGCAGAAACCAGGGACTCAATCCGGGCCTCCAGATGGGCGGCAGGGACCCAAGTACCTGGGCCTCTGTGAGCAGGGCGCTGGTGTCAGCAGACAAAGCTGGACATCAAACCCAGGCATCTGCATGTGGGACATGCGCGTCTTAGCCACCAAGTTAAGGGCTCACTCCTCTAGGTATTTTAAATATATTAAGTCATTTAATCCTCCTAACGACAGTGCAAGTCCTGGGCCATATGGTAGTTAAATATATAGCTTTACAAGAAGTTACAAGACCATTTCCTGTCATTGTATGTACACACCCACCAGAGACAGATGAGTGACACAGGCCCTCTGCACCATCACCAGGATTTGGTGCTATCACTTTTATTATTTATTTGAAAGCAGAGCTACAGAGAGATGGGGGAGAAACAGAGGGAGAGAGAGAGAGAGAGAGAGGTCTTCTATCCGCTGGTTCACTCCCCCTGTGAACTGCGATGGCCACATTGGCCAGGGCTAGGCCAAGCCAAAGACAAGAGCCAGGAGCTTCATTCCGATCTTCCGTGTGGGTGCAGAGGCCCAAGCACTTGGGCCATCTTCCGCTGCTTCTGCCAGGTGCACCAACGGGGAGCTGGATTGGAAGTAGAGCAGCTGGGACTCGACCTGGGGCCCATATGGGATGCTGGTGCCAGGAACTCACTGTGCCACACGCCAGCCCTGCTAGCCTATCCTTAGTTTAATCAATATGATGGATGCAGAGTGATATCCCACTGTGGATTCACTCACATGTCCTTAATAAGCCAAGACGCTGAATACTTTCCACTTGCCAACTGCATATCCTCTTCAGTGAAATGTCTCCTCACAGCTTCCGTCCATTGTCCAGCTGATTATTTGACTTATTGTTGACTTCTGGGAATTCTTCACATATTCTAGATACTACCCCTGTCTTTAAAAATTGTCTAAATTGATCTGAGAGGCAGACAGAAAGAGTGATGGAAACAGAGAGACACAAAGACAGACAGTGGGCTCTTACCCACTGGTTCCCGCCCCAAAGGCCCACAACAGCCAAGGCTAGGCCAGGGTCAGTGCCAGGAGCTGGAGCCAGGGACCAACCCCAGGCACTGCAAAGTGGGCGGTGGCTCTCTTAACCATTAGATGAACGCCTACTGCCTCTGCTCCTACCCTCAACACGACATGTGATTTCAAGTATTTTCTCCTCATCCATAGTTTGTCTGTTCATCTTCTTCATAGGAGCTTTCAGAGAGCAAAAGTTTTAGATTCTGGTGGTCTAATGTCTACATGGTCACTATCAGGATGAGCTGCTCATGGAGAGTCTAAGAATTCTACCTAACTATGAATCATGAAGATTTTTCCTGCATTTTTTATAGAAGTGTTACAATTTTATGTTTTAAAGTTAAGTCCATGATCCGATTTCAAGGTTTTTTTAAGGTTTATTTATATATTTGAAAGTCAGAATTACGGAGAGACAGAGAGAGAGAGAGAGAGAGAGAGAGAGAGAGTGAGATCTTCCATTTGCTGGTTCACTCTCCAATTGGCCGCAACCGCTAGAACTACACCTATCAGGAGCCAGGAGCTTCTTCCTGGTCTCCCATGCGGGTGCAGGGTCCCAAGCACTTGGGCCATCTTCTACTGCTTTCCCAGGCCACAGCAGAGAGCTGGATCAGAAATGGAGCAGCCGGGACTCAAACCAGTGCCATGCCGGGACTGCAGGCAGCAGCTTTACCAGCTAAGCCACAGCATCGGCCCCTCAAGTTCTTTTAATAAGATTTAAAGTTTACATAGATTCATTGTTGTTGCCAGTGGATGTTGAGTTACCACACAACTATTTGTTGAAAACTCCTGCATTGAACTGATTTTGTATCTTAGCCAAACATCAGTCGAGCGTATTTGTATTGGACGATTTCTGGATCCTGAGTTCTGCCTGAGTCATCAGTGTGTCTGTCTCTCCACTAACACAAAACTCTCTTGACTACAGCAGTTACATAAGAAGGCTTCATGAAGAGTAAAATAATTCTTCTCTCTTTATTCTTCTCAACCAAGCATATTTTATCTGTTGTAGGGTCTGTGCCTTTCCAAATAAATCGGAGAAGGGCCTTGACTATATGCACAGAAACGCCCACTGGAATCTGACAGGAGTTGCATTTGATCTATAGATCAACTTGGAGAGCACAGACGTCATCACTACGCTGAGCCTTTTGATCCATGACCAGATGATCTCTCTCTGCTTAGATCTCCTTGATTCCCTCCATCACATTTAACAGCAGTCACACACAAACCCTGTAGATTACATGTTCATCACGTGCGTAGCCGAGTATTTCTTCTTCTTTGAAGAAACTAAACACGGTATTGTGCTTCAAGTTTTTGTTTCTATGCGCTCATTGATAGTAGGCAGACGTGCAACTGACGTTTTTGTGTACTGACCTATGTATCACAGCCTGGTTCGGCGCATTTATTACATCCAGGATTTTTAGCAGAGTCCTTGGATTTTCCTGTAGGCAATGCTGCACGCTGTAACAAGGACTCTTCCATGTGCCCCCTCCCAGCCTGTGAGCTTCACTATTGCTTCAAGGCTCCACTTTGTGACAGCTGCACGGAGAGGAAGCGTCGTCGGGGCCCTGTGTGGGTGTTCCGTACTCATCAGACTGGGGAGCTCCGTGATTCCTAACTTGCTGGAAGTTTTAAAGCATGAATGGATGACACACTTTTCAAGTATGTTTTCTGCTTCAATTGAGAACACCATCTGATTTCTCTTCTTTTGCTTGCTGATGTAGAGGATGACACAAGCTAATTTCCGAATGTTGATCCTGCCTTGCATACCTGAAATAAATCCCACTTGGTCGTAACGTGCAAGGCTCTTTACACATTGTTGAGTTCGGGTCCCTCGTGACTTTATGTGGCCAAGTCCATGAGAGATGTTGCTTGCATGTGTGTGTGTGCATGTGTATGCCTGTGTGCCTGTGCATGTGTGTGTCTGCCTGTGTGTGTGCGTGTGTGCCTCTGTGTGTCTGTGTGTGCATATATGCCTGTGTGTCTGTGTGTATGTATCTGTGTGTGCCTGTGTCTGTGCATGTATATATGTGTGCATGTGTGTGTCTGTGTGTGCATGTGTGTGTGCCTGTGTGTGTCTGCCTGTGTCTGCCTGTGTGTGCCTGTGTGAGTGTGTCTCTGTGTGTATGTGCCTGTGCGTATGTATCTCTGTGTGTGCCTGTGTCTGTGCATGTTTGTATGTGTGCATGTGTGTGTCTGTATGTACACACACTATCCCTGACTGGTTCCGGCTCCCTAAGATGACTAGCAGGGTTTTCGGCCTCTAAGAAAGAATGTGTGAAATGGCAGTCATTATTTAAACAGTTGGTATAACTCTCAAGTGCAACCTCCTAGGCCCGTGGGTTTCTTCCGAGAACTTAAGTTCATTTTTCTGACAGTTCTAGGATTAGAGATTGAGAATCTCAGTGCAACCACGCTCTTCAGACTGTGGTTTCTGAGATATTGACCCCTTTCTTCTGAGTTGTCAACTGACTGGAGTGAAATTGTTAATAGTTGCCTCATGTGTAGTGTTACCAAATTAGAGTATTATTCGCTTTTTCATTGGTGATATTGGTTAATTTTGCATCTGTCCGATTGTGACGCTGTTGTTCGTTGACAAGAGAGCTTTATATAATTCTGTTAATTTCTTCTGAGAAGCAGATTTTTGTGTCACGAGTTCCGCATTGTCCCATTCTCATTTTCATCTGATCCTTGCCCCTGGCTGTGTTGGGCTTGATTTACTTCTCTTTTTCTAGAATCTTGAGCTAGAAACTTAGATTAATGAAATGAGAACTTGCTTAATTTCCAATGTAAGCATTTACTGCTACAGATTTTCCTCTCATCACTGTTTTGGCTAGGTGTCATAATTTTTTTTATTTGTCAGGCAGAGTTAGACAGTGAGAGAGAGAGATAGAGAGAAAGGTCTTCCTTCCATTGGTTCACCCCTCAAATGGCCATTACGGCTGGTGCTGCACCGATCCAAAGCCAGGAGCCAGGCGCTTCCTCCTGGTCTCTCATGCAGGTACAGGGGCCCAAAGACTTGGGCCATCCTCCACTGCCCTTCCGGTCCGCAGCAGAGAGCTAGACTGGAAGAGGAGCAACTGAGACTAGAACCCGGCACCCATATGGGATGCCAGCGCTGCAGGTGGAGGATTAGCCAAGTGAGCCATGGCGCCGGCCCTGGGTGCCATAATTTTTGAGACGTTGTATCTTCACTGTCATTCAATTCTATGTATTTTTTAAAAGTTGCTCTGAAACTTCCTCTTTGGCCTATGGATTATTTACAAGTGTTTTCTTCAACTTTTAGATATTTCCTTTGTTTTTATGATTTATAATTTCATTCCATTTTGGTGAGTGAGCACATTTCGTGGGGTTTCAATTAATGCAACCGACTGCACCTGGCTTCGGGTCAGCACAGCTCCAGCCACTGCGGCCAACTGGGGGGTGAACCAGCAGATGGAAGACCTCTCTCTCTCTCTCTCTCTCTCTCTCTCTTTTCTCTCTACCTCTCCTTCTCTCTCTGTGTAACTCTGACTTTCAAATAAATACATACATCTTAAAAAATAAAAAGATAGATTTCAGGTAGTTCTGACCACCATTATGAAACAAAGCAACTTGAGAAGCGGGTTTAAGGCAGGAGCCAGGGGACAAGCGAAGGCGTACGGATTGTAGAGTCAACCGTTTCCCACTGGGGGGATGAGTGGACACACACTCGTGCCTGCGTGTGTGTGTGTGTGTGTGTGTGAGAGTGTAAATGACTCACCTGTATTAAAGGAAATGCACCATTTGGGACAGTGTGGATGGAGCAGAGAATGGAATAACAGGGCACAGAAAGGCTGGCGCCCCTGGGGCACTCACATGCGGGGTCTAAACAAGTTGAAGGCATGGAAAGAGAACACAGCGGGTGGTGACCAGGGCCTGAGGGCTTGGTGGGGAGGGAGATACAGCCCGGGGTATGAAGCTGCAGCCGGCAGGAAGACCACTGGCCGGCATTAGCAGCGGTGCACTGCGTGTAGAGAGTTTAGGGCAGCGGACTCTGGGGGCTCCTAACACACTCACACCCAAAAGGCAGCTCTGTGGGGAGAGGGACGTGCTAACTTGCTCAGCTGTAGGAATTCTTTCCCGATGTGCATGTCCATCAAAACAGCATGCTGTGTGTAGCGCACACCCCAACAGACGCCACCAAGCTCCTCCCCCAGCCACAGCTCTGATCGGCATTTCAGAGCAGCAGAAATTCGTGATCACTCTGTGTTTAGCACCAGCGATGTGGCCTGGCCTGGCCGACGCACCTGCTCGCTGATCCCAACACAGCAGCCTGCCCTCTGCAGCGGGGTGACCGCTGCCCCTTTCTAGAGCATTCCTCCATAGGAGCCAGGCTTCCCGGGCCTGTCTCTCCATTCCCCTCACAGATGTGGGGTGGGAGTCTCCTACCCCCTCCCTAACTCTCATGTGGGCCTCTCAGGCACTGCAGGGCGGATCAGCCAGGGAAGAGCAGGAAAGCCGTGCGAGTTTCCAAGCACCCGGGATCTTCACGAGACACACAGGCTGAAGGCAAGTCCCAGCAAGATGCTTCTGCTCATCTGAGACAACACGTGACGATCCAGCCGCACAGGCAGGCCGGAGTCGGGTGCGAATTGTAGATGTCACAGAGGGGCTTCCAGGGCCACAAGGCTGGCAGGACAAGGGGCACACCCGTTCACGCTGCGGGTTCACAGCAGCCCTGCTCCGGACTCGGCCGCCACACAGGCGCCCGCCACACAGGTGTCCTCGGGCCTGGGACAAGGACCACAGCACCTGTTAGAAACCCTCCGTCCATTTGAAAACGTTGATCTGCTGCTAAATTAAAAACCATCAGGCACAGTTCAAGCTCCAGATGCTGTCCTGGGTCAGAGGAGCTGGTCTGCCCCGAGCTCCCCTTCCGTGGTCGGCCCTGCGGGGGGCTGGCCTGGGCTCCGGGCACTGAGCACTCACAGAGCACCCCTGCTCACCAGCACCACAGACCCACAGGCCCCCGGAAAGACAGAGACAGAATCAGAGGGAGCATCAGCCAATCACACAGCCAGGAAGGGCTGGGCGCGGATTCAGGCCCCGCCCGCCCCAATGCCTGAGCTGTGAGCCGCTGCCCCACCAGTGCTGCGAGCAGAAGCCCGGATCTCCAGAGGCACGAAACAGAGGCCCATGGATCCAGCCACCATTAACTCTGACCAGTTCCTCTCCAAAGAGGTGAGGACAGCTGTGTCAGGACCCCCTCAGGGCACGGCCCTGCTCCCTCTGACGGGTAGCAAGAACTGAGCGGGAACGTTTCCTCACAGTGTCTGCACAGCCTGCCCTATAACTCCACCCCCATATCTGTCAATCCAGTGTGGCCGCTTTCCCATGATGCACGGAGTCCCATCCAGGATCAGGAACGAGGAAGCGCATGAGGAACACAAGGGAGTTAACTCCACAGGAGGCCCCTCCCTAAATCCACCCTTCTGTCTTTGCAGTCAGGGCCCGCCCACAGCCCCACAGAGGGACTGACACCAGAAGGGCCAGGGGGCCCTGCTAGCCCCGCCTTGCTCAGGTGCCCTCCTCTGCTCTCACCCCTGCCCCGAATGGATGCCCCTGCTCTGAGTTCTCTCTGAGGGACAAGAACCAGGGTAAACATCGCAGCTACTTAGGCCCAAAACTTCAAGGCCACAACACACACTTTGTCCAGAGAAGGGCGTCAGACTAGAACAGAGTAGGATCCATACAGAATAAGTAAATGAAATATTTAAAATACTACAACAATCACCTAGAAACGTAAGTTTTGATTTTTTGTTACCTTTCAACATAGAATAAATTAATCTTAAAAAGAAGTTAATATAGAAAAATGCTGTTTATCAGAAACTTTAAGAAATATACAGGGGCCGGCGCTGTGGCTTAGTGGGTAAAGTCACCGCCTGCAGTGGGCATTCCATTTGGGTGCCAGTTCAAGTCCCGACTGTCCCACTTCCAAACCAGCTCTCTGCAGTGGCCTGGGAAAGCAGTGGAAGATGGCCCAAGTCCTTGGGCCCCTGCACCCACGTGGGAGACCCGGAAGGAGCTCCTGGCTCCTGGCTTCAGATTGGCGCAGCTCCGGCCATTGCAGCCATTAGGGGGGTGAATCAGCAAACGGATGATCTCTCTCTCGCACTCTCGCTCTCTCTCTCTCTCAGCGTCTGTAACTCTACCTTCCAAATAAAATAAATAAATCTTTAAAAAGGAAAGAAAGAAATATACAAAAAGTCTTCAAAAAGTCCATGGAAAATGTGCATTATGAAAGAAATACTACCCCTGAATTTCAAATATTTTTGCAACAAAATAAATTTATCTTTCAATTCAGTTTTCCCATGAATTTTTAACATACTGTCATATGTTAAAATGGTTTTTTTTTTCTTTTTCTCTATATTTTCTGTGAGACAAGAAAACCCAAGGACGCATACTTCTTCTCAGACATAACTGAAACCAGTTACAGCCCCACAAGTGAGTCACAGAGGATGAAAGACGCCTCCGGCCTCTCCCGCCACCCCCGTCCAGGGTCCCGGCCGCCCAGCAAGTTGGGAGGAGCCTCCTGCCGGCACCCCTGGCTCGTTTACTGGCAGTAAGTGAGGTGTGCGACCGAGTTCACGCTCCACGTCGAGGCGGTATCCAGGACACAACGAGCAAAATAACAAGTCAACGGTGAAGTTCTTGAACCGTTCAAGAATTACAGGAACTTCCTAAGAAAGAAACCGAAACAGTGTGCCTTGGCAGTCCTCACCGAGGGGTCCGCTTGCAGCTGTTCTGCCGGGGGAGTGAATGCAGCCATTGTTTGCTTCTGAGACGCTGGCCCAACCCGGAGCATAACTGAGCTCAGACACTCAACCAGGAGGCTCTGTGCGGGCCCTCCTGCCTCCACCCGCCCAGGAGCAAAGAAGTCGGAGAAACAGGGGTCCAGGGGCTCATGGGTGCTGGGCCATGCTGCAGGAGGGGCCCCAGGATCCCACCTGCACCCAGGGCCAGGGTGGGAGGGGTGCAGCCCCCAAAGCCCCCTGCGCTCTTCCCTTCCTTCCCAGGGGAAGGCTCTGCGCCCAAGCTGCTGCAGGTGCTGCTCCCAGCAGTGCTCGTATGACAGTATGTTAAAAATTCATGGACTGTGTAGCACCCACCCACCAGCAGCCACGGCCTGCTGGGCCTGGGCAGGGCACACTTGTGAACAGCCATGAGGAGCCGGGCCCCAGACGCTGTGGTCTGAAAGTGTGTGCCCTCCCAGGTTCAGAGCTGAAACCTAGCCCCCGAGGGGATGGTGTAAGAAGGCATGGTCGATTGGCTGAACTCCTTAATTAACACACAATTATTCTTAGGCATTTAAATTTACTGAAAAGTGATCCCTGTGAAATACAAGAGTGGGAATAAGAGAGGGAGGAGATGTACAGTTTGGCACATGCTCACTTGGACTTACCCTTAATGGTAAAGCAGGAAACGTGCCAAGGGGTTCCAATTCAATCCCATCGAGGTGGCATGTACCAATGCCATCTCACTAGTCAAACTGATCAGTTTCAGTTCACAACTGATTATAATGATAGGATTAAGTGTCAAAGGGATCACATAAACAAGACTAGTGTCTGCTAATACTAACTGACAGAATTAAAAAGCAGAGAACGAACCAACATGGGAAGTGGGATACACAGCAGACTCATAGAATGGCATTTGTCCTAAAGAGCACTCTGGCCTCAGAATCAGCCCTTAAGACATTCGGATCCGGCTAAAAAGCCCAAGAGAGTTTCTCAGGCATGGAAAGCCAAGACACTGTGGCAAGAAAAAAATTACCTAAATGAAAGATCTCTGCGAGTGAGATCCCAGTGGAAAAAACGGGGCCATCAAAGGAGGAGGTACCTTTCTCTGAAGGCAGGAGAGAACTTCCACTTTGACTATAGCCTTGTCTAAATAAGATCGGAGTTGGTGAACTCAAGAGGCTTCCATAGCCTTGGCAGCTCATGACAAGAGCCTCGGGTGACTACTGACATCATAAATAAGTGTCAGTTGTTAAATCAACAACAGGAGTCATTGTGCACCTATTCCCCATGTAGGATCTCTGTCTTCAATGTGTTGTACTATGCGAATTAATGATAAAACTACTACTTAAACAGTACTTTACACTTTGTGTGTCTATGTGGGTGCAGTCTGTTGAAATCTTTACTTAGTATATACTAAGTTGGTCTTCTGTGTATAAAGATAATTGAAAATGAATCTTGATGAAGAATGGGATGGGAGAGGGAGTGGAAAATGGGATGGTTGCAGGTGGGAGGGAGGTTATGGGGGGAAAAGCCACTATAATCCAAAAGTTGTACTTCGGAAATTTATACTTATTAAATAAAAATTGAAAAAAATAAAAAAGAAGGCGGGGTCTGTGGGAGGTGAGGCAGGCAGGAGGGCAGAGTCCTCGCGGTGGATCTCCACCTGGGGAGCTCAGGGGCTCCCTGGCTGCCACATGAAGAGGAAAAAGACCTGCATCTACAAACCAGCAAAGAGCTCTCGGGACAGCCCTGCCCTGCGGGCCCGCGGTCCTGGACTCCCGGCCGCCAGGACTCTGGGAAGCAAACCTCCACTGCTTGCAGGAAGCCCAGTCTGTGCGCTCTGTGACGGCGTCCCCGAATGACCCCGGCACCAGACCACCTTGCTGCAACCCTGTGCTCTTCAGGTTGCTGCTGACAAATGCCAAAGGCAGCCCCGATGCGAGTGCCGGTTAGAAGCCAGGAGATCTGGGCGAGTTACAGAAGGAGCTGGGTGTCCCCTGCGCTCAAGCATGGGAGTGCCCAGTTTCTCTGTTAATGGAATTAAGAGGGTGGAAATGTACCCCAGTTATGGCGTTCAGCAACTGGCCTCGGGCAAGTGAGCACGTGGGCTTACATCACCCGGGGGAACCTCCACGATTTAGTCCTGCAGACTCGACAGAGACAGACAGACACACACATGTGCATGCCCCTGCCTCCTGCAATGAGATGCTGTGCCACAGGCTGGGCCTGTGGGGTGCTGGACCCCGGGACTGTGGGACCTCGGGACCAGGAGCCACATAAACCTCTTCCTCTGTAAAGTTGGGCTGCTTCAAGTGTTTCTTTACAGTAGCGAAAGCTGACTACTGCAGGACACCAGCCATGAAGCCAGTCGATCCACAGCTAGAGCCGTGGAGGCAGCCTCCGCGTTGGGAGAGCTGGGCGCAGCAGGTAGGAGAGCCTGGACAGCGGCACCTGGGGCTCAGAGGACAGCAAGACTCGGGCTGAGCTGGAGTGACTTAGACATTGGTGAGCAGCCACGAGCAGAATGCTGGTGGAACGTGGACAGTGGAGCCATGCTGGTCTCAGACGGAAAGTCAGGACCTTGGAGGGAGGGACTGTGCAGGGTGACCCCAGGGCACCTGGTGGAGTGCCGAAACTAAAGGTGACATAAGCTCCCCGGGTCCACCCAGAGATGCAGATCGCCTACCTTCCCCTGCCTGGGGAAATCTGCTGGCCACCGCTAGCCTCACCCTAACTGAGGAAATACTGCAGTTCCAAGTATGCTTCTTGGGTGCAGTCCACACGGCATGGACACCTCTGGCTGTCCTGCCCGCTGCTCCCTTGCAAGCATATGGTAACGGTCACCCTCACTAGGAAGGGACTGCTGCCACAGGTGGACCCCTCGGCTCTGCTCTCGCACTGTAGCAGCAGCCAGCCCTGCCTCCCCTGCAGTTCCCTCCCAGCGTCCAGCGATCCCAGCTCTGCTCCCCCAGTGACCGGGCGAGTTCTTTCAGCATCTGCAATGGGTCATTTCCTGTGACAGGGGCCTCCTGGTCTCACCACTGCAGAGAATACGCTGGACCACGTGCATGTCCTGGTGCTACTCGGGGCCAAGACTTAAGGAGATGAACTGGGGTATTCGGCAGAGTGAGCTGCTGAACACCACCACGCTGAAGCGCTCAGCTCCAAACAGTGCACGGATCATGCATGGACAGGCCTGGGAAAGTTTTTTTTTTGACAGGCAGAGTGAGCAGTGAGAGAGAGACAGAGAGAAAGGTCTTCCTTTTGCCGTTGCTTCACCCTCCAATGGCCACCGCAGCCAGTGCACTGTGGCCAGCGCACTGCGCTGATCCAAAGTCAGGAGCCAGGTACTTCTCCTGGTCTCCCATGGGGTGCAGGGTCCAAGCACTTGGGCCATCCTCCACTGCACTCCCGGGCCACAGCAGAGAGCTGGACTGGAAGAGGAGCAGCTGGGACAGAATCCGGCGCCCCGACCGGGACTAGAACCGGGGTGCCGGCGCTGGAGGCGGAGGATTAGCCTAGTGAGCCGTGGCACCAGCCTGTGGGAAATTCTTACAACCTGGCCAGAGGAGGGGGTGGGGAGCAAGTCCAGGACAGGACCCTGCGGCGCAGTGAGGAAGGGAGGAGACTGGCACAGACAGAGGGGAACAGCAGGGAGAGAGACTGGGACAGACAGAGGGGAACAGCAGGGAGAGAGACTGGCACAGACGGAGGGGAACAGCAGGGAGAGAGACTGGCACAGACGGAGGGGAACAGCAGGGAGAGAGACTGGCACAGACGGAGGGGAACAGCAGGGAGAGAGACTGGCACAGACGGAGGGGAACAGCAGGGAGAGAGACTGGCACAGACGGAGGGGAACATCGTACGCTAATGGGCACACAGTAGGAAGGCCTTGAGGGCATCTGGGAGGTCTTCAAGGTGCCCCTCCCACCACAGGCCGGGTCCTGGCAGGGCCCGGGCACTTTCCACGGCTCACCCAGACTCGGGGGGGATTTGTTTCTCGTGCAGCCCCACAGCTGCAGCTCTGGCTCCAGAGACCATCCTGGCTCGGAGTCCCCTCCAAGCCTGCTCTACTGATGCTCACATGCACGTGTCAACGGGGTCATGGCAGCTTCCACCCAGTTCCAAAGGAGAGCCTGGGAGGCCAGGCAGGAGCGTGCCGCAGGGGCTCGGAGCAGACGCCCAGTGCAGAGGAGAATACTCAGCGCATCCTGCCCACCTGGGAAGTCACAGCCATCAGCCAGGGCCAACAAACCCACAGGGGCAGCACTGCCACCGAAACCCCAGGACCGTGGGACTGCCAGGTGCAAGGCCAGCGCAGGAGAGCTGCAGACACGAGGTCCGACCTGCAGCCACGGAGGCACGGGCCACGCCCAGCAAGAGCACAGGGACAAGGCTGCCCAAGCCCTGTCAGTGAGCCCCAGACGCTGCTCATGCAGCCTCACGGTTTCATGTTGGCCCTGCTGGGTTCCAGTCTTGCCTTGGGGTGATTCGTCCTCTGTTCTGCTACGAATGTTTGCCCTGTGCCCGCCCAGTCATTGGACCTCGGGTGTCTCTAACTTGCTTTTCATTGTCCAGGGACTCATAGCTAAGGGGATCTGAGTCTCAGACAAGACTTTGGACTTGGTCTCTTAAGCAATACTGGAATAGTAAGACTTCTTTTTTTTTTTTTTTTTTTGATAGGCAGAGTTAGACAATGAGAGAGAGAGAGAGAGAGAGAGAGAGAGAGAGAAAGGTCTTCCTTCCGTTGGTTCACCCCACAAATGTTCTCTATGGCTGGCGCTGCACCAATCTGAAGCCAACAGCCAGGTGCTTCCTCCTGGTCTCCCACACGGGTGCAGGGCCCAAGCACTTGGGCCATCCTCCACTGCACTCCCAGGCCACAGCAGAGAGCTGGACTGGAAGAGGAGCAATCAGGACAGAATCCGGCACCCCGACCAGGACTAGAACCCAGGGTGCTGGCTCCACAAGGCAGAGGATTAGCCTAGTGAGCCACGGCGCCAGCCTGGAATAGTAAGACTTTGGGACCCTTGGGGACAGAATGAGGGCGTCTCGCATTGGTGGATGTGAACCCTTGGGTTCAGACATAGAATGATGTGGTTCAAAGGGCAGCTCTCCCACACAGGGCCACGTGTCAGAGGCTTGACCCCAGGGCCTTCCTGGAGGAAGTGGACCCTCCAGCAGGTAGGGGTGAGTCTCTGGGGGCTTGTCCTGGAGGAAGTGGACCCTCCAGCAGGTAGGGGTGAATCTCTGGGGGCTTGTCCTGGAGGAAGTGGACCCTCCAGCAGGTAGGGGTGAGTCTCTGGGGGCTTGTCCTGGAGGAAGTGGACCCTCCAGCAGGTAGGGGTGAGTCTCTGGGGGCTTGCCCTGGAGGAAGTGGACCCTCCAGCAGGTAGGGGTGAGTCTCTGGGGGCTTGTCCTGGAGGAAGTGGACCCTCCAGCAGGTAGGGGTGAGTCTCTGGGGGCTTGTCCTGGAGGAAGTGGACCCTCCAGCAGGTAGGGGTGAGTCTCTGGGGGCTTGTCCTGGAGGAAGTGGACCCTCCAGCAGGTGGGGGTAGTCTCTGGGGGATTGTCCTGGAGGAAGTAGACCCTCCAGCAGGTGGGGGTAGTCTCTGGGGGGTTGTCCTGGAGGAAGTGGACCCTCCAGCAGGTAGGGGTGAGTCACCGGGGGCTTGTCCTTGAGGAAGTGGATGCTCCAGCAGGTAGGGGTGAGTCTCTGGGGGCTTGTCCTGGAGGAAGTGGACCCTCCAGCAGGTAGGGGTGAGTCTCTGGGGGCTTGTCCTGGAGGAAGTGGACCCTCCAGCAGGTAGGGGTGAGTCTCTGGGGGCTTGTCCTGGAGGAAGTGGACCCTCCAGCAGGTAGGGGTGAGTCTCTGGGGGCTTGTCCTGGAGGAAGTGGACCCTCCAGCAGGTAGGGGTGAGTCTCTGGGGGCTTGTCCTGGAGGAAGTGGACCCTCCAGCAGGTAGGGGTGAGTCTCTGGGGGCTTGTCCTGGAGGAAGTGGACCCTCCAGCAGGTAGGGGTGAATCTCTGGGGGCTTGTCCTGGAGGAAGTGGACCCTCCAGCAGGTGGGGGTAGTCTCTGGGGGATTGTCCTGGAGGAAGCAGACCCTCCAGCAGGTGGGGGTAGTCTCTGGGGGGTTGTCCTGGAGGAAGTGGACCCTCCAGCAGGTAGGGGTGAGTCACCGGGGGCTTGTCCTTGAGGAAGTGGATGCTCCAGCAGGTAGGGGTGAGTCTCTGGGGGCTTGTCCTGGAGGGCACTTCTCATGAGAGTGTTGTTACAAAACCCAGGCTTCCTCTCTGCTTCCCAGCTCCTGATGTGTCTGCTTCTGCCTCTGCCACGGGCCTCCCTCGACAGAGGACAAAACAAGGTCCCCCAATCTTGACTCTCACCTCCAACCCTGTAAGCTAAATGCATCTCTTTGCTTCTAAGCAGATTGTCTCCGGTATTTCACTGTGCTCAGGAAAAGCTGGGGAGACGCTGTGGAGGACTCTGGGATCCCTCAGAATGCACTGGGGAGCCAGGATGTGTTGCTTGGCGATAGCGTGGGCGATGGCACGGGCAGGCCAGCCCTGCAGAGGCCCCCCTCCTGGGGCCTGACTGACCACTGTGGACAGCACCACATCCCACTTCCATTTGCACAGCTCCCCCTGCCCCCTTCCCTGCAGTCTGCAGCCAGGGGACGCCACGCTGGGCTCTGAGCAACAGGGCCTTTGCTCACCTGTGTCCCAGCCATGACCTGCTGGGAGAAGCTGCTTGACCACAGTGGTTTTCCCTGGCAAATAGCAACTAGAGGACTACGAGAACGCCGGCAAGAGGGCGTCCAGGAAGAGGTGCAGACAGAACTTAGCGCTGCGGGGGAAAACACTGGGACTTGCCAGCCGCATATCTGGGAAATGGGCCACCTGGTTTCGAGGCTCAGACACAACACATTTCTTGGGAGGACGCAGAGGAACTGGGGGAGCGGGAGCAGACTGTTCACACGGGAAGGAGGCTGTGGCGGCCGCCGCGGGAGCCGCACTTATTTGTGGCCACACCGGGGAAACATTCTGCAGGGCTGAGCGACGGCTTGGAAGGAAACCTCAGTACAATCAAGAATGTACTGTTCTTTGAGCTATTTCCTCTAACAACTTGGAAGGAATAATAGTTAATATAAACAGTAGTCACCAGACTTGGCTGAGTGCACGAGACACTAGAACACAGGATCTGCAGCCAAAGATCCCCGTTCAAACACCAGATCTCCTCAACCGTCCTGGATGAGCTCGGACGAACCAGTCCAACTGCCTGAGCCCGGGTGTCCTCACGGTGAGGTCAGCTCCCACCTGGCCTGCGGCTCCGTGCAAACTAGGCTTGCATGCCCTCTGGGACAGAAATGACGCCCAGGCTCTCTCATTGCTCTTGCGAGTTTCATCATCTACAGTTTTATAATTCTCAAGGATTTAGAAGAAATAACCGAAACCGAGATAGAAATTCCTAGAAGACATCCATAGCCCAACGTGCCCATGGACACAGAGCTGCAGATATGAAACTCGTTCAGACTTTTAGAAAACACAAACACCCTTCCAGAATGGACTAAGAGATGGGAACAATACCACAGTCATTGCGCTGAGCAGACCCAACTCTGACATCAAAGTGCAATCACTGTAGCCGAGAAATGTGAATCGCGGGGCCAGTCTCAGTGACTGAGATGCTAGAGGGATGGCGGCAGAGCACGTGTGCCTTCTGCACAGCACAGCCCTGTCTCCCAGTGGCTGCTCTCTCCTCCGAGGGCTCAGAGGGGCCTCCCGACCTCCACGACCCCGAGAGCAGCCCAGCACCACTGTACTAGCCCAACTCTGTCAATGCAAGACACCATCGAACGAGAAGGGAGGACGGGGAGAAATGCAAGCGATCTGTACCTCTGATTGTGTGGGTAAACATCCAGAGATGGGCACTGACCCGACTCAGAGGGACAGCAGCAGTGCCGGGCAGCCTGAGAAACTTCCAGTGGCCTCCACAAAACACACGCAAAGAGACAAGAGCACAAACCCGAAGGATTAGGGGCCATGTCCATGAGACGCCAGCCAGGAGGAGGCCAGGCAGCCAAGGCCTGGGAGAGGGCGCAGGCAAGGCGAAGGCACACCTGCAGGGCTGGGGGTCAGAGAAGCCACACAGAGGGCCCCCTCCCACATGTGGACTGGGTGAGCTCAGGGTGGCCTCCCCACATCTAAACAGGCTGCTGTGAGCCCTGCCCATAGCTACCAAGTCACGAGATGCTCACCAATGCTCACGAGACAGGGGCTCACGGGACAGTGTGGAAGGCGGGGCCAGCTCTGGATGGCCTTGTAGGAGTGCCCCCCGGGATTAAAGGCCCCAGCAGAAGAGCAAGGGGAGAGAGCCACAGCATCTTCAGGTGTTGGTGCTAAGAAACTAAACAGTTACGCCGGCGCTGCGGTTCAACAGGCTAATCCTCCACCTTGCGGCGCCAGCACACGGGGTTCTAGTCCTGGTCGGGGCAACGGATTCTGTCCCGGTTGCCCCTCTTCCAGGCCAGCTCTCTGCACTGGAGGATGGCCCAAGTGCTTGGGCCCTGCACCCCATGGGAGACCAGGAGAAGCACCTGGCTCCTGCCGTCGGATCAGCGCAGTGCGCCTGCTGCAGCGCGCCCACCGCGGCGGCCATTGGAGGGTGAACCAACGGCAAAAGGAAGACCTTTCTGTCTCTCTCTCACTGTCCACTCTGCCTGTCAGAAAAAAAAAAAAAAGAAAGAAACTAAACAGTTACCCCAGAAAAGCCAAGACAGGTGCCGTGAGTACTGCAGAAGAGGAGCCATTGTTCAGCTAGGATTTTCCTGTTCAGTAAGTGAACCGTCTGAATGCCTTTTCATGGGGACCAGGAGATTCTCTTATCTGGGCCAAGCAACAGTGGATGCCATCCTGGAGGCACCGTGCAAGCTGACCTGGCCAGGGCACGGCCATTCCATTTAGGAAGGTTCAGGCTGCAGCTCTTGCATTTTGGGCTCATTTTATTTTTAAAATTTTTTAAAAAGATTTTATTTATTTATTTGTTTGAAAGGTAGAGTTACAGAGAGAGAGGGAGAGACAGAGAGAAAGTCTTCCATCCGCTGGTTCACTCCCCAAATGGCCGCAAGGGCTGGAGCTGGACTGATCCGAAGCCAGGAGCCAGGAGCTTCCTCTGGGTCTCCCATGCAGGTGCAGGGGCCCAAGCACTTGAGCCATCTTCTACTGCCTTCCCAGGCCATAGCAGAGAGCTGGATCGGAAGTGGAGCAGCTGGGACTTGAACCGGCACCCTTATGAGATGCTGCTGCTGCAGGTGGAGGCTTAGCCCTCAACACCACAGCACCAGTTGGGCTCATTTTAATTTTCATTCAAAGTGGAATGACTTCTCATGAACATTTTTGTCCATCTTAGGCGGGCTTCCAAAGCAGCAGCCGAATGTTCACCTGTGGACACAGATGTGCCTGGGACCTCGCTCCTCGGAGCCTCCTTCACAGAGGCGTTTGGGAACCAACGTGGGGACCCATGATGGAGATTCGCCAAGGGCTCACATGCCACAGTCCTGGCCTCGTCCCCTCCCTCCACACACACAAGCAGGGCGCCCTGTCTGCAGGCAGCCTCCCGCGGCCCCCACTCTCCTCCCTGGGCTCTGGGCTCGGGTTTCCTGGGGCACCATGGCTGCTGCCTCACATCGCAGCATAGAAGAGGCCCAGCCGACACTGTGACTAATCTCTGCTCGCTCCGCTGCAGGACGCCCGGCAAGGCCCAGGATGTGGCGATAAACTCCCGCGGGGCGTCCGGAGGGAAAGCAAACATTCTGAGTGTTGAAAGACCCTGTGAATAGCAGCTGTCGAAGGCCAGGGCTGCATTAGGCAACCTCACTGCTCTCTGGACTCCCCCGCGACTTCTTCTCGGCCCTTGGCTCCTTTACAAACGTCTATCTCCCAGGAACCTTGGACAACAAGATAGCGGGCGGCAAAGAGGCAGAGAGCAGCTGCGGCGAGCCTCCCTCGGCTTGCTTTCCAGTTAAAACTCGCGGGAGCTTCTTCCAGCTGCGTGCAGCCAGGTGGTGTGGCCAGGGCCGGCTGGCGCAGGAGGCCCCACTGCAGGGCCCGCACCCTGCAGGAGCCTTGCCAGAGCCCTGAGCACCCTGTCCTCCCTGACGCTCAAGTCTCAGACTCGCGGGTGGGGGCTGCAGACACAGCAGAGGTTCAGGTTTGCAGACAGATGGTTACAATATTCCGCCTAACTGCCTGCTCAGAAGGGCGGAATCTGATCGCTCAACAAAGATACGGAGGATTTAACGCGAGGCAGAAATTGCATTAGCTCACTCGGTCCGTTCTCTGCACACCTCCTCCTGCCTGCCGTGCCCTGGGCACAGCCATTCAGGCTGGGAGATGCCCAGCGGGAGAATCAACATCCCTGGCACATGACCCTCGTCTTAGCGCAGGCCACAGCCGGGAGACCCGAAGCTCGTTCTCCATGGGAGGCACTGCACTGCATGCATCAGTGAGCTCCATGGTAGGATGGACGCTGTCCCATATTAAGAAGAAACTGGGTCAGGATGCTATCGTCCAGCTTATTAATAATTTTAATATTTAATAATCCTGTGGGTTCTTGCCATCTACTTAGATAAGAAATCTGAATATCGGCTCAAAAAAGACCAGGGGACGTGGGAAGATTGAAGCGTTTTACTCAGTGAAGGAAATGCACAGGAAGTGAGGGCTTTAACTGGGAAGCAAGAAGTCTGGGTCCATAGCAGGCAGCGAGCAGTCCACAACGGCCAGGGTTGGGCCAGCCAAAGCCAGGAGCCGGGAACTCACTGTAGGTCTCCCACACAGACGGCAGGACTCACCTTGCTGTCTCCCAGGGTGCACATTAACAAGATGCTGCATTGAGGTGCTGCAGCCAGGACTCAGGGCTCCTCACTCCCTTACAGGTGCAGCCAGCACTCAGGGCGCCCTCACTCCCACACAGGTGCAGCCAGGGCTCAGGGCTCCTCACTCCCATATAGTGTGCAGCCAGGACTCGGGGCTCCCTCACTCCCACACAGGTGCCGCCAGGACTCAGGGCTCCCTCACTCCCACACAGGTGCAGCCAGCACTCAGGGCTCCCTCATTCCCATACAGGTGCAGCCAGGACTCAGGGCGCCCTCACTCCCATACAGGTGCAGGCAGGACTAAGGCACTCCCTCACTCCCATACAGGTGCAGGCAGGACTAAGGCACTCCCTCACTCCCATACAGGTGCAGCCAGCACTCAGGGCGCCCTCACTCCCACACAGGTGCAGGCAGGACTCAGGGCTCCCTCACTCCCATACAGGTGCAGCCAGGACTAAGGCACTCCCTCACTCCCATACAGGTGCAGCCAGCACTCAGGGCGCCCTCACTCCCACACAGGTGCAGGCAGGACTCAGGGCTCCCTCACTCCCATACAGGTGCAGCCAGGACTAAGGCACTCCCTCACTCCCATACAGGTGCAGCCAGCACTCAGGGCGCCCTCACTCCCACACAGGTGCAGCCAGGGCTCAGGGCTCCTCACTCCCATATAGTGTGCAGCCAGGACTCAGGGCTCCCTCACTCCCACACAGGTGCAGCCAGGACTCAGGGCGCCCTCACTCCCACACAGGTGCAGCCAGGACTCAGGGTTCCCTCACTCCCATACAGGTGCAGCCAGGACTCAGGGTGCCCTCACTTCCATATAGTGTGCAGCCAGGACTCAGGGCGCCCTCACTCCCACACAGGTGCAGCCAGGACTCAGGGCTCCTCATTCACATACAGGTGCAGCCAGGACTAAGGCACTCCCTCAGTCCCATACAGGTGCAGGCAGGACTAAGGCACTCCCTCACTCCCATACAGGTGCAGCCAGCACTCAGGGCGCCCTCACTCCCACACAGGTGCAGGCAGGACTCAGGGCTCCCTCACTCCCATACAGGTGCAGGCAGGACTCAGGGCTCCCTCACTCCCACACAGGTGCAGCCATCTGGAAGAGAGACCTGGCCGCTGCACCACACATCCAGCCCTAGAGTGTCTGTGTGCTCCAGATCTTAATGAGAGTTTTCAGCGACAGTGGTGGGCAACCACCCAGCACTCAAGAGAAAGAAAGACAGATGGGGGCGTGCGGGGGTAGGAGAGAGAGAGAGAGAGTGTGCACACACTTGAGTATTAGGTGGCTCTGCTCCCCTTTCCCATGCACAGGACTGAAGTCCTCCGGGGGCTCTTCCACCCAGCACTGCATTACTGCCCACCTCACATTTACATTTGCTTCTATGCAGATGAGGATTTAAGTGATTTTTGCTTTCTTTCTCCTCTTAGAACAGGTCCCACCAGCTTTGCCCCTTGTAAACAAGGGGCTTCTCAGGCCCTAGGGTGAACACAGGGAGAGTTACTCTCAGGAGGGAATCTGCTGGGGACCCTGAGCTGCTGTCAAACTGGAGTGGAGTTGCTCAACTCTGGTGAGATCGGCGTTCATCCCAGCTCCTTGGCCCAGAGCAGGGCCAGGTAGAGGCAAAGGCAGGGCCTGAGTGCACCAGGTCTCTCCACTCCCAGCCCAGGCATCCTTACAGCCCCTCCTCCCCTCGAGGATGCCCGTGCCAGAGTCACAATGGCACGGGTCCACAGATCCATTGTGTCCACAGGGAGCCGGCATCAAGATGCAGTCTCACTCACTGTGGAAGGGGAAACACTTGGGCGTAACCCTGACACACAACAGGACCTGCACACTGCACAGTCCGTGTCAATGCAGCCCATCTGAAGCAAAACTCAAAGGAGTGGAGGACACAGAAGTGCTCAAAGCTGACAACATGGCCAAGACGGCAATTCTCCCCAAATCCTGTGGCAGTCTCAATGCAGCTCCCATCAAGGCCTCAGCCAGGTTTCCCACAGACAGACACAAGCTTATTGTAAGACGTATATTGGGGCCTGCACCCATGTGGGAGACCTGGAAGAAGCTCCTGGCTCCTGGCTTTGGATCGATGAAGCTCCAGCCATTGCAGCCATCTGGGGAGTAAACCAGTGGATGGAAGACTGCTCTCTCTCTCTCTCTCTCTCTCTCTCTCTCTTTCAGCCTCTGCCTCTCTGTAACTTTGTCTTTCAAATAAATAAATTTTTTAAAAAAGATGCATATGAACAGCACAGGCCCTGTGGCTGAAGCAATCTTGACGAAGAATCATACATCTCCTCCCTGAGATGAAGATTTATTATATATTTATGTCATCAAGAAAACACAGTACTGCAGGTGTAGACACACAGATCAACAGAATTCATGTTCAAAGTCACCAGCTCCTTGGGAAGTGCCAGTCACACTCACAATGAGCTACCACTGCACACCCACTAGAACGGCAGGAATCAGTACCAGTGTCAGCCAGCAGGGCGAGATGTGAACTCAGAACCCTGGTGGGAATGCAAAACGGCCCGGCCACTGTGGAAGACAGACCAGAGCTTCTTAAACTGTGAAACACAGATTCACCATGCAATCCAGCCATTCGACGCCCTACTCGGGAGGAACAAAGACATGTGTGCCCATAACAGTTGCCAGCAGCGATCACGGGAGCATCGGGGGTAACAGCCATAAAGTGCAGCAAGTCCCCCATCCGTGAGCTGGGAGCAGAAGACTAGTGCAGAGGCCTAGAGACGCTACTCGGCAGTCACAAGAAGCGTGGACCTCGCGTCCACGGCCAGCATGGAGGAGCCTCTACAGCGCGTGTCTGGGGGCAGGAAGAGCACCCGGAGCCACGGCACTGTCCAGCTATCGAAGGTCGTGCTGACGGCTGCACAGCTACAAACTGACTGAAACCATCACCCTGGGCCCCGGAAGGGGTGAATTTGGGGTGTGGAAATCATGCCTCCATCAGGCTCGCTTTCGATTGGTTGTTTTCCCAAAAGGCTGTGAGGAGTCCAGAAGACGACGGCCTCCCAGAGGTGAGGCTGCAGAAGTCGGCTGAGCCTAGCTCTGAGGAGCCACTCCTCTGGCCCAGGGGACACCCTGGTGGGCCTGATGAGAGCTCTGGGACAAAAAGTTTATTTGCGCAGAAACATGAAAGATGGATTTTCTTAATTTATTTTTATTTTTAAGATTTATCTATTTATTTGAAAGAGTTACAGACAGAGAGGGAGACAGAGAGAGAGATCCTCTAAGTGCTGGTTCACACACCAAATGACCGCATCAGCCATGGCTGCCCCAGGCCAAAGCCAGGTGCCAGGAGCTCCATCTGGGTCTCCCATGTGGATGGCAGGGGCCCCAGTGGGCCATCTTCCACTGCCTTTCCCAGGCCATTAGCAGGGAGCTGGATGGGAAGTGGAGCAGCCGGGACAGGAACCAGCGCCCGTGTGGGATGCCAGCGCTACAGGCAGCAGCCTGACCCACTATGCCACAATGCAGGCCAAAAGATGGATTTTCAAAAGAAATTTCAAAATGTAAGACAGGTGAAGATGATTTTTCGAGAATGACTGACAGTTTAACACGGATGTGCGGGTGCTCACACACACATGCACACAGACGCACACGAACACACACGAACACACACACACGCACACATACACACACAAAGACATACACAAGCACACATACACACGCACACACATACACACACATACACACACACACACACACATATACACACACAAGCACACACACGCCACATGCGTGCACTGCCCTGACTCTTCAACTTCTGACGCTCGCTGGATCGAAGGCCCAGGACACACCCTCGGCCCCCGTTGCCCTGTCACCTCTGGATGTCCTTGTCTTTCCGTAAGGCAGAGATGACTGTGCATTCGCGAAGACAATATTGAGAAGCTGGTCTATTTCAACCCACAGTTCCTGCAGCCTCGGGGCACCTAAAGCTCTGGGGGGGAAATCGCCCAGCGTCCAGATCCCCTGCTGGTGTGCCCTGTGCTCCCGGAGACCAGTGCCCGGATGCCCTGGCCACGCCTGGCCTGCGTGGTCGCCACGCCGGTCCCGCCCCACTTCTCTTTTCTGGCTGACGGGACCCTTCAGTTCTTCCACATTCAGTGCACTTGGGGTGTGGGGTCCCCCAGGCTCTGGGCAGTGGGTGGCTGTCTTCATGTTGTGAACACAGCCGTCTCTGAGCCATCAAGCCGCTCGCCACCTCTGTCACAGCGCCGCCTGTCCCGGGCACTGGGGAGAGGGTCCGGGGCAGAGGCTCTGACTCCCCGGCTGGTGGCTGCGGGCCCAGCGTGCAGGCGGACACGGGAAACCTGCGCTCCACGAGCGAACCTCTCACTCACACAGCGCGGCCTGGGAAAGCGACGCCACCCCGTGAGCTCGTGTTGCCGACCCACGTGAGAAATCCTCAGAATCGTCTCATTTTTCCTTCTGCTGAAGGATTTGATTCCATTTTGTTCTGGCATCAAAGGCTCTGGCCAGCTGCTGCCTCCCCCGGCCCCTGCTCCCTAAACAAACCGGCGGGGTCTGACTTCCCTGCCTTCAGGGTCGCGCCCCATCCTCTTGCTTATGTTCCTCCTAATCTGTTTGGTCTGGGGCGGCTCCTGACTCCACAGGGCTGGCCTGGACGGCTCTCGTGCGGCCAGGCCTGGAGCCGGCCTCTCGGCAGCCAGCCTGGCCCTCTTGTGTGGGTCCGTGAGGCTTAACGTTCCTACTTGAGCCTGGAGGCCAAGATTCTAAGGGATCAAACACACACTCCACCCCCACTGAGTCTCCATGTCGGGTCCCGGCCTCCGGTCAGCTGCGGGACAGCCACGGGGAAGATGGGGAGAGGAGGAGAGACGCCGACAGGAAGGGTGCTCCCGGGGTCAGGGGTCAAAGGTGAGGCTGCTCAGGCGGTGAGGAAGGGCCAGGAAACCACAAGAACACTCTGCAAACCTCCAGCGACTCCGTCACCCGTCAGGCTTCCAGAAAGTACGGAGCATGAAGACACTGCAACAGTGCCGTCTTCGGTTTCCGAGCCCGCGGCTGAGCTGCAGTCCCAGGTCCCCCATGTGGCTCTCAGGAGCTCACAGGGATCTGCGTTCCCAGCCCCGTCGGCCACCTGTGTCTCAGGATCTGGAGTGAACTGCCTGGGTCCACACCAGCGGGGTCGCAGCTCCTGCGGTGCACGGGCTGTGGTATCAACTCACATCACTTAGTCCCAGTGAGATGCGGGCTCAGAGCCAGCCGGCATCATAGGGGCAAATCCCAGCTCTGTTGTCCACTCCTCGCAGGGGCTTGGGTTGGGCAGCAGAGTCTGGAGCTTCAGGGGAGGTAGAATGAGGGCGTCCTGACCCGCAGCAGGGAGCACCTGCCCTTCTCCAGGGGACCACGCGGTCCGTCCTGCAGGACGCGGCTCATTCTTAGCTGCAAATCCAAGGCCAAGGGGCCGCAGGAGCTTCCGCGATGAAATGCAATACACAGAACAGAGGTGGTGGGAGCCAGAGGTGCAGCGAACTCAGAGAGGGGCCGCCGAGGGGAACAGAAGTGGTGGGAGCCAGAGGTGTAGCGAACGTGGAGAGGGGCCGCTGAGGGGAAGCAGCAGCGGGGCTGGCACCGGGCGAGAGCAAGTGGCTTCCAGACGCTTCCGTTTGCTGGCCTTCGGGAGAGGATGTGGCAGTGCGCTGTGTGGTCAACAATGGAGGCTGCATGCTCCTCCCAGGGTGCCAGGTGTGGGCAGACAACAGAACGTCAGTCTGAAAGTGTGGTAACTGCCATGGAGACAGGGGGTCATCCCCTCCAGAACCCCTGTCGCAAGCCGGTCCATAGCTGAGCAGCACTGGAAGGAAGGGCCTCCCCTCTTCCGCCACACAAGGGCGTTAGGGCAGCCAGCACGCAGCATGCAAGGCGCCATCTTGGAAGTGGAAGTGGACACCAACCCTGTGGGCACCTGCGTTTTGGCCTTGTCCACCTGCGGGCCTGTAAGACGTAAATTCCAGGCCCACACAACTGACCCAGCTTCCGTGTTCTCGAAACAGACAGCTGCCTTCCTCCCCAGCCAGAATCTACGATGACAGAAAGTTGTTCTGAAAGCTGTGTGGGGGAGCACCCCTCGTCTGAAACTGTCGGGTTTTGCAGGGTTTTCCTGTTTATTTTTGGATACTTGCACAGATTTTACTGTTGAGCATCCCTAATGCAAAGTCCTAATTCTGAAATTCTCTAGGATCCACGCTGGCACCCAGGACAGAGGTGATGGTTTCCAGGGCCCCACAGCAGACTGGGTCAAGCTCTGGAAGAGAGAAGCTGGTGGGAAAGAAGACAAAGCTGGGAAAGCCAACTACTTAATCTGCCCACTGCTCTGTGCTGTGTTGAAATACGACACTGCACCACACACAAAGGCACAGCATTCTTATGCTAATCAAACACTTTTTATTTCAGATTTTGGTTTTAGATTTTCAGCCTCAGGAAGGTCACCTTGTAGTGGTCTGCAGCACTGTAGCCTAAGACTCACAAAACGCTTACTGCACCCCTGCAGGGAAACAGGGCAACAGCGAGGCCTACTGCACCCCTGCAGGGAAACAGGGCAACAGGAGGCCTACTGCACCCCTGCAGGGAAACAAGGCAACAGCGAGGCCTACTGCACCCCTGCAGGGAAACAGGGCAACAGCGAGGCCTACTGCACCCCTGCAGGGAAACAGGGCAACAGCGAGGCCTACTGCACCCCTGCAGGGAAACAGGGCAACAGCGAGGCCTACTGCACCCCTGCAGGGAAACAGGGCAACAGGAGGCCTACTGCACCCCTGCAGGGAAGCAGGGCAACAGGAGGCCCATTGCACCCCTGCAGGGAAGCACACACAGAGAAACCGTCCAGGCGACAGCAAGCCAGCTTCCCAGCAGAGGAAGGCGAACATTCCACTCGCTCACAGGAGGCTGGGACAGCAGCAGCGAGGGCGGCAGGAGCCTTGATGGCCTGGATTGAAAACTTCCGTTTCGGCCATTAGTGCATGTGAATCTGTGATGTTGGTTAAGGCAGAAATTAGCAATTTCTTTTTGAAGAGCAAATTGGCAAGATCTTTCCAAACAGACGTTATCCTCAGTGCAGTAATTCAGCTGCTAGGAATCTGCCCAACACAACACATGTTCCTCCCAGAGGTACACAGGATGTCTGCCATGATGTGCTGGTAGCCAACGTAGCAGAAACCTAGACGCCCACCACCAGGGGAGGTGTGACCACACATGCTCTCTCTGAATGGAATACGGAGATGTAGCCACCCTGTTAAACATGCACCACGTTAGGAACACATTTTACACGTGAAATCAGAAGTTAAAAACAAGCCCCTGCTGTCCTGTCCATAGGATCCTTATGGGAAGAGCACTGACCTGCACAACATCACCGGAGTTACTAAAGAGGAAACATTCTCACAGACTCCAGCTCCTCGGGTGAGCCCACGGTGACCCCGGCTGCACGTCCTCTCCTCCCAGGGTGAGCCCACAGAGACCCCAGCTGCACGTCCTCTCCTCCTCAGGTGAGCCCACAGAGACCCCGGCTGCACGTCCTCTCCTCCCAGGGTGAGCCCACGGTGACCCCGGCTGCATGTCCTCTCCCTGGGTGAGCCCACGGTGACTCCGGCTGCATGTCCTCTCCTCAGGTGAGCCCACGGTGACCCCGGCTGCATGTCCTCTCCTCCCCGGGTGAGCCCACGGTGACCCCGGTTGCACGTCCTCTCCTCCCCGGGTGAGCCCACGGTGACCCCAGCTGCATGTCCTCTCCCCGGGTGAGCCCACGGTGACCCCAGCTGCACGTCCTCTCTTCCCCGGGTGAGCCCACGGTGACCCCGGCTGCATGTCCTCTCTTCCACAGGTGAGCCCACGGTGACCCCGGCTGCATGTCCTCTCCTCCCCGGGTGAGCCCATGGTGACCCCGGCTGCACGTCCTCTCCTCCTCAGGTGAGCCCACGGTGACCCCGGCTGCATGTCCTCTCCTCCCCGGGTGAGCCCACGGTGACCCCGGCTGCATGTCCTCTCCTCCCCGGGTGAGCCCACGGTGACCCCGGCTGCATGTCCTCTCCTCCCCGGGTGAGCCCACGGTGACCCCGGCTGCACGTCCTCTCCTCCCAGGGTGAGCCCACGGTGACCCCGGCTGCATGTCCTCTCCTCCCATGGTGAGCCCACGGTGACCCCGCTGCACGTCCTCTCCTCCCCAGTGAGCCCACGGTGACCCCGGCTGCACGTCCTCTCCTCCCAGGGTGAGCCCACGGTGACCCCGGCTGCATGTCCTCTCCCTGGGTGAGCCCACGGTGACTCCGGCTGCATGTCCTCTCCTCAGGTGAGCCCACGGTGACCCCGGCTGCATGTCCTCTCCTCCCCGGGTGAGCCCACGGTGACCCCAGCTGCACGTCCTCTCTTCCTCAGGTGAGCCCACGGTGACCCCGCTGCATGTCCTCTCCTCCCCGGGTGAGCCCACGGTGACCCCGGCTGCATGTCCTCTCCCCAGGTGAGTCCACGGTGACCCCGGCTGCATGTCCTCTCCTCCCCGGTGAGCCCACGGTGACCCCGGCTGCATGTCCTCTCCTCCCCGGTGAGCCCACGGTGACCCCGGCTGCATGTCCTCTCCTCCTCAGGTGAGCCCACGGTGACCCCGGCTGCATGTCCTCTCCTCCCCGGGTGAGCCCACGGTGACCCCGGCTGCATGTCCTCTCCCCAGGTGAGTCCACGGTGACCCCGGCTGCATGTCCTCTCCTCCCCGGTGAGCCCACGGTGACCCCGGCTGCATGTCCTCTCCTCCCCGGTGAGCCCACAGTGACCCCGGCTGCACGTCCTCTCCTCCCAGGGTGAGCCCACAGTGACCCCAGCTGCACGTCCTCTCTTCCCCGGGTGAGCCCACAGTGACCCCGGCTGCACGTCCTCTCCTCCCAGGGTGAGCCCACAGTGACCCCAGCTGCACGTCCTCTCTTCCCCGGGTGAGCCCACTGTGACCCCGGCTGCACGTCCTCTCCTCCCATGGTGAGCCCACGGTGACCCCGGCTGCATGTCCTCTCCTCCCCGGGTGAGCCCACGGTGACCCCAGCTGCACGTCCTCTCTTCCTCAGGTGAGCCCACGGTGACCCCGCTGCATGTCCTCTCCTCCCCGGGTGAGCCCACGGTGACCCCGGCTGCATGTCCTCTCCCCAGGTGAGTCCACGGTGACCCCGGCTGCATGTCCTCTCCTCCCCGGTGAGCCCACGGTGACCCCGCTGCATGTCCTCTCCTCCCCGGTGAGCCCACGGTGACCCCGGCTGCATGTCCTCTCCTCCTCAGGTGAGCCCACGGTGACCCCGGCTGCATGTCCTCTCCTCAGGTGAGCCCACGGTGACCCCGGCTGCACGTCCTCTCTTCCCCGGGTGAGCCCACGGTGACCCTGCTGCATGTCCTCTCCTCCCCAGTGAGCCCACGGTGACCCCGGCTGCACGTCCTCTCCTCCTCAGGTGAGCCCACAGTGACCCCAGCTGCACGTCCCTGCTCCCCAGGTGAGCCCACGGTGACCCCGGCTGCATGTCCTCTCCTCCCTGGCGAGCCCACAGAGACTCTCATTCCTGGTTTTCTGAACTCCTCTGCATTTCCTGTGCATTTCCTTCGGTTCTTGCTCCTCCAGCCTCCTTGATTCCCCCCTCCCTGAGTGCTGCCCTTCCCTTCGTACAAGAGACTCCACGTCTCAGTGGGCTTGTTTATGGGTCGGCCCAGAGACAGGAGGCTTTATTGAAAATCTCTTAGAAATGTAAATTCCTTAGACACCTGCTGAGACCTTGGAGGGTAAGGGGCTGCACAGTTCTCATGGTGGGCCGTGGCTCTGCTCTCCAGGAACAGTTCCTGCTGCAGCTCCCCTCCCCCGGCCCCTCAGCACTGGCTGCGACAAGTCCTTGCAGGTGCATGGCCAACTCCCACAATGCTCCTGTGCACAAGGACGGCAGGTGTGAGGAAACCCAGTGAACAGAACAGGCAAGGGTAAAGGGCTGGCTCCAGCCACTCCACCAGGAAAGGTGCTGGGATCTTGGCTCCGAAATTCCACGACCAGGACTCGGACTCCTCTCCCTAGCGCAGAGCCCAAACATTGATGTCCCTCACAACCCCAGGGTCTCTCAAGAGTGCTGAGCATCCCATATGGGTGCCGGTTCTAGTCTCAGCTTCTCCACTTCCAATCCAGCTCTCTGCTGTGGCCTGGGAAAGCAGTAGAAAATGGCCCAAGCGCTTGGGCCCCTGCACCACATGGGAGACCCAGAGGAGGCTCCTGGCTTTGGATTAGCTCAGCTCTAGCCATGATGGCCAACTAGGGGGTGAACCAGCAGAGGGAAGACCTTTCTCTCCCTCTCTCTCCCTCTCACTGTCTGTAACTCTACCTCTCAAACAAATACACAAAATATTAAAAAAAAGAAAGAAAGAAAACAAGAATAAAAAAAATAAACAGCTTACACTTTGTGATTCCATCAACTCTCTGCCGTCTGAACCCAGCAAATGAAACGTCACTCTGCCTGGTCAGTCTGACACACAACGCAGGGACCAGGAAAGCCTGAAGCGTGTCAGACACAGGTGGGGACTGCCTAGGGCAGCATTAGTGCAAAGCAGCACTGATCAGTGAATTAGCTAACTGCCAGCACTCGCAAAAGATAGTTCTCCCTCGGAGCGTCAGAATCTCCCACAAGCTCACCCCAACATGCACACGCACACACACGTGTGCACACGCATGGTTTGCTCACTGGATCCCATCTCCTACGTAGAAGCCACCACTTTGAACAGTGCCACAGCCACTGACACCCGTCCTTTCCTTGGTGACAAATGGGCCTCGGGTTTCAGGGAGAAAACAATGATTCCTTTTGAAACGGGCACAGTCCTGCCCCCCCAACCCAAGAGACTCGGAAGGAAGGATGACCCCATGGCTCAAGGGACAGGTCCCCAGCACTGGTGAGGGGGTTTATGAGGCACAGACATGAGTGACGGTCTGGCCCTTCCCTGCCTGGCTGGGTGACTGTCCTCGCCCTCTCACTGGGCAGAGAGAAACCCCTGACTCCTTGGGGAAGGGACTGGGTGGCCAACAAGTTGGGTCTTGTGTTGGGCAAGTTGCCCTATGGCATGTCGGGGATGAGGACGGCATCTCATTTCTGCGCCCTCACACCCAACACAGTGCTGAGTGGGGTGTGGACAGTGCTCGGGCAGGGTGGTGGGCAGAACGTCCTGATGCTAGGAGCTTCGCTCGCCTTCCAGAAGTGACCCCGTGAGCCAGGCACAGGTCTCTGCAACTCCTGAGGTCACCAAGGGCTGTGACTCTCAGGACTGCATGAGTCAAACGGATTTCAATGATCCATGTTAGGTTACATGGTGTCAAAGAGGAAACATTTCACAAAGGAAAATCAAGGGGTGAAGAACAAAGGTGGGAATTTTCTCAACATCCGTGCCCTGAGATGGTCCCTGGGGAAAAGAGTCACGGCCAGAAAGCCGTGAGGACGGGAGCTCGCAGGGGGTGAAGTGCAAGGTTGCTCCGGGGAGCCCCTCCCAAGACACGGCCCCTCCCACTCCCTGGGCCTGGAGGAGCCGGGGACTGAGACGTGGTGCAGCCCAAGAGGCAGCAGCCTCCTTGTGTGGGCTCTGGGCTCAGACAAAGCCAGCAGGGAGCCCTCCCGCTGGGAAAAGCACATTCCTGCCGGCGGGCGGCGCCGGAGTGTGAGCTCTCAGCTGGCAAAGCGCTGCCTTCCGCCTGGGTCTGTGTGCGTTCCCTGGGGCCTGAGCAGGAAAGAGAAGTGGAAGTCGGGGCGGCTGGACACTTTACAGACCTTGGCAAGGACACAGACTTAAAGACGCTGCTTGGTCAAAATGAGCGTGACCCTCGCCGCGGACTCCCACGCTCTGCACGGCTCTCACCTGTGGGGACACACTGCAGGAGTCTCACCGAACGCCCAAATCACATGCGACGGGAAGCATTCTGGCACAGACAGGTGACCCAACCCACTCTGTTTTATTTTGTGTATTCATTCACACACACACACAGGTAGAAACGCTAGTAAAACACTGACGTTGCAAACTAGACTTTGTGCTCCCGTTGGCCAGACTGCCCTGGTCACATACGAGGTCTGGGGACGTCCGAGTCCTGGGCGGGACAAGTGTGAGGGACTCCTGCTCCTCCAGGGGAAGGAACCTGCGAGCTGCCTCTGAGCAGGGTGGGCCGGCATTCCAGACGTGCCGCTCCCCACCCTTCTCGAATCACAGTGGACTTTCGGGGGAGGCTCCCCTTCTCTAAATCCCACCATCTCCCTTTTCTCCCGTGGACCAGAAGGGCTGGGCTCAGTGGGAGCCAGGGAAACCCTGCTGCTCGTGTGCAAGGGGGCGCCCAGCCCCCCAGGATGAGGACTCGCAGCTTCCCGCCCGCCTCTTCTAGGCTCAGAGCAGAGCCCTCGGGAGCAGCCGGGACTGGGGCGCTGTGTGCTGCCCTCTGGCCCTCATGCTGACCCTCACCTCTGGGTCCTCACCCTCATGTTTGTGTGAATCATCCCTTAACATGCATCAGGGGTTTGCTGCTGTCCACTGTGCGACCTAAAGAACAAGGCCCATCCCCCACCCGACTGTGAGCTCAGGGTCCAGGGAAGGGCAGGCCCGGCAGCTCCGGAAGCTCAGCGGTGCCCCCCCGGTGCCACGGCTCAGGGACCACATCTGTGTCTGTGTCCAGAAGCCCCATGCGTCCCAAACTCCCACTTCTAGTCCAACCCCTCAGTCCACCTGCAGCTCTCAGGGATGGCCCTGCTGCTCACCAGGGGGTCCCCTGCACGCTCCTGCTTCCGCCTCGCCTCTGCCTGTCCACGGGACGCCTCGGTTTCTGTCCCTTGCAGGGACAGGGACGGGTGGACTCTGGGCCCTGCTCCTGGACCAGCAGCCCCACGCTTCGTTGTCTCTAAGCTGATCGCCACAGGATCCTTCTAGAATTCACACCAGCAATACCCCCCACCAGGCCAAAATCCCCAGGGGCTCCTGCTGCCTGGTACCCATTCTCCAGGTTGGAACCACAAAGGACTGACGCCTCCCCCGACCTGGAGTCTTGACCGCATGGGATGGGTGTGGCCTGGAAACCGGTGGGCAGCGAAAGCTACCAGGTTTCACTGATGGGCAGGGACCCCAGTTCTCCTGGTCTCAGGGGTGCCTCAGTCTGTCTCCCACTCAACCTCGTGCCCCAGGAGCCAGAATAGCCCATGCTGCTCGGGCTTCTGTTTTCACCAATTCCGCACTCACACACAGATTTCAATACAGAAGCATGGATGTGGCTATCTATATTGACAGACATCAACGCTGATACACACATGTATCATGACATCGTCCCGCGAGCACAAACCTACACACACCCTCAGTGTCCAAAAAGAGACCAGGGGGCCCCTTGTAAGAGCCGGACAGGCTGGCCTCTGTCCCCCCCCCCCGTGAGCCACCCCAAGGGCAGGGGCTCCCGGCACTCACATACCCTGCCCCGTTGTGGACCTCGGGGTCACATGCCCGCCACCGAGGAAGCTGAAATACAGCAGGAAGAAGCGCTGGAAGGCGGAGAAATGCCTCCCTTGCAGAGTCCTGCTAAGCCCCACAGAAGAAGTGACACTCTGACCCCCAGGCCCTGCCACGTCAGACATGCAGGCCACAGTCCCTTGCCCGTGGGACCGACGACCCCAGGCCACCCGCAGAATAAGCTCTGTGAGCAGAAGAAGACTTGGATTGCAGTTGGAGTCCGCAGCCCGGTGCGCACCGCGGGGCTGTGTCGGGGGAGACCCCAGCGGGCTGTGGCAGGAGGGCGGCGGCGGCGGCGGCTGCGGTCGGGGAAGCGGACGCCAAGAAGGATGAGGCAGTGCAATGAGGAGGTCCCCACAGAGCCTTCTGTTAACAGAACCTGCTGTTAAAGCTGCACGAGAAGGACAAGGAGCGGGAGCGGGAGAAGGCTCAAGATCAGCAGTCCACCCCCATCCCCCTGACATGTAGTTGTAGATATTTAAAAGATCAGCTTGGATGCTGTCAGCAGGAGCTCAGCCGCCTACGGCAGCAGGTGCAGATCCATGGACCCTCCTTCCTGTGCAGGAACCACCAAGCAGGTCCAGGTGGTCAGCCTTTGTGTCAACCCCAGAGCAGCGAGAGGGGACCGTACTTGTCCAGGGGAGCTCCATTTGGTAGTCAACTCCATCCAACCATGCCACAGTGCACACCGGGACCGAAACACCACACAGGACCAATTCCATGATACAGTACACTGTGATTTTTATTGGGGAGAAGCACAGCAAAGTCTCAAGCAAATGAGAGCCCTCAGGCAGCTCAGCTTGCACACGGGGGCAGGCTACTGGGGGCCACCTTTCGGCTGCGGGCGCCAGGGCCGCGGGCTGGGGCCGGCAGGCAGCAGGCACGCAGGAGGAACCTGAGGATGCTCCTGCCCAGCCTCCTGCCCAGCCCCTGCCGGCCCTTGCTCGGGACAGAGGCCGATGCTGAGGGCCCAGCCTCCTCAGGCTCAGCTGCTGGGGCCTCTGGCACCTCCAGGTGTGGACTGCTCCTGGGGCTGGGGGTGGAGGGGGCGGCCACGGGGATGGGCTCGGGGGCTGGGCTGGCACCGGGGCTCCTCTCCTGCAGCCGTCCAGGGAGAGGAGAGGCAACCATGGGGGCAGCGGCTGCAGGACCCAGCTCAGGCTGGGGTAGCGACTCTGCCTCCGCCTCCGCCTCCGACTCAGGCTCCAGCTGTGACACAGACTCTGGCTGAGGCTCGGACTCCAGCTCCGCCTCCGCCTCCGACTCAGGCTCCAGCTGTGACACAGACTCTGGCTGAGGCTCGGACTCCAGCTCTGCCTCCGCCTCCGACTCAGGCTCCAGCTGTGACACAGACTCTGGCTGAGGCTCGGACTCCAGCTCTGCCTCCGACTCCGACTCAGGCTCCAGCTGTGACACAGACTCTGGCTGAGGCTCGGACTCCAGCTCCGCCTCCCACTCAGGCTCCAGCTGTGACACAGACTCTGGCTGAGGCTCGGACTCCAGCTCTGCCTCCGACTCCGACTCAGGCTCCAGCTGTGACACAGACTCTGGCTGAGGCTCGGACTCCAGCTCCGCCTCCCACTCAGGCTCCAGCTGTGACACAGACTCTGGCTGAGGCTCAGACTCCAGCTCTGCCTCCGCCTCCGACTCAGGCTCCACCTGTGACACAGACTCTGGCTGAGGCTCGGACTCCAGCTCCGCCTCCCACTCAGGCTCCAGCTGTGACACAGACTCTGGCTGAGGCTCGGACTCCAGCTCTGCCTCCGCCTCCGACTCAGGCTCTAGCTGTGACACAGACTCTGGCTGAGGCTGGGACTCCAGCTCTGCCTCCGACTCAGGCTCCAGCTGTGACACAGACTCTGGCTGAGGCTCGGACTCCAGCTCTGCCTCCGCCTCCGACTCAGGCTCCAGCTGTGACACAGACTCTGGCTGAGGCTCGGACTCCAGCTCTGCCTCCGCCTCCGACTCAGGCTCCCTTTGTCCCTATGAGAGAGAGGAAGGCAGGTGAGAAGGGCAGGTGCACTCTGGACCTCCCTCATGCCCACAAACCTGGGGAGACCATGAACGAACAGACCCGCGCTCTGACATCGGGGCTCTACCTGCTCCAGGCTCCGGGAGTCCGGCTGCAGGGACATCCGGCTGGATGCCCCAGGGCCGGATGGCTCCGAGGCTCCAGCGTCCGGAAGCAGACCCAGGCCCACCGGATACTCCTCGCCCTCGGCTCCTTCTAGGAGAGGGTCAAACCACTGTTGCTGGAGGGCAGTTTCCGCTGTGGCTCTGTCACATGGGTCCATGCTGAGGAGTGAGCTCAGGAGCTCCTCCAGGCCCGGGCTGGCGGCACACGGGAGCTCGTAGCTCCCACTCTGAATGCAGTCCTGCAGCTCTGCCCGGTCCTTCCCTGTGAAGGGCAAGGCCCCCGCCAGCATGGCGAAGAGGATGACCCCCAGGCTCCACATGTCCGTGGCAAAAGGGTCGTAGGGCTCCTGTTGGAACACCTCCGGGGCACAGTAATCCGGGGTCCCGCAGAAGCCCTGTACCAGCACGTTCCCGGGCAGGAAGCTGCTGAGCCCAAAGTCCGCCAGCTTCACGTTGAGCTGAGAGTCCAGCAGCAGGTTCTCCAACCTGAGGTCCCTGTGCGCCACCCGCAGCGCATGGCAGTGGGCCACGGCCGCCAGGACTTGGTCAAACAGGAACATGACCTCGGGCTCTGGCAGGCCGCCCTGCTTCATCACGTACCGGTAGAGGTCGCCCCCATACAGCACCTCCATCGCCAGGCAGGGGTAATAGCCACAGAAACCCACCTCCAGCAGCTCCACGATATTCGGGTGCCTCAGGAACTTCATGATGCTGGCCTCATGCATCACTTGCCTAATGTCAGGGGGCTTGCTGGAGTTTTGACGGAATATCTTCACGGCCACCTGCTGCTGCCTGGACTCCTGGCGGGCCAGCACCACCATGCCAAAGCTGCCCCGGCCCAGGACCGACAGAAACTGCAGATCAAGCTGATAGTTGACGGCATCCAGTTCCTCACGGCCTTCCAGGCTGGTGTCCCTAACTACACTCTCTGCGCTACTCTGGCTAATATGCCTGTCCATGGACACTAACTAAGGAGCTACCCTAACTACACTAACTAAGAAAATAAAGGGACAACAAGGGGACTACCTGCTGATCTGACTATGGAGCCACACTACCTATACTAACTACACTAATCAAACACAGTGGCAAGGCTAAGTCCTATCTCACCAAAACAGAAAACAACAACCAGACAAACTCCAAAACAACAAACACTAAATAGCTACGCTAACTCTCAGAGATCTAGCCGCGCTGTCTAGCTAAAGATGGGGGAAGCCAGAAACGAATAAAACGGCAAAAAAAGACACAATGGGCCACAAAAGAAATAGGAGGAAAACAACAAACTAAATCCAAATGGGGGAAAGAAAAAACCAAATAGAACAAGAAACAAACAAACAAACAAAACAGCACACCAACACCAACCAGCTCAAGCGCACGCAAAGATGGGTCCAAGTCACACAGGTCACCGAAATAGCTCCCTGGTAAGGCGGACAAAAACCTGGGCCGTGCAGCCACTTATATAGGCATGCGGAATCCTGTCATCATAGGGCTCCTTATGAAGTCAGAGCGACAAATGGGCCAATGGCAGTCTGGCAGGGACTTGCACGAATTTGTATTTCATGACAGGTGGTCCTTATGAAGTCAGAGATGGGCGGGGACCAATCAGAGCCTCAGCTACTCCTCGGGGGGGGGTTTCTCAACAAACTTCCTCTTACACAATATCAAAGACCCCAAGAGCTTTTGGCTTAGATTGGTGATACAGATTAACGTTACAATTTGAACATTAAACACCTAGGATGTACCTATGGCCTTTTCATTTCTGGGTGAAAGAGTGATAACAACTGTGGGGTCTTTAAGACCTTGGATTGTCTACAGTCTAGATACACGTCCCATTGCCTTGAACCTCGGAATGATCGGTGTCAGAATGATGGTGACAGCTTCTCTGGCATCATGAAATCCTTGACCAAGTGTTCTGTTGCCCTTGACACCGTCAGGCACATTCTTCACATCGACAGAGGGGAGAGGAAGGGATCCATCATCATCCTGTCCCCCTAAGACCATCACTAGATTTCTTGTTAGAAACCCTGGAGGACCAGCATGTAGCTGGGTTGCTATGGTCCAGGTCTGGAAGGCCAACCGAGTGTCAGCTGAGAGCTGCAGCCTCCAAATTGTCCCTAGAATCGCAGGGAGAAAGGGAGGCATGTCCAGATGTCTCAGGGTTCCTGGGCCACTCTAACAAAAAGCCTTGAACAGAGTCATGGATAAAGAACAGAAGTGTGTTCCTCAGTGTTTGTTCTGGGTGCTGGAAGATGAAGGTCAGGGCTCCAGCAGACCTGATGTTGAGAAAGAGCTCCGTCTCTGCTGCTGCTGAGCCTTCCCAGAGAGAGATGGGAAGATGGGAAGGCTGGTGGTTTGCTGTGGTTGACTGCAGCTAAGAACATGTGTGGAGAGTGGTGTTGTAGTCCTTAAAAAGTCCCACACCTGAATCCAAAACTCCCCAGTGAATTTTAAGGAAAGATCATGGCTTCCTGGGGTGGCCTCAGATGGTGACAGCACAGACCTCACCCAGTCAAGCCCTTAGACAGACAGGTAGCCTGCGGCTGACACTGGGGTCCAGCAGGTTAAACCCTGCTACACCACATGGTCATATGTTTCGGGCATCCTGTTTGGTGCTGATTGGAGGCCTGGGTGGTCCATTTACAATAAAGCTCCTTCCTATTGTGCCTGGGGAAGCAGCGGAAGGTGATCCAACTATTTGGGTCTCTGCCACTCATGTGGGAGACCGGATGGTGTTCTAGGCTCCTCCCATGGTCTGATCCAGAGGTGGCAATTGTTGCTATTTGGGGAGTTAACCAGCAGTTTGAAGATATCTTTCTCATTCTCTTTTTCTTTCTCATTCTCTGTCCCTCTCTCCCCCTCTCTCTCTCTCAATCTCTCTGTCTCTCCCCCATATTGTCTATAACTGTTTAAATATCTAATTCTCCTTTTTTTTTTTTAGAGAAAAAGAAACTTACCCATCCTGTGAAAGAGAGTTGAGCTCTAGTCCTACATTCCCCACCTCTTTATGCTGTAGCATTGACTTTGAAGTTTGCACATGAAGTCTGCAGGGACATGGACAGTTCTCACCACTAAGCCTGCTCTGCATGAAAGGCATCTTTGAGGCTGAACTACAGCACCCTGGACAGGACGGCAAAATACTCTTTAATTTCTTTCATCTATGATTCATAGTTTTCTAGTACTCCAACAGTATTTTTCACTTTGTGTTGCTATGTGGGGGCAAACTGTTGATATCTTTACTTAATATGTACTAAACTGATCTGTATACAAAGAGAATTGAAAATGAATCTTGATGTGAATGGAAGGGAGAGGGAGCGGGAAAGTGGAGGGTTGCGAGTGGGAGTGCTGTTATGGGGGGGGGAGGAACCATTGTAATCCATAAAAGTACTTTGGAAATTTATATTCATTTAATGAAAGTTTTAACAAAAAAAAAAAAAGAAGAAGAAGAAGACTTGGAGCACACGTGGCCGGGATTCCGTTGGAGAGCCCTGCAGGAACGGGAGTCCTGCCGCTCGGCTTCTGTCATGGTTTATGCATGTGCCGCACGTGAGCACGAAACGCTTCAAACTCGTAAATCAAGCCCGGAAAGCCGCGTCGTTACCTCTGAGACGAGATCAAGCATCCGACGTTATTCCAAGCTGTGGATGGGAAATTCGTTGTCCATCAGCATGTGCCACGTTCCTACTTAGATTCCAAGCTAGAGTTGTTACTTTTTCCTCTAAAACTTCATCGGCATATCACCAGATTTTCACTGTGATTTGTGTAAAATCTGGTGACAACCACAATATAATTTGATGTAATAAAGGGCACAAAGTAAAAATAACAGCTCAAGAGTGTTTATAGAAAATGTGAGCACCTAACAGGTTCCTTGAGGGTGACCAACAACTCAACTGTAAAATTCATTTTATGAAGGCCTTCTTTATGATCAAGATGCACACCGAGTAAATTAGCAAAACATTCTAGCAACCAAACAGTCACAGCTGATGAGAAGAGCTGCAGAGGCCACGCGGGCGGCGCAGGGCAGAGGCCGGGGTCAGCACAGGCCTGATGCCAGTACCCCGGCTGGAGGTTCGAAGAGCCCCACTGCCTCCCCTGGCAGCGGAACCGCGGGGGCTCTGTCCAAGGACGCATGGGGGACATGGACATGGAATCAAAAGATAATGTGATTTTGCTGGGAAAGGATTCTGAAATCCATGCGTGTGGTTTCCACAATACATGTCGTTCATGAACTTTGGGGAGACCCCTGGGATAGGCCCCAAAATGGAGTCACGATATCATGGCTAATGGGGAGAAGCACAAATAACTAAGGAATTCATGGTGGAAACAACTGAAGAACATAACGCAAAGTTATCCTAAGTGATGATTATAGACTATGTAGCTATGGAAAACGCACCCAACTACTGTACGCTGGCTTTATGGACAACCAACACAAGACACTGCCGACATCCTGCCACTTCTGTTTGTTCTCGAGAGTGCTCCACGTCTGACGCCTGTGCTACGCTCGCTGCCCTGCGTCGTGAGGGGCTCTGGCTCCATGCCGACCGCCCGCTGGAGCCAGGCACTGGTTCCAATCTAGCAGGAATCCCGGGTAGCAATGAGTTAAGGCCAAAGACGCAAGGGCAAGCTGGGCCATGCACGCCTGAGAACTCCTCCTTTGGAAACAGAGAGGCGGCAGGTCTGACGCAGGCCCGGGTGCTAACAGGCCTTCTGCAGCAATGGCTGGAGCAGTAGGGAGCTGTATCTGAGCTCCAGGCAAAGGACAGCGTGGGGGGAGTGTGGGGGACCAGGCGGAAGGATGCTCCAAGAGCCAGACAGGACTGCCCCACGTGCTAGGGGGATGGGAAGCAGGCAGGGGACCCTTGCCCAGCACAGGAGCAGGGCTGTGGGCAGCAGAGCCCTCCAGGGACTCCCACGACGTGGGCCAGGCAAGCAGGGGAGGCGCTCGCGACGGCATGGAGGTGGGGTGCAGACACACAGGTGACACTCCCGGCAGGGCATCAACCTGGATGGAGCCAGGGAAGGAGCACCCGGCTCCGTGCCCATGCAGGCGAGGGAGGCCAGGGCCGGCACAGGCCTGGGCTCTGGGAGGGTTTGCAGAACCTGTCCAGGCTCAGCGCTCTCTCCCGTGGCAGCACGTATGTGTTTCTGCCCTGGCGCCGTCAAGTGCTCAGCACCGGACACAGTGTCATTCACCTGTGACAGCTGAGGGGGTGCCCTGCCTGGTGAGGAGAGAGAAATGAACACACATCCAGAGTGCAAACTAAGTACGTGACGAAAATACATAGACGTGTCTTCTCCTTGACTCTCAGTCAAATCTGTAACGCACAGGAAAGCATTGCCTACAGCTGTGGACGCAGATCCATGGCCAGTGAGGACGTAACTCTGCAGAGGCACGGCGGGACCTTGCGAGAAAAGTCCGCCAAAAAAAACCTCATTCTGAGTGGGCTATCTCTTTTACTTTGTTTATTTTTAAAATTTCTGATTGGCAAGCAGAACTTGATCACCTTTACAAGGAACCAGGAGACAGCTGGACTTGTGCACAGGTGTGTGGATGCGGTAAACCCTCAAGTGGGGCACTCGGCAGCCCCACCTCCCCACCCGCCCCCGTGTTCAGCGCCTACCTTATGAGTTAGCTACTGAGTCATTCTCTGTTAGCTCTGTGCTTTCTGGGAAGAAAAAGTGCTGAATAGCTACTTGTAACTTCTGTCTTCTGTGACAAAAATGAAGCTGAGCTTATTAAAAACAAGCAAATGGAAAAGCCCTGGTTGGCTCCACTCTGGCCTCTGGTCCCCACCTGCCTCCTAGCGTGAGGGCCTGGCCACCCATGGCCCAGGCCGGCCTCAGTGCCAGCATCCTCCACTGGTCTGTGTGTCTGCTTCCGTGCCGGCGCCATGCTGCTTGGGCTACTGCAGCTTTGTGGTATGTTCGGAGGTCCTCTGTGCAGCCACACACTCGCTCTCTCAGATCTCCCAGGCAGGACAGAGGGCAGCAGGAGAAATCCCACCCTCCTCCTCCTCCTCCACATCTGCCTGCAGCTGAGACCCTGAGTCTGGTGGCCCTGGGTTGGAGGGCTCTGGCCCTCCCTGGCTCTCCCCTCACCCATACCTCTCGCTGTGGGAATGAGGAACTGAAACGCCCACTGGGCCCACGTGTGCTGATCAGGAGCTCTGACACCACAGGCTCCAGCACCCTGCAACGGGTGGACCACACGGCCGCCTGCACGGCCGAGAGGAGGCCAGGAGCCTCAGGGTTCAAATCCTGCTGAAGCACACCCGGCTCAAGCCGGAGTCCCTGTGCCACCAACACCATGCTGCGCGAGGGTTCTCTGGGGTAACAGAGTCGGAAAAACAAATCAGCCCCTACCCCCACCAGTTATCAGAAATTTATCCTAAAAACTGAACTGAGGGGCTGGCGCTGTGGCGTAGCCCGTGAGGCCACTGGCTGCAGTGCTGCATCCCATGTGGGTGCCGGTTCAAATCCCAAGTGCTCCGCTTCCAATCCAGCTCTCTGCTATGGCCTGGGAAAGCAGCGGAAGATGGCACAAATTGTTGGGCCCCAGCACTTGCATGGGAGATCCAGGGGAGGCTCCTGGCTCCTGGCTTCAGATCGGCACAGCTCTGGCTGTGTGGCCAATTGGGGAGTGAACCATCAGATGGAAGACCTCTCTCTCTCTCTCTGCCTCTCCTTCTATCTGTGTGTAACTCTGACTTTCAAATAAATAAATAAATCTAGGAAGGAAGGGGAAGGGGAAGGGGAAGGGAGGGGAGGGAACCTGGACTGAAAGGCCTGGCACTGTGCCATGGTAGGTTAATCCTCCGCCTGCAGCCCTGGCATCCCCTATGGCCACTGAGTCCCGGCTGCTCCACTTCCGATCCGGCTCTCTGCTGTGGCCTGGGAAAGCAGTGGAAGATGGCCCAAGTCCTTGGGTCCCTGCACCCACGTGGGAGACCTGGAGGAAGCTCTGAGTTCCTGGCTTCGGATCGGCCTAGCTCTGGACTTTGCGGCCATTTGAGGAGTGAACCAGCGGAGAGAAGACCTTTCTCTCTGTCTCTCCCTCTCACTATCTGTAACTCTACCTCTCAAATAAATAAATAAAATCTTAAAAAAAAAAAACTGAATTGAAACCAAAACAAATCTGGAGGGAAAATAACACAGCGTAGCCTTTATCCGTCGGCTAACCTTCAGTGGGTTTGTTACCTGTGGTCAACCGTGATCCCAAAGCAGAAGTCAACAACTCACACATTCTAAATTTTGCCCCGTTCTGAGTGGTGTGAACCTTACATCACCCCACTCCAGATGTGGACCCAGGCTGGACAGGCCACCCCTGTCTGTCACTCGGTAGCTGCCTTGGTTACCAGCCTCAGCGCTGTGTTCAGGGAGCCAGAGGTGACCGACCCTCAGCGAGGGCATGAGAAGCTACCCGCAGCACCTCGGCACAGGCCTTGGTGGCTTCCATTCACGTGACAGCACAAGGGCTCTTCAGAAAGTTCATGGGAGACAGAATTGAAATACAAGTTTATTTTGGACCAGAACATTTTTCACAAACTTTCTACAGATCTGCTTTTAATGGGTCACTTCTTGGTCTGCATAATTCTGTAACCATGCATACAACATTATGCCCAGTCTTTTCTTGGAATTTATCGACTTGAGTTTAGAAAATATATATTAATTTGAAATAAGCCAAGTCTGCTCCTTAAGTTTCTCTTAAGTGATGGTTATGAGTGACCAACAGAGCCGTCATGACTGGCTCTTACACAGCAATGGCTTGGAAAATCCCTAAAAATCCCTGAAAGGAAGAAAATGCATTTTTAACTCCAAATCCAAAGGAACAACACAACTATCATGTTTATGCAAACGGTGACCCTGCTTGCCAATTAAACTACTAATCGCCAGTTGATCTGTTTATTTGTCTTTTTCGTTACTTGAGTAGAATGTAAATTGTGAAATATCTTCGCTCTTCCCCGGAGGGAACAAAAGCGCCCTCTGACACTCCTGGCAGCTTCGTGTTCACGCGCCCACCCCATCCTCACCAACACACCCATCCCGGCCACCCATGTCGAGTCAGGGCTGGGGTCCCCTCCCCAGACCCTGTCGATGTTCGAGTGGCTCCAGTGGCTGTGCAGGTGGCCGGGTCAGCAGCCCAGCCCACCGTCCCCGCACGTCGGAGACACCAGCAAGGCCCTGGGCCCTGGGGCGAGGGTGATGAGTCCCTGTGCTCGGGTGAGGGGCGCACAGCTCAGGAGGAGGACACCTTACCCTCTACTGCCTGAGAAAGACGCGAGAATCATCAGAGGGCGGCTGGGAGGGGCTCTCTGTGCACACTCTTGCCTGACAGGCGAAGGCGCAAACCCTCCCACCAAGCTGACTCCGAGCGGGGAGGAAGTCGCGTGCTGGCCGGTACCTTGAGTCTTTCTGCTGGTTTTCCCTGTGTGTTTAGCAGACGGCACCACTTTGTCACAGGCGACTCCTCTCACCTTCTCTAGCGGTTTGCTGCACACACAACTGGCTTGTGCATTACGCAGCCTGAGTGACTGCTGCCTTGGAGGTCTCGCGCCTTCCTCCTGCTCCTCATCTTCAAATCACGGAGAGGCCACTCGTCCCCACCCCTGCAGCCCACTGGCCTTTCTATCCCCTGACCAATCTTCAGGAGCAGTCTCAACAAGCCAAGGACACACTGTTGAGTCCGCATTTCCCAATCAATGCACAAGGCACAGTCGCGGATGCAAAGCAGAGGTTTATTTGTTGCCCCCACCCGCACACAGCCCTTTAGCAGTGCACAGGCAGAAGCCCCCCTCATTTGCATGAGAGGTTTTTCTAGCCTCACACTCACAAGGGTGCAGGTCATCTCCTACATAGGTTACCTTCCAACGTTCTATATGGCAAGGTATTGGGACCTAACATGTTCATTTAAACATAAAGACTATATATGTTATGTGGCGGGAAGGACACACAAAGGGGATGGCACCAGGAGGCACTGGCGGGAAACATTGGGCCATAGATTTCAGTGGAGCTGGGGGGAGCAGAAGGTTCTACATTCCAGGAGAGCTCCCTTCCTTTGTCCTCAAGGACCTGGCCTGCCCCCTTCAAGATGAGGCCTATACAGCAGGCAGGCAAGCAAGTGAAACTGGCATTTAGCAAGCTAGGGACTCCAATCCCTACAGCACTCGCTGTCCACTTCAGTGGCCACGTGTCAGTGCACTCGTCCTCTCACTGGAGCCAGCTGACCCCCCTGATGCGGCCTTGCCTGTCCTCTAGGACTCCGTGTCTCATCCTTCGCTCCTTTATCCCTGTGACTGTTGGCACCAGGCTCCACCCCCACTCCTTAGACAAGATTCCTCCCCAGCAGCCGTCCTCTCTCTCCCATTCTTCATTAAGTTGATTGTGAGCATTATGGAATGACGTGGAAGTCTACGATTGCCCTAACTGGTACTGATGCTATCACAGTAGCCACGTGCAACCAGGCATGTGTCACAGAGTACAGAGGCTGCATCTCAAAATAAAGCACTCAGATGTTGCACTTGGACTAAGCAACCACACCTGGGGGCACAAGCTCACCCCCAGTTGTGTTGGGAGGTGTCTGGGTGGGGAGCTGCAGGAAGCACCACCCTAGAGGGTCAGATCCCCGCTTCTCAAAGTGTAACTGGACTTACCCGCCCACCCTCCCCCTTTCCTCTCCCATCCACTGGCCCCACATTCCGTCAAACCCAGCTCAGGCACATCCCAGCATGGCTTACACTGACCTGGGCTACCTGAACCGTGGCCCTGGTGTGTACGGACACACAGACCCGACTGACTGGGCCGGTTCTTGAGACAACTGTCAGACAGGAAGGTTTTGCCGTGAACGCCCCACTGGGCTGACATCAGCTCAAGCATCGATTGGCACAGAATTGAAGAGATTCATTTCAGCTCACTTTTAGACTTTTTTTTTTGCCTATGATCCTTGTAAATAACATATTTACACTCAAATGCTCATGATGACAGCCTGCCTTATAATTCATAACACTCATTAGAATACACGCACCCTTGGAATTAAGTTCTCTTTCTTGGACTAGCACCAAACAGAAGACATTCCAGTCCAAGAGCTAATTTGCACATAACAATTTCTTTCCAAAGAAATAACGCTCAACTCTATCCTCCAGATGCAATGCGCCATGGCCAGCCCATTATCTGGGTGTGACAGCATCGCTTGTCCACTGAGACACCGTGGGGTGGTCGTTTGGTTACAATAACAAGCTCACTGACAAGCACTTGCTTTATGTGGTAACCTCTTACAAGAAATGCAAGGGAGGGGATACTTTGTTTAGCGCAAGTAGGGAGAAGCCACTGTCATTAATTTTTTGTTTGTTTTGTGTTTATTTATTTGAAATAGGACCACTCTTGGCATGTTGTGTAGTGATTTCAGATCCATCAGTTGGGGATAAAGAGAAGGTAGGGTATAAGTGGACACTTTACGTCTAACAAAGTGAGGATTCGATTGCTCTTGCCTTTCAAAAAAATGTAGTTTTTTTTAATTTTGTGTTTATTTTTTGATACTGTGCTTACATCAATGCACTTTAAGTTCTAAGTCAGCGTATCTTAAGTCGTACATGGTTTGGGTGACAGTGTGATAATCTATACCATGTATGCACTGTGAACTGTTAAAACCAAGGTGATCATCATTTTCACCTCCTGAAACATCACTTCTTTGTGTTAGGAACCTGGAAACCCCACTCTTCTAGCTCCAGATGAAACATGGAATCGTGTGCTGAGCCGGTGTTGCCCCTGCGCAGCCTCCGGGGCTGCTCCCCTCGCCACGTCCCGGCGGCTGGCAGCCACTCTCAACGTCTGTGAGATGCACTTTTTCGATCCCACGTAGGAGCAAGATCGTGCAGAACTGGTGTCTCTGTGCCTGGCTTACCACACTTCACCTCACGTGCCCCAGTCCCGCCCACACTGCCACACCCAACAGGATTTCCTTCCTGTCTGCGACCCAGGCGTATCGCGCTGTGCACAGGTAAACCCCACGCTCTTCCTGGTGCTGTGGCCACCTGCACTGGCCTTTTCCTCCCTCACAATGCTCGTGTTCCAGATAATTCCTTTTTCCACTTTATTCATGATGAGGTCACAAAGGTTGACTTGCCCTGGCCTCATTTTCCACTAGTTACTGATTTAACTGAATATTTTAAGCTTTTTTTAAACTGAAACTTTGAGTAAGCCAAAAGTCCCACTGAGTCCCAGTGCAAGCTGCCAATGCTGGGATTACTCCAGATGCGGCCTGGAGCGAGCTTCAGGAACCGGTGGGGCTGAGCCGGCCCAGAACTGCAAAATGTGCTGGTTCTCCTCCAGGACTTGTCTCCTCTGCTTTGTGTTTGTGTTGGGTTCTCTGCTCAAATGAAATAAAAGAACGTGTTCAGTCTCACTTAGAGCCCTTTGTCATTTAGTATTTCAAAACCTTACACACACACACACACACACACACACACACACACACACGCTGGGACTAGAAATCACATCCTGCTCTGGTTCCATCCAGGATGACAAATCTCACCCTTTTGCCCCTCTCTTTTTCCCCTACCAGTCCACATTAAAAGTTATTCTCTTGCTGTCTGTCTCACTCTCCGTGTGTTTCTCTTTCTCTCTCTCTCTCCCTCTCCCTCTCCCTCTCCCTCTCCCTCCCCCTCCCCCTCTCTCCCTCTCTCCCTCTCCCTCTCCCTCCCCCTCTCTCCCTCTCTCCCTCTCCCTCTCCCTCCCCCTCCCCCTCTCTCCCTCTCTCCCTCTCCCTCTCCCTCCCCCTCCCCCTCTCTCCCTCTCTCCCTCTCCCTCTCCCTCCCCCTCTCTCCCTCTCTCCCTCTCCCTCTCCCTCTCCCTCCCCCTCCCCTCTCTCCCTCTCTCCCTCTCTCCCTCTCTCCCCCTCCCCCTTCCCCTCCCCCCTCCTCCTCCCCCTCTCTCCCTCTCTCCCCCTCCCCCTCCCCCTCTCCCTCCCTCTCCCCCTCTCCCTCTCCCCCACCTCATTAGAATAACCACCACCTCCAATCTCATCTCCATCATCTTTGCCATTCCTATATTTGTATTCAGTATTTGGATGGTCTAAGTCCCTAAGGTGTGTCTTGAAGCCTTAGAATGCTTTCCTGAACTGGGAACGTTTTGCTCCTCTAACTTGCTGGGCTCATCGCCTGTGGCTGGGCTGGCTCGCCCGCGCCTGCACTGGCCTCTGTGGGATGGTGCACTCCGGCTCGCCCAGCGCTCCTCCCGCATCACTGGCACTGCCTGTGTGAGGCTTCCTCTCGGGTGGAGTCTGCGCCTGTCCAGTCTCAGGAAGCGGTGTTGACTTCCTTCCAGAACACGCTGCAGGATACGAGCGGAGCAGCGTGAATAATCGCGCCTTCCATCCTCGGAGCAGGGCGCAGCTCATCACTCGCCAGGCGACAAGGATACGAAAGGGACTGTGCTGCGCTCTTGATCTCCATTTCGTTTATCGCCAACCGCGCTGTTTCTCAGGCGTTTCCTGGGAATGTCGCTGCTTGTGCTGACTACGCAGCGCTCTCCCCACTGCTTGTTTTCTGGTTTGTGTCTCCGTAGTGATATCTGTAATTCTGGAATCTATTCTCAACACTAATCCTTCTTTAGCTGTATTCATTAACGATATCTTCTCCCAGCTTTCAACTTTTCTTTTCTGAAAATTTATTTATTTTGAAAGCCAGAGTTACAGAGAGAGAAGGAAAGAAACGGGAGGGTGGGGGGGAGAGAGAGAGAGAGAGAAACAGAGAGAGAGGGAGGGAGATTCCTATACAGTAGTTCACTCCCCAAGAGGCCACAAATGGCTGGGGTTGAGCCTAGCCAAAACCAGGAGCCAGGAGCTTCCTCTGGGACTCCCATGTGGATACAGGAGCCCAAGCACTTGGGCTGTCCTCCTCTGCCTTCCCAGGTGCATTGACAGGAGGCTGGATTGGAAGTGGAACAGCCAGAACACAAACGGGCACCCACAGGGTCGCAGTGTCTCAAGTGGTGGCTTTACCACTAGGCCACAATGCCAGACCCTTCATGCGTCTGTCTGAGTCCCCAAAGCTTGGGATGTGTGCCAGGATCTCCTCTCTCTGTTGTTCAGGTGGAGTCGTGTCCTTTCTTTTGCCTGCCAGTGCACTGCTTTCCTCTGCCTTCCCCATTCCTCAGGGGAGTCCACCCACGGAGCTTTCTTCAGTAACTGTGTACCTCAGCTCCAACAGGTCCATCTGGTTCATCCTTGAGTCTGTTTCTGGACTGATACGTTTTTCCCTCGAATGAGTCTATTTGTTTCCACTTGTTTCAAGAGCATTCCTGATAGCTCTGGAAAACACTTAGCACATTCACTTTCACATCTGAGCCAAATGATCCTAGCAATCACCATCTAGTTGCTGTCTTCTTCCCACTGTCTCTTATCTGTCAGCTTGAGATTGGCCTGTTCTTGTTAAGACAACTTTTCAAGGAAGCCTAAACACATTCACACTACAGAAGGAGGGGTTCTCACTGGGTCCCTCCTCACAATCCAGGCTCTCACACAGTGAAAGGGGCACAGTGTGTGTGGGGGTGATCACCTCACATCCGGATCTCACTGGATCCCCCTCACAGCCCAGGCTCTCACACAGTGGAGGGGGCACAGTGCGTGGGGGGTGATCACCTCACATCCGGATCTCACTGGATCCCCCTCACAGCCCAGGCTCTCACACAGTGGAGGGGGCACAGTGCGTGGGGGGGGTGATCACCTCACATCCGCATCTCACTGGATCCCCCTCACAGCCCAGGCTCTCACACAGTGTAAGGGGCACAGTGCGTGGGGGGGGGTGATCACCTCACATCCGGATCTCACTGGATCCCCCTCACAGCCCAGGCTCTCACACAGTGTAAGGGGCACAGTGCGTGGGGGGGGTGATCACCTCACATCTGGATCTCACTGGATCCCCCCTCACAGCCCAGGCTCTCACACAGTGGAGGGGGCACAGTGCGTGGGGGGGTGATCACCTCACATCCGGATCTCACTGGATCCCCCTCACAGCCCAGGCTCTCACACAGTGTAAGGGGCACAGTGCGTGGGGGGTGATCACCTCACATCTGGATCTCACTGGGTCCCCCCTCACAGCCCAGGCTCTCACACAGTGGAGGGGGCACAGTGCGTGGGGGGGTGATCACCTCACATCCGGATCTCACTGGATCCCCCTCACAGCCCAGGCTCTCACACAGTGTAAGGGGCACAGTGCGTGGGGGGTGATCACCTCACATCTGGATCTCACTGGGTCCCCCCTCACAGCCCAGGCTCTCACACAGTGGAGGGGGCACAGTGCGTGGGGGGGTGATCACCTCACATCCGGATCTCACTGGGTCCCTCCTCACAGCCCAGGCTCTCACACAGTGTAAGGGGCACAGTGCGTGGGGGGTGATCACCTCACATCTGGATCTCACTGGGTCCCTCCTCACAGCCCAGGCTCTCACACAGTGTAAGGGGCACAGTGCGTGGGGGGGGGTGATCACCTCACATCTGAATCTCACTGGATCCCCCCTCACAGCCCAGGCTCTCTCACACAGTGGAGGGGGCACACTGTGTGTAGGGGTGATCACCTCACATCTGGATCTCACTGGATCCCTCCTCACAGCCCAGGCTCTCACACAGTTAACAGGCATGAACCTTATGCTCCATACCCATAAAACACACATATAGAAGAACTAGAAGCATGTGTGTTAGAGGGAAACACTAAGAAGAGTTCAAAAACCTCATGGAAATGCCAATTATGGAAAAACTACACATGGATTTCAGAAATTGTTGCACCAATATAAGCCTATCTTTTAATTTCATTCTGCATGAACTTTTTCAGGTACCTCATGCCATCAACCTAACCTACTATTTTCATAAAGCAGTCAAAAATATTAGAGAATATTTAAGTTAGGTTTCCCTTCATCTCACTGACCTCTGGAGTTACACAGAGAGTTCCCTCACACCCCACAGCCACACAACAACCGGCCCACAGCGTTCCATGCGAGGCCCCCCCCCCCCCCCCCCCGTCACCACAGGTTCCTGCAGCCTGAGGGCCCGTGCTGCCCCGGTGTGGTGTGCACAGCCCGAGACCCACCCATCGGCTGCCCAGGACGCCGCTGACACGCCCTGAGCAGAGTATCCCAGGAACCTGATCAGCGTAATGGCCTTGGATGGGGTCACTCTGCTGCAGGAATAGAAAACACTTGTCACAAGAAGTTACACAGCTAGAAGGGGGCGGAGGCGACAGCTGGCACCGCTTCACCTGCTTATAGTGAGGGTGACGATGGCACCAGCTCCCTCTACCTTCCCACCTACCCTTGTCATCACGACCTTTCGTCCTTGCCGTCAGGAGGCCACAACACCTCTAGGAATCACTGTCATTTCAGTTAGAAAGAGGAAATCAACCTGGCCCTGTATCAGTTAAGATGAAGCGGGAACGCCTGTGACGGCACAGGGCCCTGGAACCAGAGGTCTGTTTCTCCTCATTTCTGGACATCCATCTGGTTCCGCAGGGCCTTTGTCCTGCGGCTTCCTCTCCCGTCTGCAATCCCATCAGTCACCACAGCGAAACAGAAGCAGAAGGGAGCCCGTCCCGGCCCCCTGCAGCAGCTTTGCTCAGTGCTGGCTCCTGTCACTCCTGCGTGCACATCACCGACTGCAGCGCATCACAGCGTCACGCACACAGTGAGGAGACCACGCCGAACCAGCTGTGAGGAATGAGAAGGACCAAAGCCACTGCTGAGCGGCACACGGGCAGCTGGGAACCTGCCGTTACCAGTGCTGACCGGCCCAAACCGACCAGGCTAGATTCAAACTGAATCCTTCCTTCTGTCACAGAATCAAGGCTCTTCAGCAGAGATGTGTGGGCGGGTGAGGAAAGCACTGGCCCTGGCTGCAGGAGCAAGGCCCGTGTCCAAGCGGCCAGGCTGCAGTGACAAAGGGGCGACCTGGAGCACCACCTGCGTCACCAGGGTGGCCTCAAACGCGCTGCAGATTTCTTTTAAGCTAAAGATTCTTACACAAGTATCCCTTGGTATCCACGGGGGACTGGGTCCAGGATTCCTTTGTGCACAGCAAAACCCATGGGTGCCCAAGTCCCTTCTATAGAATGGAAGGTGCCTGCACAGAGCCTCTTGTACACGTTACATTACCGTCAGTTTCTGCACAGCTCCTAGTACAATGTAAATGCTGTGGAAACAGTCGCCATGAGCATTGTGCAGGGAACAACACGAAAAAATCTGTGCAGGCTCAGTACAGATGAGAATCTTTCCAGATATTTGATGTGGGGTTGGCTGGGTTTAAGGTGCAGAAGCAGTGGGAAGGGAGGGCTCACTGTGTCTGTTTTCCTCACAGCCCCTGCCCTGCCCTCCACATGCCTCACATCTGATGTCACACAGCTGATCTGAGGGCAACTCCATGGGACAAACAGGAAGTCACCACCGTCCCCTCCCCGAGGACCAGCTCTGAGCTCCTTCTGAAGACCTCACTCTGGAAGCCCCTACACCCCCACCCCTCACTACTACTTCTCACCAGCAAGGGGATTCCAAGCTTCACGGAGTGTAGACCAACTTTAGATTTAGCCAACTGTGTTTGAACCTCGCTCCCAACACTTCCTAGCTGAACAGCTGGTATGAGCAGCTTAGCCTGTTGGGTCTTCCCTTCCTGAAATTATAACGTCCATCCTTCAGAACTACCTGATACACGAAGGAAAATACCGATAAATGGTCCACGATCGCTCCATAAAGAAAGCAGCCTGAATCTAGTGCCTGAGCCCTGACCTCGGTGTGCACATTAATGTTTCTAATGATGTTTCATAATATACTCAAACTGGATGTTCTTTCACATATACTCATTTTGTTTTTGAATGGGAGGGGGAAAGGCAAGTAAAATTGGAAATGACATTAACAGAAAAATTCTCAGAAGTATTTCGAAAATGGACTCTGAATGTCCTCTTGAAAATTTCAATCAAAGGCCGGCACACCGGCTCACTAGGCTAATCCTCCACCTTGCGGCGCTGGCACATTGGGTTCTAGTCCTGGTCGGGGTGCCGGATTCTGTCCCAGTTGCCCCTCTTCCAGTCCAGCTCTCTGCGGTGGCCCGGGAGTGCAGTGGAGGATGGCCCCAGTGCTTGGGCCCTGCACCCCATGGGAGATCAGGAGAAGGACCTGGCTCCTGGCTTCGGATCAGCACGGTGCACCGGCCTCAGTGTGCTGGCCGCAGCGGCCATTGGAGGGTGAACCAACGGTAAAGGAAGACTTTTCTCCTTGTCTCTCTCACTGTCCACTCTGCCTGTCAAAACAAAAAAAAGAAAAAGAAAATTTCAATCAAAATAACTCATGGAGAGATTAGCATTTAAAACGCCTGATGCTCCCATGTGGGAGTGGGATGTTGGCAAAGCCAAATGAAATAACAAATGTGAGTTGTTATAATTTCTAGACTTTAGAAAAAAACTTCTCTTTTTTTCCAAACCAAATCGCTTGTTTCCTTGGGAATGAGTCAAACACAAGGCTGCAACAAGTCAAAACCACTTAGCTTTCCTCGCTGGGCTGTTGCTACCACTGGAAAAGAGCTCCTTTGAGTGTAGCATGAAGAAAGACCTTGGGAGACCAAGTCCTGACAAAATTCCAGCTGCTACTAATTAAAACAAGAACAATCTTCCCATTATTATGCTTCTTCTCTGTTAACTCCATCATTCCTGATTTAATCTTGCTCAATTGTCTGCCTCCAAGGTAACAAACAAGGAGCTCCGTGCCTCCTGGTGGGAGCTTAGATGCTATCCTTTGTGAGCACTTTGTTCCTGTACCTCCCAGATCTGAGACTGCCGGTCCCACTGGACAGAGGGCAAGTCCAAGGTCTCCATCAGCTGCATCACACGTCTCTTCGCTCCCATGTGGAGAGCCAGCATCACAGCCCGTGTGGTCCTGCACACTGCGGCCTGAGCAGACAGGTGCACTGGGAAGTCTTCCTTCACATTGACGGAAACTACTGATGAAGAAGGGCTGCACAAACAGGGCCAGCAGAGAGACCCCTAAACCTCCGTGCTGGGCACCCAGACACTTGCAGACGTGCAAGCCGACGTCCCCTGGGAGCGGTTCTGGACCCGTCTTTGTTCTGCTGACTCGGCTGGCTCCTTTCCTGGTTTGTCAATCTGGGACATCTCCAGCCACAGTCTACCTTCCAAGAGTGCAGCTCTCAGAACATGCTGTTCCCTACAGCAGAGTGCCTACGGAAAGGTCAACGGACCATGACTCATTTATTTCCAAATCCCATTCAGACAGGAGTCCAGGCTACAGCAGTTATCAGAGATATAGTTATTAGAAATGCGCTGAAGGAAGTTAGATGTTAGAACTGAAAGAATCCTGAAGCACCACTTGTTTTTTCACACAGCAATACTGGAGCCCGATGTGATGGAGTGAGATTTCCTTAGCTACTAGCAGAGGAGTCTGGCTCAGAACATCACTTCTGGCTCCTCCCCTTCTCCACATGCTTTGTCTGCTGACTTCTCTCATGAATGTGTTGGGTTTTAATTTGTTTAGGGATGATAAGCTTCTCTTTTCTCCCCATCAGCCTGTTTCTGAGTTATTTTTAAACCTGGATTGCAGTAATGGAAATTCCTTGAGAATCAGCTCTTAGGACTACTGGCTCTTGCTCTTTCTGTTCAGAATTCTATTGACAACACCAATGCCCATGGTTGTGCTTCAAAACGCGTTGTATAACCAAAGGTACTCTATGTTAAAGAGCAGTCAGTGTGACTCTGGGATTCCCTGCAGTTTTCACCTTATTCAGTGGTGTTCTCTGCTCTCCCTCACAAGAGCAGCTGAAAAACATCATGAAATAGTTTTAGTTAAGAAGAGTTTTTTGCAATTCCAGGAATTGCCAAATATCCTGATTCAGCACATTAAATGGACTCAGAACCAATTTTTCTTTGGTCCCTAGTGGACCATGTTAGGTCAAGAAGGGTGAATTGGATTAGAACAAGCAGGAAAAGGAGGAAAAGGGAGATGGTGTTTCAAGTAAAGGGAAGAACAGGGGAATGCACAGGCAGAGCCGCACACAAGTTATTTAACCGCAAACAGGAGGGCAGGTTCAATGCTCGCAGGAAGAGCTGTGCAGACGTGCCTGGCTAGAGTTCATATCATATATTGCAGATAAGCAGTGCCAGTAAAAAGTCTGAGAGGGGAGAAATGACCAAGACTTTGCTTGTGAAAGATATTGGGGTGGTTGAACCACCTATTTTGAGAGAGAGAATAGGACAGACTAAAAAGATGAAATCAACGGCTTTAGAAGTAATCTGGATGAAAACAGATAATGGTCAGGACTAGGGCAGTGGTAATGAGCAGAGGAAAAGATAAAACCACAGATGTATGAGAAGCAACACAAGCTGGAGTCAGTGAGAAGAGGGGGTTGTGGGAGTGAAGAGTGTGCTGAGACGGAAGGCTGTCTGCAAGCCATCTCAGGACCCGGATGACACTGACCAAGATGGCAGCCGTGGAGAATGCAAGACGTTCCCAGGGGTGTCGTGAGTCATTGCTACCTACGTGGAAAGTGCTGGGAGGCATTCGTGCAGGCATGCGAAGATTTCCACCTGGCGTTCATGAGTGGACATTTGCCATGAAAGGGATGAAACGGACAAAGACACAGGCGCAGTCACGACAGAGGCTATGATAACCTGCAGACAATGTACAGGCTGGGAATGCGCTGTGAAGGACGGGGGCCCAACTGGATTTATCCCAAGTTCTTGTCTCAGCATGAGAGAAGAATGCAAAGCACAGAAACAGGACTTATTAAACTGACAGAGATGGTACACACTCAGAAGCAAACGTGAGTGGCCTCATGAGAGAACTGCTCCCGCTCCAGTTGAGTTGGCCCCTTCATTGGGTAGAGGATAGTGCCCTGAGTATTCCAATGAGGTGAAGTTCAGGTGGGGTTCAGAGAATGCGGTGTCCCTGGAGAGTGTACATGGCATGCCCGTGTGGACACCAAGACACACATATTCAGCATAGCGTGCCCTGCAAGATGGAGGTTCGGGCTGGCTGCTCGTGATTTTTGGAATCTGGCACTGGAAAAGTCTTGTTGCCATGTTCTATCGTAACACCTGACCTACAAGGATAATATGCTTTATCGGAATCCAAGAGAGTGCCAGTGGTGAGGAAGGGTCCCCGTGTCGCACTGCAAGGGGCTAAGCTGTACAGGAGCCTTAGGTGCCATCCTCATCCCAAGGGAGGCAACAGGCGAGAGCCTGAGTCCTGATTCTGAGGCTCTTGGCAAAGATTGACAAGAATCCCTCTAGGATGACTGGTCCTTCTTCAACTCACCCAAAGATTGGGGTCTCCAAGAGGCATGGAGAGATGGTAAGATATTGCTAAAGCAGTAGCCATCTATTGAGTTGTTTCCAGAAACAAACAAAAAGATCCACTTTGGAATAATCTTTGGAGCCCAAAACCTGAGATTATTCCGCTTAGCATAACGTAAGCTACCTGTGCTTCTGCTGTTTGGATTGGAAGAGCTTCTATCCATCCCATGAAAGTGAAAATGAGGACTAACACATCTCTGGGACCATTTGCTAGGGGCATGCTGGTAAAATCTGTGTGCCGATCTTCACTTAATTAGGTCCTCTCATCTGTTCATGAGTAAGTGAAGCAAGCTGGTGTGATAACAGGGTAGCTTTGTAGATGGGGGACAGGATTGGGTTACTTCCCTTAAAACAGTACATTGTCCTTTTCCTCAAAATACACAAAACAACTATCTCATTAGGGCTCCTCTTCATTCATTTCTTTGATAATTTTCCACTAAGAGGCCATTAGGAGCCCGATCTAAAGTCTACCCACATTGGAGACTTCAGTGTAAACCCATCCTGGGCCCATTCCATCTCAAGGACGATCTAGGATGATTCAGTCGCCCCTGTAGGCTTGGGTGTTACAGCCTCTCTAACACCTCCTGTGTACAGCCTTCTTTTTCCTATAGTGCACTTCCTTTGGTGATGTGGCTGTTCCCCTTTCCAGAGGTTCCAAAACTACCTGTCGGAGAGAGAAAATACTTTTCCCTATATTCAAGAGGAGGTTTTCTTTGCAGTCAGTAGGTCTCTTTCTCTCAAAATTGCTGCATGAGTGTGTAGCACAAAGGATGCATATTTGGAGCCTATGTAAACATAGGATCTCTGACCTATTTCCAGCTCTAAGGCTCAAGGCAATAAATCCATCCTTCTGGGGCAAAGTATTAGGTGGCAATGCCTGGCTGTCTGCCACTTGAGTAGAGTAAGACGCACCATGACATATCTTGCCTAACTCCTTCCTCCATGAAGCTGAGGGCAAGTCACATTACGGGCCTGCGTGTGATTATCCATGCCCTACTCCTATCTGGAAGCCTTCTGCAGGTTGACTCAGACCTGGAGTCTCATCCCAGATCTTGGATACAACCATTCTGTGCCTGGTCAATTCTGGGACTTTCTCTTGGTACCTAGGCTCCTCAGTCCCTGAGGGAAGAGGAGTCTACCACACCTAGGGTTCTCAACTCAAATCCTAGGGAGGTAAACCGCACCCTGGGTACCTGGGCCCACCTCCACAGTCCTGGAAATCACAGCAACTCCAGGCTGACTGGCATGGAGCCATGGAGCAGCCCACCTGTGTCACCAACGGAGACCTCCACAGGGCCCCCACACGTCTTCCATTTCAGGGCCATGGGCTAGGACTGGGCCTGCTGCCCCATTCAGATGGCAAGCAGGCCACTGGGATTCACACTAGCTGACATGGCCAAGGAAGGGTGCTGCATGTGCACCCCATACAAGCCAGATGACCTGATGAAGAAACTCACCCTGTGCCCAGGGGAGTAGGCGTAGAGGCCACATAAGTCCCACCAGAATCGAAAGTCAGGCACCCGTTCAAAACCCTTGAACCTGGATCTGCAACTGGTGCTTGGGCCCGTTCCTAGAAGCCAGATCCCACGGAATCCAGTCTGGAACTTCTAGCTGCTTGGGAGCTGTTCCTGCAGCCCTAGAAGCTGCAGCCAGGAGCCAAATCCAGATTCCTGGAGTCCGGGCTTGCTCCTGCTGCTTTGCCCTACGCCAAGCAGCTGCCATGCCCTCCATCCCATCCATCCCTTTCTGGGAAGTAAGCTGGGAGGAGGGGCTGATAGGATGGGGGGCGCACGGCAGCAGCATGGCTCTGAGCCTGTATTCCAGCTGCCTCCTATTTACCAAGAGCAAACAAGTACCCAGTTCAGCATTTCATAGGCCTGCCCATAGGCCATGGGACCGGAAAGGGAAGTAGCAACCATTACGTGTGAGAGGGAGACAGAGACAGAGCTGCAATGCATTGACTGTTCACATTGGGGTACACTTCCTGCCTCCCAGTTCCTCCTGGACAGCTCGCCAATTATGTTGTGGGTACAGATTTCCACAGCTGGATTCATTCCAACTTCTTCTCAGTGTAAGAGAAGAATTCAAAGCAGAGACTTGTAAGAATGGGAGCAGGATTTATTTAAAGAGACAGGAGTAGCACACATTCAGAAGGAAAGGCAGGCAGCCTCATGAGGGGAAACTGGCCTCATCTCAAAGCAGCCACACCCTTTATTGGGTAGGGATGATGCCGTAATTGAATACACAAATGGGGTGGAGTTCAGATGGGATTCTCTGGAAGGTTTCACGGCATCTGCATGTGGTGCTCAGCATACATATTCATTATGGCAACTTCTGCCTGATGGAGCTGGCTTAGGTGCATCATGGGAACATGTCAAATGGGCCTGGGAAGTGGCAGAGTTTAGCAGCGCAGGGCCACAGCAAGGAGACAGCTGGCAGCCTGTTAGCTCCCCTTTTCACTAGCTAGCTTCCTGCCCAGCTCACATCACTTAGGAAATGAAGATGCAGTCAAGAGAGCCCCTATGGTAACCTGGGGAGGATATGCAGTGTGGGAAGGGAGGGAACCTGGAGCCTAGAGCTGGAAGACACTGACATTCAAGGGCACGTGGTGGAAAGGCAGGCTGGGGAAGGCAGAGGTGCGGAGGACTGACCAGAGTGAAAATCAGACTTTGATGGAGCAAGGTAGCAAGAAAATTCAGGGTAGGGCCCTATGCAGGCAGCACTGCGGGGTGACACAGGACAGCTGGGTGTGACGGAGGACAAAGATGGTGGAAGAAACAGGAAGTGTCCACTCTCCTCTGAGGGAGCACTGTCAGCTGTGTGGTTCCATAGCAAGGAGTGGAGGCAGCCCCAGTTCTGCTGAGAATGAAGGAGGCCACCAGTGACCTGAGACCACACACGCAGGCTGCTCTTCTTGAAATAAAAGCAGACCAGGGGCGGGGCGGGGGGCATGCAATGTGGAGATCAAAGCCAACAGAGGCTGACATATGAAGGACGTGTGGTGGTGCCCCTGAGACCCGAGCTGGTAGGGGAAAACACACCTTCTGTTCTTCCAGGAGAAATCCTCAAGATTAGTCAACCATCCCAGTGTTGTCACAATCCTCCGAGTCCTTCAGCCAGTCCATGACATCTTGACATTCAGGGATAAATCCCACTTGGTCGTGGTGTAGGATCTTCTAATGTGCTGTGGTTTGGGGTTTTTTTGTCACACTGGCTATAAAAGCACTTTGTAGTATTTGAGTTGTTAAAAATTGTACATATTTATGGAGTACCATGTGATGTTTTGATATGTTTAAATGATGCCATCTTCCATATGCCAGTGACACTGTAGAAGATTTAGGACTTGTAGAAATTTAGGATTTGTTTTCATGAGTTACGATCCTCACTTGGGTACAACTCAATCTAGTTCCTCTTGCTTGTCTCTCTGCCACCCCCACAAATAGCCTGCAGAGTGTCCCTTGTCGCTTGTGTGGTACTCCTGAGGGACAGAGATCTTCCTCCACAAAGTGCCCCATGCATGAGAGCCCCTGACTTCTCCTTGCTGGTGCCCAGCTCCAGGCAGCAACACCAGGTGTCTACAGAGGGGCCTGAAGGTGACAGGGCACCACGCAGGCAAGGCCAACAAGGAGAAGCTGCTACTGTTTCAGATCTTGGGACAGCTCCCTGCCTAACTGATGAGGTGTTCGAGAGCTGCAGCAAATATTTTATACAAACTCAAGCTGAGACCATGAACTATTAGGTGCAGAATGTCAGTTAACAGATTTAATGTCCAATGCCAAGAAAGCACTTTTCACAGAATGTCCTTGAGAAGATAGCTGTGGTACTTCCAATGCCAAACAGGCTTCCTGACAGAGGTACGTGCCGGGGCAGTGGTGTGCGCGGCTTCCCTTGTCAAGGCTGCCCCGGTTTACAATGAAAGTTCTGTCTTCATCGGCTTGTACCACGCAGGACCACTTTATTCAGCAAGTAACTGCAGCTGCAGAAAAGATTAATGCCTTTTTCTGACTTTTCTTGGGTAACAGTTATTAAAAATCATTGTCCCTATGTGTAGTGGTATTTCTTACATTTTTTACATTTTGAAATTACAGAATATGTTATCTGTACAGCAATAAGCTCATTAAAAGTACTCAACATCCCACCATCAGAGAAATACCCTTCTGATATTGTGTACTAATATCAATACAAAGGAAAAACATACATAAAGATAGAAATCAAAGAGATTTCCTTAGAAATTACTACACAGTATTTCACATTTTGGATGAATCACATAATCCTCTGCTGCTGAATATTTAAACTGAACCCAACTTGCTACCATTTTCAACCATACTAAGTATAAGCTTACATGCCTATAGTCACACATTCGTACAAAAATTCCTTAGCATTTTTTAAAGATTTATTTATTTTATTTGAAAGGCAGAGTCATAGGCAGGCAGAGGCAGAGAGAGGTCTTCCATCCGCTGGTTCACTCTCCAGACGGCTGCAACCGCTGGAGCTACAACAATCCAAAGCCAGGAGCCAGGAGATTCTTCCAGTCTCCCTTGTGGGTGCAGCCGGGACATGAACTGATGCCCATATGGGATGCTAACACCACAGGTGGAGATATAGCCTACTATACCACAATGCCGGCCCCAGCATGCTTCTTTTAAATGACATTGCTCAAAAGAATTGAAAATATTTCAGATCAGATGATAAATGATATTTGTAAGTTCACCACTGACAAAGACAATTCCTAACATTTATTTCCAATTTCAAAGAAGGAACATTTTTCAAGTGCCCAGCACCAGGAAAATAAAACAAGAACTAGACTAGAAAATGATGATGAAACTCTGCAAGGGCCTTGCATTGCCCTGATTGAACATGGTCAGCCACTTCCAGTTTACCTGCCAGGGTCATGGGGGTCTGCCAGGGAGGCTGCTGACACGTGCTTTCATTAAGAGAATTATTGTTTCTCTTCTTAAGATGTATTTTATTTATTAGGAAGGCTGAGTTACAGAGAAAGAGGAAGAGAGAGAATCTTCCATCTGCCGGTTCACTCCCCCAGATGGCTGCAATGGCGGGGTCTGGGCCAAGCCAAAGGCAGGAGCCAGGAATGTCATCTATATATCCCATGTGGGTACAGCAGCCCGAGGACTTGGGCCATCAGAAGTGGAGCAGCCAAGTCTCAAATCAGCACCCATATGGAATGCCAGCGTTGCAGGTAACAGCTTAACCCATTGTGCCATAACGCCGGCTCCCATGTCCCTCCTTAAATGGCGAGTTTTGTTTGACAATCACGATGATAGAGCAAACATTTTTCTAGAGGAAGTTTCTGGACCCTCACTGTGGCTGATCCTATCTCCACTCTGTAAAGCAAGCAGCAACTGTCAGAGCAAACTCTACAAGAACCTCATTTCCATATGGCTCTGCTCCCTGTGTTTGAGAAAAGAAAATCGAGATTGTATCTGTCATTTGCACCATGTTGTCCGTCTTTACCAGCACATAACCCACCCTGGACTCAACAATAACTCCATTTGGTCTGCATCTCAATATCCCTGCACTATTGGGAAAGGCAGATCTGTAGGTCCCAGTTTCCCCAAGTGAAGGGCAGACAGGGCAGAAGCACCCTGAGGCTGGCTAGTCTGAGAAGTGGGTACATTTTCCTGCTAGGAAGGAGCGGAGAATTCCCCCAGGATGGAAATGAAGAGAGACAGAGATCAGAGCTGGGAAACGATGCTTATCAGACACTGCAAAGCCCTAAGAACGCCACACGGGCCGCACTACAGCTGCAGGTCGGGTCACAGGCAAGAGTGCTCAGAGGGAAACACTGTCCAGGTCCTGGCCCAGGCTCTGGAGCAAGGTCCATGCAAGACCAGACCGCTGTGCACACGGCACCACTCCCAGCTGTCAGTCGCCCAAAGCCCCTCTCCTAGTGGTGTGCCTTTCACACCTGGTGTCCAGATCTGAGATGAACTCAGGCCTCTGCAGGACACCTGGCTCGCTGGGAGAAGGAGGGTGGGTGATGGGGAGGCGGAGACCAACTGAAGAAATGTATGTTTATTTCAGTCAATTTTTATTTCATATCGTACTGACTTTATACAGCTTCCTCTTCTTTTTCTTCTCCCATTCACTTTCTCACTCTCATTCAGTGGAAACTTAAAGGAGGAAAAACTTCAGATAGGCTGTGACCAATCAACAAATACAGGTGTTTATAACACAGTCACATGCAAGTTTGTCCTAGTATCTTCACAGCCCCCACACACAAACTCTGGCAGAAGACTGGGCATTGGGCACCCTACAGTCTAATACCCTATGCTAAAGCATGCTCTTCTGTAGACACACACTTCACACAAACACCCCCTCAGGCCTCCCCTGAGGGACCACTGGCACCCTGTCCCACCACCACTCACAGCCCAAGGGCAGGCACCACCATTAGGAGATGGATGACCTGCCTAAAACCACCCTGGGGATGGCTATTACTGCACCAGGTGTAACAAACAACTGGATCACCCAGCAGCGTGCAGCAACACATACTTGGTTCTCTCGCATCCATGGGACCTCTGGGCTCTCTGCTGATCTGAGCTGGGTTCAGGGCTCACCCATGTGTCAGTATGCGTAGGTCAGCTAGAGGTTGTCCACATGGCTTTACGGTTCTGTGCCAAGCTCCCTCACATGTCTGGGGACCACCAAGGACAGCTGGTCAAGAGCTGAGAAGAGGAAGAACCCGCTGTCTAGGTTGAAGCCATGCCAGATAAGGCAATACGCAGCAAGCCTCCAGACACGTGTGAGACCCCTGAGATGCCCAAGCCCAGCTCAGACCAGCAGAACCAGCAGATGTGTGAGCAGTGTGTAAACCACTACTACATACAGCAGGTGATCTGGTTCAGGGCAGAAGTCTAAGCCTTTGCCCTCTGAGCAGTAAGTGTGGCTACCTGGGACAGTGGTAGCCTTAATAACGTTGGTTTAACAAGTAAAGAGATGAAGGAAAACTTGAATCAATGAATGATTTGAGGTTAAGTTCTAAAACAGTGACCTGTGCTTCCTGTTTGCCAGAGTTTGCACTAGGACATAAGCTCTGTAAGTCCTGCCCATAGCTCCTGGAAGACGACAGCCACTCGGCCCGTATTTGTGCTTTCGTGATAGGTCCCAGTGGCCATGATCTAAATGCCCTCAAAACACATTCCTTGTCATTTTTTCACCCAAGATAGTCACATTAAATTTCCCTCATTTAGACGGGAGTGAAGAGGTCAGATGACAGAGATCAGGAACACACCAAGGCCCTTACAAATTCTTAAACCCAGCAGCACGAATGCATCCCAGGGGACAACCCAAAACTGATGCACAACACAGAGTTCAGACTGATTAGAGCCGGGCTCAGCTGACAAAGCTCACCTCCTGGCTGTGTGATTTACTCCATAAAAAAACATGAACTTAGGAGCTAAGCGCAAATGCTGATTGTTAAAAAAAAAAAAAAAAGCAGCAGTTATTACCTCTATACAAGAGATGATCAACTTATTTATGAATCATTGCTTGAACCCTTTCCTTAAAAAGGAAGAACAAACCAGAGCGTACAGTGAGGTATCAAGTCCTTCCATACTTTATATTTACTTAAGCTTATATGTATTTGATGAATGGCAATACCATCATGGCGAATAGACGGATCCTGACCACAATTAGCATCATGTTATTCTTGCCAATCCCCAGGGAGGGGTTAACTTTTCCTCATGCTTTCCCAATCTTACTTATTGGTAACACAGAAAAAGAAACCTATTTTTAGATACCAACAATTTTACTCATTTCTGGTTTTACATATAGCAATAAAAATTGTTTTTGACCCATATCATAAGATTATCCTAATTTCTTTCATTGTCAAACATATGCATGCACACACACACGGAGAAATGCAAACACTGAGGTAAAACACATAGGATGCTATGGACCCAACAATGACCTTTGCAAAGGATGGAGTCATCCTCAAGTAAGAAACTCACAAGACTGACCTGGATGGCCCAAGTGAACATGAGTTTACAGCACAACAGTTAATTAAAGTCCATATCCAAGAAAAACTAACAGACTACCCAAGGTAGAGTAACGGTTTTACAACTTTGGCCTTTAAAGGTAGCACAAAGACCCCTGAGCCCCTGCCCACTCAACTCCACTATTTTGCTACTGGACTTTCAAGATCAGGAAGTGTGGTCCTTGCCCAGAGTTTCATGGCAAGACCACCAGTCCTCAGGTTCTTACTTCAGAAAACTATAGGTACTAAACTTAGTTCTCTGACAAGCTATCTAGCTGGTCATCTTTGTATTTATCAGAATAGAGAAGCCGCCTGTCCAAGTGACGATGACAAGACTGGGCACTGACAGACCTTGCGTCCAGGTGCCCAGTGTTAGGTCACTGTTTTGCCAACCCTGTCTCTCTCTCTCTCTTGCTCACTTATTTTTTGATTGCATTAGATTCTGAGTATAATTTTGTTTTACATACTATGATATGTTTTCATTTAAAAAAACCTTTATAATGTTATGAGAATATAACCAATGCAAAATACCTTTACACTTAATAGGATTATTAAAGCACACATTGAAATAACAGAGGTGGGCACTGACCTTAGTGATCGGCAGTGGTTACCATATCCCGTATCAGAGTACCTGGGTCCTACTCCTGGCTCCAGGTTCCTGCTAATGCAGACTGTTGAAGGCAGCAGCAGTGGCTCAAGCATTTGGGTCCCTTATCCACATAGGAGACCTGGATTGAGTTCCTGGCTCCCGGCTTTGACCCCCAATCCAGGGCTATTGTGGGCATGTGGGGAGTGACCCAGTCACTGGGAGCCTTCTCCCTTTCATAAATAGCCATCAACAAATTTGAAATCATCAGGTGACCTTGGCTTCCTTGTCCTTGGATCTCCTCCTTTACTTGTGAACATTCCTTAACAAACTTTTGGCTTTTGGGCAGGGGAGCCACGGAGCAGCTATTAAAGCACTTGTGAACATTCAGACCCTCCACACCCAACCCGAGCTGAGCAGCAGTGAAGTTCCTGGAATGGTGCGTTTCCAATCTGTCACCCAACAGCTCATTGGAAACGAGGCCACACCGCGGCAGGGATGGAAAGAATGCCCCCACCCCCAGCCCGCAGGATGCAGAAACTCCTCCTCAGAGTTTGTAAAATGGCTCATTAAAAATACAACTCACAAGGTCAAAGTATAAAAACAGCGTCCAAATTTGCTGAACTCCAGGGAGCACATATCGTGTGGTGTTTACTCGGGCCAGGGCAGTCTAAACAGTTGCAGGCCTCTGCCGCCTGCATGCCCAGACGTGCTCTTTGCAGATGTCGAGCCCAGACCCAAGCACACACGTGCTCCACATGCTCCACAGCCATGGTGGCCCATCTGCATTTCCGTGCCAGCAGCCAGGAGGGCGGGGTGGGCTGCAGACAGAGGATGGGTAAGGCCAGCTGCACGGCGACCTGCTCAGTGAGGTACGACTGCTTCCTCCACCTCTCTCAGTTACGAAAAATGCCTAGGTTAACCCTGCAAAGCACAGGGCCAAACACAGGGCAAGGCTTCGTGGATGTTATTTCAGCCTCTTTACCTGAAGATCGCGGGGTGGGCCTGGGCCCTGGTGGCTCCAGAGAAACGCGGTCCACTTTTATTTTAGCTGTTTTCCCTCTGACACTGGTCCACAGTGCTCCACACCGCGTGCGCGGCTCCCCGCTGCCTACGTGGTCTTGATGCACAGGCTCACCCAGGCCCTGCTGTTGCCCTGCACGGACGACGATCCCCACACACTCAAGCGTCTCACCAGAAAGACCAAAACCAAGTTTCACCCGAGCTGCTGCCTCCAGACAGGCCCACCATGGCCTTCTGTGTTCTTGGTCCTCTCGACTGTGTAACTGGAGGGTGTTTCACTTCCTGGTCATCCAGGGTCAAAGGAACTCCCCGACAGACACGGGGGAGCAGTGTCCTGTCCTGACGCAAAGGCACGCCTGAGTCCTCGTGGCCGCCCTGTGACATTCCTGGGAGAGGGGGTACAGTTATTCCTCGCGGCAACGTTTCCGTGGCAGAACGCAGGAGAGAGCCGGTTCTCCCTTTCTAAATCCCAAAACTCAACAGACAATCTGCCCGGCACCTCCACTGGTTCCATGTCTTTGGATTCAACCAATTGTGCATACACAATCTTTTTTTTTAAGTGTATCTGGGGCCAGTGTTGTGGAGCCACGGCACCAGTCAATAGTGGGTTAAGCTGCCGCCTGCAACATGGCGTCCCATGTGGGCATCGGTTTGTGCCCAGCTGCTCCACTTCTGATCCAGCTCTCTTCTAACTGGCCTCGGACAGCAGCAGCAGAGGGCCCATGTTTGAGTCCCTGCACCCTCGTGGGAGACCCGGATGGAGCTCCCGGCTCCGGCGTCAGCCTGGCCCAGCCCTTTGGGAAGCGAACCAGTGGGTGGAGCTCTCTCTCCTTCTTTCACATAAACACGTCTTTAAAAAGAAAGCACACCCGCACAGAGCACGCACAGACGTTTTCCTTGTCTGTCCCCTAGTCTGCAGCATGGCGACCACATGCAGAGCAGCCGCGCCGCGTCAGGGGTCACCCAGGCCACTCCAGTGCTCGGGACGGTGTGCGCGGCTCACGTCCAACACCACCCCGGGGCCCCGGAAGCCAGCCCTCCCGGCGACCAACAGACTGCCCCCAGAAGGGGGGACCGGTCCCAAAGCGATGTGAGGACACCAGGAGGCCGGGGGAGCGTGAGAGGGGCGGACGGCCGGGCCGGGGTCCAGGCCAGCGCCTGGGGGGCGGGGGGAGCCACGCCCGAGCCCCTCGCCCGCGCCGCCTGGGGCACAGGGCGCATCACGTGCGCACGGCGGGCCGCACCGACTGCGGCGGCAACGAGACACAGCGGAGGATGGCAGCGCAGCCGCAGGGCACAAGGCCACGCGGGCCGGAGCACCCGCAGCCGGGCTGTGCGCGGGCCCGGCCGCCCTGACGTCCGCACGAGGGCAGCGCGGGCCTTCGTCCCAGCCGCCGCGGCCGGCGCTCCCCGCTCCCACGCGCGGCGCGCCTGGCCGGCTTTCCACACACAGAGGCCGGAGGGGGCAGGACGCGGCTCCGGGAGTCCCCACGCGCAGCGGCCGGCGCAAAGCTCCCGGCTCCCGGGGTCTCGGCTGTCCCAGGCCCCTGCGCTCCACCGCTGTCCTCCCCGACGCGTCACACAAGGGCCGCCACGACCTCGACCCGGAACCAGCGCGAACCTTCCTTACGGCCACGTCGTGATGTGCACGTAAAGACGCAACTGCGCATGCGTGCCCGTGAAGCTGCAACTGCGCCTGCGTACCCCGGGCCCATCTCTGCGTGTCCCTGAAGACGCAACTGCGCATGTGTGCGCCCGGCGCAACCCGGTGTGCCCGGGAAGGCGCATCTGTGGGCTGCGCATGCGCGCCCAGGTCCGTCCTATGGGCACACACAGACGAGACTGCGCGGTCCCTACCTGCGACGTCCACCGTCCATGTGCTCTTTTCCTGCTGAAACAAGATACCCGTTTCCCCTTCCTGGAGTCCCTGCCTCGGGAATGCTGTGCCAGCGAACTACTCCGTGCGACAGCTCTTTCTGGTGCTAAAGCTGTGTCTCATCTGTTGGGAGAGATGCGGGCGAGAAGGGGCGGGGGTCTCCCGTCCGCTGGTCCCTCCCCAGATGGCCGAAGCCAGCAGCCAGGAGCCTCCTCCGGGCCTCCCGTGTGGGTGCAGGGGCCGCTTTCCCAGCTGTCAGCCGGCGGTGGGGCGGCCCGGACTCGAACCAGCGCCCACACGGGTCAGGCCCCAGGCCAGCCCCAGCCGATCTTGTCCTTTAATGCATTTACCTGAAAGAATAACACAGAGAGGGGTCCTCCACCTGCCCGCTCACTCCCCGTAATGGCTGGGCTGGGCCGGGACCAAGCCAGGGGCCCAGAGCTCCCTTGGCGGTTCTCCCATGAGGGGCTGGGCCCACGCACTTGGGCCATCACCCGTGCTCTCCCGGGTGCATTCGCAGGGGGCTGGGTGGGAAGTGGAGCAGCCGGGAGTCCAGTGGGTGCTCTGGTACGGATGCAGGCCTTGAATGAGGCCCCTAACCTGCTGTGCCACGACACCGGCCCCCTTTTTAAAATTTCTGTGTATTTGTGAGAAACACATGGGGCCGGCGCTGTGGCGTGGAGGGTAAAGCCACGACCTGCAGTGCCGGCATCCCATATGGGCGCCGGTTCAAGTCCCGGCTGCTCCACTCCCCATCCAGCTCTCTGCTGTGGCCTAGGATAGCAGAAGATGGCCCAAGTCCTTGGGCCCCTGCACCCAATGGGAGACCCAGAGGAAGCTCCTGGCTCCTGGCTTCGGATCGGCGCAGCTCCAGCCGTTGTGGCCATCTGGGGAGTGAACCAGCGGACGGAAGACCTCTCTCTCTGCTTCTGCCTCTGTCTCTCTGTAACTCTGCATTTTAAATAAATAAATAAATATTTTTAAAACAGAGAGAAGAGAAGAGACTGATGGCAGACAGCTCCTGGAAGCCACTGGTTCGTTCCTCAAATGCCTGGAGCGGCAGAGTTGGGCCAGCCTGAAGCCAGGAGCGGGGAACTCAGCCGAGGTCTCCCCTGTGGGTGGCAGGAACCCAAGCACTTGAGCCGTCAGCAGTGCCTCCCAGGAGCGCACTTGCAGGAGACTAGAGCTCGGAGCAGAGCCAGAACTCACACCCAGGCTCTCCAGGGTGGCACGCAGGTGTCCCAGGGGCCCCCCAGCTGCTGTGCCAAATGCGCGCCCTGTGCCCCTTGATTGCAGTAGGCAGGAAGTGAGCCCACAGTGTTGGGTGGGCAACAGTATAGCAGACGAAGAATGCTTTGATCAGGAGACCAAACGCGACCAAGAATCAGTCATCTTAAAGACTACTGAGTAGAATCTTCCTACACTGAAATGCAAAGATAAAACAGAATTAAAAAAACAAAACCAGAACATTCAAGAAGCGGGAGACAACTTCGGAAAACAACTGTAACTGGAATACCAGAAGGTAACATTGGGAACCGGAGCAGGGGCAGCCGGAGCAGAGACGCGCGTGCTGTCCCCGTGTGGGGAGGGGCCTGCCCCGAGTGCCCCTGCCCTGGGCACGTGCCCGGTCTCCGGGTTTCCTGTCCGCAGCTCCTGCTGCGGATGAAGCCCTGGGATTCCTGGTCCGAGCCCGCCACCTGCTGGCTTCTGCTTCAGTTGGTTTTAATTTCAAGGCGTGGACCTCAGGGACACCGTGGGTCCACAAGGGGCACAGGGGCGGCTTGGCAAACGTCCTCTCAGGACAGCGCCCGCGGCCGTTAAAGCCCACGTCAGAGAGGACCCCCAGAGCCCCCACGGCGGGGAAGCCAGGCGAGCCCCTGGCCCCGTGCATCGACCGAGAAAGGAAAGCCACGTGGTCCCCTGAGCTGCACCCCAGCGGAGAATGAACAGCGTCGTCACGGGGAGCGAAGGCAGCAGCCGCTGCTGCGACGTGGGGCGGCACTGGGCGGGGGGCGTTGCACCTGCCGGAAGGGCTGCACAGGTGCCCCTGAGCCAGGGGGAGCTCGTGGGAGGAAGCGAGCGGAAAGGGGCCTTGCCCCGGGAGGGACGCAGTAACCCAGGCAGGAAACAGAGCACGGAGCCGTCCCTTCACCGGGTTAAAAGGAAAAGGGCGGCCCCCGCGGGTGGGTCCCAAGTCCGCCCTCGGCAGCCCCCACCCTGACAAGCCACAGGTGTGCAGAGCTGCAGCCGGCTCGGGAGCGCCCCCTGGTGGCAGAACAGCTGCCTTCTGCCCAGCCCCTACCGGAGCTTCTCCTGGCGCCCCACCCTGCACAGGCTGCGGGGCTGCATGTTCTAGAACGCTCACCTGCCCCTTCACCGCCCTCGTCTGGCCAGTCCCAAGGGAGCCTGCTTACAGCTCTGAGTACTGCTCGCAGAGAAAGCTCCATGCCTGCTCTCCTGCTGCGCCTCCTCCCTCCGTCCCCCCCCCCCCCCCGCCTCGCTCCTCCCCTGCAGCCCGCTGGCCAGGGACGGGGGAGCCCGAGAGGGAGCTGTCGTGGGCGAGACCTTCTGTTCCGGAAGCGGCTCCTGCTTGTGGCCCTTCAGTGAGAACGGTCCGGTCTCACGCGGTGTCAGGACTCCACCCAAGGAGTGAAAGGCTGCGGAAGCCTGCGCTTGTCTGCGGGGCCCCAGGCACTCAGGTGCTTGGAGTGAGGCACAGACGAGCCCTGATGGGGAGGGCAGGCAGCGGGGCCTAGGGCAGGGACGGACACAGTGCCCCGGGGTCCCTGATGGGACAGAGCAGGACACGGGGCGACGGCTGGCTTGTGGTGAGGCCGCCAGGGTGCCTGTGGCAGTGCAGGGTTCCAGTGCCTGTGTGCGATGCAGGGGCCTGGGAGCGCCCACCAGGGAGCGCTGAGGCGGACAGAGCAGCCATTCCCTGTCCTGGCCCGCAGCTGGTGCAGACCAGTGGGGCCCACGTACCTCAGTGGCCTCTGGGCTCTGCCTTCAGCACAGACGCCGGCTCCTCTCAGTGCTGGACACCACGTGCTGCGCCCAGCGGACACCAGCACATACGTGCACCTCTGCCGACGCCCCCTCCCCTCGCTTTGCACGGCCGCTTGCTTCACTTCTGTTGTTTGGTCAGAACACGCCCGAGCCGCCTTGTGGGACTGGCCGCGCTCTGCTCGTGTCTTCTTTGCTCCTGAGCTTAAGGAGTGTGCTGTCTTCCCCCAGTGAGGCCACTCCAGGAGGCCAGGGCTGCTGTGTCCATCCCTGGGTCCCTGACGCTGGGAATGCGAATCAGTCGTTAGTACCTGTTGCTACAGCATGACCTTGCTTCACCCCGGCGGCTGTCCAATAAGCACCGGTGCCCCGGGCTGCATCAGGAGTTCTGGAGACAGTTCCGAGAGAAGATCCTGCCTGCCGGCTTCCATCCAGGTGGAACATCGCCGGTTTGCAAATTCAGCAAAAGAAATGTTCCAGGAACACAAGGCACCGCTGTCTGCATCCCCAGGCGGCCTGTGAGGGCAGAGATGGGAGCAAGCCTGGCTGTCGTGGAGGAGAGGGGGGATCCTAGCTCCAGGGCCCCTCCTGCTCACTGCCAGGAATCGCCCCTACTGCTGGGCTGCCAGCCCCACACACCTCTCACACCGCTGTCTGCCGAACGAGGGAGAGCCCTCTGCAAGTGACGAGACCTTGTTTTCATCCTGAGAACCAGCACAACTCCTGAGGCCCCAAGGTTTCCATGAAAAATTTCTGAAGATAGAACTCACTAGAAGCATGAGTCAGAACCGATGGGACACTTGGGAAGCTGAACTCGCGATACACAGGCAAGCCAGAAAGCAGAAAATGTGCACCCCGGCCCGTCCTGCCCCCACCACCCGCAGCCACCTCCCCACCTCCCTCCCAACCCATCCTACAAAATCCCGCGTGGACGGCAGCAGGCTAAGCCCCCGCTCCATCTGTCTCCCCGGCGACCTCGAGGGGCTCGTTGGCAACCTAGAGTGGAAGCAGGCGCCACAGTCAGGGCCTCTCTAACCATCCAACTGACAAAATCCTAAAACCCTGGACACGCAGCGTCCGTGACGCAGTTAGAGGATGGGATGCGAAGCATCCGTGACGCAGTTAGAGGATGGGAACCCTGTCTGCTTCTGGTGGGTGGCAGGGTCCTTGCGGTGCGGAAATCAGTTTGACAAAATCCAGTAAATCTGAGCATGGACAGATCCACCTGAAAGTCACTGTGCCTGTGTGCTGGGCTCTGCAAAACTGAACTCCGCCCATCAAGATGAGAGGCAGAGGAGGCACCAGGGGTCTTCAGGAGGCAAATATGCAGATGTGGCATTTGCTTCGCCCATGAACCATCACAGAGCAATAGAAGTCCGTGAACTCACTGCATCCGTGGCCAAAGAAGAGAAGTTGTACAGTGACATCAACCCACGAGAGGACGGCCTGAGCCACAGCAGCCATACGAACATCCCAGCCACACACATGTGTCACGGCTGCCAGCCAGCCATGTCAACCCACACACAGCAATGCGTGTGTCACAGCTGCCGTACAAACAGCACAACCCACACACGGCAATGCATGAGCTTAAGTTTCACAAACAAGGATAAGCTTCATACGATAGTGTGGAATGAAAAATAAAACAAAGTGCAGAAAAATGCACATGTAGAGGTTCACACAGGCTTGGGGGCACACCTGCAGTGAATTGTCTGAAAGGAATACGTATGAGAGTGTGCTGTAAGGCAAAGGAACAGAACTGCTGTGAGCCCAGGGCTTGGTCCCCTGGGCTGGACTGTAGGGACACGGAGGTGGCAGCAGTGGCCCGGGGAGGCTCACGGGGAGGTTTAAGGGTATCGCGGGAGGTCTGCAGGTCTATTTTCATCATCATCACTAGTAATGCGACTTCCCATACACCAACGTTTCATGCACCTCTCTGTCTAGAAGGCATTCCACAGTCGCAGGTCAGGAACATGGGAGTGAGTTGAAAACAGAAAGGGAACAGGAGTCATCGCACTGGAGTAGTTCTAACCTAAACAGAACACACGTAACCGAAGGACTCACTGCGTAAGATGCGGCTACGAACAGAGGAAGTTAAGGACGGAGACAGGGCGGGGTTCAGAGCTGAACGGACGCAGAGGCAGCTCTGTCGCCCTGACACAGATGGATCCCTTACCCTAATCCCGCTGCCCCCTGATGCACAGAGTCCTGTCCTTTGATGACCCCATTGTCATTCCCTGCTGTGTACCTGCGCTGCTGTCAGCTCCCATCTTGTCCATGTCCAGAATGTTCTCTGGCCCAGAAGCTGGACAGCTGCGGAAGCTTTGGGGCAGTCGCCAGACCTCACCCCCGACCTGACCCTCCAGGGACGCCTCTGCTCTGCTTTGTGCCACTCCCAAGGCCACCCTGGCTCATTCCAGGGTCCACAGCTTGAAGCTGCTGCCCTGGGCCAGGCTCTGGGGACGACCCGGGCGAGGCGGGAAGGGAGTCATGGGCAGAGGCTCAAGACCCAGTGCAGTGTCCCAGCCCCAGCTGATGGGCCCCGGGGCAGGACCACAGGCCCGGGGGAGGGGAGGCTCCCACAGGCGCTGTCCCTCCAGGTGGGCCAAGGCAGGACGTGCGTTTGAGTGACGACCACCTGCTCCTGCTTCCTTGTACAATGAGGCCCACATAAAACTCAGTTTTCTCAGGGAGACGGCTGCCCGTGCCAGTGCCTGGAGGACCAGGCTCAGAAGCTGGTGGTCGTGCAGGGCCCGCTGGCCTCTGGCTCCGTCACCCCGCGCTCTCCTGGACAGGCCCTGGGGCCTCCATACTCCAGGGCAGCAGGCTTCACCCCTGCTGTGTGGCCTCCTCCCTGCCCGGGGCCACACAGTGTTCCTGCAGTCAACTCCCTGAGCCGGGCGGAGTCGCACACTAAGGGGTATTTGGTCCACAGTTCTGGTGGCCAGAGGTCCAACACTAGCATCCTGGCCAGCCCCCCCCCCCCCCCCGTGTCACCTCCAAGTGCAGAGGCAGACAGAGGACTGGCCTTTGCCGATGACACCAGCTGCCTGGTGGCCTTGCCTTGCAAAAACCCACTCTACTGGGGCCCCTCTGGTCCATGAAAACTAGAGATCCCAGGATGGAGACCCGCAAGCTGAATTACCCCTCACTGGGCCCCACCATAATAGTTTCACCCCTCCACACCGGGACCAGGCCCCAGCACACGTATGCTGGTCCCAGCAGCCCGTGGGAAGCAGGTTCTGTCTCTGCAAACCCCGTCTGCAAGTGTCTGGTCCGGCAGCCAAGCCTTCTCCTCTTCCCCCTAGAATTCCATCAGGAAAACCCCAAGGCGTTCTGCACAACTGACCGCCTTCTCCGATTGCCCCTCCCTCTGCTGCCACTGGCCAGCTGCCCCTCGGCAGCTCCCTTACACACAGAGCTCGTGCCCTCGCGTCTGCAGGCCCAGGCTCTGTCTCCGGGAGGTGCTTGGTGAGGGTGCGTGGAAGGCAGACAGGAAGAGGGAGCGTGGCACCTCTCTCAGCACCCCACAGGCCACGCACACTGTTATCTCCTCCTGCTGCCCTCTGCGCGCGCCCTGGGCAGGAAGAGCCGACCTGGCCGTGGGGGGTTAACATTCCCGGGCCCAGGTTCCGGCTCCACGGCCTGCACTCAGGGAGCAGAGCCTTCCCCATTGGCCTCGGCTCCCTGCGCCGTCGCCTGCGACTGGGCAGTGTCCCAGCCGCTTCAGCCACATCTGTGTCTTTCTCCGCCCGCACTCCCCGGGGAGGATGCCCTGGCCGGCCCAGCGTAGCAGGTACCGCGTTCCAGGTGGACGCGCTCAGCTCCTGGGGAAGTGTTGACCTTGTATTTGTCTCTTGGCTGACTTGGAAAAGAAGAGCAGTCACCAAAAGTTCATAAAGGAACTGGCAGAGAAAGCAGAATCACACCAGATCTGGGGCTGCTGTGGGGTCAGTGCTCCCGAGTCCCTGGGCCTGTCCTCTCCAGCCATGCTAAGACGGGCATGACCCACGAGAGACCCGTGGTCCCAGGAAAACACCCAGAGGTGTGTGTGTGCACATGTGTTCACATGTACCGGTGCCTACGCATGTGTGTCTGTGTGTGCACGTGCATGTGTGCACACATGTTTGTGTGTACGTGTGCATGTGTGTATGTGTACATTGTGTTGTGTGGCTGTGCGTGTGTACGTGTGTGCATGGGGAGGCGGGTTACACGGGGACAGAGAACACGAGGCTACGAGGTGAAAGGCTCATGTCATAAAGTGAAAATCCGCACAAACTCAGCTTTTCACCCCTGGAACCTCCCTCCTGTGTCAGGCCACAGACAAAAGCTCAAGGAGGTGAGCTGCTGCAGGCTGGGGCTGCCACGGGCGAGCTGCACACGGCCCACGTGCCTCCCTGCCCTCCAGCAGGAAGTGGCCCTGATGGATGGAGGGACCCCACCCCAGCCCTGATGGACGGAGGGACCCACCCCAGCCCTGATGGACGGAGGGACCCACCCCAGCCCTGATGGACGGAGGAACCCCACCCCAGCCCTGATGGATGGAGGTACCCCACCCCAGCCCTGATGGACGGAGGAACCCCACCCCAGCCCTGATGGATGGAGGGACCCCACCCCAGCCCTGATGGACGGAGGAACCCCACCCCAGCCCTGATGGATGGAGGGACCCCACCCCAGCCCTGATGGATGGAGGGACCCCACCCCAGCCCTGATGGATGGAGGGACCCCACCCCAGCCCTGCATGTCAGTTTGAATGGCTGCTGGGGGTCTTTGCTCATTGCAGCCCCCAGGGCTTCCGTTTCCCCTCCTCCCCATCTACATCCCAGGGCCTTAGCCCCATCTGAATTCTGCAAAGGGACCTGCCTGATGATGGAGGTCAAGGCCAGCTGTGGACAGACCCCATGGAAGGGGGTGTGATGACACCAGCGATACTGTCAGTCAGGTTGGCCCAGTAGACTCCTCTCTCCATGGGGCACGCCCACTCCGCTTGCTGGCCTGGGCAGCAGGACGTAAATCCTAGCATCAATTCCAGCATGATTTCCTCAGCCTGGCTGGGTAAGGTCAGTGCCGGTGACGCCGTGGAGGGGCTGCGTGCCCGTCTTGGGGATGCCGAAGTCCTCCATTGGCCGTGAGGGGATGATGTCTCGTTCTGAGGCTGTGGCTGCCAGGACAGGGCTCCATGGAGAACGCAGCCTCCGAAGCCTGCAGCAGGCAGGAAGGTGGGCAAGGCCCTTGTCCCCCTCCTCTGAAGAAGAAAGGGACTGGCTAGGAGGAGGCGGGGTTCCTTCATCTGAGGCCGGATGAGTTTACAGAAGCCCAGTGTCAGCACTGGGGGCGCTGCATGGGAAGGCCGACTCAGCAGTCAGGGGCGAGAAGCTGCCTAGTCGCTTTCTCCATGGCTGGCATCCTGCTTCTCTCGAGTGGAGAGCTGCAGAGAGCCACAGCTTCTCCCAGAAGGCATCAAGGCAGAGAAGGGAAACCAAGAGCCACCGAATCTCAGGGCTCGGCTCCTGCCCCAGCACTCCACCGCCCTGGAACTCCAGCCAAGAGCCTCAAAGTGGTGGGGACTCCCAGCAAGCTTCTTCGAGGGTCTGATTTAACCCTTGAATTCCCATGTGGACGGATTTGGAGGAGGAGCCTTTGGGAGACAGCTGGGGTCCAATGAGGTCATGCAGGTAGGCCCGTGCTGAAGGCAGTGGCTTTATGAGAAGAGGAAGAAGGCGCCGAGCTGGTGCCGTGCTCTGTCACGCTGGGTGGTGGCCTGGATCACTGGACGCTGACACCCAGGTGTTGCACTTCCCAGCCCCTGCACCGTGAGCCAACGTCTCTACTCCACTCTGTAAATACCCTGGTCTGTGTTGTGCACACAGCACACAAAGCTCCCAAGGACAGCTGCAGCCAGGAGCCAGGGTCTCCACACCGCTTGGGGCTGCCCCCGGGGGACAGAAGGGACCGTACGGGATGAGCTGTGGGATGTGCTAGCAGCAGATCAGGAAGAAAAGAGGCGGAGTGACGTGGCACGGCTCACCTTGCTTCCTATGAGTCTAAACCGTGGATGGAGGAGCTCTGTACGCCCAGGCTGACAGGGTGCTGGCGCCGGCGGCTCCACCCTGCCCTGCTCCAGGGTGCACCCTCTGGGCTGCCTGTGAGAGCAGGAGACACAGAGGCCCGGGGACAGGGAAGGGAGCGTCAGCACTCAAAGCCTCTCCTGGGTCAGCAGGTAACACACAGAATCTGAAACTCAGGGGAAACAGAAAGGGAGGCATTGCCTGCATTGATCCTTTTTTTTTTTTTTTTTTTAAGATTTACTTATTCGAAAGGCAGAGTTACAGAGAGAGAAGTAGAGACCTTCCTGGTCAGCTCTCCAGATGGCCGCAAAGGTCAGGGCCAGGCTAGGCCTAAGCCAGGAGCTTCTTCCCTGTGCCCCTGTGGGGGCAGGGGCTCAAGCACTTGGGCCCTCTTCCACTGCTGTTCCCAGGTGCCTTAGCAGTCACCTGGATCAGAAGTGGAGCAGCAGGGATGGGAGACGGTGGCCTTGTGGGATGCCGGCATCACGGGCAATGGCTTAACCTGCTGCACCACACCACCAGCCCCCGAGAACCGTTTTTTAAAAATCCAGGCCTGAGAGCTGTGCTTTGAGTAAGAAAACAGTTGGACTTAGATATAAGTGCCTTAAAGCAAGAAGCAGACGTGGTGGTGCACGACGCACAAAACACAGAGGCCAGGACCCGTGTGCCCCGGTCTTCGTGTCACTCTCCCTAGGCGGGGGCCACGGCACCTGCTCAGGCTCAGCGAGAGCTTGGTTCTGGGACCTGTACCACACTCTTGCCTTCCGAGCGGTTTGGCTGAAGGGTTCCTGATACATTCTATTTGTGATCTACCTCCAGTGATCGATACGGTTCACTTGAACTCACTCTAAAAACGATCACTTCGAGGGGCTTTCAGTGATGAGAGCCCTCCAGGTGTCTGAAGTGCTTGGCCATAGTCTAGCTCCTGGCTACAAAGTGGAGTAAAACAAGAAGACATGGGTAGCCAGCGCAGGGAACGCAGGCCGGTTCTCGTTCATCTCCCTTCCACGCTCAGCTCCGGTCCTCTGCACTCCCTGGGACGTCCCGTCTGAGGGTGCCCGGGGCGATGAGCAGGGTCTGCTCTGTGCCTGATCTTCGTGAGGAGCCCCTTCCTCATCACGAGGGGCGGTGTTTTCTGCGCTTGCTGTTCATCAGGTGTGGAAGGCGCTGTCTGCACCGGCTGGCTGAGAGCTTCGATCATGAACGGTGCTGAGTTTTTCTCCATGCTCCTTCTGCATCCATGGTCTGATCTGGTGTTTTTCTTCTTTATCTTACGATGCAATGATTACATGAATTGATTTCAAAAGTTGAACCAGTTTTGTCTGGGATAAATTCCACTTGCTCGTGGTATATAATTGTTTTTAGTCACTGTTGAATTTGATTCAGAAAAATCGTGTTGAGGGTTTTTGTATCTATGTTCATACAGAGATAGTGGTCTGTGTTCCGTCTGCTTCTGTCATGGAGAATTTCTCACAGCCTCCCTTTGACGTTTAGGACAGTTCACTGGGAGTCCACTGGGGCGGGTGCTCTGTGTTTTAGACAGCTGCCAACTATTGATTCCATTTCTTTAATAGGCATTGGTGTATTTAAATTGTTTTTTCTTGTGTGAGTTTTGGCACATTGCATCTTTTAAGAGATTTGGTCCATTTCATCAGGAGTATCAAACTTGTGAATACAGAGTTGTTCATAATTTTTCTTTTATTATCTTTTTAATGTCCATAGGATCTGTAGTGATGTCTTCTCTTTCATTTCTGATTTTAGTATTCTGTCTCTCTTTTTTCTCAGCTTAAAAAGAGGCTTATAAATTTTATTTAACCTTTAAAAAAACAGCTTTGAGTTCTGTTGAGTTTTTTCTCTTGACTTCCTGTTTTCAATCCTATTGATCTTTATTATTTCTTATTTTTGTTTTTTTCTAAAGATTTATTTTGTTTATTTGAAAGACAGAGTTACAGAGAGAGGTAGAGACAGAGAGAGAGGTCTTCCATCCGCTGGTTCACTCCCCAGGTGACCACAACGGCTGGAGCTGCACCAATACGAAGCCAGGAGCCAGGGGCTTCTTCCAGGTCTCCCACGCGGGTGCAGGGGCCCAAGGACTTGGGCCATCTTCCACTGCTTTCCCAGGCCATAGCAGAGAGCTGGATCAGAAGTGGAGCAGCCGGGACTTGAACTGCACCCATATGAGATGCCAGTGCTTCAGGCCAGGGCATTAACCCACTGCACCAAGGCGCTGGCCCCCTTATTATTTCTTTTCTTCTGTTTATTTTGTGTTTAATGTGCTCTTTTTATAAGTTCTTAAGATGAAACTTTACACTATTTTTTTTAAGTTTTTACAAAATTGCAACTCACAATCACAAGCAACGTGGTTCAAGCCAAGAAAAGAGCTTGTCTGTGGCCTTAGGGTGGCTGAGGGGCTGGAGTTCATCTGATGGGTGGGGACGCCTTCACTCTGGTTAGACCCCTGCACTCAGGCTCTTATGCAGCAAACCCGCTCCTGCCTGATACCATGCCTTGATCACACCTGGTTGAGAAAGAGTCGGACCCCAGCATCCCATGGCACGGCCCCTACCTGGGAAGAAGCCGTGGTTTTGAATCAGAAAGTCGTTGCCTCCCCCATTCAACATATGCAAACAATTGTGCATTCACAGAGATGGGTTAAATGAGGAGCAAACCTGCAACCTCCTGGCACAGCCTGCAGAGTGCGCGTGAGGGCGTGGTGGGCTCATTCCCTACACACAGCTTTCTAAAATAACAACGACACTTTTCTTTCCAGCACTTAAACCATTGTCAAGGGACCTGTCACTATGGCACAGTGGGTTAACGCCCTGTCTGAAGCGCCGGCATCCCATATGGGCACTGGTTCAAGACCCAGCTGCTCCACTTCCGATCCAGCTCTCTGCTGTGGCCTGGGAAAGCAGCAGCAGAGGACAGCCCAAGTGCTTGGGTCCCTGCACCCACGTGGGAGACCCAGAAGAAGCTCCTGTCTCCTGGTTTCGGATCAGCGCAGCTCTGGCCATTGTGGCCAACTGGGGAGTGAACCATGGATGGAAGACCTCTCCCTCTCTCTCTCTCTCTCTCTACCTCACCTCTCTGTGTAACTGTGACTTACAAGTAAATAAATAAATCTTTAAAAAAATAATAAACGTTGTCCACAGAGAGGTAAGGCACGTGCTGAGCAGCAGTGAACTCAGAGACTGCAGGAAGCAAGCAACAAACCTGACGCACAGTTTGCCTTGCGTCGCTTCCCCGGGCCTGCTGCACCCGACGAGCTGAGTCTGCCCCGAACAGCCATTGCCCACGGAGGCTGGTATTTGGCTGAGGCTTCCTTCTGCTCCTGTGCACGGGACAAGTAGGAGAGGGGTGTGGCAGATGGACCCTCGGCTGGCTGGACGCGCCCTGCGTCCTCCCTGCAGCTGCTGTGACGGGCCTGGGGGCTTCCTGTGCGGGCTGGAGAATGTCTAGGAATAACCGTGACGACCATGTCATCTTCCCCCAGCTTGCCAAAGACTTAAGGAAAGAGAATCTTTAAACCTAAGCCTCTTCCAGTGCCCGTGGCCCGGCACAATGCTACGGCAACCTGCCCCTGTGGCGGGGGTTGGCCTGTCCTCCAGTGATCCCTGTGTTGCAAGCCCGGTCCCCAGTGCGGCTGAGTGATGATGGGGACCATGAAGAGGTGAGGACGGTGCTGAGGGCACTGGGGCACCACCCTCGGGAGGGGCCGGCGCTGCTCTGGGGAAGCGAGGGAGCTACTGAGAGAGTGACGTGTTAGCAAAGAGCTGCCGGGTCCCAGACTCCTCCAACTTCCTGTCTCACCAGGTGAGCTCCACTGCCACCGTGATGCCACCAACAAGGGGGCTCTCACGCGGCTCTGCCAGTCCCGAGCCCTTCCTTCGCCTGCAAAGCCTGAGCTCCGTAAGCGTGCTCTCTGGTCTCAGGTGCGTTGTAACAGCACTGGGAAACCCACGCCTGCAATCCTCTTGTAGTCTCACTGTGGCAGAGAAGAGAAGCAGAAAGAGCATCAGCCAGCGCTCCCCGGTGGAAGGGCGGCCCAGCCGGGAGCACAGGGCTGGGGGTGCACAGCAGGACGTACAGGGCTCCGGAGCAGAGCAGACTTTGAAAGTGGGCTCGGGAGGGGCGGTGAGAAGTGTGGCACCCCTGCATCCACATGGAACACCTGGAGGAAGCTCCTGGTTCCTGACTTCAGATTGGCACAGCTCTGGCTGTTGTGGCCAACTGGGGAGTGAACCAGCGGATGGAAGACCTCTCTCTTCATCTCGGAGGATGGCAGGTGGAGAGGAGGGGCAGGGAGCCATGATGTTGGAGTGAACAGGTCCAGAGGTCCTGGGTCCCCGGGGAGGGGCTTCATCTAGTCGGGGGAGTGGGGAGGGGCGGATGAGGCCTGGGAGCAGGAGTCCCACCGAGCCGCCCACAGCGAGGACCACACGCAGCCTGTGTGTCCGCGTGCTCGAGTCAGGATGGTCAAGTTTGTGCTGGATGACCCACATGCCCCAGCGCCTCTGTGGCCAAGCACAACGGAGCTCCACTCAGCATTCACTTTGATAGCACAGGAGGGCGGCTGCTCCCGAAGCCTGGGGCTGCCACCCCGACCCTGCTGCAGGCTGAGCGATGCTGGGCCACCCCGTGCCGGCACCAGGGGCTGGGAGGGCTGCAGAAGGGGTTCCCTGAGCATCTGGGTCCCTACCAAGAAGGGGTTAAATTCCTCTGTGGCGCAGCCTGTAGCTCTGTGTCACACACGCCCCTAACACTTCTTCCCTTGTAAGTTTAACTTGTGGTCACGGTTCCAGAACAAATCCTGCTTTTCAAAGATTTTGCAACTGAAGGAATTGGGTTACAGAGTGCCTTTGTTCAATGTTCCCTGGGAAGAACGGGGATATTTTTAAATACTAATTGCACTGGTTTAGTAGCTCTGTGGGTCAATATTCTAAAAACGATCTCCCGTGAGGCTGTGGCCGTCCGAATTCTCCCCGGCGCCGCATAGAAAGCCGGACCCAGGAGCACTCAACGCCTGTGAGTCTGCAGCCCCTCCGCCCCTCTGCCCAGCTGCTCCTGACCCCTGCCCCGGCCACCAGACTGACCTGCAAAACGCCCGTGCCTCCTGCCTCCTGCCACTGGGCCCCCTGGGCCAGAGGGTGGGCCCACCTGCGAAGCCCAGGCCAGCGTCCGCTCCAGGTTCCCTTCACCTCCCACCGCATCCCCCAGGGCTCAACCCCAGTGGAATCTCCAAAATGATCATGTCTACAAGCCCCTGGCCCCACGTCCATCAACAGCACGTGGTCAGCGTGCGCGTTCCCGCCAGTCCACACCAGGAAAGGAGGGGAAACCTGAAGTTCTCGTGTGGCCATAAGGGCCGGGCGGCCGCCGGGCCACTGGACTTGGTCCGGAGACCAGGGAGGCCTTGGGGCCAGAGACCCAGGCTGGGGCTGTGCCGGGCAGCCTGAGGCAGAGCCGCTCCTTCCTGGAGGCCTGCCCAGTGCTGGGCCTTCCCGAGGGCCTCTGCTGCTTCCGGTCAGCTGCATGGCAGTGCCAATCACGCCCACCAATCACGCCAGTCATGCCCACACGTGCGGACACCGCGGCCAGCCCCACAGACGCCCAGCTCCACCCCAGCAGCCCCGCGCTGAGAGGACGGCGCACAGGGAGGCGGTGGGACCGCGTCTGACCCCCGCAGGCATGCCCTCCCCAGGCCTCGTGTCCGCGTCCAGGGGCCCAGGTGAGGCTCCGGGTCCAGGCCTCCCAGGGCCGGCTGCAGTCCAGCCCGCGCTGCCCAGACGCCCCAGCCCGGGCCTGGCTGAGGACACCCTCGCATTGGCTTTCGGCTCAGGGGTTTTTCTTCCAAATTCTTTGGTTTTGATTCCTCGTGTTTGAGGCTGTCGGCCTCGCTGTGTGAGGACGCGCAGCCTTTGTCGCTCTGCCGGGCCTGGGTGCATTCTGGGCCCTGCTCCCTGCTCTCCCACTGCACCCCCCAACCCACAAGTCCTCTGCTCTCTGTATCAGGCGGGGACGTGCGGGGGAAGCCATGCCACTAAACCCCCTCAGTGAGGCCTGTGCCGATTCCTGCTTTCTCTAGGTTCTCGGCCTGGAATTTTGTAACCGAAGTCGAAAGAAGCCATGAACTCACCCTTCCAAGAGGCCATCCCCGTGGGGACAGAACAGAGGGCTGCGGCCAGGGCTGCGGGGAGGCCAGCGGCCTGGAATGACCCAGGAAACAGCCGCGGAGGGGGGGACAGGGCAGGGTCGCTGAGACGCCCCCAGCCTCTCACCTGCGCTCCCATCGCCCCAGCTCAGACGTCCCGGCATCTGCCGGTGCCGGGACCAGCTGTGCAGCACTGGCAGGCGGGAGGGGGCGTCACGCGGCCGCAGCAGGAGGTCTTCTGAACACGGCAATGCACGTTCCCTGTGGAGGCATTTACATACGGACAATCACTATGCACCGATGAAACTTCAATTAGAAGTAAGCAGACCCTTGCTTTGTTCTAGCAGAACAGAACACAGTCAGAGCAGACTTCAGGGGCCAATCAGAAGGTCCACATATCCTCCTGCAGCTACCTGGGCGCATCCTGCGTGACGAACGGCCCATCCCCCCACCAAAAAGAGGCATGGGAAATCGTGCTAAGAAAATGACTTGCTGGGGCCGGCGCTGTGGCGTAGCGGGGAAAACCACCACCTGCAGTGCCGGCATCCCACATGAGCGCCAGTTTGAATCCCAGCTGCTCCACTTCCGATCCAGCTCTCTGCTGTGGCCTGGGAAAGCAGTGGACGATGGCCCAAGTCCTTGGGCCCCTGCACCCACGTGGGAGACCTGGAAGAAGCTCCTGGCTCCTGGCTTTGGACCGGCACAGCTCCGGCTGTTGAGGCCATTGGGGAGTGAACCAGAGGATGGAAGACCTCTCTCTCTCTCTCTCTCTCTCTCTGCCTCTCTCTAATTCTGCCTTTCAAGTAAATAAATAAATCTTTAAAAAGAAAAGAAAAGAAAATGACTTCAATTTGTAACCAAAAAATCTGCCATTTTCCAAAATAAATTTCCAGTAGATTCAAGGACTCCACCTAGAATTTGGTGCAGAAGTGAGTTTTTCGGTATTAAAGGGCACACTCAGCATAAAGCAAAGAATCAGGAGGGGAACAAAGTGACAGACTGGCTGTCAGAATGATAAACCTCTCCATGGATTACAGATAAAATGCCAGAAGAGCGGAAAATATTGGCTAGTCCTGTACCAAGAAGGCACTAATTATGCACAGAAATCTTAAAATGATCCAAAAGTCTCACACACACACCCCTCTCACACACACACACCCCCCTCACACACACACACCCCCACACACACCCCTCACACACACACACACCCTCACACACACACACCCCTCACACCCCCTCACACACACACACCCCCACACACACCCCTCACACACACACACACCCTCACACACACACACACCCTCACACACACACACCCCTCACACCCCCTCACACACACACACCCCTCACACACACACACCCCCACACACACCCCTCACACACACCCCTCACACACACACACACACACACCCACACACACCCCTCACACACACACACCCCTCACACCCTCACACCTCACGAGCGTTTTCCGCTCGGAGTCCTCAGCCTTCGGCTCCTACGACTTTGTCACGTTCATTGTCCCAGGGACCATCCAGTGGGGATGCAGGAGCCAGGGCAGGACGTGGGTGCCAGGGGCTTCCACAGTCGGCCGCGCCCGTGTGCACTGCTCCCTTTGAGAACCTGTCTCACACCTCATCCCCGTCCACAGTCACGTCCCTAGTGCCTGGCGCGATCGAGGTTTCTGACGGAGAAACTCACCGCTAGGTCACCGACTTCGGCGGCGAGTGTTCACACTCGTGGCACAGCGCATCCGCTAAGGGTCAGATCACGATAACAACCTGAAAACTCAGCTTCTGCCGCGTCTCCTCCAGTGCCGACTCGGGGGGCCCAGCTGCCTGTCCTGGGGCGAACATGACGCAGGCATGTGAGAGAGGAGATGGTGCCTGGCCTCAGCCTTCCAAACCGTCCCTACGCAGGTGCCAGACTGAGAGTGAGCCTCCCGCGGTGCCCGGCCCAGTGCCATGTGACGGCTGTCAAGCAGCCCCGGGGACGCAGTCACGCACAGAACTCTGTCACCATTGTTTTTTCTGGAAACTGCATCTCAGTGACTTATCATGAGCTACAGATAATGAGAACCACAGCCGTCCACCAAACAGCATGGCACACAGCCTCTTAAACAAGTCAGAAGTTTGTAAATGAGTAGACGATGCGTTGCTGTACTTTTACGCTATTCGGTAAGACCTCAACTGCTCAAAGACGAGAGGAATGGAGAGCCCTGGACGGTGTCTGGAGCAGTCGGGTGTTCCACGCATTCTGAGGCCAGTTCTTGGGCTTTAGGTGTCGAGTCTAAAAAGCCTTGTCTAACCTAAGGTCACTAAAACTCACGTCTGTGTTTCCCACTAAGAGCGTCGTGGTCTCACCTCTGGCCCTCAGGTCTTTGGTCCACTCGAGCTGATTTTCGCAGGAGGTGAAGGCAGAGCTTCTTCATTTCCAGGCAGCACCCAGCTGGTCCGGATACTTCTTGAAAATACTGTTTTTCCTCCGCTGAGTTGTACCGGTCCCCTTGTTGAAATCCCGGCGCACGCATTTGCTTCTGGAATCTCACGTCCATCCCATCAGCCTTCGTGCCTGCCCTGATGCCACTGCCGAGTCGTCCCGTTCCCTTCGCGTTTATGGTGAAGCGTTGGAAGTGGCCGCGCGAGCCCTCCATTCTGCTCTTCCGTTCCAGCACTGTTTTGAGAGTCCTGCTTCACGTGTTTACCTGTGACTCTCAGGATTGGCTTGTCAATTTCTGTTTAAAAAAGGGCAGCTGTGACTTTGACAGAGACGGGGAGTTTGCCAGGTTGCTTCGTGTGGGGCTCGTGGGCAGAGGCTGGGAGGGGCACTGCGGAGGGGCGCGGCTGGGTTTGGGTTCCAGAACGAGCGGCAGGAGGAGCAACTCTGGCTCCTGGGCGACATAAGCACAGAGGGACGGGCATGGGCACTGTGCCCGCGGAGTCCGCCTGGCGCTGGACTGCGGCCGGAATTCCTGCTACGCACCCTCCACTCCCAGGGCCACTTCCAGGGGGCGGCTCAGGGCAGCGTCCCTGGTGCCACAGGCCCCACTCCCTGGGGGAGGGGGAGGTGCCCACTCCACGCGGTCGGGGACACGTGGGTTCACGGTCCCGAGTTGTCCGGAGCGCAGCCCCATCTGTTTCTCTCCGTGGCTTTCCCATTCCCCAGTGCTGGCCTGGGCTAGTGGGGGACACCACACCCCACGCAGCAGCACCCTGGCCCTCGCCCGGTCCAGCCTTGCCGGCCTCCTCTCTCCACTCCTCACCCCGACATGAGGCGGAGTGCACTGTACTTGCAAGGAGCCCCCTGAGCCTGGGCCAAGCGAGGACGGACATCCTGGGGGCCGCTCGCCAGGGCACGGCTCTCCAGCAGGGCACAGCCGTTTCTCCAGAGTGGCAGCAGTAAATAACCCAGCCACAGCTGTCCCTGGCCCCAGACACTCACATTCCTGGTAGGGACACCAGGCGACGCCGGGAGAGGCGTCTCCCACGAGCCTGTTGAGTGGGGTGTTTCCAGGGTCCTCGAGGCCAGTGACTCATCACTCGCTGGCCCCACTGAGGGGATGTCAAAGAGGGCATGGGAGGCGTCGGCCAGCAGCTGGGGCTGTGTCCCCGAGACGGGTAGCTCCCTGGGGCCAGCACCCACGGCTGACACGAGTGGGGCTATATCCCCGAGACGGGCAGCTCCCTGGGCCCAGCACCCACGGCTGACATGTGCGGGGCTGTGTCCCTGAGACGGGCAGCTCTCCGGGCCCAGCACCCACGGCCGACACGCGCGGGGCTGTGTCCCCGAGACGGGCAGCTCCCTGGGCCCAGCACTCACAGCCGACACGCGCGGGGCTGTGTCCCCGAGACGGGCAGCTCTCCGGGCCCAGCACCCACAGCCGACACGCGCGGGGCTGTGTCCCCGAGACGGGCAGCTCCCTGGGGCCAGCACCCACGGCCTACATGTGCGGGGCTGTGTCCCCGAGACGGGCAGCTCTCCGGGCCCAACACCCACGGCCTACATGTGCGGGGCTGTGTCCCCGAGACGGGCAGCTCCCTGGGCCCAGCACCCACGGCCGACACGCGCGGGGCTGTGTCCCCGAGACGGGCAGCTCCCTGGGGCCCAGCACCCACGGCCAACACGAGTGGGGCTGTGTCCCCGAGACGGGCAGCTCCCTGGGCCCAGCACCCACGGCTGACACGCACGGGGCTGTGTCCCTGAGACGGGCAGCTCTCCGGGCCCAACACCCACAGCTGACACACATGGGGCTGTGTCCCTGAGACGGGCAGCTCCCTGGGGCCAGCACCCACGGCCTACATGTGCAGGGCTGTGTCCCCGAGACGGGCAGCTCTCCGGGCCCAACACCCACAGCTGACACACATGGGGCTGTGTCCCTGAGACGGGCAGCTCCCTGGGGCCCAACACCCACAGCTGACACACATGGGGCTGTGTCCCTGAGCCTGGCAGCTCTCCGGGCCCAACACCCCCGGCTGACACGCGCGGGGCTGCGTCCCCGAGACGGGCAGCTCTCCGGGCCCAGCACCCACAGCCGACACATGCAGGGCTGTGTCCCTGAGACGGGCAGCTCCCTGGGCCCAGCACCCACGGCCGACACGCGCGGGGCTGTGTCCCCGAGACAGGCGGCTCCCTGGGCCCAGCACTCACGGCCGACACGCGCCCTGTCCATCTGCTCCTTTTCCTCTCCCTTTCTTCTTTCCTGTCTCGTAGGGTTTCCCCTTGCTGGGAGGACACAGGCGGGTGTGTGCTCCCCACGTGGGCTGTCTTTACCAAGCTGTCAGGACGCCTTCGGGGCGCTGCTCGCTGGCAGCCTAGCCCAGTCGACTCCCTCGCAAAACCCCACCTGCAGGCCTCGTGTCTGCGCTGATCTCCCAGCCTCTCGGCGCCATGGGCTTCAGACTCCGGGTTTAAGCGTCTGCCCAAGGAGGGCGGCCAAATCCTGCTCAACCCGCAGCGGATCTGACTCTTGGAGCCAGTGTCACTTGGAGTTCTAGCCGATGCTAAAGTGCTGCTTATTCGCGTTAGCATTGCTGTTCTCAAGCATCTCTAACAGCAAAAAAAACCAATAATGAGACAAATTGGGGGAGACTGCGGAGAACGTTTCTGGAGACAGGATGAGACTTTCAGGACGGAACTGGACAGTGAGAAGATGCACGCCTGGTGACGTGTTCCCCGGGGCCCAGGTGGGCAGAGGTCAAGGCGAGGGGGACGTCAAGGCTGCTCTCCCAGGGGATGCCCAGGCCGGGTCTCCACACCGCAGGTCGAGGGGAAGAATAAAATCCACCCCAGGAGCTGGCCAGAACGGCAGCCCCAGTGCCGGCTGCACACACTTCCTGCGGGTGCCCCGTCTGTTGGCGGAGTCACCGCCTGCCTCCCTGGACCGCAAGGCCTTGTGCTGGGTGGCACAGGCTGCCATGGCCTGAGCCACAGAAACTCATTTTCTCCCACCCCTGGAGGCTGACATCCACAACAAGGCAGCAGCAGCGCGGGCTCCCTTGTTGGCTCACGCACGCCGCAGCCCTGCATCCACTCAGCCTTCCCTCCAGCTCCTGTGGAGTGGAAAAGTGGGCGGGTCCCTGGCACCTGTCATCAGGCCACGCCCACCCTCAGGACCTCAAACACACTCCATCAGTCCATGAGAAGCCCCAGCCCCGCACCCAGCCATGCAGGGGCAGACACCAGTGATGCGGGATGCGAGTCTTCAGGGCACAGCAGCCCAGGAGGGCAGCGTCGGGGTCAGCACCCCCCGCAGCACCTAGCAGAGGGCCTGGCACTGGGTAACTGCGATCGTGTCACGTGGACGCTGAGTGAAGCCACGGTTTGCTCAGCCCTGGGAGGCTGTGGACGGGACTGACCCTGTCACAACTCTCCGCTTCTGTGTTGCCCCCATAGGTGTGTGTGATGTGAATGGGGCCGGCACTCTGGGAGTTGAAGAGCTCATCTGAGGGGCTGGTGCTGTGGCATAGCAGGCAAAGCCACCCAGAGGGTGCTGGTTCGAGTCCCGGGTGCTCCTCTTTCAGTCCAGATCTCTGCTGTGGCCCGGGAGGGCAGTGGAAGATGGCTCAAGTGCTTGAGCCCTGCACCCTATGGGGGACCCATAAGAAGCTCCTGGTTCCTGGCTTTGGATCAGTGCAACTCTGGCTGTTGCGGCCAATTGGGGAGTGAACCAGCAGGTGGAAGACCTCTCTCTCTCTCTCTCTCTCTCTCTCTCTCTCTCTCTCTGCCTCTCCTTCTCTCCTTATGTAACTCTGACTTTCAAATAAATAAAAAAATCTTTAAAAAAAATAAAAAAGAGTTTATCTGAGCAGACAGGGATCTCATTCCCAGTCTCCTGCATGGGTGGTGGCCCTGGGCTCCACTGGACAGGAAGTGGGCCTTGGCGTGGGTGGGGGGCTCCTGGCAGGGGTATGTGGACGCAAAGGCCGTGTCCGAGCAGTGCGAAGGATGCCGCGGCCTGACTCGGATCACTGCCGTGGACCTTCCCAGCTCCATCGTAGTTGGAGTCCCTGGTCTGGTCCTGACCCCACTTCTGACCCCAGCTTCCTGTCCTGTGCGCCTGCGCACTGATGACTCCAGGACTCGGGTCCCCACACCCCTGCAGGGGACTCGGAATGAGATCCGGGCTCCGGGCTGTGGCCTGGCCCAACCCTGGCATTGCAGACATCTGGGAGCAAATCACAGATGGAATGTCTGTCTGGGCATGTGTGTGCGTCTGCCTTTCAAATAAAGTGAATGTAAATTTTAGGGCCGGCGCCATGGCTCAACAGGCACCTGCGGTGCCGGCACACCAGGTTCTAGTCCCGGTTGGGGTACCGGATTCTGTCCCGGTTGCCCCTCTTCCAGGCCAGCTCTCTGCTGTGGCCAGGGAGGGCAGTGGAGGATGGCCCAGGTGCTTGTGGCCCTGCACCCCATGGGAGACCAGGAGAAAGCACCTGGCTCCTGGCTTCAGATCAGCATGGTGCGCCTGCCGTGGCGGCCATTGGAGGGTGAACCAACGGCAAAGGAAGACCTTTCTCTCTGTCTCTCTCTCTCTCACTATCCACTCTGCCTGTCAAAAAATAAAAAATAAAATAAAAAAATAAAAATTTTAAAATAACATATGAGGGTCTGGATTACATTAAGTGTTCATGCCAAAACCAAAGCCAGCATCCAGGACCTGCAGGGGGAGATGTTGCGGGAGGAGGTCTGTTCAGTTGCTGGACTGCACGGGTATACGTGCGCGTACGTGCGTACGTCCAAACCCCTCAGGACGTCTACACTAAATGCATACCATTTCTTGAATGTTGGTCATACCTCAACAGTGCCAAACAAAGACAAAAAATTCAATTCTTTGTGTGACTCAGAGAAGGAAACGGCCAGCTGCCAGCACGCATGTGTCGGGTCATTCGACAGACATTTGGGGAGGCCCTGAGAAGGCTGATGATTCTCAAGGGGACGGGTGCAGCCTGTGACAGCAGAGACCCCCAGCTCAGGGCACTGGGCAGGGCCCCTAACGTGCACCTTACTGAGCCCCAGGAAGGGCCGCGTTTTGAGTGACAGGTGACAGATGGCGTGTTTGTGTGTGGCAGGGAGAAGTCCAACATGGCCGAGTCACGTGCCCCAGCCTTCAGGTGCTCACAGGGAGAGGAGGACTCCCAGGGCATGTGGGGAAATGCCCCAGGCTCTGCATGAAGAGGCACGGGAGGCACCCCCCAGCCTTGCAGCTCAGCGGGCAGTGGGAGGAGCTGGCAGCGGGGCTGGGGCCGGGCAGCCCACAGGGACCCGAGGGAGCGCAGTGGCCCCGTTTCACAGGTCATTGATTTGTTCAGGGTCACGCAAAGAAAATAGGAGAGAACTGGAACCCGTGACCCCAGACTAATCGTGAGGGAGACTTCAAATAAATTCAGGACGAGGGACAATCTACAAAACTCCTGAGCCGCGTGGCTCAGGCTGTGAGAGCCTGAGGAAGAAGGAAGGACGGGGCTGTCACAGACCCCGGGGGCCGCGCAGGAGTGACCACGGGAGGCTTCGGGGGCTGGAGTCACAGAAGGGCAGAGCAGCAGAACGGGGTTCTCACTTGACCCCGAGTTACCCCGAACCAGAGGGCTTAGTTTGAGAACGCGAAAGCTAAACAGGCTAAATTCACACTAAAGAAAGCACAGGGAGCGTGCCGGGGTGGACATGGACGTGACCCGAGTCCTCCTCAAAGACTTGGTGCCCACGCGCCTTACGACAGGCCGTGCAACCCCGACAGCGCTGCGAGAGGCACCGGGGATCCAGCCAAGCGCAGAGCCTTCCACGTTCCTGCGATCAGCCTGAGCAGCAAAGGCACAAGACTTGAAGACACTACGTCCGGATGACGTAATCGGCACGCGTGGGCTTTACATGGCAACACAGGACCCCCTGCGAGAGCGGCAGCAGCACGGCCGGCCAGGAGCAGCACCGAGGAGCCACAGGCTGGCACCGCACTCTAACACGTGGGAGCAACAGCCACGCGAAACAGGAAACCACAGAAATCCCCGAAGTCTTAGAAATCGAGTGACACACTTCTGAGTAATTCAGATGGCAGCTCAGCCGTCTCCAGGGAAACTTAGAAAACACCTTAAACTGAATGAAAGTGGAAATGGGACATAGAAGTAAGCAGTTATTATATTCTAGTAAAGCACTGAGTAGAGGAAGAATGCAAGCAGCAAGCGCTTCTATTGGAAAAGACGAGCGGTCAACTGGTCACTTAAACCACTCTCCCGAAAATCCAGAAAAGGAAACAGCAACACGGCCCCGGACTGAGCAGAAGGACGGAAGCAATAAAGCAAGAGTAATCGATGCGGTGACAAACGTCAGAGCAACGAGCCAGTCCATCAAGAGCCGCTTTTTGGAAAATACCAGTGAAGGCCTCCACGCCCAGTGAGGAGACAAAGATACAAGTGACCGTGTCAGAGCCGAGAGGCCGTCAAGGCAGCAAAGGGGCAGCAACGCACACCGACGCCTCCCTACCTAACGACTTGGATAAAACGATGGACCCTGTGAAACGCACTCAAGAAGAAAATAACCTGAGGAGTCTCATTAACGACATTCATCTGTTTCTTAGAACCTTCCAATCTATGTAAAAAAAATCTAAGGACCTTACAAAAGTAAAAGAACTGTTAGACTACACGCTAGCTTCCAAAGGTTGCAGGATGCAAGATCAATATGCAAAAGTCAGTTGGGGCCAGCCCTGTGGTGTGGCAGGTAAAGCCACCGCCTGCAGTGCCGGCATCCCATATGGCACGGGTTGGAGTCCTGGCTGCTCCACTTCCCATCCAACTCTCTACTATGGCCCGGAAAAGCAGTAGAAAACAGCCCAAGTGTCTTCGTCCCTGCATCCGCATGGGAGACCCGGAAGAAGCTCCTGGCTCCTGGCTTCAGATCAGTGCACTTCTGGCCGGTGCTGCCATCTGGGGAGTGAACCAGCAGTTGGAAGACCTCTCTCTCTCTCTCTCTCTCTCTCTGCCTCTCTGTAACTCTGCCTTTCAAACAAATAAATCTTTTTAAAAAAAGTCAGTTTCATTTCTACCCACTAACACTATGTAATCAAGAGAAAAATAGATTTACAATAGCATCCAAAAAACGACATACTTAGGAATAACAGGGTACACTGCAAACTACAAAGCATTACTGAAAGAAAAGAAGGATCTGTCGGCGCCGCGGCTCATTAGGCTAATCCTCTGCCTTGCAGCGCCGGCACACCAGGTTCTAGTCCCAGTCGGGGCGCCGGATTCTGTCCTGGTTGCCCCTCTTCCAGGCCAGCTCTCTGCTGTGGCCCGGGAGTGCAGTGGAGGATGGCCAAGTGCTTGGGCCCTGCTCCCGCATGGGAGACCAGGAGAAGCACCTGGCTCCTGCCTTTGGATCAGCGCGGTGCGCCGGCTGCAGTGTGCCGGCCGCGGCGGCCATTGGAGGGTGAACCAACGGCAAAGGAAGACCTTTCTCTCTGTCTCTCTCTCTCACTGTCCACTCTGCCTGTCAGAAAAAAAAATAATAAAAAAGAAATGAAGGATCTACATAAACAGACAGCCCATGTTCATGGAAAACCCAACAAGCTTCAAGATGGCCATCCTGCTCCGTAGACTTAACCCAGGTCCTGGAAGTCCCTGCATGCCCCCCTAGCAACCAGCAGGTGTTTCAGCCATGCGAGGAAGCAGAGCCCCCAGGCCAGGGCACATCCTGAGCACCGGGACGTGCCAGGCCCTCAGCGCAGAGTCACGCACATGCGACCCCCACAGAGCCCCCTCCCTAGGAAGGCTCAGCGCTCTCGCCAGCAGCCACGCTCACCGCACGTGTCGGTGGGTGAGTGGCAACGAGAAATGCCACGTGTGAGCAGTCGCCAGAGTGTGGGGGAAAATGGAATGCAAAAGAAGTGGACTTTGGGGATTTTGTGTTTTGTTAAGATTTATTTATTTATTTGAAAGTCAGAGCTCCAGACAGGGAAAGGCTCAGAGAAAGAGAGAGAGAGAGAGAGAGAGAGAGAGAGAGAGAGCGCTTCCACTCCCCAGATGGCCAGGCCAAAGCCAGGAGCCAGGAGCCTCCTCCAGGTCTCCCACATGGGTGGCAGAGCCCAGGCACTTGGGCACCTTCCACTGCTTCTCTCAGGCCATAGCAGGGAGCTGGATGGGGAGCGGAGCAGCCAGGACATGACCCAGTGCCCATGTGGGCTGCTGGTGACGCGGGCGGTGGCTTTACTCGCTGGGCCACAGCACCGACCCCAGTAAGTTTGTGTGATGTAAAGAAGTTTGGAAATCCACGCAGTTTTTTCATGATACACGCTTTGCATACACTTCTTGAAGGCCTCTCATGTGCACGGATTTCGACATCTTTCCACCCAAACCCATCTTGGATCCTGTGTTCCCGGGACGGCCTCCCCCGAGGCTCCACACACACGCCGCACCAGGCCAGGGAAGGCCAGCCTGCGGGCTCCATCTCTGCTCCTCCACGCAGAGCAAGACAGGCGTGGGCAGCGCCGGGGCTCCCACCCGCGGGAGGCAGCAGATGGCACAGAGCACCGCCGGGGCTCCCACCCGCGGGAGGCAGCAGATGGCACAGAGCACCGCCGGGGCGAGAGGAGCAGCACTCAGCCTAGAACCACGGTGCCGCTGAGGCCAAGGCTGGGAGTTCAGGGACCGAAACCGGGGCCAGAGCCGTGGTTCGCAGCCCCTCCCCAGGGCCCTCTGCGGCCGCTCCTGCCTGTTTGCGCTCAGCGAATGGTAAAGAGGTGGAGAACTGGACGGACGCTTCCAGACTGGACGCCGTCCCCGTGACCTGCCGTGGGCCGGCACACCCTGGACTGACATCCAGGACAGGGTCCTCCCCTCACACACAGACACGCACCGGACCTCACAGCACAGGGGCACGCCACACACCATACATACCACACACCCACACCCACAGCACACACGCACACCACACTCAACACACAAACAGCACATACACACTCCACACACACTTCTCACGTATGCATGTGCACGCGTGTAAATAGTGAACTTTAGCGTGGGCCTGGTCTCGGGGAAGCTGCGTGGCTTCCCCTCGGGCTGCGTCTGGTCTGGGGACAGCCCTGTGTGTCTCCTGCTGCCCGCCGGCAGTGCTGGCGCTATGCACCGAGGGCTCCTGGGGAACAGCGAGACCGCGGCTCCCCCAGCATAGAAGACAACTGGTCAGCCCTGCTGCACGACGCCCTGCAGGCTCCTGGGCATCCGGGTACCCCGCCCTCCTGCACTGCCAGGCCTCTGTGTCCCGTGGGGCCCTCACTGCCCTCTCTGCCCAGGGACTCCAGGACTCTAGTGCGGCCCGACCCGCGAGGCCCACACCGTCAGGGTGGCGGCAAGGACTCCGAGTGTAGCCCTGCCCGTGAGGGGCGACGGGGCGACGGGTGGCGGGGCAGCGGAGACAGTTTTGGTGAACTTGTCCATTCATCAGCGAGCAAGAACAGGCTTTTAAAGGGCAGGCGGAGGGGTGTGGCTAGTTCCGGGCAGCACTAATTCTACGGGATAAAGCCGCTACTGGCGCTGCACTTCTCCAATCAGCTTGAAGGTCACGTAGCCCCCTTAGCTCCCAGGCGGTCCTGATTGGCCTAGGCCACACCTGGGAGCTGATTACCTGGTTGACAATTACAAGGCCCCTCAACAGGAAGCAGGGCTGGGGGAAGTGCCTGGGGCTCCTGTGCCTGCCAGCAGTCAGGTCTTAGGGTCTCTCCCAGGAGGCACGGTGTGCCACGCCCTCTCAACCTCCTGCCTGGGCACAGCACAGATCACCTGCACTCCCCAGCAGCCGCTCCCTCCCTGCTCTCCCTCTCCCCAGGCCTGCAGGCCACGGCCCCGCCTCCTCCTGCCCTTCAGTGTGGGCACAGAACAAGCTGCACCTGCAGCCCTGTGTGCCGTCCTCACCATCGCCCAGATCCCTGAGCCCGGCCACACGGGCCCCAGAGAGGGTGCACGTGGGACGCCCCAGGGCTGAGGTCGGCTTCTGTCTGCATGAGGACGGCCCCTCGGTGTCAGGGCAGCAGGCGTCAGAGCCCCACACCCACCAGCACCTGCAGACTCCCCGGGGACCGCTGTCAGAACCGTCCGGGTGCCAGAGTGTCTGTGGGACCTCCCGCGTGACAGAAACGGGGCTGGGCTTTGGGATGGCACTGTGAGGGTGGGCCTCTCATACCTTAGCTCACCTCCTTCTAGAAGTGAAACCCACCTGTGTGCACGCGCCTCCCCTGCACGCCTGCCCCCCTCGGAGACACCCCCACCACCACCCCACGTCAGCCGTCACTGCGCTGCACTGGGCAGTGGGGCTAAGTCCCACCCTGCGCAGACCAGACCCTTCCCCAGCCCCTGGGGGCCTGGACACAGCCTTGGGCCTTCACCTCCTGCCCCAGGGAAAACAGGCCGGGAGCTGGGAGAGCCGGGCTCCACAGCCAGCGGCAAGGCCTCGCCGCTGTGAGGCCCGCATTGGCAACGCCCCGGGGGGCCTCTGGCCGCTGGTGGCAGAGCTGGAGGGGCGGGATGGAGTTGGCACAGCCACCGGGACAAGCACGCCTCTCGGTGGGACAGGTGGGCGGTCTGATTCCGCAGCTTGCTGGAGGCACGGCCGCGTGGCTGCACCGCCGTGGGCGCGCATCTGAGGGTCTCACACAGATGCTCCGGGGTTCCCGGCCTGGGCTCCAGGGGGCTGCCTGTGTTTGATTCCTGGCGGTCTCAAGCTGTCACGACCCGTGACCTCTGTGTTGGTTCTCTGAGGCTGCTGCTTTTAAAAACCAATCTAGGAACTGTGCGTGCGTCCAACACCAAGATGCTCTGTTATTTCCACATGTGTTATTTGCAAATGTGATTTTCCCTCCCAGCCTCCCCCGGGGATGCACTGTTCCAGATCCCTCAGCATGTGGACGAGAGTGAGGCTGCACACTTAACATTCCTCTCTAACTATGAGCTTGGATAAACACTCACGGACGCCAGCTCCAACCCTGGCTGGGGACGGAGGCGCAGGGCCGAGGAGGCCCCTCTTTCTGGGGCTATGCCCCTGGGAAGTGCGGGTGATGGATCTGCTGCACTCCGGCCCTCTCTGGACAGGGCGAGGGAGGGCGAGGGAGGGCGCTCCCACACTGGCCTGGCTGCGTCTCTGTTTACAGAAGAGGAAAGGTGGGGGAGGCTGGTTCCCACAGGCACACTCCGTGTTTTTCAACCTCTGTGCAAAGCTGCGGGCTTTGCTCCCAGCTCCCCGCTCCGGCAGAGCAGGCTCCTGGCGCTGACCGCTTGCTGTCCGGCCCTGGGCCTGCTCGGGGCCGGCTCTGGGGCACTGCCTGGCTGAAGCTAGCAGATGGCCAAACTCCAGGAAGAGCTCTGAGGGGTCATGGGGCCATCGCCTCTGCTGAGCCTCTTTGGTGACAGCCCTCTGGGTGTCCCACGTCCTGCAAGGGCTCCCGGGGCCCTCCTGCGTCCCCACTTCGTCCCATTCTGGTCGCGCCCTGCAGCCCAGGCCACCGCTGCTCAGCCTGTAGATGCACAGTCAGCCGGGCCCGCGCCTCCTCCCGTGCGGCAGGAAGCGCATTGCACAGAGACTGTCACAGCACCACCGTGTCCCCTCGTGCCCGCAGTGTGACGGCAGAGGGCCTTTACCGAGGTCACCAGGATCACGGGGGTCACACGAGTGGGGCCCGGCTCCCACGGCATGGCTGGCCCTGGAATGAGAGAGGTGCGTGCGTGCCCAGGAGGAAGGGTGTTTGAGGACACAGGGGGACGACGGTGTGCACAAGCCAGGGCCAGGCCAGGAGAAAGCAGCCTGCGCACACCCTGCCCACACTGTGCCGCCGGCTCCCGCCTCCAGGGCCCACGGCGGTGCCACGGTCGTTTCTCGGCCCCTCCAGGCGGTGCCTTCCCAAAGGGACCGACCCGTGCGCCCTTGGCTCAGGAGCCAGAGCAGGGTCATGGCTTTGGCCCCACCTGCCCCCAGCTGTGATGGCACCGCAGCAGCTGTCCACTGTGCCTGCGTCCAGCAGAGGGACCCCGGGCAGATCTCCAAGAGGCCGGCGACCCGTGCTCCAGGCCTTGTCCCCGATCTGTGCTCAGCCCTCATAAGGGGGACAGCAGCTTTGGCGGAATAAGCGGGTCCAGGGAGCTGAGCTCTCGCGAAGATTCCGGACGTTGTGGTGTGGAAGAGCCCACTGCGTGGCATGCAGCAGGTGCTCCACAGAGGCCGAAGCTTGCCGTGACCATCCCCAGCCCACAGCGCCTGCGGCAGCCCCTCTCCCCCTCCCCCCTGCACCTCTCCCCACCCCCTCCCACCGCGCTGAGATGCGTGCCTGGCATCCCTTGCTTTTCCTGGCTTTGTCCCGATCATGGTCTCAGCGCCCTACAACTCTCTCCAAACAGAAGACGCACACCCAGCAGAGTGAGAGCAGCGGGAACGGCCAGTGGCCCGGGCATCCGGGGCTCCGGCTGTGAATACGCTGAGGCCGCAAGCAGCCCGGGCTGAGCCTCCCAGCAGCCACTGCGAGGCACGCACCCAGGGACCGGTGCCTCCGGAGGGGCCTGTGGCAGCAGGAGGGCAGCCTCTGCTTCCCTTCTTGCCTTTCTTTCCAGCCCTCACAGGTCAGGGCTCTGCCGGTGGCACTCACAGCGCCCGCGGGAGCCGACGGCACTCAGCCCTGCTCACTCCCCGCCCCGCCGTGCCCGTGGATTCTGGCCCTCGCTCCGTGCCGTGTCCCAGCTGGCTCCTGGCCCTGGGATGAAGCTCGTGCCTATGCAGCTGCGACAGGCCTTTGCCACGAAGTTCCAGTGCCTCCTTTTTAAAGATTTTTATTTTTACTTGTTTGAACGGCAGGAGAGCGAGCCAGGCACAGGGGGCTGGGGTGGGACCGTGAGGAACCTGGAGAGAAAGGAGCTTGTGTTGGGCAGGGGCCTCGGAGCAGCCGCTGAACTCAGACTCCATAACTGTGTGCTGTGTGCTGGGTGCTGGGTGCTGGGCGCTGGGTGCTGGGCACTGAGTGTTGGGCACTGGGTGCTGGGCGCTGGGTGCTGAGCACTGAGTGCTGGGCGCTGGGCACTGGGTGCTGGGTGCTGAGTGTTGGGTGCTGAATGTTGGGCACTGGGTGCTGGGTGCTGGGTGCTGAGTGTTGGGCACTGGGTGCTGGGTGCTGGGTGCTGAGTGTTGGGTGCTGAATGTTGGGCACTGGGTGCTGGGTGCTGAGTGCTGAGTGTTGGGCAATGGGTGCTGGGTGCTGGGTGCTGGATGCTGGGCGCTGGGTGCTGGGTGCGGGGTGCTGGGCACTGGGTGCTGTGTGCTGGTCACTGGGTGCTGGATGCTGGGTGCTGAGTGTTGGGCACTGAGTACTGGATGCTGGGTGCAGGGTGCTGGGCGCTGAGCGCTGAGTGTTGGGCACTGGGTGCTGGGTGCTGGATGCTGGGCACTGGGTGCTGGATGCTGGGCGCTGAGTGCTGGGTGCTGAGTGTTGGGTGCTGGATGTTGGGCACTGGGTGCTGGGTGCTGGGCGCTGAATGTTGGGCGCTGGGTGCTGGGTGCTGGGCACTGAGTGCTGGGTGCTGAATGTTGGGCAATGGGTGCTGGGTGCTGGGCGCTGGGTGCTGGATGCTGGGCACTGAGTGCTGGATGCTGGGCGCTGGGTGCTGGGTGTTGAGTGTTGGGCACTGGGCGCTGAGTGCTGGGTGCTGAGTGTTGAGCAATGGGTGCTGGGTGCTGGGTGCTGGATGCTGGGCACTGAGTGCTGGATGCTGGGCGCTGGGTGCTGGGTGTTGAGTGTTGGGCACTGGGCGCTGAGTGCTGGGCACTGGGTGCTGGATGCTGGGCGCTGGGTGCTGGGTGCTGGGCACTGGGTACCAAACACACAAGCCCACGTGCTACATGAAACTTCTGTCTTCAAAGAGGTAGGGCTGCCTGGGGTCAGCAGTGGCACGGGAGCTGACGGCCAATGGACAGGAGGGAATTGCGGGGTGAGTCCCCGATTGTACACAGGGCTGCGGCGATGGCGGCACGGCGTCCACCCCCGCTCCAGACCAGTGAGTGCTCGTGTCACGTGGGTGACTCGCACAGTGCACCCCATCAAGGATGCCAGCACACAGCTACACGGCTGTAAGAGCCGTCTCGTCGCTGCTCGGATGAAGGTCCGTGTTTCACTAAGCGAACGCTGAGTACAGGATGTCCAGACCCTCATTATTTTAGATGTCGCACTCAATGTTTTGTCCGTTAAGCATTTATGCAGATCTGCCTTTAATGATACCCTTGGCACTACCTCCCAGGAATGGGACATGGGATGAGGGATGAGGGAGCGACACCCTAGCTCTTCACTGGTTTAACCTGTGTGAGGTTAACACTGAGCAATCCAGGGGCCAGCGCCATCGCAGCCTCCACCTGCGACGCCAGCGTTGGTTCGAGACCCGGCTGCTCCACTTCCAGTCCAGCTCCCTGCTAATGATCCTGGGAAAGCCGCGGAAGATGGCCCAGCACTCCTGTGGGAGACCCAGACCCATGTGGGAGACCCAAAACAAGCTCCAGGCCCCTAGCTCTGGTCTGGCCCAGCCCTGGCCGCTGCAGCCCCTTGGGGAGGGAACCAGCGGACGGAAGGCCTCTCCCTGTCTCTCCTCTCTTTGTAACTCTGCCTTTCAAATAAATAAAAGATAAATCTTTTAAAATTGAGCAATCCAGCCGTGGACTGAAACACATGTGTCAACCCTTCTTCGGGGGATTACAAAAAACAAACACTCCAGAAACTGGGCAGATGAACGGAGTGAACCAAGACCTCATGCAGACTTTTCTGTAAAAACTGAATTTCGGGGGCCCCCAAACCAGGTGATTCCAGCGAGTAAACGAAGCTTACTGGTCAGCCGCCAGGCGGAGGGCGAGTCTCTGTGAGGAGGAATGGCCTCGATGCCCTGGGCAGGTGCTCACCACGGAAGTCCGGGGCGCGGGGGCAGGGGTCCAGGGGTCTAGCCCAGGAGGCTCCCGGCTTCAGCTGGGCATGTCGGAACAAGTGCCATCTAGAGTCTGGTGGGGAAGGGTCAGCCCCCCACATGCCACCCTGGGATATCCCCCGGGGACAGCCCCCCCTGGGAGCCGAGCCCTTCTGGGAAGGGGCGTGTCCAGGGAGGACAGCTGGCCGGCGGGAAGGGCTCAGGCACCCTGAGCAGAGTGCGCAGCCCACAGTGCCCGGCTGACGCGTGCCTGAGCCCACACGGGGAGTCCCGGGGCCAGCACACGCGGGACCTGCAGCCGCGCACTGGGGGGGGGGGGGCATCTCCCGGAAGCAAGCACTGCCCATGTGCCTCTCTCAGAACCACGCCCCTCCGCTCTGCGTGGGGAACCAAAACCCACGGCAGTCGCGCAGCCCAGCGGTTAGCACACCCACGTCCCATATCCAGCCCCTGGGCCCCCTTCTCAGGCCCTAACTCCTGGCTCTGTGGGTGCAGACCACGGGTGGGGCTCGGCCACCCACAAGGAGACCCCTACTGAGTTCCCCACTCCTAGCTTCAGCCTGGCCACACACACCCCAACCCACCCCTGCCCTAAGTTACTGGCATTTGGGGAGTGGATCGGAGGACGGGAGGTCTCTCTCTCCCCACCTCTCAAATACATTTTTAAAACCAAACAAGTGCATAATAAACCTCACAGCTAGCCCCACAAGGAGCCAGCAGGTGCACGGGGGCGGGGAGGGCCGCGCCCAGACCCTCCCTTGGGATGGGCACCGCCGCCTCCCAACCCCAGCTCCGACTCAGCTCAGGGCGGGAGCATCTTCCGGGCTCGCACCTGCGGACCCCCAGAGAGGGGACGCCGGCCGCGAAGAGGGGCGCGGGCAGGCCGGGGAGGGGGCGCTGGGGAAGGGCGCGCGCGCCCCCTGCCGGCCGCGCCGGGGGCCGCCCGTGCCCTGCTTGAGCGGCGCGGCCTGGCTGGAGCCACAGCCAAGGGGACACAGCCTCCCGGGGGCGGCGGACACGCGCGTTCCCTCTCACTCCCTTTCCGCTGCGTCCGTGCGTCCGCCTCACCTTTGCTGGGAAGGGCCGCACGGGGCAGCGCCCACGGTAGAGGCCAGAGCCCCTGAAATCCGGGCAGGTGCGAGTCAGAGCCCAGCATCCTCTGCCCCTGTCCCCAGGGCGGAGGCCCCGGAATTGTGGGGTGTGGGGCTACTGGGGGGGGGGGGCGTGTGCGCGCAGGAGCCCCAGGTCGGCCCTGCGGCTTCTCACGAGATCTTGCGAGGAGGCAGCGTCTCCGCGGGCGACTGGACTGCGGGAACAGCCCACGAGGTGCCCAGGATGATGGGCTGGGGAGAGCCCCGGGGTGTGCACCTGCCTCTCTCCAGCTGGCTGGCGTGGCGCAACAGAAGCCCTGGGAGGGGGGAGGGAGGGGAAGAAGGCCGGGGACTCCCCTGGGCCTTGTGCTCCCCGGCCACAGCTGCCGGCCCAGTCCCCTGAACCCCCTGGCCCTGGCGCCAGTATGCTCCGTGGAAACCACCGCCTTCCTCCACGGTCTCTGTGGCCACCAAGGGCGTCTCCTCCCTCAGAGCAGCTCACCCTGCGCGTGGCCACCCAGGACTCTGGGGCTGCAGACCCCCCGGGGCTCTCTCCCATTCTGGCACCTGCCCCCCCCCCCCCAGGACCTCCGCCTTAGCACCGGCCACTCGCAGGTGCGTTTTCCCAGGAAGACCTGCAGAGCCGAGTCCTGCCCGTAACTCCCAGCACCCTGCCTCTGTCCAGGCTCCGGGCTCCGGCTGCACAGCCGGCAGAGAGAATTCAGGAAAGCACCATGCTCTGACCGGCCCCGCGGCTCCTGGAGGAGCCAGCTGTAGCGAGGACTCAACCTTTGTTGGCTTCACGGGACACGTGAACGACCGTGGGGGCCACCCCCCAAACAGCTGTGTGAGGGGGCGTGGGCTGGCAGGAGTCTCACCGTGTCCAGTGTCGGCACCCGACAGGTCGACTCCGCAGTGTGGCCTGCAGGTCAGCTGGGGGTGGACATCCTTGGCCAGGAAGGCCGCCTGTGGGTGGACCCCACTCACGGCTCCCCCACCCGGTGAGTCCGCTGCAGCCCTGGGTTCTCCCTATCCACGGCCTGGGAACCCCACCAAGGCTGCCAGCTCCACTCTGGGGCCGCAGTGCAAGGCTGAGCTGCACCCAGCCACCTGGCTGAGCTGCCGCTAGTCCCCTCTCCTGGGGTCAGCGCCCCCACACAGGAGCCGGGGTGGAGCCTCGGAGCAGCAGGGCCACCTGTGGTCCCACCTGCCGACTTGGTGAAGCCGGGAAGCTAAGCAGGTCGTCTGGAGAACTGGCACCGCCACGAGGAGTCCCTGTTAGTCTGAGGATGTCCCCGCCCCACCTCTCCTGTCCCCACCTCTCCTGCGCCCCTGCCCTCATTCTCCCACACTGTGCTGCTGGGGCTGCCCAGGGGCGGCTGGGAGGGTGCAGGGCCGTCCCCTGCAGGCTCTTGGGAAGGGCTTGGTGGATGAAGCTCATTCACGTCGGCCCACCCACCCAGCCCCCGGGGCAAGGGGCCCAGCCAGCTGCCTGTGGATGGGTAGATGGGGGTCTGGGGGTCCGACTCCGCCTGCTGAGTTTCCTGAGTCTGGTTTACAATGGCTTCACTGAGCAACGCCGCACACACCCGACAGCTGACCGTGGGAGTCACAAATACAGGGGACCAGCGGCCACTTGGGGAAGACTCGATTTTTCAGGGTTCAAAACGCTGAATCCCCAACACTTCAGGCAATGGCTTAACGGGGTGTAGACGACGGTGCCTGGAGCCGGTCGGGAACCCGCGTTGTCACCTGTCTCTCGGCCAGAGCTAGCAGGAGCGGCCATGCCGTCTGGGAAGTGGAGGAACTTGTCCCCAGACCAAGCCCAGAGCCCAGACCGCCCCGACCCTGGGAAGCCGGGACGCGGCCTGTGTCGGGCGCCGCGCTCCCCGCCAGGGGGCGCTGCCTGCCACGTTCTCGGTGCCGTCCGCGCGGTCTATAGAGGGCAGGGTGCAGGAAGAGGAATGCGCTCCCCAGGGCACAAGCGCACAGGGGTCTCGTGCCCGCGCAGGGAGGGGTGGGCCGAGGGCTCACGGCGGTCCCTGCTGTGTGGGCAGAGAGAGAAATCAAACCCAAGCCGGGGTGGGGAGTGGGGGGCAGCCTTTGGCCAACCCAGTCTTCCTCTGTTGCTGCGTGTCTCCCCACCGTGCCAAGTGGCTGCGTGTCTGACCCGAGTTTGTCACCTGTGGAAGAGGAGGGGAACCTCCCTGCGGCCACCGGGGAGGTCTGTCACTCCCCCCCAGCCCCTGGTATGGGAGGCGGTCATGGTCGTCAGCTCCCACCTATACGGGGTGAGGCCGTCTGTCAGCTGTGCCACAGCGGTGGCTTCAGCCCACGCCCCGTGGGGCCGGGGTGGGGAGTCCTGGGGCTGTGCGTGGCGGAAGCGAGCTACAGAGGCCACACCTAACCTGGTGGCGCATGCTGTGCGCAGGGCCAGCAGGACTGGCAGGACCAATGTCTGCTCTACTCCCAATGCAGCAGCGGCATCCAGGAGGCCCGGTGCAGGCTGGGAAGCCGCGAGTCTCCCCGAGGAGGGGCCCTTCCCAGCATCCACCCTGCACCAGCTCAGGGCTCCCCTGATCTCTGCAGAGAGACTTTAACATCTGACCCCCCGCAATCCTGACCCCAACCACAGCTGGACAAACCTGACTTCGTGGGGGTGCCGAGCCAGCTCCTGCAAGGAGGTGGCCTTTGGATGGCCATGCAGTGGAGCTGCTGGGCCAGGGACCCTGTCCCCTGTCCCCTGCCCAGAGGCCCCTAGAGCCTGACTGAACCTGGCCCTGTTTCCCCTCAGCCTCGAGGACACGCCCAGTGAAGAGTGGACAGTCCACTTCAGCACCTTTGAGGACATCTAAAAACAACAGCACAGGGGCCAGCACTGTGGCTTATGGGCAAAGCCACCGCCTGCAGTGCTGACATCCCATATGGACGCCGGTTCGAGTCCTGACTGCTCCACTTCTGATCCAGCTCTCTGCTGTGGCCTGGGAAAGCCTAAGATGGCCCAGGTCCTTGGGTCCCTGTGCCCACATCGGAGACCCGGAAGAAGCTCCTGGCTTCGGATCAGTGCAGCTCCAGCTGTTGTGGCCCATTAGGGGATGAACCAGTGGATGGAATACCTCTCTCTCTCTGCTTCTGTGTGTAAATCTTTCAAATAAGTGAATCTTTAAAAAAAAAAAAAAAACAGCTCAGAGGGAGAGAAAGTGCACACACTTTAAATGGACAGCTGTCAGTCTTCAGAGAGCTCCCACCAACAAGGGTCCTCATGCCCCGGCCCTCTGTGTCCCTCCCACCTGGCACAGCCTCTTTCTTCCCTAGAGACCACCGCTCTGGCCACCATGGCCATCGGCTAGTCTGGCCTGGCTGGGATCTTCATATAAACGAAATGACGTCACAAGTGCTTAGCAGCTGGGTATTCTGGCCCATGCTTGTGTCCATGTGGCTGCCGGTGCCTAGACCCCCAGGTCTCACCCCCACCCACTCCTCACAGAGCAGCCCTGGGGGCCTCTGAGCTCTGCAGAGGGCTGCCCCAGGATGCTCCCTCCAGGAGCTCCGTCCCCGGCACCGGGCGGCACAGTGTCCACTTGCTTCCGGCACCGGCGACTCGGCCGGCCGGGCTGCACAGAGGGGCAGCAAGGAGGCCCACTCCCCGCCAGCCACACCCTGCTGTTGGTTTGAGGCCTTTCCTCGTTTCTAGGGTGCACATTCTAGTGCTATAACGCTCAGCTCCACATGGCTTTAGCTGCACCCCACGCATTTTTATGTTCTATTTTTCTATAGAATCAATTCTATTTTTTTGAATTCGTTGGGATTTGTTTTACGGCTCAGGACGTGATCCGTCTTGGTGACCGCCGTGACTGCTGGAAGAAAACGCGTGATTCTGTTGTTGCTGTGCGGGTGTTGTCCACGCTGTCAACTCCGTAGTTAGCATTGTTGGGTTTTCTACATCTCTGATCTTCTGTCTGGGGGGTTATCTTAGTCCACTCAGGCTGATGTAACAAAAAATACTGTGGGTGGGGTGGCTCCTAAAGAAGCAAAGTGTCCCCCCACAGTTCCGGAAGCTGGGAAGTTCAAGGTGAAGGTTCTGGAATATTCTCAGAGACAGCGACTTCTGGCTGTGTCCTCACTGTGGGAGGTGACGAGGATCCCTTGGGCCTCTTCATTCCTAATAAGCCCCGAGGGCACTGCCTTTTCCACCTGGTCTCATCCCCAAGGCTCCCTGACCCCACCCACTGGTTCCTGGGTTTCCACACACGGTATTTAGGACACATGCAAACCACTCTTCCCCAGCTCCCCGGCCCTGCAGGCACCCAGACCCCAGGCCGGATCTCATCTGTGGACATCATCTGAAGTGGCCGGGCCGGCACAGGCTGCTCACGCCAGCCCAGGGAGCCCGGGGTAACCTGCGACCCCAGAGGAGAAAGCCACATCGCATTTTAGGGAGGATGCTTAGATTCGCTGTCACCCCTGCCGGACACATTGCCCAGGGATTGGGCCCCCAAGGCCTTGAGCTGCCCCATCCGCTGCCTTCGCTGGACTCGGCTCAGGCCGTGAGCTGCTGCCCACGGCTGTACTGATCGCCCCCAGGGCTCCACCAGGGTCTCCTGGGGCGCTGTCCGTGGTGGCCCCCACCTGGGGCGGTTCTCTCTTCAGGCTGGGGCTGAAGGCAGCTACACCCCCATAGCTCTCTGGGCACCTGTGGAGTCGGTGCCAGGTGGACGCCGCCAAGGCCCACCAGCCGGCCCAGCTGCTGCAGGGACAGTGAGGCCGGAGCCAGCACCCCGGCCCCCGGGCACTCAGGGCTCCCCCTTGATGCTGTTCCGTCCTCCGTGATGGCAGTTAGGTCTTCAGAGTCTTTGAATTGAATTTTTACAAAGATCTCAGGGGAGAAATCCTCGAACACATTCCTGTGAGTTTAGAACTGAATCCCCTGCTCCACACACACACAGGAACACACGCAGATGCAGCCCCAGACACACATACGTGTGCATTCACTCTCACACACTGGCACGCAGACCCGCATCCACACACGAGTGCACAGGTGTACACGCACACACACACGTGTATACACACAGATGCACATACACAACACGTGCTGGGAAAGCAAGCCCCTCAGCGAGGCGTGCCAAGTCCATCGTTTATTGCACTCTGCATGGAGATGGTTAAGGCGCAGAGGTGACTACACAGAGGCTTTATAGCACGTTCATTTACACACTGGATATATTCTTTACAGTGAGAAAGGTAGACATATGCGCGAGTGGGTAAGGCGGACGAGACGCTACGAGGTCTCGGACACAGAGGATACATGCGGGGTGACTTCACAGCACTGGAGGCGCACACACTGCAGCGAGCGGGTTCACGGGCCCTGGCCTCTGCAGGTCGGGCACGAGCCCTGCGAATCCACCGCAGGTCCTCCCCAGGACCCCACGCTCGGCCCATCGGGAGCTGCAGAGGCCAGCGCCGGGGGACGTCTCTCTCCTGTGTCCCCGAGAACACGGCGCAGTCGACGAGCGGCCTTGCCTTGTTCTGGGCGGCACACACGAGACACACACGCGCCAGCCCCCAGAAACCCTGGAAGCTCCCGCGTGCTCCGCAGGGGGAGCTGTCTGATGGGAACACGGACAGCTCTCCTCAGCGTAGAAGCCCCCGCTCCAAAGGGCGTGGCGGAGGCGCCGCCGGCGGGGACGCCCCCGGGCCCCTTCCCCACACCTGCCCTGCTCAGATCTGGGACTTGCCCTCTCTGCGCTCGGCAGGCGGAAGGGGCCTGGCCTGCAGCCTCTGCAACACCTGTGGGCACAGAGCAGCTCAGGACGGCACCGGGGGCTGCCTGGACCCCGGCTCCCCTTGGCTGGATGCCTGCAGAGGGCGAAACGGAAACGCCGGCCGCGGCTGCGAAGGCCCCGGGGCCTGCGGAGGCTGGGCACTCGGACGGCCTCGCCAGCGCGTCGGGGAAGGAGGTCCGCAAAGACCAAGGCAAACATTTGGCACAGAAATGAGGCACTTGTGTTTGGTGCATCGAAGTGGAACAGCCCACCTGCCCCCTCGCACACTGTGCACACACGTGTGCACACGCACACGGACAACACCCACCGTGACTGGGTTGGATCCAGTTCTGCTCCTCCCTGCCCCTCACGCCAAGGCAGGGAATCCACAAAGCCCATTTCCAAACCGCCCAGTCCCGGGCGCGGTGGGGCCTGCAGGAGCTCCGGGCGGGCTCTGGACGGGCCCTGCGTGTTCCCTGTGCGGTGAGCAGGTCGGCACGGGGCGGGGGAGGCCCAGGTGTGGCTTCCACGGCCCAGCTCCGCCTCTCGCTCTGGGGAGCCTGAGGCCCAGGCTCTTCCCCAGCCTTGGACCACAGAGGGAGGAGAGAAAAGCCTGGCACTGGGTCACGCGTCTGGGCAGGAAGTGACACACTGGCTGGGTGGCTTCTGCTGCAGGCGGCCCGTACGCTCTCGGTTCCTGCCCTTCCTCCTCCTCCTCGTCCTCATCCTCCCTCAATCACGGCAGAAGCACACAGGACCTGCCGAGAAGCCACGGGCGCAACGAGAAACAGCTGAGTGAGGCCCAGGGGCGACCCCCACAGCCCACCCCCACCCTGAAGTCAGCCGGTAGAGGCAGGGTGGGGGCTGGAGGCAGAGCCAGGTTCTGGTGGCACAGCCGGTGAGGCGGATTTTACAGCCTGGCCAAGTCCACCGTGCCCCCGTGTGCAGAGCAGGTGCACAGGGTGTGTCTTCTGGTCACAGTGGGCGGGCTGCAGCATTTGACACTGGTACAGTGCAGCCATGGCAAACTGTCAGCATAAATAATTTGGCATAAGTAGAATATAAATTATTCCGAAGTGGCGATCTCATTTCCTTCTTCTTGTCCTCCCTCGTGCGGGTCCCCCTGGACTCTGGCCCGGCTCCCACACAGGATGGCGGGGGCAGACTCTGACACCACACAGTCCTCCAGACGCGGGGGCCCCGCAGCCCAGGACGCCGTCCCCTCGTGCGGGTCCCCGCCGTGCCCCGGAAGGGGCGACCTGCACAAACCTTCATCACACCTGCGTGCCCCGGTCAGTCTCATCAGCATTTCTGGCACAGAGGATCGTGGCGAGGGAGTTGGCAGTGCGGGCGCTGCAGGACGAGGGTGTGCCTGCCCAAGCCGGGCCTCGCAGTCACTGGGCACCTGCCGTGTGGGCGGCTGCCACGTTCCTCGCCCCACAGGCCTGGGTGCCTGGAACTCGGGGCTGCCACGCCTCTGTGCTGTCTGCTCCCAAGTCCTTCCACATGGACCCTGAGTGGCTCCAGCCACCCAGAAGCACTTGCTTGCTAGGAAGTGTTGGCCGAGAGGAGACTCGGGGAAGGCTGCTCTGGGGGACGTCTGTGCTCGGGTCCACAGAGCTGGAATGTCAGGATGATCAGTCCGGGACAAAGTGGGGGCCACGCCTCGCGTCCCACTGCTGCCCCTAGGGCTGCGAGTGGCAGCCGGCCGGTCTGGGCTGAGGGACTCAGAGCTTCTTTGGAGAGCCGATCATGACCTTGGACACAAAGTTGACAATGGCGCTGGCTGGCTGCTCGGGGTCGTGCTCTGCAAACAGGTGGCACACGTTGTCCGTGGCGCTGCCCTGCTTCCGGGCCACGAAGCCAAAGACTCTGCAAAGAAGAAGCTCCAGGTCAGGGCGTCTACCGCGCACAGGCCCCAGGTGTCCCCTGCGCATGGGGTCCCAGGTGTCCATCGCGCACAGGCCCCAGGCGTCCATCGCGCACAGGCCCCAGGCGTCCACCATGCACAGGGCCCCAGGCGTCCACCGCGCACAGGGCCCCGGCTTCTGCTTCCTGCGACCATGGGCAGCACCACGGGGAGAATGGCAAGTCTCCGCCTGCCAAGCACCGGGCGGGCACGTGTCCAGGCACCGGACCTGCAGCTAAGCCTCAGTGCTGCTCTGCATGTGCGGGAGCGGGGAGGCTGACGGGATGCGGCTGCCCCAGTCACACGCGAGCAGGGCCAGGATCCTCAGATCCCGAGGAGCGGGTGAAGCCCCCGGGGAGGGGGACCGGGGCCTCTGGGAGATGCTGACTCCTCACGCACACCCCCAGAGGGAAACACACAGGGTGCGTGTGTGGCTACGCGCGGGCACGGCTCAGGACCCTGGGGAAAGCCCTGAGTTGCCATCACTGCAGGCTGTCCAAGCCCCACTGCACACGGCCACGCCCGCAGCCCAGGCCAGCCTTGTCCATCTTCCTGGGAAACACGACAGGCGTGTGCCCTCAGCTCAGCGGCCCTGCAGGGACGGGGCCCATGGCATGGAGAAGCCCAAGGCCAGCCGGGCAGAGGGGCCCGTGTCCAGGGCGTGGGGAGGCCCAGCACCGAGCAGGAACCCCAGCCTAGGGAAGCCCTGGAGTGGAAGACGAGGGCGGCAAACCCTCCTCCTGCCCACGGGGCCCAGGCGCACGCAGCGGAGTGGAGCAGCTTCCTCGGGAGGGGCCTCGGGCAGGCCGGGCACTCACTTGGAGGAGGTGGGGCTGTCCTTGATCCACCTGGCAAGTGAAAGACAGAGTCACGTCAGCTTACAGAACGACACCCGGGCAGGGGGGCGTGGCCACAGACCCCGGGACGCCCCGCCTTACTTCCGGTCCTGCGGGTCCAGGGCGCAGAAGATGACGCTGTTCACGGGGTAGTGCCTCCGGAAGAAGAGCCTGCGGGGATGGGAAGGGTGCCTGAGGCCGCGGCCGGGACCCCAGCAGGGCTGGGCCGGGGGTCCTGGAGGTGGACCCTCCCAGCCCAGAGACCGTGGGGACCCGGCTGATCGCCTGTGTTGGTTTCCCCTGTGGTACAAGGGGCTCACGAGACCGGCGGGCTCCTCTCCTGGGACAGATGTGAGGGCCTCAGCAAGGCGGTGGGACGTGGCGCCAAAAGGCTGCTTATCCGGGTGCCAAATACCGCAAGTTCCACGCACAGAGTTTTCATAATCTGTATTTCTGCCTGGCTCCTGGGAGAGCCCTGGAGGCACGGATCAGCCGTGGAGGCCCGGGCCGGGGGCCTGAGGGCAGCCCTGTTCAGGGCACCCGTGCGGCCCCCAGCTCCAAGGCAGGGATCCTCGTGAGGGTCTGGGACAAAGGCTCCCTGCCCAGGGTCACCCTGCCGCCAGCGGTGGGACCCGACGTGGAACTTGATCTGAGCAGCAGAGCCCATGTCCTCTTGAGGCTCCTTTGGTTGGCGGCTGAAGGGTCAGAGGCAAAACCTGTCCAATCTCCCGTCATCCCAGGATGAGATTCTGCGTGGACCCCCCCGGGCACGCGGCACGGCCAGCCGCTGGCTGTGTACCCGACGGCACTGCAGGGGGCAAGTGGGGGGAGCAGCCCGTGCTGTCACATCCACACACACAGGCCTCAGCCAGCGGCTGTCCTGGGCCCCTGGCGCACACCGCAGTCCTCTGAGAGTCACTTGGACAAAGGAAATAACGGGGGTACCGAGGTCACGTCCTCCCCCAGAGGACCCCCAGCTGAAAAGCAATGGCACCGACACGAAGACCTGCACATGCTGGTCAGTCTCAGAGCATTTCTGAAGAAATGAGTCAGATTTGTACACCTGCAGTGTGTGTGTGTATACAGTGTGTGTGTGTGTGTATGTGTACATGTGTATGTGTGTCTCTGTGTGTGTACTCTGCATGTGTACGTGTTACACCTGCAGTGTGTGTACACTGTGTGTATGTGTTACACCTGCTGTGTGTGTCCATTGTGTGTGTACGTGTTTATGTGTATGTATGTATGTGTGTCCACTGTGTGTACATTACACCTGCTGTGTGTGTACATTGTGTGTATGTGTTTGTGTGTATGTGTGTACGTGTGTCTGTGTGTCTATTTTGTGTGTATGTGTGATACACCTGCTGTGTGTGTGTCCATGTTACACCTGCAGTGTGTGTATGTATTTGTGTGTATGTGTACATGTGTGTACGTGTGTGTGTGTGTGTGTGAAAGAGGGCAAGCATCAAAGGTTTGTTGAGGGGAGGGGATATTTCATTGGTTCCTAAGATAAAGCCGTCAGGACAAACATTAGCGTGCACCTGTCATTCCGGGGCCTATTTAAGGGCTGAGTCCCTGATGGTACCAGGGACAGTAGGGATTCCGCGATGACACGCCCTGGGAAGACGCCCCTGCCCTACTCACTTCCGCTGGTTGTCCGTCAGGGTGATGCCCTGGGCTGACACCTTGAAGTGCACGACCGTGGACACGGGCGGCGGCTCCTGCAGCAGGGTGAGATTCAGGGCCTTCTGCACGGCCTGGTGGCCCGTGAGGGACTCCATCTCCACGGAGTTCAGGTACCACACGTTGCAGGCTGCAAGACAGCAAGGGGGCCGCTGTGAGCCCCACGTGAGGGCCACGCAGGCCAGGTGCACGCACAAGCCCCGCCCACAGCACATGTAGGGTTGATGAACAACTCTTGTGCACCTGTGCAGGTCCATTTAAAGGCAAATGTCCCCCAACCCCTGACCCCCGACCCCCGACCCTGAAGGTGTGGAGAGGAAAGGGCCCAGGACACACTTGTCCCAGCACCACGGCAGTGAGCAGAGACGAGATGGGAACAGGAGCCGCTGCCCAGCCTGGCTCCGCCCTGGCCTGCCGAGGGAGGAGGACCTATCCGCCCGCTTCAGTGTTAAACCGGGTGTCCCAGGTGGGGCTTGTGGCACCTTCTCTGGCGGGTCGGTTAGCACAAAAGCCCAACGACAGTCACAGGCAAAGAGGCCCTGAGGCCCCCAGGAATCGTGGGGGGGGGTGCGCTGCCCGGCCTGCAGTGCGCAGAAGGGAAGACCGAGGGGCTGGGGCGGGCTCAGGGTTGCCGCGGAGCCCCGGGGGACCGAGGGGCTGGGGCGGGCTCAGGGTTGCCGCAGAGCCCCGGGGGACCGAGGGGCTGGGGCGGGCTCAGGGTTGCTGCAGAGTCCGGGGGGACCCAGGGGCTGGGGCGGGCTCAGGGTTGCCGCGAAGCCCCAGGGGACCCAGGGACTGGGGCGGGCTCAGGGTTGCCGCGAAGCCCCGGGAGCTGCTCCGTGGCCATCTCTTGGGTTTACGTAAATAACGCTCTCCCTCTCAGCCAGCGTCCCTGCCACACAGCAGGGAGCCCGCAGGGGACGCTGGGTGTGCGTGACGTGGCTCGCAGACGGGGGCAACGCGTGCCCCAAGGCCGAGGGGCTGCCTCCCGGGGAGCAGAGCTGCCACATCCACAAAACCCACTGTGAGCCGGCAGCCGGCAGGCTGGCAGCAGAGCGGGCGCGTGTGGCTCTCGTGGGCCGGGGCTGACCACCGGGAGGGCCGTCACCCTGACAGCGAGGCCGGGCCCCCGCCTGCCTGTCCTGCTCTCCCCCTCATGGCACCTGCCCGTCTTCCTCCTTCTGCCATGAGCTCAGGCCACACAAAGCCCCCGGAGCAGATGCCGGTCCCACGTCCTGGGCTCCTGGCCTCCAGAACTGCGCCCAAAGCGCCTTTGAAAGTGGCACAGTCTTAGGCATTCTGCTACGGCACCAGCACACAGGCTTTGAACTGCTCTCCCTGCTACGCACTCCGCCATCCCCCAGCCCGTGAGCAGCGGGCACCTCCATTCCACCTGCAGTGGCCTGCGACTTCCACCAAACAGGGACACGGACGCATCGCCACGCTCCACGCCATGTCTGCAGGCGCTCAGAGAGCGGTCAGGGCTCAGAGCCGCAGCAGGGGCAGCAGTACCTCCTCTCGGCCCGCATGCGAGCAGGCTCCGCACCTGTCAGCAGGTGCGCTGGAGCACAGCCCCACCTGGGGCCGAACGAGGGGGGTCCCAGAGGGGCCTCGGGGGGCGCACGGGCAGGAACAAGCCGCTCGGCTGCCCTGGCCCATTTTGCGGCCACGTTCGGAAGTTTCCCAGCGTGAGGATTTGGAAATCTCCGCCTCCGTGGGCGCGGCAATGGCCGGGGAAGCAAACAGGCTGCAGGGTGCGTGCCGAGTGCACCAGGAAGGCCAGCTGCTCCCTTGGTGGGTGTGGTGAGAGTGAGGGGCGGGGCAGGACGGGAGCACACAAGCGCTGCTAACGAGGGGTGAAGCCGTGGGGCCAGGGCACGCCGAGAGACATTCAAAGGGCAGGTCCACCAGGCTGGCAGCGCAGAGCCCGTGACCGGCTGGGCTGTGTGGGGAGGAGCAGGGCGCAGGCCGCTCCTGCTGTGCGATCCGCAGCACTCTGGCAGCCCTGAGCCGGGGAGGCTGCAGGCTTCCAGAGACAATCTGGACCACACAGGCGGCTGGGGCTCTGACGGGAGGAGGGCAGCAGAGGACCATCCGGAAAACAAGCCCATTCCTGTGCTTGCGACAGCGGCTGCTTGCACTCGTCCTAAACCTCACAGTCGCCCAAGCCCCCGGGTCCCCGTGACGCCAGCCTCCTGCCAGGCTCACACCAGAGACACGGAACAGACACGCACTCGAGGTGGGACGGAAGTGCTGGAAAGGAGCCCGAGACAGGCACAACTGAAACCTCGTCCACAAACTCCCAGCACGAGACCTCAGCCCCGAACCAAGTCTGATCTCGAAGATCCGACCTCGGGAAGATCCAGACCACGGCCAGCGAGTACCTCAGCCCCAAGGCCAGCATCCCTACACGGGCGCTGATTCCAATCCCAGCCGCTCCACTTCTGATCCAGCTCCCTGCTAACCCGCCTGGGAAGGCAGTGGGAAGATGGTCCAAGCGCTTGGGCCCCTGCACCCATGTGGAGACCCAGGCGAAGCCCCAGGCTCCTGGCTCCAGCCTGCCCCAGCCCCAGCCATTGCAGCCATTTGGGAAATGACCCAGCAGATAGAGGACTGACTCTCCCTCCCTCCCTTCCTCCCTCCCTCTCTCTCCTGTGTGTGTGTATGTCTCCCTCTCTCTGTAACTTTGCTTTTCAAATCAAAACATCAATATTCATATGCTACTTAAAAATTGGAAAATATTTTTAAAGATGTCAAGCCACGAGGCCAGCACTGTGGTGTAGCAGGCAAAGCCACAGTCTGTAGCTTCAGCATCCCATATGGGCGCCGGTTCTAGTCCCGGCTGCTCCACTTCCAATCCAGCTCTCTGCTGTGGCCTGGGAAAGCAGCAGAAGATGGCCAAGTGCTTGGGCCCCTGCACTCACGTGGGAGACCCAGAGGAAGCTCCTGGCACCTGGCTTTGGCGTGGTCCAGCCCTGGCTGTTGTAGCCATTTGGGGAGTGAACGAGCAGATGGAAGATCTCTCTCTCTCTCTCTCTCTCTCTCTGCTTCTCCTGCTCTGTAACTCTGACTTTCAAACAAATAAATAAATCTTTAAAAAAAAAAAAAGATGACAAGTCAGACAGCTGCCTTGCTCTGTGTGCTTTCTACCTTACAGCGAAGACGTCCAGTGGGGCCAGCACGGCTCCAAGGCTGCCCTGCTGTCCTCCAGCCCAGGACGCCCCCCCCCCCCCGCCCTGCAGAGCCCTCCAGGCCCCGTACTGCCTGGAGCTCGCAGGGCAGGGGCCCCAGCGAGGATGCTGGGTGCAGGGTTAGCACACGGAAGTCGGTGTGGACATGCGCGGAGCGAGCCAGCGGCCGCAGCACCTCCCTGCGTCTGTCAGCTTCCTTCTACCTCGCAAATAAACATATTTCCAACACAGCTGCAGGGCGACACCAGGCTGAAAAGCACAAGGTCATTTTACATATTAAAATGTCAGCTTCCTTCCTAGGTACCAGTGATGGACAAGAAGAAATTCACACTAAGCACACACTACCCCACAAACTACTCCGGTGTCAATCTAACAACTGCACACAAGATCTGCATGAGAAACACAACACAACGCTGACAACAGACATCAAAGAAACAAGCCCGGCCCAGCTAGGAAGACTGAACGCCGTCGCGATGCCAGCTCTCACCGAATTCACCTGTAGATCCAACGCCATCCCAGCGAAAATTCCAGCAATGTAGGACGTGGATCTTGACAAAGCGGCCCTGCAGCTTGCATGGAGAGGGAGAAGATGCGAGAGAGCAAACACTACTGAAGAACCAGTTAGACGGCCCATGCTACTCAAGCCACAGGAATCAAACCATGAGGTGCTGGAGAGGAGACCCGGCCCCACAAAATCCAGGCAGCTCAGCTCTGACCAAAGAGAACAACACACAGCACGGCAAGAGCCTGGATCCAGACCTTACCCCGCCCCCAAATCAAACCCCAAAGGACTACCCAGCTCAACCCAAGTGATAATGCACAGGGGAACCCAGCCAGCTTCAGGAACGGGGACAGCTTCTAAGAGATGACACCAACGAGGACAGAGCTGACGAGCTGGGTTCCGTTGGACCTGAAAATCCTGCTGCCAGAACAGAACAGGGAACAAATTCCCATCAACACGCCCGAGAAAAGGACTCTTAAACGCCACAGTAACAACACAGCAAACCCCGTTAGGCTATGGGAAAGCCCTCGCGGAACATCTCACGTAAGAAGATGGCCAAACTCAGAGCCCCTCCAGCAGCAGATGCCGGCGAGGACCTGCGGCCACAGGGGCTCCCCTCCCTGCTGGGGGGAACGCAGCAGAACCCTGACAAGGACCTGCGGCCCCAGGGCCTCCCCTCCCGGCTGGCGGGAACGCGGCAGAACCCCAACGAGGACCTGCGGCCACAGGGGCTCCCCTCCCGGCTGGCGGGAACGCGGCAGAACCCCGACGAGGACCTGCGGCCCCAGGGGCTCCCCTCCCGGCTGACGGGAACGCAGAACCCCAACGAGGACCTGCGGCCACAGGGCCTCCCCTCCTGGCTAGCGGGAACGCAGCAGCCACCGACAGAGGCCGATGCCGGCGAGGACCCACAGGGGCTCCCCTCCCGGCTGGCGGGAACGCGGCCACACAGCCACCTGGAAGACGGCTCAGGGGCATCTTCCAACCAGGCCCTCAACACAAGGTCCGGCGGTAACGCTTGTGGCATTCAGGCAAAGGAGCTGGAAACGCGTCCATGCACACAGATGTTCACGGTGGCTTCACGCACACACGGATGTTCACGGTGGCTTCAGACAAACACAGATGTTCACGATGGCTATACCCAAACTGCCGACACATCACAGCAACCAAGATGCCCGCCAGCAGGTGAACGCACACAGAGACCACAGCTCTTCCAGCTGGTGAGACCCTACTCTGGTCGAGCGTGGGTGACGCCGGCGACACGCACATGTGCAGTACTACGTGGAAAAAGCCACAATGCAGAGGCCACAGGCTGCGGGACTCCAGCCACACGAGAGTCTGGAAAAGGCAAAGCCCAGGACACAGGGAGTGAGCAGTGTCTGCCAGGGCCTGCGTGGACAGGGATGGGAGGGCCCCGCACAGAGGACGCTTTGAGGTAGTGACACACTCCTGCAGGAGGCGAGGCAGTGGACACAGGCCAGTACACGCGTGTGCAGTTGTTCAAACTCACAGCACGTGCAACGGCAGGAGTGAACCCTAATGTAAACCTTGGAGCTCGCTGACAGCGATGGGTCAGCACAGTCCCTCTGTGGCCACAGACGTGTCACTGTGGCAGGGGACGTGGACGGTGGGGGTGGCTGTGCACCTCATGGACAGGGCTACAAGGACCATCCCTGCACCTGCTTCTCAGTCTGCTGTGAGCCTGCAACTGCTCTGAAAATAAAATCCATTAGTAAGATTGAAAAATAAATAAAGACAAAGTGGCAGCCCGGCGTCCGGCCGGCAGTCTTGGGTGGCGTCTGCCTCCCTGGCAGAGGCCGGCAGCTGACTCATGTCTCCGGAAGGCGCTGGCATTTGCAGCTGGCAGGGCAGGTCACCCACATCCTGTCCTCCTACGGTTCCCCCCCGACGAACGCCGGACTCGGCATTCATCCCGCCAGCTCGGCCTGGCTCCACTCAGCCCCGTGGCTGCAGCTGAGCCCCGCCCGGGCCTGGTGAGCCTAGGGAACAGGGAAAGGCTGGGCGCCACGGGGGCGCAGGAAGCCTGGAGGTCGGGGAGGGAGCTGTGTGCGAGTGTGCTCACCCACCTGCCCCCTGCTTCAGCAGCTCAGCCGCCGAGTTGGCCGCCGTCTGGGGAGAATGTTCCGTGATCTCCTCCATCGGATCTGCAGGGAGGGGACGAAACACAGAAGTGAGTCCTGCTGCCCACGCAGAATCCTCACGGGCAAGTCCCCGAAGGGGACACGCACGGCTCCGTGGGGACCTTCCCTTGGGGACAGTAACCTAACTGTGACCCTGCTGGGGACAGAAGCGGGGGAGACGAGGCCCAGCGGGTCTAGACTGAACTAACTCATGTGAACGAGTTAGCTCTGAGAGGTGAGTCAGCTTAGTCTCAATTATTCACTTATTTGTGACCCAGACACGGCTCAGCAAACAGCCCGGGCAGGCTGCGGGAGCCACTCTGCGAGTGTCTTTGAAGACGAAGCTAAAAGCAGGGTCACAGAGCTCGTTCTGCAGAATCTCAGAAATCAAACGGCGGGGACGCCGAGGCCTCTTGTCCTGGGATCTTGGGTTTCCAAGTCTCGGGGTCTTTGCTCCACGGAGCGCTGTCACAGAGGCCCAGCACGGGAAAGTGTCCCAGGGCATCTGGCTGTAGTGCGGCCTGCTCCCTGCTCCTCCACTCGCCTGTACCCTCAGAGCGTGGGGCAGAAGAAACGCTCCCCGTCTGGCTCTCAGTGGCCTCCCACGACCCCCAAGGCAGACCACCCTGGGGACCCAGCCCCATACCTCTCTCAGGAATGAGCAGTTTACAGGGCAAGGCCAAGGGCGTGATGGAGTGCTGGCACACCAGGGCCGTCAGGCTCCCTGCGAGAGACGGAAGCAGACGTGAGTCACAGGCGCAGCAGGTGCACCCCGCCTGCAGCCGCCACCCAGGCAGAGCCCGTCCGCTGCCAGCAGCCAGGACACTGCCTCCCGTGTGACTCTGTACCAAACTTTGAGAAGCAACACGCTGAGCGAGACAGGAAGAAGTGAGTGAAGAGAACTGCACAGCTTCTTACCAAACCAAACAGAATCAACCACGCACTGGGGGCACAAGAAACTCAGAGGGTGGCATCAGGGGAGCCCCAGCTGCTACCGCACGTACAGCCCCTGGACGATGCTTCCCAATGGGCGAGAGTGTGAGGATGCCGGGCGAGCACAAGCCAGGCTCACAGTGGAGGCTCCCGGTGCACGGGGAGGAAGCCACCCTGCAGGGAGCCCTGTGGCCCATGTGCCACGGCCAGGGTCCCCCTGTGGGGACTCCCACCAGCCACCAGGAGGGTGCTCTGTATACATCTGTGACTTCTGTTCCCAGCGTGGGGCTTCGCGTTAGGTTTGACAAAGCCTCTAAGAATGTTTTCATAGCCAGCTGAGCCTAAAGATACTAATTCTGCTCAGAGGAGTCTCAGAACGGAGCGAGCCAGCAGGGGAGCGCGGGCCCCCGGGGGCGGTCGGAGAGCAGAGGGCCCCGGGCCGCCAGCTTCAGCCACTCACCGAAGTAGGGCTCATTGGAGCAGCCTTTCAGCCGCACCCCCTTGGGGGTGCACTCGATCAGAAAGTGCCGGACGAGCTCGTTGGCCAAGTCTCCACCTGGGCGCAGGAATGAGACACAAGACAAAATGAAGGCGGAGCAGGGGAGGATGTGGGCGGGAGCAGGGGAGGATGTGGGCAGGAGCAGCCCTGCAGCAAGCAGCCGTGGTTGGGAGGGCCCTGATGGCCAGCCACCGCCCTGCAGGCTCCCCAGGGCCACCAGGAAGGGGCTCTGGGCTGTGGGCAGTGGGATGGCTGGGTGCACACAGGGCACTGGGACGGCGTGTCAGTTGCGCGTGCACAGGCCAGGGGCGTGGCACGGGTCTTTGCAGTGAGGACGCTGGCTGAGGGGAGTGCTCTGTGAGAGAAGAGCTCACAGCTGAGGGTCCACAGGGAGGCGGGCGTTTGGTGCGGATGTAGACACTGCTTGGGACGCCCGCACCCTGAATGGGAGCCTCAGCTCCTCAGCCTGCAGTCCAGTCGCCTGCTGACGGGCACCCTGGGGGGCAGCAGGCGACGGCTCAGGTAGCTGGGTCCCTGCCACCCACCCTGCCATGCAGGCACCTGGCTTTGGCCTGGACCAGTCCTGGCTGCTGCAGGCATTTGGGGAATGAATGTAGCAAATGGGAGATCTCGGTCTGTCTTTCTACCTTTCAAATAAAGTAAAAATAAATAAATAGCAACTGCAGAAGACAGGAAACAGCCCTTGGGCCCCAGCTCCACCGGCCCCACAGGGGAGGTCGGGAAGACTCCGGCACAGTGATGCCCAACAGCGAGTCGCGGCCAGGAGCGGGGGTGGCGCCGTCTTCCGGGTGCAATGCGTGGGGGCTCCAGTGCAGACACCCTCCAGAAGCACGCATCGCTCTGCAGCGGCCGCCTGCCACCATCCTGCTTGCACCCAGGACGCTCGTGTCCAGGCCGTAGCTGGAGCTGTGACATCTGGTGACCCTGGGTGCCACTTCCAGGCAGCCCACTGGGTACAGAAACTAGCACGCGCCTGCGGCACGCTCCTGAAAAAAAACACGTCTGTCCGCACACGAGCCGGCACAGGTCACAGCGGTGAGCCCAGACACGGAGGCCAGTGCCTGGGTGGAAAATGAAATTCACAAATAGTGGACCTTTTCCTGGAGCAAGGACATTTGCTAAACAGCCCTGTAGAAAGACCGGCGGGTGCTGGCCGCCGGGCGCTGCTTCTCGGGGACGGGGAGCAGATGGGGGCCCGGCACCCACCTTTCTTGTTCATCTGCAAGACGGATGGAGGCGGCGTGGCCACCTTCATGGCCAGGCCGTAGGCACCGCGGAAGGAGTGGCTGTCACGCACGATGAACGACCCGGGCTCCTTGTCCTTCAGCATGGCGATGGCTGTGGGAGGGGACAGGCGTGAGCGTCCACACACGGCCGTGGGGCAGGTGTGCAAGTTCTACTCCCACCAGAAGCAACAGTGGCCACTGCTCTCCTAGGGCTGCACCGGGTACCTGCAGCTGGGCTGCCCCGAAGCTCGGCCTCGCTGCTGTGCACACGCCGCCTGCCCGTCTGCTGTCCACCTCGAGTGGTGGCGGCAGGAACTGTGCCCAGCGTCCAGATCCGGGCTTCCCAGCCTGCAGCACCGCCCGTCACAGCAAAGCCACGTTCTCTACACACTTCCAGGTTCAGGCACTCGGTCACAGCCACAGCCAAAGGACAAGGCCGTCCTCTCTCTGCCCTCGTCTACAAAGGGGGCCAGGACAGAGCCTGCTGGGGCGGCCAGGGTAGGCTTGGGCCCCACTGCTTTAGAGGATAAGCCTGTCCACCCCGCAAGCTGGTGCATTTCTGGCCAGTTTGGGGGCTGACCGTGTGCTGCTTTTCCCAAGCCCACTGCTGGCAGTGGCCGGCCTTCGCCTGGGCGGCAGCTGCAGGCAGGGTGCACCTGCTGAACACCTACAGGAAGCGTTTTCTCCCCAGTGTGACAGACCTCACTCCTTGCCCCTCCAGACTCAGATGTTTGTCTGACGTGTCTGCAGTACGGGGAAGTCCAGTCCTCCCTCCAGGCCACCTGGGGGTCTGTGGCCTACAGAGCCACAGAGCCCAGAGCCCAGGGCTGCATGGGCATGAGGGGCTGGGCCTTTATGAACCAGCAAAGGGGAGCCAGAGCTTAATTTCGGAAACAGGGATGGGCTAAGGCGCCAGCCTGCGGGGGGGAGGGGGAGGCCCAGGAGGAAGGCGTGCACGTGGTGCTGGCGGGTGTGCACTCTGCCCAGCCCTCAGCACCCCACTCCCCACCCAAGGGCCAGGCGGGGAGAAGGGCCTGGCTGCGTTCTCCTCCCACCTTGCCGCCTGCACCGACGCCCAGCCGTGCCATGGCCTGAGCATGCCCAGCACAACCTGGACCTGCAGCTCGGAGAGCGTCTAGAACATGGGGCAGGCTCCGCCTCCCCGCTCCTGTCGCAGCGTGAGCCGTTCTGAATGAGCCCACCCCAGCAGACCACTTTGCATGTGTGCAAGGTCCAGGCCTGGAGGGCGACCGCCCCGACCCGGATGGTGCCTCCCCCAGACGTGGACAGTGGACAGCACTGGCAGCTCTCCTGGCCATCGTCCCGCTCCACCAGGGGTCAGACGGTGCAGCCCCCTCGCCCACAGCACCAGGGCTCTGTGGGAAAAGGCAGCCCAGCCCATACCAGCCGGGGCTGGAAGACAGCACCACAGAGTAGGAGGCTAGGCGCAGAACCTTCTAGAACAGGGATGGCAGGACATCTGGCCCATGGAACTTATAAGGCCGGCAACTTCAATTGGTCTGGCCTGCCAAGGCAGCCCCAGGTGGGCCTCAAAACCCAATAAAGCTGTAGCCGGCTAACGTTTCCGCTGACAATTTTATACGGCCCACAAATGACGCTGTGAGCACCCAAATAGCCTTTGGCAGAAAAGTGGCTCCCCAGCGCTGTTCCAGAACACGAGTGCCCCACCCAAGCACCTCGGCGCCTGCCCCGCTGGCTGAGCTGCTGTGGGAGGCACAGTGCTGGGGATGGGCTGGTGGCCACAGGACACAGCGTCCGGCCGGCCCTCGGCCTGGAGTAGAACTTCGCACAAAGGCCGATTCAGGGGAATGAACGCCTCCAGGCCATGAGCGTTTCTCTCTCTCTCTCCCGTTCACAAGGACAATAGGTTCTTTGAGCTCACGGGGAGAAAGGCACACTCTGCCAGTCTCCATGAGCTGCGTGACTGAGGGCAGGATTCTAGCGGCCAGGGGCGGCCCTCACTACTCGAGCTTGGCCGTTTCTGAGACACCACCCGGAGACAGCGCGATGCAGACAGCAGCCACGCGGCTTCCCCCCACCACCGTGGGCGCCCCGCCCGGCTCAGCCCGGCACCCCCCCTGCAGCCTCAGGAGCCCCTTCACTTCCTGGGATCCTGACCCTGCCCTCCCCATACCACTGCCCCAAGCTCCGGGCGCTGCCCGAATCTTCCAGCAGAGCGGGGGTGTCAGCTCCCCGCCTCCCTCTCAGAGTGACCCATGTCCTTGGTACTCAAAGTCCCGCAGACGCTGGGTGTGGCCTGCAGGGGACATAGGCAGGGAAGCCCACCACGGGGTCCCTGCCCACACAGAGCAAGGCAGCTCCTCCCTAGCCCCCACCCTCTGTGGCTAAGGACCCCGATGGAGAGTGTCTCCTCTCAACAGCCGCTTGTGGCTGGCAGCCGCCGGCTGGTGGAAGCATCCAGAAAGTACCGCCGCCGCTGCAGTGCCATGGGGGCGCCCACGGCCCGTCAACTCCCTCATTAGCGCAAGCTTTTCCCGTTAGAAATGGAACAGCATTTCCCCTGCAGGCATGGGATGAAGCCTGGCCTTGCTCTGACTCAGGCCGCCCCACAGCCACGGTTATGGAACATTCCTGCGCAGGGCCCTGCCTCAGGCGAGGAGCCTGGGCGCTGAGCGGGGCAGGTGTCCGGGAAGCCCGCCCCCTCCCGCGTACCTTGCTCTCTGGAGATGTCCGCCTTGTACCAGAACTTGGAAGTGTCCTGGACAAACTTCACGATCACAAGCTTATCCCCTGGACTGTCTGTGAAGCAAAGCAGAGAAACTGTGAGAGGTGATTTTTCTTATTGCAAACTCACGCTCTACTTCTGGTCCAGCTCCCTGCTAATGCACCTGGGAAAGCAGCAGAAGACGCCCACGTGCCTGGGCCCCTGCCCCCACGTGCCTGGGCCCCTGCCCCATGCCTGGGCCCCTGCACCCACGTGGGAGATGAGGATGGAGCTCCGGGCTCCTGGCTTCAGCCTGGCCCAGCCTGGCTGTTGTAGCCATTTGGGGAGCGAACCAATGAATGGAAGATTCTGTCTCTCCCTTTCTCTCCTCCTTGCAGTAACTCTACCTTTCAAATAAACAATCTTAAAATAAAATAAAACAAAACAAAACAGGTACACACAGCAGGGCTGGTCTTTTTAACCAGTGGGTCTTATTTCTTAGACACTTGGAATAATTCATCAATAAATTATGGATGACTTCGTTTGACTTGAAAAAGAAAGTTGTTTTCAAAACAAAACTCTAAGAGAATAAGCAGCCAGGATCACCACACATGCCTGCACTGTGCCTTGGATGGGGCTCCGACGTGGGGCAGCGCAGGTGCCCAGACACACGAGACACAGCAGTCGTGGCTGCCCCTGGCCAGTGGGACGGGAAGGACTCCGTGGCTCTGGATGCTTCCGGCAGGGGCTCGGTCCGCACAGCCCAGCTCGCTCCTACAGCCCCGCCCCCTCCTTCCCGAGGGGCCCTGCACCCACCTGGCAAGGGCGGGGCCGCGTCTGATGGCTTGAAGTCCGGCAGGATGCTGGGGAAGGGGATGCTGACGGTGCTGCCGCTGTGGGGGCTGGAGAAGCCGCTGGACGAGGGGGACACGGAGCCCAGTGAGCGGTCCCCCTCCGAGGCCCGCTTCTTCTCCGGGAGGGGCGGCTGCCCCTGGCCCTGCAGGCCTGGGCTGTGGTGGCCGTGGCCAGGAGCCACCGTGAGGAAGTTGTGGGACAGGAAGCTGTGGTCAGCGGTGCCTGCCGCAGTCAGCGGGGTGCCAGGGACCGGCGACGCCGTGTGGCAATTGCCCAGCATGGCCCCCGGGTCCTCCCGGGGTGGAAGGCTACTGCCCACAGGGCTGGTGCTGAAGCCTAGGAAGGGCTGGCCGCTCGGGGGGCGCTCCACCAGGGGCAGCTCGTGGCTGTGGAAAGAGGCCTGGAACTCTGAAGGCAGGAAGCAGGGCAGCCCCGGGGGCTCTGGGCTCGGGCCAGAGAACTCGCGGGCGCCGAGGGGTCCTCCTGCGGGCCGACCGCTCTCCAGCCACGGGTGCTCCGCGGAGGACGGGCTGTTCAAAGACAAAGCACGCGGGAGCGCGTGAGGCACCAGGCGAGGCTTCAGGACCCGTCACCACCCCCGCCCGCCCATGCCTAGGACTGGGACGCAGCAGCTGGGATGCTGGGCAGCCCACGACGCTGCCTAAGCCCCTTATTTGCATGGTCAGCTGCAGTGCGAAAATCTCAGCCAACGGGCGTGTGGCGCAGCGGGGAAAGCAGCCGCCTACAGCACCGGCATCCCACACGGGCAGGGCGCTGGGTTGTGTCCCGGCTGCTCCACTTCCAACTCAGATCCCTGCGTGTGGTCTGGGAAAGCAGCAGAAGATGGCCCAAGTGCCTGGGCCCTGCAGCCATGTGGGAGACTGAGATGCAGTTCCTGGCTCCTGGCTCTGGCCTGGCCCAGCCCTGGCCATTGTGGCCATGTGGGGAGTGAACCAGCAGATGGAAGATTTTCTCTCTGTTCTGTCTTCTCTGTAACTCCAACTTTCTAATAAATAAATAAATCTTTAAAAAGAGTAGAAAAGAAAAAAAGAAAATCCTAACAGGAACCAAGCAGGAAGGAAGTGGCGGCCCCGCCCACCATGGGGACAGAGTCCCCTGCTGTCCCACGTGTCCTTGCCAGGCGCTCGGCTGCTCGGTCCTCGCTCAGTCGCTGTCTCCACGCCTGATCATTGCCCCAGTCTGGCGTGTTCCACTGATTTATTTTATTGAGCAGCAGCCCCAAAGTGTACATGTGGGGACAGTGGCAACTGGGACAAACCAGACCAGTGGCGCCGTGCTGTGTGGGAGGTGGAGGCTGACCACGGGGACACATGTGTGGGAAAACACGCATGACATCTGGGTGTCATATCGGTGCCATCCGCCTTCAAGCATGTGCTGGGGGTCCTGGGATGGGTCCCAACCCGGACGCAGGGGAGGAGCCCAATGGCAGGCACCACATTCATAGGAAGACAGAATGGCTGAGGAAGCCACAACCCACATGACACACCCACGTTTCACTGGGAAGGACGTGTGCCTCATCTCCCCCTCGCCAGAGACACAGAGGACACGTGGACACAGTCAGATATGTGGACACACAGGCAGATACATGGACACAGTCAGATACATGGGTATAGGCAGACACACAGACACAAATGGACACGGGGACACAGATGGACACAGGGACACAGATGGGACACGTGGACACAGGCAGACACGTGGACACAGACGGACACATAGACACAGACACATGGACACAGATGGACACGTGGACACAGACGGACACGTGGACACAGACACATGGATACAGGTGTACACGTGGATACAGACACATGTACAGAGCCGGACATGTGGACACAGGCAGACACGTAGACACAGTCAGATACGTGGACACAGACAGACATGTGGACGCAGACACATAGACACAGTCAGATACGACACAGGCAGACATGTGGACAGACGGACACATGGAAACAGACTCGTGGACACAGTCGGACACGTGGACATAGTTGGACACGTGGACACAGACACATGGATACAGGTGTACACATGGATACAGACACATGTACAGAGCCGGACACGTGGACACAGATACGTGGACACAGACAGACATGTGGACACAGACACAGACACAGTTGGACACGACACAGGCAGACATGTGGACAGACGGACACATGCAAACAGACTCGTGGACACAGACGGACACGTGGACACAGTTGGACACGAGGTCTGTCTCTCGCCACTGGGATGCAGCCGAGGAGCAGTGCCCAGCCGGAGCCCGGCCCTTGCTCTGGGCCGTGAGCCTCCAGACTGCGGGCAGAAGCAAAGCCCTGTTCTCTCTAAGCGGCTTATTTCCCTACGGTCCCGAAAGCTGGCGCGGCTGGTGACCTTGCAGTGAGGAGCAGGGCGCCTCCCCGGCCCGCCCGGGTTCCCTCGGGTCTCGCGATCCCCCGCAATGAGACGCTGAGATTCCCCACGTGCCGCCGCACTCCCCACTCCCCGCACCAGCACACCCTGCCCCGCCCTCACCGTGCCGGGCTCTCACCTCGCCCTCCTGGGGCCGGGGCCATTGCTCGAGATCTTGCAGGAAGACGTGAACGCCTGCTGGAAGCTGGGCGTGGCGGGGGCGTCGGCCCCCAGCATGGCGGGGGCGGGTCCCAGGGGGCTCTCTGACATCCCCAACGCGTGACCAAGGCTCTCGGGGCAGCCTCGGGGCTCTGCGGGACAAAACAGAACACGAAGAGACCTCGGTCAGGGGTCTGAGGAGCCACCGACAGGGCGTGGTGCTGGCTTCTACAGCTCCCAGCTGTCCCAGCAAAGCCAAGCAGTCGTGACAGGCGGGAGGGGTGGCAGCCGCAGACACTCCAGTCTCCCACTGCGAAGACCCCAGCTCAGGGCTCGTGCACGGGGCCCCCACTTCTCCTAGGCTGTGGCCGCATGGACGACACAAGCTGGGCTGACCAGGTTGGCACCGACTGACGACCTAGGACACTCGGTCACGTCCAGGCTCAGGGCCCAGGTGCCCACTGAGTCAGAAAGGCCACAGCTTTCTCTGCCAACCACAGGAGCCGCCCCCCACCCCCTGCGCCCAGCTGCCTGTGTGTCCTTAACTGTCCATCAGCCCCCTCCCTCCCCAGGCGGGGACCCAACTGCTACACCTCCAGCAACTGTGACAGGGCAACCGAGCAGCACCCGCCCGGTACCCTGCACCCAGGCTCCACGGCCGGACACGCGGAGGCCACTTCCACCGGGCCCTGAAGGCACACAAACCCACCGAGTCCAGCAGTACCCGAGCACGGGCACGCCCCCTGGTGGACTTCCTGCTCAACTTCGCACCAGGAGCACCGCTATTTCTGGATATTTTAAAATCTTGACTTTTTTTAAAAAAAAATTATTCTTTAAGAAATGGGCACAGCAACCATGGTCAATTAACAATTATTACAAATACAAGCCATTTTGCTTCCTGCTTCAGAACAAAGTTAGGTTAATCTGAGAATCATGAAATAGGACAAAGTCCGTTTTAATCCTGGAGATTTCCAGAAGGTCTGCTTTGCCCTGGCCTCGGGGGTCACTGCAGGGCACGCCCGAGGCTCAAGGGCACGTGGGTCTTACTGGACAAAGGCCGCCGCATGTTCTCTTCCGATGATCACACCCCTATGGAAGGCACTGCCAGGGATCCTGGAAGGAGTGGCCAGCAGTACCAGACTCCTGGGCAGACACTGAGAAGTGCGCGCTGATCCCAGTGCGAGCGAGTGCCCACCTGTGGGTCCCTCCGACCAGCGAGGCCAACACAGGCCATGTACCCGATGGCCGGGCAGTCCCAGTAGCCATTCACAAAACGTGCACTGTCACTCGACTGTAGATGAACAGGACGCACGCACCCACGGGACGTGCAGCACCTGCTCTGTGAGGCATGGCACTGCCACGTGAACGCAGGGTTCACTGTGGCTTACTTTTGTTTAGCAGCTGTTCTTCCCTTATTGAAACCGGATGGAGTTCTCGATTATTCCACATCAAGGATCTAATCCTCTGATAGATCTGAGGAGACTTAAAAGGTTAACTCCTATAGGATGTCTCAAAGACAGGCTGCAGACACCCACAGGGGCCGTGTACACTCCAGTCAGGCGCGATGCCATGAATGCTGGGGAAACCCTCACTGATGTGTGCACCACCCCCGGGGACACCTGCTCCCGCCCAGGCAACCTCTGACCTCATTCCCATCATGCACAGTGGTTTGCATTTCCCAAAACTTTATACGAACGGATGCGCTGACACGAACTGTGGCGGGCTACTGTGTCACTGCGTTACTTCAGGACGCAGCGAGCTGTAGGAGGTACACACGGCTCATTCCTCTTGGCTGGCGTGTGGCTTTGCATTGTGCCACAATCACAGTGTCTCCAGTCACCTGCTGGTGGGCACTGAGGATGCCTGCACGGGGGGCACTGTGAACACTCACAGACACTTTTTTGCACGGACACACGCACACACTTGCACTTCTTTGGGTACACACACAGGAGCGCAGCGGCGGCACCACACGGGAGGTGCACAGTGACCTTAGTGTTAAAGAACTGCTTCCAGAGCACAGGCAGCGTGCTTGACATTCCCACCAGCCACACGGGGGGGGGGGGGTGCCCGTTCCCCCACCTGCTGGCTGACGCTTGCTGTAGTCAGTCTTTTCACCTACGGCCATGGTGGCGTGCGCAGCGGACGCACACCGGGGCTTTAACCTGTGTGCACGGGTGACACTGAGCCCCCTCGGCCTGCGTGCAGCCAAGCTTGTGTATTCTCAGAGAGCAGTCTGCTGGAGCCTTCCCCATGCCCCCACTCAGCTGTTCTCCACCTCACCGTCGAGTAGTGAGGGTCCTTTGATTCCAGACATGAGTGCTTTAGGATCTGCACATTTCCCCAGCCCGTTGCTGGTATTCGCATTCACAGAACTGCTTTCAAAGAGCAGAAGTTTGTAATTTTGATGAAGTCCAATTTGTCCAAAAAAAAAAAAAAAAAAAAAAAACCTTTGCCAACCCCAGATCACACAGGATTTTTTTTCTGTTTAATTTCCTAAGATTTATAATCATGGTGGGACTGGCGCTGTGGCATAGTGGGTAAAGCTACCGCCTGCAGCGCTGGCATCCCATATGGGCGCCGGTTCAAGTCCTTGCTGCTCCACTTCTGATCCAGCTCTCTGCTGTGGCCTGGGAAAGCAGTGGAAGATGGTCCCAGTGCTTGGGTCCCTGTATCCACGTGGGAGACCTGAAAGAAGCTCCTGGCTCCTGGCTTCAGATCGGCATAGCTCCAGTCGTTGCAGCCATCTGGGGAGTGAACCAGCGAATGGAAGATTCTCTGCCTCTGCCTCTCTGTAACTCTGCCTTTCAAATAAATAAATAAATCTTTTTTTAAAAAAAGATTTAGTCATGGGTTCTACACTTAGGTCTATGATCCATTTTCAGCTCATGTTTGCATTCGATGTGAGGTATGGATCACTGTGTATTTTTTTAGGAATGGATATCCACCCGGGCCACAGACATCCTGTGAGTCCCGGTATTTCCCTGTGGGCTGGTGCGAGGGGCACTATGCCGGCGCGGGTGGGGAGGGGGGCCTGTGCCTCTCATCACTTCCTAGGTTCTTCCGCAGCCTTGAGACGCTCCCTCTGCCGAGTGGCCTGGCCGGTGCTGAGATGCACGGTGCGTCCTGGCAGGTGCCCCGTCCCTCTGTGCAGCGTCCTCCTCTGCACCCCGTGGTCCACTGTCGTCTCCACTCTCCCCTCCGACTGCACAACCCAGGAGCCTCTCGATTCCACCTGCCCCAGGTGTGGAACTGGGGCGTCTCCCTTTTCTTGGGGGTCACGCCGTGATGGCCACGGTCTCGCAAACCACCGTCCCTTTGTCATCTGCTCAGGCCAGATGACGAGTCTGGTCTCTGGGGCTCCAAGCTCCCCTGAGGCTCAAAGGAAGACCTCGCTGCAGTCGGAACTAGCTATGCAGTTAGAAATCACTAATGTTAACTTTACAAGCGCCCAAGGCTTAGAGTTTCGCAAAAAAAAAAAAGAAGAAGAAGAAGAAGAAGAAACAAAGACGCAGGCACAGAACCTACACTCTGAGGGCTGCTGTGCATAACATGGATCTGCAGAATTTTAAAACCAGCTCGAGAGCTGGGGTCGGAGGTGGGTGTCTGGACCCCAGGAGCGCGTAGACCACAGCTAAAGGACTTGTCTCTGCTGTCCCGGCTTCCGCCTCATCTGGAGGATGTGCAGAGCCAAGGCAGAACGAGGGTTACAGACAAATCCTCGTTCTCACTAAAGGGAAGGGGGCAGGAGAGGTGGTAAGTGGCCAGAGCGTGGGGGGGGGGACGCTGCTGGCCTGGCGGGGATGGCAGAGCGCGCTCAACAGCCAGCCACACCATAACCTGGGAGCCGCCTACCAGAGAATGCCACACCAGCTGCCTCTGGTGCAAAGTCAGCAAGCTGCACCGCAGCGGGGACCGGGCACACCCACGGCCACCAGACCAACGCCAGAACTGTGGCTGGCGATTTCGCTCTGCTGGGCCCAACCCTCCAGGCAAAGCAATGGCCCAGAGACGCATGAGAGATCACTGTAGCTTCTGCCACTCAGCCACTGACCCATGGGCGCAGCTGCCAAGGAGGCCCCAGAGTCAGTGCTGTGCCAGTCACGTTGTCCTGGTTGTCCTGCGGACAGAAGCAGGGCCCAGAGGCAAGGCAGCCAGGCCTGCGGGGGCGGGGGCGGGATCTGAGACCAGGGACTCGGCACTGCCAGCACTGGAGGTGTAGTCCCTGCACGGTGCAGCCACAGGGCCTGGCCTCACTCGGCCCCTCACTCCGCCCCTCCCCCCAGGCCTCACTCCGCCCCTCCCCTTGGGCTGAGGGACCCTGGGAGGACTGCGCTCTGCTGTACAGGAGAGGGGCCAAAGTGGACAGTTCAGGTCACCTCTGAAGTGCCCCGTCCACTGTTCTGCTGGGAATCTAGAGCTTTAGTAAAACAGGAACCCCACAGATCTGAAAACCCTAGTCCAAGGACAGGCAGAGCCCACGAGCTGCTGTCCTGGCTTGCCAGGTGCGCCTGGTGCTCCTGGTTCAAGTACAGGCAGGGGGACTGGTGCCGTGACTCACTAGGCTAATCCTCCACCTGTGGCGCCGGCATCCCATATGGGCGCCGGGTTCTAGTCCCAGTTGCCCCTCTTCCAGTCCAGCTCTCTGCTGTGGCCTGGGAGGGCAGTGGAGGATGGCCCAAGTGCTTGGGCCCTGCACCCGCATGGGAGACCGGGAGAAGCACCTGGCTCCTGGCTTCAGATCGGCGCAGCACTGGCCGTAGCAGCCATTTGGGGGGTGATCCAGTGGAAGGAAGACCTTTCTCTCTGTCTCTCTCTCTCATTGTCCAACTCTATCTGCTAAATAATAAAAAATAAAGTACAGGTAGGAATGACAAAATCAGGCCAGCACTGTGGCGCAGCAGGCAAAGCTGCCATCTGCAGTGCCAGCACCCTGTGTGGGCATCGGTCTGTGTCCCGGCTGCTCCTCCTCTGATCCAGCTCCCTGCTAATGGCCGGGGAAAGCAGTGGCAGATGGCCTGAGTGCTCGGGCCCCGTCACCCATGTGGGAGACCTGCAAGATGATTCTGGCTCCGGGCTTCGGCCTGGCCCAGCCCCGGCCACTGCAGCCATCTGGGGAGTGAACCAGCAGATGGAAGGCTTTCTGACTTTCAAATACACAAGTATCTCTCTTACAAAAAAAAAGTCAAACAAAACAGAGAGGGGCACAGGGGCTGAGCATGGAGCTCTGCACCGAGGAGCCCAGGAGACGCCGGGGCCCGGCGTGCGCAGTGTCTCCAGCTGTGCGGCCACCCTCCGCGAGGACACGCTGGCACCGGCTCTCCCAGCCCGGGCCTCAGCCGGGCCACAGAGGAACTTCACTCCTGCTTCCTGCGACGATGAGGCGGCAGCCGGGTCTACTGGGGCTCGGGGCTCGGGAGGCTCAAAGCCTGAACGGCAAAGTGCAGCTCCGCACCCTTCCCCTACCCGCCCTCGCCCTGTGTGGCTCTCTCCCTCCGATCATTGGGCCCCACCTCTTTGACCTCATCCAATTGAGTCATTCTCACAAAGGCCCCGTCCCCACACACCAGCGTGGCAGTAACTTTCCTCCCTCTTAGCACCTCTGACACGAGACACTGGAGAAGAAACTTCTGCAACAGTTGGGGACCAACGACCAGACCACAGCAGGAGTGGACACCCAGATGGGGTGTGATGGGGATGGTGGGTGCTCTGAGAAGTCTGGGGGCCCCGCAGCCCTGCCCCTCAAGGGTGCCCAGCGGGGGCTGCAGCAGATGCTGCTGTGGGGGGGGGCAGGCTGCTCCTCCTCCTGGGAGCTCAGGAATGTCACCCTCGGTCTCCCCTCCTCTTCCACTTCCTCCACTTCCTCTGCTCAGAGCAAGGGTGAGGAGGGTCACCACCCGTTCCCAGGCCATCTATTTTTATGTCCCTGTTCCAGCAGCTGCAGGAGGGCTCCGTGGGAAGCTGGAGACCACGGGCTCCCCCAGGCCACTATTTACATGACATGTAAGAGGACAGCAAAAAGGAAGCCAGAGGCTCCCAGGCCAGCCCCTTTGCTCCCCTCTCCTCCAGGGTCTCAGGTCTCAGGTCTGGATGCCTGGCCACAGGGGCCACCTACAGCGACTGCCCAGCAGATTGAAAATTCCAGAGGGAGCCAAAGCCCTGGGGTCACGCCTGGGGTCGGAGTCTTATCTGAGTGGCAGGAACCACAACTTTCTGGGCAAAAACAGAACATAGGATTTAAATTCTTTTCCCAATCATCATTTTCCTGTCTTAATAAAAATGTTAACAAATGTAGAGAAATCATTCACTCATATGTCAATTAATAATAACAAATTCCCCTTAAACTTTTCATATCACCATTAATGGAAAATAAAATAAAATTAGCTGAGTCAATCTACTGCAGTCTCCAGGTGCAGAGTTGTCTGACCACCTGCAGAGCCAGTCTTCTGACCATGAATAAACCTTGGTAAGTGAACATCCACCCATCCATCCATCCGTCAATCACCTACCATCTCTCTGCCCATGCACCCACCATCATCTGTCCGGCAAGGGGCTAGAAATCAGCCTCTGGGTATGGGGGACAGTGTGCAGCAGCCTCACCCGGGGAGCAGCATTTTGCAGCAAAGTCCTGCCCACACCCCTGTCACCGCGTGGGCGGTCCCAACTCGCCCCCAAGTACCCTAGGAAATCCTCTCTGCGGGGCCAAGTGGGCTGCCCCTTCTGTAACAGGAAAACCCTGGGAAGACCTGCCCCAATGTCACAGCCAGCAAACCCTTGGTACCAGGGAAGAGGGTGAGGAAGAGGAGCGGAGGGAAGACCCCGACCCCATTCCCTCCTCGCTCCTGTCCGAGTCCAGACGTTGTCCTCAGCTGCCAGTCCTTCCTGAGCTGCCCATCAGGCCCAGCAGGCGCATCCTCTCCACTGAGCCACGTGACGCGCTTGCTCCAGACTCAGAATGCTCCCTTCCGAGGGATGCCCCGCCCACCCCACTCCTGTCTCACACCTGTGCAAAAGACACACTTGTGCAAAGAACCTCATTGCAGCCACCAATACCGCCCACCCCTCCATCTCCCTTCCCCCCTCCCTGCTGGCACCCCTGGGACCATTACATAGCTGCATGGATTCCATCACTTGGAAGAATTCTGGAAGATGGGACAGGAGCTGATCTCTCTCCTTCCCTGGTTCCAGGTGTAGGAATCGGGGCTGCTGGGGGAGGTGGTGCCGGGCACTGCCACAGGGGCTGAGGCTCAGGCCCTCTCTATCCACAGAACCCCCCCAGGCCAGCTCAGGCCCTCTCCATCCACAGAATCCCCCCCCCCAGGTCAGCTCAGGCCCTCTCCATCCACAGAATCCCCCCAGGTCAGCTCAGGCCCTCTCCATCCACAGATCCCCCCCCCCCAGGCCAGCTCAGGCCCTCTCCGTCCACAGAATCCCCCCAGGCCAGCTCAGGCCCTCTCCATCCACAGATCCCCCCCCCAGGTCAGCTCAGGCCCTCTCTGTCCACAGAACCCCCCCCCCCAGGCCAGCTCAGGCCCTCTCCATCCACAGATCCCCCCCCCAGGCCAGCTCAGGCCCTCTCCATCCACAGAATCCCCCCAGGCCAGCTCAGGCCCTCTCCATCCACAGAATCCCCCCCCCCCAGGCCAGCTCAGGCCCTCTCCATCCACAGATCCCCCCCCCAGGCCAGCTCAGGCCCTCTCCATCCACAGAACCCCCCCAGGCCAGCTCAGGCCCTCTCCATCCACAGAATCCCCCCCCCCCAGGCCAGCTCAGGCCCTCTCCGTCCACAGAACCCCCCCAGGCCAGCTCAGGCCCTCTCCGTCCACAGAACTGCCCCCACCCCCCAGGCCAGCTCAGGCCCTCTCCATCCACAGAACCCCCCCCCCCCAGGTCAGCTCAGGCCCTCTCCATCCACAGAACCCCCCCCCCCCCAGGTCAGCTCAGGCCCTCTCCATCCACAGAATCCCCCCAGGTCAGCTCAGGCCCTCTCCATCCACAGAACCCCCCCCCCCCCAGGTCAGCTCAGGCCCTCTCCATCCACAGAACCCCCCCCCCCAGGTCAGCTCAGGCCCTCTCCATCCACAGAATCCCCCCAGGTCAGCTCAGGCCCTCTCCATCCACAGAACCCCCCCCCCCCAGGTCAGCTCAGGCCCTCTCCATCCACAGAATCCCCCCAGGCCAGCTCAGGCCCTCTCCATCCACAGAATCCCCCCAGGTCAGCTCAGGCCCTCTCCATCCACAGAACCCCCCCCCCCAGGCCAGCTCAGGCCCTCTCCATCCACAGAATCCCCCCAGGCCAGCTCAGGCCCTCTCCATCCACAGAATCCCCCCCCCCCCCAGCTCAGGCCCTCTCCATCCACAGAATCCCCCCAGGCCAGCTCAGGCCCTCTCCATCCACAGAATCCCCCCCCCCCCAGCTCAGGCCCTCTCCGTCCACAGAACTGCCCCCACCCCCCAGGCCAGCTCAGGCCCTCTCCATCCACAGAATCCCCCCAGGTCAGCTCAGGCCCTCTCCATCCACAGAACCCCCCCCCCAGGCCAGCTCAGGCCCTCTCCATCCACAGAATCCCCCCAGGCCAGCTCAGGCCCTCTCCATCCACAGAATCCCCCCAGGTCAGCTCAGGCCCTCTCCATCCACAGAACCCCCCCCGGGTCAGCTCAGGCCCTCTCCATCCACAGAACCCCCCCCCCCCCCAGGCCAGCTCAGGCCCTCTCCATCCACAGAATCCCCCCAGGCCAGCTCAGGCCCTCTCCATCCACAGAATCCCCCCCCCCCCCCCCAGCTCAGGCCCTCTCCATCCACAGAATCCCCCCAGGCCAGCTCAGGCCCTCTCCATCCAGAGAATCCCCCCAGGCCAGCTCAGGCCCTCTCCATCCACAGAATCCCCCCCCCCCCCCCAGCTCAGGCCCTCTCCATCCACAGAATCCCCCCAGGCCAGCTCAGGCCCTCTCCATCCACAGAATCCCCCCAGGCCAGCTCAGGCCCTCTCTGTCCACAGAACCCCCCCCCCCCCAGCTCAGGCCCTCTCCATCCACAGAATCCCCCCCCCCCCCAGCTCAGGCCCTCTCCATCCACAGAATCCCCCCAGGCCAGCTCAGGCCCTCTCCATCCACAGAATCCCCCCAGGTCAGCTCAGGCCCTCTCCGTCCACAGAACTGCCCCCACCCCCCAGGCCAGCTCAGGCCCTCTCCATCCACAGAATCCCCCCAGGTCAGCTCAGGCCCTCTCCATCCACAGAACCCCCCCCCCAGGCCAGCTCAGGCCCTCTCCATCCACAGAATCCCCCCAGGCCAGCTCAGGCCCTCTCCGTCCACAGAATCCCCCCAGGTCAGCTCAGGCCCTCTCCGTCCACAGAACTGCACCCCCCCCAGGTCAGCTCAGGCCCTCTCCGTCCACAGAACCCCCCCAGGCCAGCTCAGGCAAAGGCTGGGCCTGGTTGGCCTCTTTAAAGGAACAAGACTGCATGGAAGGCTCAGCATGGAGGGTCTTTGCATGGAGGGTCCGGCTTGCACTTCTCCTGTGCCTAGTCTGTGGGTAAAGACTTACCGCCAGCCTTTGGGACAGCAAGGAAAAGGCGAGCAGGCAGTTAGGGATAAGGGAAATTCACCGTGAAGACCCCAGGTGGAAAAGCGTCAGACCTGCACCTCGGCCGAGAGACACCCCGAACACAGCAGAGGTGAAGAGCCAGGGCCAACACCACGTTCTTGGGGCCCAGACGTCACTCGATTCGAACGTGCTCTTCAGTGTAAAGCCCACCCCCCACCCAACCCCACCAGGGTGGTCTCCCCTGGGTTGGGCTGCACCTCCCGGCCCACAGGGCTCTCACCCCCAGCTGGGCAGGAGGCCCGTCTGCCCAGCCAGATGACCTCCTTGAAGTGTCCTTGTCCCATCTGAAGCCTGCCCTCTAAAACACCACACGGCAAGCAGCCGGCGTCCAGCAGGGAACCTGAGGGCGACACGGCCAAGGCCGCTTCTGCGCTGAGCTGGGAGGTTCTGGAGCTGATACAGGGTCAGTCCCTCTGGGTGACCAGAACCACCCTCAGCAAGCTGCCAAGGGCGAGCCGCCACCAGACAACAACCACCCACTTCCTTCCCGCTGGGCGCTTGCTCGGAAGGATGGCACTGGCGGGCCTCACTTCCTGAGACTACCTGGAGACCACACAGGCAGAGGGAGTGGGGGGCCAAAACCAGCCCTGGCCGGAGGGGGGGCCTCCCCAAACAAACTGAGCCTCAGCCACCCTCCGCCGCTCATTACAGTTCTGTTTTATTTTCACTGCGTTAAACACACACACAAGGCAAGACTGACCCTCTTGGCCAGTCAGTGGCACTGAGTACAGCCACTGCGCAGGGCAGCCGTCGCCACCCGCTCCGCGACACTTCCACCTGCACACCCGAAACTCTGCCCACAGAACACACACTCGCACCCACCCCAGCAGCTCTCAGAACTTGGGCGCTTAGGGACCTCACACAAGCCCCGTGCCCCCGGCTGACTGGACGGAGCATCGTCCCCGTGCACCAGGCTGACTGACCGAGCAGCGTCCCCGTGCACCAGGCTGACCGGACGGAGCAGCGTCCCCGTGCACCAGGCTGACTGGACGGAGCAGCGTCCCCGTGCACCAGGCTGACCGGATGGAGCAGCGTCCCCGTGCACCAGGCTGACTGGACGGAGCAGCGTCCCCGTGCACCAGGCTGACCGGATGGAGCAGTGTCCCCGTGCACCAGGCTGACTGGACGGAGCAGCGTCCCCGTGCACCAGGCTGACTGGACAGAGCAGCGTCCCCGTGCACCAGGCTGACTGACCGAGCAGCGTCCCCGTGCACCAGGCTGACTGGACGGAGCAGCGTCCCCGTGCACCCAGCTGACTGGACGGAGCAGCGTCCCCGTGCACCAGGCTGACTGACCGAGCAGCGTCCCCGTGCACCAGGCTGACTGGACGGAGCAGCGTCCCCGTGCACCAGGCTGACTGGACAGAGCAGCGTCCCCGTGCACCAGGCTGACTGGACGGAGCAGCGTCCCCGTGCACCAGGCTGACTGACTGAGCAGCGTCCTCGTGCACCAGGCTGACTGACCGAGCAGCGTCCCTGTGAACCTGGGCAGAGCCCACCTTTAGGCTCCAGTGCATGGCCCCAACTCTCCATAGTCGCACTTGCAACACAAAGCATCCATAAGGATGAGAGACTGGGAGCTGCTCCCCAGCGACAGGAATGGGGGAAGAGGCAGACGAGCCCCCGGCAGGCAGATGAGCCCCGGGCAGGAGGATGGCATCGCAGGGAAGGACAAGGCCCTGAACCCTGCTGGGGGTGGGTGGGGGTGCAGAGAGAATCAGGGGTTACTCGCAGAACCTGCTTAGAGATCTGGCCAGGAGGCTGGCAGGAGGCTCCCTGAGACCAGCGTGGGCAGGGCCGGCCCTCCTGGAAGGCACAGCGTGCACACGGCCACATCGGCTGGAGAAGTTCAAGGTCCCCAGGTAACTCCAGTGCCATCACCACCCCCACCCCCACCCCAGAGCCCACGGCAGGACAGCGTCATGATTCTGTCTCCGGCAGAGCCCTGAAGAGCCCGGCTTCCCTCTTGTGCGTCTGCCTCGACCACCCAAGGAAGGGTCACTCCAGCCGGGGGCTGCTCACCCGAGCAGGAAGCCCCTGGACGTCCATGCAACATCAGTTTCCCTAACCATGGCCTGATGGGAAGTAAGGCGGATTCGCACTGCGGAGTCAGGGGAAGCCCGATTTGCTGGGGACAACATCACCGGACCCGAATCCTGGGAATCCTGGGAGGAGGTGCCCGTGGCTCAGAGCCCTGGCTCCGTGATGCCCCAGTAGCCCCCTGGGCATCCCATGCGGTTTCAGAAGCAAGACTGCACTCCTGAGGGGTGACCCCGGTCAGGTTCTGAGGCCAGGTCCCTCACTGTGAAGTGACCCCTGCTGCTGCCTTGCTGGGCCACTGCCCCCTACCCGACGCTCACTCGATGGGTTACAGCTGGGACAGATGGGGCAGGAGTGCGCAGCCTGTGCCCTGGGGGCCCCTGCTGGGGGCTGCTGGGCCCCACAGAGCTCAGTCCTGCGTGTCCCTCCCTTCCCAACACCCCCAGCATCTGGAAGCCACTCACTGGACCCCACCAGGTACCAGCACCGTCCTCTTGGACTCCAGAACCTCCAGAACCAGGCGCTAAGTGAACCCCCTCCCCTATAATGCCCCCAAGCCCCATATTCACTTAGAGCAGCCCCAAACGGACCCCACAATCCAGCGCCCCACGCCCGAGGAGCCTGCCCGGCTCTCACAGAGCGGAGACGTGACACATCCTGTATTCAGAGTCACCACTGGTGCAGTGCTTAATGAGCTGAGAACAGCAGGTACGAGGGTAGGCCATCGGCCGTCTACACTGGCGAGGAGGCCCAGGCTTACGGACTTTTCCTTCCCTGCGCCCAGAGAGCTCCCGTGTGCGCACTGCTGAGCTGCAGCGGGATTCCGGCGCAGTCCCAGGCGCCCAGCGCGGCTCTGAAGGCCGAGCTCATCCCCGTCACACTTGCTGCCCACAGCAGCGTGGCCCAGGTCCTGGTGCCCCACGCGCTGTCTCCACTGCACAAACCAAGTGGCTCCAACGCCGGCGTCCATCCTCTCGCAGCCTCGGAGGCTGGCATCTGCGAGCACGGCGCGGGAGGGGCTGGCTCCCTCCGAGGCTGCTCCTCCCGCTGTGTGGACACGTTGTGCCCTGCGTGCCAGCAGGGTCATTCCTGGTGCTGCCCTCCTCTCAGAGTGACCGCAGCACGCGGGGCAGGCTGGGCTGGGGCCTCAGCACGTGACCCTGGGGTGAGCGTGAGTTGGCCCCCAGGTGGAGGCGGGACTGGGAAGAGCCCCCCCACCAGGGCCAGGGCGAGCCTGTGGATGCCACCCCCACCAGGGCTGGAGTCGGCGCTGCCAGGAACGGCGGCTTCTGAGGGCAGCGCGGGGATTTCCGACGTGTTCCTTGCACCGCTGCAGACCACAGCTCCAACCAGGCCAGGGCAGAGCTCCTGGGGAGCAAATCCTGCAGGCCCAACCCCGGGGCTCCCGGAGGGGACGCGTCTGCTTCCCCGGTGCCGCTGCCCTCGTGTGTGACAGGCAGGATGCGTGCGCATGCGTGTGCGGTGGGCGCGGGCAGAGGGCTTCACCGCACCCCCTTGATTCTCCATGGCGCTGCTTTCCTTCAGGCTGGGTTTATTTCCCCTGCAGGCAGTGCCTGGTCAGCAGCCATGGAGGACGCTGGCTCTGGGGGCACCAACAGGCCCAGCCCCGCTCCGGCGAGTCCCCACCTCGGGAATGCTGAGGCCACCAGTGGCGCTGGAAACCCACCAGGGCCGGCTTCCAGAGAGCTCTGCAAGGACCGAGCTGCTCCAAACGTGGAAGCCGACCCACAGCCCTGGCCCCCGGCACGACCCACCCCAAGAAGAGACTTGGTGGGAGGAGGAACAAACCATGGAGGTCAGAAAGACCCTCCCCCGACACGGGCCACGGGGCCTGGCCATGCTGAGCCTCGTCCCCTTTCCACCGAGACTGAACTCCATGCCCAGGAAGAATGCATCCGAAACACCCAAGCGTCGGCAGCCAGCACTTCCCGGGAGGACCGCAGCCGAGGCCGCCCGCACACACCACCGGTGTTCAGTGACCAGTGATCACCAACAGCTCAGCTCTCCTGCACAGAGCCTCCTCGGCACCTCAGACACAGAGACTGAGCGTGGACCAGGACACCAGCACCCGGTCACACTCAGGGCGGCCGCCAGTCACCCTCAGACCGCACCCAGACCGGCCAGGGTCTTGGTAATGACCCTGACCCCACTCGTAGAATGTAGCAGGACAGCACGGAAAACAGACATGCCTGAAAATACGCAAGACTGCGACACGCAAGAATGGGTAAACATGAGTCGTGAGATGCAAACTAGATGTGCACACACACACTCAGACACGCACAGACACACGTCTAAACACACTAGGACACACGTGCTGGACACACATATATACATTCACATTCACACAGACAAGCACACAATCAGACACGCACACATTCAGATATGCACACAGACACACGTCTAAACACACGTGCTGGACACACATATATACATTCGCATTCACACAGACGAGCACACACTCAGACATGTGCACACACGTGCACACATACACATGCACACTTGAACACACACATGCACACACGCTCATTCACTCGCACACACGCCAGCAGTCGCTGCAGTATCTAGCAGTGCCCCCTTATCCTTGGTGATACCGGCTGAGACCCCCAGTGGGTCCCTGAAACCCAGGAGAGGACCCAAGTCTACAGACAAAGGGGCTTCAAAGTCCACGGGAAACACAATAGAGAGATTATTTTGGTGCAAAATACTCTGAAACCCGTGGGTGGGTTTTTCATAAATTCAGTCTTCGTGACTCTTTGAACAGTCTTCACATACTGGTTTTCCCCACACTCACTCCTGTCATAAAGCCTCATTCACAAGTCAGGCAGAGGAAGAGACTGGCAGCAGCATTAACAAAATGGGCTGATGCTAACAGCCGTAAGAAGTGCACTGGGCTGGCTCCCTCGCTCGCGCGCTCTCTGCAACGTCCCATCGTACTACACAGACTCAGGACACAGCTCATTCCAGTGGAGAGCACGGACAGCTGCACCATAAGTACAAGAAGAGAAATGGAAACGACTTCTTGTGACAAACAGCACTGAGAACGGTGGTTAGAGCTGCAGACAACATTCACCACGCTCAAGTGTCCGGGCAGGAAGCACGGGAGAGCCCACGTGGTCAAGCGCACCCTCCCAGGGCACCAGCCCTGCAGCCGTGCACAGCAGCCTGGCCACCGTCCCCGCACTGCCCAGCACGGGCCACAGGTGAGGCAGTGCAGGCAAGGACCAGCTGGGAGGGGTCACCTGCTGAGGGCTCCGGCGGCGTGGCGGGTGAGGAGCAGTCCAGGCGGCCAGTGGCTGGTGCAGGGCTGGGTGGGGGAGGCCTCCTGTGGCCCCGCCTCCCCCGTCCAGGTGCCTGGCTGTCGCAGGGCCCCATTTTGAAACCTGAGTACCTCTCACCACCCACCCTGTGCTGCTCTGACAACCCAGGTGTGATGGGTGGAAGAGACCTGGAGCCACAGAGGCCAGAAAGGAGGGGAGCGGCCCAGGTTGCAGAGGGGCTCCGGCGGGAAGGAGGGAGGAACCCACACAGCTCCGGGAAGGAGAAGGAAGAGAGCCTGGCGTCTGCAAACCCTCCCCGCAGGAGTGGCTGGAGGGGAGGTCCAGCAGGTGGGAAAGGAGGAACGCCAGGGCCAGGAAGAGGAAGGCCGTCCTCTGCGTGGGGAGAGTCACGGTCACTTCTGCCGGTGACGCCCACAGCCTCGTCAATGCGCCCGGCCCTCCGAAAGTGCACTTCGCGGCGGGCAGGGTTGGAGTGGAGTTTCTACACTCAACGTGGCGAAGCGCCGCCCAGACTGCGCAGGGCGCGCCAGAGCCTGGCAATGGCCACTGAGAGGGCCCCAGACACGCGGCCTCTGTGCACCTCCAGCTGGAGGTGGTGGAGACCCCCCCCCAGGAAGGCCAGACACGCACAGAAAACGGAGTACCTGTCCCTGCTCAGACGCGCACCTGACGCTGTGTCCTGGCTCCGTCAGTACCTGGCGGCTACCACGGTCACCACCCGTGACCTTCTCCCGATGGAAACCACCCCGTCTTTGTGGGGTCTCCTCTTGCCCCTGCTGACTCTGGCCAATGGCCCAACCACGTGGGGTCGGGTGGCTCCTTCCCCCGCTGATCCGTCGATCCAGCCACCTGTACGCCAGCCGTGTTCGCAGACTGTCCTGGCTTCACGGTCGGTTCTCACAAATGGGACCTGCATCAGTTTGAATCAGTGGATCGTGTCCTAGGAGAATACAACCTGCCGCTGATTTACGGGGACTGATGTAGCCTGGGGAGCACTAGGGCTCCCTCTCCACTCACGCACAGCTCTCTAAGTGTCTCTCAGCGGACTTGGAGAATCCTCCCAGTTAAGGAAAACCGTCGGCTTTGCAACAGTCTGTGAGCGACTCCACCACTCACGTTTCCCTTTCACCATCACAGGACGCTCCAGACAGTGTGGGAGGCACACGGAGGGCGCTGACGGCAGAACCCAGGGACCACGGGCAATCTGTGTGCTCCTCAGAACCCACACCGCCACCACGCATGGGGGTCCAACAGCCACATCTTCCAGGAGCAGATCTTACCTGGAGCCGGGACCCTCCTGTCCCCTGCCCCTCAGTGCTGTAAGGGAGCCCCGGACCTCACCAGGGGCCCTTGGAAGCCACAGTGCCCTGGCTGACCCAACCCCTCCCTCCTCTACCTGAGGGAGGCACAGGTCTCCCTGCTGGGGTGGAGGGGAGTACAGACAGGAGCTGGCTCCCTGCTCTCTTAAGTGACTCCTGGCAAATCCACAGTGGGCGGTTGGACAGAGTCCCGGCTCTTCCTGGGAATGGTGATCCTGTCACCATTAAGACACAAGCCTCTCCTGGGCACAGGGTGGCCGAGGCGTCCCCAGGAGTTCACAGATCATAGCTGGCCAGGGCCTGCCCTCTGGGGACGGTCGGAGCAGCGTCCATGGGCCACGCCGACCCCAGCACAGCTGCCAGCTCCCGACCTGTGGACGCAGGTAGCTTTCATGGGGAGGTGGGAGGGGCAGGGCCGGGGGTAGGGGCCAGCAGCCCCGACCAGCAACCCCCACTCCACGGAGAACGGCTCTCCTCTTGCTCTCAGAGCACTTTATATGGTTGTCCTAACGTCCTGCCACCTCACGGAGACCCTCGTTCCTTGTAACAAGGATCATGGCAGAACCCAGAACAAAGGCTGCCTTTGGCTGAGGGCCTACTGTACACCCCACACGCCTGGCTCAATCCTCATGCCAACACATCCGTGTGGAAGGTGCCTGCTCAGAGGATGCCAACAGGACACCTCTGCCGCCGCCCCCCCCCCCCCAAATCCTGCAGGTCCTGCAAGAGCCAGCCCCTCCGCCCTGCACAGACCAGGAACCTGTCACACAGGTCTGCAGCAGGGAACACACCTGCTGCTTCGCAAGCCACTTACTCCCAGGAACGGGGCTCTGCTCCCAAGGCCCCCGGCAGCGGTAGGCTCCAGGCCTGCAGGCCGAGGAGGACCAACACCTCCAGCTCTCTCAACCCACCTCTGGCGTTAGCAAAGCTCTCTCCATCCCAACCACACAACTTCTGAGACACCGACATACTGATGGAATTTACGGAAAATTACTGCACTGAACGCACAGGAAACCTCGGGGAAGACACTGTCTCGCTCGCTGCCAGGGTGACACTTGGGACTCCCATGCTGGCCTTGGGGCCACGGAGGAGTCTGCGGTCCCCTCCCTCCGGCTGACACCGCGTAGCACTGACTCAGCCGCGGGCGGCACACTCACAGAGCCCACAGTGACGAGGCCACACGCCCCAGGCTCCCCAGAGCCTGGCAAGGCCTTGTTGTGGGGGGGGGGCAGCCCCAGCCGCCCATGGAGGGCGGGGAGCTCTGCTGACACAGCTGGGCCGTGCCAGGGAACGCGTTCTGTCTGGGAGCCATGGACTCGCTCGGAAACTCCTCTGACGGCTCCAAGCAGAGGCGCAGCGGCGAGAGGCGGTGAGCACCCAGCGCCTGCTCCCGGGCTTCTCCAGGGGCGCCCGGTGCCGGCAGGACAGAGGCAGCCCTGGAAGGCAGCAGGCTGGCCCCTCGGCAGGCCAGGCGGCGGCAGAGGAATGTGCTGGGGGAAGCAGCCCCGCAGAGCTGTGCGTCTGTAAACCAGGCTTTTGTTCCCAAGTGACCCGCAGGCAAGCAAGGACAAAGGGAGACTAGCCCGCAGGGAGAAGCCCTCCAGGCTCAGGGCTGGGGCCTTTTGTCGCCAAGCCTAGGGGACTTAGAACTGCATCCAAATCACAAAGACTGCAGGCACTCAGCCCCGCCCCCACTTCCTGGCCCCTTGACCTCCGCATCCCAGGACACCAAGCCCCCCACCCACCCACCCACCCACAGGGCACGGATCAGGTTTCAGAAAGGAGGCTGGCTGGGCCTTCGGAGCACAGTCTCAGCTTACAGTGGGCGGGAAGAAGCCCCAGGTCCCAGAGTCCTGCTTACCTGGACACCTGGGGCCCGGTCAGTCCATGGCAGGGCCCGGAAGGACGTGGGCTGGCTGCAAGCCGCTCTGAGCTTCTGTCCTAGGCAGCCCAGTGTGGTGCACAGAGCCCCGGGTCCCAGCGGCCTTCCCCACCCACCCGGGCTGGGTTCTGTGTTCCGGCCTGTCCCGGGGGAGTCAGGTCCCAGTCCCCAGGCCTCCCCCACCCACCCGGGCGGGGCTCTGTGTCCGGCGGGAGGCGGGGCGCCACCTCCAAAGAGGCCCATTCAGCGGCAGGCTGCGGCGAAAGAATCCCGGGACTGTGGGGCTGCCGCGGGCAGCCTGCCCAGCCAGTGCCTCCAGACACGGCCCCGCCTCGATCCCGCTGCCGGCAGCTTCCTTCTCACTTCGCTGCCCTCTCCTTCCTCCCCTACCCCCACATCTCCCGCACCGCCCTGCTGAACACCACTGCAGCCCCGCTCCTCCCCAGGGACAGGCAGCACACCCCAGCCCTGCCCTCCACGGGCAGCCCCGGTGCCGCGGACACTCACAACGGCGAGAAGCTCCTAGCTGCCACATACAGCCAGAGGAAGTGGAGGCCCGGGGCGTCTCACACGGAGGGCAGCCCCAGTCAGCACGTTGCTCCCACCCCAGAGTGTACACCCCCAACCCCTTCCCCAGTGGGGCCCTTCATTTCTGCCCTGGTCTGGCTACTAACCTCTCGGCAGGGCATCCCAGGCCTGTCCTGAACACCCAGGAGGAGCCCAGGGACCCTCTAACAGTGAATCCCAGCCTGTCCCTGCGCTGCTTCTTCCCCGGCTGCACCGGGCTGTGGCTTCCTGGCAGGCCCTGCTGGCACAGCCGGGTCTCTAAGCCCCTGCCAGCCTCTACCTGGTCGGCAGTCGGGCCGAGGGGCAGCACACAAGGGACGTGTGGTCTGGAGTCCCCCCACCCTTCAAACTCCAGCACTGCCTGGAAGGACTCCGGTCCCCGGTGTCCCCAGGGCGGCTCCTCCCGAGGACACTGCAGACGGCTTCCAGAGCCGCTGCAGCCCACCCAGCCCCGCCGGCTACGGCCCAGGGAGACCCCCGGGAGCCTCCTCCCACGGTCAGAGCGGGCACCTCCTCAGGTTGCTCAGGTGTGTGCCCGGCCACAGGTGGACAGGCTCCCGGAGGCAGACGGACCGGCCTTTCCCGGGGCCCTGCACTGAGAAGAGTGGTGGGGGCAGCAGGCGCCAGCCCTGCAGCCAGCAGGGACGGCGCTCCGCGCTGGGTCCCGTTCCCTCCGCCATGCCATGGGCTTTGCGGGGCGCAGGGAGAGGCACACCTGCCATGTCGGGCACAGACCCCAAGACCCTTCCTCCCGCCTCTTTTCTCTGCTCACCGCAGCCCCAGGGGCCACAGTGACACCAAGGTCGTGCCCCCCGCACAGCTACCTACTGGTGAGGACAAATTTGGACATTTCCTTCCCTGAAACTCGGCCAAGCCCCCTCCACCCCACCAGCATCTGTCTCCTGCGGAGAGAACAGGACAGGGACACTCCCACGCTGGCTCTGCACTAGCCGAGACCACCACCAACCCACATGCCACTCTGCAGCCAGACACCGGTCAGATGCCCTGGAGACAGCCCCACAGCCGGGCAGGGCCAGCCCTGGCCTCAGGTGCGTGGGCACCTGTGCAGGTCGCCCAGCCCTCTGTCCTCCCACATCTCCCTGGCCCTTGGCAAGGTCACTGCTGGAATCCCTGGAGTAACAAGATGCAGAAAGACCACCTTATGCTCACTCACTGGCAAACAGACTTCAGAACAGAACCTCATCTGGCTGCTGCTGGGCCCGGACCCACAGCTCACAGGGAGCCCGGGCGTCCACCCCGGTGTGAGATGAGAAGGGCAGGTGTGCTGGCATCCAGGGAGCTGGGGCCGGCTGCCACCCCCATCCCCAGGCACCAGGCGGCTCGCCTGCAGCAGGGACCCCGGAAGTGGGGCCGGCTGCTCGACTGTGGGGCACTGAGGAGCGTGGCCTGGCAACACGTGGAGCTTGCCTGGGAGGGAAGACAGGAAGGGGGAGGGGAGCAGGGAGTGGGGCGGAAGCTTCTGCAGGAAGATGCGGGAAGACACGGGCGGACATCCGGGGCCTTGAGGGATGGAGCACAACACAGGAAGGGCTCCCTCCCTAACCAGGGTCTGTCCTGTCTGACCCAACGCTTCCAGCCAGCCCACCCTGCTGCCTGTAGCCTCGTGGGTCTTGGGGGCCCGTGCTCCATCCCCTCTAGCACCCCCAGCCGGTGAGCACATCCCACAGAGCGGGCATGTGCTGGTACTTCCCAGGGCTTGCTACGGCACACAGGACAGGAAGCCGGATGTGTGCATCCACACACGCGCTGGCCGTGGCTCCCGCTACTCTACATGGCGTGGGAGGAAGCCTCGGGACCACTTGCAAGTCCTGCCTTCAGCAACGGGCTCTGTCCCAGTGAAGCCAGATGACGAGGGGTCTCAGGATGGCCCCTGGGGACCAGGCACAGCAGTGCGTCCCCGGAGCTGCTCCTGCAGCTTTCTCGGCTCTGAGAGTCACCTGCCCCCAGCACCCAGGCGAGGCCCCACGCGGGACGGCCACTCACGCTTCTGCAGAGCAGAGTCTGAACCAACGCCACTGCCAAGTCCTGGCCTGGACTTGGGCTTCAGGCTCCTCACGAAGCAGCAAGCTCCAACCTGGTCCCACGGAGCCGCCCAGGGCGGCCCCCACGGGACCCACGGGCGCTTCCTGTTTCTAAAGGAGGGGACCGGTGGTTACCTGACCGCAGTTTTCCGTAAGCTCACTCGTTCTCTTTCTCCACACACGCGTGCGAGAGCACACGGACGTCCGGCTCCAGGCACAAAGCAAGTGCACACCTGTGCGAGCCCCTCCTGTGCCGGGCTCTGCGTCTCAACCACCAAGGGCAGGAGATGCTTGGGGAGACACGGTGCCCCACCATGATTTCCTCGGCACCACGGCGCGATGGTGGCTGACCCAGGCTTCACGCCGACTGGCTCCCTCCAGTCCCTGGAGGGCCTAGGGGCCAGGGGAGGCCTGAGCAGCCACGGACACCGTGAACAGAGGCAGGCGGCTCCTGCCCCTAGCCAGGAGGGCACGGCCAGTGCTCGCCTCGGGGAGAAGCCAGCCTCACCTGGGGTGGGAGGGCACCAGGGACCCTTGCTAACACCCCCAAAGGCTCTGACAGGCAGGGCCCAGCCAGAACGAGTGGGGTGAGGCCAGATGCGCGCTGATGGCTACAGGCTTCTCAGGGACCCGGCCCAGCAGGCCCTACTGGCCACTCAGGCTCCGGCATCCTCAGGCGTGCCTGGGAGCGCTGGCCCAAGGGCACACTCCTGGGAGCTTTTGTCCCTGATGCAGGGGACAGGGCCCCAGGGGAAGTGAGTGAGGCCAGCAGCAGGAGGAGAGAGCTTCCAGAGAGAGGCACCCTGACAGGTGTCACGCTCTGCCCCTTGCCACCCCTCCCACCCCCTCCCCCACCCCCCCGGAGGTATGCTACCTGCTCAGAGCTTCGAGGAGCAGACAAGTCCGGCCTGAGCTGTGTCCAGGGCTGCTATGGGCTCGGATGCCACACCTGCCCCAGGTCACTGTGGACTGAGCTCTGGCCTGCAACCTGCGCCAGGCCCAGGGCCGACCCAGTCAATGCTTTGACGAGAAGACACATCTTGAATTAAAAACCTAAACCTGAAGACATGTTTTTGCTACACTACGAGACTGCCCCGACACCACACGGAGTCCACACGCTTATTCTGTGTACGTTTCAAAGATGCTTCTGCAAGACCACAGAGCTCCAGGCGGGACCGGCAGGCGGGGCCTGAGCCCACTAGCCCCCCCGCACCCCCACCCAGGGTGCTGAACACTCCCGTGGTCATCAGGGTCGCTTCTGCTCACTGAGGGTCAAAGGCAGTCCAGGGCGCGCTGGGGATGGAAGGAGACGATGGAGAAACACCACGGCCTCGAGCCAAAAGCCAGCAAGCAAGAGCATGCATCCGGCGAGCTCAGAATTCCTGCGCTCTGGCGAGGAGCCCACCAGGCCTGCGGACTCTGGACGGGGCGTGTGCCCAGCACGCCGGCCCCGTGTTTCTCAACCTCATTCCATGCAAGGGAACTCACGGTCTCACGCCAACAGCTCCTCGTGCCACCCGCCACACCCCAGGCACCTGCCCCGATGTTCACTCTTAAGTACGTTTAGCACCAGCCAAGGTTCCCTCTGCGTGGTGTGGAGCCATGGGAGGCTGTGACATTCGCTGATCCATGGCCGTTTGCCACTGGGGGTTCTTTGGCATGCACGGAACGCAAGGCCGATCGTGGGGACGTGTGCAGGTCTGCCCGGCCCCGCCCACCTGGACACATGCAGGTGCCCCTGAGGGCAAACACAGGCATGGGTGCTCTCCAGGGTCAGAGCACTGCACAGTCATCCGGGCCCCCGCACACGGCGCAGGTTCACACGCGGGACACACGCTGACCACGGTGCCAACAGTCCCACTCAAGGTCGCTGGGGACAGAGAAAGAGGGTTCGGGTGCAGAGAGAGAAGACAGCAGGATTTTGTAACTTGTCAGCTTGCAGAGGGCAATCTCGCTCACCGCCTCAAGACTCTCGTGGCTTTGTCCCATGTCTCAGTCAGGTACTCCTGGAGGTCCCTTCCACCTTCCCTCCACGACTGCCCTGTGACACTCAAGCCCCCAGCAAGCCCCTCGCTGCCCCAGAGCCCAACTCCAGAGCTGGCTGCTCTCCTCCCCCACCAGCCTCCGGAGCAGGCAGCAGGGACACAGCGCCTCCCTGGGTCTGCACAAAGCCTTGGGTGCAGGGCCACGGAGAGGAGACCCTGTGCCTGGGCGAGGGGTGGGGTGCCGCCGTGGGGAGACCCTGTGCCCGGGTAGGGGGTGGGGGGCAGCGAGGAGACCCTGTGCCCGGCCAGGGAGGGGGCACACTGAGGAGACCCTGTGCCTGGGTGGAGCAGGGTGGGGGCAGTAAGGAGACCCTGTGCTGGGGGGGGGGGGGGCAGCGAGGAGACCTTGTGCCCGGGTGGAGGGGTGAGGCACAGTGAGGAGACCGTGTGCCCAGGCGGGGGGTGGGGGCTGCAGCGAGGAGACCCTGTGCCCGGGCAGGGGGGTGGCAGCAAGGAGACCCTGTGCCCGGCCGGGGAGGAGGCACAGCGAGGAGACCCTGTGCCCGGGAGCGGGCCCCCGGAGGCCCACCCTGTTCTCCAGAACACTGAGCAGGCACCACAAGTCGCAAACACGAGGCGTCCTCCTGAGCACACACCAGCTGCTCCTCATTTTCACAGGAGTCAAGCTCCCCCACCTCGCACCACTTGGGAGTGCTCAAGGCCACAGAATGTTCTAGACCCGCCCTGGGCGTGCCTCCTCTCACTGCGCTCCGCCACAAACACTGTCTGGAAGCCGAGGTGCATCAGGACCGGGAGGTCTCCGGTGAGGCTGTGGGTTTTGTTTTCTCCTCTATTTTAAGAGCATCCCCGGGGCTCCGTCTCAGACCTCGTACTTCCCTCTCTTTTCCCAAGACGGTCGGGGTTCGGCAGCCCCTCCACGCACATTCTCACCACCGCCTGGCTGTCCTGCGGCCCCTCTGAGGCTCACGTCTGGGGGCCACACGGCCACGTCTGCGAAGCGGCCACACATGGCGGCTGCACTTGTGTGCAGCCTGTGCAACCTCCCCCATCCTCCCCGCCCAGGGCTCCAGTGTTGGGAGCTGGGCCCCAGCCAAGGCGGCAAAATGGGGAGGCCGAGGGACCCCTGGGAGCTGGGGCGCGGTGGGAGGTCCTGGGGTGACCAGGGGCATGCGGGGGCAGGGGCCAGCACCCTCCCCTGTCTGCCAGGTCCTCGCCAGAGCTGGTGCAGGCGCAGTGCCCCCCCCCCCCCATCCTCTTCCCTCTCTGCAGTTAGCCGCCTCAGGTACCAGGAAAACGCACATCACGGAGCAAACCCGAGGGCACCAACACCACACGCAGCTTCCACTTCCGCTTCTCACCAACCTCCCCCCACCGCAGCTGACTCACACACGGGCCACCCTGAGGGCTGCATTCCAGGCCCGTGCAGGAGGGGCCTGGGTGGGTGGGACAGGGTCGGTCCCACCCTTGTGAAGCCTGGTGCGCACACCAGACAGTGGCCTGCTGTCCTCATGGTGCCTGCGACTGGTCCAACCCGGCCAGGCCCGTCCCTGTCCCTGATCCTCGCATTGTCACAGCGCCCTGTTGATTGCGACTCCCAGGGCAGGCGCTGGGCAGTGGTCAAAGCTTGGAACTCCAGCATCTCATGTCATGGTCCTGGGTTCGAGTCCTGTCCCTGCTCCCAATGCCAGCTTCCTGCCAATGCGCACCCTGGAAGGCGACAGCTGATGGCTCCCATACTTGGGTTCCTGCCACCCACATGAGAGACTCAGACTGGAGTCCAGGCTCCTGGCCTTGGCCTGGCTCAGGCAAAGCTGTTGTGGGTATTTGGGGAGTGAATAGTGGACAGAGATCTCCATCTATATTTGCCTTTCAAATAAATAAATATAACTATTTAATTGAATTACAACAGCCTCTTGGCAGAACTCAACAGTGTTTGAGTTCCTATTTAAGCATCAATTACACAAGTAGATGTCTGTCTGTCCACCACATTCCCGGAGTGGGTGAGGCACGGGGCACAGCCCTCCTGGTTCAGACCCACCAGAGCCAGACCACATGCGCATGGAGCGACTCCATCCCCCCCCCCCCACGCTCCACTGAGGTCTGAACGTGGCCCCGAAGTCCACGTGCGGGAAATCTATTCCATCGCACATCAGCAGTAGGCAGTGCTGCTGCCGTGGGGGGGGGAGGGTTCGTTATACGGGGGCTCGGCCTCTGTCCCTCTCTGTCTGGCCCTCTGTCCCTCTGTCCCACTTGCCCACGTGATGCCTCCACCACAGAAGACATGGCAAGAGGTTCCCATGTGACGCAGCCCCTCAGTCTCGGACTCCCCAGCCTCCAGAACCAGGGGCCAGGTCTGATTCTGCTCAGTACAAGTTACCCAGGCTGCACCACTCAGACGGCCGGAGCCGCTCCAGGCTCCCAACCGGAGTCGAATCTTCCACCGGATTCCCCTCTCCGTGCTGTGGCTCGCATTCTGGTTTCATGAACACGGCTCACTGAATGTCCCGGTGGCCCAGGTCGGGATCCCAGGACCCGGTTCTCCTTCAATCCTCGCAAGCCCCAGGGCAGCAGGGAATCACACATCCGTCATGGAGAGGATGCCAGGAAGGCGCCGAGGGGCCCTGCCTGGGGTCACCTGTTAGGAAGAGCCAGCGCCGGGGGCGTCTGACCAGATGGAGAGATGGACGCCATCAGGAGTGGCGGCCGGGCCACCGCACCTCGCACGCTTCCCGGCCCCTGCAGCCGCGTTTCTGACAGCAACACGCTGTTGCAATAGGACTTGTGACCAGATGCCGGATGCTGGAAAGCGTTCCAAACATTTAGACGCCAAAGGGCAGAAGGATCTGTTTAGCAACTCCAGGCTCTGTTCCTGGTGAGCTGATAAGCAGAGAGAAAGGGGAGGAGTGGGGGGTGAGCGCCTACTGTTGTGGGCGACACAGAAGCTGCGGGCTGCAGTGGGGGCGGCTTCGTGGCCCCTGCCCAACGGCGCGGTGTGAACACCCTGGGCTCTGCAGACCCCTGGCTGGCAGCGTGCGCTCGACCACTCTCAGTGCTGCAGCAGGCTTCAACAGGCCCGGGCCTCGGCACCACCCCCTCACAGGCTCGGGAAAGGCGCCCGTAACTCACCCAGCTATTAATAAGCCCAGGGGACCCGGGTTGCTTCTTGTTGACTGTTGGCTGTTTACAGCAGCATTGCTTACTTGTGGGGAGGGCGGGTGCAGGAAGCGGGTGGCAGGGGCCGGCTCCAGGGTCTGTGGCTAAATTCGGCACCCAGAGGGCCCGAGACAGACACAGGAACACCCAAAGCCTGGGCGGAGGCCACGGCTGCACTGTGTCCCCGGGTTACACTGCCCCCGGCGGCCCAGCCCCGTCCTGGGACCAGGACTCCCTGACCACACTTGGCCAGCCCCCTTGAAGCCCCCTGCCCATCCGACCCTGGCTGACCACAGCTGTCCTTGGTGAGCTCGGTCCTGGCGAGAATCTTGATAGCCACAAACTCCTCTCCTGGCCTCTGGCCAAGTCCTTGCCCTGCCCAGAGCTGGAATCCGGTTTGGCCAGCTGGGCAAGAAGTCCCCTGGTAACCGTCCACTCAGTGGACCCTCTCACACAGCCCTGGGTGTAGCCCAGCTGTCTCCGCTGCACTGGGCGCTGACCTCTACATCTCTGTCTTGCAGCAGCAGCACGGGACGACAGCCCCCCTCGGCTGTTTCCCTTCTACACCCGTGCTGCTGAGCGAGGCGAGGGACACGCCAGGGCTCTCGGCAGCTAAGCACAAGAGGGTTTCCTGTGGATGGAGGCACACAAGAAGCGGGACGCCCAACCTCAACGCACATGACAGCAACCGCAGCAACGGGATCCAAAGAACCCAGATCCATGCCACACAGGCCACTGGACACTGGCACAAAGGCCTGACCTTCCACCCACCTGCTTGGAACCCACACTGTTGTTCCCGTCGTGGCTCCGCCTACAGACCCTCCCCCCCGAGGGTGGGGCTATGTCCAACCACCTCATCCCACGATAAAAATATCCTATGTCAGAAACCCACCCAACCCCTAACCTGCCCCAAGCAGCAGCTCAGGCATGTACCCCCCAGCCCCCAGGCCTTCTGTCACTGCCCAGCATCATGGGAGGATCCACGGGCAAAGGTCAGCTTTCAAAGATCAAAGTTCAGCTTCCCCGTGTGCACCAGGCTTTCTTTCACATCACCGTGAAGTTGAGAAACCCTACGTGGAGCCATTGGAAGGCAGGGACCATCTGTCCAGCAGCAGTGATGGGGACAACACCGGTCTGAGCTGTCACCAAAGACGGAGGCCACACCACCACCTTCCACCTCCTGGGGCCCGCAGCCTTCCCCCTGGCCCTGTCCTGCGTCCAGGCCTGGCTCCCAGCCGCTCTGCAGACCACTGGTCAGCACTGTGCCCTCTGAGCACCTGCTACAGCCCTTGGCACCTGCCGTTTCGTCGTCAACATCCACTTAGGCGCTGCTCATCCTCCGCACTCCCCGACCCCTCTCCCGGCGCCCGGTGCTCCCCCGGCCTCTGCCTTCCAGGAAGGCAGGCTGGTGGCTTCCAGCTCCCACTGACCTCGTAGAGTGCACAGGTGTGGATGGCGGTGGGGCAGACCCAACGCCAAGGACTCCTCTCCTTTGTGTGTTCCCTTTTAAGTAGAGAGAAGCCCACGGAAACGCAACAGTGGGCAGAAGGCGACGGGACCCTCCCTGCAGCCCTCACCAGCTTCAACCACACCCCCAGCAACGGCACCCATTACACCTGGACCCACGGCGGCTCTAAGAACCCATTCGGAGGAACCAGAGGCACCATACGGCTCTTCCAGTTCCCCCAGCCGTGGCACCCGGCAAACTACACAGACCCGACACAGAATGCTCCTGCACGGCCAGGGCGCCCCCCCCCCCCCCACCGGCCAGGACCGCCGCTCCACCCCCCGCCCATAACTGCCAGGGGACCACACCGCGTACACCTGGGGGGTGACCGCTCATCTGTTGCTCGTGCCCCCTTAGTCTGCGGTACTGCCCGGCACCAGGACCACACCCCGGCCCAGGCTGCCAGCAACACATGTGTGCAGGTTTTTGTGCCAACGGAAGTCCGGCTCTCCGGGGTGAAGTCACTGAGTCACACGGGGAACGCGTGCCCGGTTTGCTTTTCTTGGTTTCTAAAAACCGCTGCAGCATTTCACCTTGCCACCAGCTGCGTGAGGGACCCACCAGCACGGGGTGCGGCTCCTGTCTTGTCCCTGCCATCGTGGGTGTGCAGGGACAGCTCCGGCGGCTCCACCTCGCACTGCCCTGCCGGCCCAGGGTGCTGGCCAGGACGCGAGAGGCCAGGATGCTGGCTCCTGCGTGCCAATCATCCGTCTCCTGTCCGTGTCTAGATTCGCCAGCACTGTCGACCTCAGAGCACCAGATCTTCCGTCTACTTTCTCCACGGTTTCAGTTTTGCCTTCACCGACGCCACTTTTATTTTCATGCCTCCTTCCTTCTGTGACCCTCGGGGTTCGCTTCCTCCCCTTCCCCACTAGAGGCAAGAGCGCACACGATTCACGCAGACTGCCGTCCGCCGTGCACACTGACCGCTGCGCCTGCTGCTCGGCCCCGCCTTAGCGGGGCTCACTCTCACTCTCACTCTCTCAGGGCAGGACGTTCCTGCCCCACAGGCCACTCATAAAGGTGTTTGGTTTCCAAGCGACTGAAGGTTTGCCTGTTGCCTCTCTGGACTGATTTCCAGTCTGAGTCCATTACTGTTGGAGAGCATCCTCTGAACGGCGTCAATTCGTTTCCAGCTGTTTTACGGCCCAGGATGTGGACGTCCCCAGCCCCTGCCCTGAGACCCCTGGCTGGCTGGCCTTCTCCTCTCCCCCTTCAGAGTTTTCTGAGATGTGTTCCACAGATGCTGTCCAGGGTTTTATCTGTACTTAGCAGGAGGAATAGGGTAAATAATCTCGTTCCCACACACCAACGTGTCTGGCACTGCTATGCTGCCTCCTGGACAACAGTTCTCAACCACACAGCAAACCCCGGCCGTCTGCGTTTGTAGACGAAGCTGGGAGTTTCCTATGGTCCCCTGCAAACACACTCCACATGTTCCACCAGCCATCGCATTCCGTCCCACCCATGCTGGCTGGAAAAGCAAGTGAGAATAACCCATGAGGGGCTGGGGAGCCAGGCTGCCCGCGCCGGGCTCTGGCTTTGCCCCTTGCTGTGTGGCTGAGGGAATTCACTTCTCCTTGTCAGAGACCCCATCTGTAAAATGGGCAGAATAGGAAGACCCACAAAGCCCCCTGTGCAGCCCAGGGACCAAGTCATCCTCTACAGAGCAGGCAGGGTCTCCGGTCAAGAGCCGAGGACCACCGCCCCGTGCTCCTGGTGGACGGACGAGGAGCTGCTCTGCATTGCACTGCCCGCTGAAGCAGAATGATGTTCTGCATGTGTGGACATGCGCACACCTGAGGGTGCGTTTGCTGCCCGCAGCCTGTGACGTGCTGGTGTCAGGGCCAGCACACAGGCCATGACCACAGCCATCAGACACGCCTGCCCCTCAGCTTCTCAGGTCAGAAGAGGCTCAGCACGTGACCGGTGAGGCCTGCGCCACGGCAGCTCCGCCTGGCACTTGCAACCCCCTCCCTGTGTGTCACCTGCGTGTTTCCCATGAACCTGGGTTTTTGCGTCGCAGGAGATGGGATTCCAGGCCAGAGGGCTGGTTCTCATCCAAACCCACCGAGCACACTCAGGCTAGGAGTCGCGTGTGGGCCGCTCAGCTGAGGGCTGGGCCGTGTGGGCCGAAGGGAAGGCCGTGCGTCGGCTGCACCTGAATCACACGGAGGCAAGCACACACGCGTGGCTACACATGTGTGCGTACCAGAGCACACACGCTCCTCACACAAAGCTCGCACAGCAAAGCCCGATCAGGGGGCGGGAGCACGCACGTGGTTTTCCTTACTGAACTCGGCCACTGGTGCTGGAAACGCTGTGTTTATCGGATCTGTGGGCCCTGACGGCTCAGGGGAAGACCTGCTATGCCCTGGGCGGGGAGGGAGACAGAGCCGGCGTCCTCACCGCACCTGCCTGCACGCGGGGCAGGCTGTGCACACAACGTACGAGATCTCGGTCCCAGGAGGCGTGCTGAGCGACCATTACCAGCTCCGGAGGGCCTGAGTTCAAGCCCCGGCCCCACTTCTGATCCAGCTTCCTGCTAACGCACACTCTGGGCGGCAGGCAGCAGGGCACGGCTCAAGCAGCGGGGTCCCGCCACCCGCGCGCAGGCTGCACGCAGTTCCAAGGTCCTGGCTCAGCCTTGCTCACCCTGGCTGCTTCAGCCCTCTGGGGAGAGAACTACTGGAGAGAAGCGCGCGCTCGCTCGCTCACTCTCTCCCTCCCCTCTCTCTCTCCTCTCTCTCTGACTTTCAAATAACATTTTTAAAATAAGTAAATAACTTGAAGAATAAACAATAAAAAATTAACTGTGATTTTCGGAGACATCCTCTCTGCACCTGCCCAAGCCTGGCCTCTCCTGGGCTCTCCAGGGAAGCAGATAACGTCCACGCAGAACAGCCGAGAGACTGCACCCTTCCCCAGGCTACGGGCAGACGGCCGACAGCCGGGATGCAGAGTGTGCGAGGTGCACCAGCGCTCCCCCGGGAGACGAGGCCAAGAGGGAGCACGGCCGGGTCCCGGGCTGTCCAGCACCAGAGAGCTGGCTCTCTGCGGGGACCACGTGCTCAGGACACAGTTGGGTGTTCCGGCTGCTTCTTCACACTCTGCATAGACTGAGGTCAGAAGCACCATGCTGAGCTGCAGTAGGAGGCCACCGCTGCTCCCATACACACGCATCCACACGGTACACGGGAGGCTGCACAGGGACACTGGAGAGCCATGCAACGCTGGTCATTGCCTCCCCCAACACCGTCCGCAGCCACACTGTCTCACCGTGGCTTCTGAGGCACGAGAGGACAGTGCCCTGGTGCAGCCGTGGCCGGCACAGGGGTCCTTACCGTGCCCTGCTGGGTGCGGCGTGGCCGGGCTGCTCCGCAGGGCCTCGGGCGGGCTGAACGGGGCACAGCGCAGGGGCGTCTTCCCTGGAACAGAGAGCAGCCAGCGGCATCAGCCTCCCTGCCGTGGTGGAGGCACAGGCGGCCGCGCACACAGCCCGCCCCACCTTTCTTACCGTACGGGGTTTCTGGAGACACGGGGAACACCGGGGTCGCACACACAGGCTCCTTGCCACTTGGCGCCCGGCCGTCGCACACGTCCAGGTCTGGTGGGTATGCAGTGACCACTGTCTGGAATGGACAGGGAGAGGACAGGTGAGAGCAGGAGTCGGGGGAGGCCACACCCAGCGGCGGCCACAGCGGGAGCCCTCGGCCGAGAGTGGGGACCAGGAGCAGAGGCAGCCTCCCCGCCCCCAGGCACGGGGACTGGGAGCCAGGGGGGCGGGTGTCTTGTGTCCTTACAACGCAGAGCCACACAGCACTGACAGAGTTGTCTGCGGCAGCACCCGGAAATCAGCATTCCTGCATTCGCGCGAAAGCAGGATGGAGACACTGCACCACGGCAGCGGCCAGCCTCCGCACCCACCGGCTCAGCGCCCACGGAGGCAACCAACCGTGGGGAGAAAGCATTGGGAAGTCGTGGCACAGAGGGTCAAGCTGCCTCCCGAGACACGGGCATCCCACATCAGAATACAGGGTCAGGCTCGGCTGCTCCACTCCCCACCCAGCTCCCTGCTGTGGCCTGGGAATGCAGCAGAAGACGGCCCAAGTGCTTGGGCCCTGCACCCCCATGGGAGACCCTAATGGGATTCTGGGCTCCTGGCTTCAGCCTGGCTCCACTGGGGAGTGAACCTGCAGATGGAAGACTGACTTCTCTCCCCTCCTCTCCCCACTCTACCGGCCTCTCAAATTAATTAATTAACTGAAAATAAAAAAGATTCAGAGGAGGAAAGCTGCAGCCACACTGTGCACGTAGGGGTCCTGTCAAGACCCCGCTACAGCAGCGCAGCCCGGCAGTCACGCATGCTCGCGGAGGCAGCGCTGTGACTCAAGACACACGGGGAAGTGTGCACGGGCTCCACGCACACTCGCCCTTCACCGCTGGGGCTGCAGCAGCTGCAAACTTGGGACCCTGGGGGTCCTGGCCACTCCCTCGCCCCCCAGCTGTGGAGGGACGCGTATGCGGTGTTCGGAGATTCGTGAGTCATGCCCCGGATTACGACACAGCGTGCCCGGGGACGACGCCGGCCGCTTTCTCTCTATAGAGCCGGCACGGCTGACGCCTGTTTTCCCAGCTACCCTGAAGTTCCCGCTCTCCCAACGGAAGGATAAGCAAAGTCCATTGAAAAGATCAAACATTTTGGATGCCATGACCTGTCTCTGACTCTGATTAGAAGCTGGAACTAGTCTCCCGAGAGGTCGGAGACACCTGTCGATGGGCCTTGTCCTCGGGCCGTGGGATGGCCGGGAGGAAGGGTGTGCTCGCCGTTGGGGGTGCCGTCCATCTAGGGAGTCCTGAGGCCAGGATCATCGCTGTGCGACCTCTAACCCTCACAACCCGCCCATGTGCCCACTCCACAGCCCAGAATGCAGAGGCGTGGGCAGCCAGTGCAAGGTAGCCTTACCCACACAGCACCCAGGCCGTCTGCCCACGCACCTGGACTCCCACCCACTGCACCCGCCCATCACAGAGGAAGCAAGTGTCCACCAAACCCCAGGACAGGAGGAGGTGGGAACGAGACATCATGGCCGCAGGACGCACCTCTTTGACGTCTGCAGGAGAGGAGAAAGGCACCAGGCCAGGGGCCGCGTCCACCGCCGGCTTCCCCCGGCCACACCTGGAGGAGAAGGGCACCTGTGCCCCGGCATCGTTGTCATACTGGCCCAGGCTCAGCTTCCGCAGTCTCCCGCCCAGGGGCTCGTCACCCGAGGAGCCTGCAAGGAGAGAGGGAGCTGCAGCGTACTGGGTCTCAGGGGAGCGCAGAGCTCTCACTCAGACCCAGCGTCAGAGCATCCATCAGCAGCGGGCCGGGCAGACGCAGGCCTCTGCAGACAGGGCACCCAGGGCCGCCTGGGGCTCCCAGGAGCTGGCATGCTCCCTGCAGCACAGGCCCGTGGGGTGGACGAGCACAGGGACATGCCCTCGGAGCCGGGATGGGGCGGGGTCAGCAGACAGGCCCTCCACCCAGGCACCAGCCACCGGGACCGCCCCGTCACAGCCGCCAGGTGCTGACTCCTGCTCTCAGCCGAGAGCCACGCTGCTCACATCGCGGGGCGGCGGCCAGGCTGGGACTGGGCGTATCTTCAACCCGTCCCTAGGGAGTCTCAAGGCAGCTACCGAGATGCAGCCAGAAGGGAGCCAAGGTGCATCCAGCAACACGGTGCCCGGGCACCCGAGGGGCCGCCCACGGGGCAACTAGGACCTGCTCTGCAGCCGGGCCAATGTCCCCTGTGCCCCGTCCAGGGCCGTCTGCCTCACTCTCCCACACCATCTCACACTCACCACCCACAGGCACGCTCCCACAGGCACACACAACACACATGCACACACAACACACATGCACACACATGCTCACGGGTGCTCACACAACACACACACACACAACACATACACAGGCACACACAGCACCCACTCACACGCACACATAATACACACCTTCACACATGCACACAAATATGTGCTCACAGGTGCTCACAATACATATATACGCACACACACCGCACACTCCCACAGGCACACACAACACACATGCACACACAATACACACCTTCACACATACACACGCTCACGGGTGCTCACAGAGGTGGCAAGGCTGGGCTGAGTCACCCTGAGGACACGAGCTCTGGAAGGCAGAGGTGAGGCTGCACAGGTGAGGCTGGCTCACGTCAGTGCCAGGTGGAGGCGGGAGGAGCACAAGTGGAACGCCTGATCACACAAAGCAAGGCGCCCTCAAGGTGTGGAGAAGACAGCTGGCTTCCCGCCCCGCGCAAGCACAGCCTCACAGCGGGTGCTGCTGGGTGTCAGCGGTAAAGTCTCCCTGCACCCAAAGGACTGGGCCCAAGAAACAGGCACAGGCAGACGCGGAGCCGGGAGGCCCAGTGGGGGCCGGGGCTCCTCGGCAAGGCACAGCCCCTAGCTGAAGGCGCCAGACCCCAGGGCGGGAGCAGCTGCCCTCACCCACCCACACTCAGACACCAACAGCACAGGGCCTGAGCTACCCGGAGCTCTGGTCAGCTCCACACGTCCAGGTCAACCCCACCTGGCCGCCTCTTCAGAAGGGGCCCTGGGTGCCCTCCACACTGCTGCCCGTGCACGCCCGGATGTTTCCTGGGGTCTCACTGCACGCCACGGAGGAAACAGGGTAACTCCTGGGCTCTGCTGGCTGGGTTTTCTGGCTGGCCGAACAGCCGCTGAGTGGAACAAGGGCATGACCACGGGATGCAGGATCTGACAGACAGAGCCCTGCCCCACATCCTGGAATAGCACAGGCCCCAGGGGGGCAGCTCCAACATCACCACCTGGGCAGTGCTCTGCTGCAGCAGTTCAAGCCACTGCCTGCAGTGCCGGCATCCCATACGGACGCCGGTTCAAATCCCAGCTGCTCCACTTCCAGTCCAGCTCCCTGCTAACAGCCTGGGACAGCGGTGGGAGACACCCCAAGTTCTTGGGCCCCTGCACTCATGTGGGAGACCCAGATAAAGTTTCTGGCTCCCAGCTGTCGCAGCCATCTCCAGCGAACCAGCAGATGGGAGATCTCTGTCTCCCCTCTCTCTCTCTTTCAAATAAATCAATCAATCTGAAGAAAACCATCACCGTCACCTCCATCTCCGTCCTCACCACCGTCTTCTCCAAGATCACCATTGTGTTATGGTGCTGAACCGCGAGAGACTCTCAGGAAATGTTCAACCTCCACATGGAACTGCCTTCTCACAAAGAACCACATCTGTGAGGGGTCTGCTGCTGTGACACCGGGCTGCCCAGCTCTGCAGGACACACAGCCGGGTCCAGGAGGACTGGGCAATGCCATGCCCAACCCCCAACCCAACTCCTGGCCCCCTCCACGTTCAGGACACGGCCTGCTCACGGTGGCGGGCTTCAGTGACTTCGGGACGCCTAAGTCTCCAGCAGAACCAATGCTGAGTGCCCGTCGGCGTCCGGGTGGGGACGGACGGCCAGCCGGGGGTCCCTCTGGGAGAAGGCCGGGCGCTCTGGAGACTCAGCCCTGCTGTCCTCCCGTGTGAGGGAGACTCAGGCGGGCTCCAGCCAGGCATGGCCGCTCGTCAACACGCAGGTGGACACGGTGACGGCACTGTCCTGGGCACGTCACAGAGTGTGCTGGCCTTGCTGGGTCCCTTCCCAGCCAGCACAATGGAACTGGGGGTGCACACAGGGGACCCCAACTTGGCACCCTGACTGCCTCCTGCAGGCCAGCAGTGGAAACGGAGCACCCCCAGGCCTTCCGAGAACCAGCGGGCCCTGATGAGGTTCCCTGTGGGCTCATCCTGATTTCCCCTTTCTGTTGCTTTCTAGGCCAGCCCCATCCACTTGAGAAATTTAGATTCCTGGGCCAGTGTTGTGGCATAGCAGGTTAAGCCGCCACCTGCAATGCCAGCATTCTACATGGGCACAGGTTCAAGTCCCGGCTGTTCCACTTCAGAGCCAGCTCCCTGCTAATGGCCTGGAAAAAGCTGTGGAAGATGGCCTAAGTGCCTAAGTGCTTGGGCCCTGCACCCATGTGGGAGACCGAGATGAAGCTCCTGGCTGCTGGCTTTGCCCTGGCCCAGTCCCAGCCATTGCGGCCATTTAGGGAGTGAACCAGCAGGTGGAAGATCTCTAACTCTGCCTTGAATTTCAAGTACAGAAAAAATAAAACAAATCTAAGATTTCTGGATCAAAAGGGCTCCGGTGTTGCCTGCACCTGCCAGGGAGGGGAGGACGTCCCCACCCTACTCGTCAAATGGGCTGAGCCCTACATCAGTGTTCTTTGCTGGGATCGCTATGGAGACGAGAGGCCCTGTTCTGAGATCCAAGAGCTGGCCGTGCAGGCTGCTCGGAGGCCACTGAACCCTGCCCGGCCCCTTTACGCCAATTCTCACAGCACGGAAACAACGGGCAGAGGCCCGAGAGCCCCGACAGACTTAGAGGGAGGAACAAAGACCTGCAACCCGCATGGCGGTGACCAAATGTGCACCCAACGTCCCCGGCTGCTGCTAATACGAAGTCTTCACGTTTCAAGACTGCAGTTATCTTATAATGAAAAGAACTAAGGAAGGTCTAAAAGCAAAAGCGGAATTCTGGTTCTCAAAATGAGCCCATCAGGTTGTTTCACAATCAGCCAATCTGAGGGTGAGAGACAGAAGCGGTCTTGGAGGGCTTTGCGACCTGGCTCAGCCAGCTGGAAAACACGGCCACGGCATGCATGCTAACCGAGCCCGCCCACCGCCCTGTGGTCAGTTAGCCCCGCCCTCCTTGCAGAGTGCACAGGACTCCAGAACCCGACACCCCACTGTTCCTGGCTCACGGCTCTGGACCACAGCTGAACTCGGCCCCACACCCGAGCCTGCTTCCCCCAGTGAGACCCCCCCCTCCACTCCCACGCTCCCACCTCTGCCCGCCCTGGCCTCTGCTCTCGGGAATGCCTCTCACCTGCAGGACCCTCCCCACCCCGGCAATGCCCCCCAGGCCTCTGCCAGAGCTGTTGCCTCCATGAATGGTCTCCACACCACGTGGCCAAGCTGCAGCTGTGGGTGTGATCGGGGCATTTTACATGCTGACGCTTACCCCCATCCCTGCCCCCATGAGGCTGTCTCAGGGGCCCCTGCTGCCCTCTCTGTTCTTCCCATCAGCCCCCAGGACACTGGCACTCACCCACGGCGCCCTCACTCGCAGGTGAGTCTGCTTGCCCCACTAACCCACCCTCGATGTGGAAACTCAGAGGAGTCAGGGACCCGCCCACAACCACCCAGCCAGCCGGTGCTGGGCCGGCTCCTGGTCTTGCCCGGCCAAGACCTCCACAGATGATGTGTGCACTCGGCCGGCCCCTCGGTGGGCCGGGCCTGATCCCCGTCGTGCACCCACCCTGAGGAAGGCTTTTCCCGGACTCGCCCCTCCCTCCTAGCCTGACATGGAGGACCCTCAGGACTCCCCATGGTGCTCTCAGATTCCCGGTCTGAAACCATGAGGGCAACGTCCCCCAGGGGGTCTCACGCTCAGCGAGACAGTGTGTCTGTCTCACCTTGCAGCCTGCCGCCGGCCCGGAGCGCACCTCCCACGCCGTCCACGTACACGGGGCCGCTGGCCGGGCCACCCAGGGTGTTCATGTGGGTAGGGATGGGCTCGAAGGTGGGGTCCAGCTCCAGGATCAGCCTGTTGAGCTGCTCGATGGACTGGTCGATGTCCAGGGTCGGGGAGCCTGGGGAGGGGCCTGCACCCAGCTCCTGGCCAGCTCCATTCACGACCCTGTCCCCTGCACTCCTGGGTGTCGGCAGCTGGGAGTCGTGTGCACACAGTCCAGTGCCAGTGCCCCTCTGGGCAGTCACCCGGCTGCTGGCCGTGCGGCTGGGGGAGACCTGGACGCTGGGCTGTGCCTGGATAAGGCCGGGGCTGTCTGCAGTGCCGCGGCCCACGAGCCTGGCCTCCCCGGCGGGCGCAAGGCCATAGTGATGGGCGGCCACCATCTGCTGCTGGCGCACCCAGGTCTGCGTGGAGTAGCCGTCAGGTCCGTAGGCCTGCGTCTGCGCCGACACCGAGGGCTTCCACAGAGGTGGCGGCGGCTGCCTGGGCTCCCGGCCCCCGAACGTCCGCTCCCGCTCGTAGAGGCCGTCCACGCCGAGGCCCAGCTCCGGGGTCAGCGCACACAGCGGCTCCTCGCCCACGTGGCTGCCGAAGCCGTCGGACAGGAGGGAGTTCTGGCTGCTTTTGTGGCAAGGGAAGGGGCCCAGGGGGGCCGGCGGCCCCTCCGAGGAGGACAGGGTGCCCAGGCTGTCCACGCTGTGCAGGTCGTGGTGCGGCATCTCGTCATCCAGGATGTCAGTCTCCTTCAGCGCAGCGTCCCCGTTCACATGGACCTGGGCCGGCACCACCAGCCGCGTCCCGCTGCCCTGGCTGCGCGCGTCGGCCATGTCTTTGAGGGCAGGCCCCGGCTCCTGCAGGCCGAAGCCACGGAGAAGCTGGTCCAACTCTGCCTTCTCCTGGGGGCTCAGGCCCCTCCTGCCGCCTGGGGCCGGCCGCTCCTCTGTCCTATCGGTCCGGACAGAGGCGGTAGAATGGCCCGAGTCACTGCTGACCGACAGTGTGTGCTCGCCGTGGTCTGGGCTGCCGGCAGCTGGTCCCGCCTGGGGGCCGCTGGGGATGCCGGGATCAGAGGTGCTCTTCTTCCTCACCTTGGCATAGAGGCTGCCGTCCACGGGGCCGTGCGTGTGCAGCACTGTGGGGAGGGGAGAGGCGGTCAGCATGGGGCAGGGCACTCGAGGGAGAAGGGGAGGGGTGGTCAGCATGGGACAGGGCACTCGAGGGGGGGAGGGGGTGGTCAGCATGGGGCAGGGCACTTGTGGGGGAGGGGAGAGGCGGTCAGCATGGGGGCAGGGCACTTGTGGGGGAGGGGGAGAAGGGTGGTCAGCGTGGGGACAGACAGGGCACTCGTGGGGGAGGGGGAGGGGGCGGTCAGCGTGGGGCAGGGCACTTGGGGAGGAGAGGCGCGATCAGCGTGGGGCAGGGCACTTGTGGGGGAGGGGGAGAAGGGTGGTCAGCATGGGGACAGACAGGGCACTCGTCGGGGAGGGGGAGAGGTGGTCAGCGTGGGGACAGACAGGGCACTCGAGGGGGAGGGGTGGGGGTGGTCATCATGGGGCATGGCACTTGTGGGGGAGGGGGAGAGGGGTGGTCAGCATAGGGACAGACAGGGCACTCATGGGAGAGGGGGTCAGTGTGGGGACAGACAGGGCACTTGTGGGGGAGGAGAGAGGTGGTCAGTGTGAGGACAGAGCACTTGTGGGGGAGGGCAAGAGGTGGTCAGTGTGGGGACAGAGCACTCACAGGGGGAGAGGTGGTCAGCGTGGGGACAGAGCACTCGTGGAGGAGGGGGAGAGGGTGGTCAGCGTGGGGACAGAGCACTCATGGGGGATGGGGAGAGGTGGTCAGCGTGGGGACAGGGCACTTGTGGGGGAGGGGGAGAGGTGGTCAGCGTGGGGACAGAGCACTCGTGGAGGAGGGGGAGAGGGTGGTCAGCGTGGGGACAGAGCACTCATGGGGGATGGGGAGAGGTGGTCAGCGTGGGGACAGGGCACTTGTGGGGGAGGGGGAGAGGTGGTCAGCGTGGGGACAGAGCACTCGTGGGGGAGGAGAGGGGTGGTCAGCATGGGGACAGACAGGGCACTCGTCGGGGAGGGGGAGAGGTGGTCAGCGTGGGGACAGGGCAGCTGCACGGGGCCCTTGGGAGCAGCACATGGCAGTAGGATGGTAGCTCTGCTGGGTTCCCACGCCCTCCCTCCCTGTCTGTCCTATCCATTCATCAACCCTAGCTAATTCATCTGTAGGTATTAAGTACGTATACATTATCTACATGTACACATGTACCTATCTTCTCTACTCTAAGTACGTATGTACATAGTGTATATCTATGTATATGTATGTATCTAGCCTATCAGTTCTATCAATTCTAACTATGTTTGTATATAAGCATGTATCCATTTATTATCTACATGCACATATGTATCTATCCTATGTATCCTGTCAATTCTATTTATATGTATGCATGTATGTGCATCTATCCGTGTATTTATGTATCTACATGGATGCATACATCTATCTACACATGGTATGTGTGTGCACATTCATCTGTCTACATGTATGAACCTTCATGTTCATGCTCCATGTATATGTATCTAGTTGCATGTCTATCTATGTGTGTATGTATGCATCTCTGTACATGTGCATGTGTGTAATATTGTATGTACACATCTACATGCACGTATCTCTGTGCATGTGCCTATGCATATGTATCTGCATGCATGTATCTTCATGTACACATGTGTCTGTGTAGCTATGTATATGTGCATATGCACATATATCTACATGTATGATGTATAGACATGTATGAGCATGCAGGTGCGTCTATATGCGTGTTTTATCTGTGTGTACATGTGTGTATATACATCTATGCACGTACATGCATATATGTATTATCTGCATTCGTGCACTGTGTGTATCTACATGCATGCATGTATCTATACATATGTATGTATCTGTGTGCATGTGCCTACACGTATTTGTGTGCGCCTATGTACATGTAGTATGTGTCTGCATGCATGTGTACACGCGTATCTATCTCTGTGTATCATCTACCTACCCACCCTCTGCGTTCATCGCAGCAGAGTGAACGCCAGCAGAAAGAACACAAACACCCATCGTCCTCAGGTGCGAATTGTGCCCAACGCTCCTCGCCAACACTGTCCGAGAGAAAAGCTCTGGGACCTCTCCCACTGGGACTCCTGCTGCCGGCCGCTCAGGTCCTCATTACTGTGGACACGAACCCAGCTCAGCGCAACAACCCCCAGCAAACTGCTCTCCCGAGACACACCACGCACCACCCTCCCAAGACCACCCCATCAGCAGCCAGAACACAGCGCAAGGGAAGTGCAAGAGCGGACCCCCCGCCACCTGCTTAGCACAGCATCCTGGGGTCACACAGGGGCCTGATGATGTGTCGGGACCACACACCCCTTCAGGCTGACTCGTGTGGCCGTGGGGAATGACAGGAGAATCCAACTCAGTGCCTTGCTATGGGCAGGAGGAGCTGACCGTCACTGTTATTGATGACAGCGTGGCTGTGGCATCCAGGGACTGGGAGCCCAACACAGAGGGCATGTCCCAGCAGGAGCCTCCTGCATGGGGGGGGGGGGGGGGGCGGAGCTGGCCTCCCCCTCCCCTGCTGCCTGGCCTGTGAAATTGCTGGCATTCCACAACAGTCCAGCTGCCAGAAGGCAGAGCCGCAGCTGTCTGGGGCACGCCTCCCAGCAGGCACGGGACCTGGCCCTGCCCTGAGCAAGGGTCCCAGGCTGCAGACGGAACGACCTGCCATGCTCAGGGTCCAGGCTGCGGGGCAGGGTCCCAGAGGCTCCCCGTGCTGCACCGAGTGCCCCAGGCTTCCACTCTGTTCCAGCTGCGCCAGGAAGTGGGGAAGTCCTGTCAGGACCGGCCCTGGCCAGTCCTGAAGCCTGAGCACCTAAGATAGGGCAAGCGGACACGCCTTTTCAACCCCTTGCTCAGTCCAGCCTCACGACAGACCCCGAGGGGGGCGTTGCTTGTTTGCTACAAGGGCTTGAGGACAATGCAAGCTTTGTGCTCTGCTGCCCCCCTCATGTCCACTGAGGCTGTCAGTGGCCCCGCCCAGGGGGAGGTGGCTGCAAAGTCACATGGCTCTGATCCACAGTGACCCCGGGCCAGGCTTCAGACCCAGCAGACACTGAGAGCACTTTGTGTACCCAGCAAGTTGAACGGGGCACCTGCAAAGGCCCTGTGCACGCCCAGCAGCGGGCGGGGAACCAGGGCCAACTGTGGGGGCTGTGCCAGAGAAGGGCCTCTCACAGCAGCTCCGGCGTCCCAGGGACCCCAGATGCGAATCCCAGCTCGGCTGGACTTGCCCTCGGGGCTCTACTGACCCCTGCGCTCACCCTGGCCTTCACCTTTGGAAGCCATGAGTGGTCCCACACCACAGGGGACCTGACACTGCACCCACAGAGCACGCAACGTCTGAGCAAACGCCCGCTGAAGTCCGCTCCTGTTCGGGACCCTCTGTTGCCAAGCAACAGCAAGCTAACAGGAGACAGGGCTGTCAGTCCTGCTATGGGGCAGATGAGGAGAGGATGTAGGGGGAGGAGGAGGATGGGGAGACACTGAAGAGGGGTCTCTGCTCTGTTAGAAACAGAGTGACCCTACCGCGAGGGAGCATGCCGGGTGGGGGGTCAGAGCCCTGACCCCCGGGCTGCAGTGCCCACTGGGCCACACGGCCAGAGCACCAGTCTGCCATGGCGGCAGCAGGTTTCCCACCACCGAGGCTGCCCTGGTGGCCCCCAGACCCTTCTTCAGTCTGAACTGAAACAAGCAACTCAGTGACCAAAACCCAAATGAGTGGTTGGCGCTGTGGCGTAGCGGGTAAAGCCAATGCCTGCAGTGCGTTATTCTATCTGGGCACAGGTTCAAATCCCAGCTGCTCCACTTCCAACCCAGGTGTGGCCTGGGAAAGCAGTAGAAGATGGCCCAAGTGCTCGGGCCCCTGCACCTGTGTGGGAGGCCTGGAAGATGCTCCTGGCTATTGGCTATGGATTGGCTCAGCTCTAGCAATTGCAGCCATTTGGGGAATGAACTAACTTTGTAACTCTGCCTTTCAAATAAATATATAAATATATAAACCTTTAAAAAATGAATATGAAAGCTACAGGACAATAGTAAGAAACAAATCCAAGACAGAGGGGCCCACACTCATGAACGTCCCAGGAGCATGGATCCTCCCACAGGTACGGGGCTCAGGGAGGCTGCCAGACCCCTGCGTCTGTGATCCTGAGTGGTGCAGGGCGGAGGGGAGCAGAGGGGGGCAGGCCCTCACATTTTCTGCCACAGAGCCACACCGTGCAAGAGGGACTCCCACTCGAGTCGGATGACCGAGAGGTCCTCTTGTCCTTCCGGGTGTTCCTGGTCACAGCTGGATGATCTGGACCCCTGACTCTCCATTTACAAAACGCACTACTTAACCCCTGTCTTTCCGTGACATTCTGAGAACCAGAGCGTGTGTGTGTGTGGGGGGGGGTGCTCAGCCCACGGACTCTGAACAACGGCACCAAAGCCGCTGAACAAGCTGCTCCACCTGGACAGGCTGGCGTCCCCGCCCAGCACGCATCGCCTCATGCCTGCTTGGTGATTCCAAGACCACGAAGGCACAAACCTGCCACGCTCGGCTTGACTCCCCGGACCACCCCGCCCTGCTGGGCCCGTCCACAGCAGGCACCTCCCACTGAGCACACTGACCGTGCCGTCTCTGCTGCCCCACTCCCCATGGCGGCACAGGCTTCCCTGCCCCCTCCGGTGTCCCCAGCAGTGGACACTGAGTACCACAGAGACAAAATGTTCCGGCTTGTTCTCCCACGGCAGAACCTGGGAGCGCCTCTGGAAACATGCTCGCTGCCTTAGCAGGCAAAACAAATAAACAGTCAATCAACAGAAACCAAACACACAAGCAGCCGCCAACGAGGTCTGAAGTCCCCACTCCTGGGCATCCAAACCATCTCTTGCAGACAACACAGCCAGGTCAGGCTGTGCAGGTGAGCCGGGAGGAGGGCTGGCCCTGGTCCCCTCACCTGGCTGGGCTTCAAAGGACTCAGAACAGAAGCAGAGAAGTACCCGGATCACCTGACCTCAGGGCTCTGGAAGCAAGGAGGAAGCAAGCCGTGTCTCAAAGGCCAGTCCACGTGCCCAGGGAGCAGGAAGCAGGAGAGCGAGCCGAGGCATTGGCATTCCCCCGGCCACAGTGCACTCAGAAGCAGCGGACGAGGACGACGCAGGCAGCCTTGGCAAACAGCAGGTGCATAGCCAATGGTCCTGTACCATTCCCCATTTCCCTTTCGCCCACCTGCCACCCATGTAGGGGCTCCTCGTTCTGCTCACCTGAGCGTGTCTACCCTCTCGGTGGTGACCATGAGCGATGCCCAGGGCTACGGCAGCAAAACGCTTTCTGCTGCAGCTTTGCTTCCAAGACCCAGTGCAAAATGCACAGGACAAGAGCAGCAAGAAGAGACAGTAACCAGAATCCTAATGGGGCGTGGGGGCAGGGACGGCACGTGGCAGCCGGCCAGCCTCTCCAGGGAAACCCACGGCCTGCCCAGCCTCAGAGGACGCCTTCCGGCACGGAGACCGCCCAATGATACGGCTCTGCAGGCAAAGGTGAAGCTCAAAGTCACCGTCTGCGACCAGACCAGAGAACTGACGCGCCCACCTATGTCCTAGGCACAGGCTCTGGCTGGGGTCCCCGCCGTCCCGAGGGCCTGGAGGGAGGCGTCTGCAGGGCTGGGAGGCTCAGCTCTGTCTAGGGAGCCGGGGTGCTGTGGAAGCCCCAGGGCCCTGCGGGGCGGGGGTGGGGGAGGAGGTTGGAATTGAGAGGAGACGGGTTCGGGAAGGGTTCGTGGGGTCTCTCACCCACCCCGTCCTCTCGAATGCTAGTCATCCACAGGCACCTGTCCAGGACCCCCGCAGGGACCACACCCCACAGATGCTCACATCAAAGGGCCCGGTGTCCTCCTGTGCACTGAGTCACCTCCAGACGATGTATCAGCCATGTGACATCACAGCCACATAAACTGGTGTCACTCGGCACCGTCCACGGTGACAAGCGTCTGTGCGTGCCTGCACAGGTGCAATTGGGGTCTGAGCATTCTGACCCGCGGCTGGTTGAATCTGGGGTGTGGAGTCTGAGAAGGGGACAATGGGCCACGGTTCAGAGACAGGCTTCAGCTTTCCGGCTGCCAGGGGAGATCTGGCCTGAGCTGCATTCTGCACGTGCAGAAGCCGCTTCTCTGAACGCTGCTGAGCGAGCCCCTCCCTCCTGCACTTGCTGGATAGTAGCGCGAGCGCTGGACCTGCCCATCTGCAGTGTCCACAGCTCGTGGGTCCGGGCTGCACGGTGTGGAGCGGACAGAGGCCTCCCCGGTGCTGGCTGGAACACGCAGGGACACGGTGCCTGGATTTCAGCCCCTGCATGTGGAGGTGTCCATCCCAGCCCTGGAGGGCTGAGCAGGAGAGCACGGGACAGGGCTGTGCGGGCTTTGCAAGGGCAGTCAGCCCCCAGCACTGAGGTTGAAATGGGCAGGTGCAGAGACTCTGGCGGGGTCCCCAGGGCTGCAGGTGCTGCCTGAGCCTTGAGGCTTGAGGGGACAGGGGGTCACCTCGCCCACCCCACGCACAGAAGTCTTCATCGCTTCTCGATGAAACAAGGTTTGCTCTTACTCTGTCACAACAGAGTTCTGCCTCCGTGCTTACGGAAGATTTCCTGGTCTGTGTTGTGTTGTTTTCCACTGCAGAGAACTCCAACCGCTAACCAGTGATGAGCGTGTGCGGCGTCACGGTGCAGCAGGTGACGCTGTCTTTCGGGGTGCCAGGGTCCGAATCCCAGCACCTCTCTTCCGAATCAGCTCCCTAACACACCCTGGGAGCCAGCAGATGACGCCTCACGTGTCTGAGAGCCCCTGCCACCCTTATGCGGGTCCTGGAAGGAGTTGCGGGATCTCGGCTTGGGCCGGGTCCAGCCCTGGCATTCTAGGCATTTAGGGAGTGAACCAGTGGATGGAACCCCCCAAGAAGACGAAAATAAACAAACACAACTGATGCCCACACCGGACCTCAACCTACAAACCCAAAGGCACCGCGGCTCTGGGATGAGATGTGGCCTCGTCCTCTCTCTTGTCAACACTGAGAACCAAGTTGGGAACACACTTCACTGAGAAGGCAGCCTCACTTCTCTCCCTGGGCAGCTCCACCCAGCCACAGCCCGGCTCCTGGTGCAGCTGCAGCTCCAGGGCCCCCAGCAGCCCCGCGAGCCTCGGCCAGAAGGCGGGCAGGACACCGGCAGGTGGCGCACAGAACACCTTGCAAGGCCAGCTGGAGAGGACCCTGGAAAACCCCGCACCAGGGTACACAGCTGAGCTCTGCTCACCCTCCCCAAACATGCAGGCTGCACATTCTCAGAGAAACAAATAACAAGAGCGAGGGCCGGAGCCGCCCTCCCAAGGAGGCCCGCAGCCACAGGGCTGGATTCCAGGCCCTCCCCAGGGCTCCTGGGCGAGGCTCTGGAATGTGCTGGGGTTCCCAGCGGGGCTGTGACAGGCGGTTCCCGCACACAGCCACCGCGCCCCGCCAGCAGCACACACGGCAAATTGGCCAGGGCACCCTGGCGCCTGTGCTGGCCGCCTCCTGACCCTCAGCCACGGCCTAGGCAAACAGGAGGTCCCTGGCCTCCCTCAGATGCCACCCAAGCTGCCAGCTCCAGGGCGGGCCATGCCACATGCCGGACCAACCCTGGACTCCCCCCACCCCCAGGGAGGCCGACCACGAGCCTCCTCCAGCGAGCCTCCTCCAGCTTTGCTCACTGCCCCGCGGCTCCACCCCCTGGCTGCGGCCAGCATCGTCGCCCACCCTCCAAAAGCTTGCGAGTCACACACAGGCACAGAGAGGCTGTGGGCGCCCAGGAGCTACATGCACACACACACGCACACGCACACACACACATCCACACTCGCACACACATGCTCCCCGCCTACCTTCCTTCAGAACACCCAGCAGCTGGTCCCCTCTGCCACTGGGGGACCCCGTTTTTCAGCCGCGCCCTGGGGTGGGGGGCGTGCCGCCTCCCTCCCGGGGCTGTGGACCCTGCTCCTCCAGGCTGTGCACAACGCAAGGCTCTGCAGAGACTCAGGGACTCAATTCCCACAAACAGGCCAGCGCAATGTAAACACGAGGGTGGAGTCTGGTGAATCAGGTTTAGTGAAATTTGAACTCTGGAAGCAGGAGGCGGGGCCAGGGCTCCTGCGGGAGTCCCTGACCCGCTGTGCCTTGCTCTGGAGCCCCCGGCACAGCCAGGAGCCGGCACTGCCTGCACACCTCAGGGACCGCACTTTGCTGGAAACGTTTGCCTCTGGCACGCCCCATGCCTCTGAGCCCCAGGAGCCAGCGCTGGCCGCCTCTGGCCTCCCTGTGCTCCGCTCAGGTGGGCTTCAGCCAGCAGCCCGCCCCTGGGCTTCAGCTGACCACTGTCCATACGCTTTGCTCTTCCCCCATGGCCAGGCAGCGCTGTCCTGATGGCCCCAGGGTCCCCCAGCACAACAGGGACGCTTGTCACTGTCACTGCCAATCAGCTGGGCTGCAGACAGAGGGAAGGGGACGGGACACAGCCCCAGCACAGCACCCAGAACAGCCCCCCCCCCCCCCAGAGGCTCCCGGTGCCCCAGGAGGTGGCGACTCTGCAGGCAGCCCCCACCGAGCCACCCCCCAGGGACCCACGCCAGCAGGGAAGGTAGTGAGTGTGACTCATGGCCTGTATTGTTCCTTCAAGGAATCCTTATCAAGACAGGAGGAAGAGAGATCTGCACAGGGGACCTCATCCAGAGAGGGCCCGCCCACAGGGCAGCACTCCTGAGAGCAGATCTTTGCTTCACAAACCTGTGCGAGAAAAACAGCGGAGGCACCAACGGTGAGCAGGAGCGGCAGATGCACGGACCTACGAGACCTCGCCTGCCCTGCGTGGGGCTGCCACGAGACAGAGCCCCAGGAGTGCAAACCTGTCAGTCACCTTGCAGAGCCCGCCCAACGCCCCGGATGTCGGGGGCGCCCACTGGGTCCCAGCGCTCTGGCTTCCTTCCTCCTGGGAGGCAGGGGAGGCCTGGAGCCTGGGCCTTGGAGACCTGAGGCGAAGCCACACAGAACGATGGGTACCTCGAGGCCATTTCCCGCCATCCCCCGGGTGAGGAAGGTGAGGGGCTACTGACACTGAGGACAGCGCAGCTGGACCCCTTCACCGGAGCCCCCACCCAGCACACTTACCCCGACAACCGCCACCCACTGCGGAGACGACCCCCCCCCATTACGGCTCCGTGCAGAGGGTGGGCATGTCTCTCACCAGGAGGAAGCCACTGGCCTCCTGTCCCCGGCAGCTCCTAAGCCAGGCAACACCAGGATTCCAAGCTTGGCCAACAGCAGCAGCAGGCCAGGAAGGAGACCCTCAGGTCAGGGGCTGAGGCATTCCCGGAAGGCGTTCCCGGTGCCCAGAGCTGGCCGTCACCCCCCACCAGCCTGTCACCAGTGACCACGCACCCATCCCGCTGTTCTGCAAGATCCAAACGCAGAGCCACACACTGGCTGTGGGCCAGTGAACAGGATGCAGCGAGGGTCCGTGTGTCCCACCCTCCACGTGTGACTCCCACCACGCCCAGCTCAGTCACAGTCCCTAGCAGACGGGCGGCAGCCAGAGCCTGGCTCACGTGATAGACACAGAATGACCACTGTCACGGCCGACAGCACGGGAGCCCAGACAGCCTCGGGGCCCACGGCAGCGTCTAACTTCTGGTGGGAATGGCTCCCCTGGGCACCCGGGTTCCTACAAGGCCCAGGCTACATGGGGAGGCCCCTTCAGGCGGCAACCTGTGCACCCCAGATGGTCCCTACCCCCCAGACCCCCTGACGTTCACGCACACTGCTGTGGAAGGCAGCAGAAGATGGCCCATGCGCACGTAGGAGCCGCGGACAGAACCTGGGGTTCCTGTCTCTGGCCTGACTTGCTGGCATTTGAAGAGTGAATCGGTGGATTCGAAGAGCTCTCTGCCTGTCTCCCGCCAGCCTCTCAATAAATAAATAAAATTAACAAGTTTTCCACACTGCCAGTAGACAAGTGTTAGAGCGCCCCCAACACAAGGAAACGGGGGCTATGCCGGGACACTGACCCAGTCCTGTCGCGCTGGGCCACGCTGGGCCGCGTGGGCCTCCTCATCGGCATGGGCCGCTCGGTCAGGGTTTCTGTAATAAGCCTGGCCTGATTCTCCTGAACAAACGCCCTCAAAAGCCACAGAGGGCGCGGCCGCAGGGCCTCTGAGAACACGGGGACCCCTGCCTCAGCACCGCCCACCCAGCCACGAGCTGCGCCTCCTCCCCCCCCCCGTACCCTCCCCCCGCTCCCCCCCCGCACGCACCTTCTCCGTCTGCACTCAGGTTCTCGTAGGAGTCCCAGCGGATCAGCGGGTCTGCGGTGTTGTAGTCCACGGTCACTCCGTGGGCATTGTGCAGATGCTCAGCGCCTGCCGGGGCAAGGGGAAGCATCAGTATCCGAGACGCGCATCACTGCCACCCGCCTGGGCTGGCCCGAGCGCCACTTCTGCGACACAGACCCCGGGTCATTTCAGACAGGACGCAGAGGCACCTCGAGCTTCAGAGAACCGCCTGCACCCAGGCTCCGGGAGCCCCGGCCAACCCCCGCCCAGGGGGCTTCTGGACACCACGGCCCCCACCTGCATCTACAGAGAGCCGGGGGCAGCAGCCGTTTCCCATCCGTCTCAGGGGGGGCCCTGCGGACGGAGCCGCGGCACTGCCCGGACCACAGGGCTGACTTCTTCCCAAATGCGCTCCTGTGACCGACGGGGACTTGTCTGCCCCGAGCCGTCTGCGGCTACACGACCACCAATCCCCTGCACGCAGCGCCGGGACACCACGCCCCTGAGGTCTGACGGCCACAGCGGGCCTCAACGTGTCCTCCCTCCTGTGCTCAAACACTTGATTACAAAACACATGTGGAGGTGAGAAACTCGCACAGCACTCCAGGGTGCCCGTCACACATCAGCCAGTGCCCCCTGTGCCTGCACCCCACACTGCACTCACATCCCACCTTGGCCAGTGCTCACCTGGGCTCACTCCCCACCTTGGCCAGTGCCCCCCTGTGCCTGCACCCCACACTGTACCCACACCCCACCTTGGCCAGTGCTGACCTGGGCTCACTCCCCACCTTGGCCAGTGCCCCCTGTGCCTGCACCCCACACTGTACCCACACCACCCCTTGGCCAGTGCCCCCCCGTGCCTGCACCCCACACTGTGCCCACACCCCACCTTGGCCAGTGCTCACCTGGGCTCACTCCCCACCTTGGCCAGTGCCCCCTGTGCCTGTACCCCACACTGTACCCACACCACCCCTTGGCCAGTGTCCCCCCTGTGCCTGCACCCCCACTGTACCCACCCGAGCCCACACCCCACCTTGGCCAGTGCCCCCCTGTGCCTGCACCCCCACTGTACCCACACCCCACCTTGGCCAGTGCCCCCTGTGCCTGCACCCCCACTGTACCCACCCGAGCCCACACCCCACCTTGGCCAGTGCCCACCTGGGCTCACTCCTCACCTTGGCCAGTGCCCCCCCGTGCCTGCACCCCACACTGTGCCCACACCCCACCTTGGCCAGTGCTCACCTGGGCTCACTCCCCACCTTGGCCAGTGCCCCCCTGTGCCTGCACCCCACACTGTGCCCACACCCCACCTTGGCCAGTGCCCCCTGTGCCTGCACCCCCACTGTACCCACCCGAGCCCACACCCCACCTTGGCCAGTGCCCCCTGTGCCTGCACCCCCACTGTACCCACCCGAGCCCACACCCCACCTTGGCCAGTGCCCCCTGTGCCTGCACCCCCACTGTACCCACCCGAGCCCACACCCCACCTTGGCCAGTGCCCCCTGTGCCTGCACCCCCACTGTACCCACCCGAGCCCACACCCCACCTTGGCCAGTGCCCACCTGTGCCTGCACCCCACACTGTACCCACCCGAGCCCACACCCCACCTTGGCCAGTGCCCCCCTGTGCCTGCACCCCACACTGTACCCACACCTCCCCTTGCCCAGTGCCCCCCTGTGCCTGCACCCACACTGTACCCACCCGAGCCCACACCCCACCTTGGCCAGTGCTGACCTGGACTCACTCCACCCCTTGGCCAATGCCCCCCTGTGCCTGCACCCCACACTGTGCCCACACCCCACCTTGCCCAGTGCCCCCTGTGCCTGCACCCCCACTGTACCCACCCGAGCCCACACCCCACCTTGGCCAGTGCCCCCTGTGCCTGCACCCCCACTGTACCCACCCGAGCCCACACCCCACCTTGGCCAGTGCCCACCTGTGCCTGCACCCCACACTGTGCCCACACCTCCCCTTGCCCAGTGCCCCCCCGTGCCTGCACCCCACACTGTGCCCACACCCCACATTGGCCAGTGCCCCCCTGTGCCTGCACCCCCACTGTACCCACCCGAGCCCACACCCCACCTTGGCCAGTGCCCCCCTGTGCCTGCACCCCCACTGTACCCACCCGAGCCCACACCCCACCTTGGCCAATGCCCCCTGTGCCTGCACCCCACACTGTGCCCACACCCCACCTTGGCCAGTGCCCACCTTGCATTTTCTCAGGCGATGCGGAGAACACCAGCTCCACCTTCCCGTAGTCAGGGAAACGGTCATCTGAGAAGAGAAGCCGCGTGTCAACACCACGGAGCTGCCGGACCCCAGAGCCGGGGCTGACCCTGTCCTCAGTCCCGCCCAGCACGGCACCAAGCCCCGGGCCCAGCGCAAACACGGAAGCAGGGAGAGTGGTCCCGGGCTCGCAGCTCTGTCATTTCCCCTGGATGGAGTCCCCTGCCCCGGGGAGGGGCCGTGACGCAAACAGGTGCGGGAGAGCGCAGGGCCCCCGTGTGCCGCTGGGCCGCCCCTCACCTCTGCAGGCGCCGTCCAGCTCCTCCTTCCCAAACAGGAGCCTGTGGCCCTGCACGGCCCCCGTGTGGAACTGCAGCCGGAAGATGGCATCCCGCGTGGCCGAGCGCTGCTTCCTGTGGTAGCACTTCACCTGGGGAGACAGAGACGCCCGCTGAGCCCAGGCCGGGAGGGGCTCCGCAGGGGAGGAGCGGGCGGTGGGGCAGCTCCTGCTGGGCTGGGACTCCGACCCTGGGGGCTGCAGGGCCACACTGCTGCGGCCACGAGGACTGCACAGGACCACGGCTCCAGGCCCCCAGCCCCATCAACATGCTGTGTGTGGGGGACATGGACAGGGGGCTGCTGGGCCCCACAGGCTGGGGTGGCCGCCGCCTCCCATTCAGTCTCTCCCAGCCTCAGTCCTCTCTGAGCAGCAGGAGCCTCCCCCTGCCACCTGCCAGGTGCCAGGCACAAGCTAGGATGAGAGAGGGACGGTGAGACAGAAACAGGAGAGGGAGAGAGACAAACAGAAAGGCGGACAGAGAAGGAAACAGGAAAACAGAGACAGAGAGGCAGAGACTGAGAGGGAGAGAGAGACAGAGGTGGGCACTGGCAGGGTCGGAATGCGAGCTGGAACCCTCCAGGCCTGGGAGCGAGGAGCCCACTGGGTCCCTGGGGTGCGCTCCGGGCCCCCAGGTGGCCATGCTGATGGGCGCAGTGCAGGCAGCACTGGGGAGGGGTTGGGCGGAGCCCCAGGAGTCCTGTCCCATCTGACACCTGGGGCCTCCCTGCCAGAGTGGGGAGTGGGGATGCTCTCTCTCAGGGGGGCCCAGACTCTGCCCTCAGCTCACACGGTGCACAGCGGGCATGGCACCCCCAGGAGGTGGGCACACAGGTGGTTTCACTGGAAGAGCATAGGGCTGGATGAGTCAGTGAGAAGCCGGGCCAGCAGCACAGGACAATGGTGAGGTCCCACCAGCCAGCAGCCGGGAAGTCATCCAGGGAGGCAGGGCCTGCCCTCGGGAGGCCCTGTTCACCTCTGCCTTGGCTGACAAACACGTGAGACTGGAGCCGTGTCAGACACCTGCAGGGTGTCCCCGCTCTGCCAGGTGAGGGCCTGCGGCTGCAGACCCAGGCCCGCCCCAGGCAGCGAGAACTGGGAGAAAGGGCAGGAGCGCAAACCCTCTCCCAGCTCTGGCCTTGGACACCCTCAGGGCTCCACCAAGGGCCACCCTCCCAGCATTCTTCCAGGATGTTCTAAGCACGTCCCTCCCACCTCTGGGTCCTGGGCCCCAGAGTCACCCCAGCGACCAGGCCACGTAAACGCACACCTGCCCCCACCTGCCTTCTCATGGTGGGCTTGACTGAGGTGTGACCAGGAGAGACCACGGCAAGGACAAGGAAAAGTGGCCTTGACCCAAGCCAGCCTCGTCCCCGAAGTTCACAGTCAGGGGAACCGAAGGTTTGAAAAAGAGCAATGAGGTCTCAGGGAGCTGGCAGCAGGTGGGGCGGCGACCCCGGCCCACCCCTCACAGGCACGGCAGCAAGTCCCAGCCTAACACCAGGAGCAGTCAAGGAGGGCTCCTCAGAGGAGGAGGACCTGTGGGCAGGGCAGGTCCCCAGGGACAGGTGCACATGGGGGCCCCCACGGTGTTCTCCCTCCTGCAGCTCCTCCCCGGGGCCCTGTCCTGTGACCCCAGCTGCAGCCCCACAATCTGGGAGACTGGGAGGGAACCCCAGCCCCTCCACACAACAGGAGGCTGTGTGAGCACCATGGCCCAGGTGGGGCTGCGCTCAGATGTGTGGGGCACAGGTGCCTCCCCAGGTCCAGGACGGTCTTCAGCGCCGCGTCAGCAGTGGAGGAGGAGGGTTCCAGCCCGACCTGTCCCCGGGGTCTGTCCCCGGCTCTGACGGGCCCTTGGGTGCTCTCACAGGCACCGACTCCACCGCCCACCATCTGGAACCTGGGGTTCTCAGCAGCGCCCACCCCCACCAGGACCCTGCCTCGGCCCTCTCCAGTGCCCTCCAGGGGACCCCACCATTACTCAGCACCCACACCCATGCTCCCAGCAGCATGGCCGACAGGAGACCAGTCGCCTAACAGGAAAACGGCCCACACTGCAGAGGTGTGGTCCCAAGGCCTCCCTTGCAGACACAGAGTGACGCCAAGCCTTGCCAGAGCCCAGGGCGTCTGCCGAGGTGTGGAATGTCCCCTGCAGCCGTTCGACCTCAGCACCTGGCTGGCCCGGGTCTCCAGGATGTTTCCAGACTGTGCTGGCCTCCGCCTTCGGGGCCTGGAGTTCCTGCACGGTGAACAGAGCTGGAGCCCTGCTTTCGGCAGCCCGGTCAGGGGGCCGTCACGGGGCCTGCAGTGTGGACCCCCGGGGACCGGCACGGACGTGGCAGGTCCCGGGCAAGTCACAGCCCCTGACTGCACACTGCACGCCACAGCATCGGCCTCTTTGTGTTGTTGGATAAACATGACAGAAGGCCGTGGTTTGGGACTAACCCCACCCCCACCCCCTCTGTCCTGGGTCCCAGCAGAGGAGCCTCAAAATCAAGTCACTGACACTCAGATTCCCAACCAAACACCAAACCAAAGCGAGGCTGTTATCTCACTGTCTGGGACGCCAGGAGAAGCAGAGACGGCCAGGTCTCACGAGCAAGGCTTCCTGTGTGCTAACCCCCGGGGGAACGCACCCTGCGGGCTGGCGTGGTGGCGCAGCCGCGGGAGCCGTGGCTTGTGACGCAGGCATCCCGATCTCACCGCCACGTGAGCCCAGGCCGCTCTGCTTCCGATCCAGCTCCCTGCTAACGCGCCTGGGAAAGACGGCCCAAGTGCCTGGGCCCCTGACACCCACGTGGGAGACCCAGATGGGGCTCCGGGCTCCTGGCTTTGGCTTGGCTGAGACTTGGCTGTGGCGGGCATTTGGGGAGTGAACCAGCAGATGGAAGATCTCTGTCTCTCCCTCTCTCTGATGCTCTGCCTTTCAAAGCAAAAGCCAGAAACGGAGCCTGGTGCTAATGACAGCTATGTTCTCTCCCCAGTCTCTCAGTCCACCCCACGTTGAAATGACCAATCCACATTTAGCGCCCTGCTGGTTGGTAAAACCCAGCACTTCCTCTCTCCACAGTGAAGTGCTGCCCCAGACAGAACCCCAGAACAAATGATCAAGATTTCCGGGTTATGACTGTCCTTGAGCAGCTACAAAGATCAGTGGGCACCGCCCATCAGCAGCCACACGGGCTGTCTGCCACTTCAGAGTCCACGAGAGGGTCTCTGTGCTCACAGGTGTGGCACAGGGAGGAGTAGGGATGGGGGAGGGTCTGCCTGCACCCCTGCACCCTCGGAGTGCAACGAAGTGATTCAGGGATCTTGGCCCCAGCTGACTTCCTAATGGTTGCCCTTGACAGAACTCCGGTTGGGGGTGACTGGGACCCAAGCCCACCGTGAGCCCTTGTGCCCCCGGAGTGCCCTAAGACACAGGCAGGCACGTGGAATTCCCACGCAACAGAGCTACACGTCAGCCCCGGATCTGCTCACAGGCACCGAGACCTGCTGACTGCCAACTCGCCATCAGCAGGACAAGCACCCTGGGCCGCGGGGGGTTGCAGCGAAGGCCACCCCCAGGGACACCCGCCCCCAACACAGCGAGACCAGACCAGGCCTCCTCCGCTGTGCCAGTCACCGCTGGGGGCAGCCCCAATTCACCTGCAAACTTCCCCCAAATTCCCTAAGCAGAGAACGCAGGGCCCTAAAGCAGCCTGTAGCCGAGCCAGCCACACCCACTCACGCCCCGGTGCCTGTCTAAAGTGGGCTGCTGTGACCCTGCCCTCAGGAGCCAGATGGTTCCAGGACAGCGTGGCTCACAGTCACAGGGCCAGCACCAGCCATGACCGCCCCCGGGCTGAGCAGGATTTCAGAGGCCCAGTGCTGGGGCTCCTGACCCAAAGCCTCAGAAGGCTGGGCGAAGGCCGGCTAAGAGTAAATACAGATCCGCGTCGGCTGTGCGAGGTCTGGGGGACTCAGGAGACCGGGAGGGAGGACGAGGACCAGAGAACTTCCCGCAAGGGCACGGGGAGCCCTGGGAGCCCCCGTTCTGGACCGGCTTGTCTCAGAAGCATGGCACCATTTTCGTGGCAGCCGTTGGAGGGAGGTCACAAAGCGGCCACCGTGAAGACGGGATCAGCGGCCACGGGTTTGCCCAGGCAGGGGCAGCAAGATTGAGCAGGCCAGGCAGAAAAGCGTGCTGGGGCCCAGAGGGAGCAAGGCGGGGCCAGGCCTAGGGCAGCCGCTAGCTCTCGGCAGGCCTGCTGCCGGCTGCGTTCCTGAGCCGGGTTACGTAACCGCTCGCCGCTGACCCTGGCCACCGTGCAGGCCCCACCCCTCTGGAGCACAGAGACTCATTCACTGCACCGCCCAGCTCCACAGTGACCACCTGCACGTCACCACCTGGACGGCTGGACATGAGCTCGGCCTGTGCATGGCTCCCTGTCACGTCCAGTGCACCACCACCTTCAGGCCCTGGCTTGGTCACTGCCCACCAGGGAATGCTGGGACAGATGCCCGCAGCCCTGGACCTCGCTGGCACTCGCTCCCAGAAGACATTCAGTCACTGGAGAGAGGTGGCAGAGACTGGGTCGTATCCCTCATCCCCACCCCCCTTGATTCACAGCCGAAGGAGATGGGGCCTTCGCAAAGGGAAACTGTTTCAAAATGAGGCTGTGGGGCGGAAGCCACCGAGTTGCAGCCGGGGTCTCACGGGAAGAGGTCAGGACACGGCACACGTAGGGACGGACGTGTGAGGACTCAGGAGAGAGGCCTCGGGGCGCCCGGCCCTGCCCACACCCTGACCCGAGCCTCGGCCCAGCAAACACAGCAGGCAAGCGCGCTCCTGGCTCCTTCGAGACGGGCAACAGGAGTGCACCTCTCCATGCAAGGGAGAGTCACCCCGCGTGGCAAAGCACCCTGTCCGGCCGCCACCCATGTGACCTCGCTGGGACAGCAGGCGGGCAGTGTGGACACAGGGCGTGGCCCAGGAAGCTCCACACAGGAAGGGGTTCCACCAGGCCAGTGCCTCCACGGGAGACACGCGGGCCTCCGTGGTGCCGACATCTCCAGTGGGTGCCAGGGCGCCCCCAGTTCTTCAGGCCCCTCGGGCTCCTGCTGCCACACTCCGGACACCGCCTGCCCAGATCGTGTCCACCTGACCTGGGGAGCCCCAGGTGCTGTGCAGACGCAGGGCACACGCGTGTCGGAAACACGCACTCCTGACAAGGCCCAAACGGTCGCCACTCAGCACAGGACGAGGAAGGTCCTAGCCGCAGCCAGACGCCGAGCTGGAGGAGGATGCGAGTCGGGAAGCAGCTGGGCACAGGGACTCGCGGTCAGAGGCGGCCCTCCTGTGGTCACTGGGCACCCAGGGGCCTCACCTTCCATCCCAAGGCAGCCCAGCACACAGGACCCCACTTCCCTCAGCTTGGGGGGCACACAGCCGGGCCACGCAGGGACCTCCCCGGGATGAAGGGTGGGTGGGAACAGCCAAGGCTGGGTGCATCCCAAGGCAAACACTCAGCTCCTTCACCCCCTCACGGCCCCACAGGCCGCTCCCCACCCTCCCTGCTCCTGAGCCCACCAGGTGACCAGAGCCAACCACGGCCCCCCAACCACAAGCCACCTGCTCAAGGCTGCGCTCCCTGGCCAAGTTGAACAGGTAACACGTGGTGTCTACTGAGACCAAGCGTGGGCCATGGCACCCACAGGCAAAGGGCGGGCCGGCTGGAGGAGAGAGCACGGGGTGGGGGGCAGGCACACAGTGGGGATGAGGGACCCCCAGTGGCTCCTCAGAGGCAGGAGGCTGTGGCTGCCCAAGGCCCAGCCGCTGTGTGTCTGGGAGGCAAGTGGCCTTGAGAGGCCTCAGGTTCACACTTTGCCCTGCAGGTGGGAGATGAGCAAAGCTGGGCGTCCGCTCACTCCACGCTCACAAACCCTACACATGGTCCTCCCCAGGCATCCATGCCCCACTCAGTTCAGCTTCGTCCCTCCAGGACAAGGCAAGGAGTTTCCTCATGGATTCAGATGTCCAAAGGAGGGTGCCCGACACAGGGAGGCCGCACCCCTCCCTGGTGGACTCTACAGGGCGTGACAGTCCAGGGTGGGTCCCCCCAACATCGTTCCACTCAGAAAACGATGCTGTAAATGCCACTTTTCACCTTTCCCACGGGGTTCCCAGGGGGGCAGGTGTTGTTGCTTTAAGACAGAATCACTAGTTTTTTCTGCTGGGTTTGGACCCCCGGGCGTGCGGGGAGGAGGCCTGGACACTCACCATGACGTCCCCCTTCAGCAGCTGCGCCGGCTCCACTGCGAGACAGATCCTGCCGGGGTTCTCTGGGCCCACGTTGCTTTGGGACACACAAGAAGGTCGCACATCGGGGCCGGGCCACAAACACACGCAGGGCATAGCACCTCCCCAAGAGCCCAGAATCCACCCCCTGCCCACCACCCAACTGAAGCTCCACACAGGGGGCTTCTCCCAGAAGCCTGGGGCCACGACCGGCATGCTGTGACTGAGCCCCAGCCACGGGAGACGGGGTGTAGGGTCCAACGTGAACCCTGCACAAGCCGACGTCAAGCAGGTCGTCTTGAGCGGTGAGAACATTAGCTCTGCACACTGACCCACGCACAAAGGCCAACGGGAGAAGCCCAGGAACCCTCACACCCGCGGGGACATGCGACTACTTCTCCTCTAAAATGCAAGGGACGGGCAGGGCCTGGCCTGGCGGTTAAGCCACCGGTTAGGGTGCCTGTGTCCCACGTCAGAGTGCCTGGTTCCGCCCCGGCTCTGCCTGAGGCCAGCTTCCTGCTGAAGCAGACCACGGGAGGCAGTGGGGACAGCTCAAGGATGGCGTTCTTGCCACACACGAGGGAGACCTGGACGGGGTTCCCGGCGCCCAGCTTGGCCCGGGCCCAGCCCCGGCTGCACAGGCACTTGGTGAGGCCCCGGCACTTACTAGATGGCCGAGGTGTACACGGGCTGCATGGCCTGGTAGAGCTTCAGGAAGGGCCGGCAGGCTGGAAGAGAGCAAGGCGAGGGGAAGCCGTGGCTGGAGACAGTACGGGGGCCGCGCAGGCGAGGAATCAGACGGTACCCGGCCACCAGCAGGCCCCGCCGCGGGCCTGAGGCTCAGGGACCAGCACCCGGGGTCTGACGCGCTCCTACGGGAGCCACAGAAGGCCGTCCTGCAGGCCAGGCCTGGTGCTTCCCAGAGGAAGATGGAGGTGTGGGGCAGTGGGCCAGGCTGTCCCCCAGCCACATGGCAGCCCAGCAAGGCCACAGCAGCCATGAGGAGGAGCCCTGAAGACGAAGCACCTGCTCAGGACTGAGGAGAGGCTGGCCCCGACCCCTCCATGTGCGTCCATCAGGGTCGCTGCGTGGCAGGAGACAGGGTCATGAGAACTGGGACCAGGCCCTCTGCTGCTGTCCCCACACGGCCGACCCCCAGGGCCATGGGCCAGGACGACAGGGGTCCTCATGATGCGCTTCCTGGCCGTCGCTGGTGCTCATGGGGTTCAGCCCACGGCTGGGGAGCCTAGAGGCGGGCCAGGACCCGGGTGCTGCCGCGGGGCACTGGGACGAGAGCCCTGGAGACACTCACCTCCCCCCGCGTCGAAGCTGGGGGTGCCGTGCAGGACCACGCAATGCAGGAAGAGGGGTGAGGCGTTCATCTTCACGGCGCCGGACAGCAGCCCGCTGAGAAACTGCACGTACCTGCAAGGACAGCCGCTCAGGGCCCCCCGCCACGGGCGGGGGTGGGGCTCCGGCCACATCCCACACGCCAGCACCAGGACAGAGCGCAGCAGCCTCCTGGGGTGAGCGCCCACACCCTAAACCCCACGCCAGACACCGTCAGGGCGACCGGGCCCACCTCCAGTCCACTCAAGGTTCCACGTGCCCCGCAGGAGCCCGAAGCAGTGGCTGAGTACTGCACGCCCCTCCTACATCCACCTCCCACGCCACAGAGGCTCTGACCTCCATCTGCTGCCGCGCCGTGGCCCCTCTTCGTGGACCAGCTCTGAGGCTGAGGCTCTACGTGCGGCAGGCCTGGACACCGCCACTTCTCTGAGCTGCAGGGGCAGCCCCCCGCCCACGCAGACTGCACCCGTCTCCCTCGTGCACTTGCTGGCCAAAGGGGAAGCTCCTACACCCGGGGCCCCACGAGGCAGTGCCTGCGCCACGGTGTAGACGGTCTGAGTTCCCCAGACGCTCAGCTCTGGAAGCTCAGGCCCCAGCGTGCCAGTGTAGAAGCGGAGGAAACTTTGAGAGGCATGGCCCAGTAGGAAGTGGAAGGTCACGGGGGCACCACCTCAGCAGGGACTCATGGGGACCCCAGTGCGTTCCCTCAGCGGGTCACGGGCTGGGAGTCTGGAGCAGCAGGGGATGGCTCGAGCATCAGTCCCTGCCACTCTCATCAGGGATGAGGACGCGGCTCCCGGCTCCCGGCATCGCCAGGCTCCATCCTGACAGCTGCAGGCTTTAGGGAAGGGAACCAGCAGACAGGAATCTCTCTCTCCCAGAAATTCATTAGTGAAAATAAAATAAGGCAGGTTATTCCGAGAGCAATCCTGGCCTCGGGGTCCCTCCGGCCTCCTGGTTTAGCCCCGCGCTCTCTGCTGACACGACCCTGCTCACCACGAGCTCACCAGAGCAAACACACGGAGCTCTGCACCTGGGAGCTGAAAAAGTTACAAAGCACTGGGCCTCAGTACTCAGAGTAACACAGTACCCTCGGTACTCACAGCAGCCGCACAGTACTCTCAGTACTCACAGAGCAACACAGTACCCTCGGTACTCACGGCAGCCGCACAGTACTCTCAGTACTCACAGAGTAACACAGTACCCTCAGTACTCACGGCAGCCACACAGTACTCTCGGTACTCACAGAGCAACACAGTACCCTCGGTACTCACGGCAGCCGCACAGTACTCTCGGTACTCACGACACCCACGCAGGACTCTCGGTACTCACAGAGCAACACAGTACCCTCGGTACTCACAGCAGCTGCACAGTACTCTCAGTACTCACAGAGTAACACAGTACCCTCGGTACTCATGGCAGCCACACAGTACTCTCAGTACTCACAGAGTAACACAGTACCCTCGGTACTCATGGCAGCCACACAGTACTCTTAGTACTCACAGAGCAACACAGTACCCTCGGTACTCACGGCAGCCGCACAGTACTCTCGGTACTCACGACACCCACGCAGGACTCTCGGTACTCATGACAGTGGCACAGAATGGACACAGGCTCCGCCTCACGCACCGGCGCCCATGCCTCCGCCCCGCCTTCCTGCACACCCCGCCCCGGCACCTGCCCTGAGCTCCCCGCTGCACTGCTGCACCACACGGCCGCCTCACGTGCACGCCGTGTGCTTTCCTCTCTCCATCAGAGTACTGCAGACTTTGCAAGGGAAAAAATTAAACAGCCAAAACCCCCCAAACACAGCACCTCGGCAAAGCTCTGGCCCCAGGGTGGATCTAACAGGGAGCAGTGGGTGAGTGCGGCCAGCACGAGGCCTCACACCTCCAACGCAGTAACGGGCAACAGGAGGGACCCACCCACATGAAAAAAAATATCTCTCACTTAGACCAGCAACGCACACGCAGTCCAGTCTCATCAACCAAATCCGTACAAGAAGCAAGTGGAACGGAAGGAGATTTGTGGCGAACATCAAGAAAAACAAAACTATAGCCCTGGTTGCAGACCGACCTCCAGGGAAGCGGCAGGAGAGAGCAGATCAGGGCCAGCGCCTGTGACGCCGCCATCCCACATGGCACCAGTTTGCATCCTGGCTAGTCCAGCTCCCTGCTGATGTGCCTGGGAAAGCAGCAGAGGACGGCCCAAGTGCTTGGGCCCCTGCATGCAATGGGAGACCAGGATGGAGCTCCTGGCTCCTGGCTTCAGCCTGACCCAGCCCTGGCCATTGCGGCCATTTGGGGAGTGAACCAGCTGATGGACGATTGCTCTGTCTCTCCTCTCTCTGTAACTCTGCCTTTCAAATAAATAAATCTTAAAAAAAGAAAGGAAGGAAAGAAGGGGAAAAGAAAAGAACAAGGCACAGTTTCCCTCTTCCTGGTGGCAAAATGCTCTCTCCACCTGCAGGTGAGTGGCAGAGCCCCCGGGTCAGCCTGGAGACCCTGCCCCCCCCCCCCAGGTCTGCTGACCCCCAGGGGCGTTTGCTGAGAACCAGGCTCTTGGCCTGTGTGGTGGGAGGAGGCAGGGGAGCGGCTGACGGATTCCTTGGCTCCTTGGAACGAGATAAAGGAGCCACAGGTATCTGCCCCGGGGGCGAGTCACCACTTCCCAGGCAGCCCCTCCCTTCCAGCAGCCCAGGAGGGCCTAGCCTAGCACAGTTCCGCAGGGACCAGCCGGAGCCCCCAGGGAGGAGCCGGAGCTTGCTCTGTGCTCTCCTGCAGGTCCGTGGCCTCTACAGGGAGGGGCCCTCGCAGGGCTCCCTCTGGGTGACCCCCGAGCAGGGCCACATCCCGTGAGGGGTCACAGCCTCTGTCCCAGGCTCTGTCCTGGAGCCCCTATGGCTGTCACAGTCACCCCCATCACGGCGTGGACGAGCAGATGGGCGAGTCCGAGTGCAGGTGGACGAATTCTGTCCCCACCAGCTCCCAATGAAGAGGACGCCATAGCCACTCAGGCCAGAGGGAAGGGAAGGGGGCTGCCCGCTGGCCCCGGGGACTCTGGGAGACTCCAGTCCACAAAGCTGCTCAGTTCTTAGCGTGACCAGTCAGAAAACAACACTGCCAAAGCGAGCTACAGGAATCGAGCACCGGCGTGGCCACGCTGCGCGCACACTCAGCTCTCCAGGCAAATGCACGGGATGTGCAGGAGAAACACCACTTACTTCCTCCCTGGTGCGCCTTCTTCACGAGGAACAACCAAAGTCAAAAGCAGAACGCCGTTCCCAGTCCCCAACAGCCACAGCCGCAACCTCACAAAAGCGGCAAAACTCCTCTCAAACTCCGCTGTCCTTGCTGCCAGAGACGACGGACAGCTGAGCAGGCTGCAGTCAGCACGCGTGAGCCTGGGAGCCTCGCTCAGTGCCCACGAAGAGAGACGCGGGCCACGGGTGGAACAGGAGGAAAAGACCCTGGTCGATGTCGCCAACAGGGATCAGCCTTGGCGTTGAAGGCAGGAATGAATGAATGAATGAACACACGAGCGAGCCCGTCGATGACAGGGCCTGGCTGCACGCCCCCCCCCCTCCCCCCAAGAGCCTCACAGAAAACAAAACCCGAGCAGCAGCACAGCTCAGACGCCGGACACGTCTTCCAGAAGCCCCGTGGTGCCCAGGGCGGCTTCTCTCTTTTCGAGAAGTTACTCCCTCCCGTGCCTCATCCCAAGCTAGAGAGAAAGTTCTGGGGAGAGAAAGGTGGCTTTAAGACGTCAGGACCAAACACAGGGCACTGGCTGCACTCCTGGGCCCTGGCAGCTTCAGATACACGCGGTCATTGTCACGGTCATGGCATTCACAGCCCCTTCGGAAGGCAAAGCCCGGGGCAAGCGCGTGGTACAGCCGGTTAAGCCACCGCCCAACCACCGGCAGCTCATTCTGGAGCAATGGGTCAAGACCAGGCAGCTCCACGGCCGATCCAGCTCCCTGCTATTGGCCTGGGAAGATGGCACAGGAGCCTGGGCCCCCATGTGAGAGACCTGGATGCAGTTCCTGGCTTCCGGCTTCCGTCTGGCTCAGTCCTGGCTATTGCAGCCATTTGAGAAACGAACCAGCAGAGGGAAGATCTGTCTGTCTCTCTCTCTCTGTAACTCTGCCTGTCAAAAGCAAACACCACTTTCTATGCAAAGAGCCCATGGTGACAGGAGCTCTGCCCACAGCTGCTGCCACACCTGAGGCATGTACACGTGGCTACGGCCACAGGCCAGGCACAAGCCGGCTGAGAAACGCGAAGTGGCACAGGTGGGCTCTGCAGGGGGAGCCAACTGGGCAGGCGGCTCGGGTTCCTGAGCACCCCGTGACCTGCACCCGTGAGACAGCTCACGGCATGCAAGGAGGGTGCGGGTTGGTGGCGACCATGACCCCTGTTCTCCGTGGGACACTGCCAGACAGCAGGTGGCCACGGGGTCGGTGGGGACAGCCAGGCCGGGTCCCAAGACACAGCTTGCTGGGGAAGGCTCCCCTCCTGTCTGCATGCTGCAGGCCACGGAGGGGTGAGGACGTGTGGGAGGGGCCCGTGTGGTGCAGGGCGCGGCAGAGGCTGCGGGCCCAAGGAGTGGCCTCCTAAAGGAGGCTCTGGACACCTGCCCCCCAGGTCACCCCAGCATCACATCCAGGAAGAAGCCAGTGATGCTGACTTCCCGTCTTTCGCTTCACCTCAAGGGGGCGCTAAAGGTGCACGGAGGACCTGCCGGTGGTGACCTCAGAAGACCCCTCCTGGGGCCTCCCGGGGTCGCCTGTGAGCCAGGTGCTCAGGTCAGACGTCCAAGCCCAGGAGTGGTTCCCTGTCACTCTCCCAGAGTGCAGAGGCCGAGAGGCAGGCGCTGCAGCCTGGACCCGTTCTTGGAAAGAACGGAGACGTGGACAAGAACAGGAAGAGGAGGGGACAGTCAGGACTTGGGCTGTGTCACTCACCCTTCCAGGACCCGGACGATAAGTTCACCACCCCCCACAGGAGCCACGCCCCCACCTGGCCCCATCAACTTCCTCTTTAATTAATTAAGTTGAAAGTCAGAACTGCAGAGAGAAGCAGAGACGGGGTGAGAGAAACGGTCCATGTGCTGATTCACCCCCACTGGCCTAGGCCCGGCCGAAGCCAGGACCCTGGGACTCGGGCCAGGTCTCCCACGTGGGTGGCGGGGGCTCAAGCACGTGGGCCACCTTCTGCTGCCTTCCCAGACGTGTGAGCAGGGAGCTGGATTGCAAGTGGAGCAGCCGGGACGGGAACCTGAATTCAGGGATGCCTGAACTGCAGGTGCTGGCCCCTCACCCTCCTCCTGACCCCGGCCTCGGCCTCAGAGAGCAGCTAACAGTGCACAAAGTCCCGCCCCTGGGGCTGCGTCAGAGAAGGGGAGGGTGGGAGATGAGAGAGGTGTGCTTCCTGGCTGGGGCGGGGGCGGACGCTCAGCACAGGAGTCAGTGCAGCGACCAACACAGCTTTAGGAGGACACAGCCATGGCCACGGTCACTTCAGCCCAAAGGTGATGGAGCTCGCAGCCTCCCAGCAGCCGGCTGAGGACCGCCCCATAGACAGAAAGGAACCCTGGCACGGTCAGGGCAACCGAGCTCACCAGCGGCTGCGCGTGCAAAGGGCCCCTGTGTCCAGCCCTCGCTGAGCGGCCCGCACGACGGCTCACCCCAGGACACACTGGCCCTCACGTGCTCGGCAGGACACGCTCGGGGCAGGTCACCCCAGGCTTAGATGGAAAAGCCCCACGGCTCCCTCTGGCTCCTGGCATACTTACCGCTTCTGAGAAGGCTGCATCAAAGCTGCCACCTTGTCGTCGTAAAACTTCTTCATGGCAAATCTGTCGAGGGCCTGGTCAGCACTGGGGACGCAGAGAGAGACGGACAGCGTGTCAGCGTGGGGGAACCCGGCCTGTGGCTCCGCGGCACAGGACACGGGTCCTGGGGCCTCCCAGGGCGCCCAGGCCCAAGGCAGGGTCGTCCTTGCTGTGCCCGTGAGCACTGCCTCCCAGCCTGTCTCACTGCATCCCCCTGCAGGCTCTGCCCAGGCCGCCTGCGGGTCTGTTCTCTGGGACACGGGCACCTCGTCTACGGGTGTGACACACACTCGTGCCACACGCTCAGCTCTCAGGGACGAGCTGGCAGAGGCAGGGCTGGTGTCCACACTGTCCACTGCCACCCCGGCCCCCAGACCAGGCGGCCAGCACAAGTGGGCTCTGCGTGAGATGAGTGGTGGACCCAAGTCTGGGGACCACGAGGATGGGGGTGGGGACAATCAGTGCACAGCCACACATCCCACAGGGTGCGCTCTGACGCTCAGTGAGGAGCAGAATGAGTCGACACGTCGTCGGCCCCCCGGCACTACAGGACGATGGCTGTTTCTACAGGGGGTGCAGGAGACCCTCTTCCCTCAACTGAGCTCGCGCGGACCCCAGCTCCACGATGCCTGCACTTGGCTTCCGACAGAACCATCCGGAAACCTCACAGTGGGCACTCGGGGGTTCTCCTGATCTGACGCTGACGTACATCGTGAGTGTGGGTGTGGATATGTTAACAGTCCAGGTTTCTTATGCAACCACTGCCTGGCATAGCTGACGGGGGTTCGTGCCCTCAGGAAGGGTTCCCACAGGGACTGGGTTCACCGGGAAGGGAGGTGGGGACAGGCAGCGCCGGAGTGGACGTTGCAGATGGCCCAGGCACCGTGCACGTCTGCTTAAACGAGGGGCTGAGCTGCTGGCGCCATCGCAAACACAAGCGTCCCGTCCAACTCTGAACACTGACGAACTCGGCAGGCGGGTCTGCCAAAGCGACGAGTCAGCTCGGGTCCACCAGCGAGGGCCTGGCGTGCGTCCCCCAGAAGCGCCTGTTTTACTGAGCGCTGACGGTCACGCCCGGCATGGACAGGTCTGCGGCTGATGGTGTCGGTCCCGGCTCCTCCTCTATCAGCTGTCACTTGGTCGGTGCTGACCCAGAAGGTTCCTCTCCCTGGGTGACCGCCACTGCAGCGTGTGACAAAGGCCTCACAGTGGATACTCCCAAGGGGCGTGGTGGGAATCGTCTGGGACGCGGACACAAGCGTGTGTGCGTCATGGCCAGCTTTTGAGCATGGAATACTCAGAGGCAACGGATATTCTAAGGACAACCTAGAAGCAACACAGCCCCGGGGGCTCCCCTGCAGCCCCTCCCGCAGAGACTGTGGGCAGGGCGGCCCCGAGCACATGGGGGCAGTGGGGTGGCAAGGCCATAGGTTGATGCCTGAAGCCTGCATCCTGGTCCACTCCGCAAACGCCAGGGCAAGGGCGTGGTTCACTGATTCCAGCACAGTCTGCCAGTGGGGCTGGTCCAGGGCCAGCCAGGCTGAACACCAGCCCCTCCACCGCTCCAGGGCCGCGCCAAGCGATGGGGGTGGCTGGGCGCGGCGTCGGGCACACACAGGCTGATTCTCGCCAAAGCGGCTGTGACGTGGCTCAGGGGCCCAGGTTCCCTCCCTGGCCGGCACCAGCTCCCCAGTTTGTTTCTGAGAAAACGCGCGGGAAGTCACAGCCCGCTCCTCGGTGAGGGAGGGACGGGGCCCCTCGGTGACTGTGAATGGGCTTCTCTCCGCTCCGAGGGGGCGGCTCAGGCCTCACAAAGCAGCCATTGAGAGGACGGGGCGGGCGCCAGGGCCGAGCCCACAGAGAACAAACACTCTCTTCTAAGCCGGGTGTCGGCACGAGGGCAGAGCTGCGCTCTGCAATGTGTACCGGGGTGCACAGTGGCCGCCTGGCGCCAGCAAGGTTGCCACGGCGGCTGTGCCCAGCAGGCCTGGCGGAGGGCACCCTGGGGGCAACTCCCAAGTCCCCACGACTTCCTCCTGACTCAGCGAGCAAGCGCCCAGCCCCCCTGAGCCTCAGCCCCACAGCCGTCAGGACCGGGGAAAGGGAAGACGCCGAGGACAGAGGTGTGAGTTGAGTGCTGAGCAGGCGACACTCGGCCCCGCAGGAGCTCCGCCCCTGCCCACAGCCACCCTGACAACCACACGATCACTCCCAATCCTGACAGCGAGCTGAGCTGTCTCCCCACGGGGTCCCAGCATCCACCATGCACAGCCACCCCCCCAGGAAAAGGTCTCTCCCATCAGTGGAAACCCTTGGGGGACAAGGACACAGGTCAGTGTCCAGGAAGGCTCCAGCTGTCCCCCCAGGGAGCCCCGCAGCAGCAAGGGGATCCCCCATCCTACCTGGCCGAGACGTTGGTGAAGTGCATGTAGGACGAGATGACCACTCCTATCCGACCTGTGCCACCCTGCAGGAGACAGGAGAGCTCAGGGTCCCTGGAATCTCAGGACGGAGGTGCAGGACAGAATGGCAGAGTCCGCTGAGGTTGGACCTGTGTCACTCCACATTCCAGAGCTGTCCCGGGAGCCAGCGCAGCCCCCATGGCCTGCAGCGCCCCCAGGTAACAGGGGTGTCTGCAGAAGCCCCAGGGGCAGACGCACACGTCTGCCAATTAGGCCCCAAGAATCTGCAGCCATCAGTGTGACTCAATTACCTGGTGGGACAGGCGTGAGGGCTCTTCCCGGGGACAGCACCGGGCCCTCCCCGCACACAGGGAGCCCAGTCCCGGAGGACAGTCTGGACGAGGAGCCGCCCTAAACCCAGCCACAGGCACACACAGCCCCGTGCTCAAGCCAGCAGCGCCACCCTCAGAGGAAGGGGCAGCTGGACGGCCACCCTCACCAGAGCCAGACCACAGCCTTCCGGAACGTTCTGCCCTGACCACAGCAGCCGTGGACGACCACAGCACACCACCTGCTTGCCCACAACCTGGGAGCCAAGAGCGGTTTCCACGATAAACCCATGAAGAGAAACCACAAAAGAGGAAGATTCCGTGGCCTGAGAAAAGGCTACGAGGTTCACACGTCGGCGTTGGTCCACGAAGTCTGGCCAAGGAACGAGCCGCGCAGGACGGGCACACCTGTGGCGGCTTTCCCGGCTGGCGTCAGCCATGTCCACGGCTCCGGCTGGGAGCACGGAGCAGACACGGAGTTCTCCAGGGAGTGACAGACGGCGGGTTGGCCAGACACGCGGAGACAGCAGGGCGGGCGGCGGAACGCGTCTCCACCGCCCTGAGACTGCCAGCACCCCGCCTTCCTTCCCAGCCACACGGTGCGGAGCCATGAATCAGCCACGGGGGAGCGTGGGAAACCCACAGACGAGCAGACTGAGCAACAGCTCCTCAGCCACTGCTCGAACGAGAAAGCAAGGACGTTCCAGCCTCTCGAGACGAAGCGAGATGGAACCGCAACACACCAACACTTAAGGGACATGGCAGAAGCCGTTCTAAGAGGGAAGTTTATAGCCCCAAATGCCTGCATCAAGAAAGAAAAACCGGCCGGCGCCGCGGCTCACTAGGATAATCCTCCGCCTGCAGAGCTGGCACTCCGGGTTCTAGTCCCAGTCGGGGCGCCGGTTCTGTCCCGGTTGCCCCTCTTCCAGGCCAGCTCTCTGCTGTGGCCCGGGAGTGCAGTGGAGGATGGCCCAAGTGCTTGGGCCCTGCACCCCATGGGAGACCAGGAGGAGCACCTGGCTTCTGAAAGGCACAGCGCCAGCCGTAGCGGCCACTGTGGGGGTGAACCAACGGAAAAAGGAAGACCTCTCTCTCTCTCTCTCTCTCACTGTCTAACTCTGCCTGTCAAAAAAGAAACAAACAAGAATGAAAGTAAGAAAAACCTTGGGGCTGGCACTGTGACATAGTGGGTAAAGCTGCTGCCTGCAATGCCAGTATCCATATGGGCGGCAGTTCGAGTCCCAGCTGCTCCACTTCCCATCCAGCTCTCTGCTATGGCCTGGGAAAGCAGCAGAAGATGGCCCAAGTCCTTGGGGCCTTGCACCCGTGTGAGAGACCCAGAAGAAGCTCCTGGCTCCTGGCTTCAGATCAACGCAGCTCCGGCCATAGCGGCCACCTAGGGAGTGAACCAGCGGATGGGAGACCTCTCTCTCTGTGTCTGTGCTTCCTTCTCTCTTTAACTCTGACCTTCAGATAAATAAATCTTTAAAAAAAAAAAAGAACCTCAAACAACTTACATTATACCTCGAGCAACTAAAAAAAGAATAACCTAGCACCAAGTTAGCCTAAAGAAACAAGTAACAAGGATCAGAGCAGAAATAACAGAGCAGAGACTAGAAAATATCAGCACAATGTAGACTTGTTTAGGAAAAAATTAAACAAGGGGTAGGTGGCCGGCACCGTGGCTCAACAGGCTAATCCTCCGCCTTGCGGCGCTGGCACACCGGGTTCTAGTCCCAGTCGAGGCGCCGGATTCTGTCCCGGTTGCCCCTCTTCCAGGCCAGCCCTCTGCTGTGGCCCGGAGTGCAGAGGAGGATGGCCCAGGTGCTTGGGCCCTGCACCCCATGGGAGACCAGGAGAAGCACCTAGCACCTGGCTCCTGCCATCGGATGAGCGCGGTGCGCCGGCCGCAGCGCGCTGTCCGCGGCGGCCATTGGAGGGTGAACCAACGGCAAAGGAAGACCTTTCTCTCTGTCTCTCTCTCTCACTGTCCACTCTGCCTGTCAAAAAAAAAAAACAAGGGGTAGGCATTTGGCCTGGCAGGGGGCAGCCACGTGCCACACCAGGGTCCTGGGTTCAAATCCCGGCTCAGCCGCTGACCCCAGCTCCCTGCTCATGTACACGCTGGAAGGTGGAAGGTCATGGCTCCAGTACCAGGGGACTCAGATTCTCAGCTCCTGGCTTTGGCCTGGGCCAGCGTGAGCTGTGGTGGACATCTAGGGAGTACCCCAGCAGGCAGAACACAGCTCTGTCTCTCTGCTTTTAAAGTAAATAAGAATTATTTTTTTAAATGCTGGAAGATAAACAAAATCAACAAACCTTAGCTAAACTAGCCAAGATAAAAAGAGAGAAGACTCGAACAAATAAAATCAGACGTGAAGGAGAGCCCAGGTGATACCACAGAGACACAGGGGACCGAGGAGGATCACCAGGAACAATCGCACGACCACGAACCGGATGAGCACGAGGAGACGGGTAAATCCCTGCCCAGACTGCATCCCAGACAGCGAGGCTGAGCAGACCTGCGGGGAGCGAGGAGACGGACGCGGAGGAGCCCAGCCGGAGGACCGAGCACTTAAAGGAGAACCGTGCCGGTGCTTCCAGACCTCCCGAAAGCCTCTGCAAAGCCATCTCCCAGTGGACTCTGATGGCTGAGGTCTCGCGGAAGAGCCCGAGGGCGGCAGCTAAGGCCACACAGGCCACGGTCCTGCCAGACGGCAGCTGGTGGAAGCGGCCGGGGGCGTCCATGCACAAAGCAGGGTGGCCCTGTTTCACCCAGACCTCCTAGCTGAGCTGCACGGATTTTTCCACAAAGTGACTCTTGGTTCTCAGGCTGTGGGAAGGCTCAGGGGCAGGGGTCTCTCAGGGCAAGCAATGCTCTGCTAAACCCCAACAGTCCTGGTCTGACCTTAACACGCGTCACAGAGCCACTGACTGCATAATGTGGACTTGGAAACAAAGGGTGTCGTGGGCATGAAACCCCCAAAGAACCCTTGTCCGTTTCTGGCCAATCAGCATCCAGGGCCCCCCCCCCCCCGCCTGGTACAAACAGGAGAAGGGGGCACAGCAGAACCCCGGCCCGCCCCTCCCGAACAGTTCCTGGCACGCATTCTGCAGCGCAGGCAGATTTCGGCCAAGGTCAGCAGTTTCACCCCCTCGGCGAGGACGACGATGAACTTCTGTTACCGTCCCCGTCAGCAATCTCAGGCTAAAAGGGGGCTTATCTCCCCTGCACATTTTTAAGTGTTTCCAAGTAGGTTTCCGTGACACCAGCACAGTGGGAGCCACAGGCAAAGCACCGTGGGAAAGCCTCAACATGCTCCCGACGCACAGGGAGCCCAGGGCTGCCGGGGGAGGCGGCTGTCCGTGCACCCGACTTCTGCAGCACCTGGGGTGAGTGGCGAGAGGGAAGGCGGGATGGGGGCGCTGCCTCCGAAGCCAGCAGCCCTGGGGCCATGACACACAGCGGCAGCCCTGCCTTTGCCCCGAGGCCGGGTGCCCTGGCCAGCTGGGTTGGAGTGCAGTGACCGGCAGCAGCAGGCCGTGGCGGGGAGACTCCCCAGGCTGAGCCCGAAGCCACAGCTCGTGGAAGCCGACAAGAGCTGTGTTCTCTTCCCACGGCCTCTGCCTCTCACAAGGAAGCAGACATGGCCGGGGGCTCCCTGATTCAACACAACACACAGAACAGCTCCAGCGAACAGGATCTGGCAAATGCTCACAGGAACGCGACACGCTGGACGTGAGAAAGGGGACGGGCCAGAGGGAAGCGAGTGACCCCTGGAGCCCCGAGGACACCTCTCCGAGTGCAGTGACCCCCAGACCCCTCAGCAGCCCCCACGTCCTCTGCAGCAGCCAAGCTGCCTGCAACCCCATGTGCTCCACGGGACGGGAGCGCAGGACCCCGTGCCATGGTTCCTCGTGCAGCTCTGCTCATCTGAGTCTGGAAAAACACTTCCCTGTTGCACAGTCAGCACTTCCCGGATGTTGGGAGGAGCCTAGGAGGGCAGGTGCGGGGCACGCACAGCAGGGGACAGCAGCCCACCCCACCGGCTGCTACCCCTCCCCAGGGACCCCTCCTCACTCCCTCCGTCGGGGCGTCTAGGGGGAGAGCTGTGCTCCTACAGCAAATGTTTTTCGTGGGTCAGGCAGTCAACTCTGAGGAATCAGGGGCGGCACAGGCAGAGGCTAAAAACAAGGCCCTGGCAGCTGAGAACCCGGGACCTCAGAGGAACCAGCCCAGAGGAGGTGGCACCGGCGGCCAGCAGCACCCAGGGGCGAAGCCCACAGGCACCTGCGCCCATGCTGCTGCTGGTGGATGCCAGCGCCACTGAGGCTGCCGGGCGCGGACCCCACAGCTGGCACCAGCTGCCCTGGGGGGGGGCGGCACAGCCCACGCCTCTGCAACAGCGTCCACAGATCAGCGTAACTCAGAGGGCAGACAGCCCTACGCACTGCACCCCCGAAGTGCCTTTCTCTCTGTAACAGCGGGCTCTCCGTGAAGAGCAAACACAGGTGAAGACGAAAGGACTCAGGCCACTAGGTCCCCCGAGAAGCTCCAGAATGCTGGGAGCCTCGGCCCTCACTCCCAAGCCAAACTGCAGCCTCGGGACTCCCCCGGCCACCCTCTGGTTTCCAGGGACAGTGGGAAACCCTGACCACAGAGCCACTTGGAGCTCCTGCCCACGAGACCAGCACCGACCTCCGAATCCCTTCCTCCAGCTGCCGACACCAGGCAGCCCCCAGGGCGTGGGGGCGGGGCTCACCCTGCAGTGGAGGACCGGGCAGCCCCCAGGGCGTGGGGGCGGGGCTCACCCTGCAGTGGAGAACCTGGGCAGTGGAGGACCGGCAGCCCCCAGGGCGTGGGGGCGAGGCTCACCCTGCAGTGGAGGACCGGGCAGTGGAGGACCGGCAGCCCCCAGGGCGTGGGGGCGGGGCTCACCCTGCAGTGGATGACCACCACGTGCTGGGGGTCGCTGTTGAGCCAGGACTCCTGCGCTTTGCAGATGGTGCACATCTTGTCCAGGGGCGGCGCGTGCAGCTCCGGCCATCCCACGTCCATGATCTGCAACGAGACACAGGAGCTCCCTGGAGCCTGCTGCGGCCGCGTCCAGGGAATCTCACCTGGGAGTAGGAGACCTCGCTGCATGGCCCTTTTGTGCAACTTAGGGGCATGGTGGCCAGGCAGCCGTCCTGGAGGCAAACAACAATGTGTCCTGTGCCCACATGGGACAACCTTGTGTCCAGGGTCTACACTACTCCTGGGCAGCTGGGCGGATTTCCCAGGGCAACAGGAAGGCTGGCACCAAAATTCTGCTGGGCCGGAGGGTGGGACACGTGGTTATAGCCCACTCCCCAGGCAGGTGCCCGCTACACACCTGGAGTCAGTTTAGTGTACAGACAAGACCCCACCCCCACCAGGTGACGGGGACACAGCTCCAGGGAACCTAACGTCCACCCCAGCCCTGAAGCCACACTGGCCACAAGGTGGTGTCATCTCGCCTTGCATTTCCTTTTGCTAAGAAGGACAGAACTCTACCTTGGCACAGAAGAGACTAGAAACAGTGCAGCACGATTGGGAATGTCACGAAGCTGCCCGGAAGCAGTCCCACCACGCGGGGTGACCACTGTGACAGATGAGCCCCTGGGTCTCTTGTTCTGGGTGCTTCTACAGAGCTGGGGCTCCATGACGCTCACATTCCACAGGCAACCAGTGCCCCGTCCTGGGTGTCCAGGACCAGAGTGTTTCAGATCGGGGAGTCTGCTGGAGTCTGAAACATCTGCATAGACTTTACCCACTGGGCATCCTTCACTTGAAATCCAAAACCTGAAATGCTCTAAACCTGAAACCTTTTGGGCATCAGAAAGTTCTGAGACCTGCATTTTGAACTCGGCGTTACTGGATTTAGGATGCTCAGCTGTATTTCTTTAGTGTAATGGTTGCAAAACATCCAGCGTACAGGCGTGGGTATTTCACTGCAGGTTGATGTCCCTGATCCAAAATGCTCAGAACCAGAGATGCTGCATATTTCAAACTTTTTCAGATTCTAGAATATCTGTATAGACACCACGAGCCACAGCTAACCGTGTCCTTCATCTGTTTCATACACACCTTACACACACAGCCTGAAAATAATGCTACACAACTTTAACAATTTTATGAATGAAATAGCTTCGTGGTGTAGACATTCTGCTTGTGGCACTGCTAGGGTTCAGAACGTCCCAGAGGTCGGGGCTGGCACTGTGGTGTAGCGGGTTAAGGTGCCACCTGCAGCCAGCATCCCACAGGGGCGCCGGTTCCTGTCCTGGCTGCTCCACTTCCAGTCTAGCTCCTTGCCAATGGCCTGGGAGAAGCAGAGGAGGATGGACCAAGTGTTGGGGCCCCTGAACCCACGTGGGAGACCCAGATGAAGCTCCACTCCTGGCTGTGGTCTGGCCCAGTGCTGCCCGTTGCAGCTATCTGGAGACTGAACCAGCAGCTGGGAGGTCTCTCGAGCTCGTTCTCGCTCACGCGCTCTCTCTCTCTCTCTCTCTCTCTCTCTATCAAATAAATAAATAAATCTTTTTTAAAGAGTCTCAGGTGTTGAACCATCTGGGATTCCGGATGTTCACATTTAAGAATGCTCACCTTGTATTAATTTTGCCCAATGCTACCATGGATGAGACTGAGGGAGGGGCACCTGGGAGCCCTCTTCCATTTTTCAAGGCTTCTATGAAGCTATAATTAAAGTAAATAACGAGTGGACGGTAACAGCTCCCGACACCGCTTGCCAAGTCCCCGTCCGCGAAGACCTGCACCAGAGCACTCTGTGGCTGGGGAGCAGGCTTCGCTTACTGCACACGACCCAGACCACAAGGAAACGCGGTCCATACCTTTGGGTTGAGCTTTGCAAGGTCGTACCTCTTCTCCGACAGGTTTAACACCTGTGGGGCGGGAGAGAAAGCGTTCAGACAAACCGCTGGCCCAGAGGGGAAAGGGAACGCTGCGCTTGACACGCTTCTGTCTGGCACTCTGCGGACCACAGTGGGGGCGGCGGGACGACCCTCACACGCACTCCACACAGCGCCCTCCTCCACTGGGATTAACACAGCAACGTTACCAAGGCTCCATTTAATCTAACGGCTGCAAAATATTCACCCAAGGGCCCGCGTTGTGACACAGCGGTGGGGGCTGCACTGTGACCCCGCCACCCCACACTGGAGTGCTGGTTTGAGCCCTGGCTGCTCCACTGGCACTCCGGCTCCTTGCTAACGCACCTGGGGAGGAGCCGATGATGGTCCCAGTACGTGGGCCCCCGCCACCCACGTGGGAGGACCTGGATGGGGTTCCTGGCTCCTGGCTCCACCTCAGCCTGGCCCAACCTTGCTTATTGCAGCCATATGGACAGTGAACCGGCTGATGGAAGACATCTCCCTCCCTCCCTCCCTTTCCCCACCCCATCTATCAAGTGATGAATCTTTGTAAAATATTCAAACAGAGAGCACTAGGACACTGCACAAGTAAAAGGTACGTTGATTTTGGTACAAAAGTTCTGAAATCCATGCAAACGCAAGGCCTGAACAATGTCCTCAGAAAACGCATTCAGGAAACAACTGCACAGATTTAAAAAACTTCATACCAAAGTAAATTCTTCTAATTCTAGTTTCCATGAACTTTCTGAAGACCTGGGGGAAGCAGAGAGCAAGGAGCGGGGCCTGCCCTGGCCACCCCCAGTCGCACGTAGGGACCCTGACTCAGCAGGCACAGCTCTGGTGCCCACCCCAGCGGCCTCCTGGACCTGCTCAGAGTGTCCCCGGCCCGCCCTGCCAGAGTCCGAGACGCAGCTGCCGCCCTGGCAGGGCCCAGGACGCTCCCCTAGCAGGAGAGGCAGCGCCCAGAGCCCTCCGTAAGTGGTGTGTGTTCAAGGCCGGCTTGACCATCTGTGACTGTCAGATGTCCAGAGAGACAGACCAGCCAGCCTGAGAGCCGTCCTGCCGGGTCTGGGTGAGACACACATGCGGCTCTCTCCCAGGTTCCCAAAGCTCCCGCCCCCAAACCCATAAAAGACCCTGTGTGGTGACAGAGGGAGCTGTCCCCAGACCCAGTGGGTGCCATCCCAGGCCCCAGGCCCTCTGGGTGGTCTCTGGGGTAGGCAGCCAGGGAGCGGGCTGACAGGAGCGGATCCTGCCAAGGGGCCCAGCTCCGCCGCTAAAGGAAGAAGCCCCCAAGGGAGGGAGCCCCATGAGAGGGGGGGCACTCCCTATCCTCCATGGTCACAGAGGACTGGCTTCAGGGCAGGAGCAGGTGCGTGGGGCAGGGGGCCCGGAGGAGCCCAAGTCCGAAGGAGCTCCACCCCCACCTCCACAGCCCCAGCCCAGTCCTGGGAGAGACTGATAAGGCCGACAATGGCCTCCTTGTTGGCTCAGGGCTGCAGATAAGGGGGAAGGAGGAACGGAGAGGGTGCCAGCAGGGAGCAAGAAGAGACTGGAGCGCTGGCACGCTGGCACGAAGAAAGTGATGATCAAAGGAGGGAGACCCATGAGAGGCTCCCCCTCCAAGGCCAACCCAGCTACCACCTGGCCGGGCAGCCCCTGGTTTCTTGGCCACCCCACGCTTTGTCTTGCCCATTCAAGCAGGGTCAGTTTGCTATTTGGTACCAGGGCTGCTGTGGGGGACCAGTAGGGGGTGGCTTGTGTAGGGGGCTGCGGGGTGGAGGCGGGGCCCTCGGCTGTGGGGTACAGCTTGGCCACGAGGGGCCTGCCCGTGTCCGGCCGTCACGCCTGGCCCCCTGGCTGGTGTAGGGGCTGCGGGGTGGAGGTGGGGCCGTTGGCTGTGGGGTACAGCTCGGCCACGAGGGGCCCGCCCATGTCTGGCCATCACACCCAGCCCCCCAGCTGGTGTAGGGGCTGCGGGGTGGAGGCAGGGCACTTGGGGCTGCCCGTGTCCGGCCATCACACCCAGCCCCCTTCGCTCACCAGGTAGTTGTCGCCGTGCTTGGACTTGAGCATCCGCGTGACCTCCTGCAGGTGGCGCAGGTAGGACTCCTCGCAGCCACCAGCGGGGAATGACACGGCGATGATGCGCTCCGTGATGTAGGTGAGGTCCAGCTCATGCCCGTCCTCCATGGTGGGGCTCAGGGCCGAGGGCCTGCGAGGGAGAGGCCGCCAAGTCAGCCAGCAGGACAGGAGGGCCGGGACAGGGCAGGGCACAGCCGCTGACCCTCACGGGTCTCACGCCAGGCGACCTGGCCGCACTTCTCCAGGAGGGTGCGGATCCAGCCGGGCACGACCGGGCGCTGCCAGCTGCCAGCAGAGTGAGCAGGGAGGGAGGCTCTGCAGCAGTGACACGGGGCTTCGGTACGCTGGGCCCCGGGCACAGCAAGGGCAGGCCTGGCCCCTGTGGCCCCAGCACGGGGAGGGGCGGCTCAGAGGCTGGGATTCCCGGGGAGGGCGATCCTCACCCGTGCCAAGCATCGGAGTCAGCATGAGGCGTCCGGAAAGCAGAGGCCAAGGCTGTGCAGAACAGCAAGCAGATCCTCCGGGCTGGGTGCAGCGGGGTAGGCGTGGGGGGTCACAGGGAGCCTTCGGGTGCTGGGGGGGGGCCGCGATGGGGAGAAGGGCGGGGGCTCCACACTTTAGGGCTTTGTGGCCTCTGCTGGGCCACACCAGGCCAAACCCCTGCACCCAGGACACAGGTGCCCAAGCAGGTGTCCAGGTGTGAGATGCACACACAGGAAGGGGCGGGGCAGGAACAGCTGAGTCCCGCCCAGCCGGCAGGACTGGAGGATGGGGTGAGGCTGGCTGAGACCTGGAGCCCTGGGGGACGGCTCCGCAGCTTCTCCCCAGTCACTGGTGCCCTCAGGAAGGCCTTGAGGGCCCTGGAGAGGGAGGCCTGGGGAATGGGAAGGGGTCCAGGGAAGCCCAACAGGAGGCCCAGGAGGTGAGGAGGGGCCGGGAGGTGTGCAGGAGGTGCTTCCTGCGCATGGAGGTGAGCCACCGGCTGCGACTTCCTTTTCACTCATCCTATCGTGTGTGTGTGAGTGTGTGTGTGTCTGCATGTGTGTGAGTGTGTGTCTACATGTGTGTGGGCACATGTGTGTGGTCTTGTGTGTGGTCTGTGTGTGTGCATGGTCTGCGTGTGCGTGCACGTGTGCATGGTCTGCGTGTGTGCATGGTCTGTGTGTGTGTCTCCATGTGTGTGTATGCGTGTGTATGTGGGTGCGTGTGCATGCTGTGTGTGTGCATGGCCTACGTGTGTGTGTGTGCACATGTGTGTCCTCTGTTTGTTCATTTTGGAAAAATCTGAAACCTAACAGTTTACCAAACATCCACGCATCCATCACCTAACTGCAGTATTCCCAGCACACGGCCACGCCATCCTGTCAGGGACCCCGTGACCTCCTCCTCCCCCGTGACCTCCAGAGGCAACCCCAGGCTCTGGTGTTTCATTCAGAAATCCTGGGGTCAGGTCTCCACTGCAGGCACCCACATCCAAGGCCGAGAGCCTGGCTGGAGTCCGGGCTCCGCTTCTGATCCACTTCCTGCTAAGACCACCGGGAGGCAGCAGGTGACAGCCCAGGACCCCAGGTGGGAGGCCTGGGTGCAGTTCTGGGCTCCCGGCTTCGGCCTGGCCCAGCGCTGGCTGCTGTGGCATTTGGGGAGGAATCCCTAGAAGGGAGTTCTCCCTCCGTCCGCCTTTCAAGTAAAGTAAAATTTTTATCACACTTGAAAAAGAAATAACAGCAACACCCAGTAATCCGAAAGCTGGGTATTTTTTGAGAGTTGATTTGTTCAAATAAGGATCTGAGCAGTTCCCAAATTATTTTTTCTTTACTTTCATCATCAGACACAGATGCAAAAGAATTTTAATTACTCTTTTAAAAAGATTTTATTTATTTGAAAGACAGAGTTACAGAGAGAGCCAGAGCAAGAGAGAGAGAGCAAGAGAGAGAGCAAGAGAGAGAGCAAGAGAGAGAGAGAGAGAGAGAGAGAGAGAGAGAGAGGTCTTCCATCTGCTGGTTCATTCCCCAAATGACCGCAATGGCCAGAGCTGAGCTGATCCAAAGCCAGGAGCTGGGAGCTTCTTCCGGGTCTCCCATGCGGGTGCAGGGGCCCAAGGACTTGGGCATCTTCTACTGCTCAGAAGAGGAACAGCCGGGACTTGAACCAGTGCCCATATGGGATGCTGGCGCTGCAGGCTGGGGCTTTAACCCACTGAGCCACAGCGCCAGCCCCTTAATTACTTTTTAAAAATGAAATCTGGGGCTGGTGCTGTGGCGTAGCGGGTAAAGCTGCCATGTACAGAGCTGTCATGACACATGGGCACTAGTTCAAATCCACGCTGCTCCTCTTCCAATCCAGCTTCCTGCTAATGGCCTGGGAAAAGCAGTGAAAGACGACCTAAGAGCTTGAATCACTGCTGCCCACGTGGGAGACACGGGTGAGGCTCCTGGATTCTGCCCAGCTCAGCTCATAGCCCATCACGGCTACCTGGGGAGTGAACCATCAGGTGTAAGATCTCTCTCTCTCTCTTTCTCTAATAAATAAATATTTTTAAAAGAGCCCTACAAGAAGAATGAACTCTAATTAGCTCAGTTCCAGTGTAGATCTTCACAAATCTTGTAAAAAAGTGTCAATAAAAATGTCAAAAAATCAGAACTAAAAAAAAAAAACCCATCTTCGGAAGACTGATGTGAAGTAATGATAACGTGGCCCCTCGGCCATCCCAGGATCTGGCCGTGGGTCTCCAGCCTCTGGCACCTGCTGTGACGGAGCTGCCCCTCTGCCACCATGGCTGTGGGACCTCTGCAGATCACCTGCACGATCGGCCCCAGCACCACAGCACTCAGAAAACGGGTGCAAGCCCCCACGCGTCGCCTCCGAGTACCGTTTTCAAGTTCCCCGTGGGACTCGGCCCACTGTCCTCCAGACACACCGGACACTCACCGCAACAGCTGGTCACCGGAGAGAGCAGCGCACGGCGCGGAGTTCCGGGGGGCCTGCAATTGCAGAAGACACAGGTCACCTGCACGTCTCCTCCCCACACAATGTCCCCGGCTCATCATGAATAGTGAGCCAATCACTGTCACCACTGGGCTCCGAAACACCAGGGTACTTCAGGTCACCACGGGACATGGCCCCACGGGCCAGCAGCAGGACGGGGCTTCCACGGGGCACCACGTGCAAGGCCGACACGGGACACGTGCACGGCGCTGCTCTCTCACTGATGTGTGCCCTCTGGGAATCTCAGTCCTACCGACTGCTCTAGGACCCCGTCCAGCAGGCAGAGCAGCCTCGGCCGCAGTCAGCCCTCGGCTCGCACAGGCTCTGCACCCAAGGATTCAGTCCCCGGGGATGGAAGACGCTCGGGAAAGCACTAGGCTGTGGCTGACACGAACCCTGCCGCCGGGTCTGGGATGGCTGTGCCTCTACCAGACAGGCCCCACCCTTCCCACAGCACCACCACTGGGAGGGGTAGGCCACGGGGAGGACGTGTGGGCTGCAGGCAGCGACGACGACACCACAGAAGGGATCTGAGCATGCGCGGCGCTTGGTGTCTGTGGGGGTCTCAGAACCAGCCCCTGTAGAGACAAAACTCTCATTGTACTTGTGTGTGTGCACATGTGTGTGTGTGCATACGGTATGTGTGCTTGCACATGTGTGTGCACACGAGGGTCTGAGTGTGCATGTGTGTCACCTGTGTGTGCCTATGGATGTGTGTACATGTGCTTGTGAGTGCCTTTGTGTGCACACGTGTGCCTGGATGTGTGTGTGCACACGGGTGTGTGTGCCTTCACATGTGTGTGCACATGAGGGTCTGAGTGTGCGCGTGTGCATGGACACGTGTATGCACTTGTGTGTACATCTGGTGTGTGTGCACATGGGTGTGGTTATGGTCCCCGTCACACACCAAGCGATGCACACACACTTTCAGAGATGCACCCGCCATCAGAAGTGAGGAAGTCATGCTTAGAGAGCGGAAAGGTCTCACAGAGCTGCCGGGGTGGGCAGCAGCCCTCACGCGCCCTTCCCAGCACCCGATGCCCGTCCTGGCCCACGTCAGGTGACCAGGTGACACCGTGTGCAGGCGCCCAGGGCCTTCCTCGGGGCAGAGCCCTCAGAACGGCCATCTGCTCCCCGACTGTTACTGACTGGCCTTGGACCCCTGACAGATGGACACCCAGGGCCCCTCAAGCAGGTGCTGCTCACCTGGGCTCCTCGGTGCGAAAGGACAGAAAATAAACTCTGGGAGGAGCTCAGGGGACGATGAGGCCGCCGTGAACACGCAAGGCCTTCCACTAGCTCCAGAACCACAGAGAAACCCACCAGGCCTCCAGCGAGGCAGGACCCTGACGCCACAGACGCCACCCGGAGCCGCAAATCCACGGAGAAACCTGTACCTAGGAACAGGGAATCCATGGGGAACCCCCCCACCAGGAATGGGGAAACCATGGAGAAAACCACCCCCAGAAACTGGAAACCAAGGAGAAAACTCACCCTGCCCCACCCTGCCCCACCCCGCCCCACCCCGCCCCACCCTACCCCACCCCACCCTGCCCCAGGAAGTGGAAAAATGTAGAGAAACCCACCTAAGGGACAGGAATTCATGGAGAAACCCACCCCCCCAGGTACAGGAAAACAACAGAGAAGCCCACCCCACCCCCAGGCCCTACGGAGGCAGGACCAGGGTGCCCGCTCTTTCTTCCCCAGCAGGGTGTCAGGGGCTGGGGCTGGGGGCCAGACAGCCACATCCATGGGTCAACCCACCCCCACCTGGGGTCCTCACCCCAGGGAAGCCCCTGGCCACTCCTCCCCTTGGTCCTTCCCTGTGCAGAGGACAATTCAGGGCCGGCCTCTCAGAGCCAGCCGGGGACTCGGTGAGATCATCCGGCCTGGGGAGTGCTGCAGCCTGCGCGTGCTGCCCCTCCCTGCTCAGCCCAGCCTGCAGGCCCCTGAGGCTGCAGGGGCTCCACGCTGGCCCCAACGGCCTTGAAGCTGGGCCCAGAGTGGGCACAGCCCACATGAAAGAACTCCCAATGAAATTCGTTCTTTGTTCCTTATTCGAACATCACAGATAACAATTTCAGAAACTGTTCTGAAAGCACTGGTGGAGGGGCCAGCACTACGGCATTGTGGGTAAAGCCACCACCTGTGACGCCAGTTCAAGACCCAGCTGCTCCACTTCCGATCCAGCTCCCTACTAATGCACCTGGGAAAGCAGAAGACGGCCCAAGTGCTTAGGGCCCTGCACCCACAGCCTGGCCCAGCCCTGGCCACTGCAGCCATCTGGGGAGTGAACTAGCAGATGGAAGACAGATCTCTCTCTCTCTCTCAAGTCTTCCTGTCAAACACATAAAGAATTCTTAGGGCCCAGCATTGCAGCATAATGGGCAAAGCCCCCACCTGCGATGCTGGCATCCTGTATGGGCACTGGTTCAAGTCTCAGCTGCTCCACTTCTGACTCAGCTCCCCGCTAATGTGCCTAGAAAGCAGTGGAGGATGGCCCAAGAGATTGGGCCCCTGCACCCATGTGGGAGACCTGGATGAAGCTCCTTGTTCCTGGTTTCCGCCTGGCCAAACCAGCCATTGCAGCCACTTGGGGAGTGAACCAGAGGATGGACGAACTCTCTCTCACTCACTCTCTCTCCCTCCCTTTCGCCCTCCCTCTCTCTCTCTCTCTCTTCCCATCAAATACATGAAGAATTCTTAGAAAGGAGGCAGGCAGCCAGGCGCTGATGGGACGTGAACTGTGTCTACACCGCAGAGGATGCTGGTCAGTGTGTGAGGACAGCCGGGGGGTAAGGCGCGTGTGGCTCAGCTGTGTGAAGGACAGAACCTGCAGACGTGACCGGAGACGGATGAGGCTGGCTCCCAAGGAGCGCCGAAGTCACAGCCCAGAGCAGACACAGCCCGGCGTGCGGCAGTGAGTGAGGGCGGTGCGCCACAGGAAGCTGTGCAGCTGTGCACACGCCCACGTGCACGAACACGGCAGGAAACAGGGCTGGCCGAGGCCACGCTGCCACACGCAGCCACACACGTGGCCAGCCACAGCCAGCCGAGGAGTGGTCGGCTTCTGCCTTGCACCATTACAGGCTGTTCTGATTTTTCTTCTCTCTACCAAGCACACCGATGAGTCCAGTGCCCAGTGAGGCCTCCAGGCCTCTCCTCACCGCCCTCTGTCCTCCTCAGACCCCCTCCCAGCAAGATGGACAGCACCACAGCTGGGGCTCAGGGGCTGGGGGCTAGAGAGCTCCTGGCCCATCCGCACACCCTCAAAGGCCAGTCCCGGCCAGCGCGGAGGACACATGGGTGTGGGAGGCTGAGTACAGCCTGGGCCCGCTGCTCAGGGCCACCCTGGCCCCCACCCCTGCCGCCTTCCTCCCAGGCCCAGCCTGACCCCCACGGGTGGTTTCCAGTGGCTTCTCCCTTAGGACCCAGCCCCAGCCCCAGCCCCAGCCCCGGCCATGCATCAAAATCCCTGAACCCACCATTTTCAGAGCTGAGTGACTGCAACCATTACAGTGTGGGAGAATCAGGGCCTCGTTCCACCGCTGTGAACAAACGAATGAACGAACCTGGAGGTCAGCCCTGGAGCCACACTGCGCCTGGGCTCCAGCACAGCCCTGAACTCCAGTTTTCCCATCTGTAAAATGGGCGGCTGAGGGGCTCGGGGAACCCACACGAGTGGCTCCCAAGGGCCGGGCGGTAAGTGCAGAACACGGAATTTTAGGTCCGACCCAGATTCGATCCGGCACCCACGGCAGGGTGCTCCCAGCAGACGCCCTGTGCGGTAACTGCCCCAGCCCGCACGCACATCCTCCATCCCCTCCATCTGACCGGGGCGGCTCCTCTCCCTTCCAGAACCACAGGCGGCCTGAGCATGCCCTTGGTGCTCCTGGGTCTCTGGCAAACCCATCCTGCTCTGATGCCAGACCCCACGCCGGATCAGACACGTCCAGCCGCTCGCTCTGCAGGGGCAGCCAGGACCCAACACCACCAGAACTCGGGCATCAGGGAACCAGGTGGGGCCCTCGGGCTCTGCCCTGATGAGCAGTCAGCGGATGAAAGGGTTCTGGGCTCACGGGTCCTGTCGAGTGGGTCTGCCACCAGAGCGGGTTTAGCACTCCCTCCCAGGCGCCCCTCCTGCCACGGCCGCCCCACGGGACCTCGGCCAAGTCCCCAGCACCACGAGGAGATCACCAATGTGGCCATCTGACCTCAGGCTTTGCAGCTTTGAGAGCCAGGAGCTAAACAGACCCCTGTCCTTCAGGAATGGCCAGACTGGGCTTTTACATCACAGCCACAGAAAAACGCACAGAGACGCCCGCTGACCCCATTTCTTCAGGCTCGCCACGCTCCAGGACTCAGAACCTGCTCATCACTGTATGACAAACTGCGCCATCACATAACAGAACACACACGCGCTGGGAGAGCTCCCTGGCACGGCCCGACCTCTCCCAGTGCACATCACCCCGCGATCACGGGCACACAGAAAACGCGTGACTGTGAAATGCTGGCGCCAGCACGGCAGGGTGGGGCGGGGGAGGGTCTCAGGACGCACAGACACCGACATGGCCGAGGAGACCCCAGGCCCGCCCCTGGGCCACACACCGAAGCGCTGAGTAGGCAGACGCACAGACGCATCTCCCCCAACGCCCTCTGGGTCAATGCAGCACTGAGCGCTCAGAGCCTCACCCCCTGCCAATTCCTTCCATCGAGACTCTCACGATGCCAGGTGCAAGCCGCCAGGAAACTGCGCTGGCTAACACCCCCGCGAGCCCCAGCACCGGAGCAGGTGAGACGTGCGGCCGTGCCGGGTGCCAGCCCGCAGCTGCTCACGTGGGGTTCAGACACATGGGCTTCCCGCAGAAGCCTGTGGTTCCCCTCCAACCCCACACGACCCAAAGGAACGTCTCCTGAACCGCCAGGAAGGGGAACAAGGCCGCCCCCACACAGCCACCCACACCTGCGGTGACAGCCACAGCGTCCAGGGGCCACTGCCAAGGTCGCAGGCTCACCTGCAGCGCCAGCCCAGACCAGCGGATCCTCCGCGCACCTCCACCTGGAGGTCCAGGCCCCAGCAACCCCCTGCAGGGCACACAGCACGTCCAAGGCGGGCAGCTCGCTGGCAGCCCCACGCCCCCCACAAGCCGGCACCTGAGGCTCTGGTGTCGTGCAGTCACCCAGGCAGCCCGCAGCTGCTCCACGGAGCCCTGCGCTCCCTTCAGTCCATAGCCCCAAGCCACTCGCGGTGCGAGAGGGGGCAAAGAGGCATGGCCGACTCACCACGCCCGAGCCAGCCCCAACCTCTGCCGGGCCCTGGATTCCCCACTCGCTCGGGGGTGACACCTGGAGCTGACGGAGGCTGACAGGCCTCATGCCACGTGGAAACGGACGGCAGGTGACGGACGTGACGTCGCTGAACGGCTTGACCTGAAGGAACGCCCACACCGATGATGGCGCAGACCTGGGCCCGTGGACCCAGGACGGGCATCAGGCTCCAGCGTGGCCAGGAAGGGGACTTGGGGGCTCCCCGGAGACGCAGGTCCTACCCTGGTGCCGCAGGCCCGGGAGATCCTCCCGCCACGGAGCCACCCTCTCTCTCTCGGAGCCCAGACCCGGCTGGCAGGGCCCGGCCCCCGGCGAGCAGCGTTCCACGAGGCAGCCGCACAGGGCTCCCTTTGTCCTCTTCTGCTCTCCAGGTGGAAACTGCCGGCTGCAAAGTCTCCCGCCTGGCCTGTGCCAGCCCACACCGCCCTCACCTGTGCCCCTGCTGGCACAGGATTATCGTGGCTTTCAGTTTCCGCAGGTGCTGAGAGCAGAGGGGAGGAGGGGCCGGCACCGCCGGAATCTGGGGTTAAGGTTAAAGCTACGAGAGAGAGGCGAGGCTGCAGCACCGGCCGGGCCCGGCTTCGCGCCCTGCACGGGAGCTCCCTCTGCGGCAGCCACGGCGCGTCCTGGCCACTGTGCACCTGCAGCCGTGGGAAAGGTCCCCCACCCACCTCGGCTTCGTGCACCTCCTCGCCTCATGGGGGTTAGGGACCCAAGCACAGCGGCCGGGGCCCTTGTTCTCCCACGTGATGCTGCCATGGCATCCCTCCATGCACCCTGGTGCAGCACCACAGCCCACCCTGCCAGGCCAGCAGGGTGGCCGGGGGACACGTGGGGACAGCAGGCAAACATCTCCATGAAAACGGTGCTTTCCCGGTGAGTGGCAGCTGCCCCCTCGGGAGGCCAGAGTGGGCGGGAAGAAAGGCCTGGGGCTCAGAGAACACCAGGGAGAGCCAAGTACAAGGGTCCACGGGAAGGGGGACAACAAGGACCCAGGGGTCCTGGCAGGATGAGGGGATGGGGACCACTGGAGTGACAAAGACGCTGAAATTCCCCTAAGGACATTTCCAGAACAGCGTTTGCCAGGAGAGCTCTCCTGGCTGGAACACCAAGCCCATGCCAGGGCACATGCATGTACACACATGTACATGCCACCCACACACACACATGTGCACACAATCCAGGTGCCTGCAGCCCACTGCACATGCAGACGAGGAGCGGTCACAAAGTCCTAGGCCCGAGGCAGTGCCTCCAGTGGGTGGACCCCGCCCCCTCACACCCCTCCCCCACCTGAAGGGCAGGTGAGACCTGAGACACGCTGGTCAGCAGGGACAGCCCGTCTCCCGCGGGTCCTGGTGTGTGCCTCCTACGTCTGATCACAGCGCTCAGGTTCCCCAGGCCCCCCCGCCCAGCAGCGGTCTGGCATCAGCAGACCTGGCCGGAGGACCGATCCCAGCACCTGCCGGCCGCAGCCGTGAGCCTCGGACGGGGCTCGAGTGCCACGGTGTGGACTGGCAGCAGCGTCCTCGAACCTCAGCTCCACGCCCGAGCCTAAGCAGGCGCTCTAAGCCCGCCTCCTGCTGCTGCCACTGAACCACAGTCTCCTAACTTATCAAGAACCGGGGCGCTGGAGGCGAGGAAGTCAGAGTGTGGTGCTAGCTGTGGTGAGGGCATCGTGCCGCAGCAGCACTTGGGACACAGCAGGCGGCCAGCTTGGTCTCTCCTCCTCTGCTCACACAGGCATCACGGGTGATGACCGGCAGCCGTCCCGTGGCTTCTCCAGGATGAGGGGGGCCTGCCACCTCAGGGGACGCAAATCCCCTTTCGGGCTCCCCCTCCATTTCCCAGCAGACGCCTGGGAGGCTGAGGCCAGGGTCTCTCACCCAGGGCCACACAGGAGTCTTCAGACCTGGGGATGCTCCGGGTATCCAGGAACCACCCATGGGCAGCATGGTCCTTGTCCCCAGCAGCCTCTGTGGAGAGGGTGGCTCCAAGTACCCCACCCAAGAATGACACCAGGCGAGGCACTAGAGCAGACCAGCCACACGGCAGGTGGGTGCCAGGCTATGCTGGACTCACACATGCCATTGTGCACAGTCCCGGGGGCCAGGCCCCTCAAAATGTGCAGCCAGGACCAGCCCCGTCCAGGTTCCAGGCCCAGGTGTTTCCACGCAGGGACCAGCCATGTGGATCCCCAGCCATGTGGAGCACCAGGCCCAGGGTTCGCATCTGCACTCCACCACCTGACCTCTATGCCTCAGGCTCCACATCCACAAAATGGGCTAACAGCCTGTGTCCACCTTCTTTCTAAGGCCACCGTGGGGATTAGGCCAGTAAAGGCCTGCGGCACCCTCCCGGCCAGCCCAGCAGGGAGCAAACACAACGGGGCTTGGGCACAACATGTTCTCCGCGTGTCCCAGGACAGAGCAAGCGGTGCCTGACACGGAACCACAAGGGGTCGGAGCCCCCACGCGAGCAGGGCCGAGGCCGTGGCTGCATCCCGGGCTCACATGGCAGGGCAGCCTGGACCGGTCACCTGCAGCAAACTGCACCTCGTTGTGCAGCGAACAACTGCTGGGCTCCCACGGGAACACGTTTCACAGGTGCCCACTGCTATAGGGCAAGGTGGGGTCCCTGGCCGGGGCCCCTGGGTGGGCAGTCTTGCCTTGCGTGGGCCTCCTCACACCCTGTCCCTGCCTCACACGCTACCCGGGCCTTTGCATGGGCTGTGCACAGCTCAGGCTGCGGCGCACCCACATGCCCAGGCCTCGGCTGGCATCTCCTGTGCCTCCGCGAGCTCTCAGCTCAGACAGACCCTCCAGGGCCCCGCGGTGCCCAGACCCCTGCCCGTTTGAGTCAGCCGTCCTGTTTCCACTTGCCTTGGTCTTCTGACCGCGCTGACCCCAGGGGCCAAGAGCTAACTAACCGTGGGCATTCTCGTCCGAGCTCCGCTCCCGTCTGTGCGTGCCGCCAAGGGCACCGCCTGGCTGCCCGCAGGTGCATCCTGAAGGAAGAAAGGAGGCAGCAGCCACCAACCCCAAAGGGGCTCAGGACCCACGCGGCCGCAGGGAGAGGCAGGTGGACTCCGTCTCCCATCTCAGCACTGACTCCCATCCAGCTTCAGAACTGAAGCCAAGGCACCCACGGGTGCAGAAGCTCCACGGAAGAGGGGGCCGCACAGCGGGAGCCTGTGACTTCTTCCTGAGCTCGCCACAGATGGGAATGGTGCGAAGGGGGCTGGTGCAGGAGGACAGCGCCACGGAGCAGGCGTGGTCCGGCGTCCACTGGAGCCAGCGAGGCGGACACTAAAGGTGTGGCGTGGCTGGACTCGGCACCCTGAGCCTCCACAGCTGCCAGCCAGGAGAACGCCAGCTCCTGCCAGAGCTTTCTCAGTCTCCCAAGATTGCCCTATGGGGAGTGGTCTCCTGCTCAGGAGACCCCGGCCCCACTCCCAGGAGCAGGTGGCCACCCTCCCAACATGGCCAATGACCCAGCAACGAGTCAGCGCTGGCTCCAGCTCAGGCAGGGCTAATATAACAGGGTGCCAGGCAGGGCCAGGATCCATGAGCCAGAGCATACGGCACCCCAAGGAAGAGACCCCTGACCCGCAGTGGCGTCTCACGCACCTGGCGCTGCCTGGCACATGCCCTCCTGCAGAAGCCTGACGACCCATGACGCCTGCTCTGCCCACAACCACGGCAACGGTGAAGGGCAAGGAAGGGAGACGGTGACGCCCGGCGCACAGCAGAGGCCGTGGGTGGCGTGCGGACGACTGCACAGGCAGGGAGTGTGAACACAGCAGAGCAGAGCCCTTCCCGGAGCCCACGACCAGCCCGTGCACTGGCGCAACCCAGGCCTTCGTTCGCGTGTCCCTCTGCCCCCTGCGGCACGCTCTGCTCTGCCATCCTGATGCCCAGCGGGAAGTGTCTGACCTTGGGAGCGCACCTGCCAGCCCTGAGACTCAGTTTCTTCCTCGGCAGAGGGAGATAAGCTCAGTGCCGCGGGCGGGATTACACAAGGAAACACAAGGGCTCGGGACCGCGCCTGGCGGCACTGAGTGCTGAACAAATATTAGTCACTTACCCAATTGTTTTATTTGAGTGCTAGGCAGGTGACGGGCACCTGCGATGACTCCCCCTGCAGGCGCCAAGCCCCTATAGACCCCAGGACCAGCCACGGCTGCAGCCCCACGGAGCAGGGGAGGGTGGGGCCGGCACCGAGAAGGTGCGCCCGGCCCCACACAGCTGCCGAGGCACTCCACCCCCCCGAGGCAAGAACCCCCTCAGGACGCCCTTCTTCCCACAGGCACTGCCACGTGAGACACGTGGGACCCAGGCTGAGACAGCCACCAAGCTCAGCTAGGAGCCCGCACAGACTCGTGTGATCATAAACACACACACGCAGAGTCCCACCCCGGGCCGGGGACCCCGGCTGGGTACGTCCCATATGGAACAGGCCGCTGGGCAACAGGCAGGCCAGGAGCAGGGGAGGGGAGGAGACCCAAGCGTTTACCGCACAGCTGGCCACTCCCCTGTGCTCCCGAGAGGCCTCCACATGGGGGCTGGCAGGGGAGGGGTCCTAACCAGGGCCACACACAGCCAGGCAGTCGGGAACTTACCGTGCTGGGGCTCCCTCCAGAAGCAGCTCCTCCCACCGCACGGCTGGTCAGGCCCACTACATGCTAATGTCTGGGCTCCGGGCCTCAGGGGGGCGGCGCTGGGACTGCTCACAGGTGGGAGGGCCCAGAGCCAGAAGCAGCAGCCGGCAGGTGCACCCGGCCCCACGCAGAGCACCCATGCATGCACTGCCACCCAAGGCCGAGAGCCAGCCTGCCCAGGGCCTGCCCAGGGCCACAGCCAGCCCGGGAAGCACCGTGTGACCAGGAAGCTGAGCTGGTCATGCACTCACGGGCACCAGCCCAGACTGGGCCTCCAGGGAGCTCCGCCCTCCACAAGGTGCAGAGAACAGCGGGCATGGCGGTGGCTTCCGGAAATCTCCCCCTCCCAGAAAACCTCACCCCGAGTCCCCAGGAGGCCAGGTCTCCACCTGGGGATCCCAACACCTGCTGAGAGGCCGCCCGCCTCCCGCCCCCTCCTTCCTTCCCCCCGCCCCTCCTCCGCTTCCGTCCTTAGTGCTGTGTGGCTCCACCTCATTTAAGATGACTCATGAGCAAACTCAGCAGCATTCAACAGTTCTCAGTAAAAACAAACCCAAGAAGCACACGCACAAGGCGGGGTCAGAGAGACGGCGCGGCTGGGCCAGGAGGGGCGGCGGAGGCCACAGAAACGCCTCAGTTACGGGACCGGAGCCCGACCGGTTCTGAGTCTCCAGGGCGACGGTGGCCAGAGGCAGATCCTGGTGGCAGCAGGGACTATAAAGGTCACCCAACCTGCCTGGGGCTGGGTCTCAGCTGCCGCTGAACACACAGAGCCGAGAGGAAGGGTGGCGGCCAAGGGCGGGAACCCTAGCTCCGCACCTGCACCTGTCACTCCAACGGCTTCCCAGGCTGGCGGGGAGGCACACGCTCACTGTATAATCACACCCTACGTGCACCTGCTCTCTCTCCGTGACAGTTACCTGGACAGGGGGCGGGAAGGAGGGAGGAAGTGGGCACAGAGGCCTGGGGCAGGGACTGCACACAGGCTGGGGGAGGGCAGGGGTGGGCACACGTGCGTGGAGGCACCCACCCCACTGGGGCTACATGAGGTCCCTTTCTAGGCCAGATGCAATGAGGGGCCCCGGCCGATGACCAGCAGGGGGTGCCCTGCCTGCTCCCCATGAGGAGGTGCCAGAGAAAACCTCGGGGGCCGGGGGCCAAAGCAGGACCGACCTGCTGCCCTTTGCCAGCCGTGCTCCTCAACATGAAGGTACCCACAGGACTGTCAGCTGTCCCGAGCCTCAGCTGTTGCCTCCGTGGAATGGGCTGGTAAGAGCAGCCTCACAGGAAGGCCTGAGAAGATGCCGTCCAGCCCCAGGAGGAGTCAGGGGCCCAGGGCCAGCATCGCTCACCGCCATCTGCCACTGTGACCAGAGGCTCTGCCTGGCCCCGGGGCTGCAGCTGCAGGGGGGTGTGGGGCCCTGAGGACGTCATGTTGACAGGAGCCCTGGGGACCCAGCTCCTCACAGACGCCATCCAGACCCGGCACTGAGCCGCAGTGAGAGAGCAGGCGTCGCATGGGCACCCGCGTGGGGGCTGCGGGCCGCAGGAATCACAGTAACTGTGCACACTTCACAGCAGCTGGGGAGGGGCCCGGGGTTCTCACCACGGAGAAGCGGGGCTGTGGGGGGGGGGGGCATGCCGAGGCCCCGGCTGATCATACACCGCGCACTCCCGCATCCACACCGCCCCACCCGGGAGGGGAGGCGGAGGCCACAGAAACGCCTCGGTTACGGACACATCAGTACGCCACTGTAACTGATGGGGCGGGGGATCATGACCCTGCACCTGCCGCTGACACCAGGGGTGACCCCAGCCTGAGCTGCCCTTGCTGCTCCACCCAGCACACACTCTGAGGAGCAGCCGGAGGCTCCTGCACGGCGGTTCCACCCAGGCCGGAGCAGGCAGGTGCCGGAACCCACCTGTGCGGCGGAGCTGAGACCACAGGTGCTGGCAGGCCCCAGCACGGAGCACAGGCCTGACGTGCCCTGCCTGGCCTGCCCCACTGGGGGTGGGGACACACAGCTGCGGCCAGCACAGCCCCCACCCCAGCCTCAGGGAGAGGGAAAAGCAGAGGGGGCGCGGGTAGCCTGCACGCCTGACCTCTGGGCAGGGCCCAGGGCAAAGTGCAGGGAGCCTCAGTCCCGGCCAGGCGCCCAGCACACAATGCCCGGCTGGACTCCCAGCCTCCTGCCCTGTGGGCAGGGGCGGCCACGGGAGCGGGGCCCCCAGCAGTGCCCAGCGGGAACAAGGACGGTCTTCCGTGTCGTAATACACCGCCCCGAGAGCCGCAGCGACCGTCCTCGGCCCGGGACTGACTGCCCAACTCCTGGGCAGAGAGGCAGCAGGAAGGCCGGAGCAGTGACACGGAAGCACCCTCCCCCACGTCGCAGCTCGCGAACCACCCAGGCCAGCCTCCCTCAGGGCCGGCCACCGCAGCCTGGACTCCCCATCGCAGGGGCCTGTCCCCCAAACACAGGGACGCACAGGTTGCTGAATGCAAGGACAGCTCTAACCCAGGCAGCACGGGCAGCCAGTGGAGCAGAGGGAGGGGGATGCCAGGGTGAGTGGAACGAAACAGAAAGTTCTGTCCCACAGGTGCCGACGGACCTGGGACAGGAGGAAGTGTGGGGTGGGGGGCAGCAGAGCCCACCTCCCACTGTGCGGGGGCACAGACAGGCTGGGAGGGGCAGGTGTGTGTGACGCGCAGGGTCCTTGGGACAGAGCCTCCCCAGCCAGCAGTCTGAGCACAGGCAAGGAGGCGGCAGACCCAGGCCCCGGTGCAGCAGCCTGGAGGGAGCAGACAGGACTGGGATCAGACCCAGGCAGGCGAAGGCTGGCGGGTAAATTAAGACTGCGTCCCGAGGCAAAAAGCAGAGCCGGTGCCCTGGGAAGAGACATGGCCCCAGCCATGCTTTCAGAGTGCGCTGGCAGTGGAAGCAGAAGTCGCTGAAGCAGGAGCCGGGGCCGTGGCCAGGGAGCAGGGTACTGGGGGTGAGCGCAGAGCCGGCTGCAGCAGGAGCCCGAAGACAGACGTGGACGCCGGGCCCGGAGTCTCCGACCGGCACTGAAAGCCCCGGCTGTGCTGTTGAGCCAGTTCTCCACCGAGGCGTTTGCACGGAGAAGCGAGCGGCGGTATTCCTGCAGCCGCCTCCCCAGCACCGCCTTCCCCTGCTGGTGCCGGCCCTGCCAGGAACAACGGCCACAGCACCACTGCCAGCCCACGGATGCCGGGCGCTCACTGCCTCCAACTATCCAAGCGCACTCAACGGGCCGCGTTCTCCCACGTTCTGCGCTCCAGGCCATCGAAATCTGCTCTCCCCCCACCTCTGCATGACTAACTCAGGAGGGGGGTCGCCCTGCCAACTGCCACTTTCCCAGGGAGAAGAAAGAGGCGGGCACTTAGTATGCCAATTATGATGCCTCTTGAGATGCCGCGCCCCACCCTGGAGGGCCAGGGTTCAAATCCTGGCTCCACTCCCGACTCCAGCCTCTTGGTAATGTGCACCCTGGGAGGCAGTGGTGACAGCTCAAGGACTCGGGGCCCTGCCACCCACGGGGCAGACCCACATTAAGCTGCTCGCGCCTGGCTTCAATGTGGCTCAGCCCCGGCTGTTGCAGGCATTTGCGGAGTGAACCGGCAGATGGAAGATCTTTCTCTCTGTTCCTCTGCCTTTCCAATAACTTTAATCAATTAATCATAAATTTTGAAGAACGCCCCTGGCTAGTCTGGAGCAGTCCTTGATGCTGTGTTCTCGGTGTTGCTGTTGGTAAGCCGCAGGGAAGCAGCGGTCCCCGTGCCGCGAACGTGCTGTCTGCCCTGGCAGTTTCCAGCACGCAGTGAGACAGGCTGCAGCGCTGCTGTGGGCACGTCCCAGCCTGACTCAGCCTCCACGCTCCAGGTGATGCGCCAGAACCGCACCAGGGGCACAGGACAGCGGCTCAGGCCACACCGCCCACATGATCACAGGGGCTTGGGCAGCAGCCAGCCTGCGCTCTGTGCACGCGCACCCCCAGGCACCACCACGAGCGCCAAGGTCACTGGTGCACCCCCAGGTGGCCCCTTCCCCGCCCCAGGCCAGCGTGGAGCTGACCCCAACATGGCCTCGCTTCATGCACAACCATCTTGGTCCACAGCTGGCACAGAGGGGAACTGGCCGAGCCCTGACCACTGCACAGTCCCCGCCTGCATCCCCACCAAACCAGGATCTTGCTTTTCATCTGTTGAACTCGTTATCTGGTGGAGAATTAAACGTTTGACTGTGATGTGAATTTTGAAAAAGTTAGCTGAAGAACTAAAACAGAGAGAGAACTGGAGGAGTGAGCGTGGGGAGGAGAGAGGGAGGAACGGGAATCATTACACTCGTGGCACTGCATATATGAACGAATCTGTCAAACACTGAAAAACTAAACAGAAAATGAAAAGCAGCCCCGGCTAAAGGACGCAGCCGAGGCGAGCGCCGCCCGCCCCAAACAGCGTCACCAGGGCTCACCCTGCTCTGCTGTGCTCGGGTTCCGTTCCTCGGCCAGCCGGGTCCTTCCCCACTGCTGCCTGGGACAACCCCCGGCTGCGTCCAGGTGCCGGCCCCACGCCCCCACCGCCCCACCCCCGCAGCCGCAGCCACAGTCGCAGAGGGATGGCGGGCCTGGGCCCGGCTGGGGTGGTAGAGAAGGCACAAGACTCGTAGCCGCGTGCCTTCTGAGGTTCAGGCCAAAGCCAGCATTCAGGGAGCAGACCTGTGACCCCCCCCCACTTCTCCTCTGACCCAGAAACCCCGAGTTCAGTTCCTGCGGGAAGGGAACCACACGGGACCCTTCCCCTCGTCCCCCAACTTCCAGGACAAGCTGGGCCCCAGCCCCCTCAAAAGCAACTCAGGAGCCACGTAGCTGCTGCAGCCGGCACAAGGCACAAGGAGATGCCGATCACGGAAAACCCATGCATGCATTTCAAAACCATTTTGCACCAAAATAAGCTTATCTTTCAATTCCGCCTTTCGCACACTTTCTGAAGCCTGCTGTACCGGGGTCAGCATTGTGGAGGAGCAGGTTAGGCCACTGCTGAAGGATGCCTACACCCCACATCAGCCTGCTGGTTCAAGGCCCAGCCACTCGGCTTCTGACTCAGCTCCCTGCAAATGCGCCTGGGAAGGCGGGGGAGAGTGGTCCAAGTTCGTGAGTCCCTGCCACCCACGTGCCTGGCTCAGCCCTGGCCATTCCAGACACGGGGGAGTGGACCAGTGGATGGAAGATCTGTCTCCGTCTCTCTCCTCCTCTCTGTTGCTCTGCCTCTTAAACAAATCAGCAACTTTTTAAAAGCCCATTGTATAGATCACAAAACCGGACTTCCGTCCCACATAACAAAGCCCTGGCCGCCTGCAGGCCCTGACCTGCCACTCAAGCCTGCTCTCCAGGTCAGTGTGCTCCATGGGGACAGGCCCGGGGCTGCCCCGCACCCCATGGGGCCCGGAGAGGATCTGGGTGGGGAGTGTCCTGGAGAACCTTCCTCTAACAGGGAAAGCACCCAGCCCTGTCGCCCGTCGCCTGCCCTCGGGGACGCAGCCTCTGGTGTGAGCTGGGCTGCCTAAGGACAAAACGCCCCTTCCCAGACAGCACCTCCTTCACACGCTCAGAGGATGACCCGCAGCCAGTGCCCGGGGAGAGGACCGGAGCCGTGGAGGCGATGCCCATGACACACAAACACCCGGGCTGGCCTCCCGCGACCCAGGCACCTGCTTCTCTGCACAGAGCCTTCGTCAGCCGCCAGAGCCCACCAAGGGTACCCACGGTCGCCCACGTCCACACTTGAGGCAGGGAAACGAGACCAGGCCTCCGCCCAGGCTGACCACAGGCTCCCTCCCGCCCCTCACGTCTGCCCTGGGGCGGCTGCAGATGGGAGGGGGTGCGAGTGAGGCATACAGTTTCCTCCAAAGGAAAACCCCTCCCTCTAGCAGGCCAATGCACTCTGGCCAATTAAACGCGGTGTCAGCAGAGCGCCGTGCAGCGCCACTCTGTCACATGCTAACTTCTCACCGGCTCGGGACACTGAGACAAGTGTGTGTCCGCCTTCCATAGCCACGCTGTTCGGCCCAGTGATCCCGTGTGGCCTCAGCAGTCCCTCCATGTTCAAAGCGTGTGCCTGCCACAGAATCCGACACATGAAGGGGAAGGGGATCGCGCTCAGCCAGGCTTCTCCCAGGCGAAGCCGGCGCGAAGCCCCCAGACCTGGACCACCTTCACTCGTCCACTCATTCATTCATTCATTCCAAACGCTGCTGACGGCGGGAGCCTGGGAGGGACGCTGCCCACCGTGCCCTGCGGAGGGCAGGTCTACCTTCCGTGTCAGGCCCCCCAGGGGGCCCGGGGCGGGTAGGAGCCAGGGCCAAGGGCTCAGCCCCTCCCCTCACTTTAGGATGGGAGTCCGGAGGCCCGGAGAAGAGCGGCCCCTCCAAGCACACAGGTGCAGACCGCGGTCAGGGCGTGGGAATTCAGCACCTCACAGCGGCGACACACCTGGCAGCACAAGTGCCCACGCTGGGGGGGGGGGGGCAGGTGCAGGCTGCAGCCCAGGGGAGTCTCCAGCCGGGGGCCTTGTGTGTCTTTAATCATTAGCCAAGGTTTTGTGCTCACAGGCTGTAAGCTGACACCAGGTTAATGTGTCCCTGCACCTGCACAGGCCGACAGGGGCTGCACAGTTCCTGGCCTGGCTCCCGGACCCCAGGGGCGAGCAGTACACACTGCGGGGGCTTCCTCCCTCTCTCCCGAGCTCCTGATGCCGATGAGGGGTCCTCAGAAGGGAGACCTCCTGGCCCTGGCCTCCCACCCAGAGTTGGGGAGCTGAAGGCGTGCGCTTTTGTCAGGCGTGGCAAGGGATGATGGCATGAAAGCCCAGTGCTCATCAGAGCAGCCCACGGTCGGAGAGGAGGGAGCTGACCGCCCATGCGGCCTGTGCTGCAGGGGCCCAGGCCCCGGCCACAGTTCTTGGGGTGTCTTAGGGGCAGCTGAAGAGGCTGGTGGGCAAAGGTCAGAGCCGTTCCCAGCACTGTCTCTGAGACCTGGTCTGGCTCCAACAGGCCGGCTGTCCCGAGCCCTGCCCGCCTAAGAGTCCCTGCAGGGAAAGGAGCAGCCCCTTCCAGTCCTGCACCCCCTCCCCACCCAGTGAGGAAGGCTCCTGGGGCCTTCCCGGGGGTCCTGGGGCCCTGGCACTCGGCTGCTCCTCACCAGACTGCTCCCGCACACAGGCTGCACGGGCATCCTGACCACTGGTCTGCAGCAGTGCGGGGCGGGGGCCTCCCCGGGGTCTCTCCTCCCTGCAGGCTGGTCCTGGCTGCCCATCTCCTGCCTGAAGTGGTCCTGGCTGCCTATCTCCTGCCTGACGTGGCCATAGCAGCTTCCCTGTGCTCTGGGGATCCGCTGGGCCACGACCGAGAGGTGATGTGCTAGAGGCACCTGTTGTCACCTGGCCCAGGGCTGCCCGTGAACCGGTGGCGGGGGCTGAGGTCACTGCGTCCCTGAGAGCTCCCTGCTCCCCTGCCCTCTCCACGAGGTGGACGCATCGCTCCAATCTTCACATGGCCTGGTGTCTCTGGCTGCTCCCCCTCTGCTGAGGGTGCCGGGCGCTGGGTCCGGCCTGCCCAGACCTCATCCCCGTGTGATCCCGAGCAGCCGTGTTCAGAGGCGTGAGACAGGCGTGGTCTCGGGGATGCCACCTCGTTCCCTACACCCACCCTACAGAGGTGTCCCCTGGGCCCACCAGGAGACGGCTACTCGCTGCCAAGTCCATGTTCTCACCGCATGTCGGCTCTCCACCAGAGAGGCCAGAGGAGAGCGCAGCTCCGGGCCTCCGGGGGCCGTGGGGTTAGCACAGGGAGCCCCGGCCCACCCCCGCTCCTGACACTCATGTGTATTTTCATTTCGGAGCCTCGTCTGGCTCACCCCAAAACCACTGTGTGGTTCCCTTGCCCTGATGCAGAGCCTGAACTTGGACCTCACGGGCTCTCTGCTCAGCAGCCAGGGGATCTGCCCAGCTCTGTGGCTGACACAGCCCCAGGCCAACGCACTCGAATGCAGACTCCCGATGCGCCCAGGGCTGTGGAGGGCCTGGACACGTATGTGCGTGCACACATGAGGCTGCAGGTGTTCCTCAGAAGCCAGTGGGGGGTAGCTGTGTTCTGGAGCTTTCCAGAGCAGAGACAACACACAAGCGGGACACCAGCAGCCTCCACGCAGTGGCTGCACACACAGGGGGACGGGGGACACAGGAGGTCCTGAGGGACAGATGTGCACACAGAGCCCCTGCAGGCCAGCGCCACCAGAGAGCAGCTCAGCATCACCCCAGCTGCCCCAAGACCTCGGCGCTGGCGCCTGGGCCCCACCCGGCACGTGCTGCTGCTCCCTCGCCGTGAACTACAAGGGATGCAGGGAAGCACCTCCTTTCGTCTCTCGGACCCTCAGGACCCCCTGGGCCCACCTGGTGGGCATTCCTTCTGAGACATCCAACACCGTGCAGACCGACATGGTGGCTAGAGGTGGGCGCGAGGGGGCAGTGCGGGCTGGGTGCAGGTTTCCGGAACCACGGCGGGCTCATCCCACAAGATCATGTGTGTGTTTGAGCAACCGCACTGAACAAGGTACGTGTGCACACGCATGCGTGCACACGCACACCCACACGGTGTCATTAGGAAAACCCAGGTGGAGAGCTCCTGAGGTCGCCGTGGCACAAGGCACCCATTGTCTACAATCTGATTAAACACAGGGAGGCGGGGCCGCGTCCTGACTCAGCTGTCGGGCAGCCTCTCGGCTGCCGGCGGCGGCAACCTCAATGCCCCAGCGCAGCACCGCGTGTGCAGCCGCGCGCCGAGGTCACGGCGAGGCGGGACCCAGGCCTCTCTCAAGGGCAACGGCCGCTCTGTAAACAGCCCGGTGCTTCCGTGGAGCTGTCGGCACTGGGCCCCACCCTGGACAGAGCAGCCGTGAGCCACTGGGAAGGCCGCCCCGGCTGGGCAGCGGGCAGCGCACAAGGCCTTGGATGGGCTCCCGGTCTCCCTTGAGACTGCCGGGATCCGTGGGTGCTCGGGACCATGCGGCCCCTGGGCAGTGCACGAAGCTGAGGATGAGAGAGGAAAGCGATGCCCTGCTCCTGACCCTCAGTGCAAAGCTGCCAGGGGCCGCACCGTGAGACCCTGCAGACAGCAGCAGCGAGCAGAGGCCCTGCGCTCACCACGGAGCCCCTTCCGCTGGCTTCCCGTCCTCAGTCTCCAACCCAGGGGACGCAGGACCGGACAAGCACTCTATATCAGCACGGTGCCCTCGCTCTCCACCAACAGAACGAGAGGCCAACACAACACAAGCCCCACACTGCAGGAGCTCTCGAATCCACAGAACAGTGCCCAGGCCTCTCCCTGCTCACCGGGGACCTTCTGAGCACCGTGGCCAGTGCCAGGAACTGTACCACGGTTTCACCCACCTCACCCTGAGGGTGCCCGGGAGCAGGTCACCCCCATCTCACAGAGAACAGGGAGCCCAGAAAAGCTCTCAGCTCAGCACTCTCCCACGTCACACCTGCATGGGGGCCACACTGACCACCGCTACGACGTTATGTGCCTGTGTGCACATGTGGGGACGTACGTGTACCCCCAGGCATCCACAGCCCCGACTCTGGACAGCAGATACGGCATCAGCTGACAGCAACACGCGGTGCCTTTGTACTTCTAGAAGTCCTGTGTGGGCCCCAGCGCCCACAGCAAGAGGCTGCCACTGACCTCCCTCCGTAACGGCCTCCCACTGTGCTGAGGACTGGCACCCGCCCTGCACCTGCCATGCAGCTGGGGCTCAGGACACGTCCCAGCACCCTGGCGTCCACTTTCCATCTCTCCCTGCAGACAAGGTGCCCGTCAACACCTGTTTTCTGCTCTCGGTGGCTCCTGGGAAACTCGGGGCCTGCGCGTGGTCGCCAGCCGAGTCGGCGCTGACACAGCTCTGCCTGCGCACCACCCTACCCTCACATCCCTCTCTCCTGGCCAGATGCGCAGAAGGTGCTGGCACCAGAAACCTCAGCAGGGGAAACGGCTCCACACGTGAACAGCCCGGGCCAGCGCGACCCCGCAGGAGAGGTCTCCTCCTCCCTGCCCTTCTTGTAAAGCCCTGGTGGTCAGGAGTGTCTGTCTGTCTGTCTGTCTCTCTCTCTCTCTCTGCCTCTCAGATTAAACAAATAAATGCTTAACCACTAGTCCACTCAAATATTCCAAACTCCAAAAAGCTCTGAAATCTACACTTATGACCCCAAGCATTTCGGACATGAGCTAGTCAACCTGTGCACGTGTCCACTTTCAGATAAAAACTAAACACATAAGAGATATACGCACACACACTTGCATGATCCAGTGATTACATATGCAATCTTACACACATGTTCACATAACAATCCCCGCGTGCACGTTCAGGCACCTCTAATTACACAACACACACACGCAGATTCACATACATGTAACAGCTGTGTACTCACACACACGTACACACACACGCACACTACAGCAACAGGGGGCAGCAGCCCGCTCGCTCAGGGGCCCTCCGAACAGGAAGCTACGTTCCGTTGTGTCAGGCGCAGGACTTGGCACGCCGAGGCCCCAGGGAGGCAGGGACGAGCCCGCGCCGGCGGTCCCTGTGGCTCCGGGCCGTGGAGGCTGGAGAAGGCCCTGAGGGAAGTGCTGGAGCGGGGGCACGGACATGCACTTCCCGGGGGCTGCTGCCCACGCTCACCCACATGCACGCCAGCAGCGCCTCTGAGCAGAGGGGAGAGCAGCAGTGGACACCGGGAGAACGGACCTCAGCCAGGGCCCCAGGACGGCTCACAGCCCAGGACCACACAGGCCCGGGGCATGCTAGGGCAATCAGTCACGGAGACAAACCATAGCCGGTCAAAACCAAATGCCTACAGAGACACACCCCATGGCCCCGCTGGAAGCCCTACGACCCCCATAGCCCCTGCTGGGAGCCCCATGACCCCCATGGTCCCATTGGGTACCCCACAACCCCCAAGACCCTGGCTGGGAGCCGCATGGCCCCCACAACCCCAGCTGGAAGCCCCACAACCCCCATGACCCCAGCTGAGAGCCCCACAACCCCCAAGACCCTGACTGGGAGCCCCACAGCCCCCAAGACCCTGACTGGGAGCCCCACAACCCCCATGACCCTGGCTCAGGACCCCACAGCCCCCAAGACCCTGACTGGAAGCCCCACAACCCCCATGACCCTGGCTCAGGACCCCACAGCCCCCAAGACCCTGACTGGGAGCCCCACAGCCCCCAAGACCCTGGCTCAGGACCCCACAGCCCCCAAGACCCTGACTGGGAGCCCCACAACCCCCAAGACCCTGGCTTGGGGCCCCACAGCCCCCAAGACCCTGACTGGGAGCCCCACAACCCCCAAGACCCTGGCTCGGGGTCCCACAGCCCCCAAGACTCTGGCTGGGAGCCCCCCAGCCCCCAAGACCCTGGCTAGGAGCCGCACTACTCCCACGGCCCCAGCTGGAAGCTCTACAACCTCATGACCCTGGCTGAGATCCCCACAACCCCCACGACCCTGGCTCGGGGCCCCACAGCCCACATGACCCTGGCTGGGAGCCGTACTACCCCCATGACCCTGGCTGGGGGTCCCTAGTCCCGGCTGGGAGCCCCACAGGGTGCAGGGAGCCTAGCAGCCACATGGAAGCCAAGGAAGTAGGCCCAACGGCAGCTGGAGCCCTCCCTGAGGGTCCCAGCTCTCAATGCTGCAGCGGGAGGAGCAGCAGGTGCATCTGTCCGTCCCTACAGGGAGGCTGGACCTGCTCACATCCTCAGCATCCAGACGCTGCTTCACCTGGCCTCCTGGGGGTCACATCCGATTTGCAGAAAAAGAAGGTTGGAGCCAGTGCTATGGTGCAAAGGGTTAAGCCTCTACCTGCGAGGCCGGCATCCCATGGGGCACCAGTTCAAGACCTGGCTGCTCCACTTTCGATCCAGCTCCCTGCTAACGTGCCTGGGAAAACAGCAGCAGATGACCCAGGTGCTTAGGCCCCTGCACCCATGCAGGAGACTCAGGAGACGATTCTGGCTCCTGGCTTCGGCCTGGCCCAGCCCCGGCTGTTGCAGCCATCTGGGGAGTGAACCAGCAGATGGAGGACTTTCTCTCTCTCTCTCTCTCTCTCTCTCTCTCTCTCTGTGTGTGTGTGTGTGTGTGTGTGTGTCTTTCCCTGTCTCTCTGTAACCTAGTCTTTCAAATAAATAAATCTTTAAAATGCGCACACACAGGGCATTTGTCAGAACTGAGTGTTCACCAACCGAGGCACCAGGCTCTCCACACACCACATGTGACACAGGCGAGGCCCCTGCACACGCTTCTCCCTGAGACAATGTCAGCTCGACCCAGGCTCTGGGGAGGCAGCCCTGAAAACATCCGCGGGGCTCAGAAGGCGGAGCCCGCAGAGGGCCCTGGCTCCTCTCCCTAGGAGACACAGCTCTGAGGGAGGGTGCGGCAGGCACCCGGCTTACCTGGTGCGGGTGCACACAGCAGGGGGTCACCACCTTAAAGAGAGAAGAAAGCGATGAGCCAGGAGATTCTCAGAGAAGCTCCCACAGCCATCAGGCCGGGCTGACCACACGCTGGGTCCCAGGACGTGGAGGGAGCAGAGCACGGGCAAGCGTCCGCTCACTTTGGGCGACGCACCTCTGTCTCGGGAGCCATGCACCCAGCACCAGAGCCTCACCTTCCACGTCACCTCCTCCCCAGGGGGCGGTGGAGGGCTCTGCCCAGGGCTCTTCAAGCTGCCCCCCACCCCACACACACCCACTCCCAGGGACCTGCAAGACAGACTGCCCCTTCTAGGACTTTCCACAGGCGGACGTGAACACAGAGTCTGTCCGTGGTGGTCACGGTTTTCGAGTCCGCACAGGGTTTGGGAGAAAGGAGCGCTGCTAATCAGGAAAGACTCACGACTTGGGGGAGAGAGAAGATGGCAGGAGAGGGTGGGCACCCCAGGGACTACCCAGGGCCAGGGCCCGTCGGCTGCACCAGGCCTCACGGCGTCCCCGTGTGAGAGCTGCTGGCCGCAGTGGGGCCTCCCCGCAGGGGCTGGTGAGGACAGGAGGGGCTGGTGAGGACGGGAGCAGGAGGGCCTGGTGAGGACGGGAGCAGGAGGGGCTGGCAGGGGCTGGCACTGAGCAGGGAGTCCAGCAAGCGGAACCGGCTGCAATCCCGCTCCCGCCAGGCTCCCTGGCTTCCTCCTGCTCCGTCGCCCCCAGCCCCCCATTCTCCAGGGGATTTTTGAGAACCTGCTGAGGAAGGAGAAACCCCAGGGGCCTCATTGTCCCTGTGGTTGGCCGTAGTGGGGGTCACTGCCCATCTGACTCAGTCCAGTTCCTCAAGGAATCCATGACACACGGTCATCCCTCGTCTGGGACAGGCCATGACCTCACCAGGACACTGACTCATGCTTGTCTGGGGTGGGGCTCCCCGCCCGAGACCCCGCCCACACACACAGCGGCCAGCAGGCAGGATGCCTCTTTTCCACATGTGTCCTGAGCCCCACACGTGCACGTCCAACTCTGAGCAAACTAGCACAAAGCCAGACACTAACATACGGGGACTGGCAATGCAGGAGGGAGGTAGGGACGGAACCTTGGGGCGTGGGAGGCAGCCAGCCTCGAACTCCACCAACCACGCACACGGATCCTGGGCCTCACCACACACACGACACGCGAGTCCCTGCCCGTAAATGCCACTGTCGGGGCTGCACACGGCTACGTCTCCACCTCCAGGGCATTCTGGGAAAGGCGAAGCTGACAGCCAAGAGGCCTGTGAGACCGAGGGCCGGCTGGGGGATTTCCAGGATGGTGGAGCCCTCGCCCACACCGCGATGGCACACACATGTCCCCGGCCCTTGTGCAAATCCCAGAGCGCGCAGCCCCCACAGTGAGCCCCATGCAGACCAAGGGCTGGCTCCCAAGGGCAAGGGCGGCCGGCATTGTGGCTTAATATGTTAATCCTCCGCCTGCTGCGCTGGCACCCCGGGGTTCTAGTCCCGGTTGGGGCACCGGATTCTGTCCCGGTTGCCCCTCTTCCAGGCCAGCTCTCTGCTTTGGCCCGGGAGTGCAGTGGAGGATGGCCCGGGTGCTTGGGCCCTGCACCCCATGGGAGACCAGGAGAAGCACCTGGCTCCTGCCTTCGGATCAGCGCGGTGCGCCAGCTGCAGTACACCGGCTGCAGCGGCCACTGGGGGGTGAACCAACAGCAAAGGAAGACCTTTCTCTCTGTCTCTCTCTCACTGACACGTGAGGAGCAGGCACTCTCCCCAGAGGAGAGTGCTCCCCAGAGGAGCCTGCCTCTCCCCAGTTCTGAAGGCGTCCTGAAGAGCTGTCGCCTGGAACGCTGTGCCTGCTGAGAATCAACGCGAGAGCAGACGCGGCAGCAGAACCTGCAGTTTGAGAAGCAGCAGCCACAGGACCCAGCCCTGGAGGTAGGGCGTCCTCTGCACGCCTGCAGCCACAAGGAGTCAGCCTGGAGGTAGGGCGTCCCCTGCACCCCTGCAGCCACAGGACCCAGCCCTGGAGGTAGGGTGTCCCCTGCACCCCTGCAGCCACAGGACCCAGCCCTGGAGGTAGGGTGTCCCCTGCACCCCTGCAGCCATAGGACCCAGCCCTGGAGGTAGGGTGTCCCCTGCACGCCTGCAGCCACAGGACCCAGCCCTGGAGGTAGGGCGTCCCCTGCACCCCTGCAGCCACAGGACCCAGCCCTGGAGGTAGGGTGTCCCCTGCACCCCTGCAGCCACAAGGAGTCAGCCTGGAGGTAGGGTGTCCCCTGCACACCTGAAGCCACAGGACCCAGCCCTGGAGGTAGGGCGTCCCCTGCACCCCTGCAGCCACAAGGAGTAATCACTGGGCATGTGCAGCCGGGGAGCTGACCCAGCCCCACCTCACTGCACCCTGAAATCGGAGGCCTGCTTTCACCCAGCACCATCTGCCAGGACACACTGGTCATCACACACACGCAAACCAGCCCACATGTATGCAGTGGCTGAGGGCTCAACTGCACAAACCACACAGCTTTCAGGAACATGAGTGGGTGTGCCAGCCTGAGCAGCTCCCTGGGCCAGCAGGGCTCCACACTCACTGGCACCCGGCTGAGCCAGAGCCTCTCCGGGGAGGAACCCCCACGCCCCACTGCAGAAGTGCAACACGGAGGCGCCGCCAAGGCACCCCCCAGGCGACGGGGTTGCCCCACAGGCAAGGAGCCCCCTGCTGAGGGACAGAAACACAAGCCTCTACCAAAGCAAATGTGTGCTGGAGCAAAAACCACGACCAGGCGGCCACCCTGGGCTCTGACTTCTCTGGCTGTCTCAAAGGAGCTTCCAGACCAGGCCCGGCCTGGAGCCAGATGACCACTTGGTCCTCTTCCCTCCCCTGGAACACAGACGGCCACTGGCCACTCTCAGAACTGGGGGTGCAGGCTGCTGTCAAGGAGCAAAGGAGGATGCAGCTGTCACGTGACCCCCCACCCCAGCTGCACCTGCTGCACACCTGGGCGGGGCAGGGGGTTAGAGAACACACGGCTCCCAGGCAGGACGGCCCCGCAGCCACAGGAGCCCATGCCACACTGGCTTCACTGGCCTCCCCACGTCAGGGAGGGGTATCATGTGAGGAGGAGGAGCTGGTGACCAAGCTGGGGTGGCCTCCAGGGTGCGAGGGCCGGGGGTGGCCAAACACACGCTCTTAGACCCTTTCTCCTGACACCAGGATGCCTGGTGGGCCTGGGCCCTTCCTTTCTCTCTTTTTTTTAAGAGAAATGCAGAGAAAGCGATCTTCCATCCTCTGGTTCACTCCCCACATGGCCACATCGGCCAGGACTGGGCCAGGCCGAAACCAGGAGCTCCCCCCAGGTCTCTCATGTGGGCGCAGAGGTCTAAGCACTTAGGCCAACTTCCGCTGCTTCCCCTGGCCATTAGCCGGGAGCTGGATCAGAAGTGGAGCAGCTGGGACTTGAACCAGTGTCCATGTGGGGCGCCGGCATCGCAGGAGGCGACTGTGTCAGTTATGCCACAGTGCTGGCCCCGGTCCTTACTCTAGACGCCGAGACACGTGCAGGCCTGCACCCCCTCCGGTGTCCTCCGCGCCCTCAGCACGGGGAGGCGGTGGTCAGCAGCTGGGCTCTCAGATGCTCGTCCCAGCTCACAGCCGCCCACGCTGCAGGGTTTGGGGACAGCCCAGCATGGCTGCCACCCATGACGCCCTGTGGATGCTCCAGCCCCGTTCTCTGCCCAGAGCCGGCCACTCGACCCTCACAGGAGAGCAAGTTCATCTCCCACAGGAGTTGCCACCCGCTGGCCACGAGGTACCCCCTTGGGAGTCAGGCCAGCTGCAGAAAACCCAGGAAGGGTGGCGTGCCGCAGGCCAGGAACGCAGGCCCAGGCACCGCAGGACGGCCCCCCCGGAAGGCTCAAGGCCCCTGCGAGGCCTGCGTGAGAACCACTTCGTGGCCGGCTCCTGGCTCCGTCCGTTACCATGGACGACCACAAACAAACAGAGCCTGGCCCGGCCCACACCTGCTTACGTGGACACCCAGGGCCTGCCAGTATCGATAAGCTCATCTCAGGGCAACAGGGCAACAGGACGCTGGGGCAGCGGCATGATGGCCTAGACCCAGCCCTGCTGTGCCCCTGGGGGTGTGCGTGCAGACCCAGGGTGCCCTGTGCGGATGTGGAGGGCTATGACGGAACCTGTAGGTCCTTGCAAGTGTGTGCATGAGGACCATCTGTGTGTTCCCACCGGAGGTACATCTGTGTCTAGAAGAGCGTGTCCACGGATTTCTATATCAGAGCACATTTGTGTGTCCATGCGCCAGTGTCCATGTGTCTATGTGTCCATGTGACTGTGCCCATGAATCCACATGAGTGTGTCCATGTGTATCTATATAAGAGCATGTTCATGTGCCTATGTAACAGTATCCATGTGTCTATGTGTGTGTGTCCATGTGACTGTGTGTCCACATGAGTGTGTGACTGTGTCCATGTATCTATATAAGAGTGTGTCCATGGACTGTGTCCATATGAGAATGTCCATGTGTGTCAAAGCATTAATGTCCATGTGTCTGTGTCTGTGACCATGCAATGTGTCCACGTGTGTCCATGTATGTATGTCCATGAGATTGTGTCTGTGTCCATCTGACAGTGTTCCATGTGTCTGTGTCAGAGCACTGTGTGTGTCCACGTGAGCATGTATCCATGTGCATCTGTGTCAGAGCATCTTTGTGTGTCCATGTTTGGGAATGTAACAGCATCCACGTGTCCATGTGTGTCCATGTCCATGTGACTGTGTGTCCATGTAAGATGTCCCCTGTGTGTCTAAGTGAGAACGTGTCCACGTGTGTCTGTATCTATGTGAGAACACGTCTGCATCTGTCAGCGGGTCTGTGTGGGAGTGTTTGTACATGTGTCTCTGTGCATCTGTATGTTCCTATGAATCCATGTGTGTGCCAGTGGATTACATGAGTGTGTCAATGCATCTGTGTGTATCTGTGTGCCATGTGTGTGCCAGTGTGTTATGTGGGTGTGTCCGTGTATGTGTCTGGAGTGTATCTGTGAATCTGTGTGTCCACATGTGTGTTCATGTATGTGCACACACACACGAGCTCAGCCTGCAGCTCCATCCCTGGGCTCAGAAGCCAGGAAGCGCATCAGCCTTAGAGACGGTTCACCCTCAGCCACCCGCCCTGTGTTGATGAAGGCCAGGGCCAGGGTGCCCACCTCTCCGGTGGGGCCTGAGCACAGCACTCCCGACACCCCTCCCTCTCCTGCAGCAGGGAGGGACGAGCCAGCAGCCCGTGTGTTCAGACACCACTTTCCTGATGAAGCTCAGCCATCCAACCGCTCCTCAGACAACACCAACACAGAGAGGCTTCCCCAGCCGAGACCTCGCACACACGCCTCCCTGAACAACGAACAAAGGCCATCTGGTCAGAGGGGGTGGGGGGGTTCTGCCCCAGGTCAGCTGGACACTCTGGGGGGAGGGGGGTTCTGCCCCAGGTCACCTGGACATCCTGGGGGGGTTCTGCCCCAGGTCAGCTGCAGCAGCCTGGGGAGGGTCCTGCCCCAGGATGTGCAGTGTGTGGGCACCCCTGCCCCCCCCCCACACACACACAGGCTGGGCTGGCTCTTGCTCAGGATATCGGTTCAAGACCAGTGACAACAGTGATGAAAATGCAACCAGCCAACGCTGTGGCATAGCGGGTACGACCAATGCCTGCAGTGCCGGCATCCCATATGGGCTGCTCCACTTCCCATCCAGCTCTCTGCTGTGGCCTGGGAAAGCAGTAGAAGATGGCCCAAGTCCTTGGGCCCCTGCACCCATGTGGGAGACTCAGAGGAAGCTCCTGGCTTCGGATCGATGCAGCTCTGGCCAGTTAAGGAGTGAACTAGCGAATGGAAGACCTCTCTCTGCCTCTCCTTCTCTCTGTGTAACTCTGACTTACAAATAAATGAATAAATCTTTAAAAAAAAAAAAAAAAGAAAATGCATCCGATACACACACAGAAGATTCCAAACAAATCCAGGGACCCCCAGGAGGTGGCAGCCTCAGGTGCAGGTCCCACTGTCCCACAGCCACACGGGGCCTGGGGTGGGGGCAGCTGGAGCCCTAGCGTCACGAGGTGGAGGTGCAGCTTGCCTTCCCTTTGTCTTGATGGACACGACTCCTCCAGAGGCCACTGGGACACCATTGTCTGCAAAGTCCCCAGACCCACCCCAGTCACTGGGCTGGGGGAAGTTGCACGAAGCCCACGCAAGCTCAGGCACGGGTCCGGCCACGGCGCCTGTCCCTGCACGGCCGCAGTCTGGAGGGCGAAGGGAGGGGTCTTTCCACAGGGCGTTCCGTGGACTCTCACCACTTTCACTTCCACTCACCAACAGGACAGCACCCATGGCAGGACTGGGAGTAGGAAAACCCCCAGCTGGGAGGGGCAGGCTCCAAGACGCCAGGAGTGCCACAAGAGGCGCCCGTCTGCGTGGACATCGGCATCAGCTCCAGCCGGCCGCCCACGTGACTCAAAGCCCGCCCACGTGGCTCAAAGCCCGCCCACGTGGCTCAAAGCCCGCCCGCGGTCCCAAGGCCAAGGTGTCGGTAGGCTGAATTCTCTCTGCATCCTCGCCCAGCCGCCCCTCTGCGTGCCTGTGTCCTCGCCGCCACCCCCTGCTGTCTCCTTGTCCTCGGGATCCGTGTCCTACTTCCTCCTCTGAGCACACAGTCGCCCGGCATCAGAGCCCCCTGGTGACCTGGTATCACCTGTGTTACCTGTTAAAACAGCCTGCTCCCCGTACAGCCCCGTCTGAGGTTGAAGGGTTAGGAAGAATGTGGGGGGACGGCGACAGCTCAGCCTGACACCTGCAAAGGTCTGCAAGATCGCTGACCACGTGAAGTGGGCATGGAACATTCCGGAACACCAGCACAGCTGGGTCCTCCAGGTGGCCCCAGAGGGTGCAGATGTGAGGAAGGGAGTGAGCCGATCACATCCCTGCTTGGGACACCCGCGTCCCACATCAGAGCACCCATCCAGGCCCGGCACTCTGAGCTAATGCACCCTGGGAGGCACAGGCGAAGGCCAAGGGCTCGGGTCCCTGCCACCCTCATGGGAGATCCGGATGGAGCTGCCAGCTCCTGGCCAGCTCCCGGCGTGGGCCAGGCCCAGCCCCAGCCGCTGCAGGCATCTGGGGAGTGAGCCAGACAATGGAGATCTCTTTCTCTGGGTCACTCTGCCTTTCAGACAGACACACATCCGCACATACCAACAAAACGCCTGCTGCTAAAATGGGCCAGAAGGTGGGGGTCGGGCTCTCTCCTCGCCACCAACAAAGGGTCCAGGCCGGCACACAGCACGGAGCACAGACACCAACTCCGGCTGTGCCCCCGCGCCCCGCTGTCAGGCCTGACCCAGCCGCACACCTCCAGCAGCCCAGCCGGCGCACTCTGCACGGAAGCCCAGCCGGGCCTGCCCTGATTCCCATGAACCCCCACCAGCCAGGGGCACGCAAGGACGCGGCCGAGCAGCAGGGGGGACATCCCGCCTGTGTTTCTCCTCAAGCAGAAGAGCAGGCTGGGGGCAGAGCCACGAAAGCAGACGAGCGCCCATCCCCGGGCCCTCGGCTCTCAGCCTGGGCTGCTCGCCTCCCGCTTCCTCGCCCCGGCCCCACTATGTGATTCCAGCACACGCCAGAAGAGACAAGACAGGGCCCCGCACCCCCGCATTCCTCAGATGTGCCCCGACTCAAATCCCCTCCCTCAACGGAGGCCCAGGGCCCACAAGGGAGGCCTGGCTCTCCCGTGGCTCCAGGCAGACACGAGGAGGCTTCAAGGGAACACAGGAGAGCAGACTGCCCTGCGTCCCCCTCAGTGCCACCCACACTGCATCACGAGCCAACGGCGAGGCCGGCGCAGGACAAGGCCTGTGATTCCCTGGGTCTCGGATGCCCCGGGGACCCCTGCCCACTGCTTCCACCCAGCCAGGGACTCGCACTTACTCAGTAACAGGCACACATCCCTGCGGCCTGGCCAGCTCGCCAGCCTGGGCCCGCACATCCGTGGTGGCCAGACACCCGCTGCCCACTGGAGGAGGCTGAGCCCCACAGAGGGACAGGCGCCTGACCAAGAGCCCCAGCCCCTCGGACCAGCCCTTCCCACTCTGCTCTGTCTGATCAAGCAGAGGAACCAGGAGGCCACGGGTGCCTGCCAGTGCTGGCTGCTCGCCTGTGAAAGTTCCGGAAGCTCATGAGTCCGACGTAGCGAGAGGACACCAGAGGCGGTCATCTTGTTTACTTTTCCTCCAGTCCTCTCCCACGAGGAAAATCCCTGCCTGGACTCGGGCCCTCCTGGGCCACACGTCGTGCCCTGGCAATGCCCGAGGCCCTGCAAGCTGGAGGAGCCGCATCTGAGCCATGTGGAGGCATTGTTGGTGGACCCAGGGAACACCCCTGCACACCACGGGAGCTCCCGCCACAAAGGGGCGTCCGACCCCTCCTCCCGGAGCTGGCTGGTCCTCGCGTGCCCTGGGATGCACTGAGACGGGGATTAGAGCCACCTTCGGCGGCTGGCCGCAGGGAGCTGCCTCAAGGATCCTGTTCATGGGCCCAGCTGCCACGCTGAATAGAAGCCAGAGTGGCCACGAGGTCAGGCCCAGGCCCCCAGGAGCCAGCGCCAAGTGACCTAAAGGGCCATGCAGGCGTCCGGCACCGTCCAGCCACTGCACCCTGCTCCTCCCCTCCGCCTCCCGACATCTCCCCAGGGGGCAGGAGCAGGAACCCATGTCCTCTGAAGGGACCAGGCTGGGGGGGGTAGGGCACCTGGCTGTGCTCCGGGACTGGCCACCATGGCTGCAGCGGCCCTGGACGAGGCTCACAGACCTCCTCCCTGGCTGGGGAGCCAGGGCTGTGCCAGGCAGGGGCAAATGCAGGATGCTGGGGGTGGGCAGAGAGAAGGGTAGCTGGCCAGGTAAGGGGACATGGAGCCGGCCAGCAGGAGGCCACGCAGCTCTGGCAGGAGCCACGCAGTCCTGAGCGGGGAGTGCTCTGGTTGCACCCTCAGGAAATCAAGAGCCCGGCTGCTCTGCCTGCAGCCACACAACGGCTTCCAGGCCGGGCAGGGTTGCATCAGAACCCAGAAAACACAGCCTACCTTCCCCTGTTTAACAGCTCACAAATGAAATCTACGCTCGCCAGCGGCAGGCAAGGCCCACGGCACAGCTTGGCGGCTGCGAGAACCCCAGCTGCAGCGAGAATTGGCTTCCAGCACCAGAAACTGCAGGTGGCTCCCCCAGCGCCGAAGGTCGCTGTGGCAAACTAACCAGACGCTCCGCACACTGCACGGCAGCTGCCTCCAGCACTCGGAAGCCCAGCGGCTGGGCTCTCGCTCCCATTGTATAGCCGAGGAAACAGGCCAGGGTCAGGTGCCCTGCACAGGCAGAGCCCAAGCCCAGACCCAGCTCTGCCCCTCACCCCTCGGACGCAGCGCGACTCCCAGGAGGAGGCGGGAGAAAGGAAGCAATCTCCAGCCAACGCAGGGCAAGGCGGGCGGGGCACTCCACCAGGGTCTGTTCACGGGTGGGTGGCGTGTGCCGCGCAGCCGGGCCTGGGCTTCTGCACCCTGCTCCCTGCAGAGCAGGCTCCTGCCGGCTGCATGGCCCAGTCAGGACAAGCACCCACATGTTGCTCTTGGCACAAAAGTGGCATCTGGCTGGAACTCGGGGTCCTCGCAGCTCTGGGTGCCTCATTCCGTCCCGGCAGGCGGCAGCGTGAGGTCGGACGGCATCTCCTCTCCTTCCTGACCCGCCCAGGGGCACATCCTATCAGCACACACGTGTGCTCCCTGCACCTGCCGCTCCACGCTGGAGGGCTGGGGGGCAGAATCCGTCTGGAGTCTGGGACTAAAGTGGACCTTCGAAGGCTCCGCCAAAGCCCATGTCACGGCAGACACCCGATGACACCACGAGATCTCGCTGTGAGCCTCTGACCCCCGTGAGACCCAGGGACAGTGCCACAAAAGAAGGCTTGCATCTTACAGATCCTGGCCCCGAGCCACGAGCGGGACTCAGGGGCCAGGGTCCCCTGCTCAGGAGACGACCACCCCTGCTAAGCAGGCGTGGCCGCCAGTGAGGGGGTGCCGGGAGTGCAGAGACACGGTGGGCACGCGTGGAGGCGTGTGGATCTGTCCCACCCCAACGCAGATCCAAGAGAGACAGGCATCCGACCTGTAGGTGACAGTCTTTTCCCACAGATGGCGTCATTCCCATGGGAATCTGGGGGTGGGACTGGGAGACCCCAGACACATGGAGCTGACTCGCAGGGTGCACCAGAGACCCAATCATGAAGCCGATTGAGCCACCACGGTGCTGCCTGCCTGGCCACATGGCCCACGGTGCCTCCCCAGCCGGGCCCCCACAAAGCCCTCCCAAGGCGGAGCAAGGGACAGTCCCACCCACGAGAATCCCAGAGCTGCCGTGGCTGCTGCCACCTGGCCCACGTGCCTCCCCACGGGACAGGGACCAGTCCTGCAGGCCACTCCACATCCAGGAGTGGCCACTCCACTCGGCAAAGCCCCCACCAGGGCTCCCGTTCAGGCCCTGGACCCAGCTCAGTGTGAAGCCATCCACTATGGCACAGAGAATGACTGCATGCACAAGGACTGTGCTCCCCGACCCCAGCCTCGGGAGCGCACCTGCAGCAAGGTACATGGGCCAGAAAGAGCAGCGAGGACTGCCCGCCAGCAGGTGCGTCTAACCGCAAGATGGACAAAAGCACTCGCAAGAGAGCAGCACGCAGGGGCTTCCTGGTCCCCCTGAAACCAGGGACAACTTCCAAGGCAAAGGCTAAGACGCGCAACAGCCAAGGTGGCCCTCAGTAGCCGAGTGACCAATCGCAGGACACGGCCAGGCTACAGAGCAGGGGTCCGGCACCCCCCCCACACACACACAGAACTCAGAAGCACGCCCTGAGCGAGAGACACCACAGACCGCAGGGCCGCGGATCCCTGAGCTCTCGGAAAGCCAACGCTACGAGACGGCCGACAGGCCTGGGGTGGCCGGGCCCGGGTGGGAGACGCGGGCAGGGAAGCCCTGTAGTTCCGCATTTGCCCCAGCCCACAGACGGCACGGCACCCGTGTGATGTGAGCTAGGGACTGGCATGACACACATATGTCACCGTGGCTTCGTCAGGTGTGACAAGTGCCCCACTCTGCTGGGGGATGTTGACGGTGGGGAGGCCGTGCCTCCGTGTATGTGTGCATACGTGTGTGTGTGTGTGTATGGGCGTGTGCACATGTGTGCATGAGTTCTCTGTACTAGTCCCTCACTTTGGCTGACTCTGACCCAGGCCGCAGAGGCGGGACCTTGGAGGCCGAGTGACAATAGGTGAGTGATTTCACCTCCCAGGCCTGCTTCTCACCTACATGGTGAAAGGAGGGGGCAGCCCAACAGTCCCCCCAAAACAGGTGGCTCCTCATCATGCACAGAGGCGCTCTCTACAGACCAGGGGTGAGCGAGGGGTCAGCCGCATCGTTCAGAGCACGGGCTTCTGAGGATGCCAGGACCGACACCTAGGGAATGGGGCTCTGGTTTCACAAGGCAGGACATCCCGGAAGCCACTCCTCGCCCTGGGCCTGCACTGCAGGACGCAGAGCCACAGCCAGGACGTGGGGATGACTGACAGGAGGCCAGCGAGGGCTCCGAGGCAGCAGCAGACCCCTGGCGTCCCAGAGGCAAGGGTTGGGGAGAAGTTGGCTGACCCTGGGGGCCCAGGGCACTTGGGCTCCGACTGCCCCTCTTCAGGGAGAACAGCAGGTCCAGGCACACAGCAGCCACAATGACGCGAGGTCTCCTGGTGTGGGCACGCCCCGAAGGGAAGCACCCAGGATGGAGGAAGGGCCACCGGGGGAGCAGGAGGCCAGGACTCCTCTCCTATCCCTGCACCTCCTTGTGCAACGCCTGAGCGAGGCCCACACCTCACCACCCAGGGGCAGCACCTGTTGTCCTGCTCTGTGTGTCCAGTGCACAAATCAAAGCAAGAGAGGAACGAGGATGAGTCACAGGGGCTGAGGGCAGCCCTGGAGCCCAGGGGGCAGGAGGCTGGGCCTCCTGGACTAGGGCAGGCACTGTGGTGGGGTCCCTCCAGGGAGACCCCTGAGCACGGCCCCAGGGAGGACTGACCACAGCCAGCCACCGCCTGGGGCCTGAAATCTGTAACCAATCGCCTGCAGGTCTGTAAACCTCACAACTCAGATCACACTTGGTGCCTTAAGCAAGTGGACATCGAATGAGCAGGCAGACAGGAGTGAAGGAGCCACTGCCAGGCCCCACACCCCCGCCCACCTGCCAGAGCCGCTGACCCCACCCCCACGGGCACCACCCACCCAGCACCTCCCCACGCGCCTTCCGAAAAATGCTTCGTTTCTCGTCCTTCCTCCTCTCTGGCCCGTGAGTCAGCTGACAGCCGGGAAAAAACCAAGTCACAAGGCCACACAGCTCACGTGGCTGCAAAGAATAAGCCCAGTGAGCAGGAAGCAGCTGTGTGCATCCAAGTATCAAGTAACTGTCCCACACCCCTGGGTGCCACGGACGGCTAAGGGACAGCACGCGTGTGCCCCACACGGGGGACCCTGGCTGCGGCCTGTGCCGGTACACTCAGTGTTAACACGTGTGCACCACCCATGAGTTCACACGGAAGACCTGAGCTCTGGCCCGTGCGCCTGTGTTCAGAGGCTGTAACGAATCCCCTGGGACCGGGGACTTACCTCTCTTATCTCTCACGGTTCTGGAGGCTGCAAGCCCACGAGCAAGGTGCAGGCAGACTTGGGGCCCAGCAGGCCCCTCCCCAGTTCTGAGGTTGTCTCTGGGTACCCTCATGGGGCAGAGGAGGGAGGGAGCTCTCGGGGCCTCTTTTATAGGGGCACAAATGCCATCACCAGAGCCCCACCCTATGACCGCATCACCCCCTCAGGCCCCACCTCCAGCACTGTCACCGCGGGCTTAGCTTCCCGCAGACGAACTTGGGGGAACGTGAACTTTCAGACCACAGCAAGGGATGTGGCCGGTCTCCAAGAGGCCCCACTGGAATCAAAGCTCAGGTCTACACCCCGTCTACCCACTTAGCCACACAGCCTGGCCCCCGGGGACCAGGGGAGGAATGACCTCCCTCCACCGGGCTCTGAGGCGACCCAGCTCACGGCTCAGTCTCCCTGCCGATGACCCAGAGAGAACACGCAGGGCAGTCTCTCCAGGCCCTCGACATCACTGTAGACCGAGGCTGGGGCCTGGGATGGTGGTGCTGGCATTCAGCTCCCCAGGGCGCTCAGTTCTGGACCCCAGGGACACTAACCAGGGGGCGCAGGAGCACAGGCCGTGGCCCAGCCAGGAGGAGGCCGACGGGTGAGGACCAGCCCGTGTTCTTCCGAAGCCTCCCCAACTCCCACACAGCTGAGCACACGCTGTGTCCCGGAAGCCCGGGTGCAATGGACACATACAGTCCCCAAGGCCCGAGAGCAGCTGGGGCAGGCAGGGGAGAAGCCTCCGTGGGGTCCCTGGGTGACCAGGCTGCCCCCTCCCAGAAACTGCCTTGTTAGTGCTGGCCACACTCATAACTCCCATTCCAAACCACATTGTCAGAAAAAAGGCGCAGGGAGCCCCTCCCCTGCCGTGGCTGGATGGCAGGGAGAGCTGATCCACCCTCCCAGGCCACCCACGCCGGGGCCTGGGACACAGCCAGGAGCACACAGCCGGGGCGCTCGGAACGCCCTGAGCCGAAGAAGCCAATGCCCTAAGTAGTCGGGAGCAGCAGAGAGAGGGCAGGCGCGCGTCTGCAGCTCGGGCCACAGGCTGGTAAGGGTCAGGGCGTGGCAGAAGGCGCCAGGATGAGCGGCACAGCCCGTCTGTCCCCCAGTATGACGGGGGACAAGTGCAAGGTGGACAGCACCACAGAGGCCCGGGGTGAGAGCGGCATCCAAGTACTCGGCGGGGAGCGGCCAGGAATGGGAGCTCCACAGTCAGCACCACTCCAGGACGCCTGAGCCGACACCGCCCAGCGCAGGTGAGTGAGTGGCACCTGCCTGCCCACCCGCCTGCCCGGAAGGGGAAGGCAGCGCCCCCAAGCGCGGACAGCGCAAGCAGAGCCCCAGGCAGCCCCACTCGGGAGCAGCAGGCAGGGGACCCGCTGGGGCTGGTAACACAAAGTGCCGACACGCTCCCCACACAAGTCCAATCTCCTGGGCCCAGGGCTGGATCAGAGTGCTGTTCTCAGTGGGTGGATGCACGGTCGTGCCTGTGGTTACACACATGTACACACACGTGTGTCTACATGCACGGGTGCACAGTGTAGCTGCCATGTGCATGTCTGTGTGCACGTGTCTGTGTGTGTGCGCAGGTCTGTGAATATGCACGCATACAAGTGTGAGGTTGTACACACACGTGTGTGTGCAGCTGTGTATGTTTATGTGTGCACGTATATCTGTGTGCACACATGTGTCCTGTGTATGCATGTGCATGGCACATAAACATAGACACATGTGTGGGGTGTACGTGCATGTGTGTTCCCCTGCGTGCACACATGTCTGTGAGCATGCATGTATAGAGGCGTGAGTTTGTGTGCATGTGTGTTGAGCATGTATGTGCTCAGATGTGTGCATGTGCACAGGTGTGAGGACTGCACGTGTGTTGTGCATGTACACACGTGCACTGTGGGGGTGAGGGAAACCAGCCCTCTGACCTCACACAGAACACACCTGCTGAAGCCGGATTGCAGCACCGTGAGGAGCCGGAAGCCAGCACGAATCTGCACAATCCCCCATCTCTAAACCCCATCTCCCTGGACCCACGGCCACGGGGCAGCCGGCAGGGACCCTGACACCCCTGCCAGGGCCTCACCGTCACACAGCCTCCGTGCAGTGACTCCAGTGTGGAACCCAGAGGCACAGACACGGGGATGGGAGGAAAGCAGGCGCTCCTTGCTCGTGCCCGTGTCCCACACGCTGCTGCCAGGCCCCTCACCCCCACCCCCGGCACAGCCAGGCCTCCGGGTGAGGGCCGGGAGGGTCCTCCACAGCGCAACGCCCCCCCTTTGAATGCACAAGCCCAGTTGCGCTGCCCCCTGATCCAGAGCCCCCAGATCTCCGCGGCAGCCAACAGCTCCCCTCCAAGGGAGGCCGCCAAGTCCTCAGGGCACCGGGGAACGCGGGGACCGCCAGGCCCCAGGAGGCCCGGTGCCGCAGCCAGGAGACTCCGCCACAGCTCTTATCTGAAACCAAACGCTCTGGAATTATTTCCTGTGAGCAGAAACACGGTTTCAAAGCTATTGGTTTACCCCAGAGATGAGAAACAGACGCCAAAGAGAAGGACTGCCCCCCGTTCTGTCCCGCAGCCTCCCTTCCGTGGCCGCCGTCCAAAGCGGCCCCTTCTGCGCCTGTCGCTCGGCGGAGCCAACTCAGCTCTAAAGAGTCCCACGGGAAAGCCGCAGATTGCTTACCTTGGCCTCACATTTCCTGCGGCAGGAATTCTTGGAGGCTGGAAAAGAAAGAAAGAAAGAATGTGTGCGGCAGCCAGCGAGGGGTCTGCCCCACCCCCACCCCGTCCCCGCTATGCAAGGCCCCCGGGGCAGCATGGACAGGGGCCACGGTGAGGACCAGCCCAGGTTACACCACGACGCGGCGGCTGGGATGGCTCTGCAGGGGTGTGTGCAGCCGCACTGGATCCTGAGAGAAGACAGGACTGCGCAGAGAAAGCACCGGGTGTGCCCAGCAGTGGGAGAGTCACCCCCCCCCCCCCGCCCTCAAGGGAACTGGGAGTGCATTTCAAACCGTGGAGACCCCACCCCCAGGGGCTGTCTCCTCTCCCGAGTAACGGCTGCATTGAACATTGAACGGGAGCCACGTCCACAGGCAGGGTGTGGACCCCTGAAGACAAGGGGCAGAGGGGCCCCAAATCCCACTGGGTGTCTGGGGCCCCGTGAGCGCGGGAGACTGCACTGCCACCTCCCCTCTGCCTTCTGTGGAATACAGGTGCCACGAAGGTCACGTCAGCCCGGGGAGGACCCCTGAGACCACACACGTGTGTACACGTGTGCACACGGGCACGAGCCCGGCAGTCACTGGAAGCCATCAGCAGGGGAGGCAGTCTTGGCCTGTGGCCTCAGCGAGCGACAGCCAGCAGGGGTGCAGGCGGGAGGGGCACCCAGCTGTGCTCACGCCTCGGGTGGAGCCAGCCTCAGAAGTCGTGGCCCCCCAGCCAGGACAACCCACCCCAGCCCTGGCAGGGATCTGTGTGTGTGACCGGGCTGCCCGGCACGGCGGTGGAGGTGACTGCTGCCCAGGTCTACTGAACCGCCAGGAGCCGTGCTGGGAGGCGGATCCTGCAGCGGCCCCGTGGACAGCCCCTCTGCAGGTGTCCGTGGTCCCCAGCCTGGCCGCCACCCAAACCCACCCCTTCAGAAGGGCGGCTCCAGCCCAGCTGAAGACTCGGCCATGCAGGAGAGCCCAAGCCACACCTCCCCAGGACCCCCAGGACCCCCAGGTCTTGACCAACTACTACTGCCTGCTGCAACCTTCACACCATCCCCCAGACTGAAGGACCGAGCCGCTCTCCGTCCCCATCTGAGGCTCAGCCAGGGCACCAGCAGTGCAGCCAATCTGCAGGGGTGCAGCGCCCACCAAGGCCAGCAGCGGCCACTCAGAGCCACTGCAGATGTCCTGGACACAGGCCCTCCCTGACAGCCCGTCCCCCTCCTGCGGGGCTCCTCTCCATCACCCAGGAGCCTTTGCACCCAGTATCTCCCAGCCAATGCCAGGATCGTGGGTCTCTGCAAAGTTCTTCCTGGCCCCCCAGACGTGGCTCCCAAGTGACCCTGTGTCCACGGCACCCTGAGCTCTCCCACAACAGCCGCAGCCACCTGCACACACAGCCTGGTGCCTTCTCTCCTGCAGAGCCCCGGCTGTGCTAGGCCACGCTTCCCCAGTGGCTGACACGTCTGTCTGTCTGTCTCTCTCTCGCGCGCACACACACACACTGGCCGAGCTGCTTTTGAGAACCATGATCCACCTGCCCTGTGGGAGAAGGATCTTGGGAATCCTGCTGCCTGGCTTGGTGACCTCACGGTCATCGTCTGCTGCCCACTCGGTATGCGTCCCCACTTCCTCCCCGCCCACAGAATATTCCACTGCTCTCTCCTCCACGCCGGTGCCCTTCACAGGGAGGTCACCGGGTACAGGGCTGGATCACGGAGGGTCTAAGCCAGGGCTTCCTCCGAGGGCTCTGCAAGCCCCTGGAGCTGCTGACGCCCCTCAGAGACAAACCTCACACCTGCAGAGACGTTCCCGCCTCTGGGCGTCGACAGCTGCGCTGAGTGCGGGAGGCCAGGGCACCCCTGCGGCAGGTGCTGCTCCGGCCCTACGAGTCGCTGTCCGGTCTCCACTGCCACTCACTCGCCGTTTCACACAAACGCCAGCTTCACTTAGGAATATCCTGACGAAGCAGCAAAGACCACTCACACCCCTAAGTCTCGGTGGCTGACCAAACGGCTTCACTCCCGGCGAGACCAGGGGGGAGGCCTGCAGAGAGCCCTGTGCGCACAGTGGAGCGGCAGGGACCACGCCGGTGCAGGTGAGCTGGCAGCACGCTTCTGTCTGAAAGAGCTCCCGCAGTCAGACCAAGGATGCTCAGACCGGAATGCAGCCGCTCTCTCAAAAACGAACAAAGCGAGCCTGCCCCGACAAAGCGACGACTAGCTTGGGACTCCCAGTGAAGCCCGAGTGCAGGGAGACGAAGCCATCACCAGGGGTTGACCACGTCGAGGACTTCCCGATTCAATCAACACTGATAGGGGCCGGTGCTGTGGTGCAGTGGGTAGAGCCGTCCTCTGCAGGGCCGGCATCCTACATGGGCGCTGGTTCAAGTCCTGGCTGCTCCACTTCCAATCCAGCTCCCTGCTAATGCGCCTGGGAAAGCAGAGGAAGATGGCCCAAGTGCCTGGGCCCCTGCACTCATGTGGGAGCCCTGGAGAGAGCTCCTGGCTCCTGGCTCCTGGCTTTCGTCTGGCCCAGCCCCGGCTATTGCAGCTATTTGAGGAGTGAGCCGGCAGATGAAAGACCTCTCTCTGTGTCTCCTCTCTCTGTAACTCTGACTTTAAATAAATAAATAAATCTAAGATTATTCAGTTCATCGACTTCTGGAGTCCATGTAACCAACCCACTAGGTGTGATGCTGCACGATAGGAGGAGGGCACATTCTAAGTGTGACACGGGGCATGGGCGCTTGGCTTAGCGGCCACAACACCCGCATCCCACACAGGAGCACAGGGCACGGGCGCTCGGCTTAGTGGCAGACACCCGCATCTAACATGGGAGCACGGGGCACGGGTGCTCAGCTTAGCGGCCACGACACCCTCATCCCACATGGGAGCACGGGGCACGGGTGCTCGGCTTAGCGGCCACGACACCCGCATCCCACACGTGAGCACGGGTTCACCCATGGACTCCACCCTGGACTGCAGCTTCCTGAACTCCAGCCTGGGGCTGCTGTGGGCATTTGGGAGTGAACTGAAGATGGGATCTCTCTCTCTCTCACTCACAGGCCAGTGGATGTGCAGAGCAGAGCAGGAAAAACCCACCCACACATCCAGCTCCGAGTCCACAGTGAGGTGACCTGTAAGCAACCCCACTTGAGTTCTGGTGCAGGATCAGAGCAGAGCATCCAGGCGCCTGGAAAAGCCATCACCACTCTTCCTCTCCCAGCCACACGTCTGTAGGGCTGCGTTTCTTCACAGTCCTCAAGGCAGGCAATTCACTGACAGGGCGAACGCAGAAGCAGGGGGACGGTCCCGACGGCCCCCAGGCTGCGTGACACAGCCACAAACCCAGGCTGCGTGACACGGCCACAAAAGAGACACGACCACGCGGCTCTCGCTGCTGCTTGCTTTTGACAAACAGTCATTTTTCATGGAATTAATTTGGGGCAGGTGCTCGGGGCATGTCTAACACAGTGCTTGGGATGCCTGCACCCCAGAGCAGAGGGCCTGGGTTCGAGTCTTGGCTCTGCCTCTGATTCCCGCTTCCTGCTAAAGCTCACCCTGAGCAGCAGGTGATGGCCCAGGTGCTTGGGTCCCTGCCACACACGAGGGAGACCTGGGCTGAGCTCGAGGCTCCCAGCTTCCACGTATGGGGATCTCTGTCTCTCTGTCTCTTGGATAAGTCAAAATAAACAAATAGCTTTAAAATACACAGTTATGTCCACCTACAATGGGTGCTTTAAACCTGCACGCCCCACTTCTCACACTGACAGACACAGCCCACATCCCAGAGCTCCCGAGGGTCTCCTGAGAACTCAGCGGTGGGATCCCGAGACCCCACGTGTGAGGACGGCCGGCCCATACCGGCAGTAGTGACCCCATTCCTTCTCCTAGCCTGGGGCTCCCGGATCGAGGGAGGGACCCAGTCCCCTCCAGCGAAGAAGGAAGTACATTCTCCCAGAGGCACCCAGTGAGAAGGCCAAGGCCTGTCCCCCCGCCCCTGCCCAGTCGGAACCCCTCCACACCCCCTGCCCGGGAAAAGCCGCTGCCCTACATCAAGGGAGGCACTGGCTACGGCCCCACAGCTGTAGCGGCCGCGGTGCCACCTGCTTCCCACACCTGTCCCACCTGCTCCCACTGGCTGCAGCGGCCGCGGTGCCACCTGCTTCCCACACCTGTCCCACCTGCTCCCACTGGCTGCAGCGGCCGCGGTGCCACCTGCTTCCCACACCTGTCCCACCTGCTCCCACTGGCTGCAGCGGCCGCGGTGCCACCTGCTTCCCACACCTGTCCCACCTGCTCCCACTGGCTGCAGCGGCCGCGGTGCCACCTGCTTCCCACACCTGTCCCACCTGCTCCCACGGGCACCGGGAGAAAGGCTCATCTCATTCTCGCTCCATTTCACCAACAGCGAACCAAAGCACGGAGCGGAAGGTGCCTGCCCCGGCGGCAGAGGGGGTGCCCAGCAGTGTGTGACTCAGGAAGCCAGAGCTGCCACCAGCCCGGCTCCGCGTGCACAGAGCACAGCTCAGCGCGCGGGCGTGAACACCTGCAGAGCCCAGCACAAAGGCCCCTGTGTGCTCGCCTGGCGCGGCACCCGGGCTCCACATTGGCTAAACCAGCCCCGCAAACACCCAGCAGCCCCAGGAGGCGGGAGAGCCGCCGTCCAGGAGCCTGCGCAGCTGGACAGACGGTGCCTGCCCTGGTCCTCACCAGGGGCCCCAGTCACGGGTCCCCCGCCACCGGCCTGAGGGCCAGCAAAGAGCCCTGCCCGCCTGAGGCCAAACGGATTGTTTTCACCCAAGCAGTGAAAAGAAAAACAAAACGCTGGGCAGTTTTAGCATCATGATCCCTAAACACGCAGTATGCAAAAATGCTTAGACAGGCGAGCTAAGAGACGCAGGCCCTGGTGCCGCAGGACGCAAGCTTTGTAAGAGAAGCACGCGCGCGGGGGCTCGCCCACCTCCGGGCGCCCCCACAGCCACACCAGGAGAGCCGGCTGTTCCGTGGAAAGTCGTCATAACCACCCAAACAACACGGTTTCCGGAAGCATCGGCCGTGACACTGGAGCGGAACTGGAGAAACAGGAAGGAATTCCGAACGAGCGCCTGAGAGCATCTCCCTGACCTTGGGGGGGGGGGGGGGGGGCGTGCTAAAATTAGGAACAAAGCCAGGCAGAGCCGACCGACCGCAGCAACCTCACCCCCCCACGGGACCGGGCGAGCTGCCGACTGGAGCCTCCCCGTATGTAAGGTGGGAAGGTACCCGGGTGGCCAGGAGCCATGCAAAAATGGCAAAAGGTTTGTCTAATAAAGATGACTTACAGAAAAAACAGATTCAGCGTTCACAGTGAACTCCGAGAAATGCAGAAGAACACGTCATTTTGAACCGAGCCAGCATGCTACAGAGACCCCCCCGCCCACCACGGACGACTCTCCCTGCCTGCTCGTGGGAAGACCAGAGGGCTAATAAAAAGGAGACGCCACTTCCTGCCCAGAGACGGGAGAACGGGACGGCAGGACACTCGAGGGGGCGGGCGGGAGGCGCTGCTGGCCACACTCAGAGCCGTTTCCCAGGGAGCTCGGCCCCCACGGCCAGCACAACAGGGCCACTTCCGTGGTGGCCCCCGCTGGAGGGTGCACAGTGCCCCGGTCACATGTGAGCATCCCAGCCCCCACGGGCACTCACAGTCAGGGCCGTCCGGCTGTGGGGCACGGGCATTGCTCATCCTGCAAATTGTCCTGAAACTGCCCCCCGTGGCACAGCTCCAGGGGCCTTGGGGCCTCGCCACGGCCTAATGGGGCCGTCAGAGTTTGTTTTTGCTTTTTTTTTTTAAGATTTATTTATTTATTTGAGAGGTAGAGTTACAGACAGAGAGAGGGAGAAATAGAGAAATATATAGAGAGATCTTTCTTTTTTTCCCCTAAAGATTTATTTATTTATTTATTTGAAAGTCAGTTACATAGAGAGAGAAGGAGAGGCAGAGAGGGAGAGGGAGAAGGAGAGGAAGAGGGGTCCTCCATCCACTGGTTCACTCCCCAATTAGCCGCAACGCCCGGAGCTGGGCTGATCTGAAGCCAGGAGCCCAGAGCTTCCTCTGGGTCTCCCAAGCTGGTGCAGGGGCCCAAGGACTTGAACCATCCTCCACTGCCTTCCCCAGGCCATAGCAGAGAGCTGGATCAGAAGTAGAGCAGCCAAGACTCAAACAAGCGCCCACATGGGATGCTGGCACTGCAGGCGGCAGCTTTACCTGCTATGCCACAGCGCCAGCCCCAAGAGAGAGATCTTTCATCCGCTGGTTCACTCCCCAGATGGCTGCAAGAGCGGAGCTGGGACCAAGCCAGGAGCCAGGAGCTCCTTATGGGTCTCCCACGGGGGTACAGGGGCCCAATTACTTGATTCATCCTCCACTGCCTTCCCAGGCCACAGCAGGGATCTGGATCAGAAGAGGAGCAGCTGGGACTCGAGGTGGCACCCACAGGGGATGCCGGGATGTAGTGGGCGGAAGCTTAGCCCACTACACCACAGCACTGGCCCCGTCAGAGCCTTTATGCAGCACTCGCCACGTGTTTAGCGTGTTGCACATGAGCCCACGAGTCACCCTCTGCTTCTCAGGTTCACTGGCCTCTCTGTCCTGAGGCAGGAGGGGACCGACCTACACCCCAGCCATGGCTGCCACACTGGGGCTCCTTACCACCCACATTCACCGCTCGTCCACACCGTCCCACCACTGCCTTGTTGGGCTTCTTAAAAATTTAAATTTAATTTATCTGCAAGGCAGAATTACAGCTCTGTCTGACCCTGGGTCTCCTGGCTCCACCCTCCTCTATGGCCCAGGTCCCCCAGAACTTAAACTCTCAACGCTCCCCTACAAAATACAACAGCGTGGGATTCCCACCAGTGAGCGCCTTCCTGTAACGGCATCTGTGAAACCCAGAACACGGGAACTCAGTGACACGAGGCCAGGCGTCCACAGCGCTGAGGGCCGCGTGGGCACAAGCAGCGCCGTCCCAGGCAAAGCGAGGAAAGCCACGGCCAGACACTGAGCCCGTCCCGTCCGTCCGTCAGCGGCAGCGCCATCATTTCCATATGCAAATGTGACAGCTCACAAAGTGCAGTGCCACAGCGACTCCTGCCCTGAAGCAGGGGTTAGAATGTGAGTCAGCACAAAAGGCAAAGATGAACCCGAAAAGGAAGAGAAAAAATGTTCCAGGTTAGAGAGGACGTCCTTAACCCTCCCCCTCATCTCCGTCAAGATCACCATTATCGGGCCAGTGTTGAGGTAAAATGGGTTAAGCAGCTGCCTGCAGCACCAGCATCCCATACGGGCGCCAGTTCAAGTCCCAGCTGCTCCACTTCCAATCCAGCTCCCTGCTAATGGCCTGGGACAGCAGCGGAAGATGGCCCAAGTCTGATGGTCCCTGTACCCATGTGGGAGACCCGGAAGAAGCTCCTGGCTCAAGCCTGGCCCAGTCCCAACCATTGTGGACATTTGGGGAGTGAACCAGCAGATGGAGGACCCCTCTCTCGCTCGCTCACTCTCTCTCTCTCTCTCTCTCTCTGCTGCCTCTCCCCTCTATCTCTTTGTACCTCTGCCTTTCAAATAAATAAAAAATATATCTTTAAAAAAAAAGTGAGAAGGGAGGCGTGTCGAGCCTATACTGACATCGGATGGCGCCAAGCCCACACCCGACTTGTGTGTGAGCAGATCGCCCTGGACACGCAGCCCACTGCAGGCACTGCTCGTCACCACGTAAATGCCAGCCAGAGGCTGGTCCCACCCTCCACGTGCTGTGACGGTCCACAAGCCCAGCACGTCGTGGCCCAGCAGCGCAGAGGCCACGCCACACACGTGGTGCCTGACCCATGCTCGCCGTGACAAGGGGCCTTGGAAGCCTGGGACAGCGAGGCTGCGGGGGGCCCTGCCCGTCCACTCTGAGTCCCACACAGGCCAGGCCCCAGTTTGTCATGGCTCCCTCCACGTCTGACGCACACGTGGCCGCAGTGAGCCCCTTGCCCCTTCCCTGGCTACAAGGACGTGGGGACTGGCGCCACCACTGTGTCTCTCCACATTTCCATGGCCCAGCCGCCCGAGAGCACCCAGGGGCCACAGAACCCCCACCTGGGGAACAGCGTGGACGGCAGCCACCCCAACATGCGAAACCACCTCCAGCTCGCAGCTCCTGCAGCACAGAAACGGGGCTGGATCAGCCTGGCCTCTCTGCTCAGGAAGTCTGAGCAACCAAAATCCACCTGCAAAATCGACCGTCGCCACCCAGACACCCCTGGTGGGCGAAACCCCAACCCCCAACCACCGGGCGTGCTGAGAAGCAGCCGGCAGGGCCCAGTCACCCGCCGGGAGCAGATGCAGAAAACACAGGGCTGTGGGGGCAAATGCGCAATGAGAGCAGGTGTGTGCGCTGGGCAGGGGGCGCGGGGGTCACAGCCAGGCTCAGAGAAGCCGAAGCACAGCCATCGGCCCCCAAGGCACCACACGGATCTGGCCCAGGTGCCTCCACCCTCTTCTCAGACTTCCGGAAGATTCCTTCCAGGACAACCTCTGGGAGCAGGCAAGTCTGATGGGGAGAGCTGAGCTTGGCAGCCAGTGGGGTCTGTACAGTGAGCCTCTGTGGGGGAGGCAGAGGGACCCACGGTGGGGGTCAGGTAGGGCCCCGGCTCTGGCCGTCCTGGGAAGGGGTTTGGAGACAGCACCTGGAGAGCAAAGGCAAAGCCAGGGGATTCTCTGCCCCACAAAGCAGCCTGGTTTTCACGGTCCTCACACTCGGGGGCACCTGCTGAGCCTCAGACTCATGGACAGACTTGGACTCAGAACACAGGCTTGGCCCCGCCCACCGACTCAGCTGACACGCCCCCCACGTGTCCTGCCCTGCTGGCCCACTCTCTGCTGCCAACAGCGACACCACGCCCAGCACACAGCACCGCACCTGTGCACCGGTGCGCAGAGGCTCAGGAACACAAGAACCTGCCCGAAGACGCCCCTGCCCCATGCCCGGGCCCACACCCGGCATCGAGAGGCAAAGCAGAGCCGGCCCCAGGCCGCCAGGGCTTCCAGCTGCGGCTAGGCCGTGCCAGTCCAGCCATCACTGACGGCCACTGAGGGCCGACAGTTCTGGAGGGACGAGGGGCAGTGAGGCGCCTCCCAAGGCAGCGGAGCTCTGTGCTTGGCGACTTCTCCCTGGAGACACAGCTCCAGCGCACAGCTGTGGGCTCGACGGACCGCAGCCCCCAGGCCTGCCACGGTCAAGGCTGCTGCCCACACTCACCACCACCCCACAGGGCCTTCAGGGAAAGCCCACAGCAGGGCCCAGCAGCCTGCAGGGCTCAAGGCCTGCGAGCGTCCCCACAGGAGGCAGACACGGGTGGGCAGGGGTGAATGAGGGCGGCCCGTCCTGTGCGCAGGTGGGCACCCAGCCGGGCAGGCAGGCACCAGAGGAGGCCGGGTTGCACCTGTTCCACCCCCGGGACTTGCATCAGCCAGCTCAGGGCCACCGCTCACAGCAGAGGAGCTGAACCAGCACCCCGAGGGGGCCTGCGCGGCTGGGCGCAGAGCGGTGGCTGCAGCAGCAGGGAACCGTCCCAGGGCAAGCCAGGTGACCCAGCCGCTACCTCTGGGCAGGCGTGCCCAGCCCACCCCCGCGCATGCCTCCTGGGGTCTTACAGCCACCTGCCGTGGAAAACCCCGTCTCTCGTAAACCCCGCACGTCCAGGGTTACCCGGGTATGAGTGGCGGAGCCCAGACTGGCACCCAAGTTCTGAAACTTCCTTCTGCCCACGCTGCCTGTGACCAGATGCCCGGCCCAGCCAGGGAGGCCCAGAGCCACCTGGCAGGGACCACGGCGCCAGTGCCCAGGTCACCTGGGCCTGGCTCCCGTGCTTGGAGGCAGTGCCTGCCAGGGAAATGACCCTTGGGGGAGGGGGGGAGCAAAGGGGAGGGGAGGTCACTGTGGAGGGGGTAGCTGGTGAATCACTGGGTTTCCTGGAGCAGGGGGAGGCGGGGCGAGCACGGCCCAGGGCCAAGAGGAGGCCCCAGGAGCACACAGGCCCAGTCAGTGCCCAGGAGCCGCCCAGCACCCTCCTCCGCCCCCACCCGCCACCCAGCGACACCCGCCGCCTGCCGCTGGCATTCAAGAGAAGCCGGACTGCGTCCTTCTGTAAGGTTTCCCCGTGAGCAGGCACGGCTGTCCCAGCCAGGCCGGCCGCAGTTCCCTGCTCCGTCCCCGGCGAGGCGACCACGGCAGGCACTCACCTCGGCAGGAGGTGCTCCGGCCGCAAACCCCACACGCTCCGGACGACGTCACGGCCTTGCTCGTCACGGCCTTGCTCGTACAACTCTGCGGCCTCGAGGCTGCTTCTTCGGCCTGAAAGAGGAAAGGCAGACACCTTCAGTCCAGGCGCGGTTCCCCTCCCCCCACAGGACACGGTGGACCGAGCGCAGCCTGAACGGAGCCAGAGCAGGAACTTTACCAAGCAAACGGGGGACAGGAAAGCCGCCACGGCTGTGCCACGGTTCCCACGGCAGCTCAGGGCGCGCTGTCAGCACCCAGACCCGGACTCGCAATCCAAGGTTCCCTCACACCCACTGCACAGCCCGCCGGGGGTCCTGGGAGCAGCCCAGCGCTGCTCATACGGCACGGCACAGGCTGCTCCGGCCCCGCCCTGAGCCCCGTGCACCTCTGCAGACCAGGGACCACACGTGTGCGTCCTCCTGAGACGCGGCCACAGCCCCTGCATGCATGTTGGCAGAGTCACCGCTCACAGCTGATCTGAAGATCCTACAGGAGTTCAATTTGCCTTAGAAACCAAACACCAGCCATGAACCGGCTGCCGACCAGCGCCGGTGAGCTCCATCGGCAACGAAGATCCACCTGCAGTCTCAGAGGCCATCACGTGCCCGCCAGAACAACTTGAATTGACGCATCCCGGACGATGTGCAGGAAGTCGGCTTAACCATTCCTTCTAATCTTAAGACACAATCCCATCCCACAACCCTGGGACCCCACCCTCATGAACCTGAAAAAGAAGGCAATGCCTACGAAGACTCGCACATGAACGAGCAACCTTACTTCAGGGTGCCCCAAACAGGAAGTGCCCAGTGCCTATCCAAAGGAAAATGGTCCAGGCATATGCTGGAGTCCACACACAGACCACCAACACAGACAGCGGAAGCATCGCACGGACGGACAGACACCAGGCACAGCACACACAGCGTTCATGAGGGCCAGCTCACAGAGAGTCGCAACAGTGGTAGGAGCAGCCTTGTCCCGGACAACACGCTCCCTGGACCACAGTTCCCGGACAGGGAGGCGTCCCACGCCTCAGCCAGGAGCCGGTGGTTGCGCGGAGGCACGGGTATTTCGGCCACGGAGTGGCGTCCTTAAGATCCTCACAGTGTGCTGTCTGTCAACAAGAACAGCCCTGGCAGGTGCTGGTAACCCGGCTCCAAAGGTGAGCACAGGACAACGCCACGCACCTGCATCACCTCTTAACGCGCCTACAGGAACGTTCACTCCTGATCCCGATGAAGTTCCAGGAACAAGATTCGGCCTCACATCCCCAGCATCGGCCACGACATGGTACCACACCCCCAGTAACGGCCATGACATGATACCACGCCCCCAGTAACGGCCACGACATGATACAAGGCAGTGGTTTTTCAGACACGACGCCGGGGACGAAGCATGGTGCCATTTCCTTGTCGGAGATGTGGAGCCCGTGCGGAGCGCCAGCACTGCCCCCGTGACACCGAGGAGGAAGGCGGATCCCAGCTCCACCAGGGCATGGCCTGTGTTGAGGAGGGAAGGGTCCCAGGAGCGGGGGGCAGCAGTGGTTTGGGGGACAGCAGTCAGCTCGGTACTGTGAGCACGCGTGTGTGCGTGTGTGTGCACACACGTGAGAGGACGCTACCCAGAGCTGGAGAAAGAATCGTCATATGGAATCAGAGACAAGGCCTGGTGCTCTCGGTGCTGGGAACAGCGTCCGATCCCACAGCCAGGCCAGGAATCCTGAGAACTCACAGTGTTCCCCGACAACGCAGAGAGACCTGGCCTGACTCGTGGGGGACAGCTAGCTCTGAACTGACCACTGCTCCTCTCCTGTCCACTCCCTCTGAAAAGCAGCACCCAATGGGATCACACTGTTTCCAAGTAACTTACCAGCACCCGGGAAGGAAAAACTCACAGTGTCTGACATCCAACCGAAAATCATCGGGCACTGAGAGAGGAAAACGCAACCAGCACGGGGAATGCTGCACAGACAGACAGCAGAACGAGCAGACAGGGTGATGGGGCATCTGACTGCATTCCACACGCCCAGAGGGCAAGCAGAGCAGACCCCAGCCAAACGCCCGCAGGAGAAAACGGAGAGAAAGCACGCTGGGTGGGGACGAGACAGCGAGACGGACTGGCAGCAGCGGCCCCAGGGCTCTAGCACACACGCACGTGTAACTGGAGTCCCTGAAGGAGAGGAAGGGCATGGAGCAGCCAACAGCAAAGAAGTGAGGGCTGCAGTTTTCCCAAATAGGAGAGGAACCGAGAGACTCGGAAAATCCGGAGGACCAGAAACAAGAAGGCAGCCCGCCAGGACGGAGCTCAAGCCCGGCAAGGAGAGGGGTGAGGCACTGCTGCCCCCTGTGGGCACAGGTTTGTGTCCCGGCTGCTCCATTTCCGATCCAGCCTCTGCTAACGGCCTGAGAAGGCAGCGGAGGATGGCCCGTGCACTGGGGCCTGCCCCACAGGGGAGATCTGGATGGAGCTCCTGGCTCCAGCCTGGCCCAGCCCTGGCCATAGCAGCCATCTGCGGACTGAACCAACAGATCAAAGAGCTCTTTCTCTGACTCTCCCTGTGTCTCTGTAATTCTAACCTTCAAATAAATAAATAACGTTAAAAAAATAAAGAAAACGTAAAAGAAATGTTCCAGAAATGACAGGAAGGCCCAGCGCAACCAAACTCAAACCCAGTAATTAGGAGGAAACCCCAAAGGCATTCAGAGGGGAGAGGAAGCTGTGGCTCCGTGCAGACTTCTCACATCTAGAGAAATGCAGGCTGGGAGCATCATAAAGACCCACAGAGCCAGAGTCCTATACCCAGCTAAAGCATCTTCAAAAATGAAAGTAAGGGGCTGGCCCTGTGGTATAGCGGGTAAGGCCACCGCCTGCGGTGCCAGCATCCCATATGGGCGCCAGTTCACATCCCGACTGCTCCACTTCTGATCTAGCTCTCTGCTACGGCCTGGGAAAGCAGTGGCTTCGGATCAGCACAGCTCTGGCCGTTGCAGCCATCTGGAGACTGAACCAGTGGATGAAGACACCTCTACCTCTCTCTCTCTCTCTCTCTGCCTCTCTGCCTCTCCTCTCTCTGTAACTGTGGATGGAAGACCTCTCTCTCTCTCTCTGCCTCTCCTCTCTCTGTAACTGTGCCTTTCAAATAAATAAATAAATATTTAATTAAAAAAGAAAAGAAAGCAACAGAAGCTGGAAGCTGAAAGAACTCATCGGGAGCCCACGTATCCGCACGGCGTGCTAAGGTCAGCCTGGGCAGGAGGGCAGCTTTACAGGGAGGGATGAGCAGCGTCAGGAACAGTGACCTCACGGCTGTGGACAAGACTCTGTCCTCCTGGGTCTGAAGCGCCCTAAAGATAAACCACTGCTCAAAGAAAACAGTTCTGTAAGGTAGCATCTAACACGAGAAAAGTAAGGCCTGTGACAACACGGCACAAGCTCGGGAAAGGAGAAATGGAGACACGTCCCCGGGAGGCTCTCGGAGCCACTGTGGAAGGGCCAATACCCGTGGGGGTCACAGGGCACCTATCAAGTCCTGCAGGAGCCGCTGCAACATCGGGAGGTGAACTCACAACATTCAACAAATCCCAAACAGCAAAGCGAGCAACAGGAAGGCAGAGACAAAGCAAGTGGATTCGACAGCCTAAACAACTGAATTAGAGGTCGAGCATTGTCAGGCTGCCTTCTTCACTTTTATTACCTGAAAGGCAGAATTACAGAGAGAAGGAGACAGAGAGCAAGCCAGAGAGAGAGCACGCGCATTCTTCCATCTACTGGACGGCTGCAACGGCCAGGGCTAAGCTTAGCCGCAGCCAGGAGCCAGCAGCTTCATCCAGGGCTCCCACATGGGTGCAGGGACCATCTTCCCCTGCTTCTCCTGGGTGCATCAGCAGGGAACTGGCTCAGAAACGGAGCAGCTGGAACATGAACCGGATACCAGCGGTGCCCACGGCTGCAGGCAGTGGCTTCACCCACTGTGCCACAATGCCAGCCCATCAGAGTGTCTGACGAAGGGAAGAGAAAGATGAGCGCTGAGGACATGCCACAGCTGACGTCAATCAAAGGGAATGGGCGTGGCTGCACGGACAGAAGACCAAGGCTAGAGATGCCAGTGTCAACCACAGGGCCGTGGGAGCAGACTTCAGATCAAAGTGTATGCACAAGAGGTGTGGGCAGTGTGGCCCGGCAGGCTAAGCTGCCATCTGCCGTGCCAGCATCCATTTCGGAACGCCAGTTCAAGTAGGAGTCTCACTGCTCCACTTCCAACTCAGCTGCCTGTCAATGCACCGGGAAAGCAGCAGAAGATGGCGCAGGTACTTGGGCCCCTGCCACCCAAGGGTGAGACCTGGTGGAGCTCCTGGCTCCTGGCTTCAGCCTGGCCCAGCCCCAGCCGTCGCGGTCACTTGGGAAATGAACCAGTGGATGGAAGAGCTCACTTCCTGTCCCTCTCTTTGTAACTCTTTCAGATGAATAAACCATAAAAAAGTATCCTCGCACTATAGAAAGCCACTTTACAATGATAAAAGACAATAACAAAATGTCAACATTCATGAAGCAGAATCTGACAGAACCCCAAAAGGAAGCAGGCCAATGTGCAAACACTGCCAGAACGTCACTTCCCACACACACCAGGCCTCACCCCTGCCCCCAAGCCCCCACGCCTCAGAGGAGACTCGATGTGGAGACAGCCTGCAGAGAGGTGTCGGGGCTCACCAAGGTCAGGGTGCAGCACACGGGACTCCGCGACGTGGGACAGCCAAGGAGGGCGGTCTCGCAGAAACAACCCTGCCTATCCCTCGCTGTTGCAGGCACCTGTGGGGGTGATGAGCAATCTCCGTCTGTCTCTAACTTTCAAATAAATTGAAATAAATGAGTAATTTTTAAATAAAATAAACAAGTGTATGGAAGATTTGAGCGTCTTCAAAGAACCTGGCCTGACACAGCACATCTGACCCACAAGAAACAACGCACGGTCTTTCCAGGTGCCGACGGGTGTCTACCAAGGATGAAAGACCCTACTCCAGGACGTAAAACAGCTCTAAGCAGGTCAGGAACATCCCAGCCATACTAGGATGTGCCCTGGGGCCAGCACTGTGGCACAGCAGGTAAAGCCACCATCCACGGTGCCAGCGTCCCATGCAGGCTCCGGTTCCTGTCCCAACTGCTCCACTTTTGATCCAGTTCCCTGCAAAAAGCCTGGGAAAACAGTGGAAGGGGGCCCAAGTCCTTGGGTTCCTGCCATCCATGTGGGAGACCCGGATGAAGTTCCTGGCCTGGCCCAGCCCCAGCCATTGCAGCCACCTGCAGAGTGAACCAGCGGATGGAAGGGCACTCGCTCGCTCTCTCTCTCTCTCCCTCCCTCTCTAGATGTTAACTCTGACTTTCAAATAAGTAATGTTTTTTAAAAAGGTTCTCTGACCACAACATGATTAAATTTGAACACAGAAGCAGAAAGATCTCTAGAAAATCACCCAATATTTAAAACTGAATGACACACTCCTAAATGACCCACAAGGTATCTTCAAGAATCCAGATGGCTGACACGGCTGACACACCGTGACAGGCTGGATTCATCCCAGGAATGCAAGGTTGGTTTAACCTTCAATCAACTCAGACACTGGGAAAGAAAAACGCCTGGTCTTTACAATGACGCAGAAAACTACTGAGAAAATCCGTATTCACTTCCGGGGTAAAATCTTTTGTTCAGCTAGGACTGAACAGAACTCCCTCGGGTTCATAAACTGTGCAGACCCACAGCAAACATCAGACCTGACACAGAAGGACCTTGGGCTCAGGAACAAGACAATGGTGTCCCCAGGGAACACTTCTCGCCGGGATGTCCGGAGGCGCTGACCAGTGCCGTCAGCAAGCAGCAGCAGCAGAGGACACCAGGCTTGGAAGGGGACAGGGAACCGTCTTCTGTGATTGACAATCCATTGCCTGCGTGGAGACATCCCACGGATTCTACAAATGGACTCGGTAAAGGTGAGGGACACAGGTCAGTACGCAAAGCCTGCACATGAGCAACGACCATTCAGAAACCCAGAGATCATCGCCATGTAGAGCAGCGGTAGGGGCACAGCTGCCCCAGCATCGCATCCGGGGGCCGGCTGCTGCACTTCCCATCCCGCTCCCCACTAATGCGCCTGAGTGCTCGGGCTCTGCCACCCGCACAGGAGACCAACACGGAGCTCCGGGCTCTTACCTTCAGCCTGGCCCAGCTCTGGCTGTTGCAGCCACTTGGGGGCTGAACCAGTGGATGGAAGATCTCTCTCTCTCTCTATCTCTCTCTCTCTCTCTCCCAACTCTGCCTTTCACATAAATAAATACATCTTAAACAAGATAGCATTAGATCCATTAAATACTCAGGGATAAGTCTGACAATCAGTATGAACAACCTAGAGAGTAAAAACTATGAAACGCTAGAAGAGATTAAAGAGGACCCGAGGAACTGAAGAAATGTTCACAGGCTGAAGACCTACTAGAATTAAGATCAGCTTCTTCCCAAACTGTCGAGAGATCCTTCACAATCTAAGTCAAAATCCAGAGACAGAGACGTGTGTGTGTGTGCGTGTGTAGCCGGTGCACACCCTGGGAGGCTCCAGCACTTGGGTTCCCTCCACCCACGTGGGAGACCTGGACTGAGTTCAGAGCTCCTGGCATTCGCTTGACCCAACCCTGGTTGGTACAGGCATTTAGGGAGTGAAACAGCAGGTGGATTCAATCTCTCCCCTCCTTACATGTGAAATTAAAATTAATTTAAATATTTTTAAATGTGTTCTTGGCATCCTGCAAAACTAACAAGACAAGGTGTTGAATAAACACACCGCAGTCTAACTTGCAACACAGCAAATTCTCCTCTGAGATCTAATTACTCCCCCTTTCCCCAATGCCGGCACCCGCACACAGCTCCTCACTCCCCCACCATGGCAGACATAGCTAGCCCGTCATGTCCACCCCTCCAGCTGGCCTCCGCGAGCCACTCCCAGGAGCCGGGACTGGCCAAGGACTGACGCCAGCATGCCTGTGCTCTGGGACTGCCTGGGTCTCCCCACCGTCATTCAAGCTGCATAGGAGGCTGGCAACTTGTAGCTCCCCGCCATCCCCAGTTCTAGTCCCCACCTCAGTCCTGCAGTGGCCTTGTCAATCCCACACCCCCTCGGGCTTTTGTGCAGACTGTCCCACTAGGGGAAGTGTCCCGAACCAAGCAGAAGCCTTCACATCAGATCTGCCACCCGCACTCCAACCTCGGTGGCCCTGGGCAAGTCGCCTCTCTTAACCGCGAGGGATGCCCTCCCCTCCTGCCTCTTAGCAGAGCTCCAGACAGGGACAAACGCCAGTCCATAAGAAGCACTTCTGCTGCTGTTTTGTTTTGTATTTTTTTAGGATGTATTTGAAAGGCAGAATGACAAAGAGAAGAAGAGACACCCACTGATTCACTTCCCAAATGCCCACAACAGCCAGGGCTGGGCCCAGCCAAAGCCAGGAACTCAGAGACTCATCCTGGCCTCCCACACGGGTAGCAGGGGGCCATGCACCGGGACCTTCTCCTGACGCCTTCCCAGACTTGTTAGCAGGGACCTGGATCAGAAGCAGAGCAGCCAGGGCTCACCGGCACGCCACACGGATGCCAGCGTTGCAGGCGGCGGCTTAACCCGCTGCGCCACAATGCCCGCCCCCGGGCACAGTTTTATAAAGAGCTCAGCCTCCACTCCATCCCAGACCAATTAAATCAGATTACCAGGGGGCGGAGCCAGACCCCTGGCGAGGGCCCAAAGCTCCCCCAGGTGACTCCAATTAGCCACCAAGCCCGTGCCCACCGTTCTGTGGGGCTCCACTTCAAAGGGCTCCCAGAACCTGGAACTACACCACAGGCTTATTTTGTGCAAAAAATTACTCCCAAATCCATGCATACTTCAAAAAGTTCATGAAAAAAATGCGTATTATGAAAGAAATCAAAACTATGCACAGATTTCAAAAGTCTGGACCACATTCAACTTACTTTTTAACCTCACTTTTCCGTGAGCTTCCGCAAGTACCCCTCTCACTCCTGTGTTTTCGGCAGAAACCACAGACTCCCTGAGAGCAGACGCTGTGTGCCCAATGTCACGGGGGTCCCGGCGTTAGCAGGGCGCATCCGTGTCCCCGTCGGCAGCAGCATGTGGGCCAAGTGGGGACGGCGAGCTCTGGGCAGCCCACGCGGCAGGGATGTGGGCTCGTGCTGGTCTCTCCCCCAGCCCCGCATTCACAGGGGCAGCCATTCACCGCCCAGACAAGCACGGCCCTGTCCAGCAGCACCCCAGCTGGGCCTCGCCCTGCACCCCACTGCAGCCTCCTGGAGGCAGGACACCGGCCCGGTCCCCTTTGTCCTCGGTGCCTGGCAGCCAGCGGGCCGTGGCCCCTCAATGAACGTCTGTGGACGGCATGAATCGGCCACAGTGTGCGGGCCAAAGAGCGCGCTGGCCTTTTCCTCCTCCTAGCAAATACCTTCATTGCCCCCGGCGAGAAAGAGGCACTGTTTCCCGCAGCTCCCCTGCCCGCTGGGGCACAGCGAGAAGCCCCTCGGAGGGGACCACAGGGAGGGCACCGGGCCGGCGCAAGCACATCTGGCCCACACCGGCCCTGTCTGCACCTGGTCTCTCCTCCCTGCAGCAGCCAGCAGGCCCCGCTCAGGAATCTAAATTGCATGTAATTGTGAGACGCAGGAAGAGGAGCGCTCGAGGCTGGGGGACCCCCTGAGGGGCACAGCAATTAGTGCAGGTTCTCACAGGGGCTCCGTGGTGAGGAAGAAGCTGCCCAAGGGAGCGAGCTGCACGCAGACAAACGCAAAACCGCAGACGCCGCCCCAGGCCCCGCGCCGAAGGGGAGGCGGCGGTGCCGGCTGCACTGTCCCGGGTGGCACTGGGCACCAGGACGGCCTGCTGGAGCGACCCCGAGAGGCAGGGCCTGAAGAAACACCTCACTGACAGGGAGCAAACCGGGGCGGAAGCAGCGACCCCGGCCCGCAGAGCCCTCCCGGCCCCCGCCTGCCCCGCCTGCCCCGCGCGGCGCGGGCGCGCAGGCACCGCTCTGGCGCTCTGCGCTCTCGGGAACCGCGCAAAAGTTTCGGGACGAACGCAGCAAACGCCCGACCGTGAGAAGCAGCTACCGCTGAACCCGGGGCGAATCCCCAGCCCCGTGGGCGCCGCCGGGAGCTGTCCCGGGGACCCCGGGCGCCATGGCCCCAGCCCACCTGCGCGCGCCGAGGCAGCGAGTCCGCGCCGAAGCCCGCGTCCCACCTCCACGCCAGCGGAGTAAGCGCTTCCGAGAGACGCTGGAGGGGGAGGAGTGGAGCCCGGAGCCCACCGCGCTCCGACCACAGCCCCACCGGCCCTGCGCGCATACGGACGCGCGCTCCCGGGGGCACACGCGTGGGCGGGCAGGCGCGCGCGCCCCCACAGCACGCCGCGGGCACGAGCGAGCGCGCCCCGTGCGGCCCACGTGCGGCCCGGCCCCGCGCGCGCCGCACTCACCTGGCTCCGGCGCGTCCCGGCCCCGCGCGTCAGGGCGCGCAGCCTCATGGCCGCCCGGCGCCCGCGGGCCTTCCGGAGCGCGGTCCGCGCAGGGGAGGCGGCCGGCCCCGCGTTCGGAAAGCCCAGGGAAAGGTGCGGCGGCCCGGGGGCTCCAGAGGGCTCGTGGCGGCGGGGCCGGCCGCGCGCGCCCCGCCACGGGCAGTCGGACTCCGGGAACAAAAGCCCGCGCGCGGCGCCCAGCATCTGACACGAATTAGCCCCGTCCCCGCCCCGCCCGCAGCGCCGCGGAGCCCCGGGGACGCCTGCAGCCGCTTTGGCCGGCACCGAGCGCCCGGCCCCGCTAGGGTTTCAGGCCTCCGCGCGCGGGCCGGCGGGCTCGCAGGCTTGTGCGATTTTTGTCTGGGATAGGACTCCGCCAGTCTCCAGGGAACTGCCTCACCAGCAGGGCGTGGGGGAGCAGGAGGACCGCAGGCTGCCCGGGAACCAGCCGGCCTCGCTGCGGGACGACGACCGAGGGCGACCAAAAGCAAACCCGCAGGAGGGCCGCCTGTCCCGCGGCCTGCCCGTATGTTGTACTTAGTTATCTTGCACCCACTGAGTCACTCCCCAAACCACCAACAGCCAGGACTGAGGCAGACGGACACTGAACTGTGTCCCACGTGGGGGTCAGGGTCCCAGGTGCGTGGGCCATGGCCTGCTGCCCTCTGGGGTGCACAGGAGCAGGAGCCGGAACTTGAACCAGGCACCTGGAGGTGGGGTGAGGGCATCCCACAGCTGCTGGGCCAAACACCCACCCCACGCAGGCAGCATTTTAGAAGAAACGTGGAGCTTCAGTTTAGGAGGTGTGCAGATGCGTGGGGGGCACCCAGGAGTCTGGGCAGTGGGAGGGTCCCTTAGGAAAGCCACGGCCAGACCAGCCCCTTCCAAGGGCCGGTGGGGCTGCAGGCCGCGGTCCCCATGGCCGCGGTCCCTGGAGCAGCACACCCAGGCTTCCAACAGGAGACTCCACGGAGCCGGTGTTGTGGCATCGCAGGTTAGGCCACCACCCACAGCTCACACATCCCGCATCCCAGAGACCCTGGCCATACCCCAGAGACCCCGGCCGTACCCCAGAGACGCCGGCCACTCTGCTTCCAGCTCAGCTCCCTGCTGATGCCCCCGGGAAGGCAGCAGAGGACGGCCCATGTGGGACACCAGGATGGAGCTCCTGGCTCCTGGCCCCAGCCTGGCCCAGCCCTGGCCACTGTGGCCACTTGGAGAGTGAACCAGCGGATGGAAGAGCTCTGTCTCTCTCTGCCTTTCAAATAAATAAAGAAATCTTTTTTTAAAATAGGTCTATGGCAAAGTCTAGTTTCTTAGAAAAAAATTTTTTTTAAATGCTTAAAACATGGAGGTGTCCAAGCCTCTTGTGAGCAGGAGCCCCTGCCCTGCAGTGCCCGCGCCCCAGCAGGGGGTCCTCCGGGCCTTGGCTCCAGGCCAGCCCCCAGCAGTTCTCAGGCCCCCGGTGAGCCCCAGCTCAGCCTTTGTGGAGCCAGGGCTCCGGCCTCTGATCCGCAGCTCCGCTCTCAACTCCAATGCCTGCCACGCGGAGGGCGGCCTGGGTGGGCCCAGCCAGGCCTTTATGGCTAACACATGTGCAAATTCCAGGCCTCCATCCCCCTCAGGTCTGGCTCCGAGCATCCATCCGTCTGTTTCCGCAGTGAGGAGCAAGGCTGCCCCTCCACTTTCAACGACGCCATTCTGGTGCCAGTTCCTCTCCCGGCCAGCACGGGGCCGTCACCTGCACTCTCCCCTCTGCTCACTGCTCCCCGTTCTCTGTGTCCGTTCATCCTCACGCACGCTGTTTGTACGGAAGCCTTAGTTTTGCAAGCGTGCCCCTCCTGATGCATCCTGGTCCCGCAGGTGACCGAGGAGTCCCTGAGAACACATCTGTGTCACGTTCACATAAGAGCCCACAGCAGCGTCTGTAAGCCGAGCTCAAAGCGCGGCCTTGGGTGCAGCTCTTCCCCCAACCTTGCCCCAGCGCCCCGGGAGCGAGCGGGAGGAATCTGGATTTGGTGATGGGCAGACGGTCCCCAGACGTGACACGAGCACCTGCCCCACTCTCTCTGGGCTCCACCAGGGACCAGCAGTCGAGGGTCGGGCACTGGCTGCCCACGACCACAGGAATTGCTTGGAGTAGCTCCCTGGTGTAGGCAGGCGGACCCTGAACCTGCTGTTACTCGCTTTTCTCTCTGAGAGGAGAGGGAGTACTGAGCCACTAGCGATGCTCACCGGGAAAAGGAAGGGCCAGACCTGGACCAGGAGCGGAGCCGGGTGGCTGGACTGGTGCTGCTCTTACGGACTGAAGGGCGCTCCCTTGTCATCATTACAGTGACAGCGCACAGGGAGACCAGCGCCCTCCCAGGGCTCACCCGCAGTGTCTCTCCCGGAGGGGCCTTCCCTGCCGGTCAGCAGCCAGGCCTGGGCAGCCCTTCCCCACGCCTCCCCCTCCCCCTGGGGCTCCGCTTCCTTCCAGCCCCCGCTAATGCTCCCGCAAAGGCAGCGGATGATGGCCCAAGTTCCTGGGCTCTGCCACCCACGTGGGAGACCCAGGGAGAGCTCCCGGCTCCTGGCACTGGCCCAGCCCTGGCTGATATGGTCATGTGGATGGAAGAGATTTTTCTGTCTCTGTCATTTTGCCTTTAAAATAAATAAATAAACCTTTTAAAATAAAATAAAACACCCAAGTGGATTTGCTCCTAGGGACCTTTGCATTCCTGGGAGGGAGGCGAGAGGGCAGGGCTGAGGGGTCAGAGCAGACCTTTGGGGCCACTCCCACTGCACAGACCACCCCCCCCAGGATCTGCCACACACAGAGGCTGCGAGCCCACCACTGCCAGGGCACCTCGCAGGCTCCGGTCCCACCACGGCCGGGCTCACGGGCGCCAAGCACTCCATGCCTCCGAGTTCAACCTCAGGAGCCAGCGGCACTGGCCTGCCACCCCGCAGCGACCTGCTCGGCCGGCCCTGGACACGAGGCTCCTGCCCCCGAAGCACCCCTGACCTCGCTCGCCCAACCCAACCCGAGATGTTCGCGGGACATGGAGGGCACACTCCTGACCGATGCCGGGACAGAAGGAAATCTCAACTCCAAGACGCCCAGACAGCAGCAGCGAGGCGGCCTCTCCGGCAGGCGAGGCCCATCTCCCCAGGCCGGCAACCAGGACCCGGCCTCCCAGAACGCGGGGTGATGCCCCCTGGCGGCAATGCCAGGGGGACACCATGGGGCCTATGGAGGCGCTGGACAGGCCAGGACTCCCAGGGACACCGCCCGGCCACATCAGGAGGCCCCACAGTGGCGTGCACCTGAGCGCAGGGAGGAGCCGAACACCAGCTGTGCGCTGGGCACGTGGAACCCGGGACTCAAAGCGGGGCGCGTGGCTTCCCTGGCATAGCCCACGGGCTGACGCTCAGGCCCGAAGCATCCTACCCGAGTCACTGTCGGCGCAGCCACAGCACAGCAGGTCTGCACTCAGGACCCAGGCGTCGTGGAGGAAAACTCTGGCAGCCCATTGCTCCCGGCCTCACCTGTGCGCCAGGCCCCACTCCAGACCACCCAGGAGGGAGGGCTTTGGCCGGCTGTACACGCGTGTCCTCGCTGTCCTGCGTCACGTGGGAACACGTCACTGAAGCGTGTGCCGGACTTCTCACCCCCCTTACTGGGCGACAAAGCAGCCCGAGCCCCTGCTGCAGACCCCCGTCCCCAAGGGAGCAGGGAAGAGACGCTGGCTTGGGGCGTGGCCCCATGGCTGTCGTCCTGCGCAGGTTCTGTGTCTGGGGCCCCACCCAGCCTATAAAGCTCATGTGTGCCAGCACACGGGTGCCCTCAGCCTCGGGAAGCAAGTGGATCAGCAACAGCGACAGGCCAGGCTTTAAGGTGACTGTGTCCCCGGCCACACCCAAGGTCAGGCCCTGGGCTGGGCCTCTGGAATGTGCTGGCCTCCTATCTGCTGCCCTTTGAATCTCTGATTAGCTGGTTTACAATGCGGCCCAGCCCCCGGATCATCTGGCCATTCATGGGGTTCCGGGTTACTGGGTGGGAGGGGGCAGAGAAAAGAGAGGGAAGGCTGGGGGGGGGTGGCATTCACTAGCCAAGGGTCGGGGTGGGAGTGACAGGGGCAGAGGGAAATCCCAAGAGGCTCCTTGGTCTCCTGTCCCATCAGCCTGCTCCACCCACAGACAAACGGACAGAGTGTCTCCACTGCAGGCCAGGCTGATGGCGCTTCTTGACACGTCGGAGGAGGACTGACTCCCAGCACAAAACCCGCCTTTGCCCTGGGAACCCGCAGCCGTAAACGCACCCAGTGTTATTTCCAGCATGTGGGCCTGTGCTCCAACCTGTTCAGCCAGCCGCTGCCCCGGGACACTTGCACACGCTGAGCCTCCAGCTCCTCCCCCACTGTCCTCCTCTCTTCCTCTCTTCAAATTCCTGCCAGATGCCAGGTCCTCCAGGGCGCCCGAGTGCCACCCTACAGACACAGAGCGCCCACCCTCACCCAGCTCGCTGTCCAGCAGTCACGGCAGGGGGAGGTCACGTCCGGGAGGGCAGGGCTAAGGACTCACGGAGTGATGAATGACTGACGCCCACTGGGCCTCAGACGCCGCCCCACACCCCGGCCTCCCCTTCTGCCCCCCATGGCCTGCTCCAAGGCCTGCCAATGAGAAGGACGCAGCCCTGTTTTCCAGATGGCCAAAGGAGGCGGGAAAAGACACGCATACCGCCCCGGGGCTCTGCGGCCAGCGGGGGCCATGGTGAGGCCGGTGTGTGCGGAGAGCAGGGAGCGCGGGGGCTCCCAGGCCTTGGTAAAGGTTAAGCGTGCAGACAAAGGTGGTGGGAACTGGGCCCCATCCCACCAGCCAGCTGGGACACGAGATGCAGCAGGGAGACACGGGGTGGAGACACGGGGCAGGGAGACACGGGGCAGCTCCCAGGGCCTCGCGGCTGGCAAAGGGGAGGGCTCGGCCTGAGACTCGGACAGAAATGGACGCGGCCACAGGGTTCGAGCAAGGAAGTGCGAGGTGTGACTGAACACGCTGGCCTGGGCCTGGCTGCCCTGGGACAGAGACATGTGCACTGCCCCCGCGTGCAGGCCGTGGGCCTGCTCATGGCACCCGAGGGAGACAGCAAGAGCGGCCCCCAACAGGGACAGTGGAGCGAGCCAACAGACACACGGAACACACGCACGTGCACACACACAGGCACTCACACATGCACACAGGCAGGCACACACACGCACATCTGTGTGTACACATGTTCGCACATGCGTGCACACATCTGCTCGTGCACACGTGTACACAGCCATGCCCACACATGCACACGCACACATGTGTGTTAGAGGGCGGGAAGACAGCAGCTCCAAGGAATGGACTACAAGCACTGGGACCCTCACGCCTGCAGAGCCTGCACGGCCGCAGCCTGGGAAGCCCAGGCTCAGCAGTGCGTCTTTGCCAAGAGGCCGAGGGCCCCCCCGCCAGACGTGAGAGCCGTCCCCTGCCTGCGTGTGGCTGGAGGGCTCTCCCCACACACAGGAAGTGCCTGCACAGGCCCTGAGCAGGCCCAGCAAGGTCCCCCTGCGTGGTCACCCACACACAGCCCTCCCAGCACATTCTCCCAACACCTGATCCGCCCCGCTGTTCACTGCTCTTCTCCTCAGGCTGTTGTGGCTGCACGACAGGCCGTGACAAAACAGGGATTGCACCAGCGACAGGAACGCTCAGCAGCGTGCTCCCAGTCCTCCCGCCCAGCCTGGAAGCTGTCGGGGCCCGCACTGAGTGAGAACAAGAAAACACAGCAACCCCAACCATGCTCCGCCTCCGACTCAGAAACGAAAGGCCACACCCACACGCACACAGCCACAGACACGCACATGCACGCACACAGACACGCACACACAGAGACATGCACACACATGCACACACACAGAGACACACAGACATGCACACACACCCAAACACGCACACAGACACACAGAGACACGCACACACACCCACACACAGAGACACACACACAGAGACACGCACACACACACAGAGACACACATGCACACACAGACACACACACGCACAGAGACATGCACACACATGTGCACGCTATGTACTCACACCCAGGCACACGTGCATGCGTGCTGCTTACATGTATGCGCGCAGCAGTACACACATGCACACATACACACAGATGTGCCCAAACACAACACTGCACAGGTGGCGGTGAGCAGGTGGCGCTCCACCCATCAGGCCCTGGCTCAGATTCCTGCTGCCCCCGGGGTCATCCCTAGAACGTCCCCCCACGCTGGGCCACAGCAGGCTGCGGTCGACACCACTCGTGTGGCAGACACTCGTACCTCAAAACACCTAAAGTTCTCTTTAATAAAACAAAAGAGGCCCCCACTCTGAGATACACAGGGGTCTCTCCTGCCTGCCCCCGGGGCCACTCCGTGTCCTGCCCACCCTGGAGCCTTGAGGACCGGGAGCCTGCGGTCTGGGGTCCGAGTCCAGGATCTGAAGCCCTGAACCCGCAAGGCCCACACTTCGATGTGGACGCAGCGGGGTTGCTGCGGGAGGCTCCGCCCCCCGGAGGGCTCCATGTTGGCTCTGCCTGCTGGCTGCCTGGTGTCGCTGCCCAGCCCAGGAGTGCGGGTGGCCGTGCATGGGGGTGAGGGGACGCAGCTGCAGGCGGGGCCCCAAGCACTTCCAGACCCAGGGGCTCCCGCTGGCACTCAGTAAACAGGGCGCTGCTCACATCCTTGGTACCCGGCCCGGCTCCCAAGGCAGGGGGGGCAGTGGCAGTTCTGGGGTACACGGCTGAGCACCCTGCCCCTTCCCTGGGTCTCCCGTCTCAAGAGAACCAAGAACAGTGGAGGTGGGGCCACACAAGGCTGACCAGGAGGCAGCCCCACCCGCGCAGAGCCCCGCGGGCACGCACAGCCGGGCCACCCTGCCAGCGGGAGCACCTTCAGTGGAGCCGCGCGGACCTTCTCCTCGGGGAGTGTGCACTGAGCAGGCCACAGGCCACTTCCTGCCCGTCCATCTGCCCGCCCACCAGCCAGCCTATCAGACCCGCCTCGGCGGGGCCCAAGCAGAGCCTCAGTGTCCTGCAGGCAGGAGTGAGGAAGCTGGCACCCCCCAGCGTCAGAACCTGGTGTGGGTTCCCGGCATGAAAGGAAAGGGGATTTGCTGTCCCGATGGGAACAAGCCGCAGCAAGCCAGGTGCTCGGAGATCAAAGAGACGGAGTCACCTCCAGGTAATCCCCGCCAGGAATGCTTCCTCGGCCGCCTGTTTGCTTGGCTCTGCTCACCCACCAGCGAGAAGCAAAGCCCCTCCAGCCCCGAGGCGGACCTGACACTCGCAGAGGGTCCACACCCCTCCCCGCGCCCCACCTGAAAGAGGTCCCTCAAGGACGGGGACGGAGAAGGGGCTCCCACAGTCTCCCCCAAGGACCTGGCTCCAGCCTCCTGTGCCTTCGCCTGCCTGCGAATCCTCACGGGCTCCTGCTTCCCTGCAGAGAGAACTGGGACGAGATGCCCTCAGCCTCCCAGAACAGGTGCCCCCCACCGCGGGGCAGGCGAGGGGGGGCGGCATGCAGGTGCCGGCTGTGACCCGCCCCGGCCCGTGGCCCTCCTGCCCTCTCCTAGCACCTGGATGCCCCGGAAGACGCACACCTGGAGGGCAACCCAGCTCAGGGCACAGACACACCACCCTCACAGCATAACCTCCCCGACCTCCGAGAACCTTCGCCTGGAGCCGGGCACGGGAAAACCAGAGGCAAGTCTCCCAGCGCCCAGACCTCCCCGAGGGAGCCCCAGCAAGGCTCAGAGAGGCTCCCACCTCCCTGGACTCGGGACCTGGACTCACTCTCCAATCCCAGGCCCAATGCACGCTTGGATACACAGAGCCAGGGATGCGTGTTTGGATTTTAATAATGGGGCCAGCGCCTCCCCCAGGGGACGGAGAGGAAGGACAGAGGTGTCCGTGTGATGCATGCCTTAGCCACATCTGCCCAGTGAGCTCCACCAGTGCTCTGGTGCGTGGCAGTGGCCCGGCTGCCACCCACAGGGCTGTGCAGAGAATGGAGAGGAGGAGGTGGGGACCGGGGCCAGAGAGCACCAGAAGGGCAGAGGGGCTCCAGCAGGAGGCACAGGAGCCGATCTCCTGAGAGGACAGACGGCTCTGTGCCTCTGCCCAGGCCCACACCGTCCCACTGAGCCAGCCTCCACGGGCTTCCCCACCGCTGCCCCTGCTCCTTCCTCTCCCCCACCCCCACCCCCGCCCTAGCCCACTGCAGGCCCTGGCTGCCCTGAGCATCCTCAGCCGGACACGGGTGACCAGGAAGAAGGACCGGAGCTTGGCCGAGCAGGACAGACAGCAGGGACTCGAGAGAGCAGCGCTGCCTCGGGAGACACACACAGGAAGGCCACAGGGCGGCCATCTGGGGGACACCCGTCAATCGAGGGCCGCTCCCGCTGTCTGGAAGGTCCCGTGGTTGTGGGAGCTGAGTATCTGAGTTTTCTAGGCAGTGCACAGACCTGGTGCGCCAGGGGCATGAGCAACCCCACCTCGCCACAACAAACTCCCCATGCAGGGGCGTGGATCCAGCCTCGTCTTCCTGGCTGGGGGCTTCACAACCACAGCCAGATCCACCTTGACCTCGTGTGATCCCATACAACCCCGTGGGAACCCATGTTGCGCGGCCTGACCCCTGACCCCAGCTCACAGGAGCCGACAGGCTCTCCAGGAGCCAGCCGCCTACGGCTCCCCAGCACAGAGAGACGACAGAATCACAAGGCTGACAGCAGGTCGCGGGCTACCAGGTTATGGAGGGGAAGGGATGGGAGGGAGGTGGAGTGGCTACACCATGGCCACACAAGGGCCCCTGCTGCATGTTCTGGAATGTTCTGGAACTGCACCTGTCAGGGTGTGCCTCCTGCACTGCTGTGCAGTTGTTCAAGGGGAACTGGATAAAGGGTCCACGCACTCTCTGTATCTACCTTACACCTGCCTGCAAGCTGTCACCAAGAAAGAAATTTAATTTATAAAATAAAAGGCTTTGGAATTTTCAAAACAAGCCAATATCATAAAAAAATAAAGCTTCAGACAGCAGAGTTTGTGCAAAGCACAAAGCCTGACAGAGCTCTGATTACATCAAGGAGCGACCACAGACCACACTGGGGCACAAAGGGGACGAGGCGGGCGGGGCTTGCACATGAGCCGGTGTCACTCAAGCTTCGTGCAGTCTCCCGGTGGGATTCTGACCCTGAGGGCAGGGGATGCGAGCGCAGGTCCTGCTCCGTGGAAGACGCAGGCCCTGACGTGCAGGACTTTGAATTCACAGCAGGCGGAGGCAGACAAAGCAAACGCGGCAGGAAGGCAAAAAGCAACCCTGCAAACAAGCCAAGGCCGCAACCGGCTTCTTCCCCAAGCTCGCTGCCCACCCAGCAAGCTGCCCTGAGCTGCACGCAGCCCTCTCCACGCCAGACCTGAGTCCTGCAGCGCGGAACAGGAGCCCCGCCCGGCCGGGAGAGGCCGCCTGCGGCAGCCGCGGCCTTGAGCTCCGCGTGACCCCCGAGAGAGGGAAGAAGATGGACGGGCGTGGTGTGAGCCGGCACCGGGGGACGCCCTACATCCCTGACCCCCAGGCCCCAGGATATGCCCCAGCCCCTTGGGGATGGAGAGGCCCCTAATCCCTGGATGATAGAGACCCCCTCAGGGATGGAGAGACCCGCAATCCCTGGATGATAGAGACCCTCTTGGGGATGGAGAGACCCCCAATCCCTGGATGATAGACCCCCCCCCCACCTCCTCATGTCCTGCTCAGGAGTCCCTCTGTAACTGGGACTTCGGAGAGGCCAGTGACAATGGGACCAACAGGTGGTGGCCCAGGTGGCCGGCTTGACTCGGCCTGTGGTCCTCCTCACCCCTTCCTCACTGAGGTACTGCATGCTTGTGACCAGAGCAGCATGGCATCGGGGCAGCAGCCGGCCAGCCCCTCCCACACCCCGGGGCTAAGAGCCCCAGATCCCTAAGACGACACTGTCAGGACCCAGCACACCAGGCCATTCCAAGACAGGCAAAGGGCAGGACTGGCCGCTCCCGCTCTGCTCTCCGGCATTTCGTGCCAGGCCTGCACCTGCCAGCTGCTCCCCCAGCAGCAGGAGAGGCTCCGGGCCCCATGCAGGCAGCGTACACCGAGCCCTCGGCCAGGTACATCCTGGGGGCACCCCCAGCACTCTGCCGATGAGCCCCTTGCTGAGCCAACACCGCAGCCGCTCAGTCTGGGCAAGGCCGGGTCTCAGAAAACCTTGGCCTTGGATTGGAGAAAGCAAGAAGGCGGTGACCAGCAGGCAGCCCTGCCCGGAGCCCCGGCCTTGGGAGGTGCAGCCGGCAGGACCCAGAGCCCCGGAGGCCCCAACCCTGCAAGCCCACGCTGAGGGCACAGCCAGCAGCCCAGCCCCCGTCCTGAGCCTTGTCCCCTTCACGGCTGGGGAGCACTGTGTGCACCCGGACCCAGCTGCACGGGCAGATGGGGGAGGGGCGGTGAAGGAAGCAGGCGACAAAGGGGTTCCCACACAGGGCTCCTCCCCAGCCCACGGCAGCCTCCTCCTGCGGCCTGCGCCCTGGGCTCGAACCTGCGGCCAGCCTGAGCGCCTGGAGTTCCTGCGGCAGAAGCAGAACCAGGGTGCGGGAACCCAGGCCGAGGCGGGGGGCGGGAGCTGCACCCCGCGACCCTGGGCTGAGGCCAAAGGCCCACAGATGACACACGGCCCTCCAGGGGGCTGAGACGGCTCGGCCGCCGGGCCACACCTCGGACCCAGACACGCTGTCCCCCGCACGACTGGCCACGGGCGGTGGCCTGCTCTCCCGAGCCCCGGGGATCCAGCATGGGGCAGCGTGCTCACGCAGGCCCTGCCATCACTCCGTTTCTGCCGCTGTCTTCCCGGCGTGCAGTCCCAGTGGTGAACGTGACCCGAGGAGCCCCGGGCCACGCGGAGAAGCGACATTTCCCCAGCCTGGCGTGGACGCCTGCCATGGCCACGAGTCCCTCCCGCCCCTCCCCTCCCCTCCCCCGGTGTTAGCCGAGATTCCGCCCGCCCGCGGGACCTGGTGGGCGGCGCCCTCCGGCAGCCTTGGGGGTCCGGCAGCCTTGGGGGTCCTAGCGGAATCTGCCCCAGCACTCCACACCAGGATGAGAAACGAGAAACGCGGCTGTTTGCTCAGAGGCCAGATGCTCAAGTCTGTAAGAAGGGGCACACGGCTCTCCCCACCGGCCAGAACTGGTCACCCGGGACAGGCTTCCCTCGGGGACCCGCCTCCCACATCCCAGCACCAGGGTTCCCTGCCCACGACCTCAGGCCCTGGGAAGCGGCAGGAGGGCTGAGGAACTGTCCCTGCCACCCACACGGGAGACTTGGATTGAGTTCCTGGGGCCTGGCTTCCGTCCCCAGCAGGCGGCTGCTGTGGGCGCTCGGGGAGTGAAACCAGCACACAGGAGCTCCCCCCACCCCGTGTCTCTCTGCCTCTCACACAGATCATTTTTGAGAAGACAACGGTAGCCCTAAAAATGTGCATGGAAGCCTTGGGGATGTGCAGGGCTCCCTCTCCTCGGAACAAGGAGCTCTGGACTGTGTCTGTGGAGGGTGGGGGGTGCTGTGTCCTCCCGTGTTAGCCTGGGAGGGGGGCCCTGGCCATCCAGGGGACGGCAGACGCCACACCTGGGGGCCCTCAGCTCTCTCGCGCCCCCTCCCAGGGCCCTCATCCTGGTCCTTGGAGGCCAGATTTCAGGGAGGAGAGAGACGCACACAAACATGACGAAGCCAGTCCCAGAGTGCACAGCTCTCGGAGTGTGGGGGTGTGTCCACCCAGACCACCTGGAAGGGACGGCCCCCCGTGGCTGGGAGGCCCCACAGCCCCTCTCCGTCCCAGTGTTTCTGTCTGGTGGGCAGAGAGGGGCCTGGTGGAGGGGCAGGCGGAGGCCCTCGGGCTGACCCTGCTGGGTCCAGCACCCCGGAAGTGAACTACAGACAAAAGAAGACACAGCAGCAACCCCCAGGCTCCTCTAGAGGGCCTGGGGGCGCAGTGCCCCCCTGGCACCCCAGCAGCTCAGCAAGGTGCCCCCCAGCATCGTCCGCTGTTAGCAGCCCTTCAGAGCTGTCGGGAGACCGTCGCAGGGCCACGGAGAGCAGGCAGCAGGGGTAAGTGTGCCTGCCACCGTGTTCCTGCAGAGCCAGCTCCCGGGCAAACAGGGAGGCCCAGTGCCCTCTCCAGCGGCCAGAGAGGGGCCCTCCAAGCCTCCTGGCACTTTGAGACAGAGGGACGGACACAGCGAGCGGCCTGTGTGTGCGCAGATGGAAGGACAGGCAGGCGTCCAGGGGTCAAGGGGACACAGGACACCGGGATCACAGTAGATCCACGGTCTTTGTCTGCCCCAGCTCAGTGGCCAGTGCCTCTTGGCACACAAACAGAAGCCGCATCTGTCTGGGGCTCAGCCGAAACAGGACGGGGCACAGAGCTGAACTCAGCACCGACAGGCCCGCAGCTGGACACGCACCAGGAACCCCGCTCACAAACACGGCCGGGGCCAAGGTCAGCGTGGAGTGGCTCCAGCGCACGGCCAGCCCCGTCAGCACACAGCCAGCCACAGGTTCTGCGCTGGCCCTCGTGCGCCAGGTCCCAGCCACCCCACGGAGGGGGTTGTCCCAGTCTAGCAAGGGTCAGTCCCGCTGCCAGGGGCTGCTCGGACACTCCAGCAACTGCAAAATCAGGTCGGCAGGAGGCGCCCAGCCAGCTTGAGCGAAAGCACAGCTGGAATTTTCTGGAAGGGACATGGGCCGGGCTGCACTTAGCATTAGGTGCAGGTCTGGGGCGCAGCAGTGCTGGGACGCGGGTCAGAGGCCAGGGCCCCGGCGGGGGAGGGCAGGGTGGCATCATTCACAGAGCTGCACGATGTTTAGGGCAGGGGCTCTCCATGCTGCCTGTCCCTGTTTGGGGGCAGCGGCAATAGGTCCACCATAGTGCAGTGGGCTCTGTGCACCGCCACTCACTCACTCACCCAAACAGCATCTGTTCCCTGTGAGAACGGGCACATTCCCCAAGATGCACAGGGAGCGCCCCCAGGGCTGCCCCAGAGGTCAGGTGCGTGTTTGGCCCAGGATTTCAGGACACGGGCTGGCATGGGCTGGACTTCAGAGCCCAGGCCCCCCACCTGTCCTGTCTTAGGACAGGAGCTCAGGGCTCCCCGTCCCGGCGCCCTCCAGCCAAGCGACTTTGGAGGGGCGGTCCTTCCCCTGTGGGGTGCGTCCCCACCATCTGCCACTGCCCAAGCTCCCTCAGGCCCAGGTGGAGGCGCCGCACGGCCCACTTTGCAAACAGCAGGCCGGGCTCTCAGGAGCTCCGAGCCCTGATTAATGGCAGAAGGTCCGGTCTCCCATCTCCAAGTCCCTTTGGCTGCTGCAAACCCCTTGTTAGGGAAGGCCACACCAGACGGCAGCCGCCCCAGCCCTGGCCCAAACTCTCCCTCCACCAGGAAGGCACCCTGGGTTCACTCCTCACCCCATCCACCCCACATCCCCTTGGAAAGAAGCCCCGCCGACACCCCACTCCAGGTCCCCTGGGGGCTGCAGTCCCGCCGGGCCCCCTCCTCCTCCTCCTGCCTGCAAATCCCACCGATTCTACAAATGCCCATGTCACTCTGGTGCACGTGTCCCAAGGGAGGAAAGAAGCCAGGGCCTGCCTGCTGGCATTCCTGCCTGGGAATTGCCGATGCGTCCTCTGAGGGTAAAGACTAACCGGCCCAGCCCGGAAGGGCACGCAGCACGGCCGCCTGCCCGTCCTGCTGGGAGAAGCCGCCAGCACCGGCTCAGGCCGCAGCGCCATTCACAGAGCAAGGCAGGTCCCAGGAGTGTGGGTCCCTGAGAACGCGGCCGCGAGCCCCCGCCGGAACAGCACTCGCAGACCACAGGCTCTGGCATGTGGCTCCCAGACTGAACCATTTATCCAAATTAAAACCATTCCCAGAAACAAAATCAGACCCTTTTAATTGAAAATAAAGCCACGCAGCCACGGAGGCTCTATTTATTTTTTTAAATGAAAGACATTCTTCCTGCTTTCTCATTCCATTAATCACCGAGTTTACAGGATCTGTCAAAACAGCACGGCCAGACGCCTCCTCTCCTGCAGGCCGCACCTTACCCTGGGGGCACCAACTCAGCTGTGTCCAGGGATCCGACCTGGGCACCCCGAGGGCGTGGGTAACGCCCGGGCAGAACTGAAAGCAGGGGCTTGCACACTCACTCCCAGCTGCCAGAGGTGGGAGTGTCCGTCAGAGGACTTGGTGAAGAGGAGGGGCGGGCGCTGTGGCACAGAGGCGGAAGCCACCGCCTGCCATGCTGGCATCCCATGAGCGCCAGCTCAAGGCCTAGCTGCTCCGCTTCCGATCCAGCTCCTTGCTAATGCACCTGGGAAAGCAGCGGGAGATGGCCCAGTGCTTAGGCCCCCGGAGATCCGGATGGAGTCCAAGGCTCTTGGCTTCAGCCTGACCCAGCCCCAGCTGGCAACTGTGGCTGTTCAGGGAGTAAACAAACAGATGGAGGATCTCTCTCTCTCTCTCTCTCTCTCTCTGTGTGTGTGTATGTGTGCGTGTCACTGTCTCTTCCTCTCTCTGTGTCACTCTGCCTTTCAAATAAATTAATAAATCTTCTAAAAGGAAAACCTGGGGCTGGCATTCTGTGGCTACCACCTGCAGTGCCACCATCCCATATGGGCGCTGGTTCGAGCCCCAGTTGCTCTACTTCCGATCCAGCTCTCTGCTACGACCTGGGAAAGCAGTGGAGGATGGCCTAAGTGCTTGGGCCCCTGCATCCACACGGAGAGAGACCTGGAAGAAGCTCCTGGCTCCTGGCTTTGGATTGGCTCAGCTCAAGATGTTGTGGCCATTTGGAGAGTGAACCAGCAGATGGAAGACCTCTCTCTCTGCCTCTGGCTCTCTAGCTCTCTGTCACTCTGCCTTTCAAATATATTAATAAATCTTTTAAAAAGGAAACGTGTCCACACACACGCCCACGTGGGCACATGCACACACGTTTGCCCACACAATGCACATACACTCATGCGTGTACATGAGTGCATGTATACACTCATGCATACACCTGCACACCTGCACACAGGCAGAAAGTCCATGGAAAATGCATATTGTGGAAAAAATGCGTGGATTTCCACATTTTTTACACCAAAATAAACTTGCGTTGTAATCCCAATTTCCTGCAAACCTGCGGAAGCACTGTGGTGGTGCCCCGCACGGTGCTGCCTCTGTATCTACACAGCAGAATACGCTTCGGCCTTAGAAGGAAGTGAGGCTCTGACACAAGCTGCGGTGGGTGAACCCCGAGGACATTATGCTCGGCGCAAGAAGCCAGCCAGAAAGGACAAACGCTGCAGAATTCCACTGGCACGCGCCATCCAGAGCAGTCAGATGCCAAGAGACAGGGGCAGGGGACGGGAGGGGGAGCTGGGGCTCAGCGGAGAGAGACAGAGGGCGCTGGAAAGGGGTGCTGGGGGAGGCGGGGCATCAGCGAGGGTGTGCCTGCAGTGAGCTGCGCACCTGAGCGCGGCTGACCCACCAAGTTTCCCCGGGTGTGTTCTAGCACAGCGAGACAGTTGTGTCGGGGTCGGCGGTGCGGAACGGGTGAAACCGCTGCCTGCAGTGCCGGCATCCCATGGGCGCCGGTTCAAGCCTCAGCTGCTCCACTTCTGATCCAGCTCCCTGCTATGGCCTGGGAAAGCAGTAGAGAATGGGCCAACTCTTGGGCCCCTGCACCCACATGGGAGACTTGGAAGAAGCTTCTGGCTCCTGGCTTCAGCCTGGCCCAGCCCTGGCCATCGCAGCCAACTGGACAGCGGATGGAAGATGTGTGTGTGTGTGTGTAATTCTGCCTTTCAAATAAATAAATAATCATTTAACAAAAGAAAGAAAGTGTGTCCTTGGACCTGAACAGCAGCTAGAAACACTCAGGACAGGGCTGGCGGGGGCTGCCGGGCGTCTGTGGCAGGGACACCCACAGGGAGTCGTGACCAACGCACGGCGGCGTCCAGGTGCTTCCTCAGGGCACTTCCGGAGGCCACTCGCTCACCCTGCCACAGCGCTGTCACAGCGCAGGACACGCAGCAGCACGAGGGACGTGACCCTGGCGTGAGACTCCGCACACGGGTGGCTGCACGTCCTGCACTGCCTGAGCCAGGCCTTCCTCTCCCAAGTCCACTGCGTCGCCCGAAAACTACTGCATGGAGAAGAGGCACACACAGCTGGGCTGGGCGTCTGACCCCGCGGCTACGCTGCCCAAGCCCCAAGCGCCCAGCTCGGCTCCTGCCACCCACGTGGGAGGCCTGGATTGGCTTCCTCGTCCTGGGCTCCCAGCCTTGGCTCAGCCCAACAGCTGTGCACATCTGAGGAGCTGCACAGGGCACGCAGGCTCTCTGTCTCCCAAACAAAGTACAAAATAAATTAATAACATTTAACAGCAAGTTAGAAAACAAAGACACATCCTGTGTGGCAGCCCTGGGCTGGACCCGGAGTAACAAAGATGCCAGACAGCGGCTCCCCCCTGCACGTGCCCCACCCCCTGCACGTGCCCCGCCCCCTGCACGTGTCCCACCCCCTGCACGTGCCCCACCCCCTGCACACGCCCCTGCCCCCTGCACACGTTCCGAACCCTGCACGTGCCCCACCCCCTGCACACACTCCTGCCCCCTGCACACACTCCCACCCCCTGCACACTCCTGCCCCCTGCACACACTCCCACCCCCTGCACACACTCCCGCTCCCTGTACATGTCTGCATGTGCTCCCGCCCCCTGCACATGCACATGCCCCCTGCATGTGCCCGTGCCCCTGTCCCCTGCACACGTTCACGCCCACCTAAGCATCCAGCACCGCCAAGACCTGCCAACACAGGCCCCTCCCCTCCACCCCAGCCCTGGTCATGCAAAGCCTTCCAGAGGTGAGCTGGATGGAAACACAGCTGTCCCAGCCCTGGGAAAAACTCATCCAGGGTGCCGGCCTCCCCTGCACGTCCCCCCTGCCCACACAGGGACCAGAATGGGGGAGAGTGGGCAATGTTCTCCAAGATGACAACCTGCTTTACAGAACCCTGGGGCCATGGAAATTCAGCAGGACCCAAGTAGGCACTGGGCCCAGAGCCAGCCAGCAGGGGGGGACGGGACCCACAGCAGTCCCCAGGCTGCCCGGGAACCAGGGCGGGCGGTCTCGCCCAGGCTCGCGGGCTGTCAGAGCCTGGGCTATCTTGTTGCCTCTCTTTGATCTACTTCCAAAGGTGCCCACGGTGAGGGGGCTGGCGCCCCGGGAGATGTGAAGAAAGGTGATAGATTACAAAGTGGGGCGGAGCTGGGCAGGGAGGGGCCCTTTGTTCCGGGAGGAATGTGCACAGACGTGGACGCCCTGGCTGGAGGCCCAGCGGCCGCCCCACCTCCGACCAGATGTGGGCCAGTGCCGTGGCGGTGAAGTCCCGGGGAAGGGGAGCCATGGATTCCTGAGCCCCCAAAGGGGAATTGACAGTCCTGCCCCCCTCCCCACAGGGGTTGGCTCCAAAGAGAAGCGGCCGGGAACGCCCGGGGCAGTGTCTTGCGCTGGCCACCGGGCGTCCAGTGGCGTTTCAGACAGCAGGGGCCGTGCCAGGCCCACCTGGAAGTCCCCTGGTGCCACGGGCACGGTGCCCAGCAGGACTCCTCCAGGGGTCCTGTGCTAATTTGCAAACAGAAGCAAAGCCAGGCCTGTGCAGGGCTCGCTAAGTGCTGCTCTCTCCCCCTTCCCCGGAGAGAAGAGGAAGAGGAAGGGCACGCAGCGCGGGTGTGCCATAATTAGAGCCGGAGGAGGAAGGAAGGGAAGCACTGATCGTGGCCTCCGGCTGAGGAAGCAGCTGGGCCGGGGAGCGGGCCGCGCAGGGACGCTGGCACCCTCGCCGTGCCACAGCTCCAGGCACCACAGGCAGACCGGGGCTCAAAGCCAGGCCCTGCCATCCCACGACACCACTAGTGACCCAAGCTGGGCCTCTTGCAGAACGTGGGAACGTGGTGGCGGAGTCTGAGGCAGGCTGTTTGCAGAGGGCTCGGGGCGAGGGTCACTTCCTGCCTGGCCAGGGAGCAGGGATTTTCACCGGACTCTGTCTCTCCCAGAGCTGTGGCATGCCCAGGGGTGCTGTGCCGCAGGGAACTCAGGTTCACACACATAAACGCCACCAGCATACTCTGGTTATTCTGCCCATTTGGAACAAAGCATTTTAATACAAGATCAGCACTTTATTTAATAATAATAATCCTTTTTAAGTGTCTAGGGGTCGTTACGATGCCCACCAAGAACCATCCACTCCCCTGACGTGCCATGTCCCCAATGGTGGGTCCCCCTCACCCACGCTGGTCTTCTCCCTCCAGTCCAGCAGTGGCAGCCCGAGGGCTCTGGGGCACCAGCTAAGGAACCCCAGGCAGGCAGCGGGGCAGAGTGGGGTCTGGCCTGCAGCTCTCCGCAGGTCAGCCCAGCCCCAGAGGGGCTGAGACCCCCTGAGAGCATACAGACACCGAGATGTACCCCACAAAGAACCCACCACACAGATATCAGGACCACGGGAGGCCTCCAAGCTCAGCTCCCCGTTCCCACCCAAAATAGTGGCCTCGCACCAGACACTGCTGAAGCCCAGGGCACAGGTAGAACGCTGAGGGGCTGGACTGGGCATCCATGTCCCCACCGCGTGCTGCACCCCAGGAACAGCGCAGCTGTGCAGGGGCCTGGGTGCACGCAGCCCACTCCCGGAACCTACACACTCGGGCATGCAAGGCAGGGGAACGCCCCCTTGGCACCGAGTTGCTGGCATTTGGTGATTTTGACTGACTCAGTGTTTTAAAAGCAGTGAGGGTTAAAAGAGACTCTGTTTTGATAGTAACCCCGTTGCTAACTGTGAGGAACAAGAAGTAGCTGTAGGTTAACCAAATGCCTGCTTAATCTGCCAAGTAGATTGTGTTAGATGAACAGCAGTGGCTGCAAAGGACTCTGGGTAGACGGGGCTGGCTCTGCATCACCCGCTGACCCCCAAGCTCACCAGGGTCCTACAAGAAGGGGCCAAAGGTTTGGGGCTGGGCTGACCCATGGAGAGTTCCAGGCCAGACCCCAGCTAGCCTCCCTGGCTCCGGCTGCACCAGGAGCCCCCTCCCCCAGAAGCCCCGGGGAGCCACAGCCAGGCCTGGCAACCTGCACCTAAGGGTGCAGCTGACACCACAGTTAGCAAGTGCTTCTGCCCCCTCCCCGTGGCTGGGATGGAAGGAGGACTCGCTGCCTCCTAAGGGACATGTGGCATTCCTACAAGCAACTCCTGCACGGAGTTGAGACAGGGGACAGGGGCTCCCCTCGACACGGTGCTCAGCCCCCAGCGGCTGCTGCAGGGACGGGACAGGACAGACACACGGAGCCAGGACTTCAGAGTTTGCTTAGCGACTACTGGGCCACAAAACGGGTTCTTGCAGGTAGGAGCTGCGTTTGCCAGGAGGGCCACACACCTTCCCCAGCCCCCGCTCTCCTCCCTGTCCTGTCCGACCACCTCCTGCAGCCCTTAGCATGCTCTGGGCTCACGCCCTCCAGCGGGGGTTCCACTTGCAGGCAGCTCAGCTTCCAAACATTGGGGGGCAGTCTGTGACGGGGGGGGGGCAGTCTGTGACAGGGGGGCAGTCTGTGACGGGGGGGCAGTCTGTGACGGGGGGCAGTCTGTGACGGGGGGGCAGTCTGTGACAGGGGGGCAGTCTGTGACGGGGGGGACAGTCTGTGACGGGGGGGCAGTCTGTGATGGGGGGGCAGTCTGTGACGGGGGGCAGTCTGTGACGGGGGGACAGTCTGTGACGGGGGGGCAGTCTATGACAGGGGGGCAGTCTATGACGGGGGGCAGTCTGTGACGGGGGGCAGTCTGTGACGGGGGGCAGTCTGTGACGGGGGCAGTCTGTGACGGGGGGCAGTCTGTGACGGGGGCAGTCTGTGACGGGGGGGCAGTCTGTGACGGGGGGGCAGTCTGTGACGGGGGGGCAGTCTGTGATGGGGGGCAGTCTGTGACGGGGGGCAGTCTGTGACAGGGGGGCAGTCTGTGATGGGGGCAGTCTGTGACAGGGGGGCAGTCTGTGACGGGGGGGGAGTCTGTGACGGGGGGGCAGTCTATGACGGGGGGGCAGTCTATGACGGGGGGCAGTCTGTGACGGGGGGGCAGTCTGTGACAGGGGGGCAGTCTATGACGGGGGGCAGTCTGTGACAGGAGGGCAGTCTATGACGGGGGGGCAGTCTGTGATGGGGGGGCAGTCTGTGACGGGGGGGGCAGTCTGTGACGGGGGGGCAGTCTGTGACAGGGGGCAGTCTATGACGGGGGGCAGTCTGTGACGGGGGGGGCAGTCTGTGACGGGGGGGCAGTGACAGGAGGGCAGTCTGTGACAGGCAGCCGGCCTGCCCTGGGAGCTGCAGTTCCCAAGGCCACTCTTTCCACCTTATTCAAATAACTCAAGTGCAGCTGTTGATATCTTCAACAACTGAGCTGAAGAACTGCTGTCCAGACACGCGCTAGGAGCCCCCCTACAGCCAGACGCACATTGGGAGCCCACCTACAGCCAGACGCACATTAAGATCCCACCCTACAGCCGGACACTCATTAAGGCCCCCACCTACAGTCGGATACACACTAGGAGTCCACCTACAGTCAGACGCACGTTGGGAGCCCACCTGCAGGCGGACATACATCATGATCCCATCTACAGACAGGTCAGATCAGGACCTGACCTACAGCCAGACACGCATGGGAGCCCACCTACAGTCAGACACACACTAGGGGCCTCCTACAGCCAGACACGCATCGGAGCCCACCTACAGCCGGACACGCATGGGATCCCCCTACAGACATGCATCCACAGCCACGGGCAGGCTCCCAGGCTGCACCGAGCCTGCCCCGACACCAGGGTTCACCGCCTCGGGCCACTTCCATCTGTGAAGTGGGGCAGTAACCCTGCCCCTGCAAGGCTGAAAGGAAATGGACCGGCTGGTACCTGCGCTCCTCTCCAGCTCTGCTGCTGGCCTCCGGTCCCGGGTCTGGGCTCTGGCCTCCTGCCAGCCCTCCCAGGCAGCTCCCCGCTGAGGGCCCAAGCGCACTGTTCCCTGGGTTCCGGCTGTGCCCCTCCACCCTCCAGCTGCGGCCACTCCCCCACCCCTCCAGGCCTCTCAAGGCCTCGCACAGAGAAGCTTTTCTCAATACTTGTTGATTGATTTGCAAATATAACCGGCAGGCCCCAAAGAGAGAAACCAGAACACGCGGGTGCACAAACCCCTTGCGCGGGGAAAGCGAGCAGGAAGCGCCTTAGCCGGGTTCCGAGCGGGGAGGGAGGGCCCCGTGGCTCCAAGGGCTCCTCCATCCCCTCTCCTGCACTCCGGTCCCCCTGATGAGCGCGTTCCAGCCGGGAGACCGGGGAATGTGTGCACTGGGGGTCACCTTCTGCTTTTCAGCACGGCTGGAGTTTCGGTCACCAGAGGGCACCCCCCAGGGAGCGCGGGGAAGCCCCCTTTGCTTCCGCCTCGCAGTCTGCAGGCACATCCAGGAATCGCCCCAAGGTCAGGCCGGCCAGCCGCGCCCGCACGGAGACCCCCCGGGCGCCGGGACCCTCCCCCTCCTACCGCCGGTCCGCGCAGGCTGGCGTGCCAGGCGGCACGTGCCACAGGTGGTCCCTGCCCAGACCTCCGCCAGGACCCTGCCTCTCGCCCCGCAAAGGAAAGAAAACGCAACAAGGCGCCCTCCCAGAACAAGCAGAAGATGGAGTTTGCCCACGGCGGGCGGCCCCTGCCTCGGCTCTCGGGCGCGGAGTCCCGGACGCGTCCCAGGGAGCGAAGTCCGCCCGGCCGCGACCGAGACAGCGCCGCTCCGGCCTCCACCCGCTGTCCCGCGCGCCCCTGCGCCGCCGGCTCGGTCTGCAGACCCCAGCCTGGCCGGGTCGCGCCCCCGGCCCCCGGACCCCAGCCTGGCCGGGTCGCGCCCCCGGCCCCCGGACCCCAGCCTGGCCGGTCCGCGCGCCTTGGCCTCAGTCCTCTGTCCCGGCGCCCTGAGTCCCCGTCCCCGTTCCCCGCGCAGCCGGAGCCCCTGTCCCCGCACGCGCCGAGCCCGAGTCCCGGCGCCCCAGGCGCAGACACCCGCACTGGGCCCAAAACAAAGAGGGCGGCGGCGCGTGGCCGCGTACCCCGCTTCCTCCCGGCCCCCAGTACCTGGGCGAGCCCGCGGCGCGGTCCGGCGGGGCGATGGCCGGCAGCGAGGCTGGGCGCCGAGCAGCGCGCGGGCGGGCCCGTCCTCCTGGCTGGCGGCCGGCGCCCGCGCCAGGGCCCCCTCGAGGCGGCGCGGGCAATCGCCGCGGCCCGGGCCCGGGGCCCAGCGGTCACCTGGCCTCATCGCCGCAACAAAGCCGCGCGCCTGCACTCGCGGGGCCCCTGTTCTGCCCGTGCGCCCCGGGGACCTCTCCTTGGGGCCGGCCCGGGCTCCGAGGGTGCCGCGGGCTTGGGGGTGCGGGAACACCCGGGGAGCGAGTTCGAGTTCCAGGCCCTGCGCACCATGGGTGTTTATCGCGCCCGCGGGAGCAGGGTCTGCCTGTCCTCCTGCAGCTTAGAGTCTCCTTGGGGCAGGGCACACAGGGCGGAACAGCCCGGCTGGAGGTCCCAGCTAAGGAAGGGGGCCTCAGGGAGGACTGGGGAGGTCACCCCACTTCTCAGAACAAGCAGGGACAACTGTGCAGGACCCCGGGGGCTAGAAGCCAGCAAGGAGGGAGGTCCCAACGCAGGAATTCTCATGGGACACACTGCCATGCATTGGCCACCCCCAAGACCGGGTGGTCCAGCGCTCAGCCACTCAGCCTCACGTTCACCCTTTGTGAGGAGTGGGGGACAGATGGCTCCGGAAGGTCCCCGTGCAACACGCATGCTTTTCTGGGGAAATCAGAGGTCAGTGATCACCAAAGGAGGTTCATCCACCTCCTGTCCTATACACACCAGCACCCCCTGCTACCTGGGGGGCGTCTCCAGGAGGGCACCCCTCACCCCACCTCCTGCAGTAGAGGGCCAAGGATGGCACCTACCACCTACAGCGCATGGCCAGGGCTCCTGCCTGGAGCAGGCTGAGCAGAGGCCAAGTAGACACAGAACACCCTAACCCCACCCCCACCCCACTCCACAGGCCTGGGGGTCCCCCGCCCCTCTGCAAGGGATAGTGAAGAAACAGAGCGAGGTAAACCATCCCTAGAAGCACAGTTTGGAAAGGGCCCCCCTGGGGGACCGGCAGCCAATCGCCCCATCCACCGCTGAGAACACCCAGCCCGCCAGGCTCTGGTCCCTTCACCCCCCTCAAGGAGGGGTGGCAAGTGCTGCTTGGGGGAGCAGCCCCAGGAAGCTGGAGAGGGCGACCACGTCCCTGCCCCACAGCCAGGGCCAGCATCGTTCCTGGAGCCCCAGGCCCGGGAGTGAGGCCAGCACTTTCCCCACCTTCTAGGAGACCCCAGCCCAAGAAGGCAGAGGTGGGGCAGGGGGCAGCAGGGAAGAGGCAGTGAGTGAGCGGGGAGGTGTCAGAAGCAGCTGGCCCTTCCGGGCACTAAACCCTTAGGCCCGATAAGGAAAGAGGCCCGAAGCCCTGGAGCCTTGCCCAAGGTCAGTGTGCTGGTCAGAGGCAGAACACGATAAGGACCAGGCCATCTGGCCTCCTGGGGACTCTCAGTTTCCTTCCTCTGCCCACTGTCTCTGCACAGCTGTGCCCAGTCCTCTGTGTGAATGTCCCTTCCACTTGGTCACAGAGCGTCACGCCCAAGGCTGTCCATGTCCATGTCCTTGGTCGCTGGATGTGCTGGGAGCTCTGACTGACGCTACACGTGTGCTCACACGAGGGCGACCTTCCGGACTTCCTACCCGCCACCGAGCCAGTGACCCCAGCAATCAACCTGCAGCCCCTCCGGGTCAGCCAGGGGGAGGAGGGCCTGGCTTCCGGCACTCTGGACTCCCACTCCTGTGGAATCTGCCTTGACTTGGACTCCCACTCTTGTGGCATCTGCCTTGACACACACAGGCTGTGTCCCCAGAGAGAAGAGCCGGACCCCGTCCTCCTGTTAGCCTGGGCAAGGGTCTCGCCTTCCGGACACCGTGTCTGGCCCCTTCCGGAAATCAGCTCCCCGGCGCCTCCCCACTTCACAGGCGCAACTTTGAGCTTCCAAGAACTTGAACAGAAACAGGGCACAAGCAATTATCTGAAAACGAGAACGTGCATTTTTCCATCCTTAGCCGTCCAAAAATATCTCAAACTCGAAAACAGGAGTCTCAGACCAATTTAGCTGGAGAAAAAGTCTCCCTATGCCCAGAGCGGGCCCCTCTCAACCCTCCAGTGGGGGCAGGGCTGGCGGCAGCAAGAACCCCTCACCCGCCTCTCTCCCCTGAGCCCATCTCTCCAAGGACATTCTTGCTTCTCCCCAGTGGGAGTTTTGCAAGCTGGTCAGTGCCAGGAAGACTGTCCCTGCCGTGGGACAAGTGTGGTCATGCCATGCTCCCAGAGGACCAGGGAGGGTCCTCTCCTCGTTCCTTGTTTCCCAGAGGCCTGCTGAAGACGCGGCAGGCAGCACTGGACCGGGTGCCGGGTGCCGTCAGCTGCAGCGCTGTGCCTGGGAGGGTGAGATGGACCCCACTCCCCCAGCCCCAGGCCCTTGTGCAGCCCTGCCAGGGCCTCACCCCTCTGCCTCCCACCGGCTTTTGTGCGTCCAGGAGACTGTGCTGCCGTGAGGTTGACCCTGTGTCCACACAGGGCGCTGCGGGAGCTGGGGAAGCGTCGTGCCCACATGCGGCTCGGGGCCGGATGGCCGACTCCTGCTTGTGGGTGCCAGACACCTCCCAGTCCCTTGAGCCGATGCGGAATCCGTCTTCTCTCACGTGCCTGTATCCGTGCCTGTCCTCTTGCTTCCGTTTCTCTACAGGATCTTTAGGCGTTTTGTTTATTTATTTTTAGAGATGTATTTATTTATTTGAAAGAGTTTTATATATATATAGAGAGAGAGAGGTCTTCAATCTGTTGGTTCACTCCCCAGGTGACTGCAGTGGCCAGCCCTGGGCCAGGCCGAAGTCAGGAGCTCCATCCACGCCTCCCACAGGTGTGGCAGGGATCCAAGCACCTGGGCCATCATCCTCTGCTGCTTTTACCCAGGCCATTAGCAGGGAGCTGGGCCGGAAGTGGAGCAGCCTGGACAGGAACTGGCACCATATGGGATGCCAGTGTTGCACATGGCGGCTTTACCTGCTATGCCACAAGCACCAGCCCATACATATGCATTTTATTTATGATTCCACAACACAGGGAACTTGAACTTAGAAACAGCTAGCAGTGCCCCCAGGGCCGAGCCTGGCTGGCAGGAAGAGGAGCCCAGCGCCCACTGGGAGAGCAGTGCCCTGTTCCCAGCCCGGGCCTGTAGGGCCGGGTCCCTGCCGCACGGCTGGGGCTGGCAGCGAGGCGCCTTCCAGGTGGGCGCTGGCTTCTCTCCAGGCCGCTCTGCTGCGGGCCCCTCCCCGTCTGGGGGTCAGCCAGTTCTGTCAGGCAAGGGCCTTGCGTGTTCCATGGAATGCGTGAGGAAGGAGGAAGAAGGCAGAGCAGTGAGTGGGTGGGGGAACCTGCTCAGGAGTGGGTTGTCGGGAGCCACAGATTCCCCTGAAATCGGGGGGGGGGGGCATGCCCAGGCTCCCAACACACACGACTGCACATTTACACAACCATGCGTGTTCCAGGGATTGCTTATAAAATCGTACTCATTTACAAACAGTAGCATGTATGGCTACCACAACATACGCCAAACACCAGAGTAAGGGAAGGAGTGTATTGGTGGGGAGACCGGACAGCCTGGAGGGAAAGGGAGAAGAGGGAAGAGAGAGAGAGAAGGAGAGCATAAGAGAGAGAAATCAAGACAGAGAGCAAGAGAGAGAGAGAAAGAGAGAGAGAGAGCGAGCGCCACGTGTTCAGGAACAGGTCCTCTTAAAACCTTGGGGGGGGGGGGGCAGTGGGCAGGGGAGTAGGAGCAGCGAATCTCATTTCGATGGGGGTCAAGCTGACACCGGTGGTTGGGCCGTGGGGTCCCCTGGCTTCCAGCCATGGCGGCGGGGGCTACAGCCTAGGATGTGAGGGGTGCAGATCACGCCATAGATAAGACTGCGCCATTTTCCTAACATGTGGGTGCTGCTGCTCAGATGCCTGTGGGCCCTCCCGTGGCCTCGGGCACCGGGTCCACCCGGATCCTGGGAGGCTGCCCCAGCCCTGCCCTTGCTCAAGGGCTTCTGCAGAGCTTAGGGCACCCATAGCCCCCAGCTGTCCATCAGCTTGCTAACCAGCCCTGTCCACAGCTCTGGCCTCCCTGGGCGTGCAGCCGGAAACCAGGCGCCCTCCCTGGATCTGAAGTGCAGGGGTGGACCGCTCTTCTCTATGAACCTCGAAACAGAGACAGCAGCAGAAGCAGTTCCGTGGGGCTGCTCTGAGCCCCACACCAGCCACACGGTCCGTGTGCAGGCACCGGCCAGCCGGCAGCCTGCGATTCCACCTCGCGGCTCCGGGGCAGCCTGGTGCTGTCTGCGAAGCTCCTGGAGGAGCAGTCGCCCCAGCGAGGGAGGCTGCACGCGGGGCTCCTCCTGCTCCCTGCCTCCCCCCCTGTGGGCGTTTGGTGGAGCAGTTGGGACCTCTGAAACCTGGATGGGGTCTCTTGTCTGAGTGCAGGCTCTGCTCTCAATCCAGCTCCCTGCTCATGTGCACCCAGGGAGACAGCAGCCAGGGCCCCAGACCTGGGAGGCGTCCCTGACTCGCACACATTCAGGGAGTGAGCCGGAGCAGGGGGCTCTGTCAGTCGTTCGTCCGTGCATCGTCCGTCTGTCTTTCTCTGTCTCTCCAGGGAAAGGAAGAAGCAGAGCGCCGAGGACAACACCTCAGGCTCAGGTGTGGATTCCGAACCTGGCAGCCCTCCCAGCTCTGGGGAGGAGGGGTCGGACGCGCATTCCTGAGCTCCCTCTGAATTCCAGGGCTGGGTCCCGGAATGCGCTCTCAGAAAAACGTCTCTGCGGCTGTGATTGCTGCAGAAGAAAGAAACGTGCTTCCCCGGGCGTGACCCGAGCCTTTTTCTATGCAAAGACGCTTTTACCCCGCGCAGACTTGGCCGCTGTAACTAGCCAGAGCCTCAGCTGGCGTCCGCCCCGCGTTCCCAGGGAGAATGAGGCCAGCCCAGGCCCGGCTCCCTGCTCTGCACACGCAGCCCGCAGGGGCGGCTGGTCGATGGCCCCTCCGCGAGACGACCGCGTTGCGTTTCCAGAGAGGTTTACGCAGGAGCTGCCAGATGCCCTCCCAGGCCTGGCTCAGCCCTGGCGGTTGTGGGCACTTGGGGAGTGAACCGGCAGACACAAGATTCTCTCTCTCTCTCTCTCTCTCATTATGCACAAAGAATTTTTTAAAAATAGGGCTGGAAACCGCAAATCTATGTTCTTTTGGGTGCGGGAAGAGACGTCTTCCAGGTGGGATCCAGCCGGACCCTTCCTCCGCCCCGGGCTCTTGCCTGATGCCCTTTCTTCCTTTTAACAAATCTAATTGTTAAGTAAGTAATGTCGGCGCCATCGAGAGACAGAGATAGAGCGTTCCCTCACCCTCTGGTCACCTCCACAAACGCCCACAACAGCCGAGACTGGGCCTGGCCGAAGCCTGGAGCCGGGGAGGTCCAGGCCCCCATGGGGTGGCCATTGCCTCCACCTCCCCAGGCTGTGCATCCTGCCTCAGACCCACCCCAGGCTCTTTCTGACCACCCACCTGGGCCTTCATTGCGACCTTCCTGGCCACTGCTACTGCCATATGCAGGGTGGGTGTGCGCCGCTCCCAGGGACAGGCAGCGTGTCCTGCAGCCAGGGGAGGCTGCTCCATGCCTTTTGCTTGTAACCTAAGAGTTTCCGGAAGAAACAAGTGAACGTGGCCGCCATGCGGCAGGGCAGGGCTGTCCCCTGCTCTCAAGGGGCGGGTGGGAGGTGCCGACGTCTCAGCAGGTTCATTCCAGCACTCAAGTCAGTGTTGCCCAACCCTGAGGTTGCAGCCGGCATGGACCAGAGTTGGGGGCTGCTGCCTGCCTGGGAGGGGGAGGCCAGGGCCTCCCATGCACACCATCCACGGAGATGACCCTCATCACTGCCCGCAGGAAGGCTGCCCTCCATGGAGACACACTCTGTGAGCTGGAGGTGAGACTGGGGGGCAGGGGCCCACAGGAGGGAGTGACCACCACGGAGGGGCTTAGGGGCATTCCTTTGGCAGCTGAGGCCTCTGACAAATTAGTGCTGCCTGTGCCTGCAGCATCCGCTGGCTGGGAACCCCCCCCCCCCAAGCATCTGACCGTGGACGCGCCCTCTGCAGACAAACCCAGACCCAACCGAGGGTGGATCCTGTGCAGTGCAGCCAGGACAAAGCAAAGCAGCGGCCACCTGCTCCGGCCCCAATGCCCTGCCTTCTCACCCCGGCCAGGGAGACGCGCTGGGGTAGGTTCAGACGCTGGGGGCCTGGAGAAACGGGAGGACTCGGCTGAGGACTATGCAGAGATGTGGGATTCACAATCGGGGGGAGCAGGACAGGGCTTGAGGGAACCTTTCCACACGGGGCCCGGAGGGAGGCAGAGGCGGGGAAGCAGAGTGCCAGTAGCCCCAGAAACGAGGACAAGCAAGGCCCATGGCCAGAGTGGGCGGCAGGGGAGGGGCGTAACACCCACCAGCCACCGTGCACCCCGTGACCTCCAGGGGCACAGGTGTGTTGGGCACATGCAGGCCTGAACTAAGCCCCACCCCAGCCTCCAGCTTGACCTCTGGAAGAACAGGGTCATTTCCGCCCTGGGCCCTACAGGCCCCAGGCTGACAGGGTTATCCCCTGGAGAGCCCGCTGTGTGGCTGATAAGTGGCCTGGGTGTCACCCTCGACCTGGCCCACTTCTCTGGCCAGCACTGGTTGGCGTGATGATGTGCCCTCCAACATTCACAGGGAGACGTTTAATTCCCAGCACAGCAGTACAGGGAGGGGGCCCTTAGCAGGAAGCCTGACTACGATTAGCCATGCTCATCCGAAAGCTTGACCAAGGAACTGCCCCCTGCCCACCCCTGGCGGCCCCAGCCACCAGGACGGAGCAGCAGGGCGCCACGCTGGCCGTGGTGCTCAGGGTCCACGCAGCCTCCAGAACTGAGAAGGGCAGCGACTCGTCCTTGTCAATGTCCTCTCTCGATTTCCACCGAGGCAGCGTGCTGGGGGGGGGGCTGCCCAGGGAGAGAGTGGGAACAAGTCTGACCCAGCCGGCCTCTGAGCAGCACAGAAATGACGCCCCCAGGGGATCTAGCGCAGAAAAGACACAGAACACCGCCCCAGGAGGCTGGCAGAGGGCAAAGGGGCTGGCAGCAAGGAGTGGGTGGGACCTGTGGGGGGGGGTGGGGGTGGAGCCAGCCCCAGCCCCCGCCCCTGCTCCTGCTCCTGTCCTGGGGGACTCCTGCGCCTCTGCTTTCCTGGCAGCCCACCGCCGCTTACCTTGCTCTATGTGGACAAAAGAACTGGTCATGTTCTGTACAAAATTACTTATTCATTGGTTTTACTGATTTTATCTTATTTAGTCGAAAGGCAGAGAGAGAGAGAGAGATCTTCATCCTCATCGGCTGGTTCAGTCCCCAAATGCCGGCAACACCCAGGGCTGAGCCAGGCCAAAGCCAGGATCCTGAATTCCATCCGGGTCTCCCACGTGGGTGGCAGGGGCAGATGCCTGGGCCCCCAGCGCTGCCTCCCAGGGTGAGCAGGAAGTGGGTCAGGAGCGGAGTTGAAACTCTGATAGTCAACGTGGGTGTCCCCTGCAGCATGGCACCAAACGCCTGCCTGCCTGGCCTTGTTGTAACTGAAGGGCCGTGGGCTCCAGGCTGTGACCAGCTGCTCTGTGTCCTGCTGTCCCCAGGAAACCCACTGCACTCCCACCCTGGCCAGCTCTTGCCACATAGCTGGGATGCCAAGATTCTTGTAAACAGCGTGGAAAGTCCCAGCCAGCAGCCTGGATGTCAACCTCTAAGTAAACACTCTCCGTGCCAACATTCCTTGCGGGGCCCGCCCGCCCGGCTCTTCGTGGTGTTCCGTCTGTGAACTCTGCCCGGAGGCAGGGGCTGTCAGAGGCACACGCACACCCCCCACGGCGCAGCCTCGCTCTGAGTCGGAGAGGTGGCACTGGTGTCTAACAGTAGCTCCCGAAGACGGGGTGGGGGGGCGTGCTTCAGTCAGAGAACAGCTCCTCCGAGCGTCTCGCCCCTCCCGTGGAACGGCAAACGCAGCTACCGTCCCCATCACGCGTGCTGTGGCAGCCGTGACCGGGAGAATTCCGACCACCGGATTCAGTGCTGGGAGCGGACCCTCCTCCCTCCAGCGCAGTGTCTAGAGAAACAAGGCCCTGGGGCCGCCTGCCTCGTCCCAGGCGCCCCACCATGGCGTCTTTGCCTGGGAGAGGGGCTGTTGCCACGACCTCAGGGCACCAGATGTGGCCGGGTCAGGCAGGCAGGGAGCAGTGGGGAAGGGTCTGTCCCGGGGGCTGAGGTGGGGTTGGGAGAGAACCCGCAGGCTAGGGGGAGGCGGAGCTACTTCCTGCTGGCCCCGCCCTCTGGCTGACTGGCATCAGGCTCGCCTGCCCTGTCTGACCCTAATGGCCAGGGCCTGCAGTCCACTGAGTCTCACTGGTCCCGCTGGGGCCAGCTTCCGCTAATGCAGACCCTGGGTTCCTGCCTCTCACGGGGAAAGCTGGAGAGTGCTCCCCGCTGCAGCCCAGGCCCGGCCGGGGCCACTGTGGGCATCTGGGGAGGGGATCAGCAGACGGGACTGTCCCACTCTACCTTTCAGAAGAGAAAAAACGGAACGGACAGGCTGGAATTCCTACTGAGGTTCCTAGAGCCTGTTATACACTTGGGTTTTTAACCTGTAAATGCCACTTTATTTTTCTAAGACTTATTTACTTATTTATTTGAAAGGCACAGTTACAGAGAGAGAGAGAATCTTCCATCTGCTGGTTCACTCCCCAAATGGCTGCAATGACCAAGGTCGGGCCAGGCCGAAGCCAGGAGCCAGGAGCTTCATCCAGGTCTCATGTGGGTGCAGGGGCCCAAGCACTCGGGCCATCTTCTGCTGCTATTCCACGTGCATTAGCAGGGAGGTGGGTCGGACGTGGAACAGCGTGGACTTGGACCAGCATCCGTAAGGGATGCCTGCGCGGCAGGTGGCAGATTAACTGGCTGTGCCACAGGGCCGGCCCCTCTATGTGGTACTGTATAAAGAAGGAAGCAGGAACATGGCCTACATGGCCAACTTCGGTTCTGCCTGTCCCCTGCAGGTGACTGAGTGGCACAGGGGCTCTAAAGGGGGAATGAACTGGAGTCCAGACGCAGACACAGAGAGGCAGGACGCGGGGAGGAGACAGCGTCCGTGGAGCCTGGGGCAGAGCCGGCCCTGCCCATGCCTTGACCCTGGACTCCAGTCTGCAGGCTGGGAGAGGGAATTTCTGCTGTTCAGCCACCAGAAACCACAGACAGGGGGAGCGAGGACAGCACAGACACGGGGCACAGGGCCTGTTTCTCTGTCCCACCCCGGCCGTGTCCTGCAGCCCGAGGCACCCTCAGAAACACGTGTTTCCAGGACCCCTCCTCTGATCCTGCTGTGCACGCGTGATCAAGTGACTTCAGAGCGATGTCACAGCGTCTTCCCCTTACCAGCGATGCCGCAGAAGGCTGGTGCACACCACAGGAAAGCCTGCATGGCTCCCTCAGCCACATGCGCGTGGGCGCACGCACGCTGTGCCGCTGGGGACCCCACCCACCCTGCAGATTCTCAGGCATCAAGGTTCAGAGTGGGTGAACGCCCTGCCAAAGACAGAGAAGGGGAGAGAGCTCTTCTCACCGTCTCAGCCCCACCAGGCATCCATGGGGACGCTCAGGTCAGCCTCGAGCACCTTGGTCCTTTCCAAGGATGGGCAGAGACCCCCGCCTACCCAGGCGCCCATGGGAAGCCGAGCAAGGGGGTTTGCGATGGCAGCGGTGGGTGGAGTCTGGGGGTGGGAGGACACGGCTGCCTTCACTGCCCATCCCACTCGTGTACACTGCGTTCATGTGTGCAGACGGGAAGTCCTGTGTGGTCCCCACAGTGGGTGAGCCCGCATCAGCCTGGGAGGGTGCACGGCTGCCCCAGGGCTGCACCTTCTCCGCTGATAACCATTTGCAGAGACGACTTCATGGCTGCCGTCACGTCCTCTCTCCTTGTCCAGGGGATCCGTCCACGAGGCCTCCTGGAGTCCTGGCCCCTGGGCGTGGGTCTTTTCTAGTTAGTGGTGCACACACGTTGTTCTGTCATTCTGAGGACCGATCTGGAAACTTATTCTCTATTTGCTTATATAGTGAGGAGAGAGAGAGAGGGAGACAGAGAGAGAGGGAGACAGAGAGAGACAGAGGGAAAGAGAGAGAGAGGGAAAGAGAGAGAGAGGGAGAGAGAGAGAAGCCCTCCGGTCTGCTGGTTCACTTCCCAGATGTTCACAACAGCTGGGACTGAGCCAGGCTAGAGTCAGGAGCTGGGGCCTCAACCTACATCTGCCACGTGGGTGGCAGGGCCCCAAGCACTTGAGCCATCACCCCTGTCTCCCAAGGCCGCGTTGGCACCAGGAGCCGGGGCTGGAATCAGATGACGTGGGCACTATGCTACGGGTCCTGCTGAACTCCTGCCCCCAACCTGGGAACCTGGGTGTGGGCTCGCTGAGGGCTGACCCCGTGCCCGGTGGGGCCCCGATGACCCGGGCCCCCTGGCGGTAGTGTGTTTTACCAGGTCACGGTCAGGAGCGGCTCCTGGCAAAGGGGCAGCAGAAAGGAGAAGCGACAGCGACTCGGGGCCCCAGAGGCTGAGAGCAGACCCCGGGCAGCAGTGCACAGAGCGTCCACACACTAGGTGGGGTGGCTCTCCCTGGAGACACATCCCATCCAAGTTTGGAAGGGTAAGAGAAGGGAGGGGGCCCACAAAAGGCACAGGCCTGGGGCAGGCGCAGCAGGGGCCCACCTGGCCAGTGCACTCCCTCAGCGCCACAGGTCTCCCTCACGATGGAATGTGGGGCAGCCGCTCAAGGAGACCAGGCGCAGTGGACGTGGGGGCCTCTGGTCTGTGTCACGCATGCGGGTTGGGGGTTTGCTCTTTCAGCTGACGAAGCAGAACGGGCTCTCTGCAAACTCCCCTTCTCACAGGAGGCGCAGCAGGCGGGACGGCAGAGTGGGACTTGGTAGGACACGGACACCGTGCTGAACACCTACTGGGACACAGGTCCCACACCCTCTGATGTTCCAGATTCGAGTTTCCCAGGTGGACGGGCAACAGGACAAAGCCAACAAGAAATGAAAAACTTTCAAAAGCTGGAGTCTTGGGCACGGCGGGTAAAAGCTGCTGACTGTGACACCAGCACCCCATATGGGCGCTGGTTCAAGTCCCGGCTGCTACACTTCCTATCCAGCTCCCTGCTAATGCACCTAGGAAAGCAGCAGATGACCCACGTGCTTGGGCTCCTGTGGGAGACCCAGATGAAGCTCCTGGCTCCCGGCTTCAGCCTGGGCCAGCACTGGCCATTGCAACCATGTGGGGAGTGAACCAGAGAACGGCGGATCTCACGCTGCAGTCCCCACCCACCCCACAGGTCCCAGCGGCAAGAGAGGACAGCCCAGCCGCTGGGGGCCTCGTCTGTCCCTGGCTCACAAGATTGGAAGAGCTCTTTCTCTAACTGCCTTAAAAAAAAAAAAAAAAAGATGGGTGATCAGAGACCACACCCACTCTGCCCAAGACCCCTCCCAGCGCCTGCCAGTTCCTCTGTCTTCAGTCCCCAGGGTCCCAAGCCCCCCTCTCCGGCTTCCTCCCTGGCTTTGCCCACTTTCGAGGGGTGGGGAGGAGGAGTAGAAATGGTGAGCACCGAGGAGACACCCCTCCCCCACCCTGTTCTCCGTAGCTCCCTCTCCCTCGCCCCCTTCTCTCCCCCCCTTGCTCTCTCCATCCCTTCCTTCCTTTGTCTCTTTCTTCCCCCCCTTCCTTACCCCCTCCCCCCCCAACCCTGCAGACTCAGCCACTGCCTCCAGCTCTCAACCAGGAAGGAGCATCCTGCTCTGCTAACTCTCACGCTTGGGAGTTTCTCAGGCCCAGGCACACACACACACACACACACACACACACACACACACACACACACCCCGCCCCTTAGATTTCTTCTTTCAGACCTCGTGGTTTTCTCACAAAAGCCATGGGCAAGAGCAGAGGCGGCTCCGTGTGGATGGACGGGGCTCGGTCTCTGCAGGAAGCGGGAAGCCAGGGCTCTTTGGAAAGGGAGCAGCCGCCTTCGGGAAGGAGCTCAGCAGGGCTCGGCTCGCACTGGGCGCTGGCGGGCCTGGGGGCGTCCTGCCGTGGACAGCAGCTGTTTCCGCTCGCCGACTCCCTGCAGGCTGCGTTTCCAGGGCAGACCACAGCCAGCTCCCCTCCAGAACACTCCGGACCCTGCCACTCGTCAGAGCCTTCTAAGCACACACCGGTGCCGACCCCTGTGTCGTGTCGCGGTTACGCAGGGACCTCGCCAACCCTCCTGCACACTGTGACCCTCACGAGCGTCCCTGCAGCTCCTTCACTTTGTCAGAAAGGTAGAGCAGGCCTGCAATACAAATGCACCCGGCAGTGGGTCTCAGTGCGAAGACGAAGCCCCTCGCACACCCAGATGCCCCGCCCTCGCTGGAAGTCTGCTGCAAGGTTTCTGAGCATCTGCAAGTGAGAGTGTGCGCATGTGTGTGTCCGTACACGCATGTACAGGCGGACATGCATGCTCATGCGTGGTATGTGCTGAAGTATGGATAGCAGATGCATAAAATACAGTGTGGCTTGGGGCAAGGCAGTGAGAGGCCTTGGTGTGCACTCTGCCTCTTTCCCTCCCCATCTCTCCCTCCTCTCTCTGGTCTCTCTCTGCTGGAGGCCACCTTGCACTATGGAACCCCCCCTGCACGACCCACGCAGGCAGGAGCTGGGCCTGGGTGCTCCCTGTGGATCTCACGCTGCAGTCCCCACCCACCCCGCAGGTCCCAGCGGCAAGAGAGGACAGCCCAGCCACTGGGGGCCTCGTCCGTCCCCGGCTCGCCGGGGCCCGTCTAGGCCCCTGGACGTGGCTGGCTGCGCAGGTCAGAGTAGCAGGAAGCATGAAGAGGAGCCTGAGGCTGAGTGTCTTCCTGGGGCCAGTGGACGGGAAGCCCCGGCTGCTCAGCCCTCAGATGTCCCCTGAGTCCGACGAGGGGCACACGGGGGCAAGGTCGGCGTCCAGGAAGGGCCAGTGCTGTGGCTTGATGTCCTCACCAAATGTCTCTGTGAAACAGGCTCCCCACCGGGAGGCGTCGGAGGGCAGAGTTGGGATGAGGGTGTGGCTGTTGCTTGTGATGCTGGCGCTGGTTCCAGTCCTGGCTGCTCAGCATCCCAAAAGCTCCCTGCTAACTCCCCGGGGAAGGCAGAGGAAGGCGGCCCAAGTGCTTGGGCCCCTGCACCCACATGGGCAACCCGGATGGAGTTCCAGGCTCCTGGCTTCAGCCCGGCCCAGCTCCAGCCATTACAGTCATTTAGGGAGTGAACCAGCAGATGGAAGATTCCCTCTCTCTCTGTCACTTTGCCTTTGAAAGAGAAAGGGGAGAGAGAGAGAGAGAATGAGAGAGAGTGCGAGCGCACTTACTCTGGCCCTGCTGTGGGACCGTGGGGCCAGCAGTGGCCTGAGGCTCACTCAGAGGAAGAGACCCGAGCCCCTCAGCTCCTGTGCTGCCCTGAGCTTCGTCAGCTGGGAAGGACCGCCCCAGCACAGCGCCTATGCCCCGGCCTCCCAGCCTTCGACCAAATCCCCTCTCCTCACAAATTGGGTTTGTGGCATTTGGTTCTAGCAACAGAAGGTGCCCTGGGAGCCCTGCAGCCCCTGGCCCCTCCCAGTCTCCCCCTCCCACCCCTCAAGCCTGGGTCTGTGCTGGGGGAGCCAGAGGCAATACCTGGGGAACTGGGAGTGGCGGGACGGGATGGCTGGTGGGACAGTGGGAAAAGGAAAGTCAGAGCTGGAGGCGGGGAGGACGAAGCGACTCAGCACGGCTCACTTCCACCCAGAGCAGGAGAGCGACTCAGCATGGCTCAAGGCTCGCTTCCACCCAGAGCGGGAGGCATGGCTAGGAAGACTGGGCCTCTGGGGGCTGGGTCCCTGGCTCTGGCCTGGCCCAGGCGTTAGGCACAGACAAGTCACCTCTTGTCTCCAGCTGACACCCAGGGCCCATGAGCCCCTCAAGCACACCAGTGCCCGGCAAGGCCCCCACACATCATGCCTTTCACGGGAGCCCAGCAATGCCTCCCAGTCTTTGGGGTCGGTTGGTGAGGTCCAGTGGGCTCCCTGTCCATCCCCAGCCACCCTGCTAGGAAGCAAGGACACAGCTCTGCGAGTGAACTGGAAGCAGTCAAGCCTGGACCAAGAGGCACCTCAGCGGCTGACCCTCACCTGCACCTCCTCTGTGCATAGCTGTTTCGTGACAGGCATTGTCCTGAACTCACGCGTGGAGTTAAAAATGTTTTGCACCCAAGTAAACTCACCTTTGAGTTCTGTTTTCTAGAAAACTCTGGAAGTCCCCTCAGTGTGCGCAGGGCTGGTCCTCCTGGCGGGCAGAGAGCCTTCTCACCATGTCCTCACGTGACCTTACTCGGTGTGGCTGGGAGAGAGAGAATGGCAGAGACGGACGAGAGCTAGGTAGATACATGATTACAGACACAGAGAGGTGGCGAGATGACAGACATAGATGATAGATGATTGACAGATAGCTATAGGTAGATGATAGACAGATGACAGACATAGATGATTGATATAAATGATATGGATAGATGATTGACAGATGGTAGCTATAGGTAGAAAATAGACAGATGTACATGATAGACAATTGATACAAATTATACAGATAGATGATTGACAGACAGATGATTGACAGATGATAGCTATAGGTAGACAATAGGTGACACACATAGATGATAGATGATTGACAGATAGATGATAGCTATAGGTAGATGATAGACAGATGACAGACATAGAAGACTGATATAAATGATATGGATAGATGATTGACAGATAGATGGTAGCTATAGGTAGAAAATAGACAGATGTACATGATAGACAATTGATACAAATTATACAGATAGATGATTGACAGGCAGATGATTGACAGATGATAGCTATAGGTAGACAATAGGTGACATACATAGATGATAGATGATTGACAGATAGATGATAGCTATAGGTAGACAATAGACAGATGACAGACGTAGATGATAGATGATTGATATAAATGATACAGATAGAAGATACAGAGAGATGATTGACATAGATGATTGACAGATACAGATAGAAAACTTTCCTCTTAAAAGGGCACTAATCCCACCACAGCAGATCCACCCCCATGACCCCACCTGACCCTAACCACTCCCAGGGACCCCATTTCCCAACACCACCCCACATGGATTTTGAGGGGCACAAATGCAGTGCACGGGAGTATCTTGCTTCCCGATTACGTCCATAGCGAAGTGAATGTTCGGGTGGGAGCGTTTTTCGAGCCGTGACCCCCTGCCCATCTGGGTGGACATCACTGACCCTCTGGGTATCGCCGACTGTGTGTCTTCTCCATGCACCTGCTCCCCATGAGTGACCCCTTGGCCCCTCTACCACCTAGGTGGCCCCCAGTCTGCCTACAGGACCTGCCATGCTGTGACCCTCATGTGCATTTCTGGATGAAGAACTTTGTGCATACCAGCCCACCCAGCACCAACGACCCCACCAGAATAGGGGAAGGGGCTGGCCCTGTGCCCTCTGCCAGCCGGGAGACCGGAGCTTGGAGTTCAGGACACAGCCAGGATCCTGGCGGGCAGCTCACTGTCACGGCCCTGTGAAGGCAGGGGAGGGGCAGGAGCAGGGTGGATGGCGTGCGGTTTTGACTCACAGGAGCCACCCGCTGACCTGCTGACGCTGGCAGCCCTTGGAGCCCACGGAGCACTGGGCAGGGCCCCTGCAGGAGGGGTGCACGGCACCAGGAAACAGGGCCAGGCCTGGGGGAGACTGAGCAGAGTGTGGGGGCCCAGGGAGGGGCTGAAGGCCTTGGGTGGGGGAGAATAGGGAGGAAGCCGACTGGGGTAGCCTCCGGAGTGACCGGTCCTCCCAGCAGCCCCAGGGTAGGCAGTTTTAGGGCTAGGCTGAGAAGTCAGAAATGGGGCCTAGCGTGGTGGGTCGCGGCTGAAGGGGGAGGAGGGGTGGCCCTTGGCTGTCGTGCCAAATGTAAGGGCGCTTGCATGAAGCCCAGGCTGTGGCTTCTTTTCCCGCACACGTGTTCTGGACCCACGGAGCCCACATCCCCCAGGGCTCCGGCCAGCCTCCCATGCCCTGGGCCCAGCTGCCACAGAGGGTCGAGGTCTCAGGACCATCCTTGGTGCTGGGCAGCCCCCCTTGCAAACACTTCTGGGCCATGTCCCTGGGCCTCCAATCTCAGGCTGGGACAGGCGCCCTCCTGTCTGTCGCCAACAGGCTGCGACCGAGGGAAGGGGTCTCCATGGGAGCACTCATCCGAGAGAAGCAATGCCAAGTGACGCTGTCGCCAACAGACTGTGACGGAGGGGAGGGGTCTCCATGGGAGCACTCATCCGAGAGAAGCAACGCCAAGTGACCTGCGGACACAGCAGTCCTGCTCCTCCTGCCCACGCCCGGCACACCGAGCGTGTCCCCTCCCGCCCGGCGTCAGCTGTGGCTATCAGGTGTGGGCACTTCCTCCGGGAGCTGAGGACGTGGGGGTGGGGGAGGAGTGGATGGCGTGGGCAGGCTCCGCCGGCTTGGAAGGGCCGTTTCGTACTGAACTCTTTCTAGTTCAAAAGCAGGAGGCCAGTTCAGAGCCGGGGCTGCCACTCAGAGGCGCTGGGTGGAGAGCCCAGCCCCTGGGCCTCCCCGCCCGTCCACCCCCACCCCTGGCTGCACACGCCAGAGCCACAGCCCTCAGCCGTGGCACGGAGCTGTGGAATCCTGCGGGTCCGCCCACCACCCTGACCCCGTGTCCGCCTATAAGCCCCGAGCCCCTTCCGCCGGCAGGTGCGCAGGGCAGGCAGCCCCCAAGTTCTGTCACCGCTGCTCCTGCGGCTTCTCTCTCTTTCGCTTTCTTCCCTGGGCCACTTGCAGCCCAGCTTACCGAGTCGCTGCCGCCATGCTGCTGTCCTGAGAACAGAGCCGCAGCACCCTCGCCACACAGGGGCCTCCCTGGACCCTCCCACCCTCCTGCTCCCACCCTCTCCCCAGACGGCCCAGCGCCCACTACGGCTGTCCCCCAGTGCCCGCGGCGGCGAGCCCCACCGGCCAGGCATTCGCAGTCCTGGGATCGGACGCCCCACCCCTACCGCCTCGTGACGCTAGGCGTGTCCAGAACCCTCCTCCCATCCCTGAGCCGTGCAAGGGGTCCCACCGCTGTCCCCCTTGCTGCAGCATCTGGGGGCCAAGGGTGAGAGAGTAGGGGCAGCGGGGGAGGGGCTCCCAGCACACCTGTGACCTGGAACCTACTCCTTCCCGGCTAGCAGGCCCCGCCTCTCACCAGGTGCCCCGGCAGTGACTGGCCGGCCCTCGGCTCACCCTGCACACCCCTCGTGCTCTGGAACCACGCAGGCCCTGCCCTCTGCCCCCTCACGGCTCCGTGTGCCGGCCTGGGCGGCTCCGGCTCTGGGACACTCAGCAGAATCCCTCTGCCCACCTTGCAGCCGGGCCTCACCCCCACCCCTGCCCCCAAAACTCGGCGAGTCTCTACAACAGCACGTTGCATTACTCTTTTAAAAAATCACTATGTTTACTCAAAGGCAGCGAGTGGGAGACAGTGTGCTCTCCTACATGCCGACTCACTCCCCAAGGGCCAGGGACTCTGGGTCTCCTGGGCCCAACTGCTGGAGCTGTCCCCTGATGTCCCTGGCTGTCCCCTGATGTCCCCTGATGTCCCCGGCTGTCCCCGGCTGTCCCCTGCTGTCCCCTGCTGGGTTCAGAGGGCAGCCAGGACTCACACGCACTCTGACAGGGGACGCGGGCCCTCACGCTGGTCCTGCCGTCGCTCCCCATGGTGCCGCCCCCGTGGGTGAGGTTGAAGAGGTCCTCCCTGCCCCGCGCGACCTCGCTGTGTCTGCTGGGCCACGCCCCCACTCTGCGAGAGGCCTGCTTCTTGGGGGGGGGTCAGCCTCGGCGCCACCGGGCCTGCTGCAGGGACGCGTCTTGCACTGTGGATTCCATGACGTTGTCTCTGAATTAAGGGGGGTGGGCATCTGCTCAGACTTCCTGGGCGACTCAGCTCGCCAGTCTGAGCAGTCCCACTCGGCTTCCTGCTGCGACGTTTCCTTTCACCCAGTGCATCCCCACCGCGGCCTGCAGGATGGCAGCTGCTCAGGGACCTGTGGTTGAGCACGTGAGCAGTGGTGGAGGTGAAGTGTGTGATGGTGGAGGTGATGTGATGGTGGAGGGGATGTGTGTGATGGTGGAGGTGGTGTGTGTGATGGTGGAGGTGATGTGATGGTGGAGGGGATGTGTGTGATGGTGGAGGTGGTGTGTGTGATGGTGGAGGGGATGTGTGTGATGGTGGAGGGGATGTGTGTGATGGTGGAGGTGATGTGTGTGATGGTGGAGATGATGTGTGTGATGGTGGAGGTGATGTGATGGTGGAGGGGATGTGATGGTGGAGGTGAAGTGTGTGATGGTGGAGGGGATGTGATGGTGGAGGTGATGTGGTGGTGGAGGGGATGTGTGTGATGGTGGAGGTGATGTGTGTGATGATGGAGGTGAAGTGTGTGATGGTGGAGGTGATGTGATGGTGGAGGTGATGTGATGGTGGAGGTGATGTGTGTGATGGTGGAGGTGATGTGTGAGTGATGGTGGAGGTGATGTGTGTGATGGAGGTGATGTGATGGTGGAGGTGATGTGTGTGATGGTGGAGGTGATGTGTGAGTGATGGTGGAGGTGATGTGTGTGATGGTGGAGGTGGTGTGTGTGATGGTGGAGGTGATGTGTGTGATGGTGGAGATGATGTGTGTGATGGTGGAGGGGATGTGGTGGTGGAGGGGATGTGTGTGATGGTGGAGGTGATGTGTGAGTGATGGTGGAGGTGATGTGTGTGATGGAGGTGATGTGTGTGATGGAGGTGATGTGTGTGATGGTGGAGGTGATGTGTGTGATGGAGGTGATGTGTGTGATGGAGGTGATGTGTGTGATGGTGGAGGTGATGTGTGAGTGATGGTGGAGGTGATGTGGTGGTGGAGGGGATGCGTGTGATGGTGGAGGTGATGTGTGTGATGGAGGTGATGCGTGTGATGGAGGTGATGCGTGTGATGGAGGTGATGTGTGTGATGGTGGAGGTGAAGTGTGTGATGGTGGAGGTGATGTGTGAGTGATGATGGAGGTGATGTGGTGGTGGAGGTGATGTGTGTGATGGTGGAGGTGATGTGTGAGTGATGATGGAGGTGATGTGGTGGTGGAGGGGATGTGTGTGATGGTGGAGGTGATGTGTGTGATGGTGGAGGTGGTGTGTGTGATGGTGGAGGTGAAGTGTGTGATGGTGGAGGTGAAGTGTGTGATGGTGGAGGGGATGTGTGTGATGGTGGAGGTGATGTGTGAGTGATGATGGAGGTGATGTGGTGGTGGAGGTGATGTGTGTGATGGTGGAGGTGATGTGTGAGTGATGATGGAGGTGATGTGGTGGTGGAGGGGATGTGTGTGATGGTGGAGGTGATGTGTGTGATGGTGGAGGTGGTGTGTGTGATGGTGGAGGTGAAGTGTGTGATGGTGGAGGTGAAGTGTGTGATGGTGGAGGTGAAGTGTGTGATGGTGGAGGTGATGTGTGTGATGGTGGAGGTGGTGTGTGTGATGGTGGAGGTGAAGTGTGTGATGGTGGAGGTGAAGTGTGTGATGGTGGAGGTGATGTGTGTGATGGTGGAGGTGATGTGTGAGTGATGATGGAGGTGATGTGGTGGTGGAGGGGATGTGTGTGATGGTGGAGGTGATGTGTGTGATGGTGGAGGTGGTGTGTGTGATGGTGGAGGTGATGTGTGTGATGGTGGAGGTGAAGTGTGTGATGGTGGAGGGGATGTGTGTGATGGTGGAGGTGATGTGTGAGTGATGATGGAGGTGATGTGGTGGTGGAGGTGGTGTGTGTGATGGTGGAGGTGATGTGTGAGTGATGATGGAGGTGATGTGGTGGTGGAGGGGATGTGTGTGATGGTGGAGGTGATGTGTGTGATGGAGGTGATGCGTGTGATGGAGGTGATGTGTGTGATGGAGGTGATGCGTGTGATGGAGGTGATGTGTGTGATGGTGGAGGTGATGTGTGAGTGATGATGGAGGTGATGTGGTGGTGGAGGTGATGCGTGTGATGGTGGAGGTGATGTGTGAGTGATGATGGAGGTGATGTGATGGTGGAGGTGATGTGTGTGATGGTGGAGGTGATGTGTGTGATGGTGGAGGTGATGTGTGTGATGATGGAGGTGAAGTGTGTGATGGTGGAGGTGATGTGATGGTGGAGGTGATGTGATGGTGGAGGTGATGTGTGTGATGGTGGAGGTGAAGTGTGTGATGGTGGAGGTGATGTGATGGTGGAGGTGATGTGTGTGATGGAGGTGATGTGTGTGATGGTGGAGGTGGTGTGTGTGATGGTGGAGGTGATGTGTGTGATGGAGGTGATGTGTGTGATGGTGGAGGTGGTGTGTGTGATGGTGGAGGTGAAGTGTGTGATGGTGGAGGTGATGTGTGTGATGGAGGTGATGCGTGTGATGGAGGTGATGTGGTGGTGGAGGTGGTGTGTGTGATGGTGGAGGTGATGCGTGTGATGGAGGTGATGTGTGTGATGGAGGTGATGTGGTGGTGGAGGGGATGTGGTGGTGGAGGGGATGTGTGTGATGGTGGAGGTGATGTGTGTGATGGTGGAAGTGATGTGGTGGTGGAGGGGATGTGTGTGATGGTGGAGGTGATGTGATGGTGGAGGTGATGTGGTGGTGGAGGGGATGTGTGTGATGGTGGAGGTGATGTGGTGGTGGAGGGGATGTGTGTGATGGTGGAGGTGATGTGTGTGATGGTGGCGGGTGTGTATGATGGGGAATTTCATGACACAGGTCTAGGAGTTCATAGGGCTTGGTAACTGGAGGTTGTTTCAGGTTTGTTTTACTTTCTCTGCAGGGGGATCCTGACTGCGGGGCTTTGGGCTGTGTAGACAGGTTGGGAGGGGTCTGGGGGCGTGAGTGCCGAGGGGCTGCACGTGTCGCGTGAAGGCTCTGCTCATCTCTGTCCCTCTCTCCACTCGTGCTGGTGAGGAGCTGGTGGACACAGCACAGGATCGAGGGACACCCAGTGCCGATGGGCCGTGGGGTTGGTGTTGGAGGAGAGCGGGAGGAGCAGCTGACAATCAGGCCGGGGTGGACTCCATGGGGCCTGGACGCTTGGTCCAGGGCCGGGTGCCCCCGTGGCGGCTTCCCCTGCAGCAGGCCAGCCGCCCAGCTCTGCCCTTGTCGGGGCTACAGCCTATCTGTGAGCAGAGGCACTTGTTCCGCAGGAAACGCAGAAACCACCTGGGAAGAGCAGGTACTGGGCCCAGCCCGTGATTCTGCATCAGGGGCCACCGTAAAAACAGTGGCACACACCTGTGCACGCAGTCAAGGGCCGGACAGACCGGACGGCCACCGCGTGGAGAGCCGGTGGGAGGGCCGGATCCGCCCACTCTGGCCCTCCCGGACGGGACCTCTGCAGAACAGGTGGCTGCAGCGACAGCGCACACAGGGCGTGACGTGGGTCTGCCACAGAGGAGGAGCCCAGGAAACCCCAGTCCCCTTCGTGCCAGCGTGCATACGTATTTGTACACGTGTGCTCCCGTGTGCGCATGCAGGTGTGAATGCGTGAGGCTGTGTGCTCCTCCTGCTGTCCCTGGTCCGAGGCCTGGCTTGGCATCCCCCTCCCCCTTGGCTCTGGCTTCCAGATGGGCAGGCTCATGGGCCAGGTCTGGCCCGGGAACAAGCCCCACTCCAGCTGAAACCTGAGCGTCCACTGGAATGCAGGGCAGCGCACCAGGACCCTGGGAAACTAATCCCTTTACTCTGGCCTGCAGCATCAGGGACTCCTGGAGGTGGGGACACTGGAGTCCACAGCCCTGCTGTCCCCAGCAGCTTCCACTAAAGCCTTCAGGGCCTGAGGCTGCTCATCAGGGAGATGTTCTCTCATGGACTGGGCAGGACAGAAAGTGACAGGACTTCTGCCTGGCCTGTGGGACAAGCGTCTGACACACGGGGCCAGCGGACTAGGAACCGGGAGCCGCTGCTTTCTTGATCAGCCATGTGTTTACTGAGCCCAAGTCTTGAGTGTTACACCCATGTCGGGCTCCAGGAGAGCAGGACTGAAGTCAGTGGCAAGGGATGGCCAGAGTGCCACGGTGGCCACTGCTGCCACAGCCGAGGCCACCCAGAGAGAGGCCACAGGATCCACCTGTGCACACCCACTGGCACAGACTGGGAAGGGGGTCCACACAGCACGGGGCCACCCAGAGAGAGGCCTCAGACCCAGAGGCCACGGGATCCACCTGTGCACACCCACTGGCACAGACTGGGAAGGGGGTCCACACAGCACGGGGCCAGCAGGGCTGTTTGATGGTACGGCCCCTGGGCCAGGGGACGCCTCCTGAAGGGAATGGCTGTCTCGGGGCCGCACGGGGCTCCAAGTCCCACAGCCACAACCTGCGCTCTCTGCTGCCCTCACTCTGCGTGTGCCTCTGTCTTCTTTACGGGAGGTGGTGAGCGCAGGGCTCATTTTTCGTTTACTCCAGGGGGAATAGCAAAGCTGCTACTCTTCTTTTCGAGATTTATTTTGTTACTTGAAGGTCAGAGTTACAGAGAGAGGGAGAGTCAGAGAGATCCCCCATTCGCTGGGTCACTCCCCAGACGGCTGCTACAGCTAGAGCTGGACAAGGAAGGAGCCAGAAGCCAGGAGCTTCCTCTGCGTCTCCCACATGGGTTGCAGGGGTCTGAGCAACTGGGCCATCCTCTGCTGCTTTTCCCAGGCTGGATCAGGGAGCTGGATCAGGAGTGGAGCAGTCGGGACTTAAATCAGCGCCCAGACAGGCGGCAGCTTTATTCATCCGTCACAACGCTGACCCCAGGTGCCCTACTTGTCAGCAAATGATGCCATTAATTAGAAGGATTTGTGTATTTCTGCATGCATTCTAGTCATCACTGCACTTTCTCAATGAGGCACCGACCACGGGAAAACTTCTAGTGGTACCATGGACTGAGCTGATACCAGTCAGGATACAATCATAGAAATAACTTTCAAACTGTGTGGGAAAAGATTACATAACAAAGTGCCTAAACATAAAGTGCACCTCTGAGACCAAAGAGGAAAGCCAGAGCTATAGTGGGGACCCCAGGAGCCGGCGATGGGAGTGAGAAGCATGGACGTCACCTGCCCCTGGACAGGCTGGAGGGGCAATGAGCACCCCGCACACCAGTGATGTCCTCTGTCCTCATGGAAGCAACATGGACAGTGTTCCTGTGCATTTTACTCAGAAAAAAAGCCTGAAGAGACAGTTTTATCCTTCAAGGCACACAGGGCCACTGAGGGCCAGACAGGAAGATGGGTTCAAAATGTTTGTAAAACGTGCTTAGACCTCTGTATTAATCATAGCTCTCCAGACAGATGGAATCAACAGGAGATCTGTTTAATCTAACTCTCTATCATTTATTTATCTTCCTATCATCTATCAGTTATCTATTCATGTATCCGTCTATGTCTATCTACCTATCATTTATCCATCTACCTATTTATCTTACATATCTACCATCCATTCATGTATCTGCGTATTTCTATTGATCTACCTATCATCTATTCCTCTATGTATCTATCAATCACCTATCCCTGTGTATGTATCTATCATTCTATCTATCATCTACCTCTCTGCCTGTTACAGACAAGTGCAAGGGGACTTACACACTGGGCGGCTGAGAAGTCCCGTGCTAGGAAGGTCTGCACAGTGCAGCCCCAGAGGAGCTGGCAGCACGGTTCAGCTGGGGGGGTGGGGGCTCAGACCCAGGGAAGCTGGTGGCAAAGCTCTCGGTCTGAGATCAAAGCCCTGGGGACCCCAGGGCTGCTGGCGAGTCCTGGAGTCCCGAGGCTGAGGGGCCTGGAGTTCTGTTGGAGGCAGGAGGAGAGCGGCCCAGCTCCAGGAGAGGGAGTGAGAAGAAACTCATTTTCCGTTGTGTTTTCTTTCACCTGGGCCTCCAGCAGTTGGATGGTGCAGGCCCCCATCGAGGGGATCTTCCCCACGCAGTTCACGGCCCCACGCGCGGATGTCCCTGGAAACGTCCTCACAGACCCACCAGGACGAATGCTTCAGCAGCCACTGGGTGTCCCTCAACCCACCCATGCTGACACCCAAACCGACGTCAGCCACACAGGAGCTGACGCTGTGGCACGGGTGTCCCGGTAACCGGCGGCAGGGGTACCCCGGAGGTGACGCTGGCAGGGCCTGTCCTTTCCTTGCAGTGAGAGAGCAGCTGTGCTGGGGCGAGCAGCCCGCCCCCCCACCCCGGGTCTCAGGGCAGGGGGGAGGCAGCGTGCCCGCGGCCGCCCATCTCGCACATTCCGCTGAATTTCATGATTAGAGGGTCCCAGTGGGCCCTGTCCTCCTCCGCTGGGCTACACCACATTTGGGGAGCAGTGGAACAGCCAAACAAACAAACAAACAAACAAAAACACCCAAACCAAAACAACACACGACACAAGGAAATGAGAAGCCACTGCAAACGGGCAGGAGTGCGAATCCGTAATTTCCCAGGCGGGCCGTGGAGCCCGAGCCGTGGGAAAGCTGGGACCGGCAGCCCGGCTCCGGGCTTCCCGGGGCGGATGTGTGGGTTTCTCGTTTCAGTGAGGTCTCCGCAAGCCGACGCAGCGCAGACGGGGTGGGGGTGGGGGTGGCCCCGCCCGGCTCTCGCTTTGCTGAGGAAGTTGCCCTCAAGTTTAAAATCTGCACGACTTCAAAAAGTTCATGGACAAAGGAATTAAAAAGACAAGTTTATTTGGGCGCAAAAAACTTGAAATCCAGGCAAGTGAGGGGTGTGCACAAAGCTCCCGGGTGTGTGTTATGAAATAATTAAATGGATTTCAAAACTCGCCCCACCAAAATCCCCTCACTTTTAATCCTGTGTTCCATGAACGTGGGGAAGCACCGTACATCCACGTCTGCATCCGACGATCGTCACCTGATTCAGACATGTATTCTGGGTGACTGGAGACGATGAGAAAATTTGAAAGAAGTCAAGAGATTGATAAATTATACTTCTCTCCTTGGAAAACGGAAGGAGAAAACGGCGTGGGGCAGGCCGGGGCGGAGGGACTTGCCAAGATACAGACTCAGGTCCGGGGTGACGTACGCTCTCTAGCGACTGTCCTGGGAGCTTCCCTGCTGGCGTGCCCTCCACCAGAGCCCCTGAGGACCCCGAAGCCCAGGTCCCCATCCTCGATCCGGGCATTGCCCTGGGGCCCGTGAGCCCATCCACGCCGGGCATCCTTAGGTGGTTCCCCGCCGTCACTGTTCCGGCCCAGAGGCTCTGGGACTCACAGGTGTCCAGGTCTCCAGGCAGGCTTGGCTCCAGGTGGCTGGTGGAGCTGGGTGGGGGTGGGGGAAGGCCAGGCTGCCGCCTGTGGGCCTGCACCACACCTGCTCAGGGATAGCGGCTCAGCCTGCTGTGGTCTGTGGACCTGCACACCTGCTCAGGGACAGCGGCTCAGCCTGCAGCGGCCTGTGGGCCTGTACCACACCTGCTAGGGACAGTGGCTCAGCATGCAGCGGCCTGTGGACCTGCACACCTGCTCAGGGACAGCGGCTCAGCCTGCAGCGGCCTGTGGACCTGCACACCTGCTCAGGGACAGCGGCTCAGCCTGCACGGAGCCTGGAACACACACGGCAGCCATGGCGCCCCTCCTCCAGCGGGGCCGCCCCTGGCACTAGGCCAGTCTCACCGGAACCCGCGGAGTATGCGCGACCCTCAGCTGACCCCGGCTACCCACGCCAGCCCCCGAGTGTCCCCTGGAGTGTCACGTCCACACGATTGCAGCTGTTCTCAGGAGAACTCATTATTGCACAATCATTTCAACACAAAACCTCAAAATAAACCAGCAGAAGTGAGGGACTGCGCACTCAGTCCACAAGAATTTCGCAAATTAACTGTGAGTAGCTAACAATCCTCAACTGTGCACCCAGGCCCCAGAAACGAGCGGTTCCCTGCAGGAACGTGGAAGCCTGGGCTTCGGGGATGCAAACCCCCGCCTGTCGGGCACCCCAGGGGGACCCGGGTGCAGGCCGCGTGCTAATTCAGCCCGCGGGGAGGTGGTGTCTGCGGACAAGGCGCGCCAAGGGCGGCATTCCATGACACTGCACTCCACAGACAAGCCCACGCAGACCCGCAGGTGAGAGTGAGCCGAGGCGTGCCGCCACGCACACCCCGGCCCACACCACGTGCCTGCGCCGTGCACAGACAAGGCGGACCGGGCCTGAAGCTCACGAGGATGGGGCGCCCCCCGCCCCGTGCCCCTTCAGAGTGACCGCCACACGGGGGCCGCCCCTTCCCCTCTGGCTTCAGGGTCTCGCCTCCGGAGGGTGCCAGGCCCCTCGGAGGAAGCGGGGCGTGGCCAGTGCGGGGCGGCTGCACCCGCGTGTGGGTGTCCGCTCACCCGAGGGCACCAGGCCCGGCAGGACGGCAACCCCGGCGTCTCCGTGCTGCCAGCGAGCGGCCCTAAAATAGCCGCGGGCGGGCCCGATTACAGGGCTGCGGGCAAGGTCGAAGCCAGGGCCCCGCCTGTCCGTCCCCGCGGGCCGAGAGCTGGGCGGCCGTGGTCAGCCTGGGCCGGTGCGTGGGGCCGGGGTCCTGGTTGCTGCGCTCCCCCGGGAGCTGGGGCAGGCGTCGCCTCGCGACCCTGGAGGACGCGTTCCTGCCCTTTGCTGTGCTTGTGCTGGAGTTAGGAGGGTGGCAGGCCTCGACGGGGACGGGGACGGGGACGGGGACAGGGAGGCCGGGGAGGGGACAGGGAGGCCCAGGGATGGGGAGGCCCGGGGATGGGGACGGGGAGGCCTGGGGACAGGGAGGCCGGGGAAGGGACGGGGAGGACGAGTACGGGGATGGGTACAGGGAGGCCGGGGCCAGGGCCGGGGAGGACGAGGATGGGGACGGGGACGGGGAGGCCCGGGGACGGGGAGGCCGGGGCCGGGGATGGGGAGGCCGGGGCCGGGGCCGGGGAGGACGAGGATGGGGACGGGGACGGGGAGGCCCGGGCAAGGGTGGGTGCGGCCTGCGCTGGAGGCAGCGGAGGACGACTCGGTTAGCCTGGGTTCATCTTTTTTTTTTTTTTTTTTTTGACAGGCAGAGTGGACAGTGAGAGAGAGAGAGACAGAGAGAAAGGTCTTCCTTTTCTGTTGGTTTACCCCCAATGGCTGCTGCGGCCGGCGCACCGTGCTGATCCGATGGCAGGAGCCAGGTGCTTCTCCTAGTCTCCCATGGGGTGCAGGGCCCAAGCGCTTGGGCCATCCTCCACTGCACTCCCGGGCCAAAGCAGAGAGCTGGCCTGGAAGAGGGGCAACCAGGACAGAATCCGGCACCCTGACTGGGACTAGACCCTGGTGTGCTGGTGCCACAGGTGGAGGATTAGCCTAGTGAGCCGAGGCACCGGCAACTGGGTTCATCTTGACTTGGATCTACGGGACTTCACCGCGTGGCCAGCTGGGGAGGGGGCCAACTGGGGCAAACGCAACAAGACGGCATTTTTCTCGGGGACGTGGCATCCACGTGCACGGGAAGCCCAGCCCAGGGTCCCAGGCCACCCGGGACCACAGCCACCTGTCCTCCTCCAGATTTCGCGGGTGTCCAGATGCGGCCCGCGGCCTGGGTGTGGGCTTCTCTGTGATCACCGTGCATGACCTAGAGGGGTGTCCCTAAGTTGGAGCCCCAGAGCCTGGCCCCATGAATGGGCTGTCCATGAGGGAGCACTGGCCAGACGTGGACACTGGTGGTGCCGTGGCCCTGGACCCCAGCCCCAGACCCGGGAGCTAGTGCTCATTCTTCGTGTCTGTGACAGCAGCCGAACAGGGCGGGAGCAGCTATCAGACAAGTGTTAGGAAAACAGGAGCCTGCGGACAGGCCCTTCATGGGCACGGCCGATCGGCTTCCGCCCGCACTCAGCCGTGCACACTGTTTCCCACACTCTGACCCTGTCAGTCATGGCCCGTGGTGGCAATGCTGGGGTGAGCTCCCTGAGAGAGACGCTCAGCCCCTGCTTGCCCCGCCGCCCCCTGCCTGCATCCTGGCACTCTGGGCGTGGCTGTCCCGCAGCACCCAGCCCTGCATCTCAGCACTCTGTGGGCGTGGCTGTCCCCCTGCACCCAGCCCTGCATCTCAGCACTCTGTGGGCGTGGCTGTCCCACAGCACCTAGCCCTGCATCCCGACACTGTGTGGGCGTGGCTGTCCCGCAGCACCCGGCCCTGAGTGTTTAGTAAGTATTCTTATTGCTGTTGTGAACAGCATTGCTTTCTTAATTTCCTTTTGCCTTGCTTGTTAGAGTTTTGGTAGAGTTGCAACTGATTTTTGTATATTGATTTTATATCAATCAATTCCATGAATCTACTTATTCTAACAGTGTTTTTCTTTTTTTTTTTACATAAAATATTTTTTTTAACATAAGCCTGAAGGGGAGAACAATTTGGGTCACATACAAAAACTATACTTTTTTTAAGATTTATTTATTTATTTGAAAGAGTTACAGAAAGAAGGAGAGGCAGAGAGAGAGAGAGAGAGAGAGAGAGGTCTTCCATCCGCTAGTTCACTCCCCAAATGGCCTCAACAGCTGGAGCTGTGCTGATCCAAACCCAGGAGCCAGGAGCTTCCTCCATGTCTCCCACGCAGGTTCAGGGGCCCAAGGACTTGATCTCCCATCCACTGGTTTACCCCTCAAATGCCCACCATGGCTGGGGTAGGCTGGGAGCTGGGAGCCAGGGGCTGGGAGCCATCCAGGTCTCCCATGTGGTGGCTGCGCTGTGACCTGCTGTGTGTCAGTAGGGAGCTGGAGAGGGGTGCAGCTGATGCTTAAGCCAGGCCTCTGACACGGGTCTCAGGTCGCGTCCCAGTCCCTGTGCCAATCGTCCCAGTTGGAGAACTCCCTGTGGCCTTTGTTATGCCGCAGGTCTAAGGACTTTGAGAACAATCTTTATTTCCCCTTCGTTTCTGAGGGCCAGCCTCGCCTGGGCAGTACTCCTGGTCGCCGTCTTCCTCCCCACGAGGTTTCTGCCGAGACGTCTGGTTTCCTAACAGGAGCTGCACTGTGTGAGAGAAATAGTTCTCTCAGCTGCTGGCCCACTCCTCAGGTGGCCACGTGGCCAGGGCTTGGCCAGGGGAAGCCAGGAGCTTCATCCGGGGCCCCAGCACTTGGGCCATCCATCCTCCGCTGCTTTCCCAGGCACATCAGCAGGGAGCTGGGTGAGAAATGGAGCAGCCGGGACTGGAACTGGCGCCCACGTGGCACTTAACCCACTACGCCACAGCGCCAGCTCCTGCCTCTGACTTCTGGTAGCTTGGTTAGAATGTCTGTGTAGTTCAAGCTGTTTGGGTCTTTGGGATTCTAGAATGCGGAGGCTCACTTCCTCCCCCAGGTCAGGGGAGGAAATTCGCGGTCATCATTTCTTTAACCAGGCTTTCTCTGTCAGTGTGCGATCCCGTCTGCTTCTGAACCCTCCTGGTGACGTTTCCGTTGAACGATTGTGCCACGTATCGTTTCTCTTCGCTGGTACTCTGGTCTTGTTGGGGGATCATTTTCCGGTTTCATTTTGTTCTCTGTGGGTTCTCCCGTAGCTCACGGAGCGTCTTTCAGTCAGTAATTCTGCATTCTTTGTCAGGGAATTCACAATCTTCATTTCTTTTGGGTTCATTGATTGATTTTTTCTTCCTTTGATTGTATTGTTCACTTTGCTCTCTGTGCGTTTGAAGAAGCTGCTGCTTCTCCCAGTCTGGGGCCTGGGCCGCCAGGGAGCGTGCAGCCGCGTGGGGGGTGTTAGACGGAGGACGAGGCCGTCTTTGCCTGCTACTCTCCCCCCCCAGCCCCCCCAGTTCTGTGCAGAGCAGTGCTGGCTCGAAGAGGCTGGAGCTTGTGAGCATGACAGGAAAAAGGACCCCGCCTCCCTGAGGGCTCCCTGGGAGGCAGAGGGCCAGGCGCCCCGCCCAGGAGACAGCATGGGCCGAGGTGTCCCTCTGGGCTCTGAGCTCAGCCACTTGGCGGGAAGGGCCATGTGGGCAAGCTTACACTGCTCTTGTGCACAGAAATGCCAGGAGTGCGGGCTCCCTGGGGGAGGCTCTGCCAGCTGCATCCCACATTTCTCCGAGCACGTTGGCACCGCGTTCACGGGGATTCTGGTGCTTGTGCGGTGGACATGCCGCCCCCATGACGTCCTCCATGCCGTCAGTCTGTCTCCTGCCCTCGTCCCTTACCCGTCGTCTTCCTCGGAGTGCGTCGTCTGTGTGTTTAGAGGATGGTAAAGTCAGCAGACACTGGCAGAGGAGTGCGGTGATCCAGCGTCTGTGTGTATTTATAGAAATCAATGCCAGTCTTGAAAGGATGTTTTGATTTTGTTTCCTTTTGGCAGTTGGTGCACAAGAGCGAGCGCTCGAGAGAGGTCATTATTCGGTACATCGTAACCACGCTTCCACCATACAACTGTGATGCACTGCTAACAATTTTATGAAGCTTATTACTGGGATGATTTGAGGAATGATTTCTGAAACGTGCACACGCTTCTAACTGTTAAGAACACCCAAACTAAATCAGAACCCACCAGCGGCTGCTGCTGAGACCGATGCTGCTCTTGGAAACCGGGCTTTGCGGAGGAGAAAAGCTGTGGTCCCGGTGTCTTGTGCCCTGTCGGCGGCGTGGTCATCTGTGTGACCTGAGGTTACTGCCGGAGGCGTCCCCCAGGGCAGCAAAGGCGATCAGGGGGTTTTGGGGGTGGGGAGAGGCTTATCCGTGCAAGATTTTTTTTTTAAAAAAATTATTTATTTGGAAGAGTTACACAGAGCGTGAAGGAGAGGCGGCGGGGGGTCGGGGGTTCATCCACTGGTTCACTCCCCAATTGGCTGCAGTGGCTGGAGCTGAGCCAGTCCGAAGCCAGGAGCCAGGAGCTTCTTCCAGGTCTCCCACGCGGGTGCAGGGGCATAAGCACTTGGGCCATCTTCCACTGCTTTCCCAGGCCATAGCAGAGAGCTGGATTGGAAGTGGAGCAGCCGGGACTCGATCAGGTGCCCATATGGGATGCTGGCACTGCAGGCGGTGGCTTTACCCAGTACGGCACAGCCCTGGCCCCACCATGTGTGACCTTGAGGCTGGAAGAGGGAAGGAACAAGTCCAGGGGACACTACAAGGCTGGGACTAACGTAGGCAGGGTCCCAGGAGGAGCTCACGCAGCCAGAGGAGGGGAGAAGGTGGAAAGGCCTCCTGGTGCTGGCTGGGTGCACAAAGGGGCTGTGTTCTGCAGCCCCAGGGCCCCCTGCACCTGCTGGGATCTCATGGCTGCCCACGTGGTGGGAACATTCCTCAGTAGCCCAGGCACAAAGGCCAGTCCTGGCCCAGAAGCAAGTCACTGGACACTTTTATTAGTGCGGGCAAAGTCCTGAAGCTCGACCCCTGGAATTCTGGCTTCTTCTTCGCACCCCCCTCCAGCATCCCGGCCGAGAGCCCAGCCCAGGAGCACAGACCACGCTGAGCTGCTTCCCTGGTTCTTACCAGTGACTCTTCAGTTCACTCTAAGACTGGCTGGGACCACTGACATGGGAGAACAGAAAGTAGAATCACATGAGTGCTGTGTCTGGTGACTGGGTACACACACATGTATGTGTATGCACATATGTACGCACGTGTATGTATATGACTGAGGGTGTTTGTGCTGAAACACAGCACTCTGTGGTGCAGTGTGACGGGTGCTTGTCCTGCGGATCCCAGGGGACTGTCGGGGACACTGCAGACTCCCAGAGACCCTTTCTGCCCGGCCCCACCCCCACCCCGGCCATCTTGCTTTGGGGTCGCCCACCTCTCTGCCGTCCACCTTCTACATGCAGGTCCACGGACGGCTAGTTGGGCCTCTTTGTGGACAGAAGCCCCCCGTTCGTGCACGCTTGTTTCTGGCGTCATGCTGTGTTGTGTTTGGAGGAGGAATCCATCCAGCTCACTGAACACGGCCCGTAACTTCTCATGGCCGCAGAGTGAGCCTTGGCGTGCACGAGCCACCTGGCATTCAGCCACTGACTGCCAGTGACATTCGGGTTGGTCCTGGACTTCCACCATGCGTGCCTCAGGTGGGAAGTGTGTGGCACGAGGCTCTTCCAAGGGCTGCACCATCATCTCCCAGGTGCTCCTGCATCTCCCAGGAGAAAGCTTCTGTGGCTTTCTGAAGGCCCCATTTGGTGTGTGCAGAAACAGCCGACACGCGGGAGACAGAGCCTTCAGAGACACTCAACAAAGAGGGAGGTTGGACCAGAGACTTTTAGTGTGTCCTGCAGCTCTGCGCGCTGATGTGCTGGGACACACCACTACTTACGCCTATGAAGGTGTACAAGGTGTGAGGGTCGTGTGGAGGGCCTCATAGAAATGTACACATGGTGTGATCATAGTGTGGAGGGCCTCATATGAAGGTGTACACGGTGTGAGGGCCGTGTGGAGGTCCTCATATGAAGGTGTACAGGGTGTGAGGGTCGTGTGGAGGGCCTCATATGAAGGTGTACACGGTGTGAGGGTCGTGTGGAGGGCCTCATATGAAGATGTACAGGGTGTGAGGGTCGTGTGGAGGGCCTCATATGAAGGTGTACACGGTGTGAGGGTCGTGTGGAGGGCCTCATATGAAGATGTACACGGTGTGAGGGCCGTGTGGAGGTCCTCATATGAAGGTGTACAGGGTGTGAGGGTCGTGTGGAGGGCCTCATATGAAGGTGTACACGGTGTGAGGGTCGTGTGGAGGGCCTCATATGAAGATGTACAGGGTGTGAGGGTCGTGTGGAGGGCCTCATATGAAGGTGTACAGGGTGTGAGGGTCGTGTGGAGGGCCTCATATGAAGGTGTACACAGTGTGAGGGTCGTGTGGAGGGCCTCATATGAAGATGTACACGGTGTGAGGGCCGTGTGGAGGGCCTCATATGAAGGTGTACACAGTGTGAGGGTCGTGTGGAGGGCCTCATATGAAGGTGTAGAGGGTGTGAGGGTCGTGTGGAGGGCCTCATATGAAGGTGTACACGGTGTGAGGGTCGTGTGGAGGGCCTCATATGAAGGTGTACAGGGTGTGAGGGTCGTGTGGAGGGCCTCATATGAAGGTGTACACGGTGTGAGGGTCGTGTGGAGGGCCTCATATGAAGGTACACACGGTGTGAGGGTCGTGTGGAGGGCCTCATATGAAGGTGTACACGGTGTGAGGGTCGTGTGGAGGGCCTCATCTGAAGGTACACACGGTGTGAGGGTCGTGTGGAGGGCCTCATATGAAGGTGTACACGGTGTGAGGGTCGTGTGGAGGGTCTCATATGAAGGTGTACACGGTGTGAGGGTCGTGTGGAGGGCCTCATATGAAGGTGTACAGGGTGTGAGGGTCGTGTGGAGGGCCTCATATGAAGGTGTACACGGTGTGAGGGCCGTGTGGAGGGCCTCATATGAAGGTGTACACGGTGTGAGGGTCGTGTGGAGGGCCTCATATGAAGGTGTACAGGGTGTGAGGGCCGTGTGGAGGGCCTCATATGAAGGTGTACACGGTGTGAGGGTCGTGTGGAGGGCCTCATATGAAGGTGTACAGGGTGTGAGGGTCGTGTGGAGGGCCTCATATGAAGGTGTACACGGTGTGAGGGCCGTGTGGAGGGCCTCATATGAAGGTGTACACGGTGTGAGGGTCGTGTGGAGGGCCTCATATGAAGGTGTACACAGTGTGAGGGTCGTGTGGAGGGCCTCATATGAAGGTGTACACGGTGTGAGGGTCGTGTGGAGGGCCTCATATAAGGTGTACAGGGTGTGAGGGTCGTGTGGAGGGTCTCATATGAAGGTGTACAGGGTGTGAGGGTCGTGTGGAGGGCCTCATATGAAGGTGTACACGGTGTGAGGGCCGTGTGGAGGGCCTCATATGAAGGTGTACAGGGTGTGAGGGTCGTGTGGAGGGCCTCATATGAAGGTGTACACGGTGTGAGGGTCGTGTGGAGGGCCTCATATGAAGGTGTACACGGTGTGAGGGTCGTGTGGAGGGCCTCATATGAAGGTGTACAGGGTGTGAGGGTCGTGTGGAGGGCCTCATAGAAATGTGTACACATGGTGTGATAGTAGTGTGGAGGACCTCACAGCTGCACAGGCCGTATAAACAACGCGAGGCTCCATTGGTTGGTACGGGGACGTGGTGATTATGACAGGGACGCATTTGGAGATCTGAACTCTGCGGCAGACATCAGACCAGGACAGCCGTGACCTCACTAGGAGAGACCCCCGGGGTCACCTCCTGTGTGCTGTGTGTTCCTCCCAGACACCCTTATCTGGCTCGTGACTGCACTTACAAATTAGTTATTTGTGGGCTGGTGCCGTGGCTCAGTAGGCTAATCCTCCACCTGCAGCACCAGTACCGGGGTTCTAGTCCCGGTTGGGGCACCGGATTCTGTCCCGGTTGCCCCTCTTCCAGGCCAGCTCTCTGCTGTGGCCCAGGAGTGCAGTGGAGGATGGCCTAAGTGCTTGGGTCCTGCACCCCATGGAAGACCAGGAAAAGCACCTTCGGATCAGCGCGATGCTGGCCATGGCGGCCATTTGGGGGAGTGAACCAACGGAAGGAAGACCTTTCTCTCTGTCTCTCTCACTGTCTAACTCTGCCTGTCAAAAAAAAAAAAATTAGTTATTTGTCAATTACACCTATTGCTGTAAGCTATAGAACTAATTAGTATAGGGAAGTGAAGTATTTTAGCTAATTTAGATGATCTACTTTGACTCTCTGTACATGGTTTTTCATTTGGAAAGTGGGGATACCCTGTGCCTTGTAAGTTGTTATAGGAATTAAATGAGTGAGGTTTCCATGGGCCTATATAATCTCATTAAAACCCTATTTTTGTTTAAAAAGACTGTGTTGACGTCTCTCTTTACCCTAGCTTCAAAACCGCTCGTCCTTTTCTGTGTGCTACTAAACAACATGAGCCACCCGTGGTTTCTCGTGCCGGACACCCGCAGAGACTGACGTGATGTGTGCTCTCTCCGGGTCCCGGCAGCCAGGCGTGCAGAGCCCGGGCTGCGGGTCGGCATGCGGTCCCCTGCACTGTGCTGCAGGCTGCTGGACAAGTGGGGGGAGTGGGCCCTCCTCACCTGCTGGACCTGAACAGGCTTCCTCTGAATCTGGTTTAGTTTGTACGGAGCTATTAAAGGTGAAATATTTTTAAGGCAAATGTTACTTACTTGCATCCTTAACCTGTAGTTTTGGACCATTGCATAGGACCCGTTGGGTTCTATTTAAAAAGTGTGCTGGCTTCTATTAGATGCAAGGACAAAATGCAACTTTTTCCAAGAGAACACAGAGTTTCTTAGTCACAGTTCACTCATATTAAACATGTGGTTGTTACATTACTAAAATAAAGTCAAAATAAGTTATGAGTTTTAGAAACTGCACAATGCGGTCCTTATTAGAAAGAAACTCGGGGCAGGGCTGGTGGAGGAAGCGTCCTGTCAGAGGTGTCTCCTCCGCTGGGTTTAGGTGTCTCATGACAAAGCGTTACGAGCAGGAAGGCCAAATGTTGTCTTTGAGTCTTTGAACACAATTTTTAGTTTCTTTTCAAATTTTGCAGAGTTAAACATCTCATGGCTTCTTTTGTCATTTTTTTCAAGATTTATTTTATTTATTTGAAAGGCAGAGTTACAGAGAGGCAGAGTTACAGAGAGGCAGAGAGAGAGAGACAGAGAGAGAGGTCTTCCATCAGCTGGTTCACTCCCCAGATGGCTGCAACGGCTGGAGCTGCGCCGATCCAAAGCCAGGAGCCAGGAGCTTCTTCCAGGTCTCCCACGGGGCTGCAGGGGCCCAAGGACTTGGGCCATCTTCCACTGATTTCCCAGGCCATAGCAGAGAGCTGGATAGGAAGTGGAGCAGCTGGGCCTTGAACCGGTGCCCATATGGGATCCTGGTACTGCCACATTTATCTGCTATGCCACAGTGCCAGTCCCTTCTTTTACTCGTTTTTTAAAAAGAGTTTATTTATTTGAGAAGCAGAGTTACAGACAGAGAGAGAGGGAGAAAGGTCTTCCATTAGCTGGTTCACTCCCCAAATGGCCACAACAGCCAGAGCTGGGCTGATCTGAAGCCAGGAGCTGGGAGCTTATTCCAGGTCTCCCACAGAGGTGCAGGGCCCAAGTACTTGAGTCATCTTCCACCGTTTTCCCAGGCCATACAGAGAGCTGGTTTGGAAGTGGAACATCTGGGACTTGAACCCATGTCCACATGGGATGCTGGCGATGCAGGCCACCGCACTGGCCCCTCATCAAAATGCTTGGAAGGGGCCATTTCAAGGAACTGATAAACTCAGGCCACTTTCTACTCCTCATTTCTTTGTCTGCAGTGGGAGGAGTATTTGGAGACGGGGAGGATTCGGTCCTGGCAGGCTGGGAGGGGGAGGCGCTGGAGGACCAGGGTCGAGTGCCATCGGGGGCCGCGGCTTCTGGAGGATGTGACTGGCTCACCCTTGAGGAGCAGCCCGGGGCCTCCGCCACTGCCCAGCCCTGGCAGGAGACAGCGCCAACCTCCCAGTGCGCGTGGGTTCTTCGGCGAGTGCTTCCTCCCTGCTGACCCTCTGCCCTGGACACTGGGGCCAGCAGCCCGGGTGTGGCTCCTCTGTGGGCCCCACTCCCTGATGGCAGGTACCCGCCCCTGCACATGGCCCAGCCTGGCTTCCACCCTCCAGGCTGGGCCCTGCGGGTCAGGAGCACAGGGCAGTGTTGATTTCCAGCCCTGCTCAGTCCCGTCCCCTGTGTCACCACTGCCCTGAGGGACCGTACCCTGGCCCTGTGGGACCACACTCCCGCGTGCTCCCAGGGGAGCCTCTGGCCCACCTGCCAGCTGGCCAGCAGACAGGAGCTGAGGCTGTGTGCTTGGCCCCAGCACTGCCAGCCAGGCAGCAGCCAGTTTCCATGCTGTGGACTTGTCCTGCACACTCTGCTCACCCCATCCACGTCCTTCCCGGCCCGGGCCTTGGTTCAGGCTGTCCTTGTGCCCTCTTGCCTCAGCTGTGATGTGGCCCCAAACTGGTTCCCCCTCCTGCCCTAACCCACGAGGCACGAGGCAGCGCTTGCTAAGCACACGGCAGGTCTGGTCTTCTCCCTCTGTACAGCGGTCGGCCTTCCTCCCGTGGGGACGCGCTGACCCCAGCCTCTCCTGGTGCGTGGAGCCGGCAGGGCGATGGGGTCTCCCGTGCCCAGCCCCACTGCCCCGCCTGCTCTGAGCTCTTCCCTGGGCTGAGACCCTCCCCAGAGGCCCCGTCCTGCCCATGTGCAGTTTGTACGTTTCGCGGAGGAGGGTGGTGGGGTTTGTGGCCGCTCTGAAGGCCCCACGAGCCGCGCTGCAGGCACCGCTCAGTCCCCGCCGCTGAGGGCGTCTGTTTTCTGTTGTGTGAAGTTGAAATCCCGAGGGACTGCAAGTGTGGAAACCTTGGACGCAGATGTGTTCGGCGGGAGCAGGCGCCCCTCGGCTCTGTGCGAACGGACTCTTCTCTTTAACCCCTCCCGGGCTTTCTGCTTCCTGCGTTGCCTGCTCTCCGTCCCCCACACGACCTTGGCGTGCGCCGTCAGCCCCGCAGGACGGCCTCTCGCGTTGTGGCCGTGCCTCTCTGGTTCCCCCTCACATTTCTGCAAGGTCGCAGCGTTCTCATTCCCGCGGGTGGCGGGCGAAGGCCACCCGCGGGATGCCAGTGTCCTGGGCAGTAGCTTACCCAGCTGTGCCACGATGCCAGCCCTGGACACGCTACTGCTGTAATAGCAACGGGTGAGGGTACGAAATATGTCCCGGGTAGTTCTGGAAACGAGAAGCAGCAGAGTCTCTTCAGTAATCGCCACGGGGCCGACTGACACGGCCGTCCGTGTCTGAGTTCCTGCACCTGCCGCAGACCCAGCTCCCTGCTAATGCACCTGGGAAAGCAGCCGGCAACGGCCAGCACTCGGGCTCCCGTCTCCTGGGAGACCCCGATGGCGTTCCCAGCTCCTGGCTTTGGCCTGGCCCAGACCTGGCTCTTGTGGCCGTGTGGGGACTGAACCGGCTGATGGAAGATCTGTCTTCTCCCCGCTCTCTGTCACTCTGCCTTCCCAATAAATACATGAAGTTTAAAAGCAATTATCGCAGGACACCTTTAATACGGTTACTCTAAGGCCGCTGCCAGTTTCTGCGACATGGCGGTGAGAAGCGGTCACCATGAGCTGCCGTGTGCTGTGGCCGGTGGAGGACGCGTGCGGCACTTTGTGTCCCAGACCACCGCCGCGCTCTGCACTGCTTGGCTCAGGCCCAGACTCCAAGAATTCGCCCTCCGAATCCCCCCACGTGGCGCTCAGTGTTCACCTTGTGTAGCTGGGGCCGCCCTCCTGGTTGAGTAAATCAAGTTTTATCGGAACACAGCCACGCCCACCCTCTGCTGTGTTCTCCCTGGCCGCTTGCGCGTGACGCAGCTGCAGCGCGGACAGCGCGGGTCAGAAAGCCGGAACGGTTTGCTCTCTGGCTTCTCACCTAATACCGTCTTTCAAAACCCGGATTGTGACATCACCGTCTACGTGTCAAGCGAGTCGCTTCCTGGCCTGCCGTGAAGCTCCGTCTACCCCGGGAATTCCCTATCTGCCTTGCATTGTGGCCAGACGGCCTGGTCGGAGGAGGCTGATTCCCAGAGTGACGCTGTGGCCCTTGCGCTCTGCACTCTCGTTGGTCAGCTGATCCCCACTTCATTGTCCTAAAATCGTCAGGCTAGACCTGTGCTCGGAAACCCATCCCAGCCGGCTCCCTTCACGATGCCCTTCCTTCCTCCCTCCCTCCCTCCCTCCCTTCCTTCCATCCTTGTCAGAGTTACACACAGAAGGAGAGGCAGAGAGAGAGAGAGAGGTCTTCCATCTGCTGGTTCACTCCCCAGATGGCCACAACAGCTGGAGCTGTGCCGATCCGGAGCCAGGAGCCAGGAGCTTCTTCTGGGTCTCCCATGCGGATGCAGGGTACCAAGGACTTGGGCCATCTTCCGCTGATTTCCCAGGCCATGTCAGAGAGCTGGATCAGAAGTGGAGCAGCCGGGACTCGAACTGGCGCCCATATGGGATGTGGGCACTGCAGGTGGAGGCTTTACCCGCTACACCACAGCGCCAGCCCCATAAATGGCCAATATTCACGTGGATACTCAACATCTTTTGCCGTTAGGGACATCCTGCCAGTGACTGGAGACCCAGAGCTGAGCAGTGTGTCTGATGGGCAAGTGGCTGCTGCTCACGACGGAGGCGGCAAGCACCGCGCTGACCACGCGCGATCCCGGCTGAGCCCCGCCTTGTGCTGTCGTGTGGCACCTGTGCCTCCTGCCCCCGAGAAGGTGTCTCAGGCTGTCCCACAGCCCCTGCAGGGTCACCACTGCCACCCTCTGTGCTGTAGGGGGAGGTGAGCAGCATGTGGGTGCCCTGGGGCCGTGATGCCGGGTCCCAGGAGCGACAGCAAGAACCCTTAGCGGGTCGGAGCGTGGGAGTGGTGGGGACCTGGAGCCCTGCTGTGCTGGCTGCGCGGGGGGGGGGGGGGGGGCGTGCAGTGGCGCAGCGACTGTAGGAGCAGCACGGAGGCTCCAGAATCTACGGCAAATAGAAGCAGGGACTCGGTCAGGTCCTTGCACACCCATGTGCACAGCGGCGTCACATGGCCAGTGGTGGAAGCAGCCCAAATGTCAGTGGGTGGGTAGACAGACAGCATGGAACCTACACACACGTGGGAACCTACCCAGCCCCACAGAGGAGGGGGAGTGCGGCACATGCCACAGCACGGACCAACCCACAAGTGGCCCGGCTGAGTGAAATCAGCAAGACACAAAAGGACAGATTTCCTGCGATTCTTCTTACCGAGGTCAAATGCACATGGAAAGCAGAGTAGTGGGTCTGGGGCTCAGGGGAGGGGGCGAGGGCAGGGAGTGTTTAGGGGGGACACGATGGAAAGTTCCGGAGGCGGATGGTGGTGATGGCTGCACAATGATGCAACTGTAAGGGAAACGGGAGTGCACCGCACACGTGCATGGCTGCAGCGGTGCCTTTTGGGTCTTGTGTGTCTCATCACAACTTCCCGCAGCCCCGGCTCCCCCGTGTCCCCTCGTCCGCCCACAGGTCCCCGGGGGCTGGCAGCTCTCGGGGCGCCCAGGGCCTCCCCGCCGACCTTGAACTTGCTGCGAACCTCACGGCCCCTGCCCCGCTCCCCGGCAGCTGGGCTGTCGTAAATAACAGCGATGACGCTAACGAGGAGAGCGGCGCAGGATGCCGCCGAGGCCCCGCAGACTGCCCGGCGCGCTGGGGAGTGAGGAATGTCGCGTCCGGGGGACTGCTCTGTGTACTCGGCGGTGATAAATCATAATAATTAAATATGGGCCCACATGCTGGAGACTCGTTCCCCTCATTCCACGCGGCATCACAGGAAGACGGAGGAGGGATCAGGGCGGGAGCCTCGGCCCCGGGGCCCCCGCCTGGCCTCCAGCCAGCCTCCCGTGAGCACGCAGGCCACAGTGGGGGCTGGGAGTGGCCGCCTGGATACAGAGTGCCCAGAGCCCTGGAGCCCAGCTGCTGATCCTGCTGGTCCCGCCCTGGCTGGGATGTGTGCGTCATCACACGCGCTCACACGCGTGATCCCCACTGAGCACACCCGCAGTCCTTGGGCGCAGAGAGGCTGAGGCTGGGAGCCCGGCCTTGACCGTTGGTGGCCGCTCGCTGGTGTGGGCATGGGTCAGGCTGTGGAACAAACAGTTCTGCCTGGGCGTCCCAGGGTGACACGTGTCTCTCACACGGGCAGTGTCCTTGGTAGGCGGGCTGGGGTGCGGGTGCAGAGCCAGCCCTACAGGCTGCTCCTGCCTCCCCACGCAGCCCTGCCTGAAGACACTGCCTTGCCCGGGGCGGGGGGGGAGAGGGGGGAGCGACCGGCTCCGCCTCTGCTGCTCGTCACCCAGAGCCATCCAGCCCACCAGCGCGGTGCCCAGGATGGCCAGTGCTGACCTTTGGGTCTGGACCAGTTCTTGCTGCAGGGGCCGTGCTGGGCGTGGGTAGGCTGTCAGTGTCCCCAGCCTCCACTCACGTGCTGTGGTGACACCAAACGTTTTGCTGGATTTCGTCACACGTCCTGATGGGGCAAAGTTGCAACCCTCTGAGAACCCCTGGTCACATCCTGCGTCACTCAAGCCCCAGACCGCCTCCCAACATGACGAGCGCTCAGCTGCCCGCCTCCCATAGCGCACGTCGGGTCGGAGGTCGTGGCCTTGAGTGCAAGTGCACGCTCCGAACCCCAGTTCAGGGAGGCTCGTTCTGCCCATTCTCAGGCCTGGCTTAGGATAGCCCTGAGGGACATAGCCCCTGGCCTAGGATAGCCCTGAGGGACATAGCCCCTGGCCTAGGATAGCCCTAAGGGACATAGCCCCTGGCCTAGGATAGCCCTGAGGGACATAGCCCCTGGCCTAGGATAGCCCTGAGGGACATAGCCCCTGGCCTAGGATAGCCCTGAGGGACATAGCCCCTGGCCTAGGATAGCCCTAAGGGACATAGCCCCTGGCCTAGGATAGCCCTGAGGGACATAGCCCCTCGCCTAGGATAGCCCTAAGGGACATAACCCCTGGCTTAGGATAGCCCTAAGGGACATAGCCCCTGGCCTAGGATAGCCCTAAGGGACATAGCCCCTGGCCTAGGATAGCCCTGAGGGACATAGCCCCTGGCTTAGGATAGCCCTGAGGGACATAGCCCCTGGCTTAGGATAGCCCTGAGGGACATAGCCCCTGGCCTAGGATAGCCCTGAGGGACATAGCCCCTGGCCTAGGATAGCCCTAAGGGACATAGCCCCTGGCCTAGGATAGCCCTGAGGGACATAGCCCCTGGCCTAGGATAGCCCTAAGGGACATAGCCCCTGGCCTAGGATAGCCCTGAGGGACATAGCCCCTGGCCTAGGATAGCCCTGAGGGACATAGCCCCTGGCCTAGGATAGCCCTGAGGGACATAGCCCCTGGCCTAGGATAGCCCTGAGGGACATAGCCCCTGGCCTAGGATAGCCCTGAGGGACATAGCCCCTGGCCTAGGATAGCCCTGAGGGACATAGCCCCTGGCCTAGGATAGCCCTGAGGGACATAGCCCCTGGCTTAGGATAGCCCTTAGGCTAAGGAACAGCGCTGCCCCACCTCCGATTAGTGATTGACATGTGGACGAAACTTCCTGGGCCTTTCAAGGAGACGAGGGCTAGGGCGACTCCTGTGTTTCTCTCCCTAGCAGACAGGAGAGGAGGAGGGGCTGATGAGGAGCAGGGGAAGTGACCTCTTGCCCGTGTGGGGGAGGCAGAGCTGGAGTGGGCAGCGAGGGCAGTGGGCAGGGGCCGGTGTGGCACAGGATGGGCTGTGGGCTGTGGGGCACGGTTGGCTGCAGGTGTGGGAAGAGGCTGGGCCCCTCCTCAGACAGCTGAGGACGCCGTGACGTAGCTGCCTGGCCAGCTGCCGACTGCTTCGTCCCCACGGCTCGGACGTCACTTCTAGGGGCTGGGCATCCCCAATCTGAAACTTTTAAATCCAAGATCTGAGGTTCTCCGAGGGTGGCTCGCGGGCAAACCAAAACGCAGGTGAACGAACACCGTGCACAGCTCCCTTCAGGCACGTTCCCTGGGTGCCAATATTCCCGAACCCGAAATCAGAAACTCTCAGGTCGCAAGCACTTCGGATGAGGGACACAGCCCGCGGCAGCTCTGTGGCCTCCTTCTGCCCACAGCCCAGGAGGGCAGCCCTGATTGCCAGGCTCTCCACGATCCCACGGACTCAGGTCCCCTGCCCCGCAGGGCCCGGTGGTCTTGTAAGGGGCATCCATGGCCTTGTCTGTGCGGCAGGGCATGGCTGAGGGGTGTGCAGGCTGCACGGAGACTGCCAGGCCCTGGAAGAGTGACCGCCCCTTGCCCACCAACCATGTACCTTGATTGCATGAGGAGGACACAGAGCCGGACGCGAACGCTGTTCCGAGGCCCTGAGATCCCGAGTCGATGGGGCGAGGTTCACAGCCACCCTGTGAGCAGGACTTGGGGCCCCCGGTTCCGGCTCTGCGCAGCGCCAGCTGGGAAGCTGCCCTTGGACTGGCCCCTGAGTGCACCACGCCCTTGCTCAGGAACTCGGGGTGAGGAAGGGACTGGGGCAGAGGGAGCGGCCTGGGGCCAGCGCAGAGCCGGGCGCAGCCAGAAGGGACCTGCCTCCCTTGACAAGCGCCGTTCCGGCACAGCTGGCCACGCGGAGACCTGGCGCAGCCGTGTCTTTCAAGGCCTGCCAATGCGGCTGCCCGCGCGGCCGTGGTCGGGGGAGGAATGCGTCCAGTCCAGTGTAGGGCTGAGGTCATCAGGATTCTGCCAGCGCCGCTCACATCCCACGGAACCTGACACTGCCACCAGCAGGTCTCCGCCATGGAGAACAACACACGCAGAGCCCAAGCCCAAGCCCAAGCCGCCTTTGATCTGGGGACACAGAAGACGCACCCGCAGCCTCCAGCCCTGGGTCCGGGCTCCAGGCCCAGGCAGGGCTCTGGAATTCTCCGAGGGACGCCGGAAGGGCAGTGCCAGGGCTTTGCTGACACTGGGAGGGCTGGCGGGTGGGGGGAGGGGCGGGCTGAGTGCCCACCAGGGTGCCAGGGCAACGGTGGGCGGTCCCCGGGAACTCTGGGAAAGTGTCCCAGTGACTCTGGCACTGAGACTGGGAGGGCACTGAGACGAGTTAATGGGGGCAGGGGGATGGGCGGCCAGGGTGGGAAGGCCCCGCCCCCAGACTGGCAGGTGCTGTTCACCTGGAGAGTGTGAAGGGACTTGTCCTTACTGCCCCCCCCAAGCCCAGGCCTGCCCCTCGCTCCTGACACCCTCCCGCCCAGCCCTGGTGGCCACCAGCCACCTGCATGGGGCTCTCCAAGTCGTCCTGGAGGGGCCCTGAGGCCTCATGAGCGTCTGTGACGGGGGAGGGGCTCCACTCTGGGGGGGAGGGGACCCCACCCTCAGCCCCCAGGGCACAGAAGAGGTGCTTGATTCTCAGGACCTGCTCCGCCACTCGGGATCAAGCCACACTGAAATGGGATTAAATCGAAATTGTCTATATGAGAGATTTTCAAAAAATTCATGGAAGATATATATTATGAAAGTATTCACAATTTAAAAATATCTTGCATCCAAAGCAACACCTGAGTCTTGGAAGTCCCCTCGTTCCCGGGCATAAGGCCACAGTCAGCGTGGAGGGCCAGCATGGTTCGGAGGCAAATCAGAGACAGGGCTGGATCACGCAGTCAAGGTGTAGACGGTGGGGCCGGGCCAAGCCCAGCGTCCCCCACGCAGCACGCGTGTCCTCTGTAGGCTGCACAGGCTGATGGGATGGGATGAGGAAGGGGCGGTGCCTCAGCCCACCGAGCAGGCGGCTCCTGTGTGGGTCTGTGGGCACCTGGGGAGGAGGGCAGGCATCCCAGAGCCGAGCCTGAATCTTCCCAACCACAAGGCTGGCGCCATGGCTGCTTCTCCCCAGAGCACCCCGCCGTCCCTAGTGGGAGCCCTTTCCCCCGGGGACGACGTAACAGCCAGCAGGTGCAGCTGCAGCCCTCAGCCAATGGGCGGCACCGGGCCAGATGAAGGGCTAAGCTAATTATGTGGCACCAGGCTCTCGGCCTGGGCAGACACACAGACCCCTCAGAGTGAGCAGAGAGGGGGCTGTGGAGGCCGGAGTCGCTGGCTGAAAGTGTGGCCGTTCTGAACTCTCGGGACCGGGGAAATGGAGAACAGCCCATTAGGAGGAATGAGAGCTGCACTACAGAGATTAGCATAGCAATCCTATTACGAGAGTGCAAGGAGGCTTCCCGCTTCCTGTGTGCTGGGCACCGTCGGCTCGTCTGACGCCAGGCGTGGAAGCAGGCTCTAGTGCCGTCGCCACAGACGTGGGTTCCGTCTGGCTGCAGTGAGTGGCGGTGACGGCGCAGACGGGCGGGTGAAGGTGCTCGGAACAGGGGTCCCCCGGGGTGCAAATCCCTCCCTGCTCCCCCACACCTCTGCTGCTCCTCTATCCTTCTAGACACGCCGGTGGGTTCATTTATGGAGATCGGCTTTTTAGAAGGGTGGTGTTGATGGCCTTATCGTGATGAGCCCAGGAAAGGGAGTAAGTCACTCCTGGGGGCAGTGGGGAGGGCGGGACCAGTGGGCCTTGGCTTGGGCGGGGGTCACTCAGAACCCCACTGCGCCTGGAGGTGGCCCAGGCATTGCAGGTCCCCTCTGGCTGGAGGCGTTGCCTTGGGTGGGGAGCTGTCTCCCTGTGTCGCCGCCGTCTGGTGTCACCCCGGCTCAGGAGGCACGCTCGGCTTCTCTGAGTTAGACAGGTGGCTCCCGGCCTCGTGAGTCAGGTCACTGAGCACTTTAGCACCTGCGGGCTACGCCGGGAGGAGGAGCCGAGGCCTCAGCAGGGCCCCTGCCTTCCCCGGGCCTCGTGGCCGGCAGCACAGTCTGCACCCAGCACCACCCTGGCCGTGGCGGCTGCACGGAAGACCGCGCGCGCCTGGCTGCCCCCCCCCCCCAGCCTCGCCTGTGGCTCTCCCCTACGTGTCAGGGCTGGCCTGCAGGACACAGGCCAAGGGGCCAGCTTCCTGGTACTGCTCCCGGAGCCACCCTCGCTCTCGGCTGAGCCTGGAGTCCCCGCCCTCGTCACAGCCCGTGTGCTGAGCCAGGACTTCGTGGAGCTGCTTCCCACAGGCGCCCACGAGGACGGGGATCCAGCACTTTGGGATGAGGTGCAGCTGTCCCGAGCGACACCTTCGCGGCTGCACCAAACGCCCACCTTGCAGGTGGAACGCTGGTGTAAAGATTTACCTGATGGGCGATGCCAGTATCTCATCATTTTAATTTCTTTCTCTGGTCACATGTATGCTTACGCTTCCTAAGTCTTTCTCTTCTGCTGGGAGTTGCCTGGACCCAGGAAATGGAGAACAGCCCATTAGGAGGAATGAGAGCTGGACTACAGAGATTAGCATAGCAACCCTATTACGAGAGTGCAAGGAGGCTTCCCGCCTCCTGTGTGCCGGGCACCGTCGGCTCGTCTGACGCCAGGCATGGAAGCAGGCTCTAGTGCCGTCGCCACAGATGTGGGTTCCGTCTGGCTGCAGTGAGTGGCGGTGACGGCGCAGACGGGCGGGTGAAGGGGTCTTGTGATTCTCCAAATTTGTATGTGGTCTTTGTGCAACAAACATACCCAGCTCTATGGCCTCTCCCCAGCCCACACGCGACGGGGCCGCCTGGACCACTGCCCCCAGCCCAGGACAGATGCTCTGCGCTCGTCTCTGCGGCGGCTCCTCTTCCTGGAGGGGTCTCCGGGCAGACTCGCCGTTTACGAGGGGCTCGGCCCATGTTTACTTTACTTTCACTGCAATTTATTACAATATGCAAGTCTGGGTTTTGCTGACAGCTCACTTCCGCCACCCCCAAGGAAAACACAGATCATCGGCTCTCGGGCCCTGGGGAGGCGCTTGCCCTGAGCTGGCTGCACCCGTGCCTGCGTTTCTGTGGACGTGTCACAGACATGAGGGGCTTGTCTGGGCCTGGTGGGGGCGGTGATGGGCGGAGGCTGTGAGCCGTGAGGGGTTCTGGCTCGCGGGGTGTCCCCCCCAACCCCGTCTGGGGCGTGCACTGCAGGATGCCCTCTCACGCCGTCCCATGCCACCTCGCCAGCCAGGGACCCAGGGACCCACGAGTGAGGGTTCTGCCTGCAGACTCGGAACCAGCTGGAGCCTGATGGGACGGGCCCGGTCCTCCCTTCTCGGTGGCCTGAGGAGATGGGTATGGTGGCTCCATCCCCCCGGGCGCTCCTGACTTATGGTAACATCGGGGGAAGAGTCGTCGACTGCGGGAAGCAGTAGGAGAGCTCCGTGTTTCCCAGGGAACTTATCAGTGCACAGGAGAAAATTCTAGAATAGAAGACAAGCACAGCGGACGCGTGAGCCCGCAACACCGCGCGCAGCTGCAGGGGGGGACTTCCACAGCGGCTGGGTTCCCTCAGCTCCACACGCTCCCGTGTAAGTGCTGTGCACGAGGGGACACTGGCTGCGAGCTCACAGGTGACAGGGAGCTTTCGGCTCCATCGCCCTCACTCGCCCTTCTGTGGCTCCTTACGGGGGCTGGGACACACGGGGCAGCTGTGGCCAAGGGCGGGGGTGTGCCCTGTGGCTCAGCCGGGCTCCCCTCCCCACCGCTGGGGCTGCCTCCCCTCCCCAGGCCCAGGGCGCTCCGTGATACTCTGTGGCACTCCGTGGCGCTCCGTGCCCCTCTCACTGCGCCAGAGGAAGCCCCTCGTCTGCCCAGGACACACAGCCCGGGTTGGCTGCCTCGCCAGTTGCTGAACTCGTCATCACTCTCATCCATAAAAGTTGCTCTTGGGACGAAGGCATCTTGGGGCCTGCAAAGGTACTTTCGTATTTTCCCAGAAATTGGCCAAATTCCTCTTGCCCTGGCTGTTCTGCTTTGCTTCCAGCCAGGGCTCCCTGCACCAGGAAGGAGGGGATGGTCAGAGCAAGGGCGGAGCAAACCACAACCGCGCCCTGAACGCCCACGTCTCAGCACTCCAAGTCCCCAAAGAGGGCATTCAAGGGGTGAAGGAGATTCGAGAAACACACGCAAATGCACATGCACAATCATACATGTATGTACATGCACACATACACATATACACCTGCACACAATCATACATGTATGTACATGCACACATACACACATACTCATGCACACACATACACATGCATAAATGCACATGCACACATGTACCTACATACATACACAATCATATATGCATGTGCATACACACATACACAATCATACATGTACACACTTGCACACATGTGCACACGTGCATATATCAACATGCACATACACACATATACACATATAAACATACACGTTGCAGTCTTGTGGGAAGAGTGAGAGACAAGAAGAACGCATCCCTGTGTGCATGTGGGTGGCAGAGGGAAGAGACAGAGACAGCGATGAAGGGACAGGGACAGAGGTGTCTGCTCTCTGGGGAGCACTTGTGAAATGCCGTGAGCCCCCAGAAACCCTGGGGTGGGGATCACAGGGCACAGAGAGGAGCTTCCCTCTGGCAGACGCTTGGAAGCATCTAAAGGGCTGGTAGCCACGGTGGGGCCACGCCCTGGGGAGCAGAGGAGGAGAGTGCGGCAGCTGGGGGCCCTCAGTGCACCTGCCTGGTTCCCCCGGGGCTCGGGGGTGGGCGGTGACTTGCAGAGAGCCCAGGAAGCACCCACCGCCGGGGCCTGGCGTGGCCCAGCCACAGAGGTGGAGGTGACGAGGGAACAGGCTGTCTCAGAATTGTTTGAAACCATCTCGTTCATGGAGAGAGGTTGACCATGGCTCTGCTGCTCCATGAACATTCGTCTCCTGGATGTCTCCGTGGGGCACTGTGGCTGCGTCGGCACTGGCGTTGGCGTTGGAGGGACTGGTGGCGTGGCCTCCAGTCTTGTGGTCCTGCCTTCTCGGCCCCCAGAGCTGCCGCCATGTGTCCAGGACGAGCGAAGCCGTGCAGCACCATCACTTTCTTAACTGAGGCACCTCCACCAGGCCCACCTCATGCCCAGGCCTTGCCCATCAGTTTTAATTACCCCGATTAGAATAAGGCAGTGATTAGATTTTCCCGAGAAGCTTCGTTAGGATGAGGGAAAATCAAATCTACAGAGGAAAGGAGGAAACGGCTGAATTAGAAACAGGACGGGTAATTGAATCCCAGGTCAGCACGGCCGCTCTGTGACTCGGCTCTGACACGGGCCCAGGAGCCGCCCCACAGCTCTGCTTCTGTGCACACGCAGCTGGCCCACACGTGTGCACAGCGCTCCCGGCCATCTGGGCCTCTCACACACAGGGGTCTGGTGCTTCCACGGCCAGACCCAGTCCTGGGGGAGCCACTCTGGGATGCACAACGTTACTGGGGGTCCACGCTGCGCCAGAGTCAACACCCCATCCCGGCTTCCGCTTCTGCTTCGGAGCGGGGAGGCTGAGAACTCACTCTTTTCCTCCAGGAGACAACCCAGGCATCAGGGGTTGGAAAACAACCCACCGAGAAAATGCCACAAACACCACATGCCCCCACTCGTATGGGACGTGAGAAGTGGCCGGTGGCTGCATGGGGGCAGGGAGGGGACACTGACTGGCAGAGCCGGGCCAGGGGGAGCAGGGACGGCTACTGGGTGCTGGGTGCAGGCGGCCGGGAGCGAGAGCTTCCAGGTCCCACAGCACCGTAGGGTCACTGTGCCTGACAACTCTGTCTATTTCCAGACAGCTGCGAGAGAGGACTGACAAGTGTCTGAGTCGCTGGATGTGATCTTTCTGGTCTGAGGTCACGCACTGCTCACAGGTGCGGAAGTGCATATGGCACCCCATCATTGAAAGAAAGAAACACGAAAAAAAGAGGAGGTGTCCGTGGGCACCCGACGCCTGCACCCTGGATTCTAAACTGCCCGTTACTCTGCCATCCCATGGAAGCTTCTAGATGGACGTGGCGCAGAGAGGAAATGGAGCTGGTGCTCCCGCCGGGACCCCGGCACCTGCTGCCCTAGGCTCTGGGCTCCGGGCTTCTTGGCCTCAGTAAGACGGACACTGACATTGGGAAGGACTCAAACGGCCGACTCATCAATGGGAAATTCACTTAAAAGCAAATGACCCGTTTTCAAAAACCCGTCTATAAATGATATAAAAAAGATAGCACTGGACACTGGGGAAATTGTAGTGAAATCTCTCCAATACAGGTGACCAAGGGTGCTCAGTGCCTCCATCGTTCTAACAAGCGACTTGGAAGGTGTCACGGGTTGAACTGTGACCCTCCCCCCAGTGCATGTGCTCAAGTCTGCAACCCCAGCCTTAGAGAATGACCTCATTTGGAAATAAGAGTTTTAAAGTATTAATTTATTTGACAGACAGAGGGTGGGGAGAGACAGAGAGAGGAAGCAAGAGGAGAAAGGAGAGAGGAGAGAAATCGTCCATCTACTGGTTCCCTCCCTAAATGGCCACAAAGACCAGGGCTGGGCCAGGCCAAAGCCAGGAGCCAGGCACTCCATCTGGGTCTCACACTCGGGTGGCAGGGCCCAAGGGCTTGGGCCACCTTCTGCCGTCCCCCAGGCCCATCATCAGGGAGCTGGACGGGAGCTGAGATGGGGCTCAGTCCTCAGCACTCTAAGATGTGGGTGTCCTGAGCGCCAGCGTAACCGCAACGCCCATCCCGAAATCCTGTTGATTTCATGGATAAACCGTTCTCCTTCCATCTGTCATGGGCAGCCATGTGTATGGATGAGGCAGGGGAGAGGTTTACTCCGGCTCAAGGTTCTGGAATCTCACGGTCCAGGACCAGCAGAACCTTGTTAAGCCTCTGGCGATGGCTTCTCGCAGGTGGCATCTGCTGGTGCCCAGGGCATCGCCTTGTGGGGGACAGGGAGTGCACGGTGTGTCCACACCTCCTCGGTGTTCAGGGCATCATGTCGGGGGAGACAGGGAGTGCATGGTGTGTCCACACCTCCTCGGTGCCCAGGGCATCGCCTTGCGGGGGAGACAGGGAGTGCATGGTGTGTCCACACCTCCTCGGTGTTCAGGGAATCATGTCGGGGGAGACTGGGAGTGCACCATGTGTCCACACCTCCTTGGTGCCCAGGGCATCGCCTTGTGGGGGACAGGGAGTGCATGGTGTGTCCACACCTCCTCAGTGACCAGAGTGTCATGTTGGGGGGGACAGGGAGTGCATGGTGTGTCCACACCTCCTCGGTGCCCAGGGCATCGCCTTGCGGGGGAGACAGGGAGTGCACAGTGTGTCCACACCTCCTCAGTGGCCAGAGCATCGTGTTGGGGGGGACAGGGAGTGCACAGTGTGTCCACACCTCCTCATGCAGCCATCGCCATCCAAAGACTTACTCTGACCCCGACACCAGGTTCCATGACTGGACTATGTCCCTACCGTCTTGGTGCCGTTGACACCTGAGGACAGAAGTTCCCGGGGGCAGGGAGGAATCCTCTAGTCACGGCAGCGTTTTTCCACCCTGCTGAACTGAATTAAGATTCTAGAAATGGTGTTTGTAAAGTTCATATATAATTTTCATTTCCTGTAATATTCTTAGCCAATTTTTTAAAAATCCCGATTATACTGATTTTGTACATTAAGTTACATGGTTTTCCTTGTCTTTTAAGAATCACCTGGAACACTTTGTGTGCAGTAAGGATATTTTTGAATATTGCATAAAACTCACTTGCGAACACAGTTCAGAAATTCTAGATTTCTGTTCTGTCTGGCAGTCATGACTTAGCTCTCGTCTTTTTCTTTTCAGATTGATTATATTTCCTAGGAAATGTCTAATTCAAGCTTCCAGATATACTGAAATAAAACTGCATGGTGTTACTCTACTATTTTTAATTTTTATGGTGTCTGAATTAGTCTTTCCGGGTTCTTACTTGCTGCTCTGTCTATCAGCTCCTTCAGGGAGCTGCTGCTCCGTCGCTCTTTCGTAAAAACCGTCTTGACTTTGTTGCGCATCTCCACTGTTTCGTGTTTCTCTAATTTCTGTGTTATCTCTTTAATCCTCAGAGTCCTAAGTTCCTGGTGCTTATTCTTAGCTTCCTCCAGGTTCCCGAGCTGAACATTAAAATCATTCGCTTGAGAGCTCTCCTGTTTTTTAACAAGCGTATGTAGATCTCATGCCCCGCGGAACTTGATCTGCGTTTGGTCCAGGTCATGTCTTCAGACCAGGCGTTATCTCGGTTACTTTCAGTCTCCACTCACGGGTTGTTGTCAGCGACTTCTCTTTTTCATTTTTTGCTCCACCACCTCGGCTGCCCCGCGGTCGAGAACGAGTCCTGGCGGTGCCACACTGTCCGTCTGTTTCCTTCCACTCGCTCTAACCACACGCGTTCTCAACCAGGCCTGATGACGTTACCAACTCTGGAGTCCAAAAACATGAGCACACTCTCCACGTCCAGTAATCTCCTTCGCAAGTTCTGAGCACGCAGCGAGCTTCAAATGGATTCAAAACCAGCGCCCAGCTGGCTGCAAAGTTCAGTTTGAATAGCCGTTGCCTATTGCATTAGTAAGTCAGGCAAAACGAGAATCTTCAATGCAGCGAGACTCGACTCTGAACTTTGCAAAATGCAGGCTTCAGTTTGAAAGCCTTGTGTGGGCAGCAGTGCACACGGTGACCAGCAGAGACGGGCGTCACGCACAGAGCAGGGACTCCATGGAACCGGGCGACCGCTGCTCCTCCCAGGCAGACTCGTAAAGCCCGCAGCCAACCAGTAAGACGGAGGGCTCAGGGCCACCGTGAGGGGGCCGTGGGGAAAACACCGGAGTTGAGCCCTGGCCCCCGGGTGAACTCTGAATGGCGGCTGTGAGTAACAGTCTGATGACAGATTCCCCTGACCTCCGTCCCGCTTTCCCACGACTTGTGTGCACGAGGACAAAGAGCCCGTTTCTTGCACCTCAGCTGTTGTCACCTGTAAGCGGCGGGTCTGCAAGGACTGGCCGCTGTGTGGGTCAGCAGGGCAGGAAGCCCCCAGCGTGGGGCTGGGCTGCTCTCAAGCCCTGAAGCCCACCGGAGAGAGAGCAAACGCAGAGACCGGACAGCGACACAAATGCCAATGCGCCTGCTACAAGAAGGAACAAGCCCATCAGAGCGGACGAGCTCTCTGGGCAGCGCGGGGCCGCGGCCGAGTGGGAGGTGCCTGCAGGCGCCAGCGCATCGAGGCGTGAGACGCGGGTGGGAGGGAGCTCAGGGGCCTCTGGGGACGGCTCAGTGGTTGAGGGCGGAGGCCAGAGCCAGGGAGTGTGGGGTTCACAGCCAGCGTCCCCTCGGCACGGCCGTGTGTGCCGGGACCACGGGCTGCTTCTCCGTGTCCCCCTGACAAAGCACAGCTACTCCAGCCGAGCTGCAGGGGATCGCGGTGCCTGGCTGACACGGAACGCGACACGTGTGCAGGCATTCAACACGCTCACGGGAGACGGAGTGAACGATGCTCATTGTGGTGCAAAAGGTTCTGAAAGCCACCTGCGTTTTTGAGCCTTTTGAAGGTCCTCGGTATGCAAAGATTTCAAACTGTTTTCTACCAAAACGAACTTTTATTTCAATTCTGTTTCCATGGCCTTTTTAAAAAGTACTTTTGGATGTTCAGAAACACACACACATACACACATACATACAATACACATGCATACACACATACACATACAGTTTGTATCAATATGAAAAATTTAACATGAAAACAGTGCACTAGAGAAAGTACTTAACAAGTTTATATTAAAATTATCTTAAAATCAGACGAAAGGATAATCAGAACAATTGAAAAACAGAACAAGGTACAAGAACAGGCATATATATACATACATATATATATATATAGAGAGAGAGAGAGAGAGAGAGAGAGAGAGAGAGAGAGAGAGGTCGGCAAACACACAAAAATGTTGAGCTCCACCAGTCACGGCAGAAGGGAGACCTGCTCAGGAGCGGAGTGTGAGCGGGGGAGGGGAGGCGACCTGGTGGTTCGAGTCCTCTCTGTCCCAAAGGATCAGCCCAGATTATTTACGATGATCTCATTTCCCCACGACCGATTTAGGAATGTGTGTCCAAGGAACCCCTCTTGGAGTCTTCCTGACGAAACGTCCTTACATCTGTTAGTAATGAAAGAGCCAAGGGAGATGGCCTCCTTTGTCTATGGATGTTTTGCATATGGATGATTGCTGGGCTGGTAGCAGCCACCTTGTGACCAAGAGGCAGAGCCAGCCTGCAGCAGAGAACAGATGGCATCCTCCGTGAGAGGCAGCACACCCGTGGTTTCCGTGTGGGTCAGGCTCTATGCGCCACTGTCAAGGCTGCGAACAGCTATGTGACAGGGCTGCAGGTGTGAGACCACGGGTCCCAAGGGAGGACCGGAGAGAGTTTGCTTCTCACCCAGCTCCCAGCCTGGACGGCAGCAGGGCATTGCACACGGCGTGCACCTGGGGGGGAGGAGGGGCAGGGAAGGCACTCAGTGCCCTCTGGAGGCCGTGGGGGCTGCGAGGAGGCCAGCAGCCAGGCGCCTGCCCAGAGCCCGGGCAGCAAGGAGGCGGCGGGGACGACAGCAGCGGGTTTTCCCAGCCGTTCCACCCAGGGGCCACGGAGCTCACGTGGAGCCAGCGGGCAGGTGAGGCCACACAAGCCACGCTCGGAGCCAGGGCTGGGCGGGCTCCAGGGGCAGCGAGGCCGCAGGGCCGTGGGGCAGGCGAGGGGAGGCTCCCCCAGCCACGGGAGAGGAGACTGCGCTGGCCACCGTGGGCGGCTGGGCGGGCTTTGCTTGGTGCTACTTCCAGAGCAGGCCGTGGCTCCACCTGCGGAGGGACAGCGGCTGCCCCTCGGGCTGGGACTGGAGCACCTGAAGGCCCACCCGTGAAGACGCACCAGCGTGGGCACAGGGACGAGGCCCACTGAAACACGACGGACTCCGAGATGCAGGGCACTGAGCGCGAGTCCCAGTCCTGCCGGAGTCAGTGTCAGCACTGGTCGTGCCGCCGTGTCTTCTCTGACGCCGCCCACAGTGGAGCAGCCGCGGCTCACAGCTGGAGACCACAACGCGCCCCTCGGCTCGCCTTGTGGACCAGACCCGCCCTGAACGCAAGGCAAGACTTGATTTGGAGAGAGTTTTGTCCCTAGATCGAGACCGATGAGCTAATCAGGTAAGAATGATGCTGAGTTAGCAGGTCGCTCTGTTACTAACCAACGAGGACCCCGTCCTGTAACTCAATGAGTAACTTATGAGGTTGAAGAATGCCAAGCACCCGGCCTGTCCTCTGCCCAGCACCGCGAAGGCCGGTGTTTGCCTTTCGGGCTACCGCAGCCAGCAGGGAGCCACGAGGAGGAGGAAGCGGACTCCGCCGCTGGCCGAGGTTCCGCCCGGAAGTCCCCGGGCGCTCGTGCCAGCAGTAGCACCCTGGCGCAGGTGTCCAGCGTGAGGGCAGCGACGCAGGTGCCGGCTGACTCACTTCCTCTGTCTGGACGAGGAGGCGCACACACGCAGATGCGCTGTTGCGGGAAGTTGTCAGCAGCTCAGCCGCACAGCTGTCGGCACGGGGGTGGGGTGGGTCCAGGCAGCGTCCAGTGCCCTTGGCTCAGCCCCAGTCTCCCGTCCCTCGTCCCCCACCCCGCCTGCCGGGGCTCCCTGGAGAGGCTGGTCCCTGAGCGACACAGCAGGGGTTTCACAAAGTTGTAGAAAAGCGGAGTTGCAAGTTCAGCTTCTTCCGGTGCCCGTTTCGAAATCCACGCAGTCTTCTCGTAATTTGCATTTTCCATTTTGCACTTTTGAAGAGCCCTCTGTGTGCGGGGAGCTCAAAAATGTTTCGCAGGAAAGAAACTTATCTTCTAACTCCATTGTCCAGGAACTTGGCGGAGCCCCTGTGGCACAGCTGCTGGGATTTCGGAGCTGACCCCAGGGGTCCTCCCGCTGGGTGCTGGTGCGGCAGGAAGTGGGAGCAGGCGGGGCGGGGCCCAGGGAGGAGGCGGGGGTCTGGGCAGGCAGAAGTCCAAGCAATTCAGGATGGGCGGCCGTCGTCTGTGGAACGCGCCCAGCGAGCGAGGACTGGAGAAGGGTGGCTGCGAGAGACGGCTCTTGAGACAGGGTCGCTCTCCCGTCTGCAGAGAGAGCGTCGATGTTTACCCCATGCAGCGCCATCTATGTGAGCCCTGCGTACTACAAAACCGGCCATTCACTTCTGACTCCGACTGCGGCGTCGCCTGACTGCAGGTTCGCGTGCACGCGTGAGAACGGACAGAGCGCCCGTGCCCTCCTCCTCGATGGAGGCGTCCTGGCGATGCCGTTCTGCTTATTCATACTTTCTCAACAGCAATAAGCCTTGTGGGCTCTTGTCACGTATTCAGAGAAGATTTTTGAACATTGGCTCAAATGGACGAGACACCATGCTAAGTTTTTAAAAATCTATTCAGTGAGAGAAATGCATAGGAGAGTGAGGGCTTTATCTAAGGGAGGAGAAGCCCAGCGGCTAAGTCGGGGCCCACACCAAGCAGAGAGCAGGCCAGGGGCACGTGCGGCAAACCACAGGCAGCAAAGCTGGGAGCGGGCGCCCCAAAGCCTCGGGCAGCGAAGGCGACGAAGGGCAATCAGGGTGGGGGTGGGGCACCGTGCTCCAGGCCTTTTATCCACTTCCAGAGGGGAGTGGTCACGCCTGACTGGCAGGCGGGCATTGGGGGGGGTCAGGTAAGGGCATGAGGTCACACAGGGGCGTGGTGAAGGCGTGGTCTCCCAGCTCGCAAAGCCAATCCATCGTATCCTATCTGCCTGCCTACACCACTGGAAACGGGGCGATGTCTCTGCCAGGGACCAGCACCGGTGCAGTCAAGACACGGAGCGTGCTGCCATGAAGATCCTCCCGCCGCCCTCCTCCCGCTCCTGGAACCACACGGCTGCTCCCGCTGCCCTAAGCACGCTGTGGAATGGGTCACACGGTGCCTCGGCTCTGGGGCTGGCCCTCTACACACAGCGTAATTCCCAGGGGACCCCGGGCTGCTGCCCCAAGCGGCAGCCACTCTGTCTGTCACTCAGCAGTGTCCCACAGCGGGAAGCGACCTCCACTTGTTTAACCTCTAGAACGTCCCAGAGTAGCTAACAACGGACACTCGCACTCGGGGCTGTGTGTGAACCTGAGTCTAAGCTCCCCTGGACAGACTCCCCAGGGAGTGACTTCTGGGCCCGTTTCGTCCCATAGGAAGTCGCCGGAGGCTTTCTGGAGTGGCCGCAGCACTTGACGGGCGGCTGGCCCAGCTCTGCACGCTCTGCGGGCCGCATCCTCGGCTCGTCCAGCCGTCCCAGGGCGGGCGGGGACACCTCCCTGCGGTCCTGGCTTGCGGCTCCCTCGCGGCCAGCGCTGTTTACTTGCCATCAGTACTGCCTCCTGGGGGACCGGGGGTCTAGCTCAATGGATGCCTGTGCTCTTCGGTGGAGTCCTGGGAGTCCCCGTGGAACGTGAGGCTTGCAAACCCTTCCTCCCAGGCCTTAGTCGGGCGATGCTTCTTTTTGTCCGTCGGTTTCTTCCTCCTCTCAAGTTTTATGCTTTTGTGCTTTGCACTTGACCCCGTGATCCGCTGTGAGTTATTTTCGTATCGCGTATGACCTGTGTGTCACGGGGCTTTTCACTTCTCCCTTCTTGCTCCTGGACGTCCAGTGACACCAGCAACATCTGTCAGAACTGGACGGGGCGCATCTGTGTGACCGTCTCTCCGGGATTCTGGCCAGGGGTCTGGTGTCTTGCTCTCCGCCCAGCCTGCGTGGCGTTGAGTGCTGGGGCCACCTTCTGCGCACGGCTTCAGGTCCCGCCCAGCCCTCTCCGCCTCAGCACCGAGAGCTACGGGGGTTGTGAGTTGTGTCATCCGCAGTTCTGGGAAGGAACGCTCACTCCCCGCCAGGCGAGGGGTGTTGATAGGTCTCTCAGGGGTCAGCGCACATTCCTGAACTTTTACGATCGAATTTCCCTGCTTCTGCCTGGCAACGGGACGAGGATGACGCTCGCACACAGGCAATCGCTCAGGAGAGGGGCCCTGCAGGCACATCTCGGGAAGAATCTCACCCCAGGCCTCTTGCAGAGAAGGCTCCCTACGTCTCTGCTTTGTCAAGGCTCTGCTGGGATATGTAACTGTAACACTGTGGACAGGATCTGGCCCCGTGAGAGAAGCCAAGGAGAGGGTCGGCTGGAATGGAGCCCCTCCCACAGCCGGAGAGGTCGCACGACTTGGTTCCACATCACTCAGATGTGGAGGAGCGGACAGGAGAAATCCCACACGGCCGCAACGAGCAGCGGCATCCCGGGGGTGCAGGGACTCCCCACCTTTCTCTTCTACTCAGGGAATGTCTGGAAGGACACAGGAGGGGGGAACGTGGCCTTGGGGCAGGCCAGTCCTCGCGCCTGCCCTGACTTTGGCCTCCTGGTCCTGCTTGAGACTAACGAGTTGCTCAGGCGTTCAGCTGTGTGCTGGGGAATACACCCAGCGACAAGGCTGGGGAGCCGCTGCTGTAGTCTAGCCTGGGTGGACACTCCCTTCAGCCCGGCAGGACGGCGGGCTCCACCTTCCATGAGAAGTGTGCTGGTGACGTGGATGGGGTGTGTCTCACGGGATTCCTACCCGGCCTCGCCCCTCGTGAAGGAGGTGGTGAGGGGGAGTCCCTGCTTCTGCGACTTAGGAAGGCACCCGAGGACACACTCACGGCCACGCGGTGATTGTATTCCCATTGAAAACTGTCCTTGAACACGGCATGAACTAAAGCATCTTTGGCTACTGCCTGGTCTCCTATGTGTGTCGGACCGGGGGCACTGCACGTCTCCAGTTCACACTGTCTTCACGTCCCCACGGCTGTGTGATCGGCACTGTGTCCCCTCCCCAGAGGAGAAGACGCTGAAGTGCCTTGTTCTGCAGACGACACATGCGGATGAGCCAATCCGCCCTCACCGTGTCCGTCCCGAAAGGCACGGCCTGGAGACACAGACACTCGCACAGGGAGCGGGAGGTGCCTTCCCGGGGGCCCTGCCAGCACCTGGCCCTGGACTCCACGCTTCGCGTTCCTGTGCGTGGCACTTGGTGACAGCAGCCTGAGCAAACGGACGCGGTGTTTGCCCTGTTGTCCTGGAAATGACCGAGCTCTGTGAACCTCCAGGCTGGCAGAGACTTCTGGAGAAGGAAGCCGCTGACGGCGCGCTGGAGCCCCTGCGAATTCAGCTTTCTGGGTCCCCACCACGAGCTAGCGGGGTCGCGTAAATGAATTACGTCTTCAGAGTGACCCGGCAGCCCTGGTTTTTCTCTTTCTGCTCTGGCAAACAACAGAGACTGACAGCGGCACAGCGTGACTGGAGCTCTGTGCGCCCGGAGCGGATGAGTGAGCAGCCACAAGTGTCCCCCCCGTGTGCGCACATCACGGGTGGGCCCCATGCAACCCACGCACGCCGTGGAGGTCACTCGGGGGGCTGGCCGGCTCAGCGTTTCTGTCTGGGGTCTGAGTTACGGCTGCTTCTGATAGATTCAGGGTCTGTAAATCAGATCCAAACAATCCCTTTCAAGTTAGGTACCCTCTCTCGTGGAGTCCATCAAGGGAAGGATCCCAAGATACACTTGGAAATGTGGCAAGTCTGGGAAAAAACAAGAGCCATTAAAACTAACTATAGCTCACAGCCGTGACCCCGTTGTGTTGTCTCTCTACTGGAACTTTACAAAGCTCCCTTGAAAAAGCTTTCCATCTGGAAAACATTTAAAAATTACAAAAAATTACAAACATCACATGAGCGCACTCACACAGCCCCAGCCAAGTCATCGGCTGCATTCTCTCCATTTGCTGCTTTGTTTGCCTCTTGCTGGCCACAGATCCAGCGTCCAGAGAACACTGGCCGTCCGTAGTCAGCTCACTGAGTGCTGTGCTCTGTGGCCGGCGGTCAGCCGGCTGGGCTGCAGCGATCCTCCTGGGTCGGATCCGGGGGGACCGTGGTCTCTCACGTGCTGAATGACGCCTGGGAACCACGGGTGCTCTCTTCCTGTGCCCACCCCACGTCCACTCCACGTTGTGTCACTAACTGTCCCCGTTGGCTTCACGTGAAGAAAACACGCGGCGGCACGGATCCAAGCAGACACAGAAGTTGTCCAGACTTCTGTGCGTGTCTGAGGCCCGAGTTTTGCCAGTCTTCTTGGTGGGGAGGGTTCACTTTGTAGTCAGCGGTGCTCGTCGTGGGGTTCCCGCCCACAGCTGTGCCTGGCCCGGCTGAATGATGAATCTTAAAACCCAGCTTTCGCCGCCTGTGCCACCCATCGGGAGCGCACACAACACAGACGCCACCTTGGCCCTGCCCTCAGCAGCCCCGTGGGGGACGTGGCGGGAGTGTGTCCCTCTGAGGCCCTGTGGTGGAAGCTTGGTCCGCCGTGTGGGGGACCCTGAAGGGGCGGGGCCCGGGGGTGTTCAGCCCCGAGGTGTCCACCTCTGCGCAGGGACGCTGCAGCCCTGGAGGGGCCGTCTAGGGCGTTGGCGCTCTCGGCACTAACAGCTCTCGGCTATGAGGCAGCTCCGGCTGTCCCAGCTCGCTCCTGCGTCCCGTCTCTCCGGCACGCGCTCCTGACACTGCGATGGCGTCGGCCACGGGGCCCTTGTACCACGCTCTTATGCCCCCGCCGCTGCAGGCTCCTAAACGCCTTCGTGGATGAAGAGCTCGGCCTCGGGTGTTTTGTTACAGCACAGGGACCGGGCTGAGGCAGAGAGGGCGCCCAGAGGAGGATATGACGCCTTCAAGACTCTGAGTTTCCCGTCCACGGCCGCCCAGCCTGGGGGTGAGCGTGAGCCACGCTCCACAGCCGCCTGCCGTCAGAGCCGGCGGGAGCAGGGTGTCCTGCTTCCTGTGGGCTCAGGCTGGGCAGGTGCTTCCTTGAACGGACCCTCCCCCGGGGATGGCGCCATGCGTGTTCAGGCGTCCTGCACCACCCACTAGAAAGCGCATGAAGTCCCTGATGGGCTGTGCATCCGCAGAGCCCAGCGGCTGTTCCCCAAACTCCTAGACACGGGGAAGCCGCTCGGAGAACGCCTCCGGCAGCCTGGCTTCTGGGACCGGGGCTCCTGCCTGCCTCCGGGAAAGCCCGGTACTCCCAACCTTCTTCAAGCTGCCCCATGCTGGGGCCAAGTGAGCTGTGTCCTCCCGATCGCCCATGGGTCCCCCACACCACCACCGGCGGCACGCACGGGGCCAGGCTCTGCGCTGAGCCGCACTGGGGCCCCAGCCTTCCCGCACACCCACGGTGGATGCCCCGCACAGACAAAGCTGCCCTCCTCCTCCCCCAGCTCCCGTGGAGCTTGGGGCAGGGGGCACTGGAAAACTGCTCGGGCAGACTCTGAACCTTGAGGCCGCCGCTCCCTCCTGGGCGTTCCTGCTGACTCAGTTGAATCCAGAGAAACAAACCGAGAGGAAAATCCGCGGGAGAACCTCTGCGGCCATCTCGAAACTGCCCAGCAGACCCAGTCCCTGCCGGCTCCCGCAGCGCCACGGCCGAGCAAGCAAGCGTGGGGTGGGGAGCGGTCCAGGCTCCACGAGGGCACGGGCAGGTGCTTTTCCCCAGGGCCAGACCCACCCGGCTGGCGGCCCACGGCATTCTGCTGCCGTGAGTCACCGAGAGAATGGCAGGCGCCGATTGGCACCGGCTATGGCTACTGCAGGCTGCAGGTGCCCCGGGCTTCTGGCTTACGCAGACACAGATCTGAACTACTGATGGCTAAGACGCAAAGCGGCTGCCCTGCAGGGGGGGCTTGGCGCACGAAAGGGGGTCTGCTCCGTACAGCCCAGTGCCTCAGCCTCGCCCCGATCCCGTGACCACCTGGCTCTGCCCGGCAGAGGCCGCCGAGGCGGGCTGCAGGGGTGCAGGCTTGCACACCTGGGAGCCGGGTGATGCACACCTCAGCAGAAAGAGCTGTGCTGCCGTGTGGCCGGGAAGACGTCCCCTAAGCCGTGGTGTTGTCCCCCTGCACCGTGAGTGCACACGGCCCCGCAGCAGTGCGTGTCGTGTGCACAAAGCACCACCCGCCCAGAATTCCACGGTCCCGCATGCGTGCCACGGAACGGACGAGCAAGAGCAGAGCATGGCAGGGCCGGGACGAGGCCCACCCCTTACCACGGCCCTGGTGGAGGTATGAGCCCACGGCCTCAGACAGCGCCCCTGACGCAGGCCCACAGACACCACACCGGCTTTCGCTTGGGATGGATTCTGACTTTCGAAAAATTGCTTCAATTTCTTTTTATTAGGTGTACAGGGTACTTCAAACAGTGCACAGAGAAGGGACTAAAAGACAGAGTCTGCGTGCAAAATGCAAGCACAGGTCTCCCATAAGACACGTTTCCTGTGACCCGAGAGCCTCATAGGTTTTAAAAATGAGAAATGCAAGTTAAAGTTTCTCCATGAAGCCCGGAGAAGATAAAATGGCAGGTTTCTCTCTTTTGGTGAAGGTTATTAACATATTTTTGTTATTAAGACCTTTCTGCTCTTGATTTAAAACACATGATCAGGAAACATTAACGAGCTGCTGGGTTGCACTTTGTGATGTTATATTGATTGTTTTGGTCTCAAAATCAGAAAGCCGGGCACACGTTTGGGACCCTTCTTGTGGGCCTGGGTGTTGCCTAACAGCTCGATGCACTTTGCCATGGGGTTCTGGAGGGAGAGCGCCCCGCACCAGGGGTGGGGTTCTAGAGGGAGAGCGCCCCGCACCAGGGTGGGGTTCTGGAGGGAGAGCGCCCCACACCAGGGGTGGGGTCCTGGAGGGAGAGCGCCCCGCACCAGGGGTGGGGTCCTGGAGGGAGAGCGCCCCGCACCAGCGTGGGGTTCTGGATGATTTTCAGATCTCTCTCTCTCAAGCCAGCTTCGTGCACAAGAAGCACTGATAACTGCTTTCTCTTTACATTTTTCTTCACTCATCTGCTTTCCTCTAAGGTGCTCTCCTCCCTCGTCTTCCTGTGTTTGTCGAATGCGCGTCTCCCCATTTACCTATCTGTTGGCTAACTGTTGAAAGAATCTCCTCTTGGAACACACGCCTTGCTGTGGGCTTGGTGAAGCCGCTCCATCCTCACAGCCTCCTTCCTCCCGCTGTGCAGAGTGCGTGGTTCTCCCGCCTGGCACGCACACGAACCCGGCCAACTTCGCTCTGTCGCCACGAGGCGCTCCTGTGAGCCTGACCGGGCAGCAGCTGTGGGTCCCCCGGCACAAGACGAAAGCGCAGGCTCATCCCGAAGAAAGCAGTAGATGCTGCCTCGTCCGTTGTTAAAGGTCGCAATGCTGCCCTGTCACTTCCCTCTGGACGTTTGCTTTCTCATTGTTTCACACGACGGGTCACTCTACTTTCTGTAAAACTGTAGCTTCACTGTCGTGCATATTTAAAGTGTTTGATGATTAAAACGACGAACAATAAACATTGTAAATAGATCATGTTAATTTGCTTGTAGATGACTTGACTTGTAGGGAAAACATCTGGATAGCAACCGGGCTGTCCTGTTTTAAGTCCGATAGCTCACTTCATTGGAATTTGTCCTGTTCTGACAGAGCTGAGTCCACTCTTTCCTGGCACCGCTCCTTCTTAAATACATGGTCCTCATCTTCACTTCAGGGACTGCTCGAATCTTGCTCTCTTTAAATGTCCTTTCTGCTCAGGTTTTCCGGACGTCCTGCTGGTGGAGGCCGACTGCACACCTCTCTCCCGACTCCGCACACCTCTCTCCCGACTCCGCACACCTCTCTCCCGACTCTGCACACCTCTCTCCCGACTCCGCACACCTCTCTCCCCACTCTGCACACCTCTCTCCTGACTCTGCACACCTCTCTCCCGACTCCGCACACCTCTCTCCCGACTCCGCGCACCTCTCTCCCGACTCCGCGCACCTCTCTCCCGACTCCGCGCACCTCTCTCCCCACTCTGCCCACCTCTCTCCCGACTCCGCACACCTCTCTCCCGACTCCGCACACCTCTCTCCCGACTCCGCACACCTCTCTCCCGACTCCGCACACCTCTCTCCCGACTCCGCACACCTCTCTCCCCACTCTGCACACCTCTCTCCTGACTCTGCACACCTCTCTCCCGACTCTGCACACCTCTCTCCCGACTCTGCCCACCTCTCTCCCGACTCTGCACACCTCTCTCCCGACTCTGCACACCTCTCTCCCGACTCTGCACACCTCTCTCTGTCTTGGGCATCTCCTTCTCTTTCTGACCTCCGTGCGTAGGATTTTTCCCCTGAAGTCGATTCTAACTCTTTTTCTTTGCTGAGCGTCGTTTTCCTGAGTTGTCTCGAACCTCCGGGCAAACCCTCGCTCTCCCAGGAATCTGTTGTTTTATTTACCTTTGCCGTGCCTTTTCCCTCCCTATTTCCTCCTCAACTCCTCTGTCACTTTAACCTCTGTCATTTTATTTCATGTTTGCCCCCTTTCCTCTTTGCCTTCCCGGTTGAAACAGGTTAACTTCCTCTCCGTGCGGTTGCAACCTTCGCCTGTTGCTGGCCGCGGCTCTGAAAGGCTAACTCGTCTCCTGGCTGTGTCTGCGCTGCTTTTCCTGCAGTTTGCGTGTTTGCGTGGCTCCAACAATGCGCTGCCTTCACGATCATTATTGCTCACCTGTGCCTGGACCCCTGTCACGTGGCCGCGGCCGCTTGGCGGGCTGCTAGCCCGTCTCTGGGTCTCAGGGCGGTTGCCGCTGGAGGGCGCTGGTCATCACAGCACAGCGCTCACTGTTGGTCTTGCTGGGTCCCAGGCACACGGGATGTGGGTGTTGATTTTCCTCTGGGTCCGTGAGTCACCAGCGAGCCCTCCTCTAGCTGCCCCGCTCACAGCCAGCGCCTGACAGAGACGGCTTCTCACGGGTTCTGTCAGCCCCGTGCCCAGAACTCTGCACCGTCACTGCCTAGAGATTCCGTTAGCTCGTTTCTGCTCTCAGATGTTTTCTTCCAAGCTAGGGGTCTGGCCGGCCCCTGCAGACCTGCTCTGGAGTCTGGAGGCTTCTGTGTGCTCCTGGAAGGGGCAGCACTGCTCTGCCTCTGTCTGATGCTGAAGGTCTCGGGGATCGCTGTGAGCCAGCAGGGGACCTCCTCCCGCTCATGGCCCTGCAAGACGCCTCTCCGTTTGTGTCTCGTCTCCTCGCCGAGCCCAGGTGGAAGGGTACACACACCACCAGTTTAAACTCTAAATTATTGAAATGCTCCTTCAGGTTTGGCCAGAGTGCACCTCGCCCCCAGGATTGTCCTCAGAGAACATCTATGCGATTGGGCCTTACGATTTCAAACCAAAGTCAGAGCTTAAAAGACACTTGCTCTAACAGTCGACAAAAGCAATTTCTCATAGTCTTACCCCGGTTGCCTGGCGACTGGGAGCCCCCGGCAGGGGACTGCCTTCTGCCCTTGCCGCTGCTGAACTCCGGGGTTGTTTTTCTAGGAGAGGGAGGTGAGGGCCGTCGGACAAACCATCGACCTTCGTCAGAAGTTCATCTATCAGACTGGCAAGTTCATCCAGGTAGTGACTCTGAAGGGAAGACGAGGTCAGCAGATGCACTCAGGATCCTAACTCTTCTTCTTCCCTCATCTCGGGCACACGGGGGCAGGGGAAGTGCACTGCGCCACTGGAGCACACGCCAGGGCTGCGGCCACAGACCGGGGTGCCGGGCCTGTCTCCTGAGTCTCTGCATTCCAGCTCCCACCATCATAACGTGTACACCGCATACATGCATGGAGACACAGAGTGGCATAATGTGTACCTCACATACGTGCATGGAGACACAGAGTGGCTATGGTTAAAACCCTGCTACAGTGTGTACATGCAGATACAGGCTTAGCAGCTATGGTTAATACCCTGTTACAGTGAGCACATGCAGGTACACACAGAGGCGTGGGTAATACCTGTTACAGTGTGCACGTGCAGGCACACACAGAGGCGTGGGTAATACCTGTTACAGTGTGCACATGCAGGCACACACAGAGGCGTGGTTAATACCTGTTACAGTGTGCACATGCAGGCACACACAGAGGCGTGGTTAATACCTGTTACAGTGTGCATGTGCAGGCACACACAGAGGCGTGGGTAATGCCTGTTACAGTGTGCACATGCAGGCACACACAGAGGCGTGGTTAATACCTGTTACAGTGAGCACGTGCAGGCACACACAGAGGCGTGGGTGATACCTGTTACAGTGAGCACATGCAGGCACACACAGAGGCGTGGGTAATACCTGTTACGGTGTGCACGTGCAGGCACACACAGAGGCGTGGGTGATACCTGTTACGGTGAGCACGTGCAGGCACACACAGAGGCGTGTTAATATACCTGTTACAGTGTGCACATGCAGGCACACACAGAGGCGTGGGTAATACCTGTTACGGTGTGCACGTGCAGGCACACACAGAGGCGTGGGTAATACGTGTTACAGTGAGCACATGCAGGCACACACAGAGGCGTGGGTAATACCTGTTACGGTGTGCACATGTAGGCACACACAGAGGCGTGGGTAATACGTGTTACAGTGTGCACATGTAGGCACACACAGAGGCGTGGGTAATACCTGTTACAGTGTGCACATGTAGGCACACACAGAGGCGTGGGTAATACCTGTTACGGTGTGCACGTGCAGGCACACACAGAGGCATGGGTAATGCCTGTTACAGTGTGTACATGAGGGCACACACAGAGGCGTGGGTAATACCTGTTACAGTGTGCACGTGCAGGCACACACAGAGGCGTGGGTAATACCTGTTACAGTGAGCACATGGAGGCACACAGAGAGGCGTGGTTAATGCCTGTTACAGTGTGCACGTGCAGGCACACACAGAGGCGTGGGTAATACGTGTTACAGTGAGCACATGCAGGCACACAGAGAGGCGTGGTTAATGCCTGTTACAGTGAGCACGTGCAGGCACACACAGAGGCGTGGGTAATACGTGTTACAGTGAGCACATGCAGGCACACACAGAGGCGTGGTTAATGCCTGTTACGGTGTGCACGTGCAGGCACACACAGAGTCGTGGTTAATGACATCACACCAGGACTGCTGAATGGGCGAAGGCAGTGGCAGACAGCAACATGACAAAGAAGCCCGCGCTATCCTGACTCGTGCGCTCTGGCGAAGCCTCGATACCAGTGACGGGAGACACCTGAGAGCTCAGTGCAACACTGGGCTTGCGGTTTGCATCCGTGTCTGGCTGACACCCAGGGCTCCATGGTTCGAGCAGACGTTGGGTCCAGCAGCAGGTAGGAACAGAAGAAACTAGTTCTACATGGGGCGGGGCACGTGTGTGGGTGCCCTGGCAGAGAGCAGCACCTCGGTCTCTCCGACTGGACAGGGTCACGAGGACGTGGTGAGTTAGGAGGGATGAGGTGCGTGGAAGTGCCCAAGGGGAGCGCTAACAGTCTTCCCACTCCTGACAGCAGGCTTTGAGACTGCCGTGGCACGCAGCCCAGAATCATCCTGCTCTGGGAACTCAGAGCAGATTGCTCCGTGAAACCACGACCTTGAGCTTGCCCTTGTGCCCACGGATCCCACAGCCCACAGCTTACGTGGTCCTCAGCCACCTCCGTCTCCTCCGACTGTGGCGTCCGCAGTCCCAGAATGGCCAGGACCTTCCTCCGGGCGTAAGCCCTGACGTCGTCAAGTCTCACGAGAGGTTTACTCGGGAAAGACCGTCTTTTTCGGGAGGAAGTCCTGAGGGCATGTCTCAGCTAGGGGAGGAGATAGGAGAAAGAAACTCGGGTCAGCAAACCAAAAATCAGCGTTATCAGTCTGGAGACCCTGGCTGACAGTGCCACGTGGCAACCACTTAGTAAGATGGGAACCACGTGGCAGAAAACACATCGCCTGACTCGGACCAGACGGCAGCAGGACGGGTTCTGACGTGGAAATCATCTCATCATAAAGGGTGGTTCCAGCGGCTGACAGTTGAGGACCCAGGTCATTAGCTCAACCAGCACATCCACGTGTGCACCCCCAGGGAGCCCCCCGGGCTGCAGGCGACCCCAGGCCCACGGGCGGCTGTGTGCTACTTCCTCACTGCAGGCCAGGACCGGTTAGCTCACACGCCTGTAGGATCACACTCAAATGCCTGCACCTCCACGTGCTTTAAAAAGAGCCCCCAAGAGCACATTTTAGCCACGTAGAGCCTGTCCACTCTGCATTCCCTGCAAAGCCCCACGGCACGGCTGGTGCCCAGCAGCAGGACGAGGCCCCGGCACTGCTGCCGCGGGAGCTCTCCCGCCCGGGACCCTCTTCTGTGCCGCTGAGCCACACACTCTCCCAGGGCACCCAGACGCGGGACAACCAGCCCCGGCCATTCCTCTCTCCTGCCACCGTCTTCATCCTCAGTCAGCCCTGACATCCCTCGAACCCCTGAGAAAGGGTCTGGACTCTGCAGGGGTGTCCAGGAGCCCTAGAGGACGGGCCTCTGGCATGGAGACGGTGCCCTGTCCACTTGCACCTGGGACTGAGGGCTCCTGGCCCAACCAACCCGACAGCCACACGGACGGCCCCTGACTTGTGCGCTCAGGGGCCCTGGGCACTATCTCCTGTTTCAGAGAGGAGTCCACGCTCGCGGTGTGGCGTGGCCTGGCACGGGAGGCCCTCCACTCCCGGCTGCAGCGTGCACCTGCTCGACCCCGACTCCACCATGGTTGCCCGGTGCCTCTGCTGACACTGCCGCCCGCGGCCACTGCAGTGAGTTGATCGCTCCTCCCACAGAGTGAACACTGCCTCATCTGCTCACGGAGCACAGAGGGGTCTCTGACCAACGTGCCCGGTGAAAGACCTCGGGTAGCCAAGACCGAAGGCAAGAACCGGGGTGGGGGGGGGACCCAGCTGTGCTAGTTTAAGGCTTGCTGTAGAGTCGCAGGAATCAAGACCCCGTGAGACTGGTGACAGGCGGGATCAATGGGACAGGGTAGAGCAGCGAGACAGAGGCCCTCACAGACACAGTCCACCGCCTTCGACAGACGCAACAGCAGTGAGCGGAGGACGCTCTTCTGGACAACGACACTGGAACGAGCGGACACCAGCCTAGAGGAACCATGACTTCTCGCTCACTCTCCTACTAAAGTGCACCGCTAACCTGCATATGAAAACAAGACCATACACATTCTGAGAGAAAACACACGAGAAAGCGGCAATCTGTTTTCAGACGTGACTCCGAAAGCCCAGCCCATGAAGGAAAACACTGCAAACCTTTGTCAAAATTCACGACCGCTGTGAAGAGACAGTGTCTGCAAACCACTGCAAACCAACAGGGCAGCGGCATTCAAAACCCAAGATGCTCGGATGGACTACACGCGGGTCCTCCCCTGCGGACGCTCCCTGAGGCAGGAACCGTGGGTCATGGCCTCCCTCTCACCACTGCCTGAACGTCATGGACCTTCTGTGACAGCTCAACAGGTGCGTGAGTGTAAGGACAGGCAGAGGGAGGGACAGCAGAGTGGGAGGGAAGACGGGTGGACTCGTGGATACATGGTGGATGGATGGATGGGGAGGTATTTTAAGGGGTGGGTAGGTTGGTGGATGGATGGACAGATGGATGGATGGGGAGGTAGTTTAAGGGGTAGGTAGACTGGTGGATGGATGGATGGACGACAGACGGATGGATGCGGAAGTAGTTTAAAGGGTCAGTAGTTAGATTGGTCGATGGTTGGATGGACAGATGGATGGATGGATGGACAGATGGACAGACAGATGAATGAGCCGTGAATGTGGAGTTAGAAAAATGGAAAGAAGTAAAGAACTCAGGCCGCACGCTCTCAAGGAGCGAGCAGGTGCAGTCACTCCTCGTTTCACTCTACTCACTGCACTAGAAGACTAAGAGCTGCAGAGAATGCTTCACTCATTTAACATCTTGGGCTCTACAGTGTGTCCGAAGCTACCAGAATGGGGCCGGCACTGTGGCATAGGGGTAAAGCTTTCACCTTCAGTGCCGATATCCCATATGGACACCAGTTCAAGTCCAGGCTGCTCCACTTCCGATCCAGCTCTCTGCTGTGGCCTGGGAAAGCAGTAGAAGATGGCCCAGATCTTTGGGTCCCTGCACCCGTGTTAGAGGCCTGGAAGAGGCCCCTGGCTCCTGGTTTCGGATTGGCTCGGCTCTGGTCATTGCAGCTATTCGGGGAATGAACCCAGAAGACAGATCTCTCTCTTTCTCTGCCTCTGCCTCTCTGTAACTCTGCCTTTCAAATAAAATAAATAAATCTTAGAGAGAGAGAGAGAAGGAAGGAAGGAAGGAAGGAAGGAAGGGCCGGTGCCGTGGCTCACTAGACTAATCCTCTGCCTGCAGCACCGGCACACTGGGTTCTAGTCCCAGTTGGGGCGCCGGATTCTGTCCCAGTTGCTCCTCTTCCAGGCAAGCTCTCTGCTGTGGCCCGGGAGTGCAGTGGAAGATGGCCCAGGTCCTTGGGCCCTGCACCCCATGGGAGACCAGGAGGAAACACCTGGCTCCTGGCTTTGGATCAGCGCAGCGCACTGGCTGCAACACGCCAGTCGCAGCGGCCACCTGGGGGGTGAACCAATGGAAAAAAGAAGACCTTTAACTCTCTCTCTCTCGTTGTCTAACTCTGCCTGTCCAAAAAAAGAAAAAGAAAGAAGGAAGGAAGGAAGGAAGGAAGGAAGGAAGGAAGCGAGGGAGGGAGGAGGAAGGAGAAAAGAAGCTGCCCAGAAGGCAGGTGCATCCAGCCCGCTGTCTGGAATGTGTGCAGGGCTCCGGGAGACAGGACAGCGACGTTGCCTGAGGAGCCTCAGAGCCCGGGGATCAGCTGCTGGGCTCTGGGTGGGGAGCACCGGGAAGTGTCAGGAGGGGCCTCCTCGAGGGACAAACGCTGTCTGGGGAGAAGGAGCCGGGCTTCCCGCTGGACAAGGAATGGAGGAGGACCCGGCGGGAAGCCCCTAAGAGGAGGGACGGCGTAGACGCCAGGGCATGGGGCTGGCCTGCACGGAGCCGGGCTTCCCAGCCTGCGTCTCAACGGACACCCGCCCCGCTGTCAGGAACACAGGTACTGAGCCTGGCTCCAAGGTGGGACACGGCAGTCCTGGGGGCCCTGAGGGGCTGGGCAGAGTGGGGCAGGAGCCTGGGAAAACACAGAGCACCAGTTCCGGTTCACCCCGCCCCCAGCCCCGGGAACAGGCAAGCAGCTTTCCGCACAGCTGTGTGCACGCGGCCGGCTGGGGCGGGCTGACACCTGCAGGCTTTCTCTGTCACCGGCTGCCCTGTCCTTGCATTGACTGAACCTGCTGGCCCGGTGGGGTGGCTTGGCAAGGTCAGGGGACTCTTCCTTCTTGAAGGAGTTTCAGCCGGGAGGGGACACGACCACACGTGCCAGGGGAGGTCATAGGGGGCATGAAGCAGGGGCCCCAGCCTGGAGCACACGTCCCGTGGAGGCTGGCTGGGGGAATGAAGGCAGAGACAAGGGGCAGGCCAGAAAATTAAGTTCAGGGCAAGGAGAGATGTGATTCAGCAGGGGGTGAGGGGCTGGGAAGGCTTCCCGGAGGAGGCAGCCTCTGCAGCGGACTGGCTGGACTGCTCGAGGCTGAAGTCGAGTCAGGCCAGCTGCCCAGGGCAGGTCCAATGGGCCCAGGGCAGTGACCGTCAGATCTGGCCAGTGTAGCGGGGACCAAGGGGCATCGCACCCGTCAGCGGAGGAAGCGTCCAAACTTTGGGCTCACATCTGCGCGCAGGTACTCACCATTCTGAAACACAGCGTGGCCAGCACCACACAAAGGGCCACGCGGTAGCACGCCGCGGCGCGCGGGTCGGCCTGTGGAGGGCTGCAGTGTGAGTCTGTTTGGCTTCTTCTGGGAAAGCCGAGGGGCAGCCCGGGGACGGCGGCTGGAGCCCAGGTGGCAAGCAGAAGCCGGTGCAGGTGGCCGTGGGCGGCCAGCAGCAGGGCCCCCCCCAGCTGTCGGGGGAATGCGGGCACTGCCGTCAGCAGTTTCTTAGGAGGGAAAACCAACTACTGTAAAACTGGGAAACGCACGGAGAGGCGCGCGTGAGTGAGCGCGGGGCCATCTCTGCCCGCTGCGCCTCTCCCGAGCCTCCTCGGGGTTCCATCCCTGCCACCGAGTTCCAGCCCACGAGAGGGGACATGGGGGGCAGGGGACAGGGCCCGCAGCCAAGGGAAGGAGCAGTGGGGCCTGTATGGAATGGCGTGTGTACCAAGTCCCCGAGGCAAGCCCTGGCCCCTCCTCCTGGCCTCTGGCAGGAGCCAGTCCCGCCCACAGCTTGATTGAGGGAATTCAGTAGGCTGTGACCCCGGAGAACCTCCACAGCGCGAATAACGAGCTAGTTCGTGCCGTGGGAGCGCATGACACAGGGCCAGGGCTGATTCCTAAGCTCAAGTTCTCAGACTCTGGAAGCCAGCACCAAACCCGCACCGTCCGGGCAGCTGTTTGGTGTGGCAGCTCAGGTACCACTCGGGGTGCTCCGATCCCACGGGGGAGTGCTGGAGTTGGTGTCCCAGCTCTGCTCCCCGGGAGGCAGTGGTGATGGTCCCGGCTCCACTGGGAGACCCGGCCTCAGCCCCGCCCAGCCACTGCAGGTGTTCGGGAGCTGAGTCAGCGGTCGGGAGCAAATCAAACCCACATCATCGCAGTGGCTTAAAAGACAGAGCTCTGGGCGGCACTGCTTCTCCCTGAGAGGGTGTTTGTCCCCGGCTGACACGACCATGCCGGCGCGCGGGTGAGGGGGATGCTTACCGCTGGTACAAAGGCACGGGAGAGCGAGCGGCACAGGGCGGGAGAGCAGGCGGCCGGCAGGGCCAGGGGCCCGAGGAGCTCCAGGCACCTCCACAGCAGCAGGAAACAGAGGAGCCCCTGCAGGCATCGCAGCCTCTGGGACAGAACGGGGAGGGGGGGGCGTCATTCCAGCAGCTGCACCTGCAGGCCCCGCGCCAGGTGGACGCGCAGCTGGTGTGCACGGGCCACCGGCCTCGGGACAGGAGGCACAGGCGTCTCAGTCGGCACTGGGGTAGGACAGACGATGACACATTTTCAGGAAGACCTGAGCAGAGTTCTGGGGAGATCGGGAAGGAGCAGGTCTGGCCGTTCCCCGCCCGAGCCTCACTCTGCTGCGCTCCAAGCACGCCACGCCCTCCCCTCCCCTCCCTGCCACGGGTTGCCAGCACTGCCCAGGCAGGTTTCCACTGGGTCCTCCTAAAAACTGGAAGCCATCACGTCGTACAGCTCTGGGGTCCACGGCTCAGGTCCGCCAGGTGCCCGACAGAAGCGGCCAGCTGGGGACAGGGAGGCGACCCGGCCATCTGCCAGGCCATCCAGCTGCTCATCGGCACCTGTGGCCCGGAGGAGGCCCTGGCCTGAGGGCCGCTGGAGCAGTGCTCGTGTGCCTGGGCGTAGCCCTCCTCACCGCCATGGCGAGCTGGAGATAAAGGCGGCAAGCGGCACCTTCAAGATCTGCAGGGACCAGGGGGTGCACTCTCTGCCCGTGTGGTTTCCTCCCTGACCGGGGCGAGGTCAGCCCAGCCGGGAGTGGCGGTCACATCTCTGTCCCCTTCAACAGGCAGCCCGGGGAAGGCTGGGCTCCAGCCAGCACCCAGCAGGACAAACAGCACAGCGGCAGGAGCGGCCCCGGTGTTGACGCCATGGGCTAGGCAGGAGCTCCTCTGCCTGACCTCTAACAGTGGCGGCCCGAGTGACGTCGCGGAGAGCGGACTGTGGACACTGCGAGCGCGTCCTGCTGGGCCGAGCCCCACTCCACGTCCTCAAGTGCCACGCAGGGCCGCTGGATGCTCTGTGGACAGCGTGGGAAATGATGCCCTGCGGCCTCCCTCTGATGCTTCTGGTCTCTGTCCCCATTCTGTCACCCTCGGGACACCACAGGTGTGGGGCTCTATGCTGAGGGCTGTTGTCTGTATGCGGACACGCACCCTCACACCCACGCACATCCTCAAAGACACTCACATCCTCACACCCACTCACACCCATGCACCCTCATACACACTCACATCCTCACACACCCACCCTCATACTCACATCCTCACACCCACCCCTCACGCTCACACCCATCCACTCATACCCTCTCACACACCTTCACACACACATGCACCCACCCTCATACCCTCACATCCACTCATGCCCTCATATACCCACCCTCACACTCACACTCACGCCCTTACACACATACCCACTCACACACTCACACCCTCACACACACCCTCACCTACACATACACCCTGACATACACATCCACATACCTCTTACACACCCTCACAACATTCTCACACACCCCTACACCATCACCCCTCACACACACCTCACACACACCCTCTCACACCAATCCCAGCCAGACCCGCAGCCGTGCGTGCTGGCCCCACCTTGCCGAGACCTGGGGGCGGGCACCCAGCCGAGGAGCAGTGGGGCCGGCATCGCAGCCCTGGCTGCAGCCCTGTGCGCCTCCAGTCGCAGCTCGCTGATGCAGAAGGGCACCCGGCGTCCTCACGAAGACGGCACGTGCTTCCAGCACCAGGGACGGCACAAGCTGGCGTCTGTGTGACGCCCTCTTGCTCTCCCCACAGGAACTCACTGGGCAAACTGCCGGGAGGCCCCGCAGGAGCGCGGCTGGGGGTAAGTGGCGAGGTGGTGACATAGTGCAGGCACCTCGGGGCGGATGCTGTTGGCACCACGTGCTCCCCAGGGCGGCTCATGACACCCCACAGCACAGCCACGGATCCGAGTGGCTCCAGCCACGGCTTCTGCCGCACCTGGGCAGCCCTGGGCCACAGCAGAGTGGACAGCGTCCACACCTCCCAGCTCAGCACTCAGGTCCTGCCGCGCCCAGCTGATGTGTGTGGCCTTTCGGGCGCTGCTCTGGCTGTGTGTGAGGCTGTGTGCCCACTGCCGGCCGGCTGTGCCGGTCAGTGTGCGTCTGACCTCCCACGTTTGCAGGGCACAGGGCGGGTCGGCTCTCAGCTGGAAGCCCACTGAGGAACAGGAATGGCCGCCTGGTCTCGCTGCTTCTCCCAGGCCAGCTCTCCCCCCAGGGTCAGGGCTCACGAGGAGAGAAAGATGGCCCATCGTGGGGAGGACAGGAAAGGTGAACCTGTTTGCCAGGCCAGAGCTGGGAGGAGCCGCCCGCTCCCCGAGGGTCACCATGCCGTGCGCCGCTGCTGTCCTGCACAGCAGGTCCCCTCCCCCTCGGAGGCTTGCCCACCCGACCTCCACCCCCGGCTGACCAGTGATCAGAAACTCGAGAGCTGCGCTCTGAGACAAAGCTGACCAGCAGCTGTGGCCTTTGGGCGAGGTGAGGACCAGCAGGGCCACACTGGCCTTGTGGCCACCTGGCCACAGTTTGGGGACACAGGTGAGCCAGGGCCAGCTGGTAGGCAGAGGGCTGGCTACACAGACATCCCATGTGTCCCCAGAGAGGCCACCGGTGATGGAGACAGTCTCACCGCGCCCGGTGCTGGGGTCCAGGGGCCCAACCAGTCTGTGGGGGCAGTGACAGGGAACCCAGTACATCTACAAATGGCTTTGAGTAGATGGTGGTGGGCAGCACAGAGCAGGCCCCCAGTGGCCTTGGCCGACCTAGTCCTCTCCACGTTCTCTCAGGGTAACTCTAGGATGTGCTGGGAACAGAGCATCCCAGGATTGGAGGGGGGGTGCTGTCTGCAAGAGCCTTGTCCCCCAGACAAGCTGCTCCAAAACTCGGGCTGGGTGTGTCACGTGACCCCCGTGTGCCATGCCTGGGGGGGGCTGCTTCCTGGGTCCCCCCACTGCACTTGGTGCACACACAGATGAAGACTCCATCTGCCTGAGTGGCCATCCCAAGTCCTGGGGACCCTGACTCCCATGGCCCCCGGCTTCTGGTGCCCCTTCTCCATCGTGGGTGGCAAGGTGGTCCCGCGGGACTTGCTCCAGGCTCAGAAACTGCAGCCCGAGACCCACGGACAGGAGTGTTTGGACTCCTACTGCTGGCGGTCAGTGCAGTGGTGGCCCTGGCTGTGCCCCACGGGGTGGGACTCCTTCCCTGGGACTGACGCTGGTGCACATGGGCCCTGCTGGACACAGCCATGGGGGCCAGGGTGGGAGGTGGGCATGGAGGCCCGGAGGAGTGACCTCTAGTGGTGACCTGAAGGAGGGCGGGGTGGAGGAAGTCCGCCTGTCTCATGTCCAACCCCAACCCCAGCCCTCGAGCCCTGCTGAGCTCACTGGCGGCTTCAGGGCCAAGCCTGGGGCCCCAGGCACCTCTGTGAGGTGCAGTTCAGGTGACCTCTGTAATGGGGTCACCCCCTGCTGGGCTCTCTGAGCCTGGCTCTTTTAGCAAAATGAGCCCAGACAAGGAGGCCGCAACAGCTCCCAGCCAGGACACGAGGGCAGAGGAGGACCCAACCCTCCTGCGCCCCAGGCCTCCCGGCACCTGGACAGGGCAGGAGAGCCAAGTCAGAGCAGATCCCAGGGGTACCGGAGGGACGCTGACAGCGGGCCTGGGTGCGGAGGCCTGGGAGAACCGTGCTGCCCTTTCAGGCATTCCTGGACCCCTGCTCTGGGACGTGAAGCCACTGCGGGCTATGGGGCAGCCCCAGGCCCAGGCTGTCCTCTGCCCAGGGGCTCGGGGACATCCAGGGCCTCATTGAAACCAGCAGGTCAAGGAGGCGAGCACGTGGGCCCTGTGCACCCGGCCCCAGGCTTCCCTGGGGCGACCTGGGAGCTGGGCTGCTCCCCTGAGCCTCCGGGCCCCGACTTGCAAAGAGCAGTGAGCGTCACCTGTGTGTCCAGGGCCATGGCCAGGACAGAGACACAGCTGCCACACACCTGAGAACGTGGGCACTGGCCCCCTTCTTCCCCCTGCAGCCGCTGGGGGGCCGTGGAGCCCCAGGAGGCATCCGCAGCTCCTGAGTCTGCTGCCTGCAGAGGCCACACCCACACACAGCTTGCAGAGCCCATCCTGAAGGCTGCAGGCCCTGCTGGCCACGCCCACGAGCTCAGAGCCATCAACTCTGCAGTACCTGATCGTGACCACCCCCTCCGCGAGCTCAGAGCCATGGGCTCCCTGTACCTGATCCTGGCCACCCCCTCCGCGAGCTCAGAGCCATGGGCTCCCTGTACCTGATCGTGGCCACCCCCTCCGCGAGCTCAGAGCCATGGGCTCCCTGTACCTGATCCTGGCCACCCCCACCCCCTCCGTGAGCTCAGCGCCATGGGCTCCCTGTACCTGATCCTGGCCACCCCCTCCATGAGCTCAGAACCATCGGCTCCCTGTACCTGATCCTGGCCAGCCCCTCTGTGAGCTCAAAGCCATAGGCTCCCTGTACCTGATCCTGGCCACCCCCTCCGCGAGCTCAGAGCCATCGGCTCCCGGTACCTGATCCTGGCCACCCCCTCTGTGAGCTCAGAATCATCGGCTCCCTGTACCTGATCCTGGCCACCCCCTCTGCGAGCTCAGAGCCATCGACTCCCCTGTACCTGATTCCACGACGCCATCGGGCTGAGGTCCACAAACACTTGGTAAAATCCCCTGTGGAACTGGTCAGCGACGTCCCCAGCCAGGGTAGTGAGGTGGCCAGCGGCTACGTGGTAGGCAATGCCTGTCCCAGCCACGGCGAGCTGCAACGCCGAGGGGAGAGCACGGCTCAGGTCGGCGCCCGAGGAAGGGCCGGGGGGCACGGGGCGCGGCCTGTGCACAAAAGGGCTGAGCAGACTCTGGATCCCGCAGAGAGCAAGGCTGGAACAGCTCACGGTGCCGGGGCAGCTGGCGCACGAACGGTCCCTCGTCAGGACGACTTTGTCCTGTTACGTGGAAGCGCACAGAGGAAGTGATGGAGGGAAGCCTACCTCCAGCCAGTTTCCTGGTTTGTGCCAATAGCTGAGGCCGTCCTCGTCCACCATAGCGCAGACTTGGAAGCAGAGGTGAGCCAGGCTGAGCACCAGGGAGGCCAGCTGGGGGCAACGAGACAGACACACTGCGATGCAGGCACCCTCTCATCCCTCAGGGTGAAGCCTGGACTGGCTCAGCTGCCAGTCACTGTTCCAGGAGGCAGAGCACAAGCCATTTTGATGATGAACTTGACCTTCAGTGGGCACCCAGGGCTCTGTGTCATGTGCTCACGGAAACCCTGCTCTGGTCAGGGGAGAGCCCATGAGGAGCCCTGTGCTGTTGAAGTGTGGACATGGTGGGAGTGGCTACCACCCAGCCTCGGGATGCCCACGCCAGCCCCTCCAAGACCTTCCTGGGTGCTGCTCACGGAACCAGTTCTCACACCGGCACAGATGCAGGGGCAGGGCACGTGTTAGCTTCCTGGGCCACATGAAAAGTCCTAGAGTTTCTGGGTAACGGATTTCTGGAAGGTAAGTGGCACTCTGGCCAGCCATTCTTGGCCTCACACGCTCAGTCCCTAACCCACACTCAGCCAGGAATTTGCCAGGGACACAAACACCTTAGCAAGGGCCCCAGGCCTTCCTTCTGTGCTCTTCGGGAGCTGTGCCTGGTGCCCCCCAGGCCCCTCGATCAGCCTCCCAGGGACGGGGGCAAAGCTCCCATGGTGGTTAACAGCAGGTGTCAGCAGCAGGGGAGGGCCCAGCACACGGGCCTGAGGCCGGGGGTCAGTGAGACTGATGGAGCCACTGCCTGAAACTCGTCATTCGCCTTGATGTTTTGCCTGAATTCTGAATTTGAAGAACATCCCCTTAGGAAAAGATCGCCACTCACCTTGGCTACCGAGTTCCTGCTGGGCCTGAGGCCAGCGCCTCCCCTTCCCTGCCCACCCAGGAGCCCTGCTCAGGGTCTCGGCCTTGACTGTGTCCCAGGGCAGGCCCCAGGCCTGCGACCTCGGGGAGCCCCCTCCTCACTCCCAGGGCCAGGCCAGCTTGGCCTGCAGTCAGCAGGACCTGGCTCTCAGAGCAGGAAATGCCCCCGTCCCTGGGACAGGCTCGGGACGGCCGCGCACTGAGGCCTCGTGGCCAAGAGCTGAGCTGGGTCCCTGGATTCACAGGTTGGAGCCCTGGTCCTGGCATGGCTGTCTGGAGACAAGGCCTCCACTGACCCTGTGGGACAGTGTCCTTGAGTGAAGAGACTCCAGAGGCCTCCCCCACCGTCTGTGTGCCCACACGAGGGCAGTGAGGGGGCAGCCATGTTCACGCCGAGACAGCGCCATACACGCTCTCTCGTCCTGTGCCCCCACGCCGGTGTGACGGGGACACGGCACAGTTGTGAGCAGAGGGCTGGGCACGTGGCGGATCCCTATCCCTGTGCCCCACGAGGCCCGAGCAGGGCACTCACCTCGGACAGCACGAGCCCGTGGTCCAGGGCCGAGTCGCTGCGGAAGACGCTGACAGAGTCCACCTGGGAGAAGGGGACAAGAGCCCCTGTGGGGAGAATCTCCATTCCCAGGGTGACGCTGGTGAAGAGGTGGCTGGGAGGGTGGAAGAGGGTGAAGTGCACGGACACGGCCCTGGTGCTGTGGTTGATCCACCTGCTGGCCCTGAGGCTGGTCAGGGCCGCCTGGACTTCACGCCTGTGGAACGGCAGGAGGGGTGGGGGCGGGGGCATTACACTTTTGCAAGGACAAGCGACTCCTGGCCTGCGAAGGCTGGCGGGCGGCCCCTCTGCAGGGCAGGGACCCCTCCCCTTGGCCCAGCAGCCCCCTCTCTGTGGCCCATCCTCTCGCCTGCAGCACTGGGGGACACAGAGGCAGAGGGAAGCCACAAAAGGAGGGCCTTGCTCCCCACTACTCCAGGACCTCTCCCAGGGGCTCTGGAATATTCTGTCTTTGCTGAGGACCCCGCCTTTGAAAGCAAACTGCCTTTTAGAATCTAAATTAACACAGCCTTAACTTTTTATTTTGTTAAAGTGTTCCTCAAAGGTGCCATTATCTACCTCTGCAGACTCCTCTCTGGTCTAGACACCTGTGCATCACTGCCAGTGTCAGCACGACCCCAGCCCAGTGCTCGGACCAGTGCTGGCCGGAGCCAGGGAGGCAGAGGTGGGCCTCGGGCGCGCTTGCAGGACAGGGGGCACTGCGTGACCCTGGACCCCATACCTGGCTGCAACTGGGCAGGTGTCTGCCACGCGCGGGACCCCTGCCCCTCCCCTGCCCAGTGTGTGGTGCACAGCAGCACCTGCCCTGCTACGGAGCTGGGTGAAGAGTGAGCGGGGCCTTGGGAGCAGCCTGGCTGCACAGACGGCCCGGGACCGACGTCCACTCTGCCCACAGCCTCCACGGCCCCGGGACCGACGTCCACTCTGCCCACAGCCTCCACGGCCCCGGGACCGACGTCCACTCTGCCCACAGCTTCCACGGCCCCGGGACCGACGTCCACTCTGCCCACAGCCTCCATGGCCCCGGGACCGACGTCCACTCTGCCCACAGCCTCCACAGCTCCGGCCGCTGCCTCTCAGGAAGACTCCGCCGTCCTAGTCCTCACACTTAGGGGTCTGCAGACCCGAGCTTGTCACTGTCACCCCCCCCCGTGCATGGCCCTCCTGTGATTTCACAACAACACATCCTGCTTGGGCGCTGGCCCTGGCCTGGTCCACACAGCCCCCTGGGGGAGTGTCCAGCGGCTCTGGGTGGGACCAGCAAGCGGTGGGCTCACACTGACCTCGTTCTGCCCAGGCTGTGCACACAGTCGGCGCTCACCCCACAGCCCCTGGGACAACTGGGGCTCCTATTTCGGTTCTCAGGGCCTTCAGCTTCGGGGCTCTGTGAGTGAGGAGAGTCTTCCACTGTGGCCGACGATGGCCCGGGAGGCTGCAGGACGAACCACCAATCAGAAGGAAACGTCCCTACTTCCAACGCTCCTGAACTCTGGGGCCCTGAAGTCCCGCCCACCCTGAACCATGGGACCCGCTGCCCTCGCGGGACCCTCTGCGGCCTGGCTCACGGCCTCTGGCTCCGGCTCTGCTGGAAGGTGGTGTGGACTGTGCAGTTTTCCCATGGCAGGGCAACGCAGGCGAAACCCTGGTCTCAGCACACACCTGCCCACTAGGCAAGCGTGACCCGCAGAACAAGAGTGAGGAGCCCCCACTCGGGGCAGCCAGGCGGAAGGGGCGTGTCCTCCAGGCCAGACAGAGGGGGCTTTGATTGACCCATGGACCCACAGGAAAACACTCGTGACTGCAGCCAGGGCAGCCGAGCAGATGTGGGAATCTGAGAATTAGCCCAAAACAAACTTGCTAACTTTCACACGAATTCGTCGGCTCCAGGAGGAGCGTGGGCCTTGCTAGTGGGACACGTGACGTGTCGGCAGGTTTCTCAATGCGCCTGCGTGAGCAGCACTGCTTCCGGCAGTGCTGACGGAGTGCCCCCTCGGTCGGCTCAGAACACAGGGGCCTCGGCCGGAGCCACGCTCTCCCGGCTCTGCAGGTTAACTCCTCCGTGTGACAACGGCTCCTGGCTTCAGCTCACGCTTGGGGCAGTGACAAGAGGACAGATGAATCCTCCCCTTTTGGGCTAAAATCCCGGTTTTGCCTTGAACTCCCCATCTCTACAACCAGACGGTGCGGTGAGCAAAGCTAAGCAGAGCGCCGAGGTGGGGAGAGGGCCGCAGGCCACGCTCAGGCTCCCCAGTTGGCGACTGACCGTCCGCAGTCACCCCCATCTCGGAGCAGCTGAGGTGCCCTGCCCGTCTCCTGCCCTGCAGCTCCTAGGTCTAAGTCCATTCCTTTATTTTTTTTTTTTTGACAGAGTGGACAGTGAGAGAGAGAGACAAAGGTTTTCCTTCTGCCGTTTGTTCACCCTCTAATGGCCGCCGCACTGTGGCCGGCGCACCGCGCTGATCCAAAGCCAGGAGCCAGGTGCTTCTCCTGGTCTCCCATGGGGTGCAGGGCCCAAGCACTTGGGCCATCCTCCACTGTACTCCTGGGCCACAGCAGAGAGCTGGCCTGGAAGAGGGGCAACCGGGACAGCATCCAGCACCCCGACCGGGACTAGAACCCGGGGTGCCGGCGCCGCAGGCGGAGGATTAGCCTAGTGAGCCGCGGTGCCGGCAGTCCATTCCTTTTTCACAAGCAGAAGAGAACGGCTTACCGTGCACGAGCCTTGGGGAGCGACTCTCAGCTGCCTGACGACCGGGGAGCCTAGCAGGTGGCATCTCCCTCCCAGAGGTCCAGGCTGAAAGAGGAAGGGAGAGTCAGAGGCCTGGGGCGGGCGGAGGGTCCAGGGCCATCGAGCGGGCCACAGCGGCCTGGTACACGCGGGTCAGCTCCCCCCGCTGCACTGGACGTCAGCGTGTTGCTAGCTTTCTAGAACCATCCCAAGGAGGGCCCCCTCCAGGGAAGGCGGCCTGGACCTGGACGTGGGCCAGCATTCCAACGGCGCTTTCCTGATCTCTAATTTTTGTCTAAACACTTGACATCCTTTGAGAGGACACAGAACACAGCAAAAATAAAATCAGACATCAAGCGCTTGAAGAATGTGGGCAGACATTTAATTTTAACAAAGGAGGGTGGTAGGAGGAAGCCAAAGATGACCAAGAAAAGGGATTAAACAAAATGCCATTCAGAGGCTGGCGTGGTGGTACAGCATGTTGATCCAGCGTCTCAGAGCCCTGGTTCAACTCTGGGCTGCCTCACTTCCCATCCAGCTCCCTGCTAATGCGCCTGGGAAAGCCGTGGACGATGGCCCAAGAGCTTGGGCCCCTGCACCCGCGTGGGAGACCTGGATGGAGCTCCAGGCATCCTGGTTTCTGCCTGGACAGCCCCAGCTGTTGTGGCCAGTTGGGGAGTGAACCAGTGGAAGGAAGGTCTCTCATTCCCTCTTTCTCTCTGTCATGCTGCCTTTCAAATAGTACATGAAACTTTAAAATGCACTTTTTTCCCGAGCTCGGAAACAGCCTCTCCTCTTTCCGGAAACTTCCTTGTGGTCCCCTTCCTGCCTGCTCCTCCTCAGGGCTGTGTGCTCCCTGGTCACGGAATTTCGCAGACTGAACCGTGGTCTACTTCCCTCGCACTGCTGACCACCCGCGGGCCCGTGGGGTCTGCTGTTCCCGAGTGTGCTCTGGCCTGGGGATTCTGGAGCGAGGGGGTCTGAGAGGATGGGCCGGGACCCAGGCAAGGAGCAGGAACCCCCCGCTCCCGCCACGTGTTCTGGACAGGCAGCAGGACGCACCTGAGCCCCCGGCGAGGGCCCTGCGGGGTGCAGGCCGTCCAGCAGCAATGTCAGGCTCCAGTCCCACCAGCCATCAGGGCTCTGCGGGCCATCCCAGGGGTGCGCTGCGCTGCTAACGGGAGAACAAGAACAAAGGTGGTTTGTGCAGCTGCAGGGGCGGTGCAGAGCGAGAACAAGAGGGAATCCCGCCAGCTTCTCTCGCATCCACTTCCAGGTGCCTGTGGGATCAGAGCGACGCCAGCGCAGTGCAGGGGCACAGAGGCCTGCGAGCGCCTGGCTGCTCGGTGGCAGGAGGCGAGGGAGCCACTCGCTCACTCCTTCCCTCAACAAACACTGCTATGCAACTGTTGGTGCCAGGTAGTCTGCTGGGGCCCCGGAAATAGAAAACCAAATCCATGCCTTCGTGCAGCAAACAAGCAGTGGGGGAGGTGCACAGAGTCCGCGACCAGGACCCGCCAACCTCACGCCTGTAGAGGCCCGGCACTTTCGCGTCCACTCCGGTATCTGCTACAAGCCGGCGCTGGGCGAGATGACTCTGCCCAACCGGGAGCTAAGGCGAGCGTTCCGAGCGTGTTTAACGCCATGCTGCTGGGCAGGTCCGGTTGGATGCACGTGAGACTGGACAATGTTTTCACAGGCTTCTCGGGACACAGCCCCCTCAAGTCGTAAGTCGGGGAGCCTCTACGTCAGCAAAGCACAGACCCCGTAGGCGGCCAAGGTCAAGGAGAGAGAAACCCCGTCAGACGGAGAGCCGGGTGGTGGTGAGACGGGCAGGTGGAGGTGTTGGTTCTAGCAGCCACAGGCCTGCAGGGCCAGGCAGGATGTGGGAGCCAGGAGAGGGAGACGCGGGAAGCGAGGCTGCCTGCAGACAAGCACATTGTGGACCCAGAGGCCCGGCTCTGTGTATTTTAAGTAACGCAGTGTGGATTCTCTGTGTGTGTTACATGATGCAGTGTGGAGTCTCTGTGTGTGTCACATGATGCAGTGTGGAGTCTCTGTGTGTGTCACATGATGCAGTGTGGAGTCTCTGTGTGTGTCACATGATGCAGTGTGCAGTCTCTGTGTGTGTCACATGATGCAGTGTGCAGTCTCTGTGTGTGTCACATGATGCAGTGTGGAGTCTCTGTGTGTGTCACATGATGCAGTGTGCAGTCTCTGTGTGTGTCACATGATGCAGTGTGGAGTCTCTGTGTGTGTCACATGATGCAGTGTGCAGTCTCTGTGTGTGTCACATGATGCAGTGTGGAGTCTCTGTGTGTGTCACATGATGCAGTGTGGCTTCTATGGCCATGTGGAGTCTGCACTCTCGCTGGCGGGACCCGAGCACCACCCAGGGCAGCAAGCGGCCACGCCCGGCCCGGCCCCCACCACCCGAGAGCACTATGGCCCTGTCTGTACTAATGGCAGCAACTGCACGTAACCGGCCCACAAGCAGCTCACGGGCGCACGAGACGGTGTCAGCCTTGGCCTCCCCGTCAGGCGCCACAGAGCACCTGCTTCATTCGCTGGCGCTCCGCGGCTCGGCTTGTCCTCGTTGTGTTGCACTCGGAGCTCCGTGAGGACTTTCAGATGCGAGGGCCTTCAAACACGGCAAACGTGGCCCAACTCCCTCACGCTACAGGGGCCGAGTCCCCGGGAACCAAACCCTCTCCAGCCCCTTTCTCCTGCTGGCTGGCAGCTCCTGGCCTGCAGCGCCAACCCCTGCTCTTCCCGGGTTAGGTGTGGGGCTGGTGGGGACAGGGACGGGGATGGGGACCACGTGTGTGGGGTGGAGGACTGGACAGAACACGAGCCACCCGATGGCAGGAGCACACAGAGGCAGTGAGGGTTTGTGAGTCCCGGGGTTCAACATCCGTGTGGCTAACGGAAGGTTGGCAGATGCAGGTTCAAGTGAGGGATCCTATAGGTGTCCCTCGGCTGTGGACGACACTGCAGATCCTACAGGTGTCCCTCGGCTGTGGGCGACACTGCGGATCCTACAGGTGTCCCTCGGCTGCGGGTGATACTGTGGATCCTACAGGTGTCCCTCGGCTGTGGGTGATACTGTGGATCCTACAGGTGTCCCTCGGCTGCGGGTGACACTGTGGATCCTACAGGTGTCCCTCGGCTGCGGGTGACACTGTGGATCCTACAGGTGTCCCTCGGCTGCGGGTGATACTGCGGATCCTACAGGTGTCCCTCGGCTGTGGGTGATACTGCGGATCCTACAGGTGTCCCTCGGCTGTGGGTGATACTGCGGATCCTACAGGTGTCCCTCGGCTGTGGGTGATACTGCGGATCCTACAGGTGTCCCTCGGCTGCGGGTGATACTGTGGATTTGGGTGCCAGACGCAAGTAAGACACATTCCAAGTAATACTGACTTATGAAATAGGAGGAAAAAACAAACAAACAAAAAAAACCCAAACTAGAAAAAGCCATAAGTTTTTTGTTTTTAGACTTAACATTTCCAGAAAGACCCAAATTGTCACTTTGGTTTGCACACAGCGCCCTCTCCTGGTACAAACTGTGCAGCTGTAGAGATGGGTGTTGTCAGAAATGCTAAGAAATCCGGTAGCACCAGTCTCACTGGCAGAATGCTAGAAAGTGGGATTCCTGGGCTGTGGAGACCTAGACGATTGACCTGCGACGTCCAGGTCTGAGCTCACTGGTGGGTTCTGAAACTGACAAGGGGATGCCATTCACTGCCTGGTGTCTGGCTGGGCATCACTAATCCTCTCTTTGGAAGATAAAAGTAGGGGTGGGCACTGTGGCACGGTGGGTAAAGCCACTGCCTGCAGTGCTGGCATCCCAAATGGGCAACGGTTCAAGTCCCAGCTGCTCCACTTCCCATCCAAGCTCCCTGCTAACGGCCTGGGAAAAGCAGCAGAAGATGGCCCAGGTGCCTGGACCCCTGCACCTACATGGGAGACCTGGAGGAAACTTTTGGCTTTAGCCTGGCCCCGCGCTGGCTGCTGAGACCATCTGAGGGAGTGAACCAGCAGATGGGAGACCTTTCTCTCCGTCTCTCCCTCTATAACTCTGCGATTCAAATAAAGAAATTAGGGGCCAGTGCTGTGGTGTAGCGGGTAAAGCCACTGCCTGAAGTGCCAGCATCTCATATGGGTGCTGGTTCAAGTCCTGACTGCTCCACTTCCGATCAAGCTCTCTGCTGTGGCCTGGGGAGGTGCTGGAAGATGGCCCAAGTCCTTGGGCCCCTGCAGCCATGTGGGAGACCTGGAAGAAGCTCCTGGCTCCTTGCTTCAGATCAGCATAGCTCCGGCCGTTGTGGCCAACTGGGGAGTGAACCAGTGGATGGAAGATCTCCTCTCTCTCTCTCCCTCTCTCTCTCTCTCTCTCTCTGTCTGCCTCTCCTTCTCTCTCTGTGTAACTCTTTCAAATAAATAAATCTTTTAAAAATCAAATAAAGAAATCAATTTTTTAAAAAAGTAAGCATGCTTTAAAATAAACCTACAATTAGATTTTCAAGCCACTCAGTCCTGGCCAAAATATCCAGCAAAGAGTAACTCACGTCAAACTGGTGACTTCCGGCTGCACGGTCATAGAATTGCTGTGTGAGCGTGTCCTTGAATCTTCTCTGGAGGACAGCGACCCCCAGAAGTGCAGGGCTGGTCCACGCCTGGCCACTGCCACCGCAGTGAGGAGCCAGCGCGGACTCGTGTGGTGCACTCCAGAACTCAAGGCCCGACAGCCTGGAGAACACCCTCGCCCTGCCTCTGGGTGAAGGGAGCCTGGCCGAGGGTGCAATAAGAACCAGCACCAGCAAGGCACGTGGCTTGTGTCCCAGTGCCACAGAGGCCTGGACGGTGCCTGTCTCCGTCCGGGCGGCCCACGATGCTTCTGCTTCCCACGTCTCAGCCCTGGGGTGAGCGCCTGCTACTTTAGAGGTAGGGAGAGTCAGCGGACACTGGAGAAGCAGGATCGAGGGGCAGCGCCGACTGCCAGCAGGTGGGCAAGACGCAGCAGGAGCCGCCAGTCGCCCTGACCCAAGACCTCGGACGTCTTCAGCAAGAGAAACGAGATCCTACTTCGGCCTCAACCCCAGAGTGCCCTGAGCTATGCTCGCCTCACTGTTTACCGGGGATGAGACGCCATGCGCCCGAGGCTGACACAGGGCCACCATGGGACAGCCTCGCCAAGGCTGCATACACAGGGCGTGGTGAGGCCCTTCTCTGAGCTCCCATCGCCATTGCCTGGGCACATGGACCAAGGGGGTGGATTACGTGGTCCAGTCGGGGGGGACTTCCCGCACACGCTCGTCCACCCTAGAAGACACATATCTGCGTGACCTGCACGGAGTCTCCGAGACCAGGAGCCCCTACAGTGCTGAGCTCGGGCCCCACCAGGAGCCCCTAGAGTGCTGAGCTTGGGCCCCACCAGGAGCCCCTACAGTGCTGAGCTCAGTTCCCGCCTAGGGCACACGCTCGTCCTGAACGTGGGCACAGCTACCAGACGCAGAAGAGCCCCCAAAGCTCTGACCTCGTGAACTGTTTCCGGATGGCTTGATTGAGGGAACATTCCTCCTGGGAGAACCTCCCGTATGTCAGACACAGCAAGAGAAGGAGCCTGAGTGCATGCACGGAGACATCTCTGTAGAAAGAGACAGGGAAGTCAGCACCTCCCAGCCCCCGCGTGTGTGCCCAGGGGCTCCCCCAAAACTCCACGTGTACATGCCCAGGGGGCTCCCCCCAGACCCCACGTGTACACGCCCAGGGGCTCCCCAGACCCCATGTGTACACCCCCAGGGGCTCCCACAAGACTCCATGTGTACACGCCCAGGGGCTCCCCTAAGACTCTGCGTGTACACACCCAGGGGCTCCCCCAGACCCCATGCATACATGCCCAGGAGCTCCCCCAGTGTACATGCCCAGGGTCTCCCTCAGACCCCATGTGTGCACCCAAGGCAGACCCTGTATGTACATGCTGAGGTCCCCCCAGACCCTGTATGTACATGCTGAGGTCCCCCCAGACCCTGCGCCCAGGAGTTCTGCCCTAGACCCCGCATGTGTGCCCAGGGTACCCTGAGTAAACCGTGTGTAATGAGGGGAGAAGTGTGCGCTCTGCTTTGCACATCTCACTCGGCTTTCCCCTTCCCCCTCCGGAGACGACGTCTCTAAGCCAGGACTTGCCCCAGCCTTTGTCAGAGCCCGGGCGCCTCTGTGTGGGCCTCGGCTCACTGCTGGGGGCGTCTCCTCCTCACCAAGCCTCACCCGGGCTCCATCCCTAGCGCAGCTTAAGTCAGCGTCGGTCCTGCAGCTTTGCTCTGTCAGAGCCGCCTTGGCCGTTCTGGTTCCTTTGCTTTCCACGCACATTCTAGACTCAGTCTGTCACTGCTACGGGGGGTTCGGGTTGGAACAGCATTTCTATGCAGACCCAACTGGAAAGAGCTGGCGTGTCGGTGCCGTGGAGCCTGCCAGCCCAGTGACGTCAGAACGGTTTGCGAGAGGCAGGTTCAAGCTCCCGGAAGTCAGAGAATGGCGTCGGCTGCTGACCCTGGGCCCCTCGGTGGCTGCCATCCAGCCCCTGCCGTGGACGGGTGGGGGTGGAATGTGCCCCGAGAGAGGCCGCCACGCACGTGACGCTTCAGTCCTGCATCTACCTAGGATCAATCTGAGCAGATTCCGTGGTGGGCACGGCAACGTACGGGTGCACGCCGCGAGTGGAGCTGGCGATGCACACGCGTCCTTGGCCTAACTCGACGCCCGGCTGAGTTCCTCTGACGTCCCACACCCCGGGGTCGCCCGCTAAGTGAAGCTGCGGGTGGCTGGAATGCGATGGAGGCGTGAGCAGTGCGTGGATGGGGCAAGCGGAGGTCAGAGGGTGCTCACTGAGCCACTTCCTCACCACAGGCAAGCTGCAGAGCGTTTTCTGTGACTCGGTGTCCCGGCATCCTGTGTGCTGGGGACAGGCGCTGTGACATGGAGGGGTTTCACCACCTGCACCCCCCGCACTCTGACGGGGACACTTCTCCCAAGCCGAGTGGGGAGAGGCTACACGTACCGCAGGGCTACCCGTGTGCGACGCTCTCTCTTCATCCTCCCCCCGGTGACCTTGAGCTGGGCTGGGGCCGGGGGCTGGGCCCAGCGCAGGCGGCGGGCTCGCTGTCGGGCAGCCAGGACCTGTGGGGACCACAGTGCTGTGAGCGGGGCTGGCGGGTGGCCCGAGAGAGGGCCCAGGGCCCCTGCCGAGCCCAGAGCCCCGTTACCACTGCACTTTGGAATCTAGCGGGTATTTGGGAACAAAGGGGCGCTTTGTGCGGACAGCGGGCAACGGGCCGTCGGGCAGGGGTGGGAGGGGTGCAGCCGCCGCGGGAGCAACGTGCTCCCGGCACAGGCCGGCGTTCCTGGCAGGTCTGCAGCGGGGCCACGACAAAGGGCTGCTTTCTGTGGGCGCCCTTCCCTCGCCGCCCTGTGGCAGCAGCAGTTCTCCTTGGCGTCTGCGCAGGGTTTCCAGAGGCCTGCCAAGGGCGGAAAGGCCTCTGCAAGGAGCGGTTGGGCTAAGAAACGGCCTCTGCCTCTCGTCTCTAGCACGTTATCGCTTTCTCACTGTATCTGTTCAGCAGCCCACGGATGACTCATGGAGGGCTCCTCCTCTGACTCCTCACTGCTTTATGAAGTGGACACCCCCTGCCCCCGGGAGGCCCTGGCTCGGGCTGGGGGCGCCCAAGAGCAGAGGCAGCCCTCCCTCCCAGGATCTGTGGAGCACAAATAGAAAGCTGGTACCGCCGGCGCCGTGTGGCATGTGCCACGTGCCAGCTGCAGCTGCTAACAGGACGAGCACGGACAGGAAGCGGGTGGGGTGGGCAGCACCCCCAGCATCATGGCGGAACAGTCGGGAGGAATCACCCAAGGCTGAAGTCACAGCAAGAGAGAGAACAGAGCAGCAGCCAGGCGGGGGCACTGCACACGGGGGCAGGAAAGGGGGGCAGGCGTGGGGGGGAAGGTCGAGGCCCAAAGGTGTGAGGAGACCCTGGGCAGGGTGCAGAAGTGGGGGAAGACGCCGGCCCCGCGAGCACTGTGTGGCCTGGGCGTCGTCCCCTCCCTTATCTTTGAAATGTGGCACAGCAGTGCTGCCTCTTCCGAAGTTATCAGGAACAAATGATACGATGAACATAAATAGTGTGTAACTGTGGCTGGCATGTGACAACGTGCGGAGTGACACGGCACGGCGATGAGTGCCACGAGACGTGGTGCAATGTGGCACGGCTGGGATCCAGGTGGAGCAGAGAGGTTGCGGGGGAAAGCCCAGCGCAGCTCGGGGGGGGGGGGGGAGAGCAGAGATGGCAGGCGGGTCCTGATGACAGCCACATCCTCCCCAGAGGCCACACCACAGCCGCAGCCGCACACGGCACTCCACGCGACCCACCGCAGCCCAAGTCTGCGCACTCATCCGGGTGCCTGCAAGACCTCTCTTTCTTCTCAAGAGAACCCCACACACACCTCGCAGAGCTGAACGTGGCAGGGGGGGGGGTCTGGCAGGAAGGGCCCACCGAAAGCAAGTGGCCAAAGTCATGGCCAAGGACTCTTTCTCGTTGGCTTCAACATTCGTTTTTCTTCCGGACCTGTGCTGGGATTAGAGTACATGCGAGTGCCACACACGTGTGTGCAGAGGTGGGAGACCTCACGGTGCGGCCAGGGCTCCCGAGGGTGCTACCGCTGCCCCTTTGGACCGCAGGCGTGACAGAAGCCTGCAGCTGGGCTCAGCCCGCAGGCACGGCTCCTCACCTCTGCCACGGGCCCCGCACAGCCAGGGCCGCAGGGGCAGCCGCGGGTCCGGAAACGGCCCTCCAGCCCCACGTCCAGGTCCCTGGTCGCCTCATTTAACGACTCAGCAAAGAAGTGGCTGTCGTCTCTTCTTTTCCAAGCAAAGTCCAACGCCACCACGCAGATCTGGAAGGAAGGACACAGGCAGTGGGCGGTGTGCGTCTGTGCTGGGTCCACGCAGAGCTGTCTCCCTGGTACCTACCCCCTCTAGGTCTGTCTCCAGTTCTAGACAGACACAAGGAACTATCATCTCCTGATCCCAGCCACCTGCTCCCAGATACGGCCCTGCCCGAGCCTCACAGGCGTACTTCAGAAAGTTCGTGGAGAAATGGAATTAAAAGATTTAAGTTTGAGACTAAACAATTTCTAAATCCATGCATGTTTTTTTAAATAATATGCGATTTTCAGAAACTTTTTGAAGAGCTCTCATATGCACGGATTTTGGGGTGTTGTGTCTTTAATTCCATCTTCCACAAACCTCGTGGGGTGCCCTAGAGTGGTCCCTGAGGCTCCAAGCCCTCAGATCACGGCGGGAGTAGCGGTTCATTCCCCCGGGATGGGCCAGGCCGCATCTCACATCAGGCTCCAAAGCAAAGCATGTCACCAACAAGCAGCCGCCGTGTCCCCTCCCCTCCCAGGTCCCCCGGTGACAGGGGCTGCTTCTCACCATGAGGGGCTGGGTGATGAAGACACAGCAGACCACGGAGAGAAGCAGCAGGTGCAGCCACCACACACACTGCGCCGGCTCGAACCTGGCAGAGACAGCAGTCAGCCCCGGCGTGGGCAGGAAGGGCTGCTGGGCCTGGGCACGGTGACAGGCGAGCGGGGGGCCTTCCCCTGGCCAGAGGACGTGGACATTCTTGGAGCTGCCCCAGGGGAACCAAAAGGAAAGCCCAACACAGGATGGCCCAGAGCCAGAGAGGTGAGGGGGAGGAGAGGCAGCCGCAGGTGCAGCCGCAGCCACGCGCATGGGTGGAGCATGTGCAGGTGCACCTGCCCCTCCCTACACCCAGCACAGAGCAGTTGGGAGCCCCTTGCTCATGCGCACAGAGACTGCACAGCTGGGGGAAGGGAGAGCTGGGAAGACAGGGCCTGGCTCTGCAGGTGCTCCCACGGCTACAAAGCCACAGCCGTGACCCCAGGCTCTGCTGAAGCAGCCAAGCTGTAGGGGGCCAGAGCCAAGACAACGCGTGCAGGGCGCAGACGGAGGCTGTGACGCCCAGACCCTCACCCCGTACCGCAGTGGGTGCTCTGGCCAGCACACCTGGCCCGGGCCTGCCCTCCGGGTGCTCAGCGGCCAGGCTCTCTCCTTCCCCCGCAAGGGCCTGTGGCTTCTCCTTTAACACCCGGGCTGTGTCTTGAGCTGGCCACAGCCACAGAGCTGGAAGGGCCAAGAGAGGCTGTGGTTGAATCCCACCCTGGGTGGTCAGCGGGCAGGGAGGAGAAAGCCACCACAGCCACGTTTGTCTATATTCCCTGGGGATCACCCCACAAATGCCAGCCTTCCCGCCAAACAGGCCCACAGCTCACCTGTAGCCAATGAACGCCGTGCCCAGAGCACAAGCCAGGGAAGTCACCCCGCAAATGGCCCACGCTGCCCGGCCTGACCAAAGCAGAAGGGCCCTGGGCCTCGGGAGCAGGAGTTCTCTGGGACCATGGCTGGGAGCTAGGAGAGGGCAGGCAGAGAGGGCACGGTGAGCAGGCCCACGCTCCGGCCACAGATGGGGCCCCCTGGGTGACCCCTGTGACCTGGGGGGCTTCTGAAGAGGCACATGTCTGACTCTGACCGAGGGAGGCCTGGCAGGTGGGGCTCAGACCAGCAGCTGAGGGCCCCAGTGGAGCACAGGGCTGGGCACACAGGTCTCTGCCTGCAGGTCCCTGGGGACCCTGCTCCCGAACATAGCGCCCCGCCAACGTAGAGGGGGAGGGACCAGCTTCACCTCACGCCTGCAGCAGCAGCGTCTGCCCTGGCTGGATCAGGTCCCACGGGCCACAGGGCTCCTGGTTCCCTCTCGCTACCAAGTATCTCCAGAGCCTGGCACTCAGCTGGGGTGGCTGTGCCTGGGCAGGGGGGTAAGAGGTAAGCCCCCGTGGGCAGACCCTGGAACTGGGCCAGCACAGAGCAAAGACCACCCAGCCTTGGTTAGACATGGCAGGGTCCTACTGAGCCACACTACCCCAACCCCCCCGGGAGCCTGGTGTCTGTCAGCGCGTGCCCTGCACCTCTGGGCTCCCCAGACAGCATGTCCCGTGTCCATTCCCAGAAACAACTCCCCCACCCCTGTGTGCAGCGTGGGCCCAGGCACAGCCTCTGCCAGCTGCGTGCATGGACCTGCTGAGCTCGGCCCACAGAGCAGCAGCAACCGGCGCCTGACGCCTGCTCCAGGACCCGTGTGGACCGGAGCTGCGAGAAAGCAGCTGTGGGACCCCGCAGCCGTGCACCCCCACCCCGGGCCCGCACCGCACACCCCACTTTGGACAGGGGTGGCGGGGACTTGCTGCCTCCAGGGCCCCCTGGAATCTGCTCAGCTTCCGCACGACCCGAGCTGTCGTGCACGCTGGTCGGACCACAGAACGCAGAAAGGAACCAGAGGCCCTCGGGGACATTCACAGTCCCATCAAAGCTGCGCTAACAACAGGCCAGAGAGGGGCCGGTGCTGCGGCGCAGTGGGCAAGGCCCCCGCCTCAGTGCCGGCATCCCATGTGGGCGCTAGTTCGAGTCCTTGTTGCCCTACTTCTATCCAGCTCCTTGCTGATGGCCTGGGAAAGCAGCAGACGACGGCCCAAGTGTTTGAGCACCTGCTACCCACATGGGAGACCCGGAGGAAGCTCCTGGCTCCTGGCTCCGGCCTGGCCCAGCCCTGGCTGTTGCGACCAGCTGAGGAATGAACCAGTGGATGGAAGACCTCTCTCTGTGCCTCTTCCTTTAACTTTCAAATAAATAAATCTTAGAAAAGAATAAGCCGGAGAGCACCAGGACTTGTAGCCTGGCTGGACGTCTTGCTTCACACGGGGCCAGGCCTGGCTTCAAATGAGACTCGAGGACATTTGGCCCAACTGTGGCTCCACCGGCCAGGGCTCTGCCCATGACTGTAGCCCTGCTGGGCGGGCAGGAAGGGGCTGTGGCTACACTGGTCAGGGCTCTAGCCACGGCTGCAGGCCACACTGGGTGGGCAGATAGGGGCTGGGGCTCCACTGGCCAGGGCTCTACCCACGGCTGCAGGCCACACTGGGCGGGCAGATAGGGGCTGGGGCTCCACTGGCCAGGGCTCTACCCACAGCTGCAGGCCACGCTGGGCAGGCAGGAAGGGGCTGTGGCTCCACTGGCCAGGGCTCTGCCCACAGCCACAGGCCACGCTGGGCAGGCAGGAAGGGGCTGTGCCCTGAGAGCTGCAGTGATGTCACCTTGAGGACGGGCAGGGCAGTGGCGGCTCTTCTCACCCGGGACAGGCTCATTCCGGGAGGCTCCCCGGGCCCCCGGCTCCCGGCGTGGGCAGGCTGTGCTCTGGCTACTTGCTGCCTTCCTACAGGCCTGGTGACGCCCGGAGAGAGCGGCTGAGGCAGGATGCTGGAATGACAAGGTCAGGCCAAGGTCAGTGTCTCCACGGACAGCTGCACCCTCAACAGTAGTGCCACCTGCAGCTTATGGAGGGGACAGGGGTGGTGTGGGTGGGGACGTGGCCAAGCCCAGCTGGAGTGAGCTCTGAGGGAGGGTGCCCAGCAGCCCCCAGGGGGCGGGGGGCAGTGGGCAGCAGTCAGGGTGACTGGGTCCCGCCGAGGCTCCAGCGTGGCGTTGGGACAGGGCTGTCCTGCACTCAGCAGGGAGCTGAGAGCTCCATGCCCAGGAAGAGGAGACGTGGGGCACTGGCGGGTGCAGGAGGCTCGAAAGCCCCACAGGATCCAGCCACACGGACCCCAAGGCAGAACGGCCCTCGCTCACCCCGGGCCTGTGTGAGCCCTGGAGGGGGCCCCGCCTGGGGGCAGCCTGTGCTCCTCACAAGAGGCAGAGGCGTCGGCTGAGCAGACCTGGTACGCCTCCCACGAGCTTGACCAGGATTCCCCCGCTGCCCCTCCCCCTGCCTGTGTCCTGGGAGATGGCCAGGCCCACAGTGGGGTCGCAAGGTCTTCGCTTCCTCCCACGGGCAGACCAAAGCCGGGAGAGCACCAGAGAGCCGCAACGGTCAGCGCTCGTCAGAATCACCCGCCGCGTGTTATCCACTTGCCTGGTCTGGCTCCGGGGCATCCAGCGTCTTTCTACAGGAATTAGGGCCTGAGTTTGAAAACAGCCGAGTCAGACATGGGGTGCCGAGCCAGGCAGCCTGCACTGCGAGGGGCCTAACTGAGGTCAGCACGGGCCAGGCAGGACTCGGTGACAGTGCTGGGCCGGCGAGGCCTCGGACACCCCACACCCACCCGGGGCCGCCCTGGGGAAACGCAGCTGAGAAAAATGTCTCTCGGAGAAGCAACAAAGAGAGAGCGTCGATCAACCAGATAGGTAAAATTTTCTTAAAAAGTACTTAGGGGGCTGGTGCTGTGGCACAGTGGGTTAACGCCCTGGCCTGAAGCACCAGCATCCCATATGGGCGCCGGTTCTAGTCCCGGCTGCTCCACTTCTGATCCAGCTCTCTGCTATGGCCTGGGAAAGCAGTGGAAGATGGCCCAAGTCCTTGGGCCCCTGCGCCCGTCTGGGAGACCTGGAGGAAGCTCCTGGCTCCTGGCTTCAGATCGGCACAGCTCCAGCTGTTGCGGCCAATTGGGGAGTGAACCAGTGGATGGAAGACCTCTCTCTCTTTCTCTGTCTCTCCTCTCTCTGTGTAACTCTGACTTTCAAATAAATAAATAAATCTTTTTAAAAAAAAAAGTAATAAACTCGGGGCTGGTGCCATGGTGTAGCAGATAAAGCTGCCCCCTGCAGCACTGGCATCTCACATGGGTGCCAGTGGGAGTCCCGGCTGCTCCACTTCTGATCCAGCTCCCTGCTAATGCACCTGGGAAAGCAGGGGAAGATGGCCCAAGTGTTGGGGCTCCTGCACCCACGTGGGAGACTGGGAGACTGATGAAGCTGCTGGCTGCTGGCTCTGGCCTGGCTCAGCCTGGTTGCAGCCATCTGGGGAGTGAACCAGCTGATGGAAGACCTCTCAGTCTCCCTCTTTCTCTCTGTAACGCTGACTTTCAAATAAATGAATCTTTTTAAAAATTTTAAAAATATAAAAGTAATAAAAAACAATAGGAACCAGAGCAAAGGTTTAACCGTCTGACAAAGGCAGAGTCTAACGAGGGTTTACAAGGCTCAGACGGGGCAAGGGAAACGGACAGGGACAAAGCTGACTTAAGCCCCGGATGTGGCACCTGGCCTGGCTTCTGATCAGCCTGCCACACACGCTCCGGGCCTGCTCAGCAGCCGGGGGCGGAGCTCCCTTCTCTCCAATGTGCACTTACCCTGTGGCGCCCTCGCCTGCACACCTCTCGGGGGGCTGCCTGGTCCAGCCTGGGGCAGCCTCATGGCTTCCTGCAGCGGAGAACAGGTAGGTAGGATGCTTCCTAGTGGGGAGGGGTCCCCAGGGGACAGGACCACCCGGACAGGTGCTGTACCTCGCTCAGCCGGAACAGCAGAGACAGGAGCTGTGCTGCAGGGGAGCCCAGCAGGCTGCACACAAGACCCAGCCCGGAGGTGTGGAGAGTGAGGTCGGTGGGGCCGGCTCCCAGGAACAGCTGCAAGAGCCCAGAGCCGCGGCGTCAGCCGGCCCACACGAGCCAGCCCGGGGTGGGCATTTCTAATGCCAAAGACGCCCAAGGTGGGTGAGCCATGGTCTCCTCACATATCCCAGCCCTTCTGTCCTGGGCATGAAAACTCCCAGGAACCAGTGGTTTGCTGCTAGGAAATCCTGGGACTGAGCACCCACTCTGCACCGGGCACACAGCAGGTCCAGTCAGGGCCACAAGCTGATGGGGAGGCACTCACCTCCCAGGGAGCTGCCCAACAGTGGGGAGGTCAGGGCCCCGTGTGACATGTGCACCCACCTCCCCGGGGAGCTGCCCAGGTGCAGGCGGCCAGGGCCATCAGAGCCCCACGTGACAACAGTGCACCCACCTCCCCGGGGAGCTGCCCAGGTGCAGGCGGCCAGGGCCGTCAGAGCCCCAGGTGACATGTGCACCCACCTCCCTGGGGAGCTGCCCAAGTGCGGGCAGCCAGGGCCATCAGAGCCCTAGGTGACAACAGTGCACCCACCTCCCCGGGGAGCTGCCCAGGTGCAGGCGGCCAGGGCCGTCAGAGCCCCAGGTGACAACAGTGCACCCTCCTCCCCGGGGAGCTGCTCAGCAGCGGGCAGTCAGGGTCCCATGTGACCACGGTGCACCCCCAGGAAGCCACTGCAGCAGTCAGAACCCCCTCTGGGAGCTCGTGTGCCTCCAGGCAGCCACTCTTCCAATACATAAATAAAATAAAATAGAAGAACCAAGGTGCACTCTTTTAAGAAACCCCTGGCGTCCGGCACCTCTGGAGAAACCGTGCCGTGTGACACCGTGCACACGCCTGCCACCACCATCTCTGCCAGCTCCCCTGGGCCCTCGAGGCACACAGCCCTTCCCCTGGGGAATCAATCCTGAGGATGTGAGTTTTGCTAATTCCTTAGTCAAGAGGGACCCCGGCGCCGGCCTGAGGCAGGAGGTGGCTGCCCCCACCTGCGAGTGGGCTCTGGTGGTGACCAGGGCAGCAAGGCAGGCATAGACGCACAGCAGGCAGAAGGAGACGGCCAGCCGCGGCGAGTGCAGGAAGCCGCTGCCGGAGGGCCGGCTGTACACCGAGAGCCACACGTGGAAATCCTCCAGGTACTCCGTGGACTTGGCGTGGAAAAGCTGCAACAGAGTGCAAAGGACACAGCCTGATGCTGTGCGTGCAGGTGAGCAGCGCCACGGCTCGTCCCATGGCTCGTCCCACGCCTCGCTCCATGAATCATGTGCTCCGGGTCCTTTGCTGAACGCTGCGTGGACGCTGGGTGCAGGTGGATGCCCCACAGAGCCCCTCGCTCCAGCCCCACCCTCTCCACCCTGGACTGTGGCCCAGCTCCACCTTCTGTGGGCATCTCCTGGGTGTGGGCACGAACTGCCCCTGCCCCACCCTCTGGCTCCATGCCTCACGCCAGCCCACAGCCCTCCCCCTTCTCTAGGACCCTGGTGAGGCGTGGACCCACAGGCGAGCCAGGGCCCCAGGTGTGGAGGCTCCTGGGGCTAAAGTAGCACGTGCAGGTTTCTCACACGTGCAGTCTCCCACGAGACAGCGGAAGGGTGAGCCATCGCTGGTCCTTAGCAACAGGGGATCCCTTAGCAACAGGGGATGCGCTAACTCTGCCTGGTCCACCAGCTGCACCCAACCTGCGGTTCCTGGAGGTGGGGTCTCCACGTGTCACGACTGACAGCAAGCTCCGGTTTCCAACTTACTACCCCAGCAACGTCAGCCTGAACACACCTCGGTCGTGAGCCAGGCCCTCCCCCAGGGCAGGCGGCAATGGGACGGGGCAGGAGGAAAGCCTGGTGGACGGGACGCCCCAGGGACAAGTCAGGAAGCGTCAGTCTTCACAGCGCTCGTGCCGCTGTCAGACCCAGTCCAGGAATCAGCCCCAGAGACAAAACGAGCACAAAAGGCAGCGTGCTGCGACAGCACGTGCCAGGGAAGGAACCCGAGGCCACGGGGCTGTCCAGCAGCGGGCACTCAGCAGCTGCCACGTGGCCTGGCGTGGCCTGCCACCACTCTACAGGACTAGGGAAGGAACCCGAGGCCACGGGGCTGTCCAGCAGCGGGCACTCAGCAGCTGCCACGTGGCCTGGCGTGGCCTGCCACCACTCTACAGGACTAGGGAAGGAACCCGAGGCCACGGGGCTGTCCAGCAGCGGGCACTCAGCAGCTGCCACGTGGCCTGGCGTGGCCTGCCACCACTCTACAGGACTAGGGAAGGAACCCGAGGCCACGGGGCTGTCCAGCAGCGGGCACTCAGCAGCTGCCACGTGGCCTGGCGTGGCCTGCCACCACTCTACAGGACTAGGGAAGGAACCCGAGGCCACGGGGCTGTCCAGCAGCGGGCACTCAGCAGCTGCCACGTGGCCTGGCGTGGCCTGCCACCACTCTACAGGACACCCATGAGGTTTTCTCTAAAATGTTAAGTGCACACTGTTATTGCTACTGGGTAAACTATGTTCATGCAAAAATCCAAACTTCCTCCGCTGGGGCCATCCCACATGGTCGCCTATGTGTGTCCAGCCACCGCACTTCCAATCCAGCTCCCTGCTAATGCACCTGGGAAAGCAGCAGAGGGTCCAAGTGCTTAGGCCCTGCACCCGCACGGGAGACCCGGATAAAGCTCCTGGTTTCAGCCTGGCCTGGCCCTGGCTGCTGTGGCCACCTGGCAAGTAAAGCAGTGGATGGAAGATCTCTCTCTCTCTCTCTCTCTCTCTCTCTCTCTCTAACTCTTTCTTTCAAATCCATGAACAAATCTGCAGAGAAAAGTTCCCGAGCTGGTCTGTGAGGTGGTGGGAGGTTTCGTCACGTTCCACCGTCTCTGGCCATGAAGACCCTGACGCCTCCGTGTTCAGAGATGGTTGCCCAGGTTGGTCAGGACACAAACGGGGCACAGGAACTCCTGGACACAGCAGGCCCCCAGCAACCATGATACTGAAACGTCACAGTCAGAGGAAGGGGAGAAGGGATTCCCACAGCACTGAACGACCCCCGCTCGCAGGGCCGTCCAAGGGAGGCGTGGCTTAGGACGACGGTGCCTGGAACTCAGCTGGAGGGTGAACTGCAGGGAAGGGCAGGGACTGCGGGCAGAGATGCAGGGCTGACACAGGCTGTGCCGTGGGATGGCTCCTGGCCTACCTTCCAGAAGCCGGGCCCCCGGCGCAGGCAGGCGAGCTCCCGGTCCACGCGGCCGCTGCGCCGGCTCGCAGCCAGCCAGCACTGGGCGGGGAAGAACCAGGCCTGTCTGGAGTGCAGCTCCTTCACCATCACATGGCTGACAAACCAGCTCGGGGAAGGCCCCCGGCTGTCGTGCCACAGGCGGATTGTCCGGAGCACGCCCAGCTGGGCAGGAGCGCTGGGGAGGCACCAACAGCCTCATCAGCCTCATCACTAGTTTTTCTTTTTGGGGGGTGGGGGTCGGAGGGAGGTGGTGGTGCAGCCGCCCCAGTCCTGCTTGGCCCCTCCCCATGGAGGGCGGGACGGGGTACCTCAGGACAAAGGTGTGTCTGGAATTCCTCTCAAACAGGGGCCTCCGCGGGCAGTGTAGCTCTCTGGTCTCTGAAAGTCCGTTCTCTCCACACAGAACAATGTACACCTGCAGACGGAGACACGGGGACAGCTCAGGGCGGCACAGGAACGCAGGGGCAGGGGTCTCCCCGGGGACTCCTGCCTCTGTCCCCCACAGCCACCTTTCAGGCCATGGGGTGGTCACACGTGGGGCCGAGGGGCCCCCATCTCAGCCTGCACAACTCCCCCCCAGAGAGACCTTCAAGGCCAGGCACAAGGGCAGGAGGACACAGCGGCTGGCCGCCTCCTCCCACAGCTGCGGGGAGGGGGGGTGGGAGGAAGAGACACGGGGTGGGCGGGGGCACCCACGTCTGCCCCCCTCCAGGCCGGCGGGGCTCCTCCCCCTCCCTGGGGTCTCTGTTAACAGACGCTCCTGGTTCTGTCAGTCTTTCATTTAGAAGAGAAACATATTCCCGGGGCTGAAGGCCTTCCCGTGCGTGCACGTCTTCCTTGTTGGGTCTCAGTTCTGCTTTTCTGGACTTTAGTTCTTGGGCGTGACGTGACCCTTGCCAGCCGTCCGCCCCTTCCTCCCTGGTGTGTGAGGTGGGGAAGGCGGGGCGGTCTGGCTTCTCATCTGTCCCAGGAGTCCACAGCCCGTCTCTACTCCTGAGGCAAGGTCACCTCCACGCTGCCTGGGCCGCTGGAGCGTCAGAACTAGGCCGCGGCTCTGCCCAGGAGCCCCGACCCTACGCTCCTGGCAGTACGACCCCCTTGGATCCTTGGCTCTTGGATCTTTGTGCTCCCTTGCACACGAGCTTTCCCGTTTCCAAGTTCCACAAAACACCCTCCCGGAATTGTGCTTGAATTCACGGAATTGAACTAGCTCATGTCTCAGTGTCCCGTCTGTAAAATGGGTATATTAACAGAACTTAGTTCTTGCCATTCTTATTAACGTCATGGGTTCACTTGGGAGAAACAACAAAGGAAAATCTGTGTTCCCATCCGTGAATCACTGTGGTTCTTTATTTAGAGCCGTGGTGCACGCTGGGCGCGGGGTCTCCTGGTGCTCTGTGTGTGTGCTGACTTGCCTCTCGGCACCGGCCGTTGTGTGATGGGGCGGAGGAGGATCCGCCTTTCGATTTCCTGTGCTACAGAATGAGCGTGTTTTGAGCAGATGAGTTCCTAATGCTTTCACATCACAAATCCAGCAAGTTTTAAAAGCTCTGGTTACTCCGCCGAAGATTATTTTGTATTTTCTACGTAGCCTCATCGTGTGCAAATAATCACCTTTTTCTCCCCCTGAAAACCTCATATTCTTGTTTTACTTCTTGCGTTATCTTCACGGGGATTTCCAGTATGACTATAAACGCAGATGTCCCTGAAAATCCTCTGAAGTTTCGCCATAACCAGCAGGTGTGCTGGGGCAGGTGCACCCGGGGGGGCTGACGACACCCCCTCCCGTGTGGGTGCCCTCCTGTGGATTTGTATGTGAGTGTGCCAAGGGTCAAGAAGTTCCTGGATAATGAGCTTCATGAAAAAAATGCACAGGTTTCAAAAATGTTTGCACTAAAATAAACTTATTTTTAAATTCCATTTTCCACGACCTTTATGGCGTTCACAAAAGCACGTTTGGTAAAGACATGTCCCAAGCTTGGTCTCCGGCGGGACTGGCTCCAGGACCCCTGTGGGTACTGAAACCCCAGGACACTCAGCCCCTACACAAAAAGCCACAGCATCTGCACGTAAGCCAAGCACGCCCTCCGCTGTGCTTCCACCATCTGGGGATCACGTCTGATGCCTGACGCCACGTCAATGCTGAGGACGCAGGTGTCACAAGGCACTGTTCAGGGAATAACGGCCGGGGGAGGGTGCGCAGGGCTGGCTGCAAACAGAGCTCACAGTCGGAGAAGCCCACACACGCCTTCAGGTGCGTGGTGCCCCCGGCTGTCTCCACGCCCTGCGGCACCCTCACCTCCACGCCCACACCCCTCTTCTCTTCCGCAGTGCTGGGGTCCCACAGAACAGCCGCAGCCCCCTCGGAGACGAGGGGAGTGGGCTGCAGGTGCAGAGGGAACCTGCCTTTGCAGAGAGGCTCTGGGTGGGTCGGCAGGTGCGTGGCTGCTCCCAGCATGGCCCCGTTCTCACCTGTTCTCACCTCTGCACACCTCCCAGCCCACCTGAGCTGGACACTGCCTCTTCCCCCACCAGCTCCGCCCCGAGCTCCCAGCCCCGCCTCCTGCTCTCCCTGGGGTGGGCGACGGCCTCCCTGAAGCTGGGAGGCACAGCTCCGTTCTCAAAGACTCGAGGGCCACTTGGGGACAGAACACAGCTCCTGGGCAGCTCCCCAGGGAGAGAACAGGGAGAGAGGAAGGGACTGGGGCTGGCAGGAGGGAGGGGCTCTGCTGTCCCCTCTTACGGATGTGCAGGCCACCTCAGCCCAGGACTAGGATGGGCGGCTGGGACAGGCTGCTGACCCATCTTCACCCCTCCCCTCCAGGTGTCCTCCGGAGCTTCTCGTACCTTCGAGGAAAACCTTGCCGGGGCCCGGAAGCCAGTGTCCACGACGACGGCATAGAGCTGGTGGCCGGGCGGGACCTCTTCTTGCAGGAAAATGGAACCCGTTTTCTCCTTCTCACGATGGTCCACGCCGCGGCTTTTAGCAGCCAAAAGCCCGTAAATGACCGCGAACACCACCACACAAGCGCTGGGGATCAGGTTCCGTGGGCGACTGCGAGGAGAGAAATCGAGGGAACGGCTCAGGGAGGTGGACGTCCAGAGGCTGCCCTGGGGGCTCCTGTGGTTTCCAGGCACGGGGAAAGTCAGACAGGGACACGTCTCACACTCGACACCCCGACACTCAGCACCTGCGTGACTGCGACACTGATGGCGAGACAGGGGAGCCCCGCCCACACAAGGGCACGGACCCCACTTCCCATATGGCCGTTCCATGCAAAACCGTGGCCAGAAAAGTGGGGGGGAGTTTCTGTTTATTACCCAACACGGGGCACTTCTGAGACAGGGAGAGGGAGGCTGGCATGGAGGCTGTGGCCAGGGCGGAAGCCAGCACGGGCGAGCCACGTGGTGTTGTCACCCCCCGATGCCAAGTGACCACATTCACGCCGAGCCCCAGCCAGCGTAGCCGAGCAGCACACCCACTTCCTGGTCTGCAGCTTCTTGCAGGGGATGTTTAGAAGGGCTTTGGATGCAGCGTTTAAACCACATAAAGCCAACCATCTCCATGCACTGGAAAAGGAAGTGCCGGCTTCCAAACACCCCTGAATCACACGTGGGCAGCCCGAGTGGGCAGAGCAACAGTGGAGTGAGGTCTGGATTCGAACACGGGCTGACCTCCGTAACTCGGAAACGTGGCTCACTTCCAGGCTGGTGTTCAGCTCCCGTCTCAGGACCGAGAAGAGCGCGAGGCGGTCGTAGCTGGGAGAGAAGCGCGCGCGGATTAGGACACCCATGGACGCGGCTCGCATCCTGTGGCACAGATATCCACAGTAGTGGATAATTTAATGCAGAAGCAGAATATCAGGATGTTACCAGTGAGCTCACATGTAGGCTTGGAAACGAATGAGTCCGTGGAAGTGTGCAAGGCGCAGTGTGAGGAAAGCAAGGGCTGCCCCGGACGCTGGTGAGAGGCTCCGGGCATGTCGGCCTCTGAACAGGCAGCCACGACACACCCTGTCCACGGCTCACCTACTCCTCCCAGAGAGCGACTGCTGCCTCTAAACAGCCACAGTCGCTGGTCCGTGCTCCCGCGGGGACGTGGGCACAGAGACCCCGAACTGCGTTTCTCATGCGATTGCTAGAGTTCTCCTCTTTTTTTAAATTTTTTTTCTTTTTTATTATTTGACAGAGTTAGACAGAGAGAGAGAGAGAGAGAAAGGTCTTCCTTCTGTTGGTTCACCTCCCAAATGCCCACCATGGCTGGAACTGTGCCCGTCTGAAGCCAGGTGCTTCCTCCTGGTCTCCCATGGGGTGCAGGGCCCAAGCACTGGGGCCATCCTCCACTGGCCTCCCAGGCCACAGCAGAGAGCTGGCCTGGAAGAGGAGCAACTGGGACTAGAACCGGCACCCATATGGGATGCCGGTGCCACAGGCGGAGGATTAACCTAGTGAGTCACGGCGCTGGCCAGATTTCTCCTCTTTCAGACTTTTTTAGACAGTTTGATAGCGAAATCATTTTAAATTGTCGATGTTACTAGCACTGAGCCCTATGATTCACAAATTAAGGATATAATTTTCGTACCATTACATTTTCCCTATCACAAAGAATAGAGAGGAAGAATTCCGGCCTGCGCCTTGTACTTGAACCCTGGGATTGTCGTCAACGACCCTGCTTCCTGAAGGCCCCAGCAGATCGGCATTTGCAGGCACCACGCCTACAGTGGGGTTGCTACTGTCACTCCAAACAAGTCACAGAAAACCGGCGCTGGCTTTACGGTGCGCAGGAGAGGACCTGAGTGTCCCGCACCCCAGCAGAAGGCTGCTCCGGGGGCGCCCAGCCAGAGCCGGACAGACGGCTGAGACCCACAGTCCCCGAGAGGGCGGCTCTTGTCCACTCAGCTCAGTGCGTCCTTGCCAGAGAACCACGGCGGGCTCCTGGCGCTGGGGCTGTCCCCCTGGGATCGCTCCCACTTGTCACGGGACGGGGGCTGTAGGACCTGGACCCAGGGCACGGGAAAACACAGGCAGCTGGGAAATTGCTGGCTCCTGTCTCGACAGAGCGCCCGTACCTGCAGCTCACTTTTTCTGGAGAAGTTCCCGGTTGTGGGGAGAAACTTCCGGATTCCCACTCTCCCTTATCCCACAACAGGCAGCGCAGCCACTGGAAACGGACCGTGTAGTTCACCAGCTCAGCTAGATACTTGTTTGGGAATCTTCTGTTGTAGTCAGCATCCAACAAGGACAAGTAGCCCACCCTGGACGCTGCAGAGAGAGGAAAGCAGGCCCACACTGGAGACCCAATCCCACCACGGGATGGGGCCAGGGACTCGGGTAAATGTGGAGTCAATAGACTTATGTTTCACTGGGGAACGGCAGAGTGCTGGGCGGGAGGGCAGTGCCCCCTGCTGGTGACGGTCCAAGTTCTCCGGCAGGCACGAAGACAGCAGAATCCGGAACCCCCCCGCCCCCATCCCATGCTCCCCACATACCCCCCAGCCTGCCCACCCACCAGGCAGCCTGCCGACACCAGCAGGGCCCGTCCGCACCGTCCTGGGCAGGACGGCGCAGTGGCCCACGCGGCCTGAGCCTATCACTGCTGGATAATCTTTATGTCGACAAGTAAAAGTGCTCAGTGTTCCACTGATTTAATTCATCAGTGAGTGGCGCTGGCCCACTGGAGATCAGTCAGCTGTGACACTGTGGCTGAGGCCCATTTCTCACGGTGTTCACGCCTATGAGCAGCAACCGGCCAGAGACCTAACTGTGACAGAAACACAAGCCAGCGGGTACTGGCAGAACCTGGACAACCTGGAGGTGAGGCGTGGCTGTAACACGGCTCAAAGTGCAAGGTCATACAAGGAAAGGTTGGTAGACTTTACTACTTAAAAAAAAAAACTATTTAAAAAAGATTTATTTATTTGAAAGTCAGAATTGGGGCGGCTGGGGGGGGGGGTCAATCTTCCATCCGCTGGTCCCCTCCCCAGATGGCTGCAATGACCAGGGCTGAGCCAGGCAGAAGCCAGCAGCCAGGACTCCACTCGGGTCTGCCACATGGGTAGCAGCACCCGAGCCCCAAGCGGGGCAGCCGGGACTCGAACTGGTGCCCATGTGGGATGCTGACGTTGTGGGTGGTGGCTTTACCCGCTACACCACAATGCCAGCCCCTAAGAAAGACGGCCTGGTGGTTCAGATGCCCACGCCCCACTGGATTCAACCACCAGCTCTGCGTCTGATCCCAGCTTCCCGCCAGCGTGCACCCTGGGAGGAGCAGAGGATTGCTCAAGTGGTGGGGTCCCTTCTATGCATTCGGGAAACCCAGACTGGGTTCTCAGGTTCTGGCTGGGGCCCGGCCCATCACCAGCGTGTGGACATTTCGGGGAGTGAAACAGTGGCTAGCAGGGCTCTGTCTCTCAAATAAAATGAATCAAATGTTGTAAAAGACAAAATAAATGAGGAGTTATAAGAAGATGCTTGCAACTGATAGTATACAAAGGGGCAGGGTGTATAAAGAGCTCTTTAAAATAATCAAGGCAAAACCCAACAGAAAACTGGTATGCATAAGCAGTTGGCAGAAAAAAAAAGTGGAGGGCCTGGCACTGTGGCGTAGTGAGTTAGCTGCCACATAGGACATCAGCATCCCACGCGGGCACCAGTTTGAGTCCTGGCTGCTCCACTTCCAGTCTGGCTCCCTGCTCATGCACCTAGGAGAGGCAGAGGAGCATGGCCCGAATCCCTGGGTCCCTGCACTCGTGTGGGAGACCCGGATAAAACTCCTGACTCCTGGCTTCTGCCTGGTGCATCCCTGGCCATTGCAGTCATTTGGGGAGTGAACCAGTAGAGAGAAGGTCTCTCTCCAATTCTGCTTTTCAAAACAGAATACATAAGTAAGTCTTTAAAAAGAAAGTGGATCAGCTCTCTGCTGTGGCCTGGGATAGAAGATGGCCCAAGTGCTTGGGCCCCTGCACCCGCATGGGAGACCAGGAAGAGACACCTGGCTCCTGGCTTCGGATCGGCGCAGCTCTGGAGAGTGAACCAACGGAAGGAAGACCATCTCTCTCTCTCTCTCTCTCACTGTTTGTAACTCTACCTGTCAAATAAATTTTTAAAAATCTAAAAAAAAAATTGGAGAATGACCTTTAAAGATACAAAGAATATTCAACTTAATATAAAATGAATATTAAGATTGCCATTTCTTAGTTATATGACTGAAAAGTCACTCACTTGCGTGGGCACACGGCTGTGGCCAAGCTGTAGGGAAACAGGCACTTCCCCACATGGCTGGGGGGAGCCTGAAAACCTGCCGACACGGCACACGCGTGTCCTTCCAGTAAACACGGCACAACACACACAGGGCCCCGTGCCAGCCTGGCTGTGTATGCCAGTGTGCAGAGGAGGAGTGAGTGGCAGGGGAGATCACACACACACGCGCAGATCACACACACAGGTGACTTCCGAGTTCATGTCCCAAGTAAGAAAACGCCAGTGTGGGGAAGGAATCGGGGAAAGAGTGCGCGTGCTGGAAAATGAACAAGGCGGCGAGGTCACATGCGGCTGTGGTCGTGCGTGAAGAAAACACTGCCGCGCACACACGTGACAGTGCACACACGTGACAGCACACTTGTGACAGTGGGGCTTTCATCACACATGGGGCTGGAGATCATGGGCATGCGTCCACTACACACACACACATGACTGTGCACACACATGACCATGCACACACATGACAGTGAGGCTTTCATCACACAAGGGCTGGAGAGCATGGGTGTGCACCCAGCACACACACACAGGACAGCACACATGTGTGACAGTGAGGTTTTCATCACACTCGGGTGTGCCCCCACCGACCTTTCCACGCAGCAGCAGGTGTGTAAATCTGCACGGTTTGCCCCTCCCAGAGGAAGGTCTGCTTCACGAGGAAAGACGAGGGCGTGGGTCTCTCGGAGAACCTAGGAGACAACACAGAGCCGGCTGTCTCTCTCCCCGGAAGACCTCAGAGAGCCTAGGAGACAACACGAAGCCGGCTGCCCCATCTCTCTCTCCCTGGAAGGCTTCTCGGAGAGCCTGGGAGACAACATGGAGTCGGCTGACTCCCTCTCCCCGGAAGACCTCGGGGAGCCTAGGAGACAGACGCGGAGCCTTGTCTCTTGTCTCTCTGCAGGACGTTAGCCTTCACAGCTGCGCCACACGCCCTCCCAGCAAGGAGATGGCCTGGGACTAAGGCTCCGGCCAACAGCCTGGTCCACGGTCCCACTGTCCCTGCACAGAAACACTCACCCAGCACCGTGGTCCCTCGCTCACCGAGAAATCCTCTAAACGCCAGGGGAGCAGGCAGGAGCGCCGGCAGCACAGAGTGCTGGGGAGAAGCAGACGGCGCGGCACGTGGGGCCAAGGGCACAGCTGCCTCTGCAGGTCGCCCCCCCCCCCCCCCTGCACCCAGCTGGCAGCCCCCGGCTGCCACTGATGGACAGGAAGCTCACGGTCCACAGACGCAGACGTCCCAGAACCTCTGTGTGTGACTGATGAAGCAAAACCCAAACTCCTGAAGCAGAAGACTCTGCCAGGCGTCTACGGTTTGGGTCATTTGGTGGAATGAGAGAGGAGCCGCAGTGCGGGTGGCGCCTGCACGGGGACAGCCCTGCCCACGGCATCCGTCTCCGGCTGCGGCCCGCCGGACCCAGCAAGAGCAGGGGAGAGCTCGTGGGCAGGTCACCAGGGCCATGCTTCTGCGGGAAGACCCCGGCAAGCCCCACAGACCCACGGCTCCCATTCAGCACGTGACTTCCGGGACTCTCATGGTCATTTCTCCGGCCGTCGTGTGCGGCTTGGTCATAGAACAGGGCCTACCCAGGCGCGGATTCACAATCACCAGGAAAGAGAAGGAATTCATCATCGTAGAAAACATTGTCTCCTTTCAGAAGATAAAAGAAGATTTTTCTCCTCTCACAGATAAAAAAATGAGACTTGTGGCTCAGATCCACGTCGGGAGGGAGACTGCGACTCCTAAATGCGGTCACGCACGTTATCTCAGTAACACTGGGGACGCTTCGCGCCCCAGTGAAATCAACTGGCAGGGACTGAACCTCGAGACAAGCAAAAGCAGCTGCCCCCCGCACAGCAGCCTGCACGGGTCATCTCTTTAGACGGGGGCCTCGCCATGGCTTTGAGATGACAGCTTCCTTAGGGACCACACCTCCGACCGCGCCCCTGGCGGCCCCCCCCCCCCCCACCTAACGAGCAGGAGGACGGGAAAGGCGCGAGAAGCAGGCGTGGAGAACTCGATGTGTATCTGCAGAGACTCCTGGGCGTCTTCAGAAAGCCCCACAAACGGGTGCAAATTCACTCTGTCCCGAAGCAAAGCGAACGCCGTCTTACTTCTCTGGCTGCCCTGCGATCAAGCGGAAAACAGCCACTTAAGATCCACCCCTGGAAAAGCCGCTGTGTGACCAGCCTGCCCGCGCGGCCCGCCCGGAGCAGGGACAGCGGCAGGCGCTCCTCACCGGGCCGTCGTCCTCCCCAAACTCCACGGTCACGGGGCTCGCCAGCCGGTGGCGGCGGATGGGTCTTGTGCCAGAGCAGGTGTGCAGGGTGAGGCCCACAGCTCCGCCGACCTTGGGGGAAAGCCCATGTCAGGCGAACGCCAGCTGGCACCTGACCCCGGTGAGAGAGCCAGGAGCCCACCGTGTGGCCCTGTGCCGCCATGACAGCTCTGCACACAGGCGCCGGTGGCCAGGGCGCAGCTGCAGCAGGGAGGAGGGCAGGACCCGGGTGCACCGGTGCTGCAGGTGTAGCTCTCTTACTTCTTAAGTTTTGAACGTATTTTTAACTTCTTCCTTGGAAAGCTCCTATGACATGAAATCCCTGCTCACTGCAGAGATGGGGAAGGCAGAGAGCAGCGTGCAGGAGCGCGCAGGGAACTCACAGTCCCCTCCCGGGACAGCCCAGGGCAGGGGGTCGCCTCCCAGGCTTTCCCCACACACTGAGGATGTCCCAGGCACACAGCTCAGCTTTCGGAACTGTTGCATAAAATCTTCCCAAGTCAGTAAAACTCTCTGACGCAATTTTAATCGGCTCTAAGTGAATTCTAATTCATTTAAATGGCCAGTGAACCATACCCTTATGTTGGACATTTAGTGAGCGAATTTCTACTGGGGTTATAAGTGATGCTGTGGACCATGAGCTTCCTGTCCGTCAATAAACAAATAAAGCAAGAAACTCTTCCTTCAGCGACACTTTGCTTAGTTCCGAGCGTAACGCTGGCCGGGTCTCAGAGCGGTCCCAGCCAGGACCCCCGGCACACTCACCCCGTCTGCACACCTCTCTGACTGAAAACACCAGTTCCAGGTTCTTTCTCACCAGCTGCAACTGTTTTCATGCACTGATTTCACTTCTACCCCCTTACAAAGAAAAGCAAATGCCTCACCAGAGAGGAGCGCTTCTAACTCAGCGGGCGTGGAGGCGGGGCTGAAGGGCTGGGGCGCTCCCTCTGCCCTCCCGAGCCCGCGGAGCTCCAGAATCGCCCAGCAGCTGGGACAGTCTTCCCTGACAGCCCCAGCCCGACGCTGCCCGGCCCCCGGGGACCAGGGACCACACTGCTGGTTCATCCCAGACGTGTCTCCCGCAGTGTGGCAGGAGAGCTCAGAGAGGACCTATGCAGCCCCCCGGCACTGTCACGGTCCCACACGCCCAACCCCCTCCCCAGTGGGTGTAACATCCCACAGGAGACAGCGAATGGGTCCAGCTCCCCAGGTGACAGGGACGCCTCATGCTGTAAGGTTCTCCTGGAGAAACTGATCCAAGAGCAGTGGAGACGGCAACACGTCCTGGGCGGCTCCTCCTTGAAACTGAGCGGCAGGTGCAAACCTGCCCACCTCTTCCCCAGCTGAGCCCGTTATGGGAACTTGAAGGGAGCGTGGGAAGTGCCCGTGCTGTACCTGCCCGGCAGCGCGTCCTCCCCACGGGCGCGGGCTCTTCCTGAACAGCACCAGCTGGCTGATGTAGCACGGGCTCTGCGTTTCCTCCCCAGCCCGGCTGTGCCCAGCCAGGTCGCCAGGCAGGTGCACCTGGACAGGGCCCAGGCTCTGGACAGACTGCTGCGGGCTGTCATGGAGCAGGGCCAGGAACTCCACCTGCCCAGCGCTCACGCGGAGCTCCCGCTCATGGTGCAGAGAGAGGCAGCCCTGGAACACAGTGGGGACCCACGTCTATGACGTGAACGAGCAAACCGGCTGCAGTCAGAGCAGGGAGACGCGGGAGACCACAGCCGTCTCCAGTGAGACCGATCCGCCCACCTGGGCGAAGACTCTGATACGAGGATACCAACAACAAACAGTAAAACTCAGATGGGTGCAGTGCAAATAACAAACAGTAAAACTCAGAGGGGTGTCTCTTGTTCTGCCACATCTTTCTGTGATGTTTCCTTTCTTGTTTGAACAACTGCTATGTTTCTTGTGACTCTTAGTCCATCAAAAGGAGGTTTTAACGCCATGGTTATTTTTGAAACACAGAAGACGGAGCCTGAGCTTGGTCCGGGGCAGGTGTGCAGCCAGCGCCTCCGCACGCCCCCCCGGTGGAGAAGGTGGCCACGTTCTCACCCCTACGCTGTGCAGCGGCTACCAGGTATGCCAGGCAGCAGGCCTGGGTGGGCAGGAGGGTGACTCCTGGGAGGACAGGGACAAAAGCCCGCTGCCGTCTCCTCCCCCCAACCCCGTCCCTGAGACAGCCGCGGAAGTACACAGGGCGTGTCCCCGCGTCCTCTCCAGCCACAGGCCGGCAGCGGGACCACCTTTAAACAACACCCGTGTGGATCCCACTGTCACTTCACATCACTCCCCAAAGCACAGAGCTGTTCTGAGCAGCCAGACACGTCCCAGATGGAAACCCACCGAAACCTCAGGCACGTTGCGATATTGCCGGGAGACACTTAAGATCACAACGAAATCTCCAAATATCAAACCTCCACCCAGAACCACAGGCTGCACTTGAGGAGCCACCGTCTCTGGGTTCCGAGAAGTGATTCCGACCTGGGTCCACGCCCGTGGGGCAGCAGGGGCATCTGTGCTGTGGGACTGCATGACCGACTCACCAGCAGCAAGGCTGAGACCACCCCCCCCGCCCTCCTCCCCAGGGGGCCCAGGCTCACCTGCAGCAAGGCTGAGACCCCCCCCATGCCCTCCTCCTGAGGGGGCCCAGGCTCACCTGCAGCAAGGCTGAGACCCCCCATGCCCTCCTCCCGAGGGGGCCCAGGCTCACCTGCAGCAAGGCTGAGACCACCTCCAGGCCGTCCTCCCAGACGGGGGTCCTGGCCAGCGCTTCTTCCTGCCCGGAGCCTTCCCAGACTCTGGACAGCAGTCGGATGAGCTCCAGCCTCAGGCCCAGGCCAAGCACGAGCCCCCCGCGGAGACGGCCTTGAGCGAGGAGCGCCCGGGCGAACCCGAGCAGGAGCAGCGTACTGGCAGAGCTCACCTGTGGGACACAGCGGGTGTGCGTGCCAGGTGCCCTGCGCCTTCGTTGTCGTCAGGAATGGGAACGACTGCACTTGGGGTCCAGAGGACGCGTGCCAGCGCGGCTGCGGGCTCAGCTGGCTCCCGGCCGACTGCCCGAGTGACACTGCCCGCCGATGGTGGCTTCCCGACCCAGGGAGGACTGAGTGACGCTGCCCGCCGATGGTGGCTTCCCGACCCAGGGAGGACTGAGTGACACTGCCCGCTGATGGTGGCTTCCCGACCCAGGGAGGACTGAGTGACACTGCCCGCCGATGGTGGCTTCCCGACCCAGGGAGGACTGAGTGACACTGCCCGCTGATGGTGGCTTCCCGACCCAGGGAGGACTGAGTGACACTGCCCGCCGATGGTGGCTTCCCGACCCAGGGAGGACTGAGTGACACTGCCCGCCGATGGTGGCTTCCCGACCCAGGGAGGACTGAGAGACACTGCCCGCCGATGGTGGCTTCCCGACCCAGGGAGGACTGAGTGACACTGCCCGCCGATGGTGGCTTCCCGACCCAGGGAGGACTGAGTGACACTGCCCGCCGATGGTGGCTTCCCGACCCAGGGAGGACTGAGTGACACTGCCCGCCGATGGTGGCTTCCCGACCCAGGAAGGACTCGGGAAAGACAAAGCTGTCCCCCAGCCCTTTATGTTCTCAGCGGCTGCCTGGGCTGAGGTCCGGGACGGCCCTGAAAGCCGCCTCTCCTCCTGCCTGGCTCCTCCCGCGGTCACTCAGAGGCCCCGCCCGGGGGTCCAGGCTGCAGCCCCGCCGGCCTCTCACTGTTCCTGATGCCACTCCCCCTGCCTGCAGCTCCTTGGCCTTGTCTTGGCCTGGCAGAATCCGACTCTCTCTCTCCCTCTCTCTCCCTCCCTCTCTCTCTCTCTCCCTCTCTCTCCCTCCCTCTCTCTCTCCCTCTCTCCCTGTCTCTCCCTGTCTCCCTCTCTCTCTTTCCCTCTCTCTCTCTCTCTCCCTCTCTCTCCCTCTCTCTCCCCCTCTCTCACTCTCTCCCTCTCTCTCTCTCCCTCTCTCTCTCTCTCCCTCTCTCTCTCCCCCTCTCTCACTCTCTCCCTCTCATCCCCCCTCCCTCTCTCTCCCTGTCTCTCCCTGTCTCCCTCTCTCTCCCTCTCTCCCTCTCTTTCCCTCTCTCTCTCTCTCTCTCCCTCTCTCCCTCTCTCTCTCCCCCTCTCTCACTCTCTCCCTCTCCCTGTCTCTCCCTCTCTCCCTGTCTCTCCCTATCTCTCCCTCTCTCCCTCTCTCTCCCTCTCCCTCTCTCCCTCTCCCTCTCTCTCTCTCCCTCTCTCTCTCTCTCTCTCTTGTCTTCCTGTGGGCCAGCTCCAAACACACACACGGTGTGCCGGGACAGCCGTGCGGGGCGCCAGCAGGGGCCAGCCACAGCCAGTGCTTCCTCTTCCACTCCCTGCCAGGCTGCAAAGTGAGTCCACCGCCCCACGGCCGCCTCGGACAGGATCATCATTCTTTCCTGCTTATGCATTTAAATGCTGATTTCTTTATTTGAAAGGCAGAGACGGGCAGAGGTCTCCCATCACCTGGTTCACTCCTGCGTCTGAGGCAGCCTGGGCGGGGCGACGTTGGACTATGGGCCGGACAGCGAGAGGACAAGAGGACAGGGAGGAAGAGCCATCCAGGCTCCGAGCCGGGGTGCTGGGTGTGGTTAGAAAGGGGAGGAAGACCAGAGAGAAGACAGCACAGGTCAGAGGGAGCCCAACCTGCCGGCACGTGCGCAGGTGCGGGGGGAAGTCATGGAAGGAAACCAAACAGAGTGGCGCCAGCGTACGCAGCCCGCGTGCTGCTGGCAGCAGGAGCCGCAGGGGCCAGTGAGGGAGGGACGAGAAATGACACTTGCTTAGATTTGGGGATGCGCAGGCAGTGGGATGGAAGAGGCGGGGAGACACTGTCCCCATGTTTGGGGAAGAACAGACAAGTAGATGGATGAGGCAAAGGGGGACTCTCTGGTGACCCCGTGTTTGGACACGAGCCTCTGGGGGATGGTGCTGCCTTTGGGAGCTGAGGAGAGCAGGAGGAGACCCGGGGATGGAGGCAGTGAGGGCAGCCATGGAGGGAAGGCTCTGCCCTTTGGACTGCTGGGTGGGCAGCTGAGAGGCGGGGTTGAAGACATGAAAGGCACGGTCATCATCATGTCTGTTTAAAGTTAGACAGGGAGAGGTGACCCGGGGGAATGTGGACAGCACCCTGGCACCCTGACCACGTGGGTCAGACAAGGAGTCAGTCACAGTCATGCTCCAGGGCCAAGCAAGGAGCGGTGCCACGGAGCTGAGGGAGGGGTGTCTCCAGTAGGGTGACCCTGCAGAGCATCCTGGGAGGGAGGGGGCCCTGGGCAGAGGTGTGCAGTGGCTTGTGGGGGGCCAGTTTAGTGTTGAGAAGGAGGTAGAAGCCAAATTTTGATAGTTTAAAATGCAAGAGGAGGCCGGCGCTGCGGCTCAATAGGCTAATCCTCCGCCTTGTGGCGCCGGCACACCAGGTTCTAGTTCCGGTCGGGGCACTGATTCTGTCCCGGTTGCCCCTCTTCCAGGCCAGCTTTCTGCTGTGGCCAGGGAGTGCAGTGGAGGATGGCCCAAGTGCTTGGGCCCTGCACCCATGGGAGACCAGGAAAAGCACCTGGCTCCTGCCATCAGATCAGTGCAGTGCACTGGCTGCAGCGCGCTGGCAGCGGCGGCCATTGGAGGGTGAACCAACGGCAAAAGGAAGACCTTTCTCTCTGTCTCTCTCTCTCACTGTCCACTCTGCCTGTCCAAAAAAAAAAAATGCAAGAGGACAGGGAATAGAGAATTCACTTCTCACACATTCTACTGCGAAGAAGAGTGCGGCAAGCAGGTGGTGGCTGGCAAGGACAGGAAGTCACCCAAGGGTTACAGGGTGTCCCCGAGTGTTACAGGGTGTCCCCGAGTGTTATGGGGTGTCATCTGAGAGTTACAGGGTGTCCCCAACTGCTACGGGGTGTCCCTGACTATTACAGGAAGTCACCCAACTGTTATGGGAAATCACCGAGTATTATGGGATTTCACCTCAGTGTTACAGGGTATCACCCGAATGTTGCAGGTGTCCCTGAGTGTTAGGGGTGTCCCCAACTGTTACAGAGTGTCTCCGACTGTTACAGAGTGTCCCCAAGTGTTACGGGCGTCCCTGAGTGTTATGGGGTATCACCTGAGTGTTACGGGGTGCCACCTGAGTGTTTACAGGGTGAATGGGGGCAGGCTCGTGGCCTGCCCTTTAGGAGCACCCATGGCCCACACTGGGGTGCCTGGGTATGAATCCCAGCTCTGGTTCTCCTCTCCAGCACCCATAGCTCAATTGCTTGAGTTTCTGCCCCCAACATGAGAGATCTGGATTGAGTTCCTGGCTCCTGGCTTCAGACTGGCCCAGCTCTGCATTGCAGGAACGTGGGAAATGAACCAGTTGACAGGAGAACACACACTCTCTCTGCCTCCCAAATTAATAAATAAAATTCTAAACCATTATAAAACAAGTGAGTGTCTAAGCATGTTAGGGTTCACCCACCCAGAGACTCTGCCGAAGGCAAAATGGGTCCGGGCGGGACGGCCCCCAAAGGCGTCGGCCTCACGGCTGGCCTGAGGCCCCTGAGGTGGCCCTGATGGCATCAGACAAACGAGAGGGGGACGCTTGCTGGGAGCAGGAGCTTCCTCCCCCGGTGACGGACAGGCGTGGCTGCGGGGGGGGGGGGGGGTGTAGACTAGTGGCAGACGTGGGCTCTCCTGGCCCTGTGATCTCTCAAAGTGCAGGGCAGTGAGGACGCACCCAGGGCTGGGGGCCGGGGAGACGATGGGAGGAAGCAGTGGTGAAGGGAGAACCTGGTGCCACGTCTGAGTTCTACAGCACACCTGTCTCCACTCCGCAGCACCGCCAGCCTTGCTCTGACCCAGGTCTTCACCTGCGACTGGGCTGGGCCGGGCACTCGGGTGAATTCTTAGAAGGAAACCACGTTTTTCACCCACGGAATCCAAACTGGACGGCCCATCTGATCATGGTCCTCACACCACGAGAAAAGCAGGCAGCTGCCCCGGAAAGAAACCTCACTCACTCACCTTCGGAGGGAGGCTCACGAGGTCCTTCAGCATGGGAACCACACCCATCACCTCCTCCTGCGCAGCAGACACGGGGAGGGGAGTTTGCTCATTAGCATAAAGCTTCAGCTCATGTGCAAACAGAGCAGACCCCTAGCTTTCCCGCTGAGACCACTGGGGTCTGCGAGACCGTGACCTTGGCCTCAAGTTCCCCTTCCAGTATCTCTCCTCCTATGTGCCCCTGCCCACCTCACCGACCCCTACCAGGAAACTGACACCAGGGTGAGGGCCAGGGGACAGAGCCAAGCAACACAGAAACAGTCAGAGACGGACAGGGGAAGACGGGCCCGAGGTCAGGTGCAGGGTCTGAGGACTGTAACTATGAGACTCGTTCTCCAGTGCTGGGTCCAGCCAGCATTGGAGGGGTGCTGTGAGCGAGCCAGCGGCTCTGGATACACAGCCACTTCCTAAGAAGCTGCTGTCACTCCCAAGGGTATCCCTGCTGGCGAGACACAGTCGGGCTGGATTACGCAGCTTCCCTTCCTGAAACGCCAGCATCAGCAGGTGCAGGTGGCTGACTCTGTGCTGGGCCAGGAGCATACGTGAGGGAGGGGAGGGAGGCCGCAGCCGCGGCCCAGTGCTTGCTGGAGAGCCACGCAGACCTGCCACAGGTCTGCAGACGACGAAGCCATCCCGCTCGGGGTCGTACCTCATCTGCAAAAGCAAAGCTGCACACCGAGGAGATCAGCGCGTCCCGGGTCAGAGGCCACTGGCCACACGAGGCGCTTCCGTCTTCTGTGGTCAGACGGCTCAGGATCCCGGTGAGCACAGTGACATAGTTCCTGATTTCGGTGTAACTCCCCATCAGCTGGAGGGCAGATAGGTTCCTCAGGCTGGAATTGTACCTGAAGGGAATGTGGAGGGATCATGACCGATCCAGCACACCACTGACCACCAGTGCAATGCGACTGGTTACAAAAACGCTTCTTGGGTGAGTCAGGGCAGGAAGAGAACGACACAAAAGAGAGCTGGTCTGGGCAGAGCAGACTAGAAAAAGGCAAAGCCAGGCACAATCCAGAATCCTCTAAAGACCCCTTAGATCAGGATGGAAAAAGGTACAAGAAGCCCGACAGCCCCCAGGTAGAGGCACCACAGCAGTCGGGGGTGGGGGCTAGACACTCCCAAGGCTGTGGCTGCAGCCCCATGGGACCCCAATGATTGGAGTCAGCAGTTAGAGTTCAAGTCCATAAGGAGTGGACGTGCCCCCTGCACTCACAGGCCACAGGCTCACGCCTTCAGATGTCAATAGTGACAGAAAAAGGCAACATTTTCTAATGATAAAATAGGTATATCCAAGAGGAAGACAAAAATCATAAATACAGAGGAATCCATCAAAAGCCCCAAGGATGTGAAGCAAAAATTGATAGAACTGAAGGGACAGAGAGCATTCAAAGATAATAACTCTGGGGCAGGCACTGTGGTGCAGTGGGTAGAGCCACCTCTTGGGGCATCCACTCCATTCTGGGAGTGACTGGCTTGAGTCCCAGTTGCTCAGTACTTCCAATCTAGCTTCCTGCTAGTGAGCCTGGGAGGCAGCGGACGATGCCCCAGCGTGGGAGACTCGCATGGGGTCCCTGGCTCCTGGCTTCAGCTTGATCTAGTCTTTGCTGTTGTGGGCAGCTGGGGAGTCAGTCAGTGGAGGGAACACATTTGTCTGTCTCTCTGTCACTCTGCCTTTCAAATAAATAAATCCACTTAAAAAATAATACTGTCAATAATAGATAGAACAGCCAGGCAGAAAATCAATAATATAAAGTAGACCTAATAGGCCCCCATAGAATACTCATCAATAGCAGAATACATTCTTCTCAAGTGCACATGGAACTTTCTAGAATAAACCATCTTACTAGATGTCACTAAAAAAGACTCAATACATTTCATATTACTGTAATCATTTAAAGTATGTCCTCTGATCATTGGAGAATTAAATTGTAAATAATGACAAAAACAAATTTGTCAAATTCATAAATATGTGAAAAATATTTATGGAATATCTAATTTTTTTTCCTGTATTTGAAAGGTAGAGAGACGGGGGGAGGGAGGAAGACAGAGAGAGAGAGAGACAGACATTTCTTCCAGCTGCTGTTCACTCCCTAATGCCTGCAAGAGCCGAGGCTGTGCCAGGCCCAAGCCAGAGCCTCGAACGTAACCTGGGTCTCCCCCCGGGCTGCGGGGACTCAGCTACTCCAGCCATCACCACTGTCTCCCGGGTGGGCATTAGCAGGAAGACAGGTGTGGAGAGTGCAGCTGGGTGTCAGTTCCAGGCAAGCCAATACGGGTACGGCGTCCCAGGAGGTGTCTTAGCCGCGGAGTGAGTTAAACAATGTACTGCTAACAACCCGCAGCTCAGAGAATAAGCTGTAAGGGAAATCACAAAATACTGCGAGATCAGTGAGTGAGAACATAACGTTCCCTAATCAGCCACACTGGACGTAACCAGTCAGTGTTGAAGGGTGAATCTGTAGCCACAAAGTCTGCATGGGAGCCACTAATTCCCACTTTTAGGAACCAGAAAGAGAAGAGAAGCTGAACCCAGAACAAGCACAGGAAAGAGTCATAAAGATGAACGCAGAAACCCATGAAACATAGAATAGAAAAGGAAAGAGAAAAATCAACAAGCCAGTGCGTTCTTCAAATCATCAAGAAAACAGACGAATGTTTAGGTGGACTGACAATGAGAGGGAAGAATCAGGAATGAAGTGGACGGAGTTACTGACCAAACAGAAATTCAGCAGACAACAAGGCAATGCCGTAAAAAAGCTGTGTACCGAAAAATTAAAGAAAAATTCCTAGGAAGAAAGAAATTACTGAAACCGATGATCAGAAATAGAAAATCTGAATAGTAAAGAGACCGAATTAGTAATTAGAAACTTCCCACAAAGAAAATCCAGACCCAGGTACTTCCCCAGCCACTTCAAATGAATGTTTATAGAATTCAGACCCATCCTTCACGAACTGTTTCAAACACCAGAATACAAAGGAATACTCCCAAAGTGGTGGAGGCTGTTACAATCCTGATCCTAGGAGTGGCAACACAAGAAGCAGCTACAGGCCAACACCGCTATGAATACACACGCTACAACACTACACTCGCAACAGCATCAGAAAGAACAAAGTGCTCAAATAAATTTAACAAAGGATGTACGTGTGTGTCCACTGAAAACCACCAGACACCACTGAAATAAATCGAAGATCCACAGAAGTAGAATGGCATCCCATGTTCATGGATTGGACGACTTACTTCCATCAAGATGGCCATATTCCCCAAGTTGATCTACAGATGCAATAAAATTCCAGCTGGCTCTTGTCTTGTTTTTTGAATATCCCCTTTGGCGGTGCCGGAGCACTGACCAGTGGGCCTGGGAAATGCAGGCACAGCCGGAGCCACGTGGGGGACGGCAGCCAATGCCAGCCACTGTGCCAAGCCCATTCTGTTTCATCTTTCAGAGCTCGACAAACTGATTCTAAAATTCCTATGCAAAGATACAAGGGACTTGGAGTAGGCAACCTTGCAAATGAAGAACCAAATCAGTGGGCTCAGCCTCCTCAGTTTCAAAGTGTATCCTAAAACTACAGTGATTAAGACAGCGTAGCTCTGGTGTAAGGAGGGACACCTAGATTAATGGAACAGGAATGAGAGTCCACAAACAAACCCTGACATTATGGTCATTTGATTTCTCATAAAAGGCCTGAGATAATTCAAGGGACCAAGCACTGGAGCTTGGACCACTGGGTATCCATACACAGAAGAATGAAGTCGGAGCCCTACTTTATGCCACACACAAAAATTAGCTCAGTGTGGACAGGGGCTGAAACACAAGAGCTGGAACCATGCAACTCTTTTTTTTTTTTTTTTATTTGACAGGGATTTATAGACAATGAGAGAGAGAGATAGAGAGAAAGGTCTTCCTTCCGTTGGTTCACCCCCCAAAATGGCCACCATGGCTGGAACTGTGCCGATCTGAAGCCAGGAGCCAGGTGCTTCACCTGGTCTCCCATGTGGGTGCAGGGGCCCAAGCACTGGGGCCATCCTCCACTGCCCTCCCGGGCCACAGCAGAGAGCTGGACTGGAAGAGAAGCAGCCGGGACTAGAACCAGCACCCATATGGGATGCCGGTGCCGCAGGTGGAGGACTAACCAAGTGAGCCACAGCGCCAGCCCCCCACGTAACTCTTAGGAAAAAAGATAGAGCAGTAAATCCCTGTGATCCTGGAATAGGCAGTGATTGCTTTTCTGACACCAAGCGCAGAGAGGGTAGAAGAGGAGACAGATAAACTGGACTTAACCAAAACTAAGTAGAAAACCCACAGGCTGGGGGTCAATATTTGCGAATCCTAGAGAGACCTTTATCCAGTGTATGTGAAGAACTCTTACAACCCAGTTAAAAACTGGGTGAAATATGTGAACCGGGGTTCTCCAAGGAAGACACACGGGGGCCAGGAGCCCTGGCGCAGCTCCGGCTCATCCTGACGATGCCCTCCCATCACTCCCACAGCTGCACCTGCCACCCCGCTTGGGGACGTCTGCATGGCTGGGTGTTACTCACAGGTCCTCGGTGGGGCAGTGCATCCCACGGTAACGGGGCAGCACCGTCACAGCCACGGCGCACGGCTGTGCCTTGGAGCCCAGGCCGTCTGTGATCTCAGTGGAAACCGTGACTGCAGGGAACACGGAAGAGGAGGGTCAGCCTGGACACACGGCCACAGAGAAGCCTCTTAAAGACACATGGGTGGCCACTGAGCAGCTCGGGGCCAGGCTCGGGCCGAGGAGAAATGAAAGCTAAGCCCCTCCCTCCTAGCCTGCACCAAGGGCGTCAGCAAACTGAGCAGAATCTCTGCTGAGCAGATCTGTAGGTCCAGGGGGTGACAGGAGCTACAGGGACACCGGGGGAACACAGGGCACGACAGCGGGACTCCAGGCACCGGTACCCGCTTCCTAGGAGTAACGTGCGGAGTGCTGAGACGGGCAGGGGCCCGGACTGAAACTCAAGCTCTGCGGGGCCTGGCAGGACCAGAAGCAGTTCCTACACGACAGGCAGATTAGCAGGCATAGCAAGAGGGCAGCTGGTGGCAGGTCTCTGAACACAGGGGAGCAGGCAGGACTTGGGGGCCCGGAACTCCTTCCTGGGCTGAGGCATGGGGTGCGGCTAGGAGGACTGCAGAGGAGCTCGGGGTGCAGGTGGCCAGATGGCCAGGGCCACAGGCGTGGTCCTGTGAACCACACACACACAGGTGATCCCCGGATGCTCCACAGACCGTCTTCCCCACGGAAGCCCAGAGCGGACATCTAGGGACTTGGCCGTGGGGAGGACTTCCGAACATCCGCATCCGGTAGCCATCACTGCCAGGCTTCCTCGGCTGACAGGCACCGCCTGTCCTGAGTCAGTTCTCAGGACCTTAATTCTGGGCACCCCCAGCTGTCCAGCCGAGGCCAGCTCCAGGACTGCCCAGGAGCCCAGGGGCACAGGCCAGGGCAGAACGCTGCTGGACTGGCTCTGCTGGGGTCAGGACACGCCCACCTGGCATGCTCCCATTGGGGGTGGGGGTGGGGGTCCTGGATCTGGTTCCCTCTGCAATAAACACAAGGTCTACCAGGCAGCAGTGGGGGACAGCCGCGTCTAAATCGTCAACTCACATGAGAGGCCGTTCTCTGGCATTTTACCACTTACATTACATTTCAATTAAAATTTAAGGCAGAAAAATTTACTCGTCACTAATGTTCTTTCTACACTAAAGTGTAGGGAATCAATCTGTACTAAAAAGTGAAAAAGTGCATAAATGACTTTGCTTTCTAGACACAGTTTTAATAACATCTGGTCTTTGGCAACCTTGAGGAGGTTCAGACCAGAGAGACGGGCAGCCAGCCACCCCGGCTGGCACCGTGACCCCGTGACCTACCTACCTTTGTAACCGTCCGAGGGCTCGCCAGCTGGCAGCACAAAATAATACTGGGCGTCCCTCCCGTGGTACAGCGCGCGTCGGGGGGCGTTTCCTATCTGGTAGCTGAATTCATATTCAAAGTCCTGGGAACCAATCACGGGGAGCAAAAGGCAAGGAAGATGAATGCGCTGTGAGTGGCATCCCCGAGGAGCGCGTGCACCTGCAGCCTGTGTGGCCCGTGAGGTCCTATTTCGCAGCCAGGAACAGGGTGACTAAGTCCCTGCCTGGCCCAGGAGGGGTCTCCCTGCCCCACAGGACTCCTCTCCCCGTGGTCCCCAGGGCTCACCAGCACACTGGGGACTCACAAGGCTCTCCTTGTCCCAGGACCTGCCAACAGTCACCTGTCCAAGCATCCCATGGTGGAGGGGGTGTGGCCACCCCACAGCCAGGCACAGTGCAGGGGGCGGAGACGTGGGGCAGAGGGACGAGCACTGGGTCTGAGAAGCAGAGGGCCTCGGGAACAAGGACAAGAGCGGGCTCTGACAGCAAGAGCCATGTCTGTGATACAAACACGGAGACGGCGGGGAGGGCCTGGCAGCAGGGCAGCCGGCTGCCTGCCCCCCTGGGCCTGGGAGGAAGCTGTCTCCTCTTCATACCACCCTCCTGTGGCAGCCTCACGAGACCCTGTGCAGAGCCGCAGCCAGCTTTTCCAAGTAGGGAGAGTGGTGTTGGGTCCCAGTTGGGGTGCAGGGCTCACTCCGTCCCCAGCCCGCCTGCCTCTCCGTACAGCCCTGGCCATGCAGCAGAAGGCGGGACGCCCTGGATGGCTCCCAGAGAGCAGGTCCTGGACTCCTCTGAACTGGGGGGCCGCTCTGCCTCCTCCTGCCAGCCGCATGGGGACCCCGACGTGCAGAGTGACTCCCCAACACTCAGCTGCAGGCCAGAGTCCTTGATGGCCAGGGAAGGGCGTTACTCTGCATCTCCACGGGATGTTGGGGCGAGCCGCTGCTGCCTCCAGGCTCCGGGGCCCAAGCAGGGCTGCCATGCACGTACCGGCTCTCCTGACATGCAGAAGACGCTGAAGAGGGTGTGCGCTTCCAGACCCCGGTGCGGCTGCACCTGGCAGGCCACGTCCTGTGGAGCTCGGTTCACCGCCAGGTACAGCTGGGCTTTGCCGAGGAGGCCGTGTGTGGACACTGAGGAGAAAGGTGAGATGGGGACCCCGCGCCTGATGGGGGACCCCCAGGCACAGGGCTAAGGTCTCCCGGCAGGGGTCGCCCTGCAGGTGGCACCCCCAGACCACCAGCAGCTCCTGGGAACTTGTCAGGAATGAACGCCCTCCTGTAGCCCTCCTGTGCCCGGGGCCGGAGAGCCACTGCCTGCGGCATGCATTCCCAGAACAGGCACTTCCTGGGGCTCAGGAGGGGTGCTGGGAGACAGACGAGGAGGGGACAGAACACCCGCACCATAGTGGCAGTGGGAGAAGACACAGACACACACCCCCCAGCCACACCCATCCCCTGCTGTGCTGGTCTCTTCCAGAGCCTTGGCCACACGTGAGGGGACTTCCCAAAGTCAGCAGAAGAAAGGAACTGAACAGCGAGTTCACCCTGGGCAGGCGTTTGGCCTCATGGCTAAGCTACCAGTAGGACGCCCACGTGCCACACTGGAGCGCCTGGGTTTGATCCCAGCTCCGCTCCCGACTCCAGCTTCCTGCTATGCAGACCCTGGGCGGCAGCAGCCATGGCTCAAGTCCTTGGGTCCCTGCCACCCACGTGGGAGGCCTGGACTGAGTCCCTAGCTCCCAGCTTCAGCCTGGCCAAGTCCTAGGTGCTGTGGGCATGTGTTTGTGTGTGGGGGGATGAACCAATGGATACGATCTCTCTCCATCCCTCACTGCTTCCCTCCTGTTCTTAAGTGAAAAAGTAATTTTTTAAAGATAAGTTTATTTTGGTGAAAAATAACTTTTAAATCGACAGTTTTTCCACAAACTTTCTGAAGGCCCCTGCCATGGCACAGGTGGCTGCATGTGCAGCCCCGACACGATTCCCCCTGAGCTTACAGAACGTTCCCCGGGGATCAACATCCTGTCTAGTTTTCACCTCCTGCTATGAACGATCATGCCAAAGTGATTACTTTCATACATAAATGATCTAAGACCAAATGTCTTCTTCTTGAGATGAATTATAGGAGGTTCACGTGCCAAGCAGCATGGAGTCCTGACGACAATGACCGTCCCTGTCCCAAGAGCATGTGTCTAACAGCCCCTCCTCCCCTCCCCTCCCCTCCCCTCCCCTCCCCTCCTCTCCCCTCTCCTCTGCTCTCCTGCGCTATCTACAGTCGTGACAAACGGGAAACAGATCCCAAGACACACGTCAAATCCAAGAGGAACAAAGATAATTCTATCTGGCTGAGCAGGAAACTCTCCACAAAAGAGAAGCATTTGAGAGCCGTCCTGCGGTAAGAATCAGTGCATGGGGTCAGGAAAGAGGCGCAGGCAAAAGACTGAGCATTCCGGCCAAAACACAGCCCAGGGAGCGGCTGAGTCGCAAAGTGGCCTGGAGTGACCAAACAGCAGAAGAGAGGCAGTGAGAGCGAGGTGTGGCAGCCGACCCGGAGCCTGAGCTGGCCCCTAACAGCCAGCCAAGGACACTGCAGCCCCTGGGGGCCATGGACAGGCTCTTGGGCGTCTCCTGCATCAGGAAGAAACATGGCCGCCTACGAGAATGGCCTGTAGACGGGACGCCTGGACCAATGTCTGAGGAAAAGAACAGAGGCCTGGCAGAGGGCAGAGGGCAGAGGTGTTTGCTGAAATCAAAGTGGGGGCCGGGGGCCTGGGGGGGGCCTAGGCTGCAGGTGCAGCTGGGGAGGGGCGGGGGAGGGGCACAGTGCCCCGGGTCTTGCAGAGCCTGCCCACTTCGTGTTTCCTCGGGTGATGGGAGCGTGAACACAGCACGCCAGCCTGCAGACACGTGAGGGTTTCAGTGGATGCAAAGGGTGGACGTGACCCAGATCTATCTATGGACGTGAGTCGTTGAACCCTCTGTGCTGGCTGTACGGAACCAGAAACCTTCAGAATTGGGGGGCAATGTCTAGACAGTGCCCAAATAGATGGTGTCAGCCTGAGTCATGGAAACGCGAGGCGGGAGGGGGAGCCCTGCCAGTGAATTTAAACAAACACGGACTGTGCAAATTAGCAGCGGCAACTCCTTGTTGGGGTTAGAGAGAGAGAGAGACGGCACTGAGCGAGTGGCAGGGAAAGAACCCGTGCACCCAGCTGCCCCCCCCCACGCGCACACACACACACTCACACTCACACTCACAATGCACACTCTTCCCTTGTATCTGAAGGGCACTGGTCCCAGGACTCCCACACGGACACCGGACTCTGGATACTCGGGTGCTACTATAGAATGGGGCAGTGCTCCCACAGATCCTCTGGAGGGCGCTCACAACACCTACCGCCCTGCAAATACCGTGCTAATCATTGTCATGCTGCACCGTTAGCGGGATGATGACAAGGAGTCTGTAACTGTTTAGCACAGTTAAAAAATCCTTGTTGATCCTCAGTGGCTGAACCTGCCGCCCTTGAGGGCCCAGGACCCCCTGTGAGCAGACAGAACAAGGCTCCCGCTCGGCTGGGCCCTGACCTAAACAGAACACAACCATGACAGCACGTCCTATCCTATGGGCAAGCGTGAGCAGGCAGGTGACAGTGGGAGAGAAGGAAGGAGGCAGAGCTGGGAGCGAGAGCCCGGGGATGCGGATTCGAACCCAGCCCATGGCTTTCCATGTACCAAACCCTGCAGACAGCGCCACCTACCCACGGAGGCCTGCAGGACGTACGTCCGTCCACTGCTCAGTGAGAACGGTTTGATGGTCACCACTGGTCCTGTGATGCCTACAGAGGAGAAGGACGCCACACGCAGGTCACATGGCCACAGGGCCACATGCTCAGTGGGCTCCGGGGTCAGGGGGCGCACAGCATCCTGGGAGCAGGTTCTGCCCTCACTCCAGGGGTGAAGGTAAAACAGGTCCTGGTCACATGCCCCTTCTACTGGGAAACACCAAGGTTTGCAGGCCTCTGGCCTTGGAGGGTGGAGGGCTCTTGGCTCACGGTTCACGGTTCATGACTCAAGGCTCACTCCTCACCGCTCGTGCTGGGCCTCCCCCACCCGACAGGAGCAGGACCGAGAGTGGACCTGTCACCCCGGCTCAGAATTCCCAAGACGACACCGCTAAGATCTTATTTTATGTATTTCTAATTAGGTTCAATGACTTATCTATCAAATAGGATCACAATATCTCAAAGCAGCTTCTAGGCCTTGCAGGACATCAGCTGTGGGAAATTCTCCCCTGGGGGTGTCAGGGTCCTGGCACAGGGACTGCGTCACTCGCTCCACGCTCCTCTGACAGCAGGGCAGATTCCAACACAGGGCTGATGCCCAGAGCCGCCCACACTGCCTCTGTGGCGGCGCTGCCCGAGGTGTTCAGGAAAGCGTCTCAACTAGAGGGAGTCCAGGTCTCCTGGGGAGGCTCCCGGGCACAGCGTAACCACACGCAAGGCAATCCCACAACGGAGCAAAACCGGCTCAGAATCTACACCGGGGAGAACCGTGAAGGACATGGCGGCAACTCAGTCCCCCTGCCCCCGCCCGGTGAAAGGCCGACACCGCCGTGTGCAGCCCGGGGTCGGGGTGCACAGTGAACCCCTCTGCTGCGGCTGTGCATTCGTCCATACCTGACGAGGTGTAGCTTTGGAAAACGGCTCTGCTGACTGGGGTCTTGGGCCAGTCGATCAGGAGGGCAGGCTGGGCTCGGCCGGCAGACAGGAAGGGGCCCAGGAGGTTGTCCCCCTCACCGGGGCTCCCCTCGTCATCCTTGCTAGCCCCTGACTCCGGGGGGCTGGTGTTGCCTCCTGAGAAGATGAACCAAGTCCACGGTCAGGTGAGGGATCCAAGGTTTCACCAGCAAGGATTTCTGCTACCGCTGGGTGGTGCACATCTGAAGCAAGGCATGGAGGAGACGCCCTGGGTCCCGTCCCACAGTCCTCCCTTCACTATTCCGAGTGCTCCTGAGTCCCTGTCTAGGAGGAGACCCAGGGGTCCCTGGGATCTGGAGCTGAACAGCGAGGGGGTCATAAAGCTGAGAGGAAAGCAGAGAACCCCGGGACGCGGGGCCCCGGCAGGGACGCGGGGGCAGCGGAGCAGGTCGGCAGGGAGGCGTGTGGCCAGGGCCGGCGCTCCTCTGGGACAGGGCTTGTGGACAGAGCCTTCGAGGGCCCGGGGGACGAGGCACAGCTTCTGTAGGCCGGGACCGTGAGGCTGGAGGTGCACCAGGGGCCACGCCAGGTGGGCTGTGTGGTGGGAGCCCTGCGGTGGGAGGGAGTGGCTTGGGCTGAGGGGTGGGGTGTGGCCGGGGAAGCACTCTGGCTGTGGCCGTGCGGGCACCGCAGGCAGCAGGAGCTGACGCCCCAGACACCAGCCCCGGGCACCCACCTAGCTGCCTTCCTCGGGACGGCTCTGCTTCTTGGATGTCACTGTAGTAGGCTTCGAAATCTACAGCAAGGATAGTCAGAATGTCTGCTTCAGAACCCCGGAAGTCAGTGCCGATTCTGCCTCCCAGTCTGCAGATTGCCAGTGGCATCCCCACGTGTCGGGCAGCTGGGAGGAGATGGAGCTCGGAGCAGGTAGCTGCTCCAAGAGGAATCCTGGCTCAGCCAGGCATGGCTATTGGCAGGCAGTGGGCACATGCCCAGCATGCTCTTAGCTAAAGCCCCAAGGCAGGCAATTTAATCCCCAACCCCGATTCACTTCCTGAGGCAAGTCAGGGGCCCAGACAAGGGGGGCACGTTGTGGGGCAGCAGAGCTTACCGGGGTGGGGAGGGGACCAGCTGCTCTCAGAGGGGCTCCCTGTTGGGGCTTCCTCATCCCAGGATGCCAGCTCAGGCCTGAATAGCCCCTCCTCAGGGTCCTCTCCTGGGACCACAGTGTCACCAGCAGCAGGAACCCGGCGAGGCCCTGCCGTGGACTCCGGGGAGGTGCTCCCGGGGGCAGAGACGGCAGGCTGGCCCAGGGTCTCGGGTGAAGGCTCCCGTGGGAACAGCATGGGTGCCCCTTCGGCATCTGGCGTGCTGGGCTCTGTGGACAGCGGGATCGGCTCTGACGACTTCCAAACGGCCCCAAGTCCCGAGACGCCGAGCAGCCCCACGGCTCTGCAGGAGGGCACTGAAAGGCAGAGGTGACGGCGTCACCCTTCCGCACCAGAGCCACCAGCGCTTGCTTCCACACCGTGCACAGCGCACACAAGCGCTCTGCTTGACGATCCCACGGGAGTTCAAACCCCTAGGCACAGGAGCCCGGTCTTCGCCCACAGCTGTGTTGGCCAACGGTGAGGGGGAACAAGTACAGACGGGACGTGCTGCTCCCTGTCACTCCACCTGGACCGCCCGGCCCGGCCCGGCACAGAATCAGCGGGGTCTGCTGGACCCTACGCAGCCCCCTGGTGTCACTCCTGTGTCCCCTACAATCCCCGGGACACGCGCCTTTCTTCTTGTCCTCATGCCCCTCCCTGTCCAAAAGCACAGAACAGCAAAGAAAACTCACTGTGGGCAGACAAGTGACCTGTCCATAAGCTAAGCTTTTACGTGGACCAGGTCCCCAGGGCCACATCATAGGGGCACCATGTGCGTGGCTGGAAGTCTCACCGAAGTTGGCGCTTCCTGAGCTCCCACATTCCATGCACCTGGGCTCTGCTCCAGAGAAATCCAACTGACCTAGAACAACTGGGGAATTCATCCCCAGAAAGACGCCCGAGGGTACTGCGCCGTCCCCTCCTCTGACCACCGAGGCCAGCAGAATGCTCGGCTCTGTGCAGGACGCCATGCACAGCCCCATTGCACACACCGACAAAGACTGGAGGGCCGGGACACAGGCAGGGCGCTGGCAGCTGGCCAGCTCAGGCGCACGGCTCCTCTGCCGCCTGGAGCCATCTCTGATCACAGAGGCCTTGCTCTGGCTCAGACCTGAGCATCCCCCCACCAGTGTTCTTTGATCTCTAACTTTGCCCCTCTCCGCCTTTCACCAGGGAATCACTGACAGTGCCCAGCGGCTCCTGCTCCTCCCACTGCAAGCGAGGCCACGAGGGGCTGCGCTGCGGGGGAAACAAGCTGGCTCCTCCCAGGCTGCCCAACTGTGCGCCAGCTCCACCCACCTGGGTGGGAGGGGTGTCACACCCCCAGGCAGAGGGCTCTTCAGACGCCACTCACCAGCCCCAGGGCTTCCCCTCTGCTCTCGCTGGGGGACTCGCTGGGGGACTCGGTTGGGGTCCCCACAGTGTCAGGTCCAGTTGATCTGCAGAGCACTCACCAGCCCCAGGAAGGACTTGCGCTTTCCCAGGTACCACGAAGGTCAGCACAGAGACCTGGGTGACCGCAGGGCAAGGCGTGGGCAGGGACAGCAGCCGCCACGGGCACCGCCCTCAGGAACCCCCACCATGCAGCTACCAGAAGCCCCCTGAACCCCATCCTTCTGGGGTTTCACGTGGGCCTCGTTACGCAGGCAGGACCGGCTGCAGCTACTGACCACGCCACTGGCCACTGACGGTCACTCGGCTTCCCCCCTGCTGCCTGCCCAGAGGCTGGGCCGTGGCTCTCGGTGCTGGGGGCCGACAGCCCTGCCTCCTCAGTAGCACACATGAGGACACGTGTGCAGGGCTTTTAGGAGCTGCACGCAGGGGAACCCGGACACCAAGGACGTAGCCCGTGTCCCCCAGACACTCGGCTTCTGGACAGCAAGTCACCGCACGGTGCTTCTGAGTGCTCAGTGCAGCTTAGGCCAGCAAACCGCCTCAAGGACGCTGGGCTCAGCCTCTGCTGCACTGGGGTGGGAGCGGCCTTTGAGGGCCTCCTCTCTCCCTCTGCCACCTCCCCACTGTCCACGCAGGGCTTGGGAGGCACAGCCGCCAACAGGCAGACGGGACAAGGGGGGCAGGCGGCTGCGTGGCGCGGACTCCGGGCTTCACCTGCCACCGTGCCGTCCTCTGTGGCGTTGACGAGGAAGAGTTCCCAGGAGAAGGAGAGCCCCGACACGTCCCCGCAGCCTTCACACGCGGCCCGCAGAGACAGCTCGGCGTTCCAGTTGACAGAGGCGCCCCTGAAGCTGGCCCAGGAGATGCGCACGAACCTGGAACACAGGCGTGCATGGCAGGAGAAGCCGTGCCAGGGCTCTGCGGCCACGGGCACGTGTGTTGGGTGTGTTGGAACTGCCCACCTTGGGCTGTGTGACCCTCACGTGTGCACCGTGCTCAGTGCACGCTTGTTCCCCAGGCTTCAGAGACCTCCTGCAGCTGCACGGCTCTGGGCCCAGTCGCCCACCCCAGCCACGCTTTCCACACAGGGGACACCAGCCTCAAACCCACCCTCACCTGGGCCTCTCAGGGTCCATCCACTAGATGGTTCCTGCAGGCCTTGGATGGAGAAGGAAGCGGCCATCTGCCCCAGCCTCAGCTCCGCTCTGTGGCCCACAAGCCCCCTGTGCCACGGCTATCTCTACCTCCTCTGAGCCAGCCCTGCCCAAGGCCCAGGGTAGGGGCGTGGCTCTTAGCCCACTGCACCACGGCTACCTCTACCTCCTCTGAGTCAGCCCTGCCCGAGGTCCAGGGTAGGGCCGTGGCTCTTAGCCCCCTGCACCACGGCTACCTCTACCTCCTCTGAGCCAGCCCTGCCCAAGGCCCAGGGTAGGGCTGTGGCTCTTAGCCCACTGCACCATGGCTACCTCTACCTCCTCTGAGCCAGCCCTGCCCAAGGCCCAGGGTAGGGGCCGTGGCTCTTAGCCCACTGCACCATGGCTACCTCTACCTCCTCTGAGCCAGCCCTGCCCAAGGCCCAGGGTAGGGGCCGTGGCTCTTAGCTCACTGCACCATGGCTACCTCTACCTCCTCTGAGCCAGCCCTGCCCAAGGCCCAGGGTAGGGGCTGTGGCTCTTAGCCCACTGCACCATGGCTACCTCTACCTCCTCTGAGCCAGCCCTGCCCGAGGCCCAGGGTAGGGGCCGTGGCTCTTAGCCCCCTGCACCATGGCTACCTCTATCTTCTCTGAGTCAGCCCTGCCCAAGGCCCAGGGTAGGGCTGTGGCTCTTAGCCCCCTGCACCATGGCTACCTCTACCTCCTCTGAGTCAGCCCTGCCCAAGGCCCAGGGTAGGGGCTGTGGCTCTTAGCCCCCTGCACCACAGCTACCTCTATCTTCTCTGAGCCAGCCCTGCCCGAGGTCCAGGGTAGGGCCGTGGCTCTTAGCCCCCTGCACCATGGCTACCTCTACTTCCTCTGATCCAGCCCTGCCCGAGGCCCAGGGTAGGGCCGTAGCTCTCCAGGTGCCAGAGGCCGCTGTGCGAGCCCAGCAGGTGAGTTCCCACCTGCAGGGCCTGGGGAGGCTCTCACAGTCTGGGGCCACGGTGGTTGGGACACACACAGGCCACCTCGAAGCGCTGCACTTCCCATTCCAACTTGCTGCTGATGCACACTTGGGAGCAGCAGGGGATGGCTCTGGTACCTGAGTTTCCTGCCACTGGACTGAGTCCCGGGCACCGGCTTTGGCCTGGCCAAGCCCTGGATGTAATGGACCTCTGAGTGCAACAGCAGGTAAGAGATCCCTGTCTGTCTCTGTCTGTCTCCAACTCTCAAATAAATAAGTAAGAGGAGGAGGACGGTAAGGACTCCCTGGAGCATGTGGCTTGCAGTGTTTCCCACGAGACTATGGTGTGCCCGCACCCCGTGGCTCATCCAACAATTTTAGTACGTGGTGAGTGAACACTTTAATTAGGTTCTGTAATTACTTCGGTGCTAGCAGAATTATATAGTGCATTGTATTTCTGGAACTAAAATGTTCGGTTTGTTAAATTCCCTTTGAGGACATCTGGAGACGGGGCAGCACCGAGCAGCTCCCCTGACACCGAGGCCCACCCTGGCAGGGCCCATTCTTGCCTCCTGAGCCGACTCCCACTGCTTCCCTCCCGAAACCCTGACCCACACAGGGTCTTCCGGGAAGCCTGTGGAACTCACCCGGCCCACCTGACCCCTTGTCAGCTTGGAGCCTCCCAGCTCCGCAGAGCTGTAGGCAGTGGGCAGTGCCAGCACCACCTCCCAGGGGGACAGCAGCTTCCAGCCCTCGTGGGGAAGCAGCTCCCTCCCTCTGCTCACTCCCCCAGTGACTGAAGCCCCTCGGAGCAGCCGCAGCTCTGCCCACCCTGTCACCTGCTGCGTTTGTGCGGGGGACTGTGCAGGGCCCATGGGAGCTGTTGACACCTCGGTGCTGCAGGGATTATGGACTTGGGTCATGGACGTCTGTTCTTGCAGCGCCACCCGTCACAGACTCAGACGTCACACAAGGCTCACTCGGGGGTCCCCGCAGCCCAGCTGTGCTGGGAAGATCTGGGCAGCAGCACCAAGACACCTGGCCAAGATGCCAGATGGTCTCACTCCCTGTGGGCCTGGGGGCAGGTGTGACGACAGGAGGGACGCCTGAGACCCCACCTGGTTCACCAGCAGCGTGAGACAGCAGCCAGAGCTGAGCCTAGAGCAGGCTGCACCCCTGCCCCTTCCTGACCTGTGCAGATCCTATGCAACCAAAGCCACATCACATGGTGGATTCTTCTCGTAGCTGCCGCCACTGTCCAGTGGACAGGAGCACGCATGCACAGAGCTGGGCTATGCAGGACACAGGGCAGGCGCACCTGAAGGTGGGGTCCTGGCGGGTGGACAGGAACACCTGGGCCTCTGAAGAGTTCCGGCCGCCGCTGCAGACCGTCAGTGTCACGAGGAACTGGTCACAGCAGGTGCTCAGCCATCTTGCTGAGAAAGCAACGGTGGGGGACCCTGTGTCCGTGAGGCTGGGAAGGGAGTCCTCGAAGCAGGGCTGCCCGGGGGAGCTGGCGGCACTGCATGTCCAGTAGTACCTGTTGGGGATACCATTGCAGGGGCTGAGTGCCACCTTTGGCCAGAGATAGAGGACGACCCCATGTCCAGGGCCGTGGTGGGGAGGGGGTGACACTCTCCTTCTCTGCTCCAGTGAGGTGGGGCGGGACCATGACGCCGCCTCTGCTCCCCTCCCTGTCCTTCTCCAGGAAGCAGCGCACGCCCTGTGGTCCTGGGACGAGGCCCGGGGGCCAGCACGGACCGCAGGGCTGTGGCAGTCCAGCTCTCAGAAGAAAAGCCCTGGGCAGGGCCCCCAGAAACGAGCCTTCTCCACAGGTGCTAGCCCCGGCTGACCCGCTCTTGAGCCCTGAGAGGTGCACGCCCTGTCCGCTTCGCAGGTGCCTCACAGAGGCCTGGGCCCCAGAGGCAGGGCTGGGTGCAGGGAGCTGACGAGATCCAACAGGTGAGACAGCGGAGAGGCACCCACGTCAAGAGGCTGCTGCAGTCTGGCCTCAGAGGCTGATGGGGCGGCCCCGAGGCCTCCAGGCCTCCAGGCACTGGACGGGGAGCTGACGGGGCTGGGCCCACAGCCTGGGGCAGCCTGCATGGAGCACTTGTGCCGGAGGCTGTGAAGCATGGATATGGACAGATCCACGACTGGATTGTAGGGAGCCCTGGGGAGGGGAGTGGGTGGACAAGAGGACACGGCCTGAGCCTGGGCCTCCAGCGACGAGAGCCTCACCCACCGGGACGTGCACCACTCAGAGTCCCACGGCAGCTCGCCCGTCAGGGACTCTAATGGTAAGGCCACAGGCAAAACTCCCACTCCAGAACCATACGCCAAGACCACCTTCGCTTTCCAAAGTTCCCTAAATAAAACAGCTCGACTTACCAGCCCGGCAGGATCCTAACACTGACTCTCCTGCTGTGCCCAAGTCCACGTTCGGAAGGCAGAGCTGGGCCCTGCACACTCCCATGGCCCTCACCTGAGTGTGGCCCCTGGATTGTCAGGGTCGTAGGACTGGGAGCCCCTGAGGACGATGGGGGCCGGGGCGTTCCTGGGGATGAACAGGTGCGTGCCCTCCGCGATGACGCTGACGGGCACCCGGGGCCGCACTTCCACACCCACGCAGTAGTTGCTGTGAACCACACTGCCCCGGATCTGCACCTGCGGGGCCGAGGCCAAGGGCAGCGCATGGATGAGCCGATGCCTACTGGAGCCACAGGCACCACCCAACCACAAAGGAAACGGCATTCCAAACGCATCCTCTGCCTCCAACCGATCCAGCCCCGTTTGTCATGAGAGACCACCTGTTGCACGCCCATCGGAGCTGTGGGTAGCGCCAAGGAGAGCCTGGGCCTTCTCCCACCCAGTCTCACAAGGTGGACCACCCCGGTGGTGCTGCAGCCCTCTGCTCCTTAGCCACACCATCCCACCCCGCGCCAGCCTGGCACGCACCACCAGAGGACTCCCCGGCAGCCACCCTGCGACCTGCTTACAGCTCCTTCCCAGTCCGTGTCCCGAGAGGAGTCTTGCGGAGCTTGGAAACTCTAGCTTGTCCACGGGCTGCCCCTCACAGCACGGTGCCTGGTGCTGTCCCTTGGCCAACTGCCAGGGCCGGCTTCAGGAGGGGCCGGCACAGGCATCATGAGGCAGCCTGAGGGTTCTGGCCAGGGCCCACAGCACCAACGTGCTGCCCAGGCTTCCCCGACCTGCACCCAGGACCGGCACTGACGTGGTGTCCACACTGCCCCAAGCCGTGCCCAAGGCAGGCACTGGCGTGGTGTCCATACTTCCCTGACCCATGCCCAGGGCTGGCACTGATGTGGTGTCCACACTGCCCCAAGCCACGCCCAGAGACGGCACTGGCATGGTGTCCATACTGCCCTGAGCCGCACCCGGGGCCAGGGCATGCAGCAGCCTGCACTGAGCTGAGCTGCGGCGCCCAGGCCGGCCGCCCCAGGGTGCAGGGAAGCCGTCCCCTCCCGCGCAGACTCTGGGGCACGCCCTGTTCTCAGGCTGCAGGTCCTCAGCCTGCCGGTCCCACCTTGCGGCCATCTGAGCCCACACCCTCTCTAAGGGTCTGCTGACCTGGCTCCTGCCACCAGCCTCCGCCAAGCTGCTGCCTCCCCCACCCCTTCCTCTGCCTGTGAGCTGACTCTTTTGGGACCCTCTTTTGTGAGGCCCACTTTTGTAGAAGTGCCCCACTCTGGGGCCAGCGTTGTGGCATAGAAGGTAAAACCGCTGCCACAATCCCAGCATCCCCATGGGCACCGATTCGTGTCCTGGCTGCTCCACTTCTGATCCAGCTCCCTGCTAATGAGCCTACGTAAAGCGGCGGAAGACGGCCCAGGTGTTTGGGCCTCTGACACCATGTGGGCGACCTGAAGAAGCTCCTGGCTCCTGCCTTTGGTCTGGCCCAGCACTGGCCATTGCGGCCACTTGGGGAGTGAATCCGTGGATGGAGGATCTCTATCTCTCCATTTTCCACCGTAATTCTGACCTTCAAAATAAATTAATTAATTAAAAAAAAAAGGCCCCCCCCACCCCCTATTCTCACCATGATCCAACCCAAACATGCTGAGCACTGGCTGAAGGTCAAAGGACCATGTGGCCATAGCAGGTGCCCCACGCAGGCCCCGCCCCTGAGGGGTGCACGGCCTCCTTCCTCCCACACAGCAGGGACAGAGGCACGTCCATGTCCCAGAACCAGCGTTCGACACACTGGCGGGACGTCGCCAGTGATCACTCCGCCAGCATTGGGACATATCCATTCTCTGGGGAAAATCAACCAGTTCCCGTAAAACACCCCGCACTGCTTGGCTGGGACAGGCCCAGAGGACACAGCCGCGGCCGAGGCCTTGCCCGGGGCTGGAGGGCAGCAGGGTTTCTCAGGGCTGAGGTCCAGACCTTGGCCGTGGCCGTGTAGCTCCCGCTGGCCAGGGTGTAGCCCGGCAGCACCACTGTTTGCCGGCGGGTGTTGACGGCAGCAGGGAGCGGCACGCGTGAGCCCTTGGCGTCCAGGAGGCTCCAGGTGTAGGCAAGGCCTTGGGAGACGTCACAGAGGACAGCAGCTTCAAAGGTGACCCCCAGTCTCAGGGGCTGGGACCTCCAAATCTGAGCACGAGAGAGAGGAGACGCCTCATTAGACCCTGGCACCTCCCGCACAGGCAGCCGCGGGTGGCACTCGCCCCCAGGTCTCTGCGTTGATCCCTGGCTGGGACCCCCAGGGATGGAGCTGATGTGGTGTCAGGTCAGAGACAACATCTGTTTCACAGAAAAACTAAAAAGCACAGAAAATAACCAGGAAAAAAGAGTGAGTTGGCATTAACATGACATGCACCCGGGGGAAGAGCCAGCTTTTGAAGAAATGTTGGAATTCGTGAAGTCACTCGGTCACGACTTAAATCACTTTTCCATTATTTCTTGTTTCTACTCTGAACATGATACCACTCCAGGATTTGTCACCCACTGCCCAGGCTCACAGGGCCTACCTCAGATTTCAATACCGACAGGCCGACCTCGAGCCCGGCAGTGCTAACAGAAATACAGCGGTATTAGAAACACGGAGTGTGCGGTGGGGGCGGCACCCAGGAGGGCTCGGCCAGGGCCTGGGGAGGCGGCGGTGACTTCGGCTCTGTGACGGTTAGGATCTGCTCTTGGGGAACACTCCTGACACGTACACGCTGCTCACCGCGACGGAAGATGGGAACACGTCCAGCAGTGTGGATGCGGTCAGTGCTGTGTGATTTGTGCGTGGGACCCAGCATTGTGCAGCCAGAAAACACGGTCTTACGTGCCAGGAGAAAATTCTCACACTAAAGCAGCTCATCACTGGCCTTGAGATGCACACATGTGTGCGCACACATACATGGGCGCACACGCACACACACGCACACACACACACACGGTAATGAGAATTAGACAAACGCTGAAAATAAATCCACCAGATGACTGACAGCGGCTCCCTCCTAATTATTCCATTTATTTCTTCTGGATACTTTTAGAAAATGTGAAAAAGAGTATCAAGGGAAAAAAAAAAGATCAGAATTGTTGGTATTGCTCTCTTCACTTCGCAGATGAGAAAATACAAACGAAACAAAAACGTCTCACAGATGAAAGAACCTGGCCCTGCTCAGACCGCAGAGCCGAGACTGAGCAGGGCCCCCACTGGCGCCCGTGCCCCGCCCAGCTGTGGCCTCTGCCGCTCCTGCCCCTGGCTCCCTGGCCTGGCCACGGCCCCACAGAGCAGCCCAGGTGTGTGGGCATGGCTGGCCCAGAGGGTGGGCAGGGGTCTTGCCCGTGAGAGGCTGGGCTCCCTAGTGTCACACCCCTCTGGGGTGTCGGGCTCGTGGCTCTGAGGGTCCAGCAGCGGGGCCTCTGGGGCTCGGACGCCATGGAGGACAACGTGCAGTCAGTCCCGGATGTGAGCTCCCAGTGCCACACGGCACCTGCACCCTGGACAGCGAAACTCCAGGGAACGGAAGAAATAAAGCAGCAGCCCCACTTCCCCGCCCGCAGGAAGCGCTCGACCGACCCCGTCTCCTCCGACCTTCCTTCCCCTGGAAACACCACGGATCTCTAGATCAGCAGATCCAACAGCCCTCAGAGTGGGCCGGACGCACACAGCCCTCGCTCTCCACCTCCGGCCTGCTCTGGGCGAGGCGGCAGGAGGCCCCGAGCGCCCCCCCCGCCCCGCCCCCCTACCTGCACCTTCCCGGGCCCCATGTTCTTCACGGGGGGCGGCTGGCAGGGCTCACGCACGACGAAGAGCCGCTTCTGCAGCGTGGCGGTGCTGACGGCGTTCGAGGCGAGAACCTGCACCGTGAACTCCCCCTCCCTGGAAGGGCGGAGAGCAGCCGGGTGAGGACGGGCGCTGCTGACCGCGGCCTCACCCACCCTGCGTAACCGGCCTGCACCTGCAGAAGTGCGGGCTCCACGGCAAGGCAGCCTGACCAGCGAGGGCAGAAGAGGCCAAGGGCACAAGCTGACCCCAGACGTATTCATGGTCCAACTCACAGGCCGGCTGCCATGCCCAGCCAGGTGTGAAGCCCCAGACCCATGTCCATGCAGAGGGTGAGGGCAATGCTGCCCCAGGCATGCACGGCCCAACCCCTGCTGACCCCAGGCCCATCCACGACCCGTGGCTGTGACCAGCACCCTGCCTGTACCTGGGGCACCCATTTCCTGCTCTGGTCCCTGCGGGGTGTACAGGACAGGACCATGGACCAGTGTCCAGCCTGGGGAGTGGAGGGTCCCAGGCCTGGCGTGTTGGACTGGGAGGCATGAGCCAGGCAGCTGCTGACCCACGGGTCGTGCTTTACAGAGGAGATGCGAATGATGCAGAATGGGCCAGCGCTCAAGCCTTCACACTCCTGCATCAGAAACAGTCCTAGAACTGCAGTGTGCAAGGAGAGGCAGCAGGGAGGCCCCAGGGGAGGAAGAGCTGGCCCCGGGGAGGAGGAAGGCTCCATGGTCATCTCAGCTGTTCAGTGAGCACCAGGCACGTGCTAGCGATGGCACCGGGCACGCCCGCTCCCTTCTACACGGCAAGAGGGCCCCTCAGAGCCACGGAGGACATGCAACACCCAGGCCCTGGAGCTCAGCCCCCAGGCTCTACTGCTCACCCCCCCCCCCCCGCCCCTGGAGGCTCTATCTCCAGTCCAGAAGCCCTGCATCCGTAGCCGGCGGTGGGCACTGAGGAGTCCCTGGCTAGGTGTGGGGCCTCTGCACGTGAGGACGCCTAAACGGTGCCACGGGCCTCGTTTTCTGGGCACCTCTGCATGCGCCGGGTTTCTCTGCAGCTCAGCCAGCCTGTCTGGCCCTGTTCTCTGCACCTGCACAGCCGTGGGCACTGGACACACTCGGGCCCTGGACTCACCCTGGCTGATGATCAGTTGCACTTTATCATCCCGTCCTGGAGCGCTGCAGTCCCGTGGTTTGTGCCTGTGGCCTCCCACGGGCCACGTGCCCTCGTCCAGAAATGCCACATTTATTTTGGACACAGGCAGTCACACCCCTTTTCTGTAAAGTCATGCACTGTGTACAGCTTCCAGCAACCACAGACCACGTCCACACAACGGGGCCGTGAGATCACAACGGGGCTGAAAACCCCTGTGGCCCAGGGATATCACAGCACAGCGTCCCTCCCGAGGCTGTGGGAGCCCGAGGGCTGACACGTGGGACACCAGCGCTGGCCACCCCTGCAGCCGTCACCACCCCGCACGGTTCACCTGCTGTAGACGTGGCTGCTGCGGTGGCTCCCCAGGCTGACGGTGCCATCGCCAAAGTCCCAGCGGTAGGCCACATCCGTGCCAAAGCTGATTCTGCACTCAAAGGCCACGCTGGTGTTGACCAGAGCCGAGGCGGCGGACAGCAGCCTGTTGGCCATGATTCTCTGCTGCACCCTGATGAGGTGGGGCTTGGAGACCACGCTGCTGACCATGCTGGAGGCTTTGACCGTCACCTGGTACCTGCCGGGGCGGTCAGGAGAGGCAGATGGCAAGCTCAGAGCAGAAAGGCTGCCTGGCACCCGGGACCCCACCCCACGCAGGACTAGGTGGGTGCCACGGTGACTACCCCTTTGGGATCCAGTTCACCTCTAGGGCCATGGGGCTGTGTGGGGCCCTGGGAACCGGGGACTGTCCGCAGAGCCTGCACCTGACGTGCGTCCACACCGGAGGGAAGCGAGTCCCTCTTCCTTTAGTCCAATCCTTGCAGCTACGCCTGCTCACTGAGCTCCCAGCGCTATGGCAACGTGACCGCCAGGGCCTTGACGACTGCCCTGGCCGGCGTGTCGCAAACACCACCACACCTGGGGCTACGCACCCTCGGGGTACACGGAGCCGTCTCCTAACGCTTCTGGAAGTTGTCCGCACCGGCGGGTCATCGCCAAAATACCACACGAACTCCAGGGGCATGGTTTCCGTGGTAACAGCCTCAAAGGTGACGTCTGTGTCTGTGGCAAACACAGTTCCGTTCGTGTAGACGGACAAGGCTGTGAGAGAGAGAGTGTGGACGCGTCAGCGTGGGAGGACTGGGACTGTCCAGAGACTCAGCTCTTGGCTTGACTTCTCCAGTCGGTGGTCCAGGCGAGGGGCGTGAGCCTGGGGGTGTTAGCGCTCAGCAAGACTGCGGAGCCACACCACTGACCTCTCGGCTCAGGAGCCCCAGGTGCTTGGCTGCATGGCTCCTCTGGGGACAGTGCTAGAGCAGGCAGGAGTGTGCGGGAGCCGGAGGCAGCTGACCTCTGACCTCACGCGCCTGGGGCAGGAGCCTGGAGCCTGCACTTTCCAGAAGCCCCCCGCCCAGAAGCAAAGGACCAGCTCAGGGCCAGGGGGTCCGGGGCGGAGCTGTGCGGTCTGCACGGGGAGAGTCTGTCAGTCCCAGGGCTGGAGCAGAACCTACGCTGCATCCTGTAGCAAACAGCCACGCTGCGCCATGCCGGGCTGTGCCCCGCCTGTGTTCCGGAAGCGAAGGACACGTTATACGAGGACACGGACGGGAAACGGTGCGTCACAACCACGCCTGGAACAAGGGGAAAAGACAAAGTTGCCTTCCAACAAGTGGTCAGCATTCCCACGTCTCCTTCCCTCTTGGGACTGCGATCAATTCACAGTCTGAGGCCTGAGTCTGGAATCGGACAGAGCTGGGAAACGCGGAACCAGATCCATCCCAGGAAGACGCTCCCTCCCAAGAGCTCCCCACAGAGCAGCAGACACACCAGCTCCTTGGAATTCGAATGCGCGGCTGGATGGCCTGTTCTCTCTCCAGCACACATGCACCCAGGGACCCCACCCCACGCAGGACTAGGTGGGTTCCATGCCGAGGGGGGTCTCAGTGACAGCTGTTCTCAGTGGGGCCCAACGATGCGCCTCAGGCAGCTCAGCCCTCTCAAATGGGGCACAAGTTTTACAAACAGACACAATGCATACAAGACACCACATACCCGTCCCCACGTGCCCAGTAGATACCACAAACACACATGCATATGACAGACACCACATACCTGTCCCCACGTGCCCAGTAGATACCACAAACACACATGCATATGACAGACACCACATACCCCACGTGCCCCATGTGCTCAATAGATATAAACACACACACACATCAGACACCCCATACATGAATAACATCATATGTGGCATGTACATGTTGCATGTTTGCTCACATGTGTGTGTGCAGGTGTATGTGCAGGTGTGTACCGGGAGGCAGACACCCACGCTCCGTGCTGTCTGGGAAGATCTGGAGCAAGCCGTGTGCCACGAGGGGTGCTAAGGAAGGCGGTGGGGACTTCCTGCCCTTGCTGGCCCCCGGGATGGCACTTCTCTTTCTCCCAACAGAGAAAACACAGTGGACATTGTGTCCTTTACCAAAGCACTGGGATGCCCACAAAACGAAGCCTCTGTGTGTGAGAGTGACACGACGTCACCAGTGAGACCGCAGTCAACCTGACCACGCCCGCCGTCAAGAAGCCCAGCCCAGGGGTGGTGCTGCGGCCCAGCGGGTAAAGCCGCCGCCTGTGACTCTGGCACCCTAGACGGGCATGGGCTTGAGTCCCGGCTGCTCCACTTCTGACCCAGCTCCCTGCTAATGCGCCTGGGAAAGCAGAGGTATTTGGGGAGTGAACAAGCGGATGAAGATCTCTGCCTCTGTCTCTCCCTCTCTGTGACTCTACCTTTCAAATATATAAAATACTTCTTTTATATAAAAAGAAAAGAAAGAAAAGCAGCACAATTCACAGGTGGACACGGCACGGCCAGCCAGGGGATCCATAGGTGGACACGGCACAGCCAGCCTGGGGATCCACAGGTGGACACTGCACGGCCAGCCTGGGGATCCATAGGGGGACACGGCACGGCCAGCCTGGGGATCCATAGGTGGACACTGCACGGCCAGCCTGGGGATCCACAGGTGGACACTGCACGGCCAGCCTGGGGATCCATAGGGGGACACGGCATGGCCAGCCTGGGGATCCATAGGTGGACACTGCACGGCCAGCCTGGGGATCCACAGGTGGACACTGCACGGCCAGCCTGGGGATTCACAGGTGGACACGGCACGGCCAGCCTGGGGATTCACAGGTGGACACTGCGCGGCCAGCCTGGGGATTCACAGGTGGACATGGCACGGCCAGCCTGGGGATCCACAGGTGGACACGGCATGGCCAGCCAGGGGATCCACAGGTGGACACGGCACGGCCAGCCTGGGGATTCACAGGTAGACACGGCACGGCCAGCCAGGGGATCCACAGGTGGACACGGCACGGCCAGCCTTGGGATTCACAGGTGGACACGGCACGGCCAGCCTGGGGATTCACAGGTGGACACTGCATGGCCAGCCTGGGGATCCACAGGTGGACACAGCCCGGGCAGCCTGGGGGCGGGGGCTGGGCTGGAGTAAAGCCCAGATGTCCCCACTCCTCCTGCAGGGCTGTCTCTCACAGAGGTGGCAACTGCAGTGCGGAAAAGTCCATGTGGACCAGCTGGTGGCTCAGGGGTCAGGAGGTCCTCCAGGTTCTGGTCATTCTTGATGGGGAGCACCTCGCTAGGCTGACTGTCCGCGTGCAGAACAGGTTACGCAGCCTCCTACGAGAGCCACACCACAGTCCCACCCCCTGGGGCTGCATGCTGGCTCCCTGCTCTGTTGGCACGGGGTGGGCTTCCTCCCTCCGCGGGAGGCAGTTGGGGCTCCCCCAAGCCCCGCTGTGCTTTGGACGTCCCCTGTGGAGAACTGACAGAGGGAGCAGAGGCCAAGCTCTCAGGTGTGACGACCGTGAGTGACGCAGGAGGACCCTCACTGCCCCGGCCTGACCCTGCTCGCCCTCAGCGCTGCCCTCGGCCCTAGCTCTGGGTGGTGCTCCTGAGTGCCTTGCCGCCCTGCCTCCTCACAGGGGCCACGCCCACCTCCCAGGGGTCCACGCCCACTTCACAGGGGTCCACGCCCACTTCACAGGGGCCACGCCCACATCACAGAGGCCCACACCCACTTCACAGGGGCCACGCCCACCTCCCAGGGGTCCACGCCCACTTCACAGGGGTCCATGCCCACTTCACAGGGGCCACGCCCACATCACAGAGGCCCACGCCCACTTCACAGGGGCCATGCCCACATTGCAGAGGCCCACACCCACTTCACAGGGGCCACGCCCTCCTCAAGGGGCCACGCCCACTTCACAGGGGTCCACACCCACATCACAGGGGCCAACCCTCCTCACAGGGGCCACGCCCACTTTACAGGGGCCCTCACCAACATCACAGGGGCCATGCCCTCCTCACAGGGGTCCACGCCCACATCACAGGGGCCACGCCCTCCTCACAGGGCCCACGCCCACATCACACATGACCCCCAGCTCCTGGGACCTCCAGCCCCTGGGCCAAGCCTCTCTCCAGGCACCTTCAGGGCCTGTCTCTCCTCCGTCCTGCACCTCGATGCCTCCCCTGGGGTCCTGCTTGCACCCCCCGCCCCGGTTCCAGTCCTGGCTCTGCTCTCAGCTCCAGCTTCCTGCCAAGGCACATCCTGGAAGCAGGAGGTGATGGTCCGAGGGTCCCCGCCACCCCGTGGAAGACCAGGACTGAGCTCCTGGCTCCTGGCTCCGGCCTGGCCCAGCCCTGGTTGCTGCCAGCATTTGGGGTATGAGCCAGCAGGAGGGAGGTTCCTCTAGCTCTCCCCCTGCCTTTAAGAATCAAATGGAAATAAGTTTGCCAGTGGCTACATAGGTTACACAGGACCCTGTACCACGTCATCCTCACGTCCCCAGAGAGGGGATTCTTCCAGAATTGCTTCCTCAATGAGGGAAACAGACGGCGGGTGGCGCGTGGAACCTGGGACTGCGGCGACTTGAGCCGTGTTCACAGGTGACAGCGGCTGGCTCAGCCTCCAGACATGGTCCTTACCCTTCCCGTTCGCGTGGGAGCCAGCAAAGGCCAGAGCCTCCCCTGCATGGACACTGCTGGAATTCATGAACACAGACATGGCTTCGCGGCCAACTTCCACAAAGTAAGGCCCGAGCTCCACGGGGCCTCCAGGGACGCCATCGTCAATAAGAGCCCTGAGCGAATGGACGGCCTCTGAAAAGAGAAGCGAGAAGGCACGGGAGGAGAACCGTTAGAGGCACGGGGACAGCTGGCACGGGGGGTGAACCGTTAGAGGCACGGGGACAGCTGGCACGGGGGGTGAACCGTTAGAGGCACGGGGACAGCTGGCACGGGGGGTGAACCGTTAGAGGCACGGGGACAGCTGGCACGGGGGGTGAACCGTTAGAGGCACGGGGACAGCTGGCACGGGGGGTGAACCGTTAGAGGCACGGGGACAGCTGGCACGGGGGGTGAACCGTTAGAGGCACGGGGACAGCTGGCACGGGGGGTGAACCGTTAGAGGCACGGGGACAGCTGGCACGGGGGGTGAACCGTTAGAGGCACGGGGGACAGCTGGCACGGGGGTGAACCGTTAGAGGCACGGGGACAGCTGGCACGGGGGGTGAACCGTTAGAGGCACGGGGGACAGCTGGCACGGGGGGTGAACCGTTAGAGGCACGGGGGACAGCTGGCACGGGGGTGAACCGTTAGAGGCACGGGGGACAGCTGGCACGGGGGGTGAACCGTTAGAGGCACGGGGGACAGCTGGCACGGGGGGTGAACCGTTAGAGGCACGGGGACAGCTGGCACGGGGGGTGAACCGTTAGAGGCACGGGGGACAGCTGGCACGGGGGGTGAACCGTTAGAGGCACGGGGACAGCTGGCACGGGGGGTGAACCGTTAGAGGCACGGGGGACAGCTGGCACGGGGGGTGAACCGTTAGAGGCACGGGGACAGCTGGCACGGGGGGTGAACCGTTAGAGGCACGGGGACAGCTGGCACGGGGGGTGAACCGTTAGAGGCACGGGGACAGCTGGCACGGGGGGTGAACCGTTAGAGGCACGGGGACAGCTGGCACGGGGGGTGAACCGTTAGAGGCACGGGGACAGCTGGCACGGGGGGTGAACCGTTAGAGGCACGGGGGACAGCTGGCACGGGGGGTGAACCGTTAGAGGCACGGAGGACAGCTGGCACGGGGGGGTGAACCGTTAGAGGCACGGGGACAGCTGGCACAGGGGGTGAACCGTTAGAGGCACGGGGGACAGCTGGCACGGGGGGTGAACCGTTAGAGGCACGGGGACAGCTGGCACGGGGGGTGAACCGTTAGAGGCACGGGGACAGCTGGCACGGGGGGTGAACCGTTAGAGGCACGGGGACAGCTGGCACGGGGGGTGAACCGTTAGAGGCACGGGGACAGCTGGCACGGGGGGTGAACCGTTAGAGGCACGGGGGACAGCTGGCACGGGGGGTGAACCGTTAGAGGCACGGGGACAGCTGGCACAGGGGACAGCATGGTGGCACTGTGCTGGCCAGGAACAGGTGCCGTAAAAACTGCTTTTCCTTTCACAGCCGCTGGGCCGCCACGTAGGGGTTCGACCCGCACTCCACTCAGAGCCCACGCTCACAGGTGTGCGACGACCCACACTCCACTCAGAGCCCACGCTCACAGGTGTGCGACGACCCACACTCCACTCAGAGCCCACGCTCACAGGTGTGCGACGACCCACACTCCACTCAGAGCCCACGCTCACAGGTGTGCGACGACCCACACTCCACTCAGAGCCCACGCTCACAGGTGTGCGACGACCCACACTCCACTCAGAGCCCACACTCACAGGTGTGCGACGACCCACACTCCACTCAGAGCCCACGCTCACAGGTGTGCGACGACCCACACTCCACTCAGAGCCTATGCTCACAGGGGTGTGACCCACACCCCACTCAGAGCCCTTGCTCGCCAAGATCCAGGTGTGGCTTCAATTCTCATTGATGGTTCTTGGCCCTGAGTGACGCAGCCATTTCTGCACAGTTGGGGATCCTGACAGGACGAGGCAGCGCATTGGTCACCTACAGCTGGGCAAGATCAGCATGTGAATTAGCAGCCCTGTGGGACTACAGGCAGCGTTACAGTGGGTTACGAAAGTGGCCCGTGCCTCGCTCTGTTCTCACACCCTCCTGCCACGGCCACGTGACACTGGCTCCTCTCACGGAGTGGCGGATGTGTTTCTATGCCTTCCTGAATCAATGCTGGTCTTGTGCCAATGGATTTGCAAGGTGTGTGCGCCTTGGGGTTCGCCCTCTCCTGCTTGCCTGGGGACAGCAGTCACTGCGAAGCCCAGTCTCCCATGCTGGGGGCAGAGAGAAGTGACTGAGCGGTCCCAGAAGGGGCATCTCTGGATGCAACCCCACTGGGCTGTGGATGGATTCCTCGCAGGGGCCCTGGGATGCAGCCATGCTCCCGGCAGGGCCCACCAGGGGGAAAGCTGCCCCCACTCTGATGACCACACCCCACCACGCACAATATCTCAAGCTGCCCGTGTGACCATTCTGCTCCCAGCTTTAAAATGCCGCCTGGCCCCTGGCCGAGCCCTTCCCTCGGCTGGGCAGGTCCAGTCACCACGCCTGCTCTGCCAGGCACACCCCTGAGCCAGCATGGTCTCTACCGCAGACCTGCCCCTGGGCTCCCAGGCCCTCGGCCAGCTCGCACTCACGTGAATGACCGGGCAGAACGAGCGGCTGTGTCGGGCTGTGCCCCAGCCCGGGCCTGGACTTCCCTCTCCAACTTCTACACTTTCTGCCTGCCTTCCTCGTCCCAGACCTCACGCCCAGGGGCACCAGATGAACCGCGACACCAACGAGAAGTGCAGAACGCGAGCACGCTCTCTCTCGGCAGACACAGGCGCGTCCTGAAGGTGTGGCCTGCATCCCACGGGCAGGGAGAGCGGCATCTCCACTCGCTTACATGCACGAAAGACGTGAGACCACAGGCCGCTGTCGCCCAGCGGAGTGCGGAGAGAATCTTTACCACCCATCTTCCTAGGATGCAGGCGTTTGTGCCTGAGAACGTGTGCTAAGCAGGCACCTGTCCGGGTTCCCCACTCGGCCGTCCCCGTCGTCTCGCGGGGTCTGCGACTGGCTGCGTGGCCTGGGCCAGCCCCGCGAGGTCTTTGGTGAAGATGCAGCACCGTGAACTTTGGTGTAAGAGAAAGAGTGAGTGACATTACACGCGTGTGCTCAAGGGCACCTTGCGTGACCTCCAACAGTGGCTGCTTCTGGAAGTTTCCTGTGCATAGGGAGAGGCTTCCTGACATTGGCTAAACGCGGGGTGACCCTGGGATAGTTCCCCTCCCCAACTCTGGGCTGACGAGGAGACTTTTGGCCGCAGAGGGAGAGGCAGGCAGACACAGCCATCTGTACCGCACCTCCAGCCCAGGGGCACGCAGTGGGCTCGCCTGTGCCCGGCGTCCCAGGCACCGCCTCTCAGGTGCCTGAGCACCTCCCCTCGCGGCTCCCGAGGACATCGGCCCTACCTTTCCCCTCCTGGTGGAAGGCGGTCACTGTGGCAGCCTCGGACACATTGTAGAGCCTCGTTTCGATGCCAGCACTGTCCCTGAAAGCCATCAGCAGGCAAAGGGCTGCTCCAGACGCCGTATGGACGCGGAGTCCCAGGACTGGAAGGGCCTGGGCGTCTGTTTCCAGGAAGTGATGGATGCCAGAGTCCAGGGCTTCATCCGTGCCTCGCATGGGGACAGTCCCAGGAGGACACTGGGTGAGGACACAGAGCATCCGGGGTCCAGACCAGGACACAGAGAGGCAGGCAGTGTGGGAAGCACCCAGTGGAAGGCAGAGGGAGCTGTGGGCGAGAGGCGGGCATCACCCACTGAGTCACCTGGAAGGTGGGGGCAGCAGCCTGACCTGGGGCCAGCCAGGGTGAAGCTGAGGTGAGGCTTCTCAAAGTGGGGTGCCCCGGGCAGCAGCCGTTCAGCACTGAGCACTTGTGCCCACCCCCACAGAGTCAGAAACCCTGGGGAGGGGACAGCAGGCCCCTCGGGTACCCCGACTGCAGCCACAGTGAGGAGCAGACACTTTGTCTCATCACCAAGTGTCTGCACAGACTGTGTCTCCCACACTCACCTCCCGCGCTTTTGTAAGAACACCCTGGGGCGGGGGCATCACTCCCACGTCTCTACCTGTAGCTCCTCGTGGCACCAGCATGCTGGGAGCTGGGGAGTCAGGTCCCCTAGACCCTCAGCCTCCGGGACTGCTCCCTGATGAGGCAGGGAGGCCGGCAGTGCACAAGGGGGTGAAACCCTGCACGCCAAGATCCCTGCACAGGCAGGGAGATGGTTGACGGACCCCAAACAGCAACTGCCACTCTCCCTGCAGCGGCCCCCAAGTCACAGTCACAACAATCTGAAAATGACGGCAGCCAAGCGCCGGGCCACGGTGGCACCAAGGGGACAGTGACGTCGTCCATGGCGTGGGGACTTGGGCACTGGCTCAGCGGCAGCTCTGCTGACAGCAGCAATGAGGAGGCGCTGAGAACTGGCTCCTGGCTGGGGAGCCACACGTGCACCGTCCGCTCACCTGGGAGACGTGGGCAAAGGGAAAGGCAGCCCCGGCGGTGCGCTCGCGGATCCAGCTGCCTCGGTCACAGGGCGCGGCAGCCCCTCCAGCCCTTCGGCCGTGTGCCCTGCAGAGCACTGCCCTCCGAGGATACGGCAGGATGTGGCCACTGTCCAGTTGCAGGGTGCCACTCCCCAGGAGGTGCCCTGGAAGGAGAGAGCGGGAGCAACTGAGGGTCCTCAGCCCGGCCTGGCCCCGGCGCTTGCCGTTCTCTGTGGCTAAGGGCCCCGGGGCAGCTGGGGTCTCTTCATTGGTGACAACGAATCAGCCTTGTGCGATGGCACCACGCTGGGACGGGGGGTTCAGACTTGCCTCGGGGGCACGTGTATCAGGAACTTGGGACCGTGGATGCTCAGACATCCAGGTTGCCCTCTTGATTAGCTGACGGATGTCAGTCGGTTTATGCGGCTTCCGCAACGCCAAGCTGACAGCTAACACTCTGGCAGGCAGCAGGAGCAGGACAGCTGTTTTGCTGTATCTGGGACGAATCTCAGTTACACCCCGGACTGCCGAGCAATGTCCCAAGGACTCAGCAGTGCACAGTCTCTGGTCACAGTGAGGCCCTGGCACACGGGCCAGCACCCACTGTCCCCCTGCAACCTCCGTGTGGGTTCAGAGCGAGCACCAACCTTGAGGAGACCTGAGAGGGAGCTGCCTGCACGCCCCGCTGCGCACAGCTGCCTGCGAGGGGGCCCGGGGCTGTCCCCGCTCCAGAGGCTGCCGACCGGAACGGAAGGTGGGCGGGGGTCTCTGAGGGGAAAGGCAGAGAGAGAAGGAAGCCTGGTGGCATCTCAGACCGTTGTCACTGTCCCGACGGCTTTGCTGTGCATGGAGGCCTGTTCCCGGGAGCAGGGCCAGACTCACACACTGCTCAGAAACCAGGCCAGGAGGAGTCCCAGGGCAGAGCGCAGCACACTAAAACCTAGGATGCTGCCCCCGCGGCTCCCCAGATGGGCGAGTCCCATTCTGCACGGCCCATCTGCCCCGTGGGCACTCCCAGGCCCCAAGCTCCAGGCTCAGGAGGAAGTCCTTGCTCTGAGCCCTGGACAGGTCAGCCCCAGCCCCCGGGCACATGGCAGCCAGTACCTCGTGCCTTTACCGGCTTCCTTGCTGCCTGCCCTGCTGGGCTGAGGCTTCCCTGGACCCCCGAGGCCAGAGATGAAGTCGACTCCTTGTCTCAGCCCGGGACTCATCACAGAGAGCCTGCCCCTCCCAGGCGCCCACACTGCGATAGTGGGAGTCCCCAGGCCCCTGCCCTGCCTAGGACAGGGCTGTCCCCCTCCCCCCGCCCGCCATGGGGCCTGCCCAGGGCAAGTGGCTCATGCCTGTCTGCAGAGCCCTCGGGCCATCGCAGGGCACTGCCATTGCTTCCCTCTCTGTCCGAGAAGGGGCTGCCTGCAGCGGCCGGGCCCTGGAAGGGAGGAGCCACGCTGGCCACAGCTGACGTGTGCTGCTCTCAACCCGAGGACGGGGCGTGGTCTGTCCCTGCAGCGTGGCCCAGCAATGTGGCCGCTGTGGGCAGTGCCGGGACCTCCCACCTGCCCCACACGTGCCCCCTTCTCACGGCTTTCTCTTGGACACATACCCTTCCTCTGTCCACCGGCGGACGCCTGTTCAGTGGCCGCGGCCCAGTCCTAGCCCTGCTGTGACTCTTCCCACGTGGAAGTGGCCGGGGGTCTGGGCTGCCTCATCTACCACGGCGTGACCGACCCTGTGCCTGGCCTTCAGCTCCCCGCCACAGGCAGCCCCCAACCCGCTGCCCAGCAGATGGAGGGCTCCAGCCATGGTGGATGTGTGTGTGCGGGGGGCATTTCAGAGAGGAGCAGCAATGCAGCCAGTAACCTTCACCGTAAGGGACCAGGCGGGTTGCAGGCTGACTGGAGAGAACAGCGATGGGCCCAGGTACCCGGGGCAGCACCCAGGGGCGGCCAGCAGTGACAGCCTGTGAGCAGTGGCCCCGAGGGGATGAAGGTGAGGAGAGGCACAAGGACATCACCTCGAGCCCAAGAGTTTACTGAAAGGCAGCTACGCTCGTTCTGGGCATGCGCCAATGCCTCCTCCCCACCCGGCGGAGGGAAGGTGTGTGGAGAATCTGCCCGAGAGTCAGGTTCACTTCACATTTTAACTAACGATGCTGTTGCTTTTTAATTCTAAATTGTGATTAAGAAAAAAAAGCCAGCATGGATATATCATCTGTATTGAGCTACAAATGGTGCTTCCCTGAGCCTCAGCACGTGAGCAACCAACTGGTTCCCCAGGAAAGGGACCGTCTCCAAGTGTCCGTCTACAAGTAAAAACGGGATGCACGCGTGGAACACCCACATCTGAGGGTGACGAAATGTTAAGAGAATTATGAAACGATGTGGTGTTAAAGGGCACAGACACAAGATCAGCAGTACGCTGCTTTCTGCCAAGGTCTTCCTGACTATCGGCCCCTTCTCTTCGTAAGAAATCAGGAAAGGGCCTTGTTCACCTGTAGGCTTAGGCTGTATTTTACCAAAGTAATTTCTAGTTCTTCGCGTTCTCTTTCCTAAAATCTTGGTTTAGAAAGAAAGTTTGTCCTTCAACTACATAGCTTTCTGTATTTGTCTTTAAAATGTTTTGGCCCTGTGGTTAAACAGATAAGGATTGTTTCACAGTGAAAGATAACAATAAGCAAACGGATGCCCCACAGCCCAAGCACACAGCTCCAGCCAGGCTTCGCCGCACAGCTCCACGGCTCTTCCATCCGCACCGCGAAGCCGGGCCCCGTTAGACACCCGCTGCCCATCCCTTCCGCCCCAGCCCCCGCCTTCTACTCTGTAGGAACCCACGTCTCCAGGCCACACCAAAGCAGCCAGTACTCTGCACAGAGCAGGGTGCCCTCGAGGCTGGGTCACATAACCACAGCTTCTCTGTGTGTGTGCCCTGCGCCGACGAGATAACTGGCCGCCACCGTATCACCGGCTTGCACCCAGCGGCCACCACAGGGGGCGGCACCACCCCACGTGGCTGCCAACTCTGGGGCCGCTTGGTCACCGCCTGCTCTGATTCTGCAAATGCGCTTTCTCAACATCAGCAGCTAGTGCCACTTCCCGGTCAGAAAAGCCCTGTCGGCTGTACCTGTCGGCGCCGCCACCCCAGTCCCGCGCGGCCCGCGCCGCCCCATCGGCAACACCTGACGCTGCTGGGCCCCTCGCTTTCAACATGGTCTGCAAGAAAAGATAGGGAATAGAGGTGTTGCCGAAGACAGGCCCGCACACGGGAAGTCACGCCACGTCACGCCACACCATGCCACGTCATGTCACGTCACGCACCAGGTGCACCAGCCTGCTGAGCCATTCTGTTGGTGCAGTGTGCAGAAAGTAGAGCAACCTGATCCCACATTCCCCACAGGAGCCCAGAAGTGAGCAGGCAGACCCAGCACACAGAACACAGCCGGCCATGGGTGGGCGGGGTGCCAGGGAGCTCTGTACACGGGACAGGGCAGGGGACTCAGTGACGGTGGCACTGGAGCAGAGCTGGGCCAGCAGGGTGGACTCAGGCAGGCTGGAGGGGCTGCAGCGACCTAGCAGAGGCCAGCTGGGGTCAGGCTGAGGCCCCGGAGTCTCGCTCTGAACGGGGTGAAGTGTTCTGAGCACACACACCCCGTGCGGCCTGCGCTTCGGCAGCAGCAGTATGGCTGCTGCACGGGGGACTGGGAGGAGAGGGTGAAGGCAGGGCTGCCCCGGAGCAGCTGGGGAAGCGGGTGGAGGCCTGGGTGGCTAGGGCAGGTGGGCCAGCCGCTGGACTGGAGAGCGAACTCAGCAAGTCCAAGGGCTTGGCCTGAGCAAAGCAATGTCCAGTTGGGGTGGGGGCACCAGAGAGCCCCAGTGTCCCTTCCACGGGATCAAGACCTGTGGACACGAAGGCCAGGCCCTAAAGGCACCAATCGATGCTAAAAGCACAGCTGCTGGGTGGCTGGAGGCACCGGGGGGCAGGGGGGCAGGGAGCGGGGCGGGCAGGGATGCGGGTGCGGGACTACACCATCGCCCTGGGCCCTGCCAAAGGACCACACTGCAGTCTTCAGAGCAGGACTTGGCACTGCTTGGTTTTTGAGCTCCCTGGGCACTCATGCACCGACCCACACCAAGTGTCCTGGGGCCTGAGGCCTGCTGCCCCAGCCCAGCGTGTGTCTGTGAGGGTGGATGGGCTGAAAACCGCTCAGTGCACCTGGCTGTTTGCAGATGTGACCTGAGAACGGCCAGTGATGGTCACACCCAGCCCCCATCGCTGCCCATCTCTGCTCTCGGCTCATCACTCACAACCTTCCTCGGGAACTTGCCGAGAGTGACGGATGGACATGGAGCAGCTCCCACACACAGACACTGTGCACTGCCATCAAGTTCATTGTCCACACAAATTCCGCTGGGTGCACTGTGCATGGGATGGCGGTGGGGGAGGGCCCAGGTGTGAGTGACAGGATAGTCTCCGCCAAGGCAGCCAGGCTCTCAGGGCTCACCGAGGATCGCCCCTCTGGGTGGCCAGTGTTTCTGGGGTCAAAGCACCTTCCTAGCCAACAGCAGGTCACACGGGGTCCCCAGCCCAGCCCATGGCCATCTGGCCCCCAGGTTCCTCCCCACCACAGGGCATTTCCTGGCCTCACTTCCAGGGCTCGAGAGTTCCCATCCCCTGTCCCAGCGGCAGCCCCCAACTGCTGGCTGCTCTGATAAACGCTTGTCGACAGCTCACTGCGTTCAGGCGGCCTGGGCTCCATCACTGGCATTCTCAGAGCTTCCCCAACCCTGCAACAAGACCAGGGCTGCTGCACTGGGCTGCAGGAGCCTCGGCCGTGCTGGCCCCGCCGAGGGGCAGCTGCCCACCTGGGCCGGGTCGGGCCCATCTGCGTGTGGTGCCTGGAGCCCCATCCTGCGTGGCTGCCTTTGTAACTGAACTCACTTCACTGGCACAGAGCCGGCTATGCGTGACACCAGGGCACAATCTCCCCGGACACTGGGCGGCTCACACAAGCACACCTTCTCCCGGGAGGCTATGGGGGATGGCTCCTGCGACTCCACGCCTCCTGCTGGCCCCTTCAGAGCGCAGGACCGGCAGCCATGCTTCCCTCTGCTCCTCCACATCAGGGGCTCTGCACGGAGCTCTGCAGGAGAAGAAACCAAGTCTGTTATGCATAGAGTGAGGCTGCGGCAGGCGGGGGTGAGAGAGGAGGACTCACTGCTGTGCTCAGGTGAGGCTGCGGCAGGTGGAGATGAGAGAGGAGGAATCACTGCTGTGCTCAGGTGAGGCTGAGACAGGTGGAGGTGAGAGAGGAGGAATCACTGCTGTGTACAGGTGAGGCTGCGACAGGCGGAGGTGAGAGAGGAGGACTCACTGCTGTGCACAGGTGAGGCTGCGACAGGCGGAGATGAGAGAGGAGGAATCACTGCTGTGTACAGGTGAGGCAGACAGGTGGAGGTGAGAGAGGAGGACTCACTGCTGTGTACAGGTGAGGCAGAGACAGGCGGAGATGAGAGAGGGGGACTCACTGCTGTGCAGAGGTGAGGCTGCGACAGGTGGAGGTGAGGGAGGAGGGAGGACTCACTGCTGTGCAGAGGTGAGGCTGCGGCAGGCGGAGATGAGAGAGGAGGACTCACTGCTGTGCAGAGGTGAGGCTGCGGCAGGCGGGGGTGAGAGAGGAGGACTCACTGCTGTGCACAGGTGAGGCTGCGGCAGGTGGAGGTGAGAGAGGAGGACTCACTGCTGTGCAGAGGTGAGGCTGAGAGGCGGAGGTGAGGGAGGAGGGAGGACTCACTGCTGTGCACAGGTGAGGCTGCGGCAGGTGGAGGTGAGAGAGGAAGAACTCACAGCTGTGCAGAGGTGAGGCAGAGACAGGCGGAGATGAGAGAGGGGGACTCACTGCTGTGTACAGGTGAGGCTGCGACAGGTGGAGGTGAGGGCAGAGGGAGGACTCACTGCTGTGCACAGGTGAGGCTGCGACAGGTGGAGGTGAGAGAGGAGGACTCACTGCTGTGCACAGGTGAGGCTGCGGCAGGCGGAGGTGAGAGAGGAGGACGCACTGCCGTGCAGAGGTGAGGCTGAGACAGATGGAGGTGAGGGCAGAGGGAGGACTCACTGCTGTGCAGAGGTGAGGCTGAGACAGGTGGAGATGAGAGAGGAGGGAGGACTCACTGCTGTGCACAGGTGAGGCTGCGACAGGTGGAGGTGAGAGAGGAGGAATCACTGCCGTGCACAGGTGAGGCTGCGGCAGGCGGAGGTGAGAGAGGAGGACTCACTGCTGTGCAGAGGTGAGGCTGCGGCAGGCGGAGGTGAGAGAGGAGGACTCACTGCTGTGCAGAGGTGAGGCTGCGGCAGGCGGAGGTGAGAGAGGGGGACTCACTGCCGTGCACAGGTGAGGCTGTGGCAGGCGGGGGTGAGAGAGGAGGACTCACAGCTGTGCACAGGTGAGGCTGTGGCAGGCGGGGGTGAGAGAGGAGGACTCACTGCTGTGCACAGGTGAGGCTGCGGCAGGCGGGGGTGAGAGAGGAGGACTCATTGCTGTGCACAGGTGAGGCTGCGGCAGGCGGAGGTGAGAGAGGAGGACGCACTGCCGTGCAGAGGTGAGGCTGAGACAGAGGGAGGTGAGGGCAGAGGGAGGACTCTGCTGTGCAGAGGTGAGGCTGCGGCAGGCGGAGGTGAGGGAGGAAGGACTCACAGCTGTGCACAGGTGAGGCTGAGATAGGCGGAGGTGAGGGAGTAGGGAGGACTCACAGCTGTGCAGAGGTGAGGCTGAGACAGATGGAGGTGAGGGCAGAGGGAGGACTCACAGCTGTGCAGAGGTGAGGCTGCGACAGGCAGAGGTGAGGGAGGAGGGAGGACTCACTGCTGTGCAGAGGTGAGGCTGAGACAGGCGGAGGTGAGGGAGGAGGGAGGACTCGCTGCTGTGCACAGGTGAGGCTGCAACAGGTGGAGGTGAGAGAGGAGGACTCACTGCTGTGCACAGGTGAGGCTGCGACAGGTGGAGGTGAGGGCAGAGGGAGGACTCACTGCTGTGCAGAGGTGAGGCTGCGACAGGCAGAGGTGAGGGAGGAGGGAGGACTCGCTGCTGTGCACAGGTGAGGCTGAGACAGGCGGAGGTGAGGGAGGAGGACGCACTGCCGTGCAGAGGTGAGGCTGCGACAGGCGGAGGTAAGAGGAGGACGCACTGCTGTGCAGAGGTGAGGCTGCGACAGGCGGAGGTGAGGGAGGAGGGAGGACTCGCTGCTGTGCACAGGTGAGGCTGCAACAGGTGGAGGTGAGAGAGGAGGACTCACTGCTGTGCACAGGTGAGGCTGCGACAGGCAGAGGTGAGAGAGGAGGACTCACTGCTGTGCACAGGTGAGGCTGAGACAGGTGGAGGTGAGGGAGGAGGGAGGACTCACTGCTGTGCAGAGGTGAGGCTGCGACAGGCGGAGGTGAGAGAGGAGGACGCACTGCTGTGCAGAGGTGAGGCTGCGACAGGTGGAGGTGAGAGGAGGACTCACTGCTGTGCAGAGGTGAGGCTGAGACAGGCGGAGGTGAGAGAGGAGGACTCACTGCTGTGCACAGGTGAGGCTGAGACAGGTGGAGGTGAGAGGGAGGACTCACAGCTGTGCAGAGGTGAGGCTGAGACAGGTGGAGGTGAGAGGAAGGAGGATTCGCTGCTGTGCAGAGGTGAGGCTGAGACAGGTGGAGGTGAGAGGAGGACTCACAGCTGTGCAGAGGTGAGGCTGCGACAGGTGGAGGTGAGAGAGGAGGACTCACTGCTGTGCACAGGTGAGGCTGAGACAGGCAGAGGTGAGAGAGGAGGACTCACTGCTGTGCACAGGTGAGGCTGCGACAGGTGGAGGTGAGGGCAGAGGGAGGACTCACTGCTGTGCACAGGTGAGGCTGCAACAGGTAGGGGTGAGGGAAGAGGGAGGAGTGGTGTAGCCATGGGTGTGTGCCTCCACTGTCAGCCCACCGTCAGCCCACATTCAGGCAGGTATGGCCTCACCTGTGCACAGTGGTGAGTGTAGGTGTAATTTTGCAGGCCCCACACCAGTGATTTATATCTTAGAAACCTCCGGAGAAGGCAAAGTCCCCAGGCTGGGGGCTCAGAGAGGGGCTCCAAACCGCAGAGCACACTGGGAGTTCTCAACTTCTGCAACGGGGCGACCACAGGCCCCCTCACCAGTGGCATGGCCTGTGAGGGCCCAAGGCAGCTCTGTGCTCGTTCCCAGGGGCCGCAACCCTACCCCAGGCCTTACCGACGGGCACGCCCACACATGGAGGACCCCCACGGCTGCCACAGAGAAAATCCCCACGCTCCTCGGCTCTCACAGGGGGCTCATCGGGTGAGGAAGAAGAGCAAGTGGCCTGGACGCACCTGAGGGGGTGGGAGGACGTGGAGGAAATGACACGGAGTCCAGGACTGGCCTGTGAGTCTCCAATGCCCACAGCCACGCTGCCAAGGGTGAATCCCAGAACCGCAGCCCTGCACACAAGCAGCAACCTGCGTCTGCTCTTTCCCACATCCAGGGCTGTCAACTGAGAGTCCCGTCTGACGGTCCTGCCGCCCCCAGGCCCTCAGCTGCTCCTGTGCCAAGCGCTGACCCTGTGCCAAGACCTTGGGTAGCCATGCACCTTTGGGGGCCCCCATGGCCCTCTGCCTGCTTCACCACTCCTTTCTGGCAGCCCACCCTCAGCCCCAGATGGCACCCTCCCATGCCTGTGTGGACCTGATGGACAGTGAGCGGAATCCACCAGGCTCAGAGCAGCCGTGTGTGACACCACTGCCTGTGGGTCACACAGCAGACCTGTAGGTTCTATACAAAGTGTCCAAGATGGGGTCGTGGGCCCAGGAAGGGCTGGTGACTCAGCAAAGCTCACCCTTAGGAGCTGAACACACCCAAAGCCAGAGCCAACATCACAGGTCTCGGGTGTTTGTGAAATCTAGAGGGCATCTGCACGGGCGGACTCCAATTTCTTTGTCCCAAAATAAACTCATCTTTTCACTCCATCTCCACAAACTCTGTGAAGCACCCTCCTATGTTAATTCAATCACAGCTCCCACAAAGAAGAAACTGGGCGGTTCCCCCATTTAACAGGCTTTGTTCTCGATGCCACCACTAAGGGACTGCCAGGAGAGGGTTGGCAAGGACACTGTTCACAGTGAGCTGGGCAACAAGGCCATGTCTGGAGATGGAGATGATGGAGATGATGGAGATGGAGATGGGGATGGGGAAGGGGATGATGGAGATGGAGATGGAGATGATGGAGATGAGGATGGGGATGATAGAGATGGAGATGATGGAGATGATGGAGATGGGGATGGAGATGGAGATGATGGAGATGGGGATGGGGATGATGGGGATGATGGAGACGGAGATGATGGAGACGGGGATGATGGAGACGGGGATGATGGAGATGATGGAGACGGGGATGATGGAGATGATGGAGATGATGGAGATGGAGATGGGGATGATGGAGATGGGGATGATGGAGATGAGGATGGAGATGGAGATGATGGAGATGATGGAGATGGAGATGATGGGGATGGGGATGGGGATGGGGATGGAGATGATGGAGATGGTCGCTGGGTTGAACCGTGAAATGATCCCAAGGATGCTCCTGTCAGCCCTGACCTGCATTTGTGCTCTGAATGTCAGGGAAAAGAGAAGATGGAAAAAGGGAAAATGGACAGCTTTGCACGGTGCAAATCATCCCGCAAAACCTGGAGGCTGGAAGGCAGCTGAACTGGGGAGAGGGCCACGTCCACTTCTAGCCACAGTGTGCACCTGACTGCCCACCTCCTGCCAGGGACAAACGGACGACTCCTTGCAGAGAATGCGGGGGTTGGCAGAAGCAAGGGAATTTGGAATAAAAGTGAGGCAATTAAAATAAAAAGAAAAAATAATCTGTACCCAAAATCAACTAACCTTTGGCAGGAGCGAAATACAGGCATTAACGTATCAAACGCATCAACAGGTGCAGCCTCACTGTGCCCACCGTGGCTGGCTTTTGGATTCTTTGCTGAGACGCTGGTGAACACACACACACACACACACACACACACACACTGCTTGCGGAGGAGGGGAGCTAACAGCAAACTCTCTTTAAGGACCTGGCTTCATTTGCTCTCTATGCCCACCCCAGGGGGTACCTGATGTGTGGGCTGGGGGCTCAGATCTTTAACATGAGAACCCTGGGGGTCAGGGTGAGGAGGTGATGGGCACTGCCAAGGCCCCCTCCGGGCAGGGGCACTCTCACACCCAGTGTCCTGACTCGTGCCGAGTGGGGGCAGAGTGAGGGCCCCGCCTGGCTTCCCACCACACAGGCAGACCCTGGGGTGGGGGCAGGGAGGAGGCCTGTGCCACGTCACGCCACCAGCAGGCATCCTCGGCAGACCTGACGGCGTCATGAGGCCTCAGCACAACACGGGTGTGCTGCACAGAGCCACACTAGCTCAGCCCTTCATTCTGTGTGCAGCTGCACCACCTGGACACGCCCCCACAACCACCTGTGTTCTCTCCACCAGCATCTCCTTCGGAAGGAAGATGTCTGAACGCATCCTTGATTTCTTTTTAGAGGGTCAGCACATCTTCCTGTTCATTTCATTTGTTCTGTATTTATTCTACTCATCCAAAAGGCAGAGACACAGAGAAGAGACCGATAGACAGACAGCTATTTCATCTGCTCATTCACACACCAGAGGCCCTGGCTGGGCCAGGCAGATGCCAGGAGCCCAGAACTCGGCCTGGGTTGCCCATGCGCCCATCGCTGCTGCCTCCCTCCCAGGGCTCATGTCGGGGAGCTGGATTGCCAGCAGGGCCCAGGGTGCGGGGGTCCCCAGTAGTGCCGTAATGCTGCACCAAACACCCACCCCCTTAGGCACTGCTGAAACCCAGTGTACCACCCCCTGCACAGTGCCGGCTCACCTTCTCCCATCATCGGAGAGGCCCTCGGTCGCCAGTTCAGCCATGCCCTGTGCCCGCAGGTCCCGGCCATGGCCACCTCGGTCTGCAGGCCAGCTTCCTCCTCTGTGCCCTGGAAGACAATGAAACAGGACCCAGTGCTCCCAGCTCCTGTGCTGGGACCTCAGGTGGGGACACCTGGGACACAGGAGAGAAAACCAGTGCCGTGTTCCATATCAGAAACAGCTTCTGTTTCCCCTATCCGAGGGCGCGTGCTGGGGGCGGGGCGTCTGTCAGGCTGCCGAGAGCCACCACCACTGCCCCCGCCTTCGCAAGCAGGAGCCAGAACTGCCATGGCCACGCTGGGACCTCCCAGGAGAGCCCTCAATGTGCGGAGTACTGGGGACGCCCGGGCTGGCTCTGCCTTCCTCGCCGCCTGCCTCCCCCGTGGGGCCCTGGGAACGAGCTGCGGCTCTCTCCACACTTCTCCCCTTCCCTCGGAGGGCAGCAGAGGCCTGTCCACTACAGAACAGCCCAGTCTCTCTAAAGCATCTATCGGCTCCTGTAATTCCTTCAGTGACCTTCCAACCTGCACTGAGACTTTACAAAACTTACTTCTGGGTTTTACCTGGAAAACTAGGCATTGCTTTGTTCTCACCCTGGGATCATTCCTGAGTTCACATCTAGGCAGAGAGGCCTGTTACACTCAGAGGAGCTGGGACCCCTGCGGGGTGGTGAGAGAGGGTCTGCAGGGGGTTGCCAGGATCCTGTGTTTTCTGGAGCTTTGGGCAGGCAGGGGAGCTCACAGCCATTAACCCTGCTGTGATGTAACAGGGCTCTCCCCATGCTGCGCTCCTCGGAACAAACAGCAGAGCTCTGGAGGAGGAGGCCTCCCCAGGCTGATCAGCGGCGTGCTTTGAAATGCACCTGTGCCCACACAGAGGCTCAGCTGGTTTCAAAGCAGCCGCCACTGCTGTGGTTTGCTGACACCTTCCCCTCACATCAGACGCCCCCACCTGGCCCCCTGGCCTCCCCCTGGAGCTGGTGGCAACAAGAGACTGGGAAGCCAGCTGTGCTAACCCAGGAAGCCAGGAAAGGACTCCGGGCAAGGAGCCTGCCCTGCCCGGGGAGGGCCATGGCCTTCAGGGTGGCTGGGCTGCAAGGAACGAAAATGAAATCAAATGAGGACTCAGCTTCTCCTTCAGCAGCCACATTTCAGGGCTCAGTAGCCATCACAGGGACACTTCCAGTGTTGCGGATGTCCGGGGCCTGCGCTGGGCCGGGCAGGCTCACCCCTCCCCCCAGGCAGTGCTGGGGGCACAGCATGGAGCGCAGCCCAGAGCCAATCTCATCGGCCTCTCCAGAGAACAGACCCAGGGCTGTGCCACGGTGGAGACGGGGGACACACCCTGGGGCCCCAGCGCTACTTTACACACACACACCCCGATGAAATTAGCTAAACAGCCTCTAACACACCTGTGTAGGAACCCGGTAAGCTCCCTGCCCGGGAACCTTCCAAGACCCAGCTGTGCCCCACCTGTCCTTCGACCTCGGGAGAGGAAAGTGTGTGACCAGTGGGCAAGGACAGAGCCCGTGGCCGGAGGGAGCCCTGGGAGACGCCTCCTGAGGCCAGATTGGAAAAGGGCCGTCCATCTGTGTCTGTCTTCAGTACGTTCTGAACAAAGACCACCTTCTCAACACACCCTGGATTTCAGACTCACTACCCAGCGTTGCTACTCCCGCTTAGGAAGACATCGTTTGCTGATTAAACCCTGCCTTGCCCTACGATTCCAAGCGTCTGAGACGCAGACCACTCGAAGGGAGATGGACACCCCCAGCAGCCACAGCAAAAAGGCGCACGCGGTGGTCACCGACTCACGGGGTGAGAGGGCAGAAGGAGCCAGGGTTTCCACGGCAGAGTTCCTCCCCGGTGGAACCTTGTGGAACTGTCTGTGGGTGGCGCGTACTCACATGGGGCTTTGGAGCACTGCATTTGCAACGCAGAGCACCACGGAAGGCTGCTTGTGCGAGTGGTCAGCTGGTCTCAGTGCAGCCCCGGTTCTGGTCACTACCACCTGGGGCCACACGCCCCGGCCGCTCGTGTCTCCCACACAGGCTGTGGCACACACGGACACGTCCCTCTTGAGGTAGCGAAGTCTCCAGCACACACGTGGACTCTGCTCCAGAGGAGCTGTGGACATCTGCTCACACGCCCAAAGTCTCCTGTAGCCCTGACCCCAGCCAACCCTCCAGGGCCCAGTGCAATTCATTACATTGTGGCAAAAACAGAGGAAAACACCTACGATCTCACGGGAAGTCGGACTTACCATCCTGGGAGCTGATCCCCAGGGCAGAGGGCAGCAAGAACAGGGCCAAAGCGGCGGTCAGCACCCTGCACCCCAGTCCCGGGCAAGCTGCTCCCATGGGCCTGCTGCTCAGACTGCTGTGGGCAAACACGTGCAGGGGTGAGCACACCCACACCAGGTCTCCTGCAGCTGGGACTGGTCTCTCCTCGCAGCCAGCAGGTGCAGGGCCTTCCCACCCACCCATTAGCATCGTGGGACAGGGGGCCAATCATGGCCTCCCCCTCCCCCACAAGAGCGCTGGGGGTCTCGCCGTGTGTGTGTGTGTGTGTGTGTGTGTGTGTGTGTGTGTTTGCAGGGGGAATGGGTAAAGCATCCAGGTTCAGCCGCCCCAGGAAAGCAAACACAGCTGTTAAGAGTGGGGACTTGGGCAGGGCAGGGGGTCAGAGACACTTTTAAGTCCCACATTTTCAAGTTGGAGAAATCCCGATTTTGCCACACCTGGGATTCAAGGTAGCGACTCTTACACAAGTCATCAATAATCACCGAACCACAAGTGACGCCATCCTTCCCCACCTCTCTTGCTCCCCACGGCTTCACAGTAAAGCACACATGGCCCGGTGCGCAGGGCTGGGAGTGCCACCCCCAGATGCCCCGGGTCCCTTGGTCTGCTGGAGCGTGCAGGGACACACCCACGCAGCAGCAGCAGTGACCAGCACGGCAGGGTTGTGCGCACTGTGAGTTTCGCTCCCAAAGATGCAAGGTGAGCGGGACCAGTGTGGCTGCCTCAGCATGAACCCTGCTAGGACACAACTGCTAAGCACCACCCACACGTTCCATGGGAACCCGCTCAGCTGTGCAGCCTGCGCTCGGAACGTGGGCAGAATAGCATGAGCTGCACCAGCTGGGCTGCCTGGGCGCACCCCTCCCCCGGAGCCCCTCTCCACCTGGGAGTAACACCAGTGACACAGACGGGGTGAACCCCACTGCCTTCAGGGACCTGTGCTACTGTGTGGCCCCAGGTCCCCCACAGGGCAGGCACTTGCAGACACTCAGGACACAGTGAGACACGGACAGGGGAACACACAACACCGAGGCCTGGCCATGGGCAGGGCCTGGGAGGGACAGGACCAGAGAGACGCATCGTGGGATTTACTTATTTGAAGGGCTGGTGGGGGCGGCGATCCCGTTGGTTGATTCTCTCCCAGGCTCGGCTGGGGCCAGGGAGCCAGGAATGCAATCTAGGTTTTCCAGATGGGTGGCAGGGACCCAGTGACTTGAGCCATCACAGCGGCCTCCCATGGTGCACATGAACAGGAAGCTGGCATCAGAGCCCGAGGGGGCACTGAATCAGGCACTGTGGTGTGGAACATGGGTGTCTTAACCCACATCGTTCCTGAATTATGTAAAATAAGAATTTTCATGGTGAAAAGGCAGTTATAGTACACGTATGTAGATGTCTTCTGAGACCTAAGTGTTTAGACAACCCAGGCTGAGAACGCTGGTCTGTCTGGTTGTGGGCTCCGGCCCCAAGATCGACATCACAGCGTGCTGGGCTGGCTGACCAACCTCTCGAGCTGGGAGGGAGCGGAGGCCTCCGGGCCTGGGCCACGAGCTGCCGTGAGCTGCCCTGCATCCACTGGCCGCAGGTCCGGCTCCGGTCTGCTGTCCAGCCCACACACGCTGACGTCTCCATCACCCCTCCCAGTGTGGAGACGGCCTGGGAGTGCTCCACTTGCTTTTATCCCAGCGACCACAGGCAGAGTGATGTCAGGCAAGGGAGAGAAGCTAGACGACGTCCCCCAGGACGGGTGCAGGCCCCAGCGTCCTTCCAAGCTCCACACACTGCGTGGTTAGGACACTGGCCCAGGGCCTCGACCCCAGGATGGCTTCCTGTCCTTGTACTGGCCCCGGGGCCGTCTTTCTGATGGTCACTGTCTGGTGGGGGTTGGGATTTGTGAAGCCCCCTACCTCAGCTACTGTCTGGAAACCCCCCAGCCTGGAAGCTAAGAACCAGTCACTTTGCCCTCAGCACAAAGTCTTTGGTGCTGAGGCTGACGGGCTGCATCCATGCAGAGCCCACGAGGAGGAGCTCATTCTGGAAGGCGGGGCCGTCGTACTGAGCTGGCCGCACTATTCTGGACCTGGTATACTTTCAATATGACAAGTAAAAGTTTAATTTCAAACTCAATAAGGATGGGCCATGACAATTAAGCCTGAGGACTCTGGCGCTGTGGTGCAGCAGGTTACAGCGCCAGCCTGCAGTGCCGGCATCCTGCATGGGTGCTGGTTTGAGTCCCGGCTGCTCCATTTCCAATCTGGCTCCCTGCTAATGCACATGGGAAAGCAGTGGAGGAGGGCCCAAGTCCTCGGGCCCCTGCATCCACAGGAGATCCACAAGAAGCTCCTGGCTCCTGATTGGCTCAGCTCCGGCCACTGCAGCCAGTTGAGGAGTAAACAAGCAGATGGAAGACCTCTCTGTGTCTACCTCTCTCCTCTCTCCCTGCAACTCTTTCAAAATAAAAAAAAAAAAAATCTTTAAGAAAAAAATTAAGCCTGAAGTTCAGTGCTCAGCAAACCGTAATTACCAGCCGAATATATACAAGTAATAAATAGTCAAATAACAGATATTCAAAGAATATTTTTTATTTAGTCCCATAAAAATGACTTTTGTACAAAACTGGCTGTAGCATCTTTAGAAAATGCACACACGTACAGAGACTACAAGAAGCACCCACACGGAGCCGGGGCGCCGCGGTCCTGCCCCCAGCCTGCTTCTGTCACTCTGCTACCAGCGTCTGACTGCTTTGTACACGGCGCCAGCCAAGGGGCCTCACACTCCCACCAGCAGCCTGTTCCCCGGGGCATCTCAGGGACCCTCCAGTGAACACGCGCTTCTCCCCTCTGGCTCAACAACTGTCCTCAGAGTCAGCTCTGAAAGTGCAGGCTCCAGCTCCCCTCCAGCTCCCCCTGCAGGTTCTCCCCTGCAGGTTCTCCCCTCCAGGTTCTCCCCTCCAGGTCCCCTCCAGGTCTCCCCTGCAGGTTCTCCCCTCCAGGTCTCCCCTCCAGGTCCCCCCTCCAGGTTCTCCCCTCCAGGTTCTCCCCTGCAGGTTCTCCCCTCCAGGTCTCCCCTCCAGGTCCCCCCTCCAGGTTCTCCCCTCCAGGTTCTCCCCTCCAGGTCCCCTCCAGGTTCTCCCCTCCAGGTCTCCCCTCCAGGTTCTCCCCTCCAGGTTCTCCCCTGCAGGTTCTCCCCTCCAGGTCTCCCCTCCAGGTTCTCCCCTGCAGGTTCTCCCCTCCAGGTCTCCCCTCCAGGTTCTCCCCTCCAGGTTCTCCCCTCCAGGTCCCCCCTCCAGGTTCTCCCCTCCAGGTCCCCTCCAGGTTCTCCCCTCCAGGTTCTCCCCTCCAGGTCCCCTCCAGGTTCTCCCCTCCAGGTCTCCCCTCCAGGTTCTCCCCTCCAGGTCTCCCCTCCAGGTTCTCCCCTGCAGGTTCTCCCCTCCAGGTTCTCCCCTCCAGGTCCCCTCCAGGTTCTCCCCTCCAGGTCCCCTCCAGGTTCTCCCCTCCAGGTCTCCCCTCCAGGTCTCCCCTCCAGGTCCCCTGCAGGTTCTCCCCTGCAGGTTCTCCCCTCCAGGTTCTCCCCTCCAGGTCCCCTGCAGGTTCTCCCCTCCAGGTTCTCCCCTCCAGGTTCTCCCCTCCAGGTTCTCCCCTCCAGGTCCCCTCCAGGTTCTCCCCTCCAGGTTCTCCCCTCCAGGTCTCCCCTCCAGGTCCCCTCCAGGTTCTCCCCTCCAGGTCTCCCCTCCAGGTCCCCTCCAGGTTCTCCCCTCCAGGTCTCCCCTGCAGGTTCTCCCCTCCAGGTCCCCTCCAGGTCCCCTCCAGGTTCTCCCCTCCAGGTTCTCCCCTCCAGGTTCTCCCCTCCAGGTTCTCCCCTCCAGGTTCTCCCCTCCAGGTCTCCCCTGCAGGTTCTCCCCTGCAGGTTCTCCCCTCCAGGTTCTCCCCTGCAGGTTCTCCCCTGCAGGTTCTCCCCTCCAGGTCTCCCCTGCAGGTTCTCCCCTCCAGGTTCTCCCCTGCAGGTTCTCCCCTCCAGGTCTCCCCTCCAGGTCCCCTCCAGGTTCTCCCCTGCAGGTTCTCCCCTCCAGGTCTCCCCTCCAGGTCCCCTCCAGGTTCTCCCCTCCAGGTCTCCCCTCCAGGTTCTCCCCTCCAGGTCTCCCCTCCAGGTCCCCTCCAGGTTCTCCCCTCCAGGTCTCCCCTGCAGGTTCTCCCCTCCAGGTCCCCTCCAGGTTCTCCCCTCCAGGTCTCCCCTGCAGGTTCTCCCCTCCAGGTCCCCTCCAGGTTCTCCCCTGCAGGTTCTCCCCTCCAGGTCTCCCCTCCAGGTCCCCTCCAGGTTCTCCCCTCCAGGTCTCCCCTCCAGGTCCCCTCCAGGTTCTCCCCTCCAGGTCTCCCCTGCAGGTTCTCCCCTCCAGGTCCCCTCCAGGTTCTCCCCTCCAGGTCTCCCCTCCAGGTTCTCCCCTCCAGGTTCTCCCCTGCAGGTTCTCCCCTCCAGGTCTCCCCTCCAGGTTCTCCCCTCCAGGTCTCCCCTCCAGGTCCCCTCCAGGTTCTCCCCTCCAGGTCTCCCCTCCAGGTTCTCCCCTCCAGGTCTCCCCTCCAGGTCCCCTCCAGGTCTCCCCTCCAGGTCCCCCCTCCAGGTTCTCCCCTCCAGGTCCCCTCCAGGTTCTCCCCTCCAGGTCTCCCCTCCAGGTTCTCCCCTCCAGGTTCTCCCCTGCAGGTTCTCCCCTCCAGGTCTCCCCTCCAGGTTCTCCCCTGCAGGTTCTCCCCTCCAGGTCTCCCCTCCAGGTTCTCCCCTCCAGGTTCTCCCCTGCAGGTCCCCCCTCCAGGTTCTCCCCTCCAGGTCCCCTCCAGGTTCTCCCCTCCAGGTTCTCCCCTCCAGGTTCTCCCCTCCAGGTCCCCTCCAGGTTCTCCCCTCCAGGTCTCCCCTCCAGGTCTCCCCTCCAGGTTCTCCCCTCCAGGTCTCCCCTCCAGGTTCTCCCCTGCAGGTTCTCCCCTCCAGGTTCTCCCCTCCAGGTTCTCCCCTCCAGGTCCCCTCCAGGTTCTCCCCTCCAGGTCCCCTCCAGGTTCTCCCCTCCAGGTCTCCCCTCCAGGTCTCCCCTCCAGGTCCCCTGCAGGTTCTCCCCTCCAGGTTCTCCCCTCCAGGTTCTCCCCTCCAGGTCCCCTCCAGGTTCTCCCCTCCAGGTTCTCCCCTCCAGGTCTCCCCTCCAGGTCCCCTCCAGGTTCTCCCCTCCAGGTCTCCCCTCCAGGTCCCCTCCAGGTTCTCCCCTCCAGGTCTCCCCTGCAGGTTCTCCCCTCCAGGTTCTCCCCTCCAGGTCCCCTCCAGGTCCCCTCCAGGTTCTCCCCTCCAGGTCCCCTCCAGGTTCTCCCCTCCAGGTTCTCCCCTCCAGGTTCTCCCCTCCAGGTCTCCCCTGCAGGTTCTCCCCTCCAGGTCTCCCCTGCAGGTTCTCCCCTGCAGGTTCTCCCCTGCAGGTTCTCCCCTCCAGGTCTCCCCTGCAGGTTCTCCCCTCCAGGTTCTCCCCTGCAGGTTCTCCCCTCCAGGTCTCCCCTCCAGGTCCCCTCCAGGTTCTCCCCTGCAGGTTCTCCCCTCCAGGTCTCCCCTCCAGGTCCCCTCCAGGTTCTCCCCTCCAGGTCTCCCCTCCAGGTTCTCCCCTCCAGGTCTCCCCTCCAGGTCCCCTCCAGGTTCTCCCCTCCAGGTCTCCCCTGCAGGTTCTCCCCTCCAGGTCCCCTCCAGGTCCCCTGCAGGTTCTCCCCTCCAGGTTCTCCCCTCCAGGTTCTCCCCTGCAGGTTCTCCCCTCCAGGTCTCCCCTCCAGGTTCTCCCCTGCAGGTTCTCCCCTCCAGGTCTCCCCTCCAGGTCCCCTGCAGGTTCTCCCCTCCAGGTTCTCCCCTGCAGGTTCTCCCCTCCAGGTCTCCCCTGCAGGTTCTCCCCTCCAGGTCTCCCCTGCAGGTTCTCCCCTCCAGGTCTCCCCTGCAGGTTCTCCCCTGCAGGTTCTCCCCTCCAGGTCTCCCCTGCAGGTTCTCCCCTCCAGGTCTCTCCCCCAGGTCTCCCCTCCAGGTCTCCCCTCTGAAGACACAGGCAAGCACGGACCAGGAGCGTGGCAGCAGACGGCAAGGGCAGGAGCTCTCCACCTTCTCCCTGACTTCAGCCCCAACACCCAGGGGCGAGAGGCCCATTCTGAGCGCCCCCACCGCCAGACTGCAGGGCACGGTCTCTGACTTAGCCAAGACACCCACAGATTCAGTTCCTATGCAGAAAAAGAGGTGGGGGCGGGCATTCGGCTTCCCCATCACTCTGACTCTGCAAGTGCACAGCAGGGCGGGCCCACCAGGCGTCAGTCAGGACAAGGGATGGGGACGGGGCTTACAGCGAGCAGGGCTGAAAGTGGGAGCGGCCAAGGCAGAGCTGGCCCAGGGGGCCATCAGCCCTGCACCTGCTGCGGCACTGAGACTGCTCAGAATTTCCGGACAGACCTCACGAACACAGCCAGGCTGGAGGCTGAAGTATAGAGACAAACTCCAGATCACACACGCAGACGTGATCGCTGCGTGAAGAACACTCAGATAAACACGACATCACCAAGCAGACAGGGTAAGGTGCTAACGGCTGGCTCGGGAGAGATGGTGACTGTGGTCTTCCCGGGAACGGGTTCACAGCTATCTTAAGGAAGGTCTGAGAACGCCAAGAAAACACCAGAAACAAATCAGAAATTATCGGAGAACTTAACAGACACCGACATTCAGATTCAACCCAAGACAGACTACCCCACGACATACTACAGTCCAACTGTCAAGGTCAAAAGCAAAGAGGAGATCCTGAAGGCAGCGAGGGGCCCCAACAGCTCCCTGCAGACGTCTGAGCAGAAACCCTGCAGGCGTGGAAGAACAGGACACAGAGGGCTGAAGAAAAGAAAACTGCCAGCCAAGAATGCTGTACCCAGCAAGCATCCTTCAGGCCTGAGAGGCTGCAAACCCAAGCTGAGGGAGCTCACGCCCGTCAGACTTGCTAACTGAGACGAGGCTAACGAGTAAGACGAGAACATCTGGCTGGCGGTATAAACCTGTTAAAGCACAAATTCAGAATGCTCTAATACTGCAGTCGTGATCTGTAAGTCACTCAACTCTCTAGTATGAAGATGAAAATAAAAACTACTGGGGTGGGTGTGTGACCTAGTGGCTCAGATGCCAGTTACGACCCACATCCCGTAATAAAGTGCCTGGACTGGGCTCCTGGCTCCAGGTTCCTCTAATGCAGACCTGGGAGCCAGCGGTGACGGCTCACGCCGCTGGGAGACCTGGACTGAATTCCGGGCCCCCACTTTCAGCCCCGCTCAGTCTCAGCAGCTGCAGGCGTCCGGGAGTGAACTCACGGAGGAACACTCTAAGAAGTATATAAGACTATTAAAACTAATAACTACGTAACCGGTGATGGGATACAGGCAATAAAAAAGGTTGTAAATTGTGACATCAAAAATTCCACACGGGGGCCAGCGCTGTGGCACAGCGGGTTAAAGCCCCAGCCTGGAGCACCAGCATCCCATGTAGGTGCTGGTTTGAGTCCAGGCTGCTCCACTTCTGATCCAGCTCTCTGCTGTGGCCTGGGAAAGCAGTGGAAGATGGCCCAGGTGCTTGGGCCCTGCACCCACGTGGGAGACCTGGAAGAAGCTCCTGACTCCCCGCTTCAGATCGGCACAGCTCCAGCTGCTGTGGCCATCTGGGGAGTGAACCAGTGGATGGAAGACCACTCTGTCTCTACCTCTCTCTCTGTAACTCTTTCAAATAAATAAAATAGATCTTCTAAAAATAAAATTTCAAAATGTGGGGGTGGCCACAGTGACACAATGGGTTAAAATGTTCCTTGGGCCACCCACATTCCAGACCTGAGGCCAGTTTGAGTTCTGGCTACTCTGTTTCTGATCCAGTTCCTGCTGATGCACGCTGTGAGGCTGGAGTACTTGGGCCCCCGCACCCATGTGGGGAACCGGGACAGTTCCAGGACCCAGCTTCAGCTTGGCCCAGCCCCGGCTGTTGCAGGCATTTGGGGAGTGAGCCAGCAGACAGATCTCTCGTTTCTGTAGATGGAAATAAACACTTAAAAAAATTCAAAATGCGAGGGGTGAGCAGAATCATAGAATTGATTTTGTTGTTCTTACTTTAGTGATCAAAACTAAGTTATTAGTTTAAAATAACGTGTTATAGTTATTCCCAGTTACACGGAGGAAGGAGTCTGCCAAAACATACTTAAGTGAAACAGACAGAAAGCACAGAAAGACAAAAGGCATGTTCTCACCCTGTGACCTCCTGGAAGGAGAGCAGAGAGGGGTGCTCACCAAGACCTTGGGTGCCAAGTAGGGGAAGAGAGGGGAGCAGAGAGGGGTGCTCACCAAGGCCTTGGGTGCCAAGTAGGGGAAGAGAGGGGAGCAGAGAGGGGTGCTCACCAAGGCCTTGGGTGCCAAGAGGGGGAGGGGAGCAGAGAGGGGTGCTCACCAAGGCCTTGGGTGCCAAGAGGGGGAGGAGAGCAGAGAGAGGTGCTCACCAAGGCCTTGGGTGCCAAGAGGGGGAGGGAGCAGAGAGAGGTACTCACCAAGGCCTTGGGTGCCAAGTGGGGGAAGAGAGGGGAGCAGAGAGGGGTACTCACCAAGGCCTTGGGTGCCAAGTGGGGGAGGGGAGCAGAGAGGTGCTCACCAAGGCCTTGGGTGCCAAGTGGGGGAGGGGAGCAGAGAGGTGCTCACCAAGGCCTTGGGTGCCAAGAGGGGGAGGAGAGGGGAGCAGAGAGGGGTACTCACCAAGGCCTTGGGTGCCAAGAGGGGGAAGAGAGGGGAGCGGTGGTCAAGGGAGACACAAGGCAGGTATCAAGGAATGAGATAGCATCTCCAGGGTCCAATGTACAGTGAGGAGCAGACGAGGGGCTGCCTGGGCCCAGGGGCTGGGGGCGGACGTCCGGGAGGAAGAGAGGGTGGGAGGGGCCACTGATGGTCCAGGAGCCTCTACTGGGCAATGACGCTGTGCTACGATCGTGATCATGGTGGTGGCTGCACAGCTCCGAGCCCACCAAGGCCACCAGGGCGTGCGCTTCACCACGTGAGGATGTGTGACCTAACACCTTTCAGGAGAGCGTGCAAATGACAAAACCCAGAACTGCCTCTCTTCAGATGATGTGGCATCAACTGGATAAACCAAGAACACGGGGGTCACTGAATCTCCCTCTGCTGGCGACGGAAGCAGAACTCCAGCCCAGGACCAACGCTAGGGCCACCTTCCGGCCCCCAAGAGTGGGTCTAGTGTACCAAGCACACAGCACTAGACAGCTGGCCTACAGGCCTGATGGATGGAGGGCTGAGGACGGCAAGGGGTTCCCACCTGTCCCTCCCCCTGCACAGGATGTGTCTGCTGACGGGGGCAGGGCCCGGGCCGCCGAGGACGAGGACAGCCTCCACAAACGCCAGCCCTTCTGCAGTCACAGCCAAGAGGGCAGGCTCTCACGACAGAGCTGTTAGAGATCTGGGTACTCAGTCTCAAAAGTTACTTTTTCAACTTGAATTTGTCCCTCTAAATGGACTGTTCCTTGAGATAAAACTGCACTGTGCATCCTGGTCAGTGCACCCACACGGCACCTGCATCAGACTGGTTTTCTGTGGGTGCCCTCTGCTGACCGACAGCTTTTCAGGCTGGTGGGAGCTATGGGGAGGCAGAAAGAGGCCCCACGCGGGCTCCTGCAGCCACGCGGAGTGGAGACGAAGTCACAGGCCACCCACAGAATCAACACTGGCGACGTCTGATAACGAACATTCTGCAGACTGCTTACTCCTAAGGCGCTCAGTGACAGAGTTGTGAGTCACAAAACCGTGCTCACGTCACTTCATTTTGCACAATAAAAATCCCCTTCACTGTTTGGAGGTAAAACAGCGACTTTGCGGCTAGAATTCGTAAACACCAAAGAAGGGAGAGAGACTCTTTCCAAACTGTGTCTCTGATTTTAAAACATTATCCAACACAATACGGCGTCCTGTTTAAACTAACATTGTGAAGCATCTGAAATTATTCAAATAGATTGGTTTTACCAAAGAAGAAGAAACAAAGGGAGAAATTTTCATTTTTGATGATTTTCCGTTTCTTCACCAAATGATGAGCAGCTCAGGTCTCTGTGCTGAGACATCGAGCTGACGCCTGTGACGCTGCACACAGGACGGCTGGCATCTCACTGCACTTCTGAGAAGCAGGGTGGGCTCCCTCCCAGGGCAACAAGAGGCACCCCACGGGTGCTGAGCCGGCTCTCCAGCATCTACAAACAACACTGAGCACGGCTCCTGGTTCGGAAGGCGCAGGCCCAGGGCCTCACGTGGTGATGGCGTCCTTGCCAGCAGCGACCAGAGGTGGCAGAGCGCGTGTCTGGATCAGTCTCCGGTGCCGCCCCAGGGTCCCCTCGGGGCTCAGGCTCATCACTGAATGGAGTCCCGTCACTTGCCACAGCCCCCAGCCCCACTGTCCTCTTCGTATGGCTGTCTCCCCTCAGACAGGGCTGACTTACAAACATGCTTGTCCCACTCGCAACCCCAGAGGGAGGACCGGCTAAGTTACTACAGCCCAAGGCCAACACTGCCTCAGGGAGAAGCCAAGGGGCGGGAACGCGGCCTGCGTGGCTGCTGTCCAAGCACCCGGAGGGCAGTGGGCTTGTGTCTTCGCCCGTCAGACGGAGGCGCCACAAGCTGCGGCCGGAGGTGACTGGGAGGCGGGCCTCCTGTGCCGGTGCCCGGGTGAGCTGGCCTCGTGCTGAGCTGCAGTCACTCTTGCCAGTTCTGACCCCTCCATGGCGTCAACCAGAAACTGCTGCTTAAAGTCTGGATGAACCCTAGCATTCTCGATGTCTTCAAGGCAAAACCAGACAGACGTGCATAACGTGAAGCAGTGTTTATCCAACTGTACATCATTAATTCCAACTGAAGTTAAAGCACCCCAGCGGGACGGAGGAAGCACCGTGGGGAGATCTGTGGCACGGTGAGAACAGACAAACGGCTCAGGACTCCCAGGCACGGCCTCCACCATCAGGACAAAGGTCTCTGTGCCCGCCGGTCCCGTCCTACTAGGACAAGGCCGGGATGAAATACTGGAGGGAGACATCTTCATGAAGCAGATCAAAGTGAACAATTCTGTTATGCACAATATCTGGGGGAGAAAAACCCATGATTTCAGAGACCATCGTAGCTGACTTGGCTCCCCAGCCAGAGGGCGGCCTGCCCAGCCGCGCCTCCCGCAGAAAGCACCTGTCTCCCCCGAGGACCTGGGGTCTGCAAACTCTGCTCTCGTGGCCCGGGCTGGGGCTGTGTCCTGGCTTACGCGGAAAACTTTGAAAGCTTCCTGACACCCACACCCACGGGGCGTGACAGGAGGCAGGGAAACGACAGGAGCTGCGTGGCGGTCGCTGGCAGCACAGCAGGCGGGACAGCGCCGGGGCCAGGCGTTTGCGGCGCCCACTGACCCTCCCGAGCGGTGAGCGGCGGGGCCAGCCAGCCGCAGAGATCCCCCAGGCAGCACGCAGTCAAGCAGGCAGACCACCGCTCAGGAGGGGTGCGGAGGAGCACAGAGGAGGTGGGGCGGGCACGGAGTGGGCAGGGGCATGTCCCTGAGGAGGGGCAGCTGGGACAGAGCGCGTGGGCAGGAGGTGGCCTGGGGCAGAGAAAAAGGAGGTGCACAGAGTTTAGCAGAGGGTTTCTCTATTCAACTTCCGCTGCATCACAATTTGCTGGTCCCTGCCCCCCCCCCCCCCCCCCGTCTTTCTCTCGCTCGCTCGCTCGCTCTGCTACACTGGGGCACACCACAGTGGACACCCGAGAGCTAGCCACCCTTGCTGGTAAGAACGCTCCTGTGTGGGGCCGGCACTATGGCGCGGGGGGTTAATACCCTGGCCTGAAGTGCCAGCATCCCATATGGGCGCTGGTTCGAGTCCCGGCTGCTCCTCTTCCCATCCAGCTCTCTGCCGTGGCCTGGGAAAGCAGTGGAAGATGGCCCAAGTGCTGGGTCCCTGCACCCATGTGGGAGACCTGGAAGAAGCTCCTGGCTCCTCATCAGCGCAGTTCCAGCTGTTGTGGCCAACTGGGGAGTGAACCAGCAGATGGAAGACCTCCCTCTCTCTCTGCCTCTCCTCTCTCTGTGTAACTCTGACTTTCAAATAAATAAATAAATCTTAAAAAAAAAAAAAAAACGCTCCTGTGTGTGTGTGGTCTGTGGGCCAGGGGTGACTGCTGGGAGGCAGGACAGCTGCAGTGCTGTGCAGGCCCCACCCAGGGCCGCCATCCAGGGGCTCCACCTGTGCATTCCTGGCACCAGGGCCCTGCTGGGCAGGCCAGGGCCGGACATCATCCAGGACTCACTGGAAATGCAGTCCCGAGGTCGCCCAGAGCCACACACGCAGAGTCGTGTGCAGATCTGCCTCAGGGGACCCACGCAGCACGCACCTCACACCTCCCCTGACTCCGACACTGCCTCTGCGCCACCCGGGGGCTCTCCTGCAGTCTCTGGCTGCTCTTCCGGCCTCTCACTCAGGACCAGGCCCTGCCTCCCTCTGCACAGGGAAGCTGTGAAGGCTCGGAGGCGTAGCCCTGGCCTTCCTCCTCCTCAGCTCTGTGCACGAGGGCCCGGGAGCCGCCCCCACGGCCAGGCCGCAGATTCCCTTCCGTAGTGTAAACACTGGTAGCAAGGAGGCAGAAAGAGCCGTGAGCAGCCCTGTACTGTGCTTAGCGGACAAAGGTGGGGCAGGTGCACATCGCGAGACGGGACCAGGCCAAATCGGGAGGGCCACGCACAATCAGCAGGCAGCAGACAGAGGACACAGCCAGCAGGGTGGAAGCTGGAGCTAAAGCAGAAGCGCACGGGGGCTGAGTCCAGCACACCAGAACGTGCTGAGCACTGCTGACCCCGCAGCCCTCCCGTCTTCCTTTCCAGGCACACCCCTGTGTGACGGACACGTGGAACGGCCCGCGGCCCATCTGCCAGGCAGCGTGGCCTCAGGCTTCTGAAGCCCCTCTGCTGCCACCTCTGGGTCCTTCTGAATCCAGGAGCCTCAATCAACCAGCGATAGAGTCAGGGCCACCCACCCACGCTCCTGGTCTCCAAGGCTGTGCATGGTCTGCCTGACCACAGGGGACTAAAGAACACAGAACATGAGAAACAAAGCAGAGGCCACTCACTGCACAAGGCCCTCGTGGGGTTCACCTGCTGCCCAGCCAGGAGCTGCAGCAGCTTCTTGATGTCTATCTGCACTTCGGCCATCTGTTCCGGGCTTCTGTCTTGAGAGGCGTTTTCAGAGGCTAAAATGACATCGATAATTACTTTTAAAAAACATGTGTTTATTTACTGGAAAGGCAGGGCAACAGAGAGAGGGATACACCACAGAGAGATATCTTCCATCCTCTGGTTCATTCCCGCAGTGGCCGCAACAGCCAGGTCTGGGCCAGGCTGAAGCCAGGAGCTGCATCTGGTCTCCCACACGGGTGGCAGAGACCCAAGTCCTCGGGACATCACCCGCTGCTTCCCAGACGCATCAGCAGGAAGCCGGATCAGAAGTGGAGCATCTGGGACCTGAACTGCCGTCCCATACGGGATGCCAGCGTAAGAGGAGACGTAACCCGCCACACTGCTGGCCCCGACATCACTATTTTCTCGTCAACATTTTAAAACGTTGCCAGACACCTGAGGTACTTTCACTCAGGTAAGTAACACGTCTTACCCCGACTTCGTCCTACTGGAGAACAAGTGCAAGTTGTAAAGGCTGTCCCTCGTGGTCCCAGCCACGGAAAACACTGCACTCATTCCAGCCGTCTCCCTTACACAGCTTAAACACATGCTCAAGCTCCCGTGGTGGAAGGACACCGGCCTCACTGGGACTCGCTGTGCACTGGAGAGTGAAACGCACACAGCCCCCCAGGCCTCTCAGGTGCAGCCAGTGCCGAAAGGAGGTGCTTGCAGGCGTCCCATGGGCGCCGGTTCAAGTCCTGGTTACTCCACTTCCGATCCAGCTCTCTGCTGTGGCCTAGAAAAGCAGTGGAAGGTGGTCCAAGTACTTGGGCCCCTGCACCCACGTGGGAGACCTGGGGGAAGCTCCTGGCTTCAGATCGGCGCAGCTCCAGCTGTTGTGGCCATCTGGGGAGTGAACCAGCGGATGGAAGACCTCTCTCTCTGTTCCTACCTCTCTCTGTAACTCTTTCAAATAAACAAAATAAATCTTAAAAAAAAAAAAAGAGGTGCTTCAATGGAACACACCAAATGTACATCCTGCTGTGTGAGCGTCAGGCACCAAAACAGCCGTCAGGCACCGTACAGCCACAATCGCCAGGATCTCACTCAGCTGTAGCATGAGTCCTTTGTGCCACCCAACGTCTGCGTCTGTACTCAAGCACACTTCAACAACGCAGCTTAGCTCTAGGTGGCCTGGCTGATCTGCTGCGCACTGTGTGTGCATCAGTGTTTCTCTGTGAGCAGCAGATGCTGTGACCTGGTCCTGGCCCCGCTCCTTGCCGAAGCAGCCCCTGGGACCCTACAGCCGGCAGCCAGGCCTCCCACCCCCAGAGGCTCACTACTCACCACCTGCTCAGTGCCAAGTGCACCGACTCCATGTCCCTTACTGTCTTGTGTAAGGTGACAAATGGGACCACCAGGATCAGTTAATCTGATTCCCTAAGTGCAGCGGTGACTAGGAGAAAATAGAAGCCAGCTCCGCCTTCCTGACTGCGTTCCTGGAGAGGAGCACACAGGCAAGAGCTGGGCCAGGCCTGGAGGCGTGAGCGGACTCCAATCCAGAGGCGCCCTGGCTGTGGGTGGCCTGGCCGCCGTGTTGCAGGACAGGTGCAGAGATCCTAACGCCTGTCCTGTCCCTCAGCAGTGAACAGAATTTCAACCTTAACCCCGAGATCTCTGCAGATGGGCATCTGAATCCATTCATTTGCCAAGTGGAACACAGCGCGTTAGAAAACTTACCCAGCGGGGGGTTCCCCAGATCTCTAAAGTGAGTCGTCACGCACACGAGCTCGGTTTCTATTTTCAAGTTCAGTTCTCCATTCAGGTTTGCCTCAATGACCTGCAAAGTGCGGATTTTACATGGATTTAGAACAGGCAGGCGAAAGGAACAACCAGGGGCCTGTTTCCACACAGCCTGGTGAGGAGGTGCGCACGGGCTCGGAGCACTCGGGGACAGCGAGGTCTGAGAGCGAGGACCTGTGGGCGGACACGGGTGGACACGGCGGAGGCCCGGCTGGCACATCCCTCTGACCCAGTCACTGCCGGGCCGGGGCTAGGGCCACAGTGGAAGGAACGGAGCAGCGCCCTTCGGAATCAAGCAGCCCAGCACGAGGGGCACAGCATGGCGGCTCGCCCAAACTGAGAGCTCGGAATCACGGAAATCCCGGAGGAATTCAGGCAAGGAAGTGAAAGCTGAGAAGACCACCTTCTCTGTGCACGGGCACGCGGCGGGCACAGCCATGGGCACTGGGGTGGGACGGTGAGACGGGAAAACTGCCAGTCAGAACCAGGGGGACAACAAGCAGCCAATCAGAACCGCAGAGAGGCGGCGCGGGAAGGAAACAGGGCACAGCCGTGGTCGGGGCACTGACGGCCGTGGTCGGGGCACTGACAGCCATGCGGGGCACTGACGGCCGTGGTCGGGGCACTGACAGCCGTGCGGGGCACTGACGGCTGTGGTCGGGGCACGGACGGCCGTGCGGGGCACTGACGGCCGTGGTCGGGCCGTCCCAAAGGACACTCGACGGGCCTCCGCACACCCGGGCAATGCCAGGGCATGCAGTGCCCCTGCCTCAAATCAACGAGGGGCTTCAGAGTTCATGGAAAACGCGTATGCTGGCAAAACCAAGCGTGGATTCCAGAACTTCTCTGCGCCAGTTAGCCTGTCTGTTACCACCACCTGTCTATGAACCGTGAGACACTCCCAAGCCCCTCGAGTGAGACAGGTCAGCAGGACTCGGCCTCCGGCCAGCCGTGCTACCCCGGCGCAGCTGAGGCAGCACTCCGCACACGCCGTGGTCGGAGCGCCCGGCAGCTGCGAAGGTGGGTGCAGCAGCGAGTGTCCCGCGGGCGGAGTGCGGGAGCCGCCGTGCTCAGCTCTGCTCCAGCCCAGCGAAGGTCACCTGGCGCCGGCCCCTGCACCCCGGCATCTCTGAGCTCTGAAATCCCTAAGTGAGATGGTTTGAGCTTGGGCGAGCTCTCACTTCTGAGCTTTGACAGAAAAAAGTCACCTAGTTAACTTCCCTTGAATGAGAAATAACTTTTCCACCCGTTCCTTCCATTTCCTGAGCCCCTTGCCCACAGTCACGAACAGCGAGAGGGACGTCTCCCTGGGCTGCTCTGGGTGATGGCTTGGGTAGGTTTTGAGCTGAATCGACCCTTCTCTTGAGAATCAGCTGCATGGGTATTGACTGTAGCACCTGGAGCTGACTACGCGCTGGGGCTCTGTGAAGTCGGCACGCGACGTGCGCCGTTTGTGTTCAGCAACCACGCCCAGGATCGGCAAATTCCCACTGGTTTTGAGAAGCTACAGTTTTAGATATTGTGTGTGTGTGTGTGTGTGTGTGTTTTTCCTCCAAAGAAAACAACCTGCAATAGCTCTAGACTGGTTTCAGGCTTAACGGTCCCTTATGTTTTCCTCAATTCCCAAGACGTCAGTGATAGAACAAACATTAGACTCCAGCTCGTGCCTGACGCACCCGGGTCTGGCCGAGGAGGTGTTCAGTCAACACCCAGAGGGGGAACAAGCAGCTACCGCACAGCGTCACTGCCTGCTGCTCCAGGACCCAGCGACATCTGACCCCTGAAGGTAGGATCACATGCCACCTCTCTCGGTGACTGCGGCCCCACTCTGACCCAGGGCGTGCTGAGGATGGCTGACTGCACCGGGCACCTAACTCACCTCTACGTTTCCAAAAAGCGCCAGCTCCGTGTGTGACGGACCCAGCACCAGGTACGTGGCTCCAGTGCCTTCCCTCCCACAACATGAAGCCTCTCACCCCTAACCCAGCTCTCGTCTGGATCACGAGGCTAAGCCCGGGAAGCTCCTGGGGTAATGTCTGAGGTACAACACCCCCAGGAGCTGGTCTGAAACCCAAAACCTTGGGCCAGCTCAGACCTCCCAAATCTAACCCTGAACCTGAGCCAGATGCAGGGGACTGACAAGCACAGCAGACGTGGGACCTGTGGGGCCCTGGCCACCTCTTCTGCTGGCCTGAGTCCCACACACCTGCCCCCAACATCACTTCCCACATTAAATGCAGGGAGGAACTGCACGCCCCTGACGGGAAGGAGGACGTCGTTTGTGCTGCGCCCTCTCATGTTCCTGCCGCACTGCCTGTAGCCTTGGGACCTGAAACACGGGCTCCCAGCTAGCGCCCACTATGCACACTGAGACTAACTTGTTCACCCCCCTGAGCAATTCCAGACCGCAAATCACTCCACGGAGTCCGCGTGCTCTGTAAGCACTGCACAGACAGACAAAACAGCCCTGTGATTCTGGGGGCCCTCCCACTGCTCCACTCTGACACTGCCTCTGGACAGACAAACGAGCAGATCCTACAATTAATCGCCCAACCTTCTCCCCTGGGCCTTTCAGTCTCTCCAAAGGACAGCCGACCCTAGAGGAAGCCAGCCTGCCGACAGCCCCACAACACCCTTACAGGGCGCACACTCAGCACAGCCTGCCAACAGCCCCACAACACCATCACAGGGCCTGCCGACAGCTCCACAACACTGTTACACAACAGGGTCCCACAGCACACACGTGTAATTCCATTTTCTGCCATCTTCCCGAGTACCCTCGCACTGTAAGCACAGGGAGTGGGGCAGACGCGAAGGCCATGGCAGTGAGTGAGGGCTGAGAAGCGCTCACACCAGGGCGCGACTGCAGCTCTCAGCATCGCCTCGTGGGGGCGCCTGCCCACCTGACACCCTCCCGGCGCCTCCAGGGCCCACCCAGTCCCGCACAGACTTCCTGAGAAGCTTCACTTACGAGGTGGTTGGTGATGTTTTTCATCTTTTCCACAACACTCCTCATGGTCTTCAGGACAGGTAAGTAAATGCTCACCTAAGGAACCAGGGAGAACGGGTGCAAGTATGAAAAACACTAGCAGAGTAGGATAACGACCGATGTTTCCTGGCTGACTCTGGAATGCACGCATGCTGCGTCCTGCTTCTAAATGATCTGAATGAAGTTCTTCAAAACACAGGGGAGAACCCAGTTTGCCAATTTCATTAACTCACAGGCAGCGAAACAGAACTCGAGCACGGAATGCCTGCTCTGCTTCCCTGTGCGACTTGTCCCTGAGCACCTAAGGACGGCAGCGCTCAGCGGGGCCTCTGCCGGGCTCTGTGCACAACTACAGGGAGCAGTCACTGCGCCACCCTGAGGCCGCGTCACCTACGTCACCATGCTTCATACAACACTGCCTTTTCCCAAGTCCAGGCGGCCCTCGGGCGGAGCCCAGTGATCATTCCGTCCAGTACGGCGTTGAATTTCTTTGGAAGCAAACGGTGAGCAGGAGGCCAAGGCCCTTGGGCACCGTCTTTACTCTCCACGGCGCTCGGTCACGATCACGCCTTCCTCCCGGCCCTGTTACACACATCCAGACGGCTCTGCCGCGGGACTCGGGTCCTCAGAGACCCGAGCTGACCACTCGGTGCCACTTCAGGCCTGTCCCGGTGCTGTCACCAAGAGTGTGGCACGACCATCAGACGTGATCGTCTCTCAAGATCTTTCATGCAAATAACAAAGGCAATGACTCAGATTTTTCCTTGAAATGCCCTTAAAAATGAATGCCACTCTCTCTTCAGGCCCTACACAACTTTGAGAACAAATATGAACGTAGCCTAAGATCAATCAAAACCACAGAATTCAAACCCTGCCCTGTCATGTCCCCGAGGGGTGAGCCTGCAGACGGCACTTACATCCGATTCTGGGATGCAGGGCTCCTGGAAGTCCCTCCACAACCTCCTAGGGATGACCTTTATGGGGATGTCGTGCGTCACGATGCGACTACTGCTTGACACGGATATCTGGGAAGACAAGAATTAAAAATGGTTCTGTTGTCAGCGCTTTTGTAACAAGCCAAGTTACTCAGACTGGGAGGTCACCTGCAGATGACGCCAAGGCCAGGAGGGGCAGCCGGGCTGGCGGCACCGGGGCCAGGGGCCGCGTCCCAGACAGCACTCCAGGAAACAGCCCAGCAGAGCGCGGGGCAGACGCTCAGCTCCCGCGGCTCGTCTCTGCTGGAAGCATCGACCACCCAGGTCTGTGGCGAGGGGCTCCGAGGGGCTCAGGCCACGCTGTGAGCACCGGCCCGCTGCAGGGAGCCGAGGAACCAGAGAGCTGAGGAGTCGTCTTCCACAGAGCTGGGGCTGAACACCATCGTCACCGCAGGTTGCAGAGTGCGACACGCAGAGGAGATGCGGGGACGGGGCGGGGGAGGCGGCCGAATGCCCAGGAAGGACTCAGCCTGCGAGTCGGCCAGTCGGCGAGCTGCAGCACTGGGGTCGCGGTGTCTGACTGGGCCCTGAAGGCCTTGTGAGGAAACGGGAGCCTCACTAAGCCCCGGGAGCCACCGAGGGGCCCTGGTGGGCTGACACGCCTGGCAGCAAGGTGAGACAGAAGCCACCGCCCGCAGACGGCGTGGGAGAGCAGGTGTAAGGGGAAGACGGACGGAAACGACTGTCCTTATTTAATTTCTATTTATCTGGAAGGCAGAGCAGCGGAGACAGACGCCGCGTGCCGGTTCCCCCTCCAAGTGCCCAGGACAGCCGGGACTGGGGCAGGCAGAAGCCAGGAGCTGGGAGCGGGGTGGCGGGGACCCAGGACGGGGCGAGCCAACACCTGCTCCGCAGGGCGCACTACAGGGCGCTGGAGGCCGAGCCGGCACTCGCACCCCGCACACCAGCGGACCCCCACCACTCCCAGACTCACGGGGGCGGCGCGGCGGGTCCCACGGCTGCTAAGGGCGGCGTGCAGCCTGCCCGACCTCCGCGCGCGTGGAGACGAGCCCGGCGCCGGCGCAGCGCCCCCAGCGCTCACCAGCTCCACCGAGACGGTGAGGCACGGGAAGTGCTTGTTGGTGAGCTTGACCTTCAGGGCCCGGGCGTTCTGCGCCGTCCTCAGGGCCCGGGCGAGGTTCTCCGACGTCAGCTCCAGGTAGATCTCGTTGTGGTCCGCGGACACGCCCTCCATCTGGAACTCGCTGAAGAAGTCCTCCTGCGGGGGGCGGCCCGTGAGCGCGCGCGGGCGGCCCCGGCCGCGCCCCCGGCCCGCGCCTCACCTGCCGCAGCTCGCACCACAGGCTCGCGCCGCCGCCCGCCAGCCGGTCCGCCAGCACGAAGTTGAGCTGGTCCGGGCGGATGCGCAGCGCGCACGTCTTGGCCAGCTTGGCCACCATGTTGCTGACGCCTGCGGGCGGGAGCGGGACACAGTTGCGGCGCGCGGGCTCCGGGGCCGCCGCCCGCCCGGGAGACCAGCTCCGGAGACGCCCCCGCCCCGGCCGCGCCCCGCTCACGGGTGAAGTGGTTCAGACAGCCCGCGTCCACGATCTTGGCCCGGAACTTCATGTCGGCGCCGGGCAGCGCGGTCGGCGGCGGACGCGCGTCCCGCCTCGAGCGGTCCGGCCCGGAAACGCGGCGGCGCCGGGTGGTTCCGCCGGCTCCCGCCAGAGGCCTCTGCCGGGGCCACGCCCAGGGAGAGGCGGGACCGCCTGAGCCCGCCCCCAGGGAGGAGGGGCCTCCTGAGCCCGCCCCCGGGGAGGCGGGGCCTCCTGATGCCTCTCCGGGGAAGGCGGGACCTCCTGTTGCCCCCCCGGGGGAGGAGGGACCTGGCCACGCCCAGGGAGAGGCGGGGCCTCCTGATGCCGCTCCGGGGAAAGCGGAGCCTCCTGAGCCCGCCCCCAGGGAGGGGGACCTGGCCACGCCCCGGGGGAGGCGGGGCCTCCTGTTGCCTCTCCGGGGAAGGCGGGACCTCCTGTTGCCCCCCCGGGGGAGGAGGGACCTGGCCACGCCCAGGGAGAAGGGGGCCTCCTGAGCCCGCCCCCAGGAAGGAGGGACCTGGCCACGCCCCGGGGGAGGCGGGGCCTCCTGATGCCGCTCCGGGGAAAGCGGGGCCTCCTGAGCCCGCCCCCAGGGAGGAGGGACCTGGCCACGCCCCTAGAGGGGCGGGCCCTGTCGGGCCCCGGATGGGGCTGCCGCGTGCGGGGGAGGGGTGGAGGGTCTCCCCTCAGGACGTCGTGACGCCGGGGTCAGGATCTTGAGAACAACCAGATAATACCAAGCCTTAGAGGAAGTTCCGCCCCAGAGCGGCGGCCCCGTGCCTCGGGCTGGGAGCAGCGTGGTGACGGGCCGGGGCGCAGGGGTGCCGGGCCTGCCGCTCCCTCTGCGCCTCGGTGACCCCCCACCCGCAGGTCAGGGCGAGTCCTCCTCCGTCATCGCTCCTCCCACCCCCGTCAAGGGATTCCTTCCTCATCACCCCCCCCAGTCAGGGCGATCCCCCTCCCCCCATGGTGATCCCCCCCAAGTCAGGGCGATACCCCCGTCATGGTGATCTCCCCCCAAGTCAGGGCGATACCCCCCCCCGTCATGGTGATCTCCCCCCAAGTCAGGGCGATCCCCCCCCCCCTCATGGTGATCCCCCCCAGTCAGGGCGATACCCCCTCCCCGTCATGGTGATCTCCCCCCCAGTCAGGGCGATACCCCCCCCCCCGTCATGGTGATCTCCCCCCAAGTCAGGGCGATCCCCCCCCCCTCATGGTGATCCCCCCCAGTCAGGGCGATACCCCCTCCCCGTCATGGTGATCTCCCCCCCAGTCAGGGCGATACCCCCCCCCCGTCATGGTGATCTCCCCCCAAGTCAGGGCGATCCCCCCCCCCTCATGGTGATCCCCCCCAGTCAGGGCGATACCCCCTCCCCGTCATGGTGATCTCCCCCCCATGGTGATCTCCCCCCAGTCAGGGCGATACCCCCCATCGTAGTGACCCCCCCAGTCAGGGCGATAACCCCCATCGTAGTGACCCCCCCAGTCAGGGCGATAACCCCCTCATGGTGATACCCCCCCAGTCAGGGCGATACCACCCCCCCCCTGCAAGCTGCTTCCCTCTCCGGCTCAGTGATCCCCCCTCCCCTGTCAGGGCGATTCCTTCCCATCACCACCTCCTCCCCCATCAGAGCAAGCCCCCCAGTCAGGGAGATAGGGTGACTCCCCTCTTCAGGTCTTCAGGCTGGTCCCCCCCATCAGGGTGCTTCCCCTCATCAGACCAGTTCCCACCCAGTCAGGGTGACCCCCCACAATCAGGCCCGTCCCCCACCATCAGGGCACTTCCCCACATCAGGCCAGTTTCTCCCCATCAGGCCAGTCCCCCCATCGGGCCGCTTCCCCCCATCAGGCTGGTCCTCCCCCATCAGGCCAGTCCTCCCCCATTAGGGCGCTTCCCCCATCAGGCCAGTTCCCCTCCATCAGGCCGGTCTCTCCCCCATGTCAGACTGGTTCCCCCCATCACAGCACTTCTCTCCCATCAGGCCAGTCTCCCCCTTCAGGCTGGTCCCCACATCAGGCTGGTCCCCCCATCAGGCCAGTCTCCCCCATCAGGCCAGTTCTCTTCCGGCCAGGATGAGCTGCTCCAGATCCCGGATTCTCGTGAACTGAGCCATGTTGTGAGAATATTTTTTTTTCTTAGAGACGAAGTTTTGAAGGGAGAACCAGGCAACCATTGGATGCAGGTTGGTTTTTCAAGGCCTGAGGATTCTGCCTCAGCAGACCGGGACGTCACCGTAATCTGACTTCCAGAATGGAGGTATTATTTATAGTAATAGCGATGTTCATATTTTAATGTGCAAGGTACAAAACTGCAAACAGCTTTTCTCTGTTTTAAGACCTACAACTGAAGCTAAATTCTGGTCGGCCTTGTTACCTGGAATACATATGTCAAAAGATGAAAATCATGGTAACACTGCCACGCACAGATTACTTTTCTAGTAATAATTCTTAAAACCCCTCGGCCCTGTGAGTGCCACGGCGTTCCTGAGTTTTAATTGAGATCACGTCGGGTTTATAAATTCTGGAGAACTGAGGTCGTGACGGCCGAGGCTCCTAGCCAAGGTCGGGGTAACTTTTCCTTTAACCCACTGCTGCCGGAAGTCGTCTTCACACAGGTGTAAAACACCTATTTGCTTCTTTCTTTTTCTTGATTTCCGAAAAGCTTTGTTGTGGTCTTACACGCTGTACTCTAACTGGTTCTGTGTGTTTATGAATGGTATTGATGCAGTGGCTGGTAAATTCATATCCGTGAACTTTCTAGTTTTCCTGGTTTGCGATGTTTTCTTTATTTTGAGGAGTTCATCAGATGTTCTGCAACCAGACATGGTCAGAACCCGCCACTCATTTGTACTTTTTGGTTAAAAACGACCAGCCACTCATCCAACAGCATTTCCCCGTGCCTCCAGTCCGGCGTCAGGGAACAGCGGTGGCCGAGGACACGTGCCCGGCACAGAGGAGCGCACCACGGCCAAGGCCTGGATGAGAGGCTGTGGATCGCACTGTCTCTGACACAGCGGCGCTCTCACAGCCCGCATCCTTCAAAGCCACACTCCTACAGGCTCAGTGAATTCGCTTTCGTCGTTTTATTAGTAAAATCCATTCACTTTTTACTAGAAAGTAGGAGCCACTCGGAGGCTTTCCGCCCACTCCCCGTTTTCCCTCCCTGGGGAGCAGAAGCCCTTGACTGCTCTGGACGTGTGGTCGCAACCTGCCACACTGCTCTCTAGGTGTGGTCACTGGGGGTGCCGTGCACCCGGAATCGGTATAAGCAAGTGTACTGCGGGTGTCCCCAGTTGCTAAGGACCTTGAGTTTCACACACGATATGGATTCAGGAACTTCATGCTGAAAATAAAGGAAAGAAAGTGAACGTTAGTGCCTCCCAAGGAACTCTCCGTCCCAGAATCCCAGGGAATGCGACCACTGTGGAAAATTCAAACTCTCTCTTGCCTTCCTAACACAAGCATTTCCAAGTGCTGACGGAATGGGTGAGAAACGGAGCTGTGTTAAGTACAGCGCCCATGACCCGTCCAGCAGACGGGCAGGAAGGGAAGTGCCCGCCCTCCCACTGCTGCTTCCTCCCCCGGGAGGCCGGGCGCAGGGGGCTGGCTGCCAAGTAAAAACCAGCTCTGTGCAGCCAGCCGCAAAAGCAAGGCATGAGCCCAAGTGCAGTGAATCTACAATCCCAAGTGAAACTTTGTGGTGGATTTGTCGTCTCTTGGTATCTGCAGGGGGCGGTTCCAGGACCCCCGTGGACACCAAAACTGGTGGCTGCTTGGATTCTTTATATAAAATGGCATGGTGTCTGCATTCAACCCTCAAACCAATCCCCTCACCCCCGCGGTGCACTCAAAATCATCCCTAGGTGATGTGTAACAGCTAATCCAATGTACATGCTATCCAAGCAGTGGCTGTATCGTTTAGAGAATAGTGACAAGACAAAGGCTGCACGTGTTCAGTACTGATGCATTTTAAAGATTTATTTGAAAGGCAGAGAGAGAGAGAGAGAGAGAGAATCTTCCATCTGCTGGTTACTCCTCTCAAATGGCTGCATTGCTCAGGGCTGGGCTAGGCTGAAACCAGGACCCAGGAACTCACTGGGGTCTTCCACATGGGTGGCAGGGCCCCAAGTACTTGAGCCATCTGCCACTGCTTTCCTAGGTGCATTAGCAGGGAGCTGGATCAGAAGTGGAGCAGCTGGGACTTGAACTGGTGCCCAAATAGGAAGCCAGCATTGCAGGTGGCAGCTTAATCTACTGTGCCACAATGCCAGCCCCTACTGGTGCATTTTTTAAAAATATTTTTGAGGCGCCAGCGCTGTGGCATAGCAGGTAAATTTGCCACCTGTAGTGCTGGCATTCCATATGGGCGTTGGTTCAAGTCCCGGCTGATCCACTTCCAATCCAGCTCTCTGCTATGGCCTGGGAAAGCAGTAGAAGATGGCCCAAGTCTTTGGGTCCCTGCACCCACATGGGAGACCGGGAAGAAGCTCCAGGCTCCTGGCTTCGGATCAGCCTAGCTGTGGCCATTTGGGGAGTAATCAGCGATTGGGAAACCTCTCTCTCTCTCTCTCTCTCTCTCTCCCTGCCTCTGCCTCTCTCTAACTCTGCCTTTCAAATAATAAATGAATAAATCTTTATAAAAATATTTTTGATCACTGGTTGGTTGAATCCAGAGGCAGAACCCATGGATAGGAGGGCCAACCGTATGTTGTTTCTGACTCTGATTTCCTCGTGACTGACCAAGAAATGTCACAAAGCACTTGTTCTTATGTGAGATGAGACGCCTCGAACATGTCTTTGTTTACTTCTAGTGGCTAATGAGAAATAATGAAACACTACTTCGTATACCTCTGGGAGTTTATAAGCTAGCTGTTGGGTTAGGAGGAGGAGTTTCACTACATTGTCTGGTATTAAATAGTCCATCCACTTCGTATTGCACCAACCCAACTTCCCTTAACCCAAGGACGAGGAGAAAGCAGGGGAAACCTAGTGTCAAGGGAACAGCAGAGTTAAGAGAAGAACTGAGATGGACATAAATGCCCTAGCAGATGAGGAGGGGTCTGCCCTAGGAACTGCTTTTGTGTTTGCCTGTCTCGCATGGAAGCACTTGGAGCTAACACTGGGGCTGATGAGCCGTAATCGAGTTTTTGTCTTATTGAGTCTTGCACGGCACTTAGCATGAAGCAGTCCCACAAATCCTCCCCGGGCGCCCGTTACCTGCAGTTCAAATGTTTGAACGGTGGTTTCTGTCTTGTTATATATAAACTGACCCAGGAAAATTTCTTCCCCTTCACATTTTTTCGTGACTCCCTGTAAAGACAGCACCAGATATGTATATTATGATGCGTGGTTCTTGGTTAAAAATGTCTCTGTGTGCCGGCCAGGGACAGGGCTAGTGCCCGTGCCCGCCTGTCCACCGAAGGGGCATTTGACTTAAGGGTTCATGAGGCCAGAGGCTGGCACAGGAGTGACTAGGTAAATAGTGGAGATGAACAGAGTGGAGATAAAGCTGGGTTAAATACATAAAGGGAAGATAAATAGATTAGATGAGTGATCTGTAATGGATGAAGTAGAGGGAGCTAGGGAGAAGACATGAAAGGTAGGTGGTAGATTGAGAGATGAGATAGATGACAGAGTGGGCAGACAAAAGAAAGAGACATATAGAGTGAATCCCAGCACTAATTTTGGCCCAAGAACTGGATTTACAGTCTGTTGGAGAAGTCCCCTTGTTGACCCGAAGTCTTCCAAAATGAGATAAACTCCATCCAATCGCCAGACTTTGATCACACAAACAACCCCCTCCAAAGAACAGGAGCCTCTGATGACTGACAGAAACATCGACGTCCGCGTGCAGCTGCTCTGTGCGTTTTGCCCCCTGCACCTCCGGATCGAGACTGTGAGAGGCCACCACGCTGGTGTGAATTAATGTATCCCGTGACTCTAAGGCTTATTATAAGGCTTGGCTGACGGTCATTTCAAAGAACCTTAGATCCCCAATCCATGGTTGGTCACTGCCCTCCCCAGGCCCTTAGCTGTGAGACACAGAATGCAGCCAAACCTAGGGGGTTGAGTCTTGCCTGTGACCTCGCTGGTGGCCCCAAGGCCTTCTCTGTCCCAGCAGCTCCTCAGGGTGCGTGGGTGAGCCGATCTCTCCCACATGCAAGATACAGGATTCCTAGGGTCACTTGCCTGGTACCATGTTCCTGCGCCTCCAGAAGCAATGGGCAACGGATGCCCTGCCTGAGAAGCTCAGCCCCAGGGCCCCACCACGGGCAGAATTTCAGCCATCTTTCTGCTACTGCCGAGCAATGAATGCGACAGACAGACCACAGACACTGGAGGAAAGCTCTTTACAAGACAGAGACCCTGTAAACCAGGAAGTGGCTTGGAGATTAAGACAAGAGAAGGAGTCGAAGAAAACTGAACCAAAGTATAATTAAGATCTTCAGAGGCATGAGAGAAAATCCCGCATCCTTGAACATTAAAAAAAAAAAGAAAGGAAAAAAAGGTTCTATGTAAGGGAGCTCTGGGGCCGGCGCTGTGGTAAAGCAGGTAAAGCCGCCGCCTGCAGTGCCAGCACCCCATATGGACACTGGTTTGAGTCCTGGCTGCTCCTGCTCTCTGCTATGGCCTAGGAAAGCAGTGGAAGATGACCCAAGTGTGTGGGCCCTTGCACCCACGTGGGAGAACTGGAAGAAGCTCCTGGCTCCTGGCTTCGGATCGGCCCAACTCCGATAGTTGCGGCCATCTGGGGAGTGAACCAGCGAATGGAAGACCTCTCTCTCTGCCTCTATGTAACTCTGCCTTTTAAATAAATAAGTAAATAGATAAATAAATATTTTTTTTATAAAAGGGAGTGTTTGTAAAAACAAAAAGCCTTAGGAAGTAAAATCATGACAGCAGAAAGGAAAAATTCAATATAGGGGTAAAAGTATAAATTGATAAAATCTCCCAGAAGGTGGAACAAAAAAAATTGAGGATGAAAATGACAGAAAGGACTTTTTAAAAATAACAATTAGACAAGAAGCTGAATTCTCAGGATGCTGAAATGAAATGTCACAGTAGCAGTCCCGCATCAGGACTACCAGGCAATCAGATGGGAGGAGGTCAGAAAGTTCCAGAAGCAGTATCTCAAACGAGGAGGAGGAGGAAGGGAGGAAAGTAGGAAACGTGTGAGTTATCTGACATGAATCAACACAGTGGGAGAACAGTCACACTGCCAAAGAAACCTTTGGGAATGTTTTAGTGATAGAAATATAAAAAACTAAGCAAATTGAATAAAAATATGGCAATTGTGTTCAGAAATATGAAAACATCATGCAGAAAATAGTATTCAAAAACACTGCATGGTTCACCTGAAAACAACTGAATACTGCCTACAGCAAAAGTAAGATGCACAGCCTAGCAGTGCCTAAACATTGCACACAGGTTCACCCTGTGACCTAAAATCCCAGCCTTGGGCATCTACCCACGAGAAACACCTCCCCAGATGTCCACACAGAAACCTGCACACAAGTGTAGCAGCGATGTTCACAATATCTATAGAAAGTGGGAACACATCAAATGCCCACTGACTGATGAGTGGATAAGCAGATGTAATACAGCCACACACTGAGACATTAGTCAACGATGGAAGAGAAGAGATGTTGACGTACGCCACAAGGATGCAGCTTCAAAATAGTGAGAAGCGAAAGAAGCCACTCCCAGAAGACCACACGCGTGACTCCGTGTGTATGAAGCGTCTGGGACAGGTAAATGCTTGGGGACAGCACAGATCAGCGGAGAAGCAGAACTGACAGCCAAGGGGCACGGGTTTCTGGGAGGTATAAAATGGACCCACATCTGGGGACATACTAAAACCATGAGGCATGCATGTTAAGTGGGTGAATTCAACGCCATGTGACCTATACGTCCATCAGTCCGTGCATTTAAGAAGTCAGACATAAAGATATTGAGAGGGCCGGGGAACCATGGAGATGTCAGCAGGTCACAACCAACACTCAAAACTCAGGAGACAACAGCCAACGTAAATACAGAGACAAACACCACACGAACCAAACACACTGGAAACTCCCGGCGGAGGCACAGGGGGACCAGGAGCCACTGCCTCGTGACGGACCTCGTGGAAACCTCGGGTTTTAAGTCGCACACGTGTAACTTCAGTGACAGTAAAAAATGAAATGAACTAATAGATCTCTGCCGGTCCAAACCTGCCCCTGGACCGGTGAGAAGGGGAGTCACAGAGTAAGTGACCCACAGTTGACTGCACAGCAGGATGGGTGTGCAGCTCCCGTTTCCTAGGCAACCGTCTCCCTCCCAACCCACTCCCAACAACAGACTGGTCGGCTGCTCACATAGACAGAGAACTCCTTGGGCGCGCTGGAGATGTTTCCTGAGGGAGACACCTTCTCTGAGATGTGCTGCAGGGTGACGGCCGAGGGAACGATCTTCCTGGCAAGCTTGATGAGGGCATGCCCCTGGGAGCCCGGGAAGGCCCAGCAGTTTCCCGGGTGGACGTCCGGCTGGAAAAGAAACGGGTCGACCTCTGAACTGGTCCAGTGGACCCACAACACTGGAGCGAGAGTGGCGACCGACTGCCTGTCACATGAAGGCACGGTGCAGGGTGCCCACCCGACAGGGACGTTCGGGACCCCCAGGTTTTGTTGCTCTTCCAGAGCGCCCTGTCACAGGCGTGTGTGCCCGCATCTCTGCCTGGGCTGTGAGCTGCCAGGTCTGGTGTTCCTGGTGAACAGTGATGTGTGGGGAGTGAGGATGGTGGTGGGGAGCACTGTGGTGGGGGGTGGGCGGGGAGCTGACGGGGATGACGGTGGCAGGACATGGTCCCCATAGTGGTGGTGCAGTGGTGACGGGTGTGAAGGTCACGGCAGCACTGGCGGTCGGGTGCGTGTGCAGCCGAAGCGAGCACTGCACTGGTGGTCGTGGTGATGGAGGTGGTGACTGGGTGACAGTGGCACAGGCGGTGGGTGGGGATAATGACTGAGGCAGTGCCAGTGATGGCGGGATGATGGTGACGTGATGTCGGTCCTGGTGGTACAGAAGAGGAAGGGGTCTCACCATCTTCTAAATCAGACACCGCAGCCTGGAACAGATCCGAGGGCTTCCCTGAAGGCACTTCCAACTTGGGAACTTACTTCAGGTGGGGCGTCATGAGGAGAAGCATTTTGCCTTTCACACTGAACTGAGAGATCCAGCGGAATCCTGCCTGGTAATTTCTCCTGGGAGAACTGGACTTGCTAAGAACATGTGGCTGAAGAGCCCCGAGTACAGTCCTGGCACTTGGGGCACAAGCACTTCAGTCACGTGTGACTGACCAGTTGTCAGCAGAAGGGAAGGCTAAAGAATAGACTTTTTTTTCGACAGGCAGAGTTAGACAGTGAGAGAGAGAGACAGAGAAAAAGGTCTTCCTTCTGTTGGTTCACCCCCCAAATGGCCGCCACGGCTGGTGCACTGCGCTGATCCGAAGCCAGGTGCCAGGTGCTTCTCCTGGTCTCCATGGGGTGCAGGGCCCAAGGACTTGGGCCATCCTCCACTGCACTCCCGGGCCACAGCAGAGAGCTGGATTGGAAGAGGGGCAACCGGGACAGAATCCGGCGCCCCGACCGGCACTAGAACCTGAAGTACCAGCGCCGCAGGCAAAGGATTAGCCTAGTGAGACACGGCGCCGGCCAAGAGTAGATTTTAAAATGTATAGAACAAATACATTCTATTTGATAAGCAGATAGTTTACTGATCTTAAAATAGTAACAATAACAATAATAATAATAATAATAATGAATCATTCACAGTTCATGGCCCATAAATAGGAAAAGGAGATGATTTCCGGTTGGGTAATGGGTTCAAGGGCTCTTACACGGCCTCCATTTTCCTACCTTCATGATAAAGAACAAGAACAGAATCCTAAAGCTGAACTTAGCTTGTACCTGAAGAATGACATCCGGAGGCATTTCATAGTTCAGGAACCCTATTCCATGCCAGTACAGTTTTGCTTTGTCATTTTTGTAGCTTTCTGAGGTTCCAGACTCAATGATGGAGGCTCCTACAATTGCAAAGTAATTAGAAGCAGAAGATCACACTGTCCAAAACACATCAGCTGCGTTTTAAAACACTGTTGGATAATTATAAACAAGGTAAAATGCACACTGACAGCAGCTACTGAACGTCTGTCCCAGTGCCCGGGGGAAGCTTCACGACTTGCCCGAGACTGACACGACGACAAAATGCTGAATTCTGCAGCACTTTGAATTTGAAATGGAAATGGTATGTGGATCCTGTGTGTTATCCAAGGGGAAACACGGGACTTCTTGTTTGAACCGGTCATGTGATAAAGGACACTTCTGTCTGTCCCATTCATCAAAAATAAGAGAAGTGGAAAAGCAACAATGAGTTCTTGGTAAACTCCAACAGGCAGGGGCCCGCAGCGAGGCCCCTGGCCACTAATCCAGGGGGACAACTCTAAAACAGTCGCTTTGTAAAAAGGGCCTTGAAGCCTGGGCGTTTAGATGAGCAGCGGCAGATCCTTCAGGGCACAGGTGTAACCGCCCAGGCCTCCCCAGCCCCGCCCAGGCCTCCCAGCTTCCTCCGCAGGCTCCCAACGCAGGCTCTCCAAGCCGCACAGCTCTGCGCCCTTGAGACCCGCTCAACCATTTCCAACCTCCCCGTTGTTGTCCGGGCTTACTAAACTCCCTCTCTCAAGGCACCAGGTGGATAGACATGTCCCTCCGGCAGGTAAGTTATAATAATTACAGTAACTAAAGTGATAAGCAAGCGGACGCTCCCGAGAGAGCAGAGCGGCGCGGAGGCTCCACGCGTACCTGAGCGCCCGCCGTGCGCTCACCTGCTCTCTGCTTCTGTACTCACCGGCTGACTTCAGGGCATAATCAGCCATCTGCACTTGGTCCTCTCTCAACTTCTTAAGCACGTAATTGACCAAGTGTGACATTTCCTGTGCAAACGCAAGACATTTTTCTGTGAATCTCTGCTGCTCGTATTTTGATGCCTCACTTCATTGATTTGCACCGAAACTGTCCACTATGCAAAGCACAGCACCTGCCACTGAGCCAGGCACTGCATGTGGGGTCGGAGGTTACCGTCCTGCCAGGCACATGGGGTACCTAAGCCTGGGATGTGTCGGGGACCCACAACCTTCCCGCGGGCCGACACCTGCAGTGCAGCACTCTCGAGGCGGGGCTGGGTAAGAGGGGCTGCAACAGGACAGCGGCCACGCCCCACTCTCCTGGGTGCCCTGAGCAGAGCAGATGGTCTGCGGTTACCTGGGAACCCAGGCAGCTCTTGACGACTGCATGATCCCTGATACCAGAGCATCAGGCTCTGGAGGACGCTCTGATGCCAGCACAGAGAAGGACAGGCAGTGTGCCTGGGAGCTGGAGCCCCCACCGACAGGGCCAGGGGCGGCCCAGGTGGCGGCAGGTGGGCAGCATTACAGAGTGGACGTTACAGAGGGGAAGTGCAGGGGGGGGGAGGGGGAGGGGGAGGAGGAGGTGTGAATACAACAGCAGGTGGTGGAGGCTGCGGGTTCTGAGCGCCCCTTGTTTTCGTTTCTACTGCGATGTGTAGGTGGCAGGTGGGCAGGCCTGTGTAGGTGGCAGGTGGGGCAGGCCGCAGCACGGGTGCTCCCTGGGCCACCGCTCCCGTGAAGAAGTGGCCAACCCCAGGGAACGCAGAGGAAGTCAGGGAGGAGCGCGAGGACGGGCCGCGGACCCTGGCACCGTGCAGCCTTGCCTCGTCCGGGTCGGCGGCCGCGGCCTGGTCCTGGGCGGCCCTCCAGCTGCGATTGTGTGCGCCCTCCTGCAGCTCCCTCAGCAGCACCTTCAGGGCGTTGATTTGTTCGATGAGAAACAGAATTTCTCGAAAATTGTTCTCCAGAGTCTGGCTTTCCTTCCTGCGAGGGGAGACGCACAGGGCAAAGGGGAAGCCCGGGTCACCAGCGAGGACATGGCGTGTTACAGTGTTGAGGATGTGAGCTCTCAAGTGAGGGGAGAGCAGGTGCCGTCTGTCCACGGGGCGCTCTGCACCGTGAAGAACGCCTGGGCACTCGGTGCCCGGCCTGCTCCCTGGGGGCAGGGCTCAGCATTCCTGGCCCCTCACTGGGGCCAGAACGGGGTCTGAAGTCAGTGCCCTGGCAAGGCCAGGCGTGGCTGGGAGCAGCTGGGAGCAGCCACCTTGCGCCAGCAGAAATGCGTTCCACTGCTCTCACAGCTTAGAAATTACTGGTAGGGAGAAGAAGATGATGCCCGGGAACAAGATATTTGTATTGAAAAAAACAGGAGAACTATTTGTCCAGTATTTTTCCCCAAAATGCAAAATGATGCCAATTTAAAATTGGGAAAAATACAAACATTTCAAAGAAATAAGCACTGAAGTTTTGCTGTGTTTCAGTTTTTATTCTGTGCACAAAACTTGCAGCAGAATAGCGATAATGACTTCGTGCCCCACTGCACTTCCCCAGTGTTGCAGGCACGTGGGATTGGCTGAATGCCCCTCCCAGCCCAGCCACCAGGCATGTGTGCTCTGAAACCTGAACCCCGGCCAGCTGTCACACCCGGGCTGCTTTCACGTTCTCTGATCATTAGCGGTTCTGAGAGCCCATCCCAGGACACAGCCCCTTACGGAATGAGCCGCAGGGGTCACTATAAAGGCACAGGTGACCTTCTAACGTCACAGGAACGCTGCTGTCTTATTTCAGAACTACTGTAGCTTATGCTAAGGATGGAGAAAGAAGAGCTGCCCCAGGTTCACTCCTCACCGTGGGGCGGTGTCATTCCCCACGTTCCTTACGCTCAGGCAGAGGGAAAGGAAGAAGGGAGGGAGGGAGGAGAGGGAGAGCGGCACACCAGTCTGCCTTTCATTTCAAAACGGCATGTCTGGTTCTATTCGAGTTTATTGGAAGGAACCCCCTCACTGAGGCATGCGTGTTGCCTCCAAGCAGATCCTCAGGGGGTGGGCAGGAGAAAGGCATGAGGTTACTGCGTCAGCTCGTGGTTTTACACAAAGGCCTCAGTACCAGGCCTCATGCGGGAGGGGGCAGACCCCAGAGACGGCACTCACTTCAGAAGTTCCAGTTGCTCCTTAGGCATTCGAAGCCGGGCCTGCAAAGAGAGAAGCACTGGATGACCGCCCACTCCCGGACCCCGGAGACACGGAGCTGGACACGCGTGCACCCTCCGAGGCCCTTGCCTGCCCCAGCCTCGCCTGCACACTGGTTAGGTGAGGAGGGGTGGGTATCACCGGCCTCCTCTCCCCTGGCAGGGGCTCTCGGATGGGCACATCCTTTCCCGAGGAGGAGGAGGAGAGGCGGGAGGAGGGGACAGCGGCACCAGGGAGCAAGTGGCCTCGCAGAGGGCCCATGAGTGCTCCGGCTCAACTCTGTAAACGCGACGGGGCTCTCGCCTTCTTAATAAGAAGGGGATGCGACTTCTCCGGGTCACATCAGCAGTGACTCTCAGGGGGTGGCAGGCACAGCCCTGACCCTGCCGAGTGTCAGCTCAGGAAGGTCGCGCGTTGGCACAGGTAGTGGTCTGGCCCGGGGACCAGGCTGCTGTCTTGGACATGGCGTGTAGCAGGCTCAGTAGGGGGTGGACCCCGGAGATGCTGGTGGGCACTTGCTCACATTTAGGTACCCTGGGGCCACTGGCCTGGGCATAGCCTGAAGCCCCACTCACCCACCCTATCTGCCTGTATACAGCATGGGACAGGCATGCACACATACACACTCACACACTGATGCACACATTCACACGCACATACACATTGGTGCACACACACTCATAACCATGGGCTTCACTTCAGTGCACACACACTTCTACACATACACTCTTACTGGTGCACACACACTCATGACTATGCACACTCACATTCACACTCACACAGGCACCTGCATGCACACACACTCCCACATACATACAAACTTACTGGTACACACACACTCACACAGGTACATACACACTCATTACCATGGGCTTCACTTCAGTGCACACACTCCTACACACATACACACTTACTGGTACACACACTCATAACCATGTACACTCATATTCACACTCACACAGGCATATACATGCACACACACTCCACATACATACACACTTACTGGTGCACATACACAGCCATGCATACACACAGCCATGCACACTCACACATGCACACACTCTCATATACATACACATCTACTGGTGCACACACACACAGGCACATACATGCACACACACTCCCACACACATACGCACCTACCGGTGCACGCTCACATACACAGGGCACCGGGGGAGGTCGCTGTTACCACCTGCTGTGTACAGTGAGAAGAGGAGTCGAATGAGACTGCACCAGTGTCAACTGTGCAGAGGCTGATCGCCGCACACAGGCAGGGCGGGTGGGCAGGGAAACAGGAGATCTCGCGAGAGGCACTGGGGAGGACTGGCCTCTGACCTTCTTTGCCTACGCTTGGACTCGCCTTCCCGACAGATTCCACTGAACACGGTCCATCATCCGTGAGGAGCCCAGCACAGTGAGATCACAGTGGAGGGAGCAATCCGCCCTCCTGGGCTGAGCCCCCAAGCCCAAGTCTTGCAGGAGTCCAGCGTGGCATCTGGAGCTGTGACCCACAGAGGCATCCTCCCACCAGGCTGAAAGCAGACACTGCGTGTCCACCATCAGGCCCTACAGCAGTGGAGCCCACACTGAGCCCCCACAGACCTAGGGCGCACTTGCGTGAGTGTCCTGGGGCTGTTGCACAGTGGCCACATGCTGGGCAACTCCGCTCACCATCCTGGAGGCTCGGACAGCTTCTAGGAGGTTCTGCTGTGTGCAGCCCAGGGGTGCCCCTCCTGTCGCTGACTCTCCTTGCCCGGCTTCCCCCTGTTCTGTGTCTTCCATGGGGACACCTGGCATCACGTGTGGGGTCCACGTGGGCAATCGCAGGCAGCTTCCTCTCCAGACCCTTGCTGACATCTGACAAGGCCTTCACTCCAAGCCAAGGTCCCACTCACAGGTGCTAGGGCCGGACGTGGACGTGTCGGTGCGTGTGCGTGTGTGGGGGCATACAGAGCCCACCCACCTGCTATGTGGGGGAGGACGGCTGTGTGTGAGGCTACAGAGCCCACCCACCTGCTATGTGGGGGAGGACAGCTGTGTGTGGGGGGCCACAGTGCCCATCCACGTGCTATGTGGGGGAGGATGGTCCACCTTTCTCCACAGATTAACCTGCTCCTCTGCTTCAGGCTCCAGTTCCCACCAGTCTGTGCAGCGCCGCGCATGGGGGACATTTCACAAACGCTTCTGTGTGGCGCACGGCGACCGACGGCGGCGGAAGAGGACTCAGTGGTTGGCACAGGGACAGACACGGGCTCCTGTGCCTTCCTCCCCGCTGAGCAGCCATCCTCCTCCTCCAAGGGCAGGTGTGCCAGGGAGGGAGCGGGTCTCGGTCCCACTGCAGAAGTCCCGTCGTTCCGTCTGCCTCCCTGTCCCCTTCTGGCCACAAAAGGGCTCCAGGAAATACCCCTCCCATTGCTGAAAAGCAACCTGAGAGATCCTCAAAAACTAGAGGCCCCCACTGTGTTGAGAACAGTTTGATCTGCCTCGTTCCCTGGATCCTTACAGGCAGATCCCACTGCAAGAACACAAACCACCAAGAACACGGAGGACAAAACCCAAGTGGGACTGCAGAGGGGAAAGGAGAGAGCGTGGGCCGGGCCGGGCGTGGTGAGCCACGGGCTGGCCACCTGGGGCGTGGGGAGGGGTGGCCAGCGAGCGAACCCAGCACCCAGAGTGAAGCCCGGAACCGGAGGCGCGGCGGGGCGGCTTGGCGTGCCGTCGGTGATCCTCCGCCAAGCTCCCGGAACTTCCCTCCCCATGGGCTGGTGGCCGCTCTGCAGGGCCCAGGGCCACGCAGCAGGAGAACTGGGCACGTCCTGCACCCGCTGGGTGGATGTCCTCCACAGCCGAGCTCTGCAGACGCCCTGCCCCAGCAGGAACCGCAGGCCAAGGGGGGCCCTGTGTGCGGGCGCACTGCGGTCAGCTGAGCAGGTGTGGACGTCAGCCTCCCGAGGAATGCCAGCAGCAGGGAAATGCGAGTGGAGCAAAGCCACGCACGGAGCCGCCGACTACTTCTCCTGTTTTTTCCCACAGAACGTTGGCTGCAACTCAGACTGACGTCTCAGAACCGGCTCCGGGGTTGTTCAGCTGGGACAGCCCGTGCCGGGAAAGCAGTGTCTCACACGGCCGTTCCATTCTCTTCTCAACAAAACCCCGGAGGCCTCTCATTTTAAAGCCACATAGAAGGTGCACCGGGTAAACGGCTAAGACAGGTGCTCAGCACGGGGCTTCGGATGCCAGGCGACCACGTGTGGGTGCAAGCAGCTTGAGATCACTGCTCGCGGCAGTGGTGATTCCGCAGTCGCCCCGGTGATGCACGGGACCAGGAGGACTTCTGCCCAGCACACAGCAGCGAGCGGACGCAGGTCAGGTCTCGGTGCCACCTGGACTGGCTGCAGGCCCCTGCCCCACTGCTCTGACCTGGCCCTGATCTCCAGGTGGATTTAGCGGTGCTCCTGGTTAAGGATTTTGAGGATGCAGTGAAGTGTGTATTCCACGTGCCGATGCTCTCTCCTGATACGCGACTGTCAGCACCACCCCGTCCCCTCTCTAGCGTTGAGTCCCCGTGCAGTGTATCCTGAGTAGACTCAAAGACGAGCGCAGGGATTTAGCTGCAAGGATGCTTAGGGTTTTGTTTTGTTTTGTTTTTATATCAGTTTGACAAGTAGAATTATAGACAGTGAGAGAGAGACAGAGAGAAAGGTCTTCCTTCTGTTGGTTCACTTCCCAAATGGCTGCCACGATCAGTGCTGCGCCAATCCGAAGCCAGGAGCCAGGTGCTTCTCCTGGTCTCCCATGGGGTGCAGGGCCCAAGCACTGGGGCCATCCTCCACTGCACTCCCGGGCCACAGCAGAGAGCTGGCCTGGAAGAGGAGCAACCGGGACTAGAACCCAGTGCCCACATGGGATGCCGGCAGTGCAGGCAGAGGATTAACCAAGTGAGCCGCGGTGCCGGCCCATTCAGGGTTTTAATACTGAAAAACCGACAGCAATTCCGTTGTTCAGAATTAGCATTTATTGAATATGTCATTCACGGCACGTTACTCAGCCATAAAATGCTGTTACAAAACAATGTCTAGACAGCGAGACATGTTAAAATCCATGGTTAAGGGAATAAGAAGCAGCCACGACACAGCGTCCACTGCCTGCGGCGTGGGGGCTGGAAAGAGCTCCCAGGGGAACCAGCCACAGTCGGGCTCTGGTTTCCGGGGGTCTGTGCGAAGCCCAGTGCCACACTGGCCAGCAAAAGGAGGGCTCACGACACGGCCTCAGCCTCACGGCATGGCCTTAGCCTCACAGCACAGCCTCAGACGTGCTGAAGGGAAAGGCTCAGCTGAGCGTGCCCGTGGGGCCACAGCTCTGGGCGGGGACCCGCCACAGTGCAGGGCGGGGGCAGGACGCCTTCTGAAAGTGGGAGAGACAGCGCAGGTCATTCACTCACTCATTCACTCGTTCATTCATTCACTCACTCACTCGTTCATTCATTCACTCACTCATTCACTGAACACCCACGTGCCTGGGACATTTGCACCTTCTTGCCACGGAGTAGCAGGACCTGGCCCCAGCTCTGTCAGCCCCTCCCTCTGGTCTTTTGAAGTCTGAGCATAGAGTGGACAAAGCTCACCCTGGAATGCTGGGGAGGTGGCCCGGGGATGGGGGCCCAGAGAGGCCTCAGTGGAAGCCCCAAGCCCCGATCGGCCTTCAGGATGTGGACAGCACCACACTAGCAGCGTCGGGCAGGTGAAGCGGCACAAGGGCGCGTCTGCCATTTTTCTCTGTTCGGGGCTTCTTCGGCAGGAGAGGCTGCGCGGGAAATCTTACAGCCTCCTATGCCATAAGGCCACTGAATCAGCTCCATTTCCTGCTTTAATTCTATCAGACAGCCGCACACAAGGCAGAGGCAGCACACTGCAAGCCGGGCCCGCCTCGCTGTGTGTCACTCTGCACAAGTCACTAAACTCGGCTCAGTATTACCTGGTAATTATAGAGCCTTGACCCGAACTCGGCCACCGTGGCGTACAACTGCCTGGACGTCTGAGAAAACTCTGCTTCCTGCAGCCACTGCTGGTTTCGCAGTCCTGTGGATGGAAAGACCAACTCTAAGGTGCTTCTCTCGACACAGTCATACAGCATCTCGCGTGCGTTCATGGGAATTTCTCTGGGCACAGAGGGCATGTACAAACGTTCTTAAAAAGAACATCGCGTCCCCGAGTGGCATCATGAAAAACGGGGGAGCTGGTCACTCGGAGTCCACGTTCCACAGACATCATAGGGGGCAGAGGCTGTTGACCTCTGGAATCTAATCTCAAACACACGCAAGGAACGGAGGCCCGAGAACAGGGTGTTTCTGTTGACTGCCCACCGATCCTCCATCCCCAGCACAGCACGGGCAGCCAGCGGGTGGCAGCGCACAGCCCAGGAAGCCACGTCAGGCCCTGCTCTGAAAACGCTGCAGCCACGAGTTCTGACCCGACCAGGGTTTCCACAAGCAGTTTCATCGCCCCCCTGGGCTGAGTGGCTCTGTGGGACGCGCACTTTCTGCTGGAGGAGTTCAGAGACACACACAGCTCGTGCCTGCCTGGGACAAAGAGCAGCAGATGAGGGACGCGGCAGACGCACAGGTCGAGCGAGGAGCAGGCAGCCCCTTGCGGGGAGCAGCGTTGCGGGACTGCTGCACAGGACGGGGTGGGGGCACTGTGCAATGCGCACCTGCAGGACTGGATGGGCGAGGCCGCGAGATGGGCACTCGGTGGTCTGCGCAGACGTGGAGGTGGCCTGGACTTGCCTTGACAGAGTGCCCCAGTTTAGAGACAAGTGACAAACACTTAAAAACTGGAAAAGTCATCTCTCTCTCTCTGAATGCAGCTTTTCAAGGACACATCTGTCCAGCCTTGGAGAAGCATCGGAGCTCGGAGCCAGGCTAGCACACCTGACAGCGTGGTCGGCTCTCTCCGCCTCTGTCCCTTAGACCCATGAATGTAGGGAGTGTCTGTGAAGTCACGGGATAATGGGATAGCACATCCGTACGACAAGGAGCACAGGCTGCACAAACAGTCTGAAAGTCACCACGTCCACTAACAGCTGCAGGCCAGGAGCCACGGCGGCAGACCCACGGGAAGGGACCCAGAGTTGCCGTCTGCGGTAGGCACAGCCCTGCTCCCAATACAAGATTACAGGGCCCAGAAAGAAACGGGGAAGCACGGCCCAGTCAAAGGCAAAACAGACCGAAACCAGCCCTGAGGAAGCGCAGATGTTGGACTTCACTGCCAAAGACTCAACCCTTCGACGTGCTCAGAAACCAAAGGAAACTGGGAGTGCCGTGCCTGAATGAGAAGAGAGTATCAATAAAGGTGAAATCAAGAGGCTGCTGTGAACCCCGGACTGAGCAGCGGAGGTACAGTGAAAATTCAGCAGCAGGCTCCAACAGCAGATAAGGAGGGCAGGACACTCAAACAGTGCACCTGAAGACAGCGCTGCTGATGCTCAGTCCTGGGAGGAGGAGGAGTGGACGCAGCCCAAGACCTGGAGGACACCATCCCGGGTCACCGGCAGCCCCAGGGCGGGCGGGGGAGGGGCAGAAGCAGCACTGGAAGGAACGGTGGCTGCAAGCTCCCTGCATTCAGGGAAAAGTGGGGTCCACGCCAGGACGCTCAAGAGCTGCAGGCAGACGACGCTGAGCACACCCCAGCCAGCCTGCAGAACGCCTTGGAGGGACGACGCTGAGCACATCCCAGCCAGGCTGCAGAACGCCTTGGAGGGACGACGCTGAGCACACCCCAGCCAGCCTGCAGAACGCCTTGGGGGGACGACGCTGAGCACACCCCAGCCAGGCTGCAGAACGCCTTGGAGGGACGACGCTGAGCACATCCCAGCCAGGCTGCAGAACGCCTTGGGGGGACGACGCTGAGCACACCCCAGCCAGGCTGCAGAACGCCTTGGAGGGACGATGCTGAGCACACCCCAGCCAGGCTGCAGAATGCCTTGGAGGGACGACGCTGAGGCACAGCACGACCAGGCTGCAAAGACGCGGAGAGAGGACGGACAGCCGTGCGAGGGTAGCGGGTTCTCGGGTTCTCGGCTGCACCGCCGCCCGACTTCTCAGCAGGAGCACTCAGCAGCGGCAGTGCGATCACCTATTTAATTTAAAGGCAAAAAACCAAAAGCCGTATTGAGGAATTCTACATCGAGCAAGACCACTCTTTGAAGTGAAGGAAAGACAAAGCCATTGCCAGATAAAGAAGAGCTGGCAGTGCCGTTACAGCCCCACGAGAAGGCTGAAGGGGTGCACGACAGATCTCGAGAAAGCAACTCAGCGCCGTGTGAGGGACTCGTGATCTCTGGTAAGGACAACGGAGGTGAACACGAGGGCCGGCGTGACTGGGCTTCAGCTGGTCACTCCGTTTTCTATTTCCTACTTGGATTAAAAGACAAACGCACAAACCACAATTGTAAGTCTATGTTAGTAAGTATATGACATGCAAAGAGGCAACTTTTTTTTTTTTTGACAGGCAGAGTGGACAGTGAGAGAGAGACAGAGAGATAGGTCTTCCTTTTACCGTTGGTTCACCCTCCAATGACCACTGCGGCCAGCGCTCCGCGCTATCCGAAGCCAGGAGCCAGGTGCTTCTCCTGGTCTCCCAAGTGTGTGCAGGGCCCAAGCACTTGGGCCATCCTCCACTGTACTCCCGGGCCATAGCAGAGAGCTGGACTGGAAGAGGAGCAACCGGGACAGAATCCGGAGCCCCAACTGGGACTAGAACCTGGGGTGCTGGCACCAAAGGTGGAGGAATAGCCAAGTGAGCCGCGACACCAACCAAAGAGGCAACTTTTTACGATTATGTACAGAGGATCAGGGTATTGTATGCAAATGAAACTAACTTGGCATCCATCCAAATTATACTGTGACATATTTAGTGTGCTTTTGTAATTCCCTTTGGAACCACTAAGAGGATATCTTAAAAACAAAGTGAGGCTGGCGCTGCGGCTCACTAGGCTAATCCTCCACCTTTGGCGCTGGCGCCCCAGGTTCTAGTCCTGGTCGGGGCTCCAGATCCTGTCCCGGTTGCTCCTCTTCCAGTCCAGCTCTCTGCTGTGGCCCAGGAGTGCAGTGGAGGATGGCCCAAGTGCTTGGGCCCTGCACCCCATGGGAGACCAGGAGAAGCTCCTGGCTCCTGGCTTCGGATCGGCACAGCATGCCAGCCATAGCAGCCATTAGGGGGGTGAACCAATGGAGGGAAGACCTTTCTCTCTCTCTCACTGTCTAACTCTGCCTGTCAAAAAAAATTTAAAAAAAAAAAGTGAAATAAGAGAGAAAGCAAAACAATACATCACAACAGAACAGAAGGCAGTAGCTGAGGAAGTGAAGAGCAAAAGAAAAAGGCATGAAACAGAAAAAAAAGGAAAAGTAAAATCTTACTTATCAAACAATTTAAATGTAAATCAATTAATCTCTCCAATCAAAAAGCAGAGGCGTATTTCAGAACACAATCCCATTATATACAGCTCACAAGAGACTCACTCCGGAACCTAAACTGAAAACTGAAGCATCGCTGAAAAAATCGCAGGCCAGCACTGGGGGGCGCAGAGGTAAAGCTGCTGCCTGCAGCGCCCGCGTCCCATATGGGCGTCCGGCTGCCCCTCTTCCGGTCCAGCTCTGCTGTGGCCTGGGAAAGCAGTGAGGATGGCCCAAGTGCTGGGGTCCCCATACCCACGTGAGAGACCCGGAAGAAGCTCCTGGCTCTTGGCTTTGGATCGGCACAGCTCCGGCCGTTGCAGCCAAGTGGGGAATGAACCATTGGATGGAGGAGCTCTCTCTCTCTGCCTCTCCTTCTTTCTCTGCGTAACTCCGACTTTCAAATAAATAAAGAAATCTTTAAAAAAATTTTAAAAATCTAAATAAATAGAAATAAACCCACGTTCATGGATTGGAGGACTTATTATTGTCAAGATAGCAATACTACCCACAGCTATCTACAGATTTAAAACAATCCCTATGAAAGTCTCAAAGGAGGAAACTGATTTGACAGAGTGACAGACAAATGGACAAACGAGATAGAGTCCAGAAATGAGCTCATACATCTACAGCCAGCTGAGCTTTTGGCGAGGGTTCCAAGACTCTCCAAAGATTCCCATGGGGAAAGAATACTCTTGAACAACTGGTGCCTGGACACCTGGATGTCCACACGTAAAACAATGACACCAGAGCCCCGCTTTGCATGCGCGCAAAAATGAACTCAGTGTGGATCAGTGACGACGTTCATGTAAGATGGATCTTGTTTACAACAGCAACCCCAGACCCCCAAGTGGATCAACAGAACATTCACGGAAGAAGCGACCACAAACCCCCAAGAAGAACACAGCAAATCTCCAGGACCTGACATTTGGTGTGGACTCTTGGTTCTGTCACCATCAAAATCATAAACTTTCAGCCATCACAAGACGTTATCAGAAAGTGGTTGGACAACAATGGAAGGAAATATTCTCAAATCAAGCATCTGAGAAGGGGCTGCTCTCTAGAAATGTGCAAGGAGCTCTTACAAGTCACAACAGAAGGACAATGATCCAGTCAAAACTGGGCGGATCACTCGAACTGGCGTTTTCTCTGGGGAGCATAAATTCACGTGGGCACTAAGTGTGTGAAAAGTGGCCTGGCATCGTCAGTCACTGGAGAATGCAATCTCGACCACCTGGCAGCACCTGACACACAGCAGGGTGGCTGTGGGTGAAAATAATCTCACTTCCTAGAACTGCTTCTATGGAAAAGATGAACTCTGTTTTCTTTAGATTAGTACAAATTTAAAAAAGAAAAGAACTTGAACAATTTTGGAGAGGCTCCTCCCACATTGCTGGTCGGAGTGTCAGTGGCGTCATGACCATGGCTAGCTGTGTGCTGGTTCCTCCCCAGAAATTCCGCTGCTAGGTCTACCAAGAGACTCCAGAGTGCTCGTGCGAAAAATGAAATAAGTTTATTTTGGTTTAGGCAATTTTTAAGTCCATGTATAGCTTTTTTTTTCATATCAGGATTTCCCATGACCTTTCTGAGGGTCCATTATATGCTCACAGGAATTGGAAACATCGCATCACTACTGTCGGAAGCCAGACACGCTGAGATGGCCCAGTGTCTGTCAGTGGGTCTACACTGACAAGGGACGATGACTGAGCCGCACAAAGGCGTGAAGGCCTGATACACAAGGCAGCATGGACGAACGCTGACATCATCACGCTGCAGGAGCCAGAGGCGAAGATCACCTGTGTGGGATTCTGTGTGCACGGCGGGTTCAGAACAGGCAAATCTGTGGAGACTGAATGCAGAGGGTGGTTGCTGGGGTCTGGGAAAGGGGCCGCGGGCAGCAAGGGCATGTCCTTTGGGAAGGGCGAGGTGACTTGGAGCCAGAGGTGGGGCTCACGCAGCCCTGTAGCCGGACACTGGTCCACTGCACGTGGCTGGCTCGGTATCGTGCACATTTCACCGCAGTGAAGAACACATCTGTCTTGTTGAGTTCCGCCGTGAGCATAGACACATCGTAGGTGTCTAAAGGGCATCTGGCCCGTTCGCTAGCAGGCTGGCAAGCTGGAAACTGGAAACTGGGCAACACAGAAAGCAGCTGGCAGCCATTGCAAGGATGAAAATAAACGTGTATCTACAGGGCGGAATTCCAGAGGGAGAAGAGTTCTGAACTTCTACAGAGCTCCACGGCCCATGCTGTGTGCCCCGACCCGGGTGCTCAGCGGGGATGGCAAAGAGCTCACAGGCCTGGGAGGACCTTCCACCAGGGCGGTGACAAGACCGGGCAACAGTGGCAGGGCGGGGAGGCCACCCGAGTGAACCGTCCCCAGGTCAGCAGAGGTGAGGCCGAGACTGCCAGCAAGCAGAGCAAGCCAGGTGTGCGGTTCCTGGGTGACACCAGAACCTCCAGGGTCCGGACAGGGACCCCCTGGCTGAGGCTGGCACTCCCAGCATGCCACGCTGCAGTTAACAGGTGGATAGCCCGGACCTGGCAGCCTTGTGTCCCCGAGCCAGCAGTCCAGACACACATGTGCAACCACAGACACACCCAGGACTCGTGCACAAGCTATCTCACGGCAACAATGGGAACTCTGCCTCAAGGGCCGGTAGTGAAGAACAGCTGCCCAGGGTTTGTGGAGCTGCCCAGTCTGGGACTACCCACCACGTGCGCTGCAGGAACTTCCTGGAGCCACGCAGGAAGCAAGAGCCTCTGGTGGTCAGACTCTCTGAGTCGCTCAAACTTAGAAAAGAATAAATGCATAATGTGTAAAGAATTCTTGATGTTAGTGCAACTGCTGTGACTTTAAATCACAATTTTAAGAGAAAATACTTTCTAAAGGCGCTAACAGAAGCCTGAACGACTTCTTACAATCAGAACAGAAGACAAAAGAAGGCTTCACAATGGCACTTTCTGTGCATCTAGCTGCACACATGAGCCGCTCCGTCGCCATCTCTCAGACAGCCACAGCCTGTGTGCCAGCACTGGGGCATTGCCCTGAGACTTACCTATAAGAAGAAAAATCAGCGTAAACGTGATACTTAGGGTAATCTTCCAGGAACGAGGTATCCTAAACATAAAACAAAACAACATGAAGAACTTAGCAGTGTAACCGATCACCACTAGCCTTTAGCTTGGACATTAGATTATACCTATTTTATCTGAGTCAACAAAGTTGCCTGTTCTCATTCTTGCTTGTTCTGGGCTGAGTCTGTGAATTAACGTAATTCCCTTCTTTAAAAGGTTCATTACCTTATTTGAAAGGCAGAATTGACGTGGGGGAGAGGAAGAGGAGGAGGGAGGGAGGGAAAGAGAGACCTTCCATCCGCGGACTCACTCCCCAGTGGCCTCAGTGGTCAGCAGGGGTTGGTCCAGGTTTCTGAAACCAGGAGACCAGATCTCCATTTGAGTAGCAGAAACCCAGGCACTCAGGCCACCTTCCATCGCCTTCCCAGGCAAATCAGCAGGAGCTGGGTCAGAAGTGGACCAGCCAGGACTTAAACCTGCACTCCAACATGGGCTACCCGTGTTGCAAGCTGTGGCTTAACCTACTGCATCACATCAGCCCTAACTTAATTCTTCATCCATCATCTTCGAGGAAAACGTTTTCTCCTGGTGTATAGACACGCCCACACCCGTCACACACACATCACTGTTCTGTTGCTCTGTGCCTATTTATACTCTCTGTGCTGATCAGAAGGAACAACAAAGCAGCCTTGCCTAGAAGCCTTGAATGAGCTAAAAGCAAAATGAAGGTAAACGGTCATGCTCTGATTTTTTGGAAATTAGGTATTAAGTTAAAGAACGTTAAAAAATGTCTGAAAAAATCCTTAAGTCATCCTAACTTTTCCCTTGCCTTATGTTGAAATCCAGGAAAGTGTGCCAATCCTAACCGCACAGCCAGGGGCCTGCAGAGTGGACGGAGCCACACAGCATCAGCATCCTAACCACACAGCCACAGGCCTGCAGAGTGGACAGAACCACGCAGCGTCAGCATCCTAACTGCACAGCCACAGGCCTGCAGAGTGGACAGAACCATGCAGTGTCAGCTTCCTAACTGCACAGCCACGGGCCTGCAGAGTGGACAGAGCCACACAGTGCCAGCAATCCTAACCGCACAGCCACGGGCCTGCAGAGTGGACAGAACCACGCAGCGTCAGCATCCTAACTGCACAGCCACAGGCCTGCAGAGTGGACAGAACCATGCAGCGTCAGCATCCTAACTGCACAGCCACAGGCCTGCAGAGTGGACAGAACCATGCAGTGTCAGCTTCCTAACTGCACAGCCACGGGCCTGCAGAGTGGACAGAGCCACACAGTGCCAGCAATCCTAACCGCACAGCCACGGGCCTGCAGAGTGGACAGAACCACGCAGCGTCAGCATCCTAACTGCACAGCCACAGGCCTGCAGAGTGGACAGAACCACGCAGCGTCAGCATCCTAACTGCACAGCCACAGGCCTGCAGAGTGGACAGAACCATGCAGTGTCAGCTTCCTAACTGCACAGCCACGGGCCTGCAGAGTGGACAGAGCCACATAGTGCCAGCAATCCTAACTGCACAGCCACGGGCCTGCAGAGTGGACGGAGCCACGCAGTGTCAGCTTCCTAACTGCACAGTCACGGGCCTGCAGAGTGGATGGAACCACACAGCGTCAGCATCCTAACCACACAGCCACGGGCCTGCAGAGTGGACGGAACCACACAGCATCAGCATCCTAACTGCACAGTCACAGGCCTGCAGAGTGGACGGAACCACACAGCATCAGCATCCTAACCGCACAGCCACAGGCCTGCAGAGTGGACGGAGCCACGCAGCGTCAGCATCCTAACCACACAGCTACAGGCCTGCAGAGTGGACGGAGCCATGCAGTATCAGCTTCCTAACCGCACAGTCACGGGCCTGCACAGTAGACAGAGCCATGCAGCGTCAGCTTCCTAACCGCACAGCCACGGGCCTGTAGTGGACGGAGCCACGCAGCATCAGCATCCTAACCACACAGCCACGGGCCTGCAGAGTGGATGGAGCCACGCAGCGTCAGCATCCTAACCACACAGCCACGGGCCTGCAGAGTGGATGGAACCACACAGCGTCAGCATCCTAACCACACAGCCACGGGCCTGCAGAGTGGACAGAGCCACGCAGCATCAGCATCCTAACCACACAGCCATGGGCCTGTAGAGTGGACAGAACCACGCAGCGTCAGCATCCTAACTGCACAGCCACAGGCCTGCAGAGTGGACAGAACCATGCAGTGTCAGCTTCCTAACTGCACAGCCACGGGCCTGCAGAGTGGACAGAGCCACACAGTGCCAGCAATCCTAACCGCACAGCCGCAGGCCTGCAGAGTGGACAGAACCACGCAGTGTCAGCATCCTAACTGCACAGCCGCAGGCCTGCAGAGTGGACAGAGCCACGCAGCATCAGCATCCTAACCACACAGCCACGGGCCCGCAGAGTGGATGGAGCCATGCAGCGTCAGCCAGAACCAGAAGCAGGGCACCCTCAGCACCCTCCCCTGCAGAGGCGTGGTGAAGCCCTGGCCCAGGATGTGGCTGTACCTGGAGCTGAGGTCTTGGGAGCTAAACAAAGTGACATGGGGTCCTAATGGTGGGCCTAGTTTCCTAAGATTGCTGTCTTGGTGTAAGACCGGATCATTTTCTCTCTCTGGGCACACAGCAAGATGGGCACAGCGGGACTCAGCGAGAAGGCATCCATCCCCAAGCCAGGCTGGGAGCCCTGGCCAGAGACAGAACCAGCGTGAACTTCGATCTTGGACTGGCAGCCTCCAGAACTGAGAGAAACCAACTTCTGTGCAAGCCACCCAGAGTGTGGATTATTTTTAAGGAAGTCAAGCAGAGGAACACATCTAGCCCATCAACAGCTCCCCAGGTGCCCCGTGAGACCCTCCCCCTTCCCCTCCACCTGCCAGCTCTCCTGAGCTCTGCCCCCACCAGCAAGCCTTGGCAGCTCTGAGCTCTGTGCCAGCGCAGCCAGGTGTCCATGTGCTCCATCCGGCAGCCTCTGCTCGGCACCCTGTCCACGAGGGTCGCCGAGGCCTTGTGTGTGGCCGAGGCTCACTCAGCCCTGTGACTGTGGAGTGTCCATCGATGGACCACACTACATGGGTATCCATCCCAATGGTGCAGACATGCGGGGCTGTGACGAGCAATGCAACTGTGAGTGTGCTCCATGGTGTCTCACTCAGGTGCACTCCCAAGACAGACGCTGCTGCTACGAGGGTGTGCACTGTGCACGCTACAAAGGATTCGGCCAGCTGCGGGGGTGTGCACTGTGCACGCTACAAAGGATTCGGCCAGCTGCGGGGGTGTGCACTGTGCACGCTACAAAGGATTCGGCCAGCTTTACAAAGTGCCTGCAGTAAATAGCTTTTCACACTCAATCTTTTCAAAAACCCTACAGGAAAACAAAACGAGAAGCAAAAAGCTAGCCACAGAGTCTGATGAAGCCGAGGCAGAAAGCTGTGGGCTTCCACACAAAGCATTCCTAGTGGGTAAGCCACAACATTCGTCTTAAAACTTAAGAAAAACCAGATTGGGGTGGAAAACTGGTTAATGAACTGCAGAGGTGACTCAGGGCGACAGGAGAGCCTGGGTCAGGATGGAGGACATGCAGGTGGCACTGGCCCCAGAATTCACCTGGCCTCCAGCTGTCGCCTGCTGGCCCTGCACTGGTCTCGTCCACCAAGAGCACAAGTCCCTGCTCCGAGAACAGGAGGAGGGACAGAGCAGACGATGAGGTCCAGAAGTGCTGCGATTCGAAGGGGCCTCAGAAGCTCACGGAGGGGCCGGTGCTGTGGCCGACCGGGTTAAGCTGCCGCCTGCACACCGGTGTCCCATGTAGGCACCGGTTCCGTCCCGGCTGCTACACTTCTGATCCAGCTCCCTGCTAGAGTGCCTGGGAAAGCAGTGGAGGAGGGCCTGAGTGCTTGGGCCCCTGGACCCGTTTGTGAGACCCGGAAGAAGCTCCTGGCTCCCGGCTTTGGCCTGGCCCAGCCCTGGCTGTTGTGACCACATGGGGAGAACGCCAGCAGATGGAAGACCTCTCTCTCTCACCCTCCCGGAACGTGCCACCCAGTGCCCCCAGAGAATCTTCGGATAGCTCTACCCCTGCGGCCAGCAGCGTGCTCGCTGGCCACCCAGGTTTACGAGATGCTGCTAAAAGCAACCAAGGAGAGAGTTCTCCCACCTCTCCTCTCCTCTCCAGGGAAGTAGAGTCTTGACACCATCCTGTCTCCTTAAGCATTATTGGTGGTGCGGGGAGTGGCAGAGGTCCACTGTCAGCTGTTCACAGGTGGGCTGAATTAGAGCAAAAGTGAGGCCTCACCACGTTTACCGAAGATGAGTTAATGACTGAAAGCCCGGGCTGCCAGGTTGTGCCGTGCCGAACTCCCATGCCCCCGCTCGGCCCGTGGGGTCGCCCACCTAGCGTGAATGTGTCTGTCATCACCGCGGTGCTCGGATGCGGCTCCTCTTGGACCGACAGCTCTCAGGGCTCCCCTTTCTCTCCACCAAAAGGCGTTTTCCATTAATTTCATTTTTTGTTTTCCCAGCGGGCAGCAAGTGGGGACACAAACAACAGCTCAGCTGTCTTTGATCCACCCATGCCTGCAGGCTTCCCTGTCGTCTCCCAGGCAACGTGGGTCTCCACTGCTAGACTGGTGAGCTGGGCCTCACCCAAGGGTGTGACAGATGCCACCGTGTCCAGCACCCCAGCCGTGGCACCCCGTGGACGGCACACACTGGACAAGCGTGCCCGCCGAGGACGCTGTGAATCGCTGGTAAGCTTCTAAGTCATTGCTACTGATGTTCCTCATTTCTCAAAGGACGCCATGGGAAGTGCTGTGATGGACAGCAAGCTCCAGGGGACACTGGTGGTGGCACTGGCTGGGTGAGTGCCCAGATGGGCGGGGCATGAGTAAAGGGGAGGGCTCAGGGACCTGGCTCTGCTGTTACCCACCCGCGTGCCTCCGGGTTTTCAGTCTCGGAGAGCAAACCCTGAAAGCTGGCGCTGCAGCAGGCTTCTTCGGGGCTGCTTCGGAAGAGCCCCATGCCCCTCCTCAGCTTCGGCCGGCCACTCATCATCCTGGACCAGCGAGGGGGGCGAGGGTCACTCGCTCTCTCGTTCCTGTGTGAGGGGGAGCATGGAGCTGCACACCAGCAGTTTCTGCCCTGTCTTCCTCCTTCTGGGCGCCTGTCCCTCAGGGGAAAGCTGAGGGGGCGGTGGGGTGGGGGGCCCCCTGCCTCCTCTATTGCATCACCTCTGAGCCGCCTCACAATGGCACTGGCCGCCACACCCACCGCACCAGCTCACCACAGCCCTCTGCTGAAGCTGCACAGTCCTGCACCTTGCACCCAGTAAATCCATCAGACAAGACAGAGCCCCAACCACCCAGCAAATCTGGATGTTCTGCTGTGTTTACCCGTTACTCTTTTTTTGAATATCAGAAATATTCCCCAATCCCATTATTCTATTTCCCACCGAAAACTACAACCTGAACGTGGATGGATTCCATTTCTGTGTATTTCTGATATTACTGCGTAGGTATGAATCTATATAGTATGGTTTTTGTAAATTGAAATGAATGATAGTGCACCCTGAGCTGACTTGCAATGTTATCTACCTGGAAATGTGTTACTCCAGTTCACTCACTGAAGCAGCTCGAGGACTTTTTTTTTTTTTTAACTTTTTTACTTATTTGAGAGGGAGAGACAGCAAGAGAGAGAGAGAGAGAGAGAGAGAGAGAGAGCGCGAGCGCATTTTAGACTGCCTTGTGTAGTGTGGACACTGTAACAATGTTAATTCTTGCAATCCATGAACATGGGATATCTTATCATTTACTTGCATCTTCTTCAGCTACTCCCATCAATTATTTTAGTGTCCAGAAAACAAACCGAGAGAGAGAGAAAGAGAGAGAGAGAGAGAGAGAGAGAGAGAACTCTTCCATCTGCTGGAGATCCTAGCTAGGAAAGTTAATTAAGGAAAAGAAAAAGGCATCCAAATTGAAAAGAGAGATGCAAAATTGTCTACTTGCTGACAATGTTATCTTACGTGTGGGTGTTTTAGAAAGGTTGTGGGAAAATGAAATCAAAACAAAAGTTTACTTTAGTACAAAAAAAAGTTTGAAACCCAAACATTTTTTAAATAAAGGGTATTTCCATGAACTTTTTGAAGATTGCTTATATAAAGACTCTACCAATAAAGCTTTTAGAACTGATAAAGAATTCAGGGCTGGCGTCGTGGCTCACTAAGCTAATCCTCTGCCTGTGGCACTGGCACCCCGGGTTCTAGTCCCAGTCGGGGCACTGGATTCTGACCCGGTTGCTCCTCTTCCAGTCCAGCTCTCTGCTGTGGCCCAGGAAGTCAGTGGAGGATGGCCCAAGTGCTTGGACCCTGCACCCACATGGAGGAAGCACCTGGCTCCTCGCTTCGGATTGGTGCAGCGCACTGGCCGTGGCGGCCATTTGGAGGGTGAACCAACAGAGGGAAGACCTTTCTCTCTGTCTCTCTCTCACTGTCTAACTCTGCCTATCCAAAAAAAAAAAAAAAAAGAATTCAGTAAAGTTGCAGGTTACAAAATTAACATGAAAACTCAGTAGCTTCTATAAATGAACTATCTGAAAAAGAAATTAAGAAAAATATCAACAAAATTAAACTACTGAGGAGTAAATTTAAGCAAAGATGTGTAAAATGTGTACCCTGGAAACTATAAGAATTGATGAAAGTAACTGAAGAAGATTCAAACAAATGACAGGCTATCCCATGTTCAGGGGTTGGAAGAGTTAACACTGTTAGTGTCCACACCGCCCAAGGCAGTGAACAGACTCAGTGCCATCCATTCCAGCTCCAGAGGTGTTTCCACACAAATTACAAGCACAAAGCTAACATTCCTATGGACCCAAATGGCCCAAGCAATGCTGAGCAAAATGACAAAGCAGAGGGCGCTGTATCGCAGGAGGTAACTGTCTTACAAAGCCAGAGGAATCCTAAGAGGCTGGTGCCGGTACAAAGGCAGACACCTCAGGACAGAGGGAGGTCCCACAAATCCACCCACACATATTCAGTCAACTCAGTTTTATCAAGGTTGTCAAGAGGAGGCTGGTGCTGTGGCACAGCCGGTTAAAGCCCTGGTCTTAAGCACCAGCATCCCATATGGGCACTGGGTTCTAGTCCTGACTGCTCCTCTTCTGACTTAGCTCTCTGCTATGGCCTGGGAAAGCAGTAGATGGCCTAAGTCCTTGGGTCCCTGCACCCACATGTGAGACCTGGAAGAAGCTCCTGGCTCCTGGCTCCTGGCTCCTGGCTCCGGATATTGGCTCAGTGAACCAGCAGATGGAAGATTTCTGTCTCTACCTCTCTCTGTAACTCTTTCAAATAAAATAAATCTTTAAATAAAAAAAAAAAGGTTGTCAAGAGTACACAGCGGGAGAGATCAGTCTCTTCAGTAAATGGTGCTAGGAAAACTGAATATCCACTGCAGAAGAATTAAACTGGGCCCTTACCCTACATCATCCATAAACCTTAACTTGAAAGGCACTGAAGATTTAAATGGAAGAACTGAAATTATAAAATTTTTAGAATAAGACAGGGGAAAAGCTCCTTGACATTGGTCGTGGCAATGATAATTTTTTTTAAGAGAAAGGTCTTCCTTCCACTGGTTCACTCCCCAAATGACCAAAACGGCCGGAGCTGCACCAATCCGAAGCCAGGAGCCAGGAGCCAGGAGCTTCCTCCTGGTCTTCCATGTGGGTGCAGGGCCCAAGCACTAGAGCCATCCTCCACTGCCCTCCCGGGCCACAGCAGAGAGCCGGACCGGAAGAGGAGCAGCCGGGACTAGAACCAGCGCCCATATGTGATGCCAGTGCCACAGGCGGAGGATTAGCCAAGTGAGCCATGGCGCTGGCCCCAGGAAACCAAATGTTTGATAATGGGTTTATAGCCACACTGCATAAGAAATTTATGCAACTTAATAGCAAAGAAATAAATGAGCATAAAAACCCACAAGTAACTCAATTAAAAATTGACCTGAATAGACATTCTCCCCAAGAAGACATATGACTACCCAACAGGTGTACGAAAGATGGTCCACCTCTCTAATCATCAAGGAAATGCGAATCAAAACCACTATTAGATGTTGTCTCACGGCTGTCAGGTGGTTGTTACCAAAAAGAGAATTAGCAAATGCTGGCAAAGATGTGGGGAGAGGGACATCTTGTATACAGCTGGTGGGACATACAGTGTGGAGCCTGCTCGAAAAATTAAAAATTAAAAATGGAAGGGCCGGTGCCTGTGGCATAGTAGGTTAAGCCGCCAGCTGCGGCAATGGCATCCCATATGGGCGCCGGTTCATGTCCTGGCTGTTCCACTTCTGATCCAGCTCTCTGCTATGGCCTGGGAGAGCAGCAGAGGATGGCCCAAGTGCTGGGGCCCTGGAGGAAGCTCTGGCTCCAGCTGTTGTGGCCATTTAGGGAGTGAACCAGTGGATGGAAAACCTTTCTGCCTCCCCCTCTGTCTGCAACTCTGCCTCTCAAATAAACAGAAATGTTTTTTTAAACAGAAAAGATTATGAATGGAGTTCCCCATGAACCAGCAGCCTCCCTTCAGAACATACGCCCAGAGGAAGTGAAAGCCGTGTGTCCAAGAGACGTCTGCACCCTCATGTTCATCTCAGCATTTGTCACACATTAGCCAGACATGGAAAGAACTCGACGTCCACTGACGGGTGAGTGGACAAGGATGGGAAAAGTCACGAACTCTTGTTCAGTAGAAAGGCAGGACATCGTGTTGACATGGATGAACCTCGAGGACCTCAGGCTAAGAGATGCCGGATGCTGTCACTCACACGTCCCAGGGCAGGCACTCGGCCCGTGATTAAGACCCTGGGTAGGACATCAGAGTGCCTGGCTCCAGCTCCTGGCTCCAGCTTCCTGCCAGTGCTCACCCTGTGAGGCAGTCGTGACGACTGGCCCCTCACGGGGGACTGGCCCCTCACAGGGAGACCTGCCCCGGCTTCCTGGCTCCCCAGTGTGGCCCAGCTTCGGCCTGGCCATCGCAGGCATTCTGGAGTGAACCAGTTGTCAGTTGTCTTGCGCTCTCTCTTTCTGTGACTCTCTGCCTATATGTTCAAAAACTTTTTAAACATTAAAAAGTCAAATTTACAGAAGCAGGGAGAACACCGGTTGCTGGAGGCTGAGGCGTGGGGAGAAGCCGTGGAAACTGAAAACTCCATCCTGCTTCTTGGAGCCCGGATGTGGGGAAGCCGGCGGCGCCAGGGCCTTTCAGCTGCCAGGGGACGGGAACAAGGACGGGCAAAGGTCGGGGAGGGAAGTGCACAAAATGAAGATGCCTCCTGGGAGAGTAAACAAAGCAGCTCCCAGCAACAGGGAGAAGCCACGGCCCAGGCGGAAGGGAGGGCTGCGGCCAATCAGGACCCGCGCTTAAACAGTTTCTCTTCATCTCAGGCATAAGCAAGAGGCCTCTGTACCTAATCTCTGCATTCGAGTGGAACCAACCTGAGCAGAAAGCGAGATCCTACGGGAGGGCTACAGGCTCTGCTGACCGCAGAGGTCCAGCACAGCGGGGTCAGTTACACCGGGACCTGCAGGAGACACAGACACAGACGCTGTCTCATTACAAACAGGACCCCTGGTCTGGCACCGCAAACACCTGTGATTTCAATCACACCCCTAGAGCAAAACTGGCTCCCAGAGAATGCCCCCGGGTCTTCCCGCTCACTGTGGACCTCAGCGGCTGCAAGGACGCGCCTGGTGCCGCTGGCCTGACTGCTGCACGCTTGTCTGCGGTGTTGAACGACGTGCAGAGGTGCGCCTTGCACTGTGGCAGCTGAGGGTCTGTACTCGCCTCCCAGGCCCTGCCCCCCTATTTGTGTGACACCTGTCTCCTGGGCCCTGCCCCTGCTGAGCTGGGTGACACCCGCCTCCAGGCCAGGCCCTGCCCCGCTGCGCTGGGTGACACCCGCCTCCCAGGCCAGGCCCTGCCCCGCTGTGCTGGGTGACACCTGCCACCCAGGCCCTGCCCCCGCTCTGTGTGTGACACCTGCCTCCAGGCCAGGCCCTGCCCTGCTGTGCTGGGTGACACCTGCCTCCCAGGCCAGGCCCTGCCCCCATTGTGCTGGGTGACACCCCCCCCTCCCAGGCCAGGCCCTGCCCCGCTGCGCTGGGTGACACCTGCCTCCCAGGCCAGGCCCTGCCCCCATTGTGCTGGGTGACACCTGCCTCCAGGCCCTGCCCCGCTGTGCTGGGTGACACCCCCCTCCCAGGCCAGGCTTTGCCCCCATTGTGCTGGGTGACACCCGCCTCCCAGGCCAGGCTTTGCCCCCATTGTGCTGGGTGACACCTGCCTCCAGGCCCTGCCCCGCTGCACTGGGTGACACCTGCCTCCAGGCCAGGCCCTGCCCCGCTGTGCTGGGTGACACCTGCCTCCCAGGCCAGGCCCTGCCCCGCTGTGCTGGGTGACACCCCCCTCCCAGGCCAGGCCCTGCCCCGCTGCGCTGGGTACACCTGCCTCCAGGCCCTGCCCCACTGCGCTGGGTGACACCTGCCTCCCAGGCCAGGCCCTGCCCCCATTGTGCTGGGTGACACCTGCCTCCAGGCCCTGCCCTGCTGTGCTGGGTGACACCCCCCTCCCAGGGCAGGCCCTGCCCCGCTGTGCTGGGTGACACCTGCCTCCAGGCCCTGCCCCGCTGTGCTGGGTGACACCCCCCTCCCAGGGCAGGCCCTGCCCCGCTGTGCTGGGTGACACCTGCCTCCAGGCCCTGCCCCGCTTCACTGGGTGACACCCGCCTCCAGGCCAGGCCCTGCCCCCGCTGCGCTGGGTGACACCTGCCACCCAGGCCCTGCCCCCGCTCTGTGTGTGACACCTGCCTCCCAGGGCAGGCCCTGCCCCGCTGTGCTGGGTGACACCTGCCTCCAGGCCCTGCCCCGCTGCGCTGGGTGACACCCCCCTCCCAGGCCCTGTCCTGCTGTGCTGGGTGACACCCGCCTCCAGGCCAGGCCCTGCCCCGCTGTGCTGGGTGACACCTGCCTAGAGGCCCTGCCCCCGCTGCGCTGGGTGACACCCGCCTCTCAGGCCAGGCTTTGCCCCCATTGTGCTGGGTGACACCTGCCTCCCAGGCCAGGCCCTGCCCCCATTGTGCTGGGTGACACCTGCCTCCAGGCCCTGCCCCGCTGCGCTGGGTGACACCTGCCTCTCTACACAGACAAGCGCCTGTCCCAGCTGGATGACGTCTGGACACGGCTGAGGATCCCCGGGTTTCATCCAGAACTGCAGGACAGGGCCAGCGCCTCCCCCAAGCTAGTGCCTGGATTCCCAGGGCTAGCCTGCCTAGCTGAGTGCCCCACAGCGCAAGCACAGGAAGTCTTGGGGTCACACATTTTCAGCGAGAGGAGGGCTAGGCTGCTCCTGGTCTCAGCGGCGACGACGGGCTCTGCGGGCGTCTGTCCCCGCGTCACTCCCCCGGGGTGGCCGCAGGGAAACGACCCGCGGCCGGCAGCCGGCGCGGGGCCTGCAGGCGACTCCTGCCGACCCAGCCAGCTCGGGCTGCGCCGCCCGGGCCTGCGCGGACTCCATCCCGGCCAGGCAGGGGCTCCTAACAGACCCGGGCCCAGGCGGTCAAGGCCTGCACTAGCGAGCACAGCGCACACACGACCCGCCTAGGGCAACGGCGAGCAGCTGGGAGGCCTCCGGCTCTACACGGCAGCGCTACTCCCCGCAAACGAGGAGGTGGGCGGCCCGCTCGCCGCGGGGTCCCCGCAGGGCCTGGCCTCGCCCCCGGCAGCAGCGCGATCCCGCCCACGCAGCGCCGGGCTCCGGGCGGTTGACAGACGGCGCCTGCGCCCTGCCGCAGCTCTGATTGGCTAGCTGTTACTCCGCGTGCTGCTCCTATTGGCCGCCGGCTCTCCCGCCGCGCCCGCCGATTGGCCGCCGGCCGTTGCCCTGGCGACGCGGTGCTGTTGTGGTTCCGCGCCGCGCTGGGAGTCTGGGGTTGGTCCCGACCAGCCCGCGGTGTCCAAACTCCGGCCGCCGCGCCGCGCACTGGCGGCGACCACCGAGACCCTGGGCTAGCGGGTGAGTCGGGCGGTCAGCGGGACGGGTGCGCACGGGACGGCCCCAGGGCAGTGCCTCGGAGCAGATCCAAGCCCCTCCGCCCTCGATTACCTTCTGTATACCCCGTGTATGCCTGCTGTGTACGCGGCGTGGACCAACCCCTGCTGCGTGCTTGTGCCCCCCGACGTGGACCGACCCCTGCTTTGTACCCGGCGTGGACCAGCCCTTGCTTGCTGTGTACAAGCTGTCATATGCCCCCGCTGTGTCCCCGACGTGGACCGACCCCTGTTGCATGCTTGTGCCCCTGCTGTGTGCTCTGCATAGTGGTGGCCTTGCTGGGCACCTGGAGTGGATAAGTTCCTGCTGTGCCCCCGACGTGGACTGTCCCTTCGTTCTCCCTGCACGGACGTGCCCCTGCTGGGTTCGGGCTGGAGGCAGCACACCAGACTGAGCAGGACATGTGGACTTTGCCTTGGCAGCTGCAGCTCCAGGCGGGCCAGGCCGGCTGCGCCCTGTGACCCGCACCATGAGGAACGCCAGCAAGGAGGTGCAGGGCCCGGGGCAGCGCTATGCCCCCTGCGGTGAGTGGGGCTGGGGTCCCTTGTTCTTTGTAACCGTTGAATCCCACCCAGCACCCACACCTGTTGCTGAGCGGTGACTCAGGAGCGTCCCAGGTGTTGACTGCCTGGCTCTTGCTCCCAGGGTGACCGGCAGCCAGGTTGAAAGCGTCCCCTGCCTGTGGTGGTTGGGACCAGGAGGCTCCCAGCTTCTTAGCCGGCAGGGAAGGAGGACGCCTCCCGATGCTGCTCTCGGTGCCTTGCTGGAAGTTCCCTCCCCTGCAGCCCGTGGGGCGCTGGCTGGGGAGAGGTGGGGGCCTGGAGCCCCGTCAGCTCAGAATTGAAAGCAGATGTGCCCCCAGGCAGCAGCAGTGCCTCCAGCGGGTCTGACCGTCACCCCCGCCGGTGGCACCGTGGACGTGCTGGGGCAGCGGAGCCGGCCAGTTCCCTTTCTCCCGCCCTGGGCTCTGGAGCCGTCGGGAGTGGTCGTGTCTGGATGATACCAGTGGACACCAGCGAGGCCGGGCGCTGCTCTCCTCTAACCTCATGCTGGCCCTGTTCTGAGGACAAGGAAGTAGAGGCCTGTGGAGTTTGGCATCAGTGGCCCAGGGTCACACACACAGCAGGTGGCCCCGCCGCTCATGCCGAGATGCCTGCCAGAGCCTGTGCCCTGTGGGCCTGTGGGATTGCCCGCCTCTGCCCGTGGCTCAGAGGCCAGAGGGGGCTGGTGCCGCTCTCAGTGATAAATAAGAGCACGGGTCCCCAGGAGACCAGAGGCACCTGATGGCACCTGTCACACAGGCACTCACCTGTAGCCCTCCGTGTGCTGTGCACACAGTGAGAGACAGTGAGCATTGGTGCTCGTGGCCTGGGCCCTGGCTCCCTGCCCTTCCCTTTGCACACGGCTCTCGGTGACCCGCCAGGGTGCATTCCGCCTGCCCAGAGCCTCCAGTAATGAGGAGAAGGTGGAAGAAACGCTATTCTCTGCGGAATAATTAGTGATCGCAGCGCAGGAAAAATACAGCAAGGGGCGAGTGCCTTCCCTCCGAGAGATCCCGAGATCAGAAGGGAAGGTGCTCAACGCCTCCTCCTCATTTTCAAGCTGGTTCTTGTGCAGCTATTTAGACTCCAGCTTGGCCCTTTCAAAACCAGCTGGTGCTGGTCCAGCTGATTGGTCTCTTTAGGTGGCGAGGTTTCCCACTTGAAGTCGCTCCCGTTTGTGAGGCGAACCTTGCGTTCTGGGTGCCGAGGGGATGCCTAAGCCGGTAGTGTCGGAGGAGTTGCTCCTTGTTCGTGTGTTGCTGGGGAAGACTGACTCTGTGCGTTCTTCCTGTGGACTGATGGATCGCTCGGCGTTCTCCAGGGTGACTGCCGTATCTGTGAGCGGGCCTTTTGAAAGCTCCCAGTACAAGACCAGCTTATCTTGGTGCAAAACAGTTTGAAATCCACGCACAGTTTTTTCCCTGGCACGTATTCCGGGAACTTTCTGAACTGCCCTCGTACATAGACAGAAATGTAAGCAGCTGGCTCCCATGACTGTGGGGCCGCCACTGTGAGGTCTGCAGCCGGCTGGCGGCTGGGCCGGCGCTGCAGCTTGGACCAAGGCCGCCTGGAGGCAGAGTCCCTCTTCCCCGGGGGTCCTCAGCCTCTTCTCTCTGACGGGGACAAGATCCACCACCTTAGGGAGGGTCGCCTGCTCTCCTAAAAGTCCACAGATTTAAATGCTATTCTCATTTGATTCACAGAATCAACTAGAATCATGCGTGGCCAAGCTCTGGGTACCGTGGCCCAGCCAGCTTGTCACGTGCAGCTCGCCCCTGCACCCAAGTGAACAGGGCCGTGTGCAAGATCCTGAAAGCCACAGGTTGTGAGGGTGTGCCCTGCTCCGTTCAGTGAAGGACTCTAAGCCACGTGTGCCACATGTGCCACGTGTGCCACGTGAACAGCGTTTTGTGTGTTTTGCTTGTTTCCTGTTTGTTTCCCAAGCTTTCATCAGCCAGGGGATCCTCCTGCCTTTGTGTTTCTGATGCAGAGTTGTGTGAGCAGCTCAAGTTCAGATGCCCCCAGAGCTCCCTGTAGGGCCATGAAAAGCACAAACACAGCTCAGGTCCCCGGGGTTCTGCCACCTCCTGGCAGCAGCTCCCGGAGCTGGGACTCGGCGTCTCCAGGGAGACTCCTAGGTCCCTCAGATGCCCTCAGCTCCAGGCCTCGGGGCCACGTGGCTTTGCCAGGCCCAGCCCAGCCCAGCCCAGCTGTCCGTCCGTCCATGGCCCCGTCTGGGCTGTGGCGGGAAGGAAGGGCAGGGAGCGAGCTCCCCTTCGTTTCGCTCCCCTTGGTCCTTCCCTGTGCTGTTGCACCCACACAGCTCACTCTCACGTGTTTCCTCTCCATCTCTCCCCAGGGAGCCCGACCCCGGCACCTGGGGGCTCCCTGGCCTGGGCGGGTTTCCCCTCCCTGTCCCTGTCTCTCTAAAGCACCTTCTGGCCTCCGATGCTGTTCACTGTCCAGTTTGGCCACAAATGCCCAAGCAGCTCACGTGGGCAGGGCTCAGCGGCTCCAGGAGGCAGGTGCGGTGGCTCCCGCACGGCTGCGCGGGGCCTGCTCTTCCCGCGCTTGTGCAGCTGGTGAGCACGTTCCACCTGGCTGCTCCTTGTGAGAGAATCCGCTTCAGGACGTTTAACACGGAGGTTCCATGACTGTACCTAGGGTACGAGGGGCTTCTGAGAGGCCCGGGAAAAGTGTGTGTTAGGCGGGGCCTGTGCATGGCCTTCAGAGTGGCTTTGCGCCAACATAAACTCATCGTTTATGCCTGTTTCTCATGAACTGGTTGCAGTCGCGTATCCTGAGTGGTTTGGGGTGTTTCGTGTAGTCCCCAGTGTTACCAGGTACACAGGTAGGTCTTTGTTCTGTGGAGGATTGAGACAGACACACAGGGCTGCAGATGCCTCCTTGGGAAGCTAACCCTGGGGGAAGAGGCGGGCCCTCGCTTCCTGCTGGGGAGGAGACGGGGAGCAGGGGACAGGTGCTTCCCTCCCGCTGGCACTGGGCACGCCCTGGAGTAGAGGCTGGGGCAGGGGGGCTTGGGCAGGGCTCCCAGGAGGGCAGCTCCTTCCCTGCTTGGTGGCCTGTGCTGTCCTGTCACTGCAGCCCTGCCCTGACACAGGTGCCCCTGCCCCCCGCCCCCCTCCCCTGCAGACTGGTACTACCACCTGCCTGCCAAGCGCTCCGAGAAGCCTGTGGATGCTCCCCCTGCGTCCCAGATCCCGGGGCTCAGCGACCTGGGAGACTCTCCTGGCAGCAGCCTGCCCGGGGCTCGGAGGTACTGGATCAAGGAAACCGACTCGGAGTACGTGAAGCTGGCCAAGCAGGGCGGCAGGCCCGGTGAGTGGGGTGGGGTGCCTGTTCTGTAAGCACCTCCCGGTGTTGTGCCGGACCCCTGGGCTTTGCCGGGGTGGGAGGTGTGTGACCTGCATGGGTGAGCAGACTGTAGGCACTTCCTGCCAGCGACTTGCTCCCCTGGGGGCTGTGGGGGGGGTGCCTGCTTGCTTTGTGCCTTAAAGTATTTGTTTGGGGGGAGGGGAACCCCGTTCCTGACCCTTCCTGTTTACTCTAAAACCCCCTTGTGCTTTGTGTTTGAAATGGCGTTGATGAAGACCCACACCTTTTTTAAAGAACTTTTTAAAAAAATATTTATTTATTTATTTGAAAGTCAGAGTTACACACAGAGAAAAGGAGAGGCAGAGATAGAGGGAGGGAGGGAGAGAGAGAGACAGGTCTTCTATCCACTGGTTCACTCCCCAGTTGGCCACAACGGCCAGAGCTGCACCGATCTGAAGCCAGGAGCCAGGAGCTTCCTCCAGGTTTCCCACATGGGTGCAGGGGTCCAAGGACTTGGACCATCTTCCACTGCTTTCCTAGGCCATAGCAGAGAGCTGGATCGAAGTGGAACATCCGGGACTCGAACCGGTGCCCATATGGGATTCAGGCACTGCAGGCGGTGGCTGCACTGGCCCACAGCACTGGCCCAGACCCATACTTTTTAAAACAGATTTATTTATTTTTCTGAAAGGCAGAGAGAGAGAGAGAGAGAGAGAGAGAGCGAGCGAGCGCTGCTGGTTCACTTCCCAAAAGCCTGTAAAGGAGCTGGGCCAGGTGGAACCAGGAGCCCATGTGGTCTGCACGTGGGTGGCACGGCCCAGCACTTGAGCCATCACCCGCTCTCCCGGGACAGCAGGGAGCTGGGGCGGAAGCACAGGGTGGCAGGGGCTGGGGCCAGGCGGCAGCTTCACCCGCCGCGCCGCGATGCCCGCCTTGATGAAGATCGGCTTTTGCGCACGGCTGAGTTAAGGAACACTGTTTGTGCTAAAAACCAGGGCGCACGGAGTTCCATAGGAACCAGGGGCAGAGGCTGGGGGGCCACACCTCAGGTGCCTGGCTCTTTGGGTGAGTGACACGGACGGAAGCTGTTTTTCCGCTTTCCCTCCGGCTACCGTTACCCCAGTGGAGAAGGCCGCGGGGAACGGGGAGCGAAGCAGCCGCACCTCTAGTGTCCTCGACCGGGCCAGGGCCAGCGCTGCGGCTCAGCGGGCTGAGCTGCTCCACGTCCCATCTGGCTCCCTGCCAGTGTGCTGGGGAGAGCCGCGGAGGACGGCCCAAGTGCTTGGTCCCTGCGTCCACCTGGGAGCCCAGCTGGAGTTCCAGGCTGCTGCCTACGGCCTGGCCCGGCTGCAGTCATTTTGGACATTTGGGGCGTCATCCAGTGGATGAGAGAAGTCTTTCTTCTTGTGTCTTCCTCTGTGTGTCACTCTGCCTTTCAAGTAAATAAAATAAATCTTTTTTTAAAAAAGAAAGAAGCCTGGACCAAACCATTTGATTGGCGGCCTGGGGGTCCTGCCTGCACAGCCACTGTGTGTGTGTGTCGGGGGGGGGGGCAGGAGGAGGGTGAGGCAGCTGCAGGTCTGTGAATGGATCCTCGATGGAGGGCTGGAAGAATGGAGGCTGGCCTTGCAGAGTTTCTCTAAGTCCGGAGTGCATAGCAATGAGAGGGTTTTACGAAGCCAGGGACAGAAACGGGAGCATCCCTCCAGATGGCCGCTGATCAGGACATCAGGTCACCGCCTGCCGCTGCCCTGCGGCTCCTCGTCCGTTTGCTGTCCGTACTGGCAGGCAGGCAGGAGCACCCGCCCCGCTCCCTGCTTTGGCCAGCAGAGCGGGAGGGGCAGAGCTTGAGAGCAGCGGGTGGGAGCTCCACCGAGATGGCTGAGGTCAGGGACAGTGGTCAAGGACAGCGTCACAGCAGCAGAGAGGGACGGGCCGCCTTCCCGGGCTCTGAGAAGGACCTAGAGGGAGCTGAGGATGGGGGAGCAGTGCAGAGTGCAGGGCTGCCCCGCTCCCCGCCCCCCCAGGGACCCGGGGGGGGGGTGTGTGTGTGTGATCTGTGAGCTGGGCCAGGAGCTGGGCCAGGTGGAACCAGGTGAGTGGGTGGGGCTGGGGGAGCCGGGAGGAGACTGGGGAGAGCCCGGGCCGCCCCCTCACGGTCCTGTCTCTTCGTTTGAGATCTGCTGACGCACTTCGCCGCTGTGTCCTCGACGGGCTCGCCCATGGCCTACTCCCTGCCCGACTGGTACATCCACCACAGCAAGCCGCCCACGGCCCTGCAGCGCGCGTGAGTGTCCCCAGCCTGTCCTCTCTCCTTTGTCGTTAGAGAGAAGGGAGCGGCCCATCTCCCCGTGACAGCCCGATGCCTGTGGCACAGCAGGAACGCAGAAGACCCTAACTCTGCCCGGCTGCCCACAGGGTGGGAAACGTCCACAACTTCCAGGTCGCCCCTCTGGGCCCTTCCTGGCATTGTGGCCGTGGCCATAGCTGTGGCTGTGGCCGTGGCCGCAGGCACTGCTCAGTCCCAGCACCGCTTGTCTTTGGGGTTCTGGTTCTCTCTGGTTTGAGAAGCTAAGAACCCCCCGTGCTGTACCGACACGGCTCAGCTCTGACCTCCTCAGCCTGGTCCCGTGAATTCATGAATTTGGAATAAGGCAGAGCAGGGAGCCCTGGGGTGGGGGTGGGGGACGGTGGGTGGCCCTCCTGTTGCTGCAGGTGCAGATCCCACCCCCTACCCCCAGCAGAAAACAGAGGGGTTTTATGACTTTAAAGGGCCAGTGTGTAGGAGTGTTCTGATGCTTTCAGGGCACACAGGGAAGGACCAATTCTCTCCTCACTGATGCGTCCTATAAATGCCCCCCCCCACCTCCTGGGGGCCCTGGGGGGTCCTGGAGAAGGGTGGGGCTTTCTGCTCTGCAGGGGCTGGGAGGCCCCCCCCCCCCGTCTTCTCAGAGGCAGACTGGTGCTTATGCAAAAGGGAGGGGGGCACAGGGAGGTGGAGGCTGCACCAGCTCCCCTGACCCTGTGCCCCTGCAGGGTCCCTGTCGTCTCCATGCCCGACTACATGGTTTACCAAGAATTCCACCCTGACCAGTCCAGCGGCAGCTATGAGTCCAGGAGGGGGCCCTTCGACTTCGACATGAAAACCGTTTGGCAGAGAGAGGCGGAGGAGCTTGAAAAGAGCAAAAAAAAGGTGCCAAAGGCCTTCTGGAGACGGATGGGGCGTCCCCACCCCCGTTCCCTGAAGGGCGTGCCTGGCAGCTGCTGGTCACAGTGTCCTTGTCTCCCTGGCACACGCTGGTGGGTGGAGCCACCAAGGACCAAGCTGCTGCCATTCTACCGTCTGCTTTTGCGAATGTTGATGTCATAAGTAACACTGTTTTCTACTAAGTGATTTTTGTTTTATTATTTTTAAAATGTTTGTTTATTTATCTGAGAAGCAGAGACAGAACTACCATGCTGGCTTGCCGTGCCATGACGAGGGCTGGGCCAGACCAAAGCCACGAGTCCAGAACTCCACCCAGGCAGGGTGGCAGGGACCCAGCTACTTGGGCCGTCTCAGCTGCGTCCCAGGGTGGGCACCAGCAGGCAGCAGGAATCTGGGCGGAGCTGAGTTTGGGGGTGGGATGCCAGCGCATGCAGCAGCACCTTAGCCCCCAGGCCAAACGCCCTTTCCAGAGAACCCCCAGTGCTTCTGTGGGGGAAACTGGCATAGCACTTTTTTTTTTTTAGATTTATTTATTTATTTGAAAGCTGAGTTACAGAGAGGCAGAGGTAGAGAGAGAGAGAGGTCTTCCATTCGCTGGTTCACTCCCCAGATGGCCGCAGTGGCCGGAGCTGTGCCAATCTGATGCCAGGAGCCAGGAGCTTCTTCTGGGTCTCTCACATGGGCGCAGGGGCCCAAGCACTTGGGCCATCTACTGCTGCTTTCCCAGGTGCATTTGCAGGAACTGGATGGTAAGTGGAGCAGCCAGGACTCGAACCAGCGCCCATATGGGATGCCAGCCCTGCAGGTGGTGGCTTTACCACCTCCATCCAGGTTTCCCAGGTGGATAGCAGGAGCCCAAGCACTTGGGCCATCTTCCGCTGCTTTCCCAGGCCATTAGCAGGGAACTGGATCAAAAGTGGAGCAGCCAGGACACGAACCGGCACTCATAGTGCTGGCACTGCAGGTGGCTGTTTTACCCGCTATGCCACAGCACCAGCCCTGGATTGTCCAAACACTGCTGTAGCTTTTAATGTGGTTTTCCTCATTTCAACGCACAAATCCCAGTGTTCCAAGAACCGAGACCAGAGGGCAGTGCCCAGGCCTCTGTGGTGCCCGTGGCAGCCTGGCTGTGGTTCCTCAATAGGGGGTAAGAAGATGGGGAGGACCTCCCATCAGACATCTCAACAACCCTGCCCAGGGCTGCTCTTGACTTTCCCTGCTCCTGAAATGCACCCCCCACCCAAGCAGGCTCCACACCCCTTCTCACCTCCTATTGAAGGACCACGCCCACCCTCAGGAATGAGAAGAAGCCCCTCTGTGTCTTTCCGGGATATGAGCAGCATGCTTGGCCCCCAGCCCTCTCTGGGCATCTATGCAGCCCTGCCGGGAGCTGGCGGGGTGGTGGGGGCTGCTTCTCCACCCGTCTGAATGCCCACAGCCCCGCCCGACCCTGGGGGAGGCCTGTGTTCCTTTGGGAACCTCCACCTTTTCCTCCGGCTCCGTGGGTCTTGTGCTGTCTTCCTCTTGCAGAGAGTAAAGCTCGCTTGCCGCAGAGCCCTGCCCCGTGAGCTTCGGCAAACGCCCGCTGTGGGCGAGCCCTGCAGCCCTGGAGGTGCACAGCCGGCCTCTCCCCGCCTTCCCAGGCCCGTGTGTGTGCTGTCTGCCCCTTCCCTGCTGCCAGACCCGCAGGCGCTGAGGCAGTCTTTGTGGTTTCTGCTTTTCCCGACCACCGAGTCGAGTCGGGGGCCTCACGTAGCCCTCGGGTCCGGCTCCTGAATGCGCAAGCCGGCCAAGCTGGCGGCAGGTGTCGGCACCGCGTCACGCTGTATTGCTGACCGAGGGGTGCGATGGTTTCTGCAGTCCGCTGTTGAGAGGTGCTGGGGTTGCTCCAGGTCCTGGAGCTCGTTCCTTTCTAAGGCCGCTGGGAGCCTGGGCCGCAGGCCTCTGCGGGAGCAGGACTCCGGGACCGTTCTGTTCAGTTCTGTTCCTCCCCCTGAGCTGGTGGCCTTGTTGCAGGAGTGCAGACGACACTGCCTCTTTTTTAGATTATTTATTTATTTATTTGAAAGGTCTCAGCGAGAGAGAGAGACGGAGAGAAAGGTCTTCCATCCTCTGGTTCACTCCCCAAATGGCTGCCAATCCGAAGCCAGGAGCCAGGAGTTTCTTCCTGGTCTCCCATGCGGGTGCAGGGCCCAAGCACCTGGGCCATCCTCCACTGCCCTCCCGGGCCACAGCAGAGAGCTGGCCTGGAAGAGGGGCAACCGGGACTAGACCCCGGAGCCCATGTGGGATGGCAGTGCCGTAGGCAGAGGATTAACCTAGTGTGCCATGGCGCCAACCGACACTACCTCTTAACATAGCATGTGAGGGCTGGGCTCCATGCAGGACCATACCACGTCCTGACCGCTGACACTGATGCCCCGGCCCACATCTGCCTCCTGTGTGCCTGTGTCCAACGCCAGGTGTTGTGCTTCCTCGCACAGGTGAAGCTGCCGGCCATTCACTCCAAGAATCCCAGCAAAGTGGGGACACCGCTTGGCCCCAAAGACCCTGCAGGAAGCAGACTGTCCTTCCCTCCCATGTAAGTGCCCGAGCTCTGTGGACTGGCTGGGGGGGGGGAGAGGGGGAGAGCCGCCATGACAGCAGCTACTGCCTGCCGCCCGGCACAGGGCATGGTGACCTGCTCTGCTCGCCTGTGTTCTGGTCCCTTCCCACTTCCCTCTCCCTCTGAGTCGCCTCTGAGGGTGGGGCCGGTTGTCCCTGCGCTGTGTGAGCACACCGGCCCTGGGGCTGGGCAGCAGGCGCGTTAGACATTCGTGACCTCGCCGTCCCCGTGGCCTCCCGTGCTGCTTTCCTTTCCCGGAATCCAGTTTGCTGCCAGGATGAATGTCACGAACCGCCTAGCTCTGCAAACTGTCATTTAACCTTTCAGTGTGACAAATGCCATGAGGGCGCCGAGCTCAGCCTTGGGGGAGGGGGGAGGCTGGTGGACCACTGGGAGCACTCAGGAGCAGAGTGACTGACGGGTAGGAAACCTGAGCGTCGGCAGGCGCAGGCCCTGCGCTGGGTACCTGCCTGCCTCGAAAGCTCGGGCTGTGTCCCTGGGGTAGAATCTGAGCAGCGGCAGCTGGTGACCAAACACCAAGCCAGGAACGGCAGAGACAGAGTGGTGCCAGATATCTTCAGTAAGGGCAGGAGAGCACTAGGCCGGGAGCCATGCGGTTCTGCACGTGTAGTCCGGAGGCCCCTCCCTGCCTGCTCTTGTGCCCACGGCAGGAGGCTTCCCGGGGACTGATTAGAAGTGTCAGATAGATTGGCCTTCACTAAAGCAGGTAGGAAACTGGCTCTTGCCCTGTCCAAGGGATGCTTTGGAATACACTTCCTTATGCCAAAAAAAGGGAGAGAGGAAGAGGGAGGGAGCGGGAGGGAGGGGAGATGGACACGAGAGCGAGGGTGCTCCGTGATGTTTTCAGGGACGGACGCCCACCTCACGGGGCATCAGTCTGTTTCTGGTTCATGTCACATTAACCTTTGTACTCAAGTTTAACATTACTTTTTCTCTCTTTGAGGCCTGGCCAGAAAGCCAGTTCACCCACAAACTTCTCCAAACTGATTAGCAACGGTTATAAGGATGAATGGTTGCAGCAGCAGCGAGCTGAGCTGGACAAGAGGACAGCAAAGGCGTCCCCGGAGGAGCCCCAAGGGCCGGAGGACGCCGGGCCACCCCAGGAGCCAGAGGCCCCCACAGGCTCTGAGAGCGAAGGTGAGGAGCACCCCGAAGCTGTGCCTCCCAGGCTGTGGCAGCCCGGGAGCCAGGGAGCAGCCAGGGAGCAGCCCACTGTGTAGCTCAGGAGGGATCCGGCTGTGGAAAACCCCGCGAAGCCCACAGAGGCCTGCAGGTCACAGGTGCACACACGGGTCACCTAAGTGCGGCTGTCTCCTGGATTCTCCAAACAAGCAATAACCCCAATAGTATGAGCCTGGGACTCCCGATCCAGGCACCTCCGACCTCTGAAGAGGCGCCCACGGACACCCTCAGGAAACCGGAAATGAGCCCGTGACTTGCAGTCGTGAAACTTGGAGTAACTTCCGCTGTAGCCAGGACGTGTGAGCCGCGTCTGACTCACTGAAGTCAGTCGTGGGGAAAACCAGTGTTGCTTCCTGGGGTGCGTCTGTCCTACCAGAGGGGAGGACCCTGGTCACATTCCACAGCTCTGCCACTACAGTGGTGACTGTGCCTCTGGGCAACTTTTAAAAATTTTTTAAAACATTTATTTATTATTTATTTGAAAGTCAGAGTTACAGAGGGAGAGATCCTCCATCCACTGATTCATTCTCCAAATGACTGCAATGGTCAGGGCTGGGCCAGGCCAAAGTCAGGAGCCTGGAGCTCCATCAGGGGTGCCCACGTGGGTGCAGGGGCCCAAGCACTTGGGCCATCTTCTGTTTGCTTTCCCAGGTGCATTAGCAGGGAGCTGGACTGGAAATGGAGCAGCCGGGACATAAACCAGGGCCCATATGGGATGCCTGTGTCGTAGGAAATGGCTTAACCTGTGATGCCACAGCACCGGCCCTGGGACAGCCGTCACTCGAGGCGGAGAGTAGGCATGTTCTGTCTCCCTGGGCGTCAGAGTGCTGGCGTGGGCTTTGGAAAGCACCTCTCTGCCTGCCTGTCCACCACAGCCCCGTGCTGTACTGGCTGAGCAAGGTCTGTTACAGTCAGGCGCTCTCTCCATCCGCTGGAGGAGGCAGGGCACAAGGTCACACTCAGTGCCGTTAGGAAATGCCAGCAGTGTTTGCTGACTGACTGCTGTGGGCTGGTGCTGTGCCCTAGCAGGGACAGCCGCTGCCTGCGATACTGGCATCCCGTGTTCGAGTCCCGGCCGTTCCACTTCCAATCCAGCTCCTTGCTGATGGCCCAGGAAAGCAGCAGAGGATGGCTCAAGTGTGTGGGACCCTGCCATCCACGTGGGAGACCCAGGAGAAGAGGCTTCTGGCTCCTAGCTTTGCCCTGGCTCAGCCCTGGTCACTGTGACCATCTGGAGAGTGAAGCAGCAAAAGGAAGCACTGTGTGTGTGTGTCTGTCTCCCTCTCGCTGTAACTCTAGCCTTCAGATAAATAGGTAAATCTTAAAAAAAATTCTTAAAAACTTACTGTTTTTGACTTAAGGAATACACACTCATCCCTTAGGTAATTACGACTTTGTTTAACACTCGGTCCGTTCCGTGAACTGGAACGAGTGACGTGTGTGTTCTTTATCACAGTCTTCTCCATGTGAGTATTCATAGAGGACTGGCCTGCATCAGACAGACGGGCGTCTCCTAGGAGACCGCAGAGCCTGGGCAGCCCACGACGCTCTTCACGCCGAAGCCCGGGCCGGGCCCACTTTGAAACGCACTGGGATTCCAGGGGCGTCCGAAGTCCACAAGGGCCCACCACAAGGCCCACCTGTAGGCAGAGGACACGAGGGAAAACTGCCCAGCTCACGGATGCCTTATCACTCAGTGCCTAAGGGGTGGGGGTGTAAATCACGGAAAAGAGAAGCGCAAACCCTCGCGCACACCTCTATTTGTTAGTTGACTTCTCTTACGTTCGACAAGTAAGTTTATATGTTTCTGGAGTACAGTGTGGTGTTCTCACGCAGGCACGGGGGGCTGAGCTGCCACTTGCAATGCCAGCACCCCGTATCGTCGTGCCAGTTTGAGTTCCAGCTACTCTGCACTTCCAGTCCAGCTCCCTGCCGGTGCAGCTGGGAAGGCACCTACCACCCACCTGGGGCACCTGGCTTAGTTCCTGGCTCCTGGGTTGCATTCCAGCCCAGCTCAGGCCATTGCAGGGGGTTAGAGAGTGAACATGCATACGGGAGCTCTCTCTCTGTGTGTGTGTGTGTGTGTGTGTGTGTGTGTGTGTGTGTCTGTATCTTAAATAACCAAGTAAAGTTTTTTAAAGTTCATGGAAAACGAATTGAAACGTGTTTGTTTTGGTACCAAAAATGTTGAAATCCATGGTTAATTTTTTTAAGGTTTATTTTATTTATTTGAAAGCAGAGTTATAGAGAGAAAGAAGGAAAGACAGAGAGACAGAGATCTTCCATCTGATGGTTCACTCCCTAAATGGCCACAACGACTGGGGCTGGGCCAGGCTGAAGCCAGGAGCCAGGAGCCTCCTCTGGGTCTCCCACATGGGTGGCAGCAGCCCAAGGACTTGAGCCATCTGCTACTTTCCCAGGCCCATTAGCAAGGAGCTGGATTGGAAGTGGAGCAGCTGGGACTCAAACCAGCGCCCGTGTGGGGTGCTGACATCACAGGTGGCAGCTTTACCCGCCAGCCACAGCGCCGGCCTCCCGTGGAGCCCTTGCACGCATTGTGGAGGGATTACATCAGGCTCAGTGAACCACGCGGCATCTCACATACTCAGCCTTTTCATTTGTGCGGTGAGACTATTTCAAGTCCTCCTCCAGTCGTTCTGAAGTGCTCAGTACAGGATTATTAACTATGGCTGTGCTGCTCTGCACTCGCAGCTCCGGTGTGGCTGAACTTCGTACCCTTTGACCCACAAGGCCCTGTCCCCCCGCCCCTGGCAGTCACGTTCCCCTCTCAGCTTCTATGAGGTGAACGTTTTCGGCTTCCACGTAGGAGCAAGGTCGTGCTGTGTGTCTTTCCGTGTCTGGATTTTTTTCCATGTAGCATAATGTCCTATGTTGTAGCAAATGACAGAATATTCTTTTTTTAAAAAAGATTTATTTATTTATTTCAAAGGTGGAGTTGCAGAGGCAGAGACAGAGAGAGAGAGAGAGAGGTCTTTCGGTCTTCCATCAGCGCACATATGGGATGGTGTTGCCACAGGCAGAGGATTAACCCACTGTGCCACAGCGCTGGCCCCAGAATGTCCTTCTTTTAAAGACTTAAATGATAGGGGGTGGTGCAGTGGTATAGTGGGTAAAGCATCTCATATGGGCACTGGTTCAAGTCCAGGCTGCTCCACTTCCAATCCAGCTCTCTGCTGTGGCCTGGGAAAGCAGTGGAAGATGGCCCTAGTCCTTGAGCCCCTGCACCTGCGTGGGAAATCTGGAAGAAGCTCCTGGCTTTGAATAGGTGCAGCTCTGGCCGTTGTGGCCATTTGGGGAGTGAACCAGCAGATGGAAGACCTCTTTCTCTGTGCCTGCCCCTCTGTAACTCTGACTTTCAAATAAATAAATAAATCTTTTTTTTTTTTTTGAAGGACTGACTCGTAGGCCATTGTGTGAATACCTGTTTCTTGATCCATTCATCCACTGGTGGACAGCGAGGTTGGGTCCATGTCTTGTCCAGCGTGAATGATGCTCCAGCGCCGTGGGGTGCAGACGTCCCTGAGACGTGCTGATTTCATGTCCTCCAGGCTGACCCCCAGGAGCGCGGTTGCTGGGTCACATGGCTGTTGTCCATGATGGCTGCGCTAATTCCTGTTCCCACCAACAGTGTGCAGGGGGTCCCCGTTCTCCGCATCCTCCCCTGCTCTTGTTCTCGTCTGTCTGTCAGTCGTTCTGACAGGCGGGGTTCTGAGCTGCATTTCTCACGTACCTCCAGAAATGCCCTTCCACGCTCCTGGCTTTGTGTGTGTGTACTCGCCCCCAGGTGTCTGAGTTCCTTATGTATTTTGGTTATGAACCCCTTATCAGATGGATGGTTTCCAAAATGTCCTCTGTGCTGTGGACTGTCTTCATCTCAGTGTTTCTGTTTCATGGAGACCCACTCGTTCATGTTAGCTCTTGTTGTCCACGATGTGGTGTCACGGTCCCTGCCAGTGCTGAGGAGCGCCCCCCCCCCCCCCCAGGTCTCTGCAGGTGCACGGCTGAGACTCTCGCTAAGTCTGTCGTCCACTCCCAGTGGGTTTTCTGTGCGGGTACATTCTTCTGTGTGTGCATATCCATTTCCTCAGCACCTCTCTCGAAGCCACTGCCCCTTCCCCACCGTCTGCAGGTGCACTGCTCTGCGAGTTTATTTCTGGGCTCTCCTGCGCTGCTGACCTGTGTTTCCATTTTTAGGCCCAGGCTGTTTTGAAGACTCCAGCCTTGTGACGTGTTTTGAAATCAGATAGTGTGGTGCCTTCAACTTTGCTCTTTTGTAAGAGATTTCCTTAGTTATTTGGCGTCTTTTGTGGTTCCCTATGAATATGTGGATTTTTTTTTCTGGTTCTCTCCATCCTGTTAATGTGGGGGCGTCACATGTAGGGTCGCCGTCCTCACCCCCAACTTGATCCTGGTGTAAGATCCTTTCACTGAGACACTGAGTTCAGCTCTTAATGGACTTCAGGAATAATCCGTATGAACAGGCACAGAAATACGCGCTTTTTTCTTATTTAAAGTCAGTATGTAAGCTTTTTAATTCACGAAAATGTCATCTTTTGCTATTCATTTGTTTACTTTGCTGTGCAGGCCCTGGAGCAGCCCCGTCTCCATCAACTCCTGCGGAGCTCAAACAGCCCTGACGCGGTGTGTGTTCAGGGTGACGCTGGCGGCTGTCCAGGACTCGGCTGTGCTACAGCTGCTCGTCAGGCTCCCGCTCTGTGCTGGTGACGTGGATTCACACGGAACAATCTGTCCTGCAGCAGACGTGAGACCACGTGCCTTAGATGGTCCAAGTGTTGGGTTACATTTCTTGTGTTTCTCTGGGATGTTAAATACTTGGCCCATAAACACAACCAGCCCCCCTGGAGCCCTCGTCTTGCTGGCCTGGTGATGACCAGGGGCTGGGGATCAGCTGCTTGTTCTTTGTCATCAGCCTACCCCGCCCCCTGTGCACATCACTGTTGGGTGACTTTCCTGTTAGACTCTCACCAACAGGAAACTCACGGAACCAGCTGTGAGCCTCTTCTGTGCTTTGGTCTTGTAATATTTGTAGAAATAATTTTCATGTTACAAAAAAAATTCCAGAATATGGTGATGTAGTTTATATTAAGAAAAATATTTTATTTATGCCTTAAAGTTTTAAACATCGAATAGAAAACATTTATATCGACGAGTATAAAAGTTTAATTTTAATATTTACTGGGATAGGCTGAACACAAACTTTTAAATAATCAGACTGAATTCTTACAAATTTTGCTGCTCTTACTGAGTAACAAGCATTGATGTGTAGCTTCCTATTCTGTACATCTAATTCATTAATAAATAGTAATTTTCGGCAGGCAGGTCTTCAGAAAGCCAGTAAGGCCACAGACATTTTAGCTTTGCCAGAGTAAACTTATCACGCGCTCGCTCACCTGGAATGCACGGCTCCCAAGCAGCGGTTTACGTGAGCTGCTCGGCTGATCGTGTGGGTCTGTGCTGTCTGACGACCCTGACCGCGCAGTGGGAGAAGGCGTGCACTAGCCTGGCCACAAGTGTCAATAAAATCCTGGACCATTAGAGAGAGAAGCGTGCCCTCATCCTTCCTCCCCTTTCCTCCTCTTCACTCCCACGCACACACCCTGCAAGGAAAGGCCACGGGGAGCAGAGGTCTATGCAGAACTCTTCAGCTCTGGCAGCACATATACAGAGAAGATGAGCATGGCCCCTGTGCAAGGATGACATGCAAATTCGTGAAGCGTTCCATAATAATAATAAAAAAGATGACTATACCAGCAGAAACAGAAAGAGAGGCTGGGATCCGCAGTGAGGACCAGTGACCCCACACTAGAACAGCCAGCCCCCACCCCCACCCCAGCTCAGTGTTCCGCTTGGTGAAATACAGCAAACATACCACACAGACATCCAGCTGTCCTAAAGGCACTGCCTGACTTCCAGAAACTGAAAATGCGGCAAGACCATACTGAATTGTCGGCGGAAATCATCCAAGAATCTTAAATCAGCCTGGCTTGTACGGATGCGTATGCACATTAGGAACACACACACACACACACACACACACACACACACACCGCCCTCTGTGTTCTGTGTTTCTGGGCTGGCGCCCCACCACCGTTGTCCCCAGAGCCTTCGATGAGCTCCGTGCAGAGCGCAGGAGCAGGTGTCCTGCCTTCTCCAAGATAACACTGGCCTGGGGCCAAGGCCTGTGAGCCTCGGGCAGGGGTGGGTGGAGGGGGAAGCAGAGTACCCGGCGGCAGGGTCAGGGCGTCAGGGCGAGGAGCAGCTGGGAGCGAGTGCCGGGCCCTGCAGCCCACATTAGAAGGCCCCTATAGTGAAATTAACCAAACATTTAGGGGAGAAATGATGCAAATTCTCTAGACTCATCCAGAGATGAATTCCTAACTTCTTCATGAGGCCTGACGCCAAACCAGAGAAATACGGGACAAGGGAGAAAATGTTTTTCTAAAGAACAGCGTCTGCAAAGAGTCTCCAGCTAGCAGCGTGCACCGCCTGAGAGGCTGGAAGCTCTATGGTCCCATCACGTACAGGGTGGGGGTGGGAGTGGGGCTTTGCTCCATAGCGGGCCAGGCCACCACCTGCAGCGCCTGCATCCCACATGGGTGCCAGTTCGAGACCTGGCTTCTGCACTTCCGATCCAGCTCTCTGCTGTGGCCTGGGAAAGCAGCAGAAGATGGCCCAAGTCCTAGGGCCCCTGCACCCACCTGGGAAGACCCAGAAGAAGCTCCTGGTTCCTGGTTTTGGATCGGCCCAGCTCCAGCCACTGCAACCATTTGGGGGAGTGAACCAGTGGATGGAAGACCTCTCTCTGCCTCTCCTTCTCTCTGGGTAACTCTGCCTTTCAAATAAATAAATCTTTAAAAGGCAAGGACACCGCTCTCCACATTGTTCTGTCCTAGCTGATACAGTAAAAGCAACTCACGGGCAAGTCCACGTTGTGTTGCCAAGGGACGTCATCTGAGGCAGGATCCTTTTACAGAGGAGAGCTATTCAGCTCCCTGCTGTGGCGGTTTCCTGCCGGCTCTGGGGAGGGAGAGCCGGTGTCACAGCGGCAGAAGCAGGTGCAGAGGAGGCTGTGTGATGAGAAAGAGGCAGCTGACTGCTCTCCAAGGAGGCGTTCTTGGGAGAACTACCTCCCCAGAGACCTGCCTTGGTCCCTGTGAGGGCAGCATCTCCCTCCCACGGGTCCCAGCACACCAACACAGCACCCTGGGACGGAGCTTCCCGCCCACGGGTCCCAGCACACCAACACAGCACCCTGGGACGGAGCTTCCCGCCCACGGGTCTCAGCACACCAACACAGCACCCTGGGACGGAGCTTCCCGCCCACGGGTCCCAGCACACCAACACAGCACCCTGGGACGGAGTTCCTGCACAACCTCTGGGGGACTCCAGCCACATCCAAACCACAGCACAGCTCCACAGGACGCAAGCCAGAACTGATCCTCCTGGTTCTGGAATGAGGGCTCAGAGCAACATGTGCAAGGTGGGTCGAAGGAAAGAGTGTTGGCTCCACCTGTGTTGATGCCTGGATGCAATCCCTATCACAATGCTAGTTTGTTTTTTTCAGATTTAGGCAAGGTTTTTTTTTTTTCTCCCAATAATTTATATGGAAAAGCACAAGCCATAGATGCCAGAAACAATATTAGCAACGAAGATTCACGTAGGAAATTGGCTACACAATAGTCCAGTTAGGAGTCACAGCAGTCCAGGGTGCAGTGCAGAGAGAGGAGGGGCGACCCAGGCGCTGAACGGAACGCCAGCACGGCCCCGCAGACGTGCTCAACTAACTACCGACAGCGGCGACAGAGAAACACTGGAGAAAAGGCTGCTGGAGCGGGCGGACGTCCACAAATGAAAAGCAAAACGAAACAACCTTCACGCCACGGTCCCATCTAGAAACCGGCCATGAACTCAAAGGCACAACAGAACCATTAAAGCCCAGGGAGGAGAGGCTAGGGCGAGATTCTCCAGACCCAGGACTGGACAACGCGTTCTCAGCCTGGACAGGAAATAGTGTTCCTTACATGGGAAAATAGATAAACTGACCTCATAAAAACAACAGCTGCTGCTCTGTGAAAGCGTGATGAAGGGAGTACAGAGATGCAGAGAAAACACGTGCAAGAGGGAGCGAACCGTTGAAACCTGTACTTAGTACAGAGCTGATCCTGTACACGAAGACAATTAAAAATGAACCTTAATGGAGAATGGGGTGGGAGAGGGAGTAGGAGATGGGACAGTTTGTGGGTTGGAGGGAGGTTATGGGGGAAGAACCGCTATGATCCCAAAGTTGTACTTTTGAAGTTTCCATTTATTAACAGTTTTCTATAGATAAAAGGAAACACTCGCAAGTGACATATCCAACAAAGACCTCGTACCCAGACCACGCAAAGAACTTTCAAACCTCTGCAAGCCTGGGGCCTGTCGGCATTTGTCCCGCTGGACAGGCCAGCTCCCTCCCCAGGGGGTCCCAGAGAGGACAGGCGGCCCCAGGCGCCCACCCGGCCTCCGTGTGTAACTCAGGCGCGTTTCCTTCCTGTAACCAAGGAGATGCTGCCCAGCCACCGCCCTCTCCCTCCAAGGTCACTCGGGCGCCCTCTAGCTCCTCCAGGGCGGGGCAGGCCCTGGTGGCGGAAGGCGCCCCATCAGGCTGGGGAGGGTGCGGGCCTGGCCCAGCACTTGGCTCTCCGCCCCATCCAGCCGCGGGCCGGTGCCGGCTGTGGCCGGCCGCGCTCGTTCAAACACTTCCTGCGTCAGCGCGGGAGGGGACCCGGCTCCAGGGACGGAACTGGGAGGCCGAGGTCCCGGGGCCTGACTGCTGCCGTGGACAGCCGTGAGCTGGGCGAATGCCGAGGACTCTGGGGTCACTCTCGGCCAGCGGCGAGCCTGAGCACTCCCAGGTGCCGCCCGGGCTTCGCCGTGCTCCCTGCCCCCAGCCCGCCTCGCACCTGCTAGGAGCCCGCGGCCGTGAGGCCACTGGCTGCCGGGTCCCTCCGCTCGCAGGCTTCAGGTGGCTCTCGGCGGCCGGGACAGCTTAGCTTTGCGCCCTGCCCCGGCTGCGCGGCTTCCCCCGGCACGCCAGTCTGGGCGCTTGGTAATTTCCCGATCTACCTGCAGCCTAGCGGGAACGAGACGGGCTCCGAAGTCCCCCGGACGGAGGGCTTGTCCCCGCGCCGAGGGCGGCAGAGGGGACCTGCGGGGCCGCGGGAAGGGACGGCGCTGGAGAGCGCGCGTAAGGCCCCGCGCAGCCCGGCCCCGAGCGCACGGCGCTCCTTGGGCGAGCCCTGGGACTCCGGTCTCTCCCCGAGCTGCCGGGGTCGGGAGGGTCCCGGAAGTACCGAGAAGCTGGGGCCGTAGAAACAGAGGGGACCCTCTGGCGACCAGGGCCTGAGGCCGCCCCCACCGCGCCCGGCCTCTCCGCTGCGAGCCCGCGGGACGCGGTGGGCGAGGAGGCTGCACCTGCCGAGTTGAGTGAGTGACCGGCGGCTGCCGGTTCCCTGCCACGACCAACAGTACCGTGAGCAGCGGCACCCCGGGGTGGGGCCTCGGGGCCGAGGAAAGCCGGGGCTGGCCGGGGCGAGGCGCGGCCCGCGCTGACCCCGGGCGGGGATCGGGGCGCGGGCGGCGGGGCGGGGCGTGCACTCTCGCCCGTCCGCGGTTCCCGCCTCCAGGCGGCCCAGCGCCGCGGCCCGCGAGCCCGCGAGAGCTGCCCCCTCCCGCGCCCCTGGAGCGAGGTCGTGTCGCCGGCGCTGCGGGGCCGGGAGGGCGCGGCTGTGGAGAGGGCGGGACGCGCTGCGAGGCTGCACCTTTCCGGGTTCCGCCCTGCAGGATGCTCGCCGGCTCCGGCCTGAAGGACGCTCCGGTGGACCTGCGGGCCAGGTGACCCAGGCCGCCGCGTGCGCGCGGAGGAGGTGCGTGGAGAAGCGGTGCGCGCGGCTGGGGGTGCGGGGACCGGATGTGCGGGGTGGCATGGGCGTGCCTAGGGATACGGCGCGCGGGAGACTCGCTCCCTCGGGCCCACCCACCGCGAGCCTCTCTCGCGTCTCGGCCACTGGCGGCGCGCGGGCGCGCGGGGGAGGCGGCGGCGCAGCGCGGGGCCCGGTGCACAGAGCGCGCGGGTGCTTCCTTCTCCCGGCCCGGGAGCCGCGCCGGGGGCGGGAGTGGAGCTAAGCCGACGCCGCCAGCTTGGGGGCGGGCACAGCTCGTGGGTCGAGCCGCGAATGCTGTGGTCGGCAGGCGCGTTGGAGTTCGCGCAGGTCCCGACCCTCGCCGTGGGGTCGAGGCGCCGAGTGGCCGCTGCGCGCGGGTCGTGTGCGCCCTCGCGGGCCTCTCCCTCGCTGCTCAGGATCCGAGGTCACGGGGGCCTGTCCCGCAGCTCCGGCGCGGACTCGCAGCCGCCCTCGAGTCCCGGGGAAGCTCGGGTCCGGAGCGGGAAGCCGAGGCCACTTCCCGGCCTCCCGCGACCTGCCCCTGGTTTCTGCCCCGCCCGGCCTCTGCTGGCCTCCTTCCCGCTGCTCTCGTGCTGAGGGCGGCTTTTGAACTGGAGACCTCCGTGGAGGGACGAGGTGCCAGCATCTGGGCTTCGCAGCCCCGCTGAGCCTCGCCGCTGTGCCCCGGGGTGTGGGGGTCACTACTCCCTCTCCCCTCCCGCGAGGCCAGGTCGTGTGCTTACCCCAGCTGAGCTCACGGGGCACAGATGGTGTTCTTGGTTCTGGTACTTTCAGCATGGGTGGGTGGAGGTCCACGCTGAACCCCTACTCTCCCTCCACAGCTGCCCCCAGCTATATTTCCGAGTAACCTGCCCGTCTGATTTTAGTCTAATGGATTAAAATGAAAAAGAGAGAAACCCCGAAACTGAAGCCCGATCTGTTTAATGAGTTGGATCTGGCACCAGGGAGGGGAGCCCAAGACCCAGGCCCGGGTTTTCTGGGGCAGAGCCTGGGGCTTGTGGAGTGGAGAAGTGAGGGGTGGCTGGAAGGGGAGACCACGTCTGGGAGAATCCTGGCACCTAGTTGACGAGACGCTCCCCAGGGTCAGCCACCGAGGAAAGACGACCTCGGTTCTTGGTCTCACATGAAGAATTTCCACGTGGATGAGGCAGAGAGAAAAGCAAGGTGTACTTAAGTCAGGAACCTGCCGAAGCAGCCTGGGAGGGGGTTCCTAGAGAGGCAGATCTGAGAAGCCGGTGGAAGTGTTTTTTTTTTTTTTTTAGCACAATTTTGGGGAAAAACTATCAACTAACATTCAATTGGAAGGCGGGACAAAAACCCATCAAAAGGCTGGATTTGCTATCTAGTTTTCCCTGTCTAGCTTGCTCATCATAAAACAAAAGAGGGTGGGAACTCAGTAGGGTGGAATCATCACTTCCTTGCTATTCTCATGATAAAACTGGAAGCTCCAGGAGCCGGATAGGCACTTGTATCTTGCTAAAGGCAGCATTTGGGGAGAAGCGTGCAGTGGGATTCAGCACATCGATCTTGCTGAGGATAATTTGGGGGAAGTAAGTAAGCATTTGTACCCTCTTAGGGGGCCTCTCCTCTTTTTCCACCTGTCTCTCTCCCCACAAGCTCAGGCACCAGGTCAGGCCTTGGCACAGTGGGTCCAGCCACTCCCTGGGACGCCGGCTTCCCATACTGGGTGCCTGGTTTGAGTCCCAGCTACTCTTCCAGCCCAGCGTCCTCCTAATGTGCATCCTGGGGAGCCCAGGCCTCTGGCACTCAGAGGACACCACACCGCGGTTCTGGGCTCTGGCTTCAGCCCAGCGTGTGGGGAGTGAACCAGCAGTTGGGAGATGTTTCTATCACTCTCCTTTCAAGTAAATGAAGATAAATAAAAGTCAACATAAAAAAACTCTCTGCTGTGGAGCTGGCTGGGGCTTCAGAAAAGGGAGCAGCTCTTATCTCTTATCTCCTGGGACAAAGGGCACTATTGGGAGGGCCCTTCATCTCCACTGCCCAGTGCTGCTGTCTAATCAGATAGGGCCTGCAGATCAGTGCTCTGGTGTCAAGAGTCTGCCTTACGCATGGCTTTCTCTTGCTGTTCCGTTGTGATCTTCATCCTGGGCTTAACTGTTGATTCTTGGTTTGCCCTTGACCCCTAATTCTCTGTTTTCCCATGGCCAGCTTCCTCTTCTGCCTCTTGCCTACACAGGGGCCCTGGTACTGGAACCTTACTGTGGATGGAGCATCCATCAGCCTAGTGCCTGGTCTCCTCTCCCGGACACCCACCTGGCCTGAGGCTTTCACCCCCAAACACCCTGCCGGTCCTGATCCTGGGGCTCACCCTCCCTGACTGCAAATCCGAAGCTTTTCCTCCATCCCCTTAGGTCCACTTCTTGGGGGGCCTGCAAATCAGACTGACAAAAGACAGCTGAGTGAGACAAAAGACACATTTTCATTCCTGTATGCAGAGGTATGCAGAGGTTCACCGAAAAAAAGTGATTGAATCTGGGGCCCGAGGCTTCTGAGCTCAAGATATTCTTATGCCGCCTCCTGGAGGAGCCAGGGCTGCCCGGGGCTGATGTGTAAGCTGCTGTCTCTCAGCTAAGCAGAACAGGAAGTAGACGGTTGCCCCAGGGTCAGAGCTTGCAAAATGCAGTAGGAAATAAGGTAACCTTGTTACAAAGTATCTTCAGAAAGTTGTGGAAAGGAATATTATAGAAGGTATGCATAGCTTCAGATTTTTTGTACCAAGATAGATTTATCTTACAATTTTTTAAAAATGTATTTTCATTTTATTTGAAACGGAGAGAGGGAGAGAGAGAAACGGGTAGTCAGATCTTACATTTGCTTGTTCACTCTCAGAATGCCTCTAACAGGCAGGTCTGGGCCGGACCTATAGCAGGAGTCCAGAACCCAATCCAGGTCTCCCACACGGCGGTAAGGACCCAAGAGGTCCTCGCTCTCGCTGTCCCTCACAGGGACATGCACGCACACTCGATGTCCTTGCATCACTTGCACGATGGTAGGTGTGTGGATGGAGACTCCGTGGCCCTGACGTCCCCCCGGCAGGGCTCGGCTCGGCTCCTGTTTTCAGGTCCCCACTGTGTGTTCTGCTCTCCCCCTAGGTCCTGCAGTCAGGAGAGGATGGCCGCTACGGGAGCTGAGGCCAAGGAGCCGCAACGTCACAAGTAAGGCTGCTGCCCGGCCGGGCGCATCAAGTTTATCCTGGCTGCTTTGTGCTACGTGTTTTTCTAAGAACTCCATGTAGATTGACACTTGGGAGTCGCGTGATGAGACAGAGGCCTGCAGGGACTGCCGTGGGCCCCATGGGGTCAGTGCGGGGGTGCTGGGACTGCTGTCACCCTGGGGGACCCCTGGTCTCAGCCACCAGCGCTCGCACCGCGTCTATCGTCCCTACACAGCTGCCTCCCAGCTCTTGCCAGTGCTCAGCCGTCCCCATTCCCCGATTCTTTGTGGCTTTCCGTGTGTGCTTCCCACCTTCCTGTTGAGGTTTGGGCGTGGCTGCAAAAGCCGGGGATTCTTGTCCTTGTGATTCCTGTGTAGACACTAAGCCGCTGACTTTCCCGGCTTCGTCACCACCCCGTTGGCCGCCGGCTCTGCCCGGGTCACCTGGGCAGCCTCCTGTCCTGCCTCTCTCCTCTTCCTGCTGGTCCCTGAGCTTGACACACCCGGAGCCCTCACCCTGCCCTCTGCCCCCTGCTCCCCTGTGACCTCCCAGGACCCGTGCAGTCTTGCCCTGACAGCCGAGTGCCCAGGTCAGGATCCCATGTGGACGACTCCCGGCCTCCCTCCCCCGGGTCCCCATGCGCGTTTGACCGTGTCTGGAGGCCCGCAGAGGTTGCTTCTCCACTGAATTAATGGTTCCTGGCACTGCCGGTCTTTGGCAACTCCGGGTGCCCCGCTCCCAGTTTCCAAAGCCCCCCCCCCCCCCAGCCTCTCAGGTGGAGGCTGAGCGTTGTTGGGGGGGGCTGGAGGAAGGTGTGGGGGGCAGGGCTGCAGCATCAAGTGCCAGGGGCTCCCTGAGTGCTTACTCCGTCCCCGGCCCAGGAGTCACCTTGACCTCCTGGTTCTTATCAGCGGCCACCTGTTTATAGTGTTCCACCTGCTGAGTTGCAGTTGGGAGGGTGGAGGGACGAGCTGTTAAGGTGTAACCTGGAACCTTTCAAATGGGAGTCATGAGAGCGTGAAGCTAGTGCCGTGGCTCCGAGCACGGCGTGAGTGAGCGCCTGCACGTGTGTGCGTGATTTCAGTTCTGCCCTGCAGTCGGAAGCTCCTCCCTGTCTCAGTGCTGGTGTGTTGTGTGCGCTCAGCACAGGGGCTTGGCTGATGTCACTCACACTCGCTGGTCCTGGAGGCTCTGCCTTCCCACGGGACCCTGTGCCCAGTGTCATCATCCCCCTGCTCCCCGTCCCACCAGGCCTGTGCCCAGCGTCGTCATCCCCCCGCTCCCCGTCCCACCAGGCCTTGCCCAGTGTCGTCATCCCCCTGCTCCCCGTCCCACCAGGCCTGTGCCCAGTGTCGTCATCCCCCCGCTCCCCATCCCACCAGGCCTGTGCCCAGCGTCGTCATCCCCCCGCTCCCCGTCCCACCAGGCCTGTGCCCAGTGTTGTCAGCCCCCCGCTCCCTGTCCCACCAGGACCTGTGCCCAGTGTCGTCATCCCCCCGCTCCCTGTCCCACCAGGCCTGTACCCAGTGTCGTCATCCCCCTGCTCCCCGTCCCACCAGGCCTGTGCCCAGCGTCGTCATCCCCCTGCTCCCCGTCCCACCAGGCCTGTGCCCAGTGTTGTCAGCCCCCCGCTCCCCCGTCCCACCAGGCCTGTGCCCAGTGTTGTCAGCCCCCCGCTCCCCGTCCCACCAGGCCTGTGCCCAGTGTCGTCATCCCCCCGCTCCCTGTCCCACCAGGCCTGTGCCCAGCGTCGTCATCCCCCCGCTCCCCGTCCCACCAGGCCTGTGCCCAGTGTTGTCAGCCCCCCGCTCCCCCGTCCCACCAGGCCTGTGCCCAGTGTTGTCAGCCCCCCCGCTCCCCGTCCCACCAGGCCTGTGCCCAGTGTCGTCATCCCCCTGCTCCCTGTCCCACCAGGCCTGTGCCCAGCGTCGTCATCCCCCCGCTCCCCGTCCCACCAGGCCTGTGCCCAGTGTCGTCAGCCCCCCGCTCTCTGTCCCACCAGGACCTGTTCTGAGACACTGGGTCAGTTTGTATCAGCCACGGGTGTTTCCTCTTTGCCCATGAACTCCTATAGTCAGAAGCCAGTTTCGTCTCATTTGCGCCTTGCCCATTTCTTTACCTAGTAGGTGCTCAGTATTTGTGAGACAGAAGTGGCAGAAGCAGCAAGGGGAGGCCATTTTGAATGCTGTACAGCCTAGACCAGTGTCCTTGTCCTGGTGGTTGTGATGTGTGTCACGCTCGCACACTTTGTCATTGCCGGTCCCCGTGGTTACCTCCTATTTCTGTCTCCTTTTCCTGGAATGCAGACGTATGACACAGCGGCTTCCTTGCATCCGCTCTCGGCCCTTTGAAGCCCGTGGCCTGCCCTTCTGGTGGAGCTCTGTGTCATTCTGGCTTCCTGAAGGGCGCGTGAGGAGCTTGCAGGGTGGGCATGGAGAGAACTGCAGGCCTCGCGATCCCACGGGCTCTGTGGGCAGGGTCAGACCTTCTGAACTACACATGAGCTTGTTTTGGGTGCCTGGGAGAACGTGCAGCTGAGAGTGAACTGGACCCTGCATCTGTGGGCCACACAGCCTGCCAGGAGGAGGGGGCTTCCGGCAGACAGGTATGCTGGGTGTCTCGCAGGTGCTCGCCCCTCCCCAGCAGGCTGGCCCTCTGTGTGCCGGTGCGGGCACCCTGCGTGTGGTCCGTCCGCCCTGGGTGATGGCTGCCGACTCCTGGTCCACCTGTGGTCTCTGGAATCTGCTCACGTGTGCCCACAAAACAGCCAGGCAGCGCTGACCTCGCTACTTTTATAAAACGACCTCTCTGTCTTTCATCTTTTACTTTTTATCAGCCGCTCACGGGGCGGGGCGGGGGGGCTAATCTGGAATGGACAGGAAGGGGGAAAGGAGAGGAACGGGAAAGGGAGAAGCAATGGATGTGGTGGGGGGGAGAAGGGGGAGCCCTCGGCACCTGCTGTCCATGCCGAATGCCAGGCAGACGCGGGGTGGACGAAGTGAGGGATAGAGAAGGTAACACAGGGAAGGCCGCGTCCACCTGGCTTTGCGTGTCTGCTGTGTGCTGTGTGGGATGCAGGGGCGAATAAGGCACATTCCTGGCTTCCAGACCATTCCTAGAGACAGTTGTATGGTAGTCAAATGTATGTGAAGTATAGGAGGCACATCTGGGGTGAGTGAGGCACAGTGGACAAGTCCTGGGGAGGGGGTGGGGTGTCCTTCACAACACGTCACAGGTGCTCAGACCTAAATGACCTGCCGCACAGCCCCGCTCAGCACGCGGCCCCTTGTAGGTCCACGGGTGACAGAGCTGGGCTCACAGCCGCTGCCCGGCACTGCCAGTGAGGACCGGACCACACAGCGCTGGCCTGCGGGGAGCCAGCCTCGACATCCCAGCGCCGTTTCCACTGTGCGTGTGCCTCTTCCGCCACACTGCAGCCTGGGGAGTGCAGTGGAGACGCCGAGTCGGGACCTGTGCCCGTCCAGTCGGGGACCTGTGCCCGTCCTGGCAGCTGAGGCCCTGTGTCACTCGCGTCTTTTCTCCGCTGTCTTGAGTTGGATTGAGGAGGGAACGTGATCCTGGCTTCAGGGTGGGGCTTGACTCAGAAAGAAGAATGCTTAGGGCCTGCGCTCACAGGGACCCGCACCTGCCTCAGCGTCCCGCACCTGAATCAGCGTCCCACATCTGAATCAGCGTCCCGCACCTGAATCAGTGTCCCACACCTGTCTCAGCGTCCCATACCTGTCTCAGCGTCCCGCACCTGCCTCAGCGTCCCACACCTGAATCAGCGTCCCGCACCTGTCTCAGTGTCCTGCACCTGCCTCAGCGTCCCGCACCTGTCTCAGCATCCCACACCTGAATCAGCGTCCCGCACCTGCCTCAGGTCCCACACCTGAATCAGCGTCCTGCACCTGTCTGTGTCCCGCACCTGTCTCAGTGTCCCGCACCTGTCTCAGCATCCCACACCTGAATCAGTGTCCCACACCCGCCTCAGCGTCCCGCACCTGTCTCAGTGTCCCACACCTGTCTCAGCATCCCACACCTGAATCAGCGTCCCGCACCTGTCTGTGTCCCGCACCTGTCTCAGCATCCCACACCTGAATCAGTGTCCCACACCCGCCTCAGCGTCCCGCACCTGTCTGTGTCCCACACCTGCCTCGGCGTCCCGCACCTGCCTCAGCATCCCACACCTGTCTCAGCATCCCGCGGGGAGCCCAGCCACCCCGGGATGAGAAGGCAGGCGCTGTTGAAGCAGCTACCGCAGGGTGGCCCCAGGAGGCCTGCAGCACCTGGGGACCCGGGGCCTCTACTCGGACAAAAGGCTTCATCACACGCAGCCACACTCATCACACTGTGGCTGGCAGCACCTGCGTCTTCCCACAGAAACCATCCTCTTGTGCGGGAGGCTGGTCTGCCCCTCGGCCGCTCTAGGAGAGAACAGGAGCCGTGCAGACGCTCCAGCAGCCGCCCTGTGAGAGCAGCCTCCTCGCTCGCCCGTGGCGTCGTGTGGCAGTCAGAAGCTAGTGGGAAAGACGGGGAAAGAAAAGACAGGACTCGGCTGACTGGACGGGGTGTCTCCGCGCAGCGGGCAGGGTCGTTGTTTTCTGTTCTGGCTGACCGACCACTCAGACACACCTCTGGCTACTGAACGCTCTTGGGTTGGACGGCAATCGGCTGTACTCTGTGGATGGCGTAAGGCAGTGACCTCCATGGGTGCACCTCCGAACCCTTCCTCACTGCCTGAGCAGGGCCCTGGGAGCTAAGAGGGGTCTCAGACTCAGCTCCGCTGAGCAGCTGCCGCCGCAGCACACCTCCCCAGCTCCGAGCTCCGAGCACATGGTCTTTCCCCACCCCGAGCAGGCAGTGGGCACTGTCACGTCCTACAGGCTGAGGTCAGCCCCTAGAACCTCCACCCACACCTCCCACCCATCATCCTCAAGAGCCAGGCCCTGGTCGTCTTTGCTGTGCCTGTGGCCAACTGGCTATAAATTGTGCCACTTGGCACGGCCGGCTCCAGAACTCAGGGGACACTTGGCGTTGACTGCGGAATCACAGAGGGTGGAGGTGGCATGGGGCAGGTGCAGGGTGTTGTGCATGGGGCAGGTGCAGGGGTGAATACATCACCCTCCACAGAGCGCCCCATGTCTGGCTGTGGATTGGTGACCCAGTCCTCTGGGGGGTTTCGGATGCTTACCTCATGGGCTTTACGGATTACATCTGGCTACTGGGAATCGGCCCACCCCAGCCCTCTCCCCACCCCGAGGCTGAATGTGGGACCAAAAGTCCCGTGTTCTAGTTCTTCCTGGGATGGCCCCGCCCTGAGGCCACCTAGGGCCTGCACTGTCAGTCATCATCAGGACAGAATGACCCCACGGGGAAGGCCCGAGGGCTCTAGAAGCCACACCCGTCTCCCGGAAGCCACACAGTCTCCACATGGCCCAAGAGGCAAAGAGGAAGGGGGGACACGCTGGAGGGGAAGTGGGACCTTGTGGGGCTGGGATTGTCTAACAGTGCCCCTTCCCCACACGTGTCTCACAGCACCTGCCCTGGGCGCTTTGTGATGATGCCGCCGCTGATGGACACGTGTGCCTCTCCTGTCTCGCTGACACAGGCACCGTGTGACACTGTCATGACACCTGTGTCTCACGTCCGCAGACACGGGCACGTGGGCCTCTCGTGTCTCATTCACACGGTGCTTTGTAACAGTGCCTCCACTGACACGGTGTCCCCGCTTCCCCCTCCTGTCTGACAGTGGCTGCCTCGTCCGGCTTTCCAACCCACACCTGGCCACCATGAAGGAGGACCTGCTGTACCACTTCAGCCTGGGCACCGGCACACACGACTTCCCGGCCATGTTTGGGGACGTGAAGGTACCAGCCCCCTGAGGGACATGGGGCGGGGTGGGGGGACAGTCTGTCTGCCACTTCAGGTGGGCGGGTCCTCGGTCCTGCCTGTGGGTCCCTCATTCCTCTCCTGGAAACCTGTTACGTAATGGACGCGACAAAAGCAAAACTTCCTAGGGCTCCAGGGAGAGACGAGGGAGATCTAAAACGTTTTCTCTGGGAGCAGGGGTCACGGACAAAGGTACCTGTGTGGCGTCTGTCCGTCACGGAAGGGGCTCGTGATGGCTGTCAGCCGTTGTCGTGCAGAGCCCTGGCTGAACGTGGCTTCCATTTTCCTCGCAGTCTTCCTCAGTTCCAATGTACGCTAAAACAATTTTAAAAAAAATATCATTTTTAACTTTTTTTTAATTGACACATAGATGTGCATAACTTGGAGTACAGTGTGACATTTCCGAACTCGGGGGACAGTGAGCGGAGATTGGATGTGGGGAACTGGCAAGTCCACGTGCCCTGGACGTGCGTCCTTTCTCTGTTTCGGGAACAGTGAAGTTCTCTCTGCACTGTTCTGAGCTACGCAACGAGAAACAGGAATGTGCAGCTAAGCACGGCTGCGCTGCTGCCCACATAGGCGTGTCCCGCTGACTCATGCCCCGGTGGACGTGCACTAGCGGATTAAACGCACGACAGTCCAGGCCCCGGCCAGCAGCGCTCCCCGTGGGGCTGCCCTCAGGGCTCCGACCCGGCCGCCCTGGCACCGTCCTCTGCTGGTGCTGCCCCCGTGTGCTCTTTACATCCCCTTCTTCCCATTAAGATTACGTCACATTTATTCCAGGCCGTGTGGTTTTCTTGCTCATGTTCAGAGAATTATAATTCATTTATCTTCGAACCCCTTAGCATTGGCTTAGTTCTTTGTGCAAATCACGTTTTCTCACATGATGCATTGTCCATTATTTTTACTTCTCAGGGACAGACACACACACACACACACACACACACACCTGCCCCCCTGCCCCCAGCAGCTACGACTTCCGAGCCCCCAGCTCTTCCCTGGTGCTGGTCCTTCCACACTCAGAAGACCTCGCGAGAGGGTGTGATTGATGGATGGCCCATTTTGCAGATAGGTAATGGGGCCCTGGTGGCCATGAGGAGCCTACGCCATCTGACCCCAAACCCAGGCCCTCTCCAGTCCCCCAGCTGCCTCCACTCGGGGCAGGGAGGCCCGGGAGGCTTCTCGGGAGAGCGAGAGTCCAGGTGGTGGAGCTGATGGCATCGCACCTCAGTGCCTGCCTCTGAGGCCCCCAGGTACAGCAGGTCCCCAGGGGACGCTGCTGCTGCTGCTCCGGAGCCCCCCCGTTGGAGGGGGCACTGACTGGTCCCTGTCCTCTGGCTGCAGTTTGTGTGTGTGGGAGGAAGCCCCTCGCGGATGAGTGCCTTCATCAAGTACGTGGCCGCAGAGCTGGGCCTTGGCCGCCCAGATGAAGACCACCCCAACATCTGCACAGGGACCGACCGCTACGCCATGTACAAAGCCGGGCCGGTGCTGTCCGTCAGCGTGAGTACCTGCCCCTCACTCGGCCCTCTACACAGATTCCCCGGTCCCCTGGCATCTGTTGGCTGTTGATGGCTGGGAGGAGGGTGAGCCTGCAGCGGCTGGATGCAAACACATGGGAGCCTGCTCCTGCCCTCCAGGCTCACTCTCCCGGAGAGACGAAGTACGTAAAAACCGATGCCAAGGCAAACACCCGCAGCTGTCTCTGTAGGGTGTGGGCGGAGGGGTGGGCAGCAGGTGTAGGGAGTGGGTGTGCTGGAGGGCATAGGAGATAACAGCCAGGAGCCAGCTGTCCAGTCCCCGTGCTACCGCATGGTGAGCGAGCTGCTGCCCAGCAGACTCTGATGGACCGACGAGAGTGGACACAGACATCTCGGGCTGCCAGGGAAGCCTCCATGCTCTCTAGTTCTGGGCCCTTTGCCAGAGCAGTGAAGAGCCGCAGAGTCAGCCAAGGGTGCCCCCTACCTGCCGGTCAGCTGCCTCTGGTGACACTGGGCGGTCTTTGAAGAAGGGCAGGTGGAGGGGGTGTGCCGAGGCCGAGGGCGGGGAGTGGTGCCTTCAGGCCTGCAGCCAGCAGATGCCCGTGTCCTGGCCGCAGCTGGACAGGGCTACGGGAGAAGGCTAAGGGGAGGAACTGAGCAGTGGGAGGGCGTGGGGACAGGGTGGCTGTGTGCTGCCATGACGATCGTGGCTGCACCTTCCTGCTGGGCCTCCTGTTCTGCCTCCCGATCGCCAGGTTCTGTGGGGCCAGTGGGGTCCTGACATCCGCCAAGTGCTGATACTTTTTAGATGTCTGTTTTGAAGTTCATCTTCCATTACCACGTGATGATGGAGATGCCCCACGTTAGATGTCCACCAAGACCCATGGTGGATGCCCGAGACCTGCGGTAGTTGTGAGCCCCAGTGTTCCTGGATATTTTCTATATGTGCATTCCCGTGATAATGTTTGACTTACTACTAGGTCCATAAGAGATTAACAACAATAACTAGTAGTCATTACAGCAGCATGCTGTGGTAACAGTTACGTGAGGGTGGTCTCACTCACAACAATAACTAGTCATTACAGCAGCATGCTGTGGTAACAGTGACGTGAGGGTGGTCTCACTCACAACAATAACTAGTCATACAGCAGCATGGTGTGGTAACAGTGACGTGAGGGTGGTCTCACTCACAACAATAACTAGTCATACAGCAGCATGGTGTGGTAACAGTGACGTGAGGGTGGTCTCACTCACAACAATAACTAGTCATACAGCAGCATGGTGTGGTAACAGTGACGTGAGGGTGGTCTCACTCACAACAATAACTAGTCATACAGCAGCATGGTGTGGTAACAGTGACGTGAGGGTGGTCTCACTCACAACAATAACTAGTCATTACAGCAGCATGGTGTGGTAACAGTGACGTGAGGGTGGTCTCACTCACAACAATAACTAGTCATACAGCAGCATGGTGTGGTAACAGTGACGTGAGGGTGGTCTCACTCACAACAATAACTAGTCATACAGCAGCATGGTGTGGTAACAGTGACGTGAGGGTGGTCTCACTCACAACAATAACTAGTCATACAGCAGCATGGTGTGGTAACAGTGACGTGAGGGTGGTCTCACTCACAACAATAACTAGTCATTACAGCAGCATGGTGTGGTAACAGTGACGTGAGGGTGGTCTCACTCTTCTTGTTGACCTCGGGGAACTGACAGTGGAGAGCAGAGCTTTGGGTTGGGTGTGCGGCTGTGCCAGGGGAGGCCCTGCCCGGCTCACCCAGTGTCTCCCGTCTGTCCCGGTCGGGTGCAGGGCTGTGCCGAGGGAGGCCTGCCCAGCTCACCCAGCGTCTTCTGTTTGTCCTGGTCGGGTGCGGGGCTGTGCCGAGGCCCTGCCCGGCTCACCCGGTGTCTCCTGTCTGGGTCGGGTGCGGGGCTGTGCCGGGGCCCTGCCCGGCTCACCTGGTGTCTCCTTTCCTGGTCAGGTGCGGGGCTGTGCCGAGGGGCCCTGCCCGGCTCACCCGGTGTCTCCTGTCCTGGTCGGGTGCGGGGCTGTGCCGAGGGAGGCCTGCCCGGCTCACCCGGTGTCTCCTGTCTGGGTCGGGTGCGGGGCTGTGCCGAGGGGCCCTGCCCGGCTCACCCGGTGTCCCGGTGTCTCCCGTCCCAGCACGGCATGGGTGTTCCCTCCATCGCCATCATGCTGCATGAGCTCATCAAGCTGCTGTACCACGCCCGGTGCTCTGACGTCACCATCATCCGCATCGGCACTTCTGGCGGAATAGGTGAGGTCCGCGGAGGGGCCGCGGGTGGCGTGGGGTGGGCCCCGGTCAGGGCAAGCGTTCTGATGTCAGGTGTGAGGAACAGCTGTGTGCCCACCTTTGTCCGGCCGTTCTGCTGGTGGGGGTGCACCTGTGCCTCCCTCCTTTCCTTAGCTCACTCTCCTTATTCCCGCAAGGATTAGACACCCTCACGCGAAAACCCACAGGGAGGTCAGAGGGGAAGTGGGGGACACCGAGGATAAGGGCCCTACCTTCTCTCGGACACTCCCAGCCCTCAACATGGTTCTGAAACACAAAGGCGGCGAAGATAAACTGGAGAGCAGACTTGTTTAGAATTATAAGCACAAGTGGCCTAGGCGGATTGTCTACATCCTAAGTTGTCCTGCTCTCTGTGCGGGGCCGGGTGTCTGAAGCTGGGCTCGTGCTGCATGGGACCCACTCTGCTCTCGGCGTTTGCGTTTGCTGCATCATGAGGACATCGGGACAGCGGTCCGTTGAGCACCTCTGGTCCCCTTCGAGGGGGTGCACTTGGTGGGAAAAGCAGTCGCGCCTGGGACACAGAACCGCTAGTGGGACGGGAGGCTCCTGTGGTTTCTGTCTAGACGGATGGCTGTGCAGTTGTCGGAGCAGCGCCGTGGGGCCCCCCGGTAGCCACGTCCACAGATGGCTTCCCAGTGCCTCCCAGGCTCTCCCTGACTGCCTGACTCTGCTGCCGTCCTCAGGCCTGGAGCCCGGCTCTGTGGTCATCACCCGGCAGGCCGTGGACGCCTGCTTCCGGCCGGAGTTTGAGCAGATCATCCTGGGCAAGCGGGTGGTCCGCAACACGGACCTGGACGAGCGGCTGGTGCAGGAGCTGATGCAGTGCTCCAGCGAGCTGGCCGAGTTCAACACCGTCGTGGGCAACACCATGTGCACCTTGGACTTCTACGAGGGTGAGCTGGGGGGTGCTGCTGTCCCCCGGCTTGGGGTGGCCACACCCAAGCTGCTCTCTCTGTTGCAGTCTCACACACCGCGGCTGTAATGGCCTGTTTGTGTGGATGCATGGGCCTGCCCAGCCCTGTTTCCCGTGTCCTGGTGGGTGGCAGCTGAGGGTGTCTCTCCTGTGCTGCAGGTCAAGGCCGGCTGGACGGCGCCCTCTGCTCCTACACAGAGAAAGACAAGCAGGCCTACCTGCACGCGGCCCACGCCGCCGGCATCCGCAACATCGAGATGGAATCCTCCGTCTTCGCCGCCATGTGCAGCGCGTGTGGCCTCCGAGGTAGGCAGGCGCGCGATGGCCCTGGTGCCTCTTCATCGCTTTCTCTCCACTCCGGGGGCCTGGGTTTCTGCTCCTGCCCCTGTCGGTTTCTGGTGGCTGCTGCCCCTCATCCTGGTGCTCACATGACAGAACACAGGTCCTGTGTCCCTGCAGGGGCTCCCGTGCTATTTGGGGTGAGAAATGATGAAAAGAACCAGCGTTTTCAGATCTCTTGTTGCTGCCTCAGGAGACGCCCCAGACCTACAGAGACCTCAGCTTTCACAGTATTTTTTTAAGATTTATTTATCTGAAAGGCAAAGTTACAGAGAGGAAGAGGCAGACAGAGGTCTTCCATCCACTGGTTCGCAATGGCCAGGGCTGGGCCAGACTGAAGTCAGGAGCCTTATCTGGGTCTCTCATGGGTGCAGGGAATGGGCCATCCTCTGCCGCTTTCCCAGGTGCATCAGCAGGGAGCTGGATTGGAAGTGGAGCAGCTGGGACTTGAACTGGCACCGCACCCATACAAGATGCTGGTACTGCAGGGAGAAGATTTACCAGCTGTGCCACAGCACCAGCCCCCACAATTCTTTTTTTAAAAATATTTATTTGGGGCTGGTGCTGTGGCACAGTGGGTAAAAGCCGCTACCTAAAGTGCTGGCATCCCATGGATGCTGGTTCAAGTCCTGGCTGTTCCTCTTCCAATCCAGCTCTCTGCTATGGCCTGGGAAAGCAGTATAAGAAGATGGCCAAGTCCTTGGGCCCCTGCACCCACGTAGGAAGACCCCAGGGAAGCGCCTGGCTCCTGGCTTCAGATTGGCACAGCTCCAGCTGTTGCAGCCAATTGGGAAGTGAACCAGCGGATGGAAGACCTCTCTTTCTTTGCCTCTCCTTCTCTCTGTGTAACTCTGACTTTCAAATAAATAAATAAATAGATCTTTAAAAGAATATTTATTAAACTGAAAAGCAGAGTGACAGAGAAAGAGATCTAGATCATACTTCTGCCGGTTCTCTCCTCAAATGTCCACAGCCAGGACTGGGTCAGGCCAAAGCCAGGAACTCCACGTGGGTCTTCCACAGGGTGTAGGGACCTGAGTCCTTGGGCCGTCACCTGCCGCCTTTGCAGGTGCAGTAACAGGGAGCTGGACCGAAGCAGAGTAGCCGGGACTTGAACCAGACACTTGGGTGTGCAGTGTGGGCTTCTCAACTGGCAGCTTTGCCCTCTGTGCCACAACACCTGCCCCTCAGCTCTCACCATTCTGTGGCCGAGCGCACTGTGTCTCACCCACCCCACGTTCCCAGCCACTCTTTGGGTCCAGTTCTATCCCCTGAATTCCTGTGTCGCTGTCACCTCGGCATACCTGCCCTTCAGGACAGCGGAGGGCATCCTGGAGGTCGCCTGCAAGTGGCGGGACTCTCCTGCTGCTTTTTCTCCTCCCTCCCTCCCCTCTCCCACCTTCTCTCCTTTCTTCTCTTTCTTCAAGATTTATTTATTTGAAAGGCAGAGTTACAGAAGGGGGGGGGGGGAGGCATACATACATAGGTCTTCTATCTACTGGTTCACTCTCCAAATGGCCAGGGCTGGGCCAGGCTGAAGCCAGGAGCCTGCAGTTCTATCTGGATCTCCCACAGGGGTGTCAGGGGCCCTAGGACTTGGGCCGTCGTCCTCTGCTTTCCCAGGCGTATTAGCAGGGAGCTGGATCAGAAGTGGAGCAGCCAGGACACATCCCCTCCTCCATATGGGGTCCTGGCATCATAGGTAGTGGCTTAACCTGCCGTGCTGTGGGAGACTGCAACCCAGGGCAAGTGATCTGAGAGGGAGGCAGCCCAGTGCTTTCTCCTCTCTGTGCCTCCACCAGCTCTGCACTCTCATCGTCCCCAATCTGAATGGGAGCTCCCTGGCCATCATTCCCGGTCTGCAGCTCCCTGGCTGTCCTGGCTATCACTCCCCGTCTGCAGCTCCCTGGCCATCCCTGGCCGTCACTCCCGGTCTGCAGCTCCCTGGCCGTCACTCGCGGTCTGCAGCTCCCTGGCCGTCCCTGGCCATCACTCCCAGTCTGCAGCTCCCTGGCCGTCCCTGGCCATCACTCCCAGTCTGCAGCTCCCTGGCCATCACTCGCGGTCTGCAGCTCCCTGGCCGTCCCTCCCCGTCTGCGGCTCCCTGGCCTCACTCCTTTTCTGCAGCTGTCAGGGCCCCGACGCTTTGCTGTGATGTGGCCTTTGTTCTCCTCAGCGGCTGTGGTGTGCGTCACCCTCCTGGACCGCCTGCTAGGAGACCAGATCAGCAGCCCACACGAGGTGCTGTCCGAGTACCAGCAGCGGCCACAGCGGCTGGTGAGCTACTTCATCAAGAAGAGCCTTGGGAAGGCCTGAGTGTTCCTGACCCACGGCGCCCCTGGACAGCTGCTGTGATGACCGCCAATAAAACACTTTTCCAGGACCCCGATTGCGTGGCTTCAAGCACACTCGACCTGAGTGTCTGGGGATGGGACTGCTCTTCAGAGACCAGGAGTCCTGGATTCACCACTCGGGGAATTTCTTTTCTTTTTTCTTTCTTTCTTTTTTTTTTTTTTTTAATTTTTTTAGGTTCACCTGGGTTCTGGGCTGTAAGTTTATTTTATTAATTTTTTTATAAAGTGGGTGATTTAGCCTTTTTCCCCCCAAAGAAACCTTTTATTTAATGAGTACAAATTTCATAAGTACAACTTTAGGAATATAGTGATCCTTCCCGCCATGCCCGCCCTCCCACCCCTCCCCCTCCTCCCTCTCCCATTCCCAATCCCAACTCCATTAAGTTTCATTTTCAATTAACTTTATACACAGAAGACCATCTATATTAAATAAAGATTTCAACAGTTTGCACACACACACACACTCACACACACACACACAGAAAACTGTTTGAGGACAAGTTTGAGGACAGTTAATTCTCATATTACAACTCACTGAAGACAGAAGTCCCTGCATGGGGAGTAAGTGCACAGTGACTCCTGTTGTTAACAACTGACACTCTTATGTTTATCACCCGAGGCTCTTGTCATGAGCTGCCAAGGCTGTGGAAGCCTTTTGAGTTCACAATCTCTGTCAACATTTAGACAAGGCCATAAGCAAAGTGGTTCTCTCTTCCCTTCAGAGAAAAGTACATCCTTCTTTGATGACCTCTTCTGGGAATTTCTTTTTAGCGTTTAATTAAATTCCAGGGCCTGACAGCAGTGCCAGAATTCTCATTCCCTGATCGCTTCTAAAGATTGCAGTTTTCCCTCAGTAGCCACCGGGGCCCATGTCCCATGTGTGCAGTGCATCCCACACACCTGCTGTACACTTGAGTCATCTCTAAGTTGCACACCGTGTCTGCAAGGCCAATGCTATGTGAATAGTCATTACAATGTATCATTTAGAGGATAGCAGAAAGACATATCTGTCCATCTTCAGAACAGATGGAGTTTTTACCCCAAATACTTTCCATCTGAAGTTGGCCGACTCCACAGTCTCAGAACCCAGGGGACAGGGGGCCACCACGTAGCCAGAGACTTCTGAGAACCAGAGAAGCACACAGCAGGGGTCTGAGATGTGACTGCCCACAGAACCTTCCTGGACCCATGGTTTCCAGGTTACATTCGGGCAGACGGCTGGACCCGTCTGAGTCCATCAGCATAATCGCCCTCCAGTCTGCCGTCCACTCTCCACACTACTGGTTCTGGGTAGCTCTGGCCCCCAGGCCCCTGGACAGGAACAGTGGGCAGTCCCTGTGTACCTGTGGGCGGGACTGTACAGGCTATGCTGGCCTCCCATGACCCTAGCTTCCTCCTAGGTGTGGCCACTGAGGGGAGGGTGGGTGGGAGGGGGAGTAGAGGGTGTCCCCTGTCTGTTAGTCCCAGGCCAGCTCCTGGTCACCCGTGCCCCTGGTGACACCTACATCAGGGTGTCCCTTAGCCATATGAGATTCTGCTTCCTGCGCTTGGCAGGGGTTTCTCTCCTGTGGGCTGGGGTCATGCCTGGCAGTTTGCTGAGGGGTGGGAGGTGTGGGGGAGCCCTGCCAAGGATGGTGGGAGTGGCGAGTGCCCCTGAGGGCGTTCAGGGGTTGCTCAGCGCGTCCTGAACCCACCTGCCCTGCTGGGTGCTACCAGCGATACCTCCCCCTCCAGCACCACCCGACCTGTGCTGGGGTCTGTCAGGAGAGCCTGCTCACGTGCCCCCAGCACCCTCCGCGTTCCCTGCCGCGACCCCAGGTCCGAGGAGGATGGGGGGGGCTGTTCCTTTGCTGCGGCTGGGGAAGCCCCAGGCTTACTGTGGCCACAGGCTGCCCTTCACAGCTGCATGGTGCAGGCGCCGTGGGGTGGGGAGGGGTCCCCTCCTCTGTCTGAGCCCGGCCTCCCCGGGGCTGTGGGCTTTGCTGGGACCGCGGCGGCCCTGCCTGGCACCTACGAGGGAGGCTCCCGGGGTGGGGGTGGCTGCAGGCTGCCCTTCACAGCTGCATGGTGCAGGCATCGTGGGGTGGGGTGGGGTCCCCTCCTCTGCCGGAGCCCTGCCTCCCCAGGGCTGTGGGCTTTGCTGAGACCACGGTGGCCCTGCCTGGCACCCACGAGGGAGGCTCCCGGGGTGGGGGTGGCCACACTGCCCTCCCCTTGATGCGGGCGGCTCTGTGACCACAGCGCCTCCACGCCGCCGCCGGGCTTGGTGTAGTTTGGAGACCACGTGCTCTGGCGCATGTCTTCCGACGGTGTCCCCTGATTCCTCCGGCGGCCACCACACACGGGGTCTCCTCGGCGCTGGCGCCTCCTCGGGGCGGCCCCTGCCGGCTCCCTCGGCGCATGCGCGAGTCCGAGCGCCCCCTGCACCACCGCCCCGGGCCGAGGGTCCCAGCGCCCCGAGCCCCGCGGTGCAGGGCCGAGGGTCCCAGCGCCCCGAGCCCCGCCGTGCAGGGCCGAGGACACGGAGCGCCCCGAGCCCCCCGGCCTCCTGCCGGCCCCGCGCCCCCGGAGGGCTCAGCACGGCCCCACTGGAGGGAGCCGCGTCCCTCGACGCCACCTGGCCGCCGCCTCCCGCCCGGAGACACGAGGGTGGCGGTGACGGAGGTACGGGGGATGGCCGAGGGGATGGCCGAGGGGATGGCCGAGGGGATGGCCGAGGTCACCGGCGCCTCCTCACCGGTTCCATCCAGCCGCGCCCTAAGCCAGGCGCCCGCCAGCGGGGAGAGCCGGTCACTCGCTGCAGCTGGGGCTGCTGGCCGCGGCCGGGAGTGGACTCGCGTGGACGGCGGCCAGGGGCAGGAATGTGCCCAGCGGCAGTGTCCCGGGTGTCCGCGTCCCAGGGAAGGGGCCCCGCGGGGAGCCCCAGCCAGCCGGCCCGTGTGCGCGCGGGTCTCACGGCTGGAGGAGGAGAGGCCAATGGCGGAGCAGCGAGTACCGCCCGGGACTCCACGCACGGCCACGGAGGCAGCGCCTCGCTGAGGAGTGCCTGTGGTAAGGCCAGGAGGGACCGGCGATGGGGGCTGGGGGTGCCGTGGCGGAGCAGGGCCCCCCTCCCCGGGGGCACCGGAGCTGTCGTGGCCCCTGGTCAGACTTGGCGCCCGGGGCCCTCATGTATCCGTTTTTTTTTTTTTTTTTTAAAGATTTTTATTTATTTGAAAGGCAGAACTATAGAGAGGCCAAGGCAGAGAGAGAATCTTCTCTGGTTCACTCCCAGGTGGCTGCAAAGGCCAGACCTGAGCGGATCCGAAGCCAGGAGCTTCTTCCGGGTCTCCCACGTGGGTGCAGGGGCCCAAGCACTTGGGTCATCTTCCACTGCTTCCCCAGGCCACAGCAGAGAGCTGGATCGAAGTGGAGCAGCCAGGACATGAACTGGCGCCCATATGGGATGCTGGCAGCGCAGGGGGGGGGGGCGGGGCGTGGTTTACCCGCTATGCCACAGCTCAGGCCCCCTTGTGTGTTGTTTGGGCCTTCCTCATCTCCAGCACCTTGTGGTGTGTCTGCGACAGTTAATAAAATATCTCAGAACTAATGTCCCCTGGGGCTCTAGGCTGTGTGAGTGCCACGTTTGTGACGGAGAGCAATCTCCCACGCCGTGTCACAGAGCCGGCTCCAGCCGCACACGTGGGCTTTCAGTCTAGCTGGTGTTTAGGGAGCCCACGTATGGCAGCTCACTGAGCTCCCACCACTGCCTGCCCAGCCCTCACTGTCCCCTCACGCCAGGCCAGGACACCACTGCCTGCCCAGCCCGCACTGTCCCCTCACGCCGGGCCAGGACACCACTGCCTGCCCAGCCCTCACTGTCCCCTCATGCCAGGCCAGGACACCACTGCCTGCCCAGCCCGCACTGTCCCCTCACGCCAGGCCAGGACACCACTGCCTGCCCAGCCCGCACTGTCCCCTCACGCCGGGCCAGGACACCACTGCCTGCCCAGCCCGCACTGTCCCCTCACGCCGGGCCAGGACACCACTGCCTGCCCAGCCCTCACTGTCCCCTCACGCCAGGCCAGGACACCACTGCCTGCCCAGCCCGCACTGTCCCCTCACGCCGGGCCAGGACACCACTGCCTGCCCAGCCCTCACTGTCCCCTCATGCCAGGCCAGGACACCACTGCCTGCCCAGCCCGCACTGTCCCCTCACGCCAGGCCAGGACACCACTGCCTGCCCAGCCCGCACTGTCCCCTCACGCCGGGCCAGGACACCACTGCCTGCCCAGCCCGCACTGTCCCCTCACGCCGGGCCAGGACACCACTGCCTGCCCAGCCCTCACTGTCCCCTCACGCCAGGCCAGGACACCACTGCCTGCCCAGCCCGCACTGTCCCCTCACGCCGGGCCAGGACACCACTGCCTGCCCAGCCCTCACTGTCCCCTCACGCCGGGCCAGGACACCACTGCCTGCCCAGCCTTCACTGTCCCCTAACGCCAGGCCAGGACACCACTGCCTGCCCAGCCCGCACTGTCCCCTCACGCCAGGCCAGGACACCACTGCCTGCCCAGCCTTCACTGTCCCCTCACACCAGGCCAGGACACCACTGCCTGCCCAGCCCGCACTGTCCCCTCACGCCGGGCCAGGACACCACTGCCTGCCCAGCCTTCACTGTCCCCTAACGCCAGGCCAGGACACCACTGCCTGCCCAGCCCGCACTGTCCCCTCATGCCGTGCCAGGACACCACTGCCTGCCCAGCCCGCACTGTCCCCTCACGCCAGGCCAGGACACCACTGCCTGCCCAGCCTTCACTGTCCCCTCACACCAGGCCAGGACACCACTGCCTGCCCAGCCCGCACTGTCCCCTCACGCCGGGCCAGGACCCTAAGGTGCTGCCAGACCAAGGACTGGCTGACAGTTGGGTGAGGTTCTGACTGTGCCGCACGCTGTGTGCCTTCCACGCATGTGCACACGTAGGCACACATGTCTACTCACAGGGAGAGGAGCTGCGCTCAGGAGGGGAGAATTCAGGCACGAATCCCAGTCCTGGGGGATGTCTGAGGACACCGAGCGCCCCGAGCCCCGCCGTGCAGGGCTGAGCAGTCCTGGGGGATGTCTGAGGACACCGAGCGCCCCGAGCCCCGCCGTGCAGGGCTGAGCAGGGCCGCGCAGTCCTGGGGGATGTCTGAGGACACCGAGCGCCCCGAGCCCCGCCGCGCAGGGCTGAGCAGGGCCGTGCAGTCCTGGGTCACCTGCACAGGCCGCCTGCAGAGGTGGACCCGACTCTCCTCTCAGGGTCTCCTTCGGAGAGCGTTTTGCTGAAAGAAGATTGAGAAAAATGTAAATGACGACTGTCCTGCAGAAGGAGAACGAACCTGTGTGCTGCCCATGAAAGACCTCTATACACCAGCACGGCAGAGAGAGAGCGAGAGAGAGCGAGAGAGAGAGAGAGAGAGCGCGCGCTGACGGTGGTACCGCGTCTGCTCAGGTCACACGACATGCACAGCACAGTGGGGCACTGAGCCCTTCTCCACGGCCGTGAAGGCCGGCGGCTGGCGCACCTGAGAGTGTCCCGTGCACCAGCAGGGACTGCGTAGGGGACTTAGGACCCTCAAGCCCTCCCGCGGCCGGCGTCTGTCTCTCACCTCCTATTTATGCAGCCTCAAGAACAGCCGCCTCCTGCCAGCTGCCTCCCATGCAAACCACGAGCAACTGCAGCCCCGCTCAAGCCACCCTTGGCAACACAGAGGCAATGGAGGAAAACCCGCGGAGTTTGGAAGACACCTGTTTCGGCATTCTTGAGTCGTGGCCAGAAGGCAGTGCATACGTTCGGAGTTGACGTTAGTGTGGCTGACACACCCACTCAGGCACAGATCAGTGTACACAGGTGTGGCGGTGGGCCCGTCCCCACCTTGGGATTTATTGATCCTGATGGGATGTGCTCACCTGTGTGGTGCAGCCACACCTTCTTCCTTGGATTGTCCTGAGTGCTCGTCCTCGTACGCAGCTCCTCCTGCTGTCACACACAGAATGGGCAGAGCAGGGCCCCTTTCCCACCTTGTTCTTAGGTGTCCTGACGTGGTTCCGTTCAGTGGCTGAGGTGTGGGGTCTTGGCTGTGGCTGCTGTTAGCTCCCTCTGCTGGACTCGTGGAGCAATGGCATCCAAAGCCCTCCCTGCCCGTTCCACCGGCCCGACTGTCCCAAGGTCCTGCTCATCTCCGTGCAGGACAGCTGTGGGCCTGCATTCCAAGGCTCTCCTGCCTCCCCAGGCTCCCAGGCGCTGTGACTTGCCTAAAAGTCACACGGCTAAGAAAGCCGCCATGAAAATTGTGCAGCAACATTTAAACATAGAATCTCTGTTTTGACCCAGCCATCCCACTCCTGGGAACAAGTGTGCAAGAATCGGGAGCCACAGGTCAGCCACAAGTGTTGCGCAGTGTTAGTCTGGACCTTGCTGAATGCAAACCCGGTAAAGCCTTGGCTGCCCTGAACCCTGGTGCCTGTGCCTCAAAGGTGACGGCCACACCTGAGGTGCGCACAGACTAAGAAGGGGAGAGACAGCTGTGCACCCTGTGTGGGAGCAACGGCTTCCTGTCCCTGACTTCCTGTCCCAGAGCTGCCCACCCGCTCTGTGGAATCCTACTCCTTTCTCTACAAGCCGAGGAGAGTCTGCGTGAACTGCTTACTGGTGGTGAGACGGGGCCAGACGTGCAGCCCGCCTCTCACGAGAGCCTTCAGAATTCAGTGCGCTCACATGTTTGAGATGCTCTGGAAACCACAAAGCATTGAAGAAATGTTGGATGTTGTTTGTGCAACTCCTTGAAGAGTGCACCCACAGCTTGCTGGCCGCAGCCCTGTTCTCCCACCTGCTAGGGACGGCTACAGGGAGGCAGGAGCTCTCACGCCTGTACAGGTGTCTCCCCCCACTCCCTTTCTCCCTCTTTTTCTTCTCTTCCTCTTTTCCTCCCTCCCTCCCTCCCTCCTTCCCCCTCCCTCTCTCCCTCCCTCTCTCTCTCCCTCTCTCCCTCCCTCCCTCCCTCCCTTCCTTCCACCTTCTTTCTTTTCACCCTCCTTCCCTCCCTCCTATTGGATCATGATATATATTTGCATTGGATCCTTCATAATATAGCTTTGTGAAATATAAATCTATAACATCAGAACAGTTTAAGAATGAATGTTATGTCTGTAAAATCCCTTAGCATTTAAAAATTGCCCTAAATTCTAACAGCATTAAGTCTAACAAACAGTCTTTTTCAAACTCTGGAAAGAACTTATTTTCTAATATAATTAAAGCCAAGAGAATTTACTTTGCACCTAATTAGTAAACTTGCATTAAGATCTACTAGAGGGGCTGGCATTGTGGTGTAGTGGGTAAAGCTGCTACCTACTACCCTGGCATCCCATATGGGCGTTGGTTTGAGTCCCGGCTGCTCCACTTCCGAATCCTGCTCCCTGCTGGTGTGCCTGGGAAAGCAGTGGAGGATGGCCTAATGCCTGGGCCCCTGCACTGCCATGAGAGCTGGAAGAAGCTCCTGGCTTTGGTCTGGCCCAAATATAGGTAATATTATATAACATATGTTCATATACATGTATTGTATAAAATAAATCTTTAAAAGTCATCTACAGAGGAATATGGAACAGACTACTTAAAGCCGTAGCGCCTCGTTGCTGAGAGTGGAGGCAGGCCGCTGCGGTGGGGTCTCCGCAGTGATGCAGAACAATGACAGGAAGGGGCCCGTGGTGTCTTCGTTCCCTTTGGCTCACGAGGACACAGAGACGCTCGTGTCCTCACCTGCAGTGAGCAGCCCCGGCTATCCCTTTCCTTGTGGTCCCATCAGTGAGCCCCTGGAGGCCCAAGTGTGAGGTTTAAGTGCGGTTATCCTGGAGACGGTGCCACGGGTCTTCAGTGCACAGTTTCCCCGAAGCGGGTCATCTGAGCAGTGGCCAGTCCTGCCTGTTGTCCAGCTGTTCGCTGAACTCATCAGTCCTTTGATCTACAGTGATCCTTAGCAGACTGGGCTGTGGCCAGGAGGAGCCTGCAGGGGCCTAGGGTGAGGGGGGAGAGTGTCAGAGGTGCTCCTCCTCTCTTCCCAAAGCCTCGGTTTACCTGAGGGTTCATGAAATAGGAAAATTTTCCTGCCCCCTGTGCCGTGTGAGGTCATCAGGGGCCTCACAGGGGACTGTGGAATGAAACACGCGTGTGGGTCACTGAGCCTGAGAACTGGCCGGCCACATAGAGGCTCTGACATCTGGGGAGGGGCCTCCTTCTCCACTCTGGCTGCACCTGGATGCTCTACTCCTGTAGAGAGTCCTCTACCTTGCGAGAATCGAAGTCCCCCACCCCGTCCCTCCCACGCTGTGACATCGTGAACTTGAGGGGAGTGCAGCCCACGCTGGGAACCCGGGCTGAGCAGACTGCTCAGGGTGTGGCAATCTACCTGGCCGCGACAGACCAACGGGTGGGAGCGAGCGACTCCAGGAATCAGCTGCAGGAGACTTTGGTGTTCCCGAGAAGCTCTGTTATCGCAGTCCCGGGACGGTCACAGTGGAGAGGGCTCGGTAGCTGTGCTTGTCCAGGAGCAGGGAAGTGATTCCTGGTGTTCTTGTCTTTGGTTGTGAGTCACCGGGACTCGCACGAGTCCAGTTGTGTTTCCCTTCGAGGAGCAACTCCCTGGGGTACTCAGGTCCCAAGGGAAGAGGAAGGAGCCGAGGCAATGATCTAGGAACACTGTGGTTCTCAGTGCATGGTCCTTCGGGAACTTAATAACAGTTCAGACCCCCAGGCCCTAGACTTGCAGAATTAGGAGATCCAAGGGGGTGGGGCCCCACAATTTGTGGTGGTTTGATGCATCCTCAGGTTGGAGAGCAGCTCCCCAAACAGGGGAAGTCCAGCCAGTTCTCTGCTGCTGAGGAGGCTTGACCACCTCCCTCAGCACGGCCTCCTCTCTAGAGGGCCGTCTCACCTTCCTTTGGGGCTGCGGTTTGAATTTGGTTTTTCTGGAGACTTGGTCTCCAGTGTGGCGCTGTTGAGGGTGGTGCCTTTAAGAGGTGGTTAATAGCCGGCGCCACGGCTCACTAGGCTAATCCTCCGCCTGCGGCGCTGGCACCCCGGATTCTAGTCCTGGTCAGGGCACCGGATTCTGTCCCGGTTGCCCCTCTTCCAGTCCAGCTCTCTGCTGTGGCCCGGGAGTGCAGTGGAGGATGGCCCAAGTGCTTGGGCCCTGCACCTGCATGGGAGACCAGGAGAAGCACCTGGCTCCTGGCTTCGGATCAGCATGGTGCGCCGGCCGCAGCGCGCTGGCCGCAGTGGCCATTGCGGGGTGAACCAACAGAAAAGGAAGACCTTTTTCTCTGTCTCTCTCTCTCTCTCACTGTCCACTCTGCCTGTTAAAAAAAAAGAGGTGGTTAGTGGGGCTGGCGATGTGGAGTAGCAGGTAAAGTTGCCACCTGCAGTGTTGGCATCCCATATGGGCACCGGTTCGAGTCCCGGCTGCTCTACTTCCAATCCAGTTCTCTGCTACAGCCTGGGAAAGCAGTAGAAGATGGCCCAAGTGCTTGGGCCCCTGCACCTGCTTAGGAGCCCCAGAAGAAGCTCCTGGCTCCTGGCTTCAGATGGGCGTATCTCTGGCTGTTGTGGCCATCTAGGGAGTGAACTAGCAGATGAAAGACCTCTTTCTGCCTCTGCCTCTCTGTAACTCTGCCTTTCAAATATAAATAAATATTTTATTTATTAGTGGCTAGTCCACTAAGAGGGACTAAAGAGAGAACTCATAGGAGTGAGTGGATTGAGTACTGTGAGGGGCTGCTCTAGGGTGAGCTAGAGCCCCCCCATCCCCCTCTTTCCTGCATACATGCTTCTTCCAACATGCCCACTTCACCTCTCACCACAACATGATGCAGCACAAGGCCCTCACCAGGAATAAGAAGATGCTGTGACATGACTCAGCGTGAGGCCCTCACAGGAGTGAGGAGATGCTGCGACGTGACTCAGCGTGAGGCCCTCACAGGAGCGAGGAGATGCTGCGACGTGACTCAGCGTGAGGCCCTCACAGGAGCGAGGAGATGCTGTGACGTGACTCAGCGTGAGGCCCTCACAGGAGCGAGGAGATGCTGAGACGTGACTCAGCGTGAGGCCCTCACAGGAGCGAGGAGATGCTGCGACGTGACTCAGCGTGAGGCCCTCACAGGAGCGAGGAGATGCTGCGACGTGACTCAGCGTGAGGCCCTCACAGGAGCGAGGAGATGCTGCGACGTGACTCAGCGTGAGGCCCTCACAGGAGCGAGGAGATGCTGCGACGTGACTCAGCGTGAGGCCCTCACAGGAGCGAGGAGATGCTGCGACGTGACTCAGCGTGAGGCCCTCACAGGAGCGAGGAGATGCTGTGACGTGACTCAGCGTGAGGCCCTCACAGGAGCGAGGAGATGCTGCGACGTGACTCAGCGTGAGGCCCTCACAGGAGCGAGGAGATGCTGCGACGTGACTCAGCGTGAGGCCCTCACAGGAGCGAGGAGATGCCGCGACGTGACTCAGCGTGAGGCCCTCACAGGAGCGAGGAGATGCTGCGACGTGACTCAGCGTGAGGCCCTCACAGGAGCGAGGAGATGCCGCGACGTGACTCAGCGTGAGGCCCTCACAGGAGTGAGGAGATGCTGTGACATGACTCAGCGTGAGGCCCTCACCAGGAATAAGAAGATGCTGTGACATGACTCAGCGTGAGGCCCTCACAGGAGCGAGGAGATGCTGAGACGTGACTCAGCGTGAGGCCCTCACAGGAGCGAGGAGATGCTGCGACGTGACTCAGCGTGAGGCCCTCACAGGAGTGAGGAGATGCTGAGACGTGACTCAGCGTGAGGCCCTCACAGGAGCGAGGAGATGCTGCGACATGACTCAGCGTGAGGCCCTCACAGGAGCGAGGAGATGCTGTGACATGACTCAGCGTGAGGCCCTCACAGGAGCGAGGAGATGCCGCGCTTTCCCAGCCTCCAGAACCATGGCTACAGTAGACTTGTTTTCTTTATAACTTACTCAGCCTCAGACATTTGTTACAGCAACAGAAATGGGACCCAGATGGTTGACTTCACAGTTCAGAAGTATATCGTCTCGCGCTGCCAAGAGTCTGGGGGAGGGTGGCTTTATGGGGCAGCAATGCCCCATTGCACCTCTCCCCTTGGCCTTTCTCTGTGGGCTGGCTCCATCTTTGTGCTGGTGATTGGCCGTGGTGGTTACAGGCATCGCATCCGAGCAAAGACAGCTCACCTGCTGGCTTCAAGAGCTGCAGAAACTTCCAGTGAAGCCACAGCTGAATGTCCCTTCCCGAGTGTCTTCTGGCCAGCACCAAGTCACGTGTATTAATTATTAGTACAGGTTATTAAACCCTGTATTAATTCTCTAGGAGGGGTCGAGACCAAATTTACAGGTCCATGGAGTTTGGCTTTTTAAAAATTACCTATTTACTCTTTCATTTATTTGAAATATTGCTTGTTCACTCCCCAAGTGCCTGTAATAACCAGTGTTCTGCTGGGCCAAAGGGTGGAGTCTGGAACCTGATCCAGGTCTCCCACAAGGTTGGCAGGAGCCCAAGTATTTGGGCCATCATCTACTGCCTCCCAGGTACGTTAGCAGGAAGCTGGACCAGAAGCAGAGCAGCCAGGACCAGAACCAGCACTCTGGTATTGGATGTGGGCATCCCAAGTGGCAGCTTAGCCCACTGTGTCACAGTGCCAGCCCCATGATCTTATTTCCTATCTGAGTATCTTCTTTGCTGAGATGTTTCTTCACGTCCTTCGCCCTTTTGTGAAGTGGATTTTTTCTACTGCTGATTTTTTTTAAAGATTATTTTATTTGAAAGGAAAATTGAGAGAGAGAGAGAGAGAGAGAGAGAGAGAGAGAGAGAGAGAGAGAGAGAGAGAGAGAAAGGGATCTTCTATCCACTGGTTCATTCCCCAAGAGGCCACAATGGCCAGAGCTGGGCCAGACCGAAGCCAGGAGGCAGGAGCTTTTTCCGGGTCTCCCACGTGTGTGCAGGGGCCCGAGCACATTGAGCCGTCCTGAGCTGCTCTCCCAGGTGCAACAGCAGGGAGCTGGACAGGAAGTGGAGCCCTGGCCCCTCCACTGTTGATTACGGAGAATTATTTCCACATCCTAGATAAGATCCTTTTACCAGCCATGTGATTTTTCAATTATTTTCTCCTAGACTGTGACTTGTCTTTTCATTCTCCTAACAGTGGCTTTAGGAAACAGAAGTTTCAAATTTTGATAAATCTTAATTATAAGCTTTTCAGGAATTGTTCCTTTTCTGTTGCGTCTCCCTGTTCTTCACTTTAATTTATGTTCGTATCTTTCTCTCCTTCTGGGACATCATAGATGTACGTGTTGGAACTGTCGATATTGTCCCATAGGCACTGCAGGTTCTGAGTTCTCAGTCTTTTCTCCTGGTGTTCATATCAGAAACTTTGACTTATCTTCACATTTCCTAACTCTGTTTTTCATATCCATTATTCTATTAAGATGCTTCAGTGAACTTATTTCTGTTATTTTATAGTTCAGTCCAACATTTCATACTTGGTTCCTTTTCTAACTACAGACTCTTTGCAGGAAATGTCTATTTTTCTCATCATTTCAAGAATCTTTGCACTTACTTAATGGATCATGGTTATACCTATCGCTTTAAACCTCTTATCTAACAACTCCAGCATCTGGGTCATCTTGAGGTTGTCATCTGTTGACTGCTGTTTCTCTGGAGAGGATTTTTGCTTTCTTGGGAAGGTCTTCTTTTGTATATGCAGTGTAGTTGTGAATTCTACTCTGGACACTTTGAGTCTTATATTACAAGACTTTGGTCCTACTAAAGTCCTCTGGAGAATGCTGATTTTGTTTTGCTGGTTCTGTTTTAACAGCCATGAACCCAGCTAAGTTCACTTCTCAAGTCTCGTACATTTTGGTGGGGCATGTGTCCAATGGCAATTCAATTTTCAAAGCTATTGCAGTGCTGCTGTGGTCTCCATATGCCACCTGGGTCCTGGGAACCTACTCTGTCGTTCAGTTCTCCAGGTCTGCTGGGTTGGGTCTTGTCTAGTCCATGCCTGCATAGCTTGGGTGTGATCTGGTATGTCATGTACAGGTCTCAAGGGGCTCTCCCTCTAGCTTCCTCTGCTGTGATGTTTCTCACCTCTGGCAGGGACAATGGTAACCCTTTCCTGGTCCCCAAAGAGGATGCTGGGGCTTCAGTCTGGCTGTGTGACTGTACACTTCTCACAACAGGACCCTCATCGGAACAAGGTGGGACTGCCACTTCACCCACTACTGTCACCTGTGCAGGGGTCCGAGTTTGCTGTGGGGTTCACGAGAACTGGGATTGGAGGACTTAGCAGAACCCATGCTGTAGGCTCTCTTTGGTGGCTTCTCTGGCTGGTGGAAGGAGTTACTTTCTTGGAGTTTTCCCCTTTGTGTCTGTTCACAATTCTAGGATTTGAGCTGCAGAAAGTAGGAGAAACAAATGGAGAAGTCAGTCCCACGTGGGCCAATCACAAGTGGACTTCTCTACCCCGTGATCTGCTCTTATTTACTTTCCAGAATTCTCCCATGTTTCTATATTGTTCCAAGAGATTTTAGTTGAAATACGTGGGAGAGAGGTGGGATAGAATGGATTTAATCCATCCTAACTGGAACCAGAACCCTAGATGTTGGCCTTTAAGAGGAAGGTCATGGTCCAGACATAAGGTAGAAGAATTTGGAGGAATGTTTATCATGTAAAAAACCATAATTTAGATCTTACACTGTCCAAAGGGGATTAAAAGGGGAATTCTGCTGACTCAAAGGTCTTAAATCCAGGTCATGGGTTAAGGGAATGTTCCTCTCGGTATTCTTACTTGATTTTCAAGGATTTATTTTTAATTTTCTGAGCTCAGTGGACACTAGATAGCATTAGAAGATAGTTCCTATCAACTTAATGTCTTCTGAACAAATATCCTTTGCACACAAGTTGGAATTATGTTTTTCTGTTGGTTCAAGAAGGAAAGCTCATTCAGATTCATGAGAAATTATTGAAATTAGTGAGATGGAATTTCAGTATCAGAGAAAAGTCGTCATTTAAATTACTTGCAAGTTACTATTTTTCAAGATTTGTAAATTACAATTAAATAAGGAACACCTGGGTCATGAAAGTCTTTTAAACTATGAAACTTGTAATTGCGTATTGCCCCTAATCTTAATAAAGCTTTTCTAACAGAGACAAAGAGGCAATTTTACCTGAAAGTCATGAGTAATTTACATTCTGAGTTTTAAACTTCATTACCATAACCTTTCAAAGGAGTCAGCCAAGTGTGTGCGTAATCATCCCCTCCATTCAAGCTCATTGCACACTCAGCTAGCGGTCTGGTTGGCTTTCTGGGAACTACTCAGCTCTGACCAAAGCAATTTAGGCTTGAAACTGATTCCATCCTAGTGGCACTGGCCTGAAATGCATCTGGGAAAGAGAAGACATTGGGTTCCAGCCTCTGAGGGCCTTGGTCTCTGCTTCCTGTCCTTCGTCCCTTCTCGCCCCTCTGTGTCTGGCTTCATATACTCTTGTCCCATCCACCTGTCTTTATTTCTTCTTCTTCTTTTTTGGTTAAACGTGTGTTTATTTATTTGAAAGTCAGAGTTACAGAGAGAGAGGAGAGATAGAGGTCTTCCATCTGCTGGTTCACTCCCCAAATGGCTGCAAAGGTTGGGGCTGGGCCAGACCAAAGCCAGGAGCCAGAACCCAGGAGCTAGGAGCTTTTTTCTGGGTCTCTCATATGAGTGCAGAGTCCCAAGGATTTGGGCCATCCTCTTCTGCTTCCCCAGGAGCATTAGCAGAGAGCTGGATCAGAAGTAGAGCAGCCACGACTTGAACCGGCACCCATATGGGATGCTGGCACTGCAGAGGGGAGCTTAACCCACTGTGCCACGGTGCCGACCCCCACCTTTCTTTTTAAAAATGTGTTTATTTATGTATTTTCATTTTGTTTGAAAGGCAGAGAGACAGACTGATACACACACACACACACACACACACACACACTTCCGCCTTCTGATTCACTCCCCAAATGCCCAAAACAGCTAGGGCTAGGTCATGATGAACAAAGAAAAAGATTCCACCCAGATCCTATGTGTGGTGGGAGAGACCCAAGTGCCTGCGCTTAATCTGCTGCCTCTCAGGCCCATCAGCAGGAAGCTGGGTTGGAAGTGGAGGTGTGTAGGGTGGACCAGCATCTTGGCAGCATGTGTTAAGCCACTGCTTTCGATGTCAGCATCCCATGAGTGACAGTGTAAGTCCTGGCTGCTCCACTCTGACTCAGGTTCCTGGCTACTGCACCTGGGAAAGCAGCAGAAGGTGACCCGAGTGCTTGGGCTCCTGCCACCTATGCGGGAGACCTGGATGGAGTTCTGGGCTCCTGGCCTCAGCCTAGTGCAGCCCTAGCCATTAAGGCCATTTGGGGAGTAAGCCTGCAGATGGAAGATTGATCTCTCTATGTCTCTTCCTCTGTAACTCTGTCTTTCAAATACATAAATAAATCTTAGGAAAACAGAAAGGAAGTGGAGGTGGACTCAGTTACGGGTACTAAGATACGGGACCCAGGCATCTCAAGCCATTACTTAACTTCTATGCCCAAACCTGCCCCTCCCATCTGCCTTTCTAAGGAATCCAATCTTAATTCAGAGAATCCAGTGGACTGGCTGTGGGGTGAAAGATTGGGGGTTTGGGGAGGGCTGGCAAAGACACAAGGGACAAGGCTTGTTCTCAACCATAAAGCCAACTACAACTTTGGAACACCGGTAGCAGGTGTCTGTGGCCAAGCAGGTGTCTGTGGCCAAGCAGGTGTCTGTGGCCAAGCAGGTGTCTGTCTGTGGCCAAGCAGGTGTCTGTGGCCAAGCAGGTGTCTGTGGCCAAGCATGGACCTGGAATTCTGACTTGGTAGTGGCTGGTGCTGGAGGCTCGTCTGTCCCAGACCTGCCATCTGTGCCTCTGGAGTGAATGCAGAGCGGCCATCTTCCTCTGAGGAGGCTTCAGCTTTGGGGGGAAGCTCCAGGGAGGTCCGTTCTCGGGGTCCTTTCATGCAAAGGCTTCCCGCTAACTCCATGGCTCCCTCAGTGTGTTCTAGGGCCAGAGAAACCCCAGGTCCAGGTGGGGTGCAAGCTCAGGCCTCGTCTTCTGGTGCCCACGTGAAGGTCAGGTTCCCAGGGCACCTTGGTATACTGCGTTAGTCCGCTCAGGCTACCACCAGACACCACGCAATCGGTGGCTTCAACAGCAGAGATTTGTGGTCTCGTGTCTCTGGAGGCCAGAAGCCTGAGGCCCAGGCACTGTCAGGGCTGGTGTCTGGTTTCTCTGCTAGTCTGCTCAGGCTGCCACAAGACACCATGAGACCGGTGGCTTCAACAGCAGATTCTTGCAGTCCTGGAGGGCAGAACCTCGAGACCCAGGTGCGGTCAGGGTTGGTGTCTGGTGGGGCTGCTCTGCCTGGGTTGCTGCCTTTTGCTGTGCGTCCTCACCCGGACTTTCTGTGCGTGCACTCCTGGCGTCTCTTCTTACTGGACACGGGTCTTTCTTACTGGACTGGGCCACACCTCTGTGACCTCACTGAACTGTACTTCCCCAAAGGCCCCCTCTGCGATAGGAGGGCATGGATAGTGGAATTGGAAAATAAATTTGGTGCAAATTTTTTTTGACATCAATGCATAGTTTTTTCATAATAAGCATTTTTCATGAGCTTTCTTTTAAAGACCATTTGGGTGCCTGGATTTCAAAATCATTTTTGCAAAAGAAATAAGCTTTTAATTCAGTTTCCATGAGTTTTTGAAGTGCCCTTGTATAGTCATCTTGGGGTTGAAGGCTTCAACATATGAAATTTGGGGAACAAAGTTCAGTCCGTAACGCTGTCCTTTTCCTCCTGGACTCCCATGGTGATACAGTCTCACCGTAGATTTCCCATTCCCGAATCTCACTGGAACCAGCAAACCTCTGCTGCTGTGATTTAGCAAGAGGGATGGAGGAGCTTAATCTCCTGGCTTTGTCCTCTGGTTGTCATGGCTACCTTTGGACTTTTAATGCTTCCCTGTCCACTGAGTCACCCACTGAGCAGAGGGATGTGGAGCAAGTAGTGGTCCAGGCAGGTGGATGAGTCTGTCTCCTGGTGAGGGGCAGCTCTTGGGGTGGGAGAATCTGGGGAGAGGCGGCCCTGGGAGACCCCAGGGATGCTGTAGGTCCCTGCTGTTACTTCATCTGTGTAGTTGTACTGATCAGGAGGTCATGGATGGCCAAGGTCATGTAACTCCAACCACAGGCTGGACCTGAAATTCCTGTAGAGGGAGGGATTTCAGACTTAGGAGACTGAAGTAGCAGAGTGGATTTGCCATTTAAGACCAGCTCAACCACCGTGGGGGTCCAGAGCACACCTTTCCCTGTGACTGTGAGAGATGAATATCCTTGAAGGGCTTTGTGGCTGCTTTTCTCTTGGGCCAGGCCTAAAGTGGGAACCACAGCCACTCCAATGAAACCTGCAGGTGCTGAGGAAGTAGCTGAGTTCTGGGGTGACAGAGGCAGGTGGTGGCACCCACCCACGAGAGGCAAGGTGTCGCTATGACCCAGATGCTGTGCCACCATGGAGGCGAGGAAGGGATCCTGCAGAGCCACTGCGTTGCCAAGCCCTGTGATGAAGGTCGGAGGAGACCACCCAGGCAGGACTGTGCATGGCCCACATCTCCAGGAACGGTGGGCCAGGGTCACCCCACAGGGAAGAACGAGGGGAGCACAGGTGCTTGCTGAGGGCAAAGGGAGTACGGAATGGGCAGAAGAAGGAGGTTACAAATACCAGCTATGAGCAGGTGCCCGTTGTGGGAGTGAGTTCTGTAAGTATCCTGTAGGAATGTTTGTGAATATGTGGACGGAAAATATATTTTTTCTTCCTTGTCTTATCTCCTTATCATGAAACATAAAGTGTATATTACATGTGTATTGTAGAGAATGTCTTAAATTACAGGATCTCAGGAGAAGAACTTGGTCTGTCATTCAGAGACGGCAGAGATGCTACCTTCTCAGGAAGGGGTGGGCGTGTCCAGAGCTTGTTATTGTCTCTATTTGGAGATTAAGTATAGTTTATTTTTCTTAAGATTTATTTATTTATTTATTTATTTGAAAGGCAGAGGGAGAGAGGGAGAGAGGGAGAGAGGGAGAGAGGGAGAGAGAGAGAGAGAGAGAGAGAGAGAGAGAGAGAGAAAGAGAGAGAGACAGGTCTTCCATCCACTGGTTTACTCCCTAGGTGGCCACAACGGCCAGAGCTGCGCCAATCCAAAGCCAAGAGCTTCTTCCAGGCACAAGGGCCCAAGGGCCTGGGCCATCTTCTACTGCTTTCCCAGACCATAGCAGGGGACTGGATTGGAAGTGGAGAACCTGGGACTCAAACCAGTGCCCATATGGGATGCTGGCACTGCAGGTGGCAGTTTTACCCGTTACGGCTTGGTACCAGCCCCAAGTATAGTTTAAGGAGATGTGTAAGGGTGCCAGGTTGACAAGGATGACTTGTGATGGCCAATTTCCTGTGGCATCGTGATTGGCCATGGAGTGCCCAGCTGTTTGGTTCAACATACAGCAAGTTTCTCTGTGGGTGTTTTTGGGTAAAATTACATTTAAGTAGGTAGGCTGGATATGGAAGATGGCCCTCCCTAATCTGAGTGGGCCTCATCTTTTTTTTTTTTTTTAGTAGAACAAGGTGAATGATTTCTGTCCTGAGTCAGAGGCAATTTCTCCTGTCTGATGGCTTCCAAATGAGGCCCCAGCTTGTTCTGCTGGCTTCAGACTTGGATGGAGACACCAGCTGTTCATGGGCCTTGCGCCTGCTGGCCCCTGGGTGGGAGCTACCCACCTGGTGAGAACTACCCACCCAGGGGTCAGCTCTCCCCTGTCTCCAGCCCGTTGACTTACCCTGAAGATCGGGCACTTGCCCGCCTCCACAGTCACTCATCCATCGTGGGTTTGTTGTCTCTCTGAGAATCTGGCTGATAGGGCACCGTGCCCTGAAAGCAGTCATGCTGTGCTTGGGCGCTTTTCCTTATCCTGTATTTTGTTTTTGAGTCTTGCTGAAGCAGGCACGGGTTGGGATACTTGCGGCCCACAGTGGAGTGCTGGTTCAAGTCCCAGCACCTCTGTGTCTCCCGCTGACATGTGCTGAGTTCAGGTGCTTGGTACTGGTTCAAGTGCTTGGGCCCTGCCACCCACCTGGGAGGTTTCTGGGTTTATGACTTTGACTTGGCACAGACCTGGCTGCTGAAGGGATTTGGGAGCGAGCCAGCAGATGGCATATCTCCGTCTGTTGCTCTGCTTTTCAGGTAAAAGATACAAGCACTTAAAAATCTTAAAAAATGAAGGAATTTCCTGTGATGGGCCATGTTCTAAGTGGGTCTGCAAAGAAAGCCAGGGCAGCTGTGCTCACAGGAAGGCGCTAGCGCGGGAGCAGGCAAACCCACGTGTGTGCACTGAGCCCTGCTCTGCCCAATTATGTAGCAGACAACCAAAGCAAAGCAAAGCAAATCCGTGCTCTCTGAGGTGAGTTTACAGGGTAACTGAGCCAATTACTTCATTATTTTGCTCAAAGCTGTGTCCGTTTCCTTGCAGCAAGAGCTGTTTGTGGAACATTCACAGCTGTGACCGCTGCTTTATGACGTGGAAGCTCCACGCTGCCTGCCATCCTGACCACAGCTGGGGCAGCAGGAACTCAAGGGGGCCTGGCCCCCAGGGCCATGGAGCAGCCACGCCTGCTGGCTCCCGCATTCCAGCTGAAGAGTTCAGGTGTGCGGGAGTCACACTGGGTCGGAGGCAGCCGCAGGCCGCTGGCTGAATCCTGCCACGCCTGCCCGGGCGCCCTCCAGCCCCTCGCTCTGCTTTGCCTGCTGGCTGAAGCAGTTTCCCGTCCCTTTGGGGGAATGAAGCAGGAGGTAAAGTGGGGGTGCAGCAGCAGAGGGGCCATTGGGACACCATCTCACCGTCTTCCTGAGACCAGTACTGCTTCATCTCCTTTCCTTCAGGGTCTGCCACAGGACCACAAGGAGCCATCCTGGAGACAGCGTGCGAGCCCACACTGCAGGACACAGGAGCAAACAGTCCACCCCGTTAACCTCAAGGGAGATGGGAGGCACGTGGCTAACGTGGGCCTTGATTAGCTGCATGGGTTCTGGGCGAGGGTGGGTGCCCGGGGCACGTGCCCACACAGGGCCCCAGGGCAACCTCCTGTAACACGAGCCTCCTCAACACAGCACAGCTGGTGAGATTTCTCAGCAGACGCAGAGCAAGACGGACATCTGATGCCTGCTTCCTTCAATCAGTCTCTCTTGCATCACCTGCTGTTGTTGGGCCTGACGAATAGGCAACGTGCATTTGCCTGCGCCCACAGATATAAGTGCCCTCCTTCCAGGCTGGCTTCCTGGCCGAGAGCGGGAGCAGCGCTATGGGGCACGCCGGGCGCCAGTTCCAGGCCCTGCTCTGGAAGAACTGGCTCTGCAGACTGCGGCACCCGGTGAGTGCTTGCCTGGGCGTTCCAGAGAGTTCTGGGAGGTCTGGTGAGATGGATGGTGAGGGTGGGGGTGGGGTGGGGTGGGGTGGGGTGGGGGTGCTGGCAGGTAAAAGTGCTCCTACTGCAGGGGATGTGGGCCGCTTGCATTATTTTTACACCAGAACCCTAAAGGGCAAAGTAGCTGAACCCTAATAACCAGTGCGAAACCAAGGAAACAGGCTATTTGTAAAAACCCTAAACAATTATAACAAGTGGAATCGGAACTCTCCCTGGTGTTTGGGCATTTGTTGTACTAACTGCTGACGCCCTGGTTGAAGGGGCCAGGCATTAAGTGCATTTAGGGGAAAAAGAGTTTGCAGCCCTGAGGGTGAGACTGCTCCCTGTACGTAACCCAGGCTGCCCGCGACGCGTCTGATTCTGTCGGATCTGTGCTAATTTACATTGTCTTAAAAACTGTATTCAGGCCAGCGCCGCTACTCACTAGGCTAATCCTCCACCTTGCGGTGCTGGCACACCGGGTTCTAGCCCCGGTCGGGGCGCTGGATTCTGTCCTGGTTGCCCCTCTTCCAGGCCAGCTCTCTGCTGTGGCCAGGGAGTGCAGTGGAGGATGGCCCAAGTGCTTGGGCCCTGCACCCCATGGGAGACCAGGAGGAGCACCTGGCTCCTGCCATTGGATCAGCACTGTGCGCCGGCCGTGCCGGCCATTGGAGGGTGAACCAACGGTAAAAGGAAGGCCTTTCTGTCTGTCTCTCTCTCACTGTCCACTCTGCCTGTTAAAAAAACAAATAAACTGTGTTCAGATTGTATCAACAGGGCTTTCCTAAGCAGATTAGAATTGCTCACACCAAACTCATGTGCCCGTACTTCGGTATCCTACAAGCCTGTGTGTTCGTGAGGTGGGAGTCTGTTGCTTGTTGTGATTAACTATCTCTGACCTAATACTGCCAGATAAACGTGAACACGTGGAAGTGGATCTGCCGTAACAGAGCTCTATTGCCTCTGAGTTTACGACCACACCAACATAGGGTTTTTTCTGGTGATAATTCTCTGGATTGAAGAAATTCGTAATTGGGCATTGAATTTCATTTTTGCTACCATGTTCTCTCTCAAAGTGAATGTTAAAGGAGATTGTCAGCTCCTTCGGCCGCAAAAGGAACGACGCTGCTCGCAGTTAATCGGTCTTCAGTAGACTTTTACTTAGAGTGAGAAAAAGAGTGGGGGACCGGGAGAAGGGGGAGAGATGGCGCGCACGTTCCTTAAGGGGGGAAGCTGGCGTGCCGCGCTCCTTCTCCCGCGGTCTGCTTATATACAGAATTCAACCAATCACAGTCAATCAATCACAGTCCATGCACAGAGCTCTCCAATCCAGCACTTGATCACGCTCAGCTGTGGAGTCACGCAGCAGGCAGGGCATCAGCGCCATCTTGTTGTTTACCACGATCCTCAGCTAGATGGAAAGTTCAATCAGCTGCTACATGCGCATTACTGCTATAAGCCACGCCCAGCATGGGGGGGGTCCCATGGCAGGCCCAGCATTACTGCTATACGCCACGCCCAGCATGGGGGGTCCCATGGCAGGCCCCGCATTACTGCTATACGCCACGCCCAGCATGGGGGGTCCCATGGCAGGCCCCGCATTACTGCTATACGCCACGCCCAGCGTGGGGGGTCCCATGGCAGGCCTGTCCATGGGTCCCCACAGGAGACATTGCATGTTTTGTGTAATTCTCAGGATCAGAATAACTTTAGTTAAAAACTTGTATCTTAAGGTCGGGGACAAACAGGCGAGACCTGGTCGTGTAGGGATTTTCCATCTGTGTGTGCGTGACGACGTGAAGGTTTGTTTGGAAAGTGGAGCCCCTTTTCCCGTGAGAAGGTTTCAGTGCAAGCTGGCTAGGCCCTATTCTCTAGCTTCGTGCGTGTCGACTTGATCTCAAAGGAGACCCCAGGGCAGTACGAGACCATCTGCTCCTGAGTGGGCGTTGGAGTGGGAAAGCGTTCTCAGTCATTGCTGCTGGGGGAAACCTCAGAAACGCTTTGTTCCCTCGTTTACCTATGCCTGCGCGTTTACAGCAGAGCCTCTGGCACCCGCCGCCTTAGCTTTGTATCCGCCTGTGCCAGCGCACAGGTCCCCTTCATTGTTCTAGATTGTTCTGCCTTAGTGTGTGAGATCCTGGACAGGTGCACATCCACCAGTGTATTCCTCAGCTCCCAGGCCAGCACCTGGCACGTGGTAGGTGTGCATGAGCTGTCTGTGGAAGGAGCAGAGAAAGGAAAAAGTACGGGCTCATTGCGTGGCTGCTGGGAGCTCTACTCAGAGCCGGGAGAAGCCGTGGAACGCAATGAAACATAACAGCACACTGCGGGGGTGCGTCCTGCAGATCCCCCCCCCCACCCCATGTTTGACCAGGGTGCTTGCTGCAGCTCCGCCTACAGTAGCTGCACGGTAGAGACGGCACAAGTCGTTCCCACCGCGAACATTCACAGCCCAACCCTGCCACTTCCTGGGTCACCAGAGGAGGCAGCTTTCCTACCTGGGTTTTCCACCTCCCAGGGCGAGCTTGTGGGCAAGGGTCAAGTGGTCAGCACATGTGATGTGTTCGCACTGGTACTGGCGGGCGAGTTGGAGCTGTATGGGGTGGTAGAATGGGTGCCTCGGATGTCTGGGCGGTGGCCGGGTAGCGAGGGAGAGGAGGGGTGAGCCGGCTGTAGGCGTCTGGCTGCAAAGCTGGGCTGGAAGGAGCTGGGGGAGACGATGTGGGTGTACTGACGTGTCTCAGTGCCAGTGCGTGGGAATACTGAGTGTCTCGGTGCCAGTGTGGTGGAAATATTGAGGCCAGGCCCCTCTGGGCAAATGTCTTCACGCTGACCTAGTTTCACAGCTTCTTTCTCTTCTCCAGCCGTCACCCGTAAGCCCTCTGTCCTCACATTATGGGAGTGGGGTGCTGGCATCAACTGTGGGATGAGAATAAATGGCCTCAAGCGATGTTTATATAGAGGACGAGAATCAAGCGCCATTTATAAAATGAAGGGAGCTTGTCTGTTTTTATATTTTTCTAAAAACTCTTTATTGCATGATTATAGTTTAAAAATGCTTTATAGAAATTTCAAACAGGACAATAAAAATGGAAAGACTGAACAGTACCCGTCATACTTATTTCTTGGCTATAGATGTTAAAATTCTTAGGAAAATTAGATTAAATAGAATAGTCTATGTAACTATTAATGTTATTTTCTTTTTTAAAGATTTATTTGGAAGACAGAGTTACGCAGAGGTAGAGACAGAGGTCTTCCATCTGCTGGTTCACTCCCTAGATGGCTGCAATGGCTGGAGCTGTGCTGATCTGAAGCCAGGAGCTTCTTTGGGTCTCCCATGTGGGTGCAGGGGCCCAAGTCCTTGATCCATCTTCTGCCATCCCAGGCCACAGCAGAGAGCTGGATCAGAAGTGGAGCACCCGGGACTTGAACTGGCACCAATATGGGATGCCAGTGCTTCAGGCCAGGGCGTTAACCCACTGCGCCACAGCGCCGGCCCCTATGTCATTTATTTTCTTCCTCTTGATTTTTATTTATGCACGAGCACTATAAAAATAGGAAAAAAATAGGAAAAGTTAAAGCTTTCTAAAATTTCATTATCCGAATTCCTATCCGAATTCCTATCCGAATTCCTATCCGAATTCCTATCCGAATTCCTATCCGAATTCCTATCCGAATTCCTATCCGAATTCCTATCCGAATTCCTATCCGAATTCCTATCCGAATGTATTAGGCATACATATTTTCTTATAATTAAAATCCTAGCGCTTGCTTTTCACATTGTGAAACTTGCTGCAGGTTAATGCAGCCTAGTCCACTGGTCACACTGATGTATTCTACCCTCTGCTGCTGTTGGGCAGGAAGGTTCTCCCAGCGGCTACTTTGGGGAATGAGGTCGTACGTGAAGGGTGCGTTCCGTCTGGGCGGGTCTGCAGAGCAGGTTTCCTGGGCCAAGGTGAGTGGAAAGGGCTCTTGGGAAGGTGGCGGCAGTTGTGTGCCCTCAAGAGCGCCCCCACGGGTGGTTCCTGAGCAACTGTGGGCCGGGGGCTGGGAGCCAGGCTTTGCATGTGAACTCACAGGTTTACCTATTTTCTTAACATGATTGGTCTAATTGCCTCTGATTGACAATTAAAAGCAACAGCCAGAAGGAAACCCTGAAAGCCGAGCTCGTCTTTGGGTGCTCCTGTGTGTTGCTGCTGACCAGAGCGGCGCCCAGAGCTACCCACTGGGAACGGCACGGCTCCCCAGCCTGCCCCGTGGGTCACGGAGTGGTGGCCTTTCTCAGGAACACTGTTGACTCCCATCTCCTGTGTCTGCTGAAGACGCCATCTCTGTCCTGAATCTCACCCCGTGACGGCTCCCTCACCCCATCCCATCCCCAGCTGGACAGGACTGTGACCCCGTGCCACTAACCAAAGCTGCCACAGGCCTTTGGGGCTTGGTGCCTCTGAGGTCCTGGGCTGGTGGCGGGGACTGGAGTGTGGTTTGATCCACGGACATCATTGTCCTGAAGCTCCTGGGGCTGGACCAGGAGAGGCCGATGGCAGTGACGAGACCCTACTGGTCACCGTTTCACTGGGGAGGCCCTTCTGGCCAGGGTCAGGTGAAGAATCCCCCAGATCCCTCCCACACATACAGCGCTGCAGTCTTGCTTTAGAAGATGCAGGGGTGAGATGCAGGCTCTCGGACATGGATGTCCGCTACAAAGGGGGGTGCTGGGCATGCTGGATTGAACACCAGCACGGTGTTGCTCTGAGGGAGCCCTGGGGCCAGGTGTCCGGGCCAGGTGCACTGCAGACTGGCGACTGCCGGCCAGTGAGCTCCATGCTCAGATGCAGACCCTGGCGCTGCAGAAGAGGGGAGGTGAGAGGCGGGGGGTCACGGGGCTGGGTGGGGCCCTCGAGCTGTTCTCAGCTCCCAGAATTACATGGGAACTGCACATCTCCTGGGGTCAGGCCACGGTGGGCTACTCCCAGGGCCAGCTTCTGTCCCCCTGACCGGAGCCGTACGGTGGGGCAGATGCTGGCGGCCCCATGTTATAATGGGAGGCCGTGACTCTGGTGGAGGCTCAGGGTTGTCAGGAGCCCATGGCGCCCCTCGCAGCTTCCTCCAGTGGCCAGCTCTGAGCATGCATTGCCTGACCGTGCTGGAGGGTGGGAGTGGGTGAGCTGGGACAAAGTGCCACCAGACAGCAGGAGTCCTTGAGTGTGGCCCTGTCGGGAGACGTTAACACAGGGTCGTCATGGGCCCTGGCGCAGCCTGGAATTTGCATCCACAGAGCACAGCGTGGAGAGGGGAGGGGAGCGTCTTCAGTTCCAGGCAGGGATGAGGCCCTGGTTTTACCACCGGGGTGGGGGCATTGTTTCTGGGATTTTTACTTTCACAGTTTGCGAGAGCTTGTGTCCACTGGTTCACTCAGCAAATGCCTGCAGCCGCTGGGGCTGGGCCAGGCTGGGGCCAGAGGCCAGGATTTGATGCAGGCCTCCTTGGGCGGCAGGAATGCGGCCACTGGAGTCATCACTGGCCCCTTCCAGGGTCTACATTAACAGGAAGTTGGAGTCAGGAGCTAGAGCTGGGAGTTGAACCAGCCACTCCACTGACACGGAACATGGACCTCTTAACCATGAGGATAGCACCCATTAGTGGTTTTTTCTTTTCAAATTTTATTTATTTTTTTGAAATAGAATGAACTTGCTTTAAATGTCTGTCTCCTAAAACTGCCCATCAGTTTCTTTCTCAGCTGTAAATTAGAAACCTGGTGACCACAAGTGTTTCTGTGGGTGTCCTTTTAAAAATTTTTCTTATTTTTAGCATTCAGATTTAACTTGCACAACTTATGATATTGTCTTTTCCTTTGGAATTGTTAATAAAACTTTGGAAATTGTACTTAATCTAAAGATTTGAATATTCGGTCTTCTAGTTTTTGTAAGAACCAAATCTATACTATTTTAGGATTTTAATCTAAAGTCTACTTTTGAGTGAGGTGTTTAATTCATTTTTTAAAAGATTTATTTGTTTGAAAGTCAGTTACATAGAGAGGAGAGGCAGAGAGAGTCTTCCATCTGCTGGTTCACTCCCCAGTTGGCCGAATGGCCAGTTGTGTTGATCCGGAACCAGGAGCTTCCTCGGAGTCTCCCACATGGGTGCAGGGGTCCAAGGACTTAGGCCATCTCCACCTGCTTTCCCAGGCCATAGCAGAGAGCTGGATTTGAAGAGGAGCAGCTGGGACTAGAACTGGTGCCCATATGAGATGCCGGCGTTTCAGGCCAGGGCATTAACCCACTGTGCCACAGTGCCGGCCCCAAGTTTATAATTCAAAATCCAAATTCTGGTGGCTAATGCCATAGTTGAGTTGCCCTCTTACCTCTTTGAGATGAACTTTCTCGTGTTTTGAAGCACAGAAGAGCCTAGCTTTCAACTTCCCATTGTTCACTGATCTACATTTCTATTTCTGTGCTGATCTCATTTTTTTAAACCACTGACGCTTGTATGTGTTCTAATATTTTATAGGATTAGACCCAGTTTTCTTTGCTTTTGCAACATAATTACTTGCTAATTATTTAGAACAATTATGATTTAGAAATTATTTCAGTTGGTATCTTGGTAAGATTTACAATCAGCATAAATAGAAGGTACTCCCTGCCTTCCCTGTCATGTTGGAGGACACGGCCTTCCCGGGGAGGGGGCATTTGGTACTATGGACACTCTCATGGCCAGTCCTTCTGTGTCCACTGGGCCTCAGCTATGGCAGGAAAGGCACGGCCTCCTATGTCACAAGTTCAATCTTCCCAACTCCAATTGTGATAATGAGATTTTTTAAAAAGTGTATATCTGCTTAACTCTTTAAAAAAAAAAAAACTTCCAAATGTCATTGAACATGCTGCATCAATACCCTAATCTTGATGCTTAGTTTGATTTTTTTTTTGCAATTAGAACAAAGTGGAAACAATTCTTTTTTGTGCATATTTATGTAGTTTTCCACGGGATTCCTTCCCAAAAGTCCATTGAGTGAGTCTGAGCAGAAGAGCGTGAGTGTTTGTGGTCTCGAACAAGCTGCCTTCCTGACTTCCAGAAATGTTGGCCCATTCTGCCTCTCCTGAGCTCTGACTCGATTGGCTTAATTCCTTTGAGTCCTTGAGAAATTATTCCTCATTCGTCCTTCTAACGTCAAAGTCTCTGGTCAGTGTTTGACAGAATGAGTGCTAAATAAATGTTTAATGAATCAATGTTGAAAGAAAAGCAATTCTTTTCAAACAAAGAAAACCAAAGATTTAAAGAGGAGAGAAGATTTCAACCATTTCTTTTTCTCAGTATTCAACTAACAAAGATTTGCGAAAGGCTGCTCCTGGGAGAATGTTCTGGACTTTAGTTGGAGCTCTTTGGCAGCCCCATCCTCTGACGGCCAAGGACGTAGGCAGACGTTTGCAACTACTGGGCTGTTGGTGCCGGGTGCTCTCCTAGCTGGACTCGTGCTTTGTTTGAACCTATTGTGTGAGCACGGGACTGTCTCTTGTATTAGTTAACAGAGACCTCAAATTCTTCTGGGAAAATCCCTTCTCAGATGTTGGCATCCAGGGGCCCTGAGTGCCCCAGACACAATAGAATTTGTTTATTGCAATAACGTCCTTTGTTTACAAGGATGAGGGCAACCGACTAATCTTAGCTCTGCTTCAGCTTCCTTGATATTCTAGACTTAGCAGGAAGTTTTCAGCCAAGATGACTGAGGTTAACGCCTCCCTCCTCAGTTGATTTACAATTTTATTTTTGGACCAAAGCATTTTAATCTTTGAGGTGTTCAGTGGTAACCAGAGCCACATGCTGCATGGGCCACTTGGAGGATTTCAACTCGGATTTAGGTTTGGTCGGGAGGATGGGAAATTCCTGATCCTGCAGGTCTGAGCTTCATTCCAGCTTCCGTCACAGATCAGTTCGAGGACGTGTGGCGTTACCTTCAGATTGCCCAGGTGGGAACTGGCAGGCTATCCCCCTCCCTGGCTGTAGTGGGCGGTCACGCTGGGTGAGCGAGAGCTGTGAGTGTTCCAGGCCTGAGCACACCAGAGGCCTGAGCAGGGGGACCCGGGCTTCCTCACAGCCGCACGACCGCATCCAGGGCTGTGAGCGGCTCTGCTGCTGTGCTGATGAGCGCAGGCCGGTTCTCCTTCATCTGAAATGGCTGGGGCCAGACGCATTTTTGCCTTTTTCAGAATCTGGAATATCTGCAGATCTGTGAGGTGTCTTGGGGTGGGACCCAAGGCTAAGCATATTCATCTGTTTTACAGAAACCTTAGCACACGTAGCCAGAGGGTAGCTTTACGATTTTCATAGCTTGGGCCCCTGTACCCACATGGGAGAACTATAAGAAGCTCCTGGCTCTTGGCTTTGGCTCAGCACAGCTAGGGCTGTTGCGGCCATTTGCAGAGTAAACCAGCCAAGGAAGACTTTTCTCTGTCTCTCCCTTTCACTGTAAGTCTACCTCTTGAATCTTTTAAAGAAAACAAAAATGACTTAAGTCTATGAGACGAGACACTAAATAGAAAAATGGGCACCTCTTGGAGGAACAGGGAGTTAATGGAGAAGGAATTATATATATTAAAAATGCTGAATATTAATAAAGAAATTACTGGTATTCTTACACCAGTTAGAAATTAGAATTTAGGAATTTCTTTTTTTTATATATAAAGCTTTTATTTAAAGAATATAAATTTCCAAAGAACAGCTTATGGATTACAATGGCTCCCCCCCCACAACTTCTCTCCCTCCCCCTCCCCTCCCCTTTCCCGCTCCCTCTCCCCTTCTGTTCACATCAAGATTCATTTTCAATTCTCTTTATACACAGAAGATCAATTTAGTACATATTACGTAAAGATTTCAACGGTTTGCCCTCGCATAGAGACACAAAATAATACTGTTGGAGTACCAGTTATAGTATTAATTCACAATGTACAGCACATTAAGGACAGAGATCCTACATGATTTTTTTTAAAAAAATTGATTAATTGTCTATGCAATTTCCAGTTTAACACCAAGATTTTTTAATCATTTGCAATTATCTTTATATAAAGAAGATTGATTCAGTATATACTATGTAAAGATTTCATCAGTTTGCACCCACTCAGAAACACAAAGTGTAAAAATACTGTTTCAGTACTAGTAATAGCATCACTTCACATTGGATAACACATTAAGGACAGATCCCTCATGAGACGTAAGTACACAGTGATTCCTGATGTTGATTTAACAATTTGACACTCTTGTTTATGGCGTCAGTAATCTCCCTAGGCTCTGGTCATGAGTTGCCGAGGCTATGGAAGCCTTTAGGGTTCACCGACTTTGATCTTATTCTGACAGGGTCATAGTCAAAGTGGAAGTTCTCTCCTCCCATCAGAGAAAGGTACCTCCTTCTTTGATGGCCCCGTTCTTTCCACTGAGATCTCGCTCGCAGAGATCTTTCATTTAGGTCTTTTTTTTTTTGTTTTTGTTTTTGTTTTTCAGAGTGTCTTAGCTTTCCATGCCTAAACTATTCTCATGGGCTCTTCAGCCAGATCCGAATGCCTTAAGGGCTGATTCTGAGGCCAGAGCAAGCAAGACTAGTGTCTGCTAATACTAACTGATAGAATGAAAAAGGGAGAGAATGATCCAACATGAGAAGCAGGATACACAGCAGACTCATAGAATGGCAGATGTCCTAAATAGCACTCTGGCCTCAGAATTTAGGAATTTCTAAATCTCGGGTGCTACTGAGTATGATTGGAGTAAATTACCACTGGCTTAGATTTTTTTTTAAAAGATTTGATAGTCAGAGGAGAGGCAGAGGGAAAGATCTTTAATCCACTGGTTCATTCCCCAATTGGCTGCAATGCCCAGGGCTGGGCCAGGCCTAAGCCAGGAGCTTCATCTGGGTCTTCTATGTGGGGCAGGTGCCCGAGTCCTTGGACCGTCTTCCACTGTTTTCCCAGGAGCATTAGCAGTGAGTTGGATTGGAAGTGAACAGCTGGGACTCGACGTGGTGCCTTTATGGGATGCCAGAGCTGCAGGTGTTGGCTTCACCCCTTATGCCACAGGGCTAATCCCCATTGGCTTAGGTTTTAAAGAGGGTGTTTTGATTATAGTTGTCCAGATTAGAAGTCATATGTGCTCAGTAATACCTCACTGTTGTGGTCGGTTTCTCATTTCTGTTGTAAATTCTCCGAGGCTGGGGACTCGCAAAGAAAAAGAGCTTAAAAACAGAGGGCGCGGCCTTGGTTGTTTGTGAGGCTGAGAACACCTGACAGGTGGGGGCACGTGTGAATGGCAGGGGTGGGGAACCTCTTCTCTCCAAGGGCCACTTGGTTGTAACATCATCCACAGGCCATACAGAACTACTTCAGTCCTGCCTGAGGTTGCCTTGGCAGGGCCGGACCGAATGATCTCCAGGGTCTTGGGTGGCCTGGGACGTTCCCCACCCCTGCAGCAACCTTGGCCTGAGAACTAACCAACACTGAGCAGTTCATCCCTGATGGCAGGTTGCCCAGGCCTGGGTGTCCCATTAGGCCCCAGTTCCTAACATCGCCACGCTGAGGACTGAGCCTCCAGCACAGGTCCCCGGGAGTGGGGGGCCACACCATAGCCATGTCCAGACCAAGGAGCTCACAGGTGGACTTAGCCTGATCTGCGAAGAGAGCTCGTGAGAGCACTGGCCCCTAGCAGCAGCTGATTGGGTAAATAACTTGCATCCTACAGAAGGGCATTGCATAGCCTCTAAAAGTGGTGAGGCGCTTCTACAAGTTCTGGTGTAGAGATGGTTCCTAAAACATTAGTTATGCATATGTACTTACATAAGTTAAGAAAACGATTAGGACAGTCTATCCTGGAAAAATGGTTGTATTCTGTACTTCTGAAGTTTCCTAGTCATACATGTGTTTATCAACAGTTATTGCATGTGTCTTGGATCTATAAACCATTTTCTGTTTTTATAATTGTCTAAAAATAGCTATCATGTCACTTAAAATGAAAATAAAGCAAAACTCCATTCTTAATGGTAACATAATACGAATATGGTTTCTAGTTTTGGAAATTTATGGTGAGCCAGACTTGCAAAAATTTTTGCCCCCAATTTTGTCCTCTCCAGTGAGTCATGAACTTGTGGCAGAGTGGCCAAAGTGACTTAAATGACAGTGGTCGTCTTTATGGTTGGCTGGTGATCCCTCAACTGGGAGGGAGAGCAGTCCCTGGAGCCATAGCCTCTGATCAGAATGGGAGACCCTGGGTTTCAGAACATGGAGGACTTTTTCCATCATGGTGCTCTTCACACTTCCTCGTGTGCGTTTTAGAGTGATTTCTATTTAATTATGCCGGGGACTGAAACATGCTCCCGCCTGTGTTTTGTCTTGATAGTTTCTTTATTTTTTTGACAGCCAGAGTGGACAGTGAGAGAGACAGAAAGGTCTTCCTTTGCCGTTGGTTCACCCTCCAATGGCCGCTGCAGCCGGCGCACCGCGCTGATCCAAAGCCAGGAGCCAGGTACTTCTCCTGGTCTCCCATGGGGTGCAGGGCCCAAGCACTTGGGCCATCCTCCACTGCACTCCCGGGCCACATTAGAGAGCTGGCCTGGAAGAGGGGCAACCGGGACAGAATCCGGTGCCCCGACTGGGACTAGAACTCAGGGTGCAGGCGCCACAGGTGGAGGATTAGCCTAGTGAGCCACAGCGCCGGTCTGTCTTGATCGTTTCAGCTACACGCACTCGCCTGGTCCTACACCAATCCTTCTGCACCTTATGGGGAAGAGCTCCAATGGGAGGGATGTGGCCACAGTGGTTTAAAGAAGTTAGGACAAAGTGTCGTAAGCTGGAGACTGAAGCAGTCGGATGGCATCTTCAGTGCTGGATGGAGCATCTTTAAATTAAAAGATTTTAGACTTCTTTTTTTTTTTTTTTTTACAGGCAGAGTGGACAGTGAGAGAGAGACAGAGAGAAAGGTCTTCCTTTGCCGTTGGTTCACCCTCCAATGGCCGCCGCGGTCGGCGCGCTGCGGCCGGCGCACCGCGCTTGTCCGATGGCAGGAGCCAGGAGCCAGGTGCTTTTCCTGGTCTCCCCATGGGGTGCAGGGCCCAAGCACCTGGGCCATCCTCCACTGCACTCCCGGGCCACAGCAGAGTGCTGGCCTGGAAGAGGGGCAACCGGGACAGAATCCAGTGCCCCGACCGGGACTAGAACCCGGTGTGCCGGCGCCGCAAGGCGGAGGATTAGCCTGTTGAGCCACGGCGCCGGCCAAGATTTTAGACTTCTACGTGTGCATCTGTTCAGTGCCTTACCTGCTCTGTGTCTAGCTATAAACTTCTAATTTGTAAAATGATAGGAGCTGAAATCAATGATTATTATGATCATTCTATAAAAAGTATAGTATAATGATTTTATTTTTCACCAGGATCGATCTCATAGACAATGTTAAATAGATTCAATGAGTCCACGATTTTTTTCTTTTAACTTTGAAAATTTATGGTCATATACAACATTGCAATGTTTCTGGGTAGCTCTTCTGTAGTCTGTGTCGAGAGGTTTGACTCCAAACATCTTAGTTCTAGGAGTTCGTTCCAATCTCAAAGTATTAAATTATTTCAAGATGTCTTGACTGAAGGATTGGCATGCGAGTTACAGTCCATGTGTTGAGATTTCTACACAAGCAGCAACACTGGGAAATATTCAGACAGTAAGTTAGTAGTGGGTGGTGCCACCAAATATCGATTTGAGTGGAAAGAGTCAAATACGTCAGGGCCAGTGCTGTGGCGTAGCGGGTAAAGCCACTGCCTGCAGTGCCGGCATCCCATATGGGTGCTGGTTCGAGTCCTGGCTGCTCCACTTCCAGTCCAGCTCTCTGCTGTGGCCTGGGAAAGCAGTAGAAGATGGTGTAAGTCCTTGGGCCTCTGCACCCATGTAGAAGACCTGGGAGAAGCTCCTGGCTTCCGATCAGCCCAGCTCCAGCCGTTGGAGCCATTTGGGGAGTGAACCAATGGGTGGAAGACCTCTCTGCCTGTGCCTCTCTGTAACTGCCTTTCACGTAAATCTTAAAAAAAAAAAAAAAAAAAATCAGGCGTAAAAATCAGGTACATCAAGGACATTAGGGGAAAATAATTGGTTTGTTGGATTATGGGGAATATGCATGGAGTTATTAATTTTAATGTCATTAATGATGTAATGAAAATGGGCAGAATAAGGAGAGGCACGGAAGTCAGGTCTGGCGGGAGAAGGACAAGGCAGTGAACGCAGTCGCGGATCAGTGTGGGGACAAGTGGACCTTCTCAGTGGGTCTTTGCCCCCAGTGGTCGTTCTGGGGGACTGAGGGGAGGGGCTCCAGTGAGCTACTTCAAAAGCAGGCCTGGCTTGTGAGCCGTCCTCAGAGGTGGGGACTTGCAGTGTCTTGTAACTTGTTCCAGTGCTATTCTTCTACTTCTCCAGGTCCTTGCCCTTGCTGAATTCTTCTGGCCGTGTCTCCTGTTCACGATTCTGACAGTACTTCGTTTTCAGGAACTTCCCAGACACACAGACAACTGTAAGTTTGACTATGGACACACTTAATCGTCTATTTGCGAGGCAGAGAAAGCCAGCCAGCTGGAGTGCTCCCTTCTGGTTGGTTTCTTAAATGCCTGCGATGGCCGGGACTGGGCCAGGCTGAAGCGGGGAGCTCCATCCAGGTCTCCCACATGGGTGGCAGGGACCCCATTACTTGGGCCATCACTGCTGCCTTAACGGGAAGCTAGAGTAAGGAGCCAGAGTGGGGTATCGACCCAGGCACTCCAATGTGGGATAAATGCCTGACCCTTAAAATGCCTTTTAAATTAAAAACCAGTAGAGAAAGGACATAGCACTCTTTCTTAGTTATATTGCTTCTGTTATAATGGAACCATATCTAGGGTATGTGCCGATAAGCACGAGTTAGGTATTTCCTGTTAAGAATTGATGTTTGCTCCATCTTGTTGGTAGATTTATTCTAAGATTGACTCATTTTGGGTGTAAGTATATGTATTGTTAAAAATAGGAAGAGTAGGCTGGCGTTGCGGCTCACTAGGCTAATCCTCTGCCTGCGGCACCGGCACCCTGAGTTCTAGTCCCGGTTGGGGCGCCAGATTCTGTCCCTGTTGCCCCTCTTCCAGGCCAGCTCTCTGCTGTGGCCAGGGAGTGCAGTGGAGGATGGCCCAAGTGCTTGGGCCCTGCACCCCATGGGAGACCAGGAGAAGCACCTGGTTCCTGGCTTTGGATCGGTGCAGCGTGCCAGCCATAGTGGCCATTTGGGGGGTGAACCAATGGAAGGAAGGCCTGCCCCCCCCCCATGGTGGGAGATGCATTTCCCAGCTTACCAGTGAGGTGGTGGTTATGATGGTAGTGGTGCTGGTGGTGATCATGGGGGTGCGTAGATAAATATTCCAACACCCCAGGTTGATGCTTCATCTTGCCACCCACCTCGGCAGGGGGCCTAACCTTGGTGAGCCTGACTCTGTAAAGATGGCCATATCCTCCCACTGCCTGTGACATTGCAAGGATGTGGTGAGACGGCCTGTTTGGAGCACCCCCATGGCATGGGGACATGGAGCTTGATGTGTTAGAGCTGTCGACACTCCCTCCATGGGGAAGCTAGTGAGTCGGGCAGCTATGGCTCCTCAGAGCCATTCGGTATCAGGTGTAAGGAATTTTGTTTCTGGACCGAGTCCCCTGATCTGTTAATAATAGATTAGTATAACTTCATATTACAACTTAAACTCACAGGTACTCATTTTTGGGAGTAGGTGCTCGGGCTCATTTCTTCTTGCGTCTGTCCCAGGTTACTTGGAAGCCCGGGACCTGCCCAGCCGGGGCGTTCTTCCCTTTGTCCAAGGCCTTCTTTGCAATACCGGATCCAGGTGCAGGAACTTCAGTTACGTGGAGTCCTCGGCACACCATTTTAGGTGAGAAACTCCTTTGTTTTACAATTCCTGGGAAATGGCCTCAACAGGCACCATGCTTTTAATAAAGCATCTGATTTGGGACAGATAAGTCACAAAAGACAAATGAGCATCAGAAAATCGGCTTTATTGAGTTCAGACTCGCATGATAAGTTGAACTGAGGGTGAGCTTCCGGTAGGGGACCTCACCCCTGCTGTTAATATTCACAGCTTAATCCCCGAGGAGCAAATTTGCATGCGGTTGTTTTGGAGGTTAAAACTTGCTTAATCAACCTTAGATTTTGGTGCCAAATGCCTCCCCCCCCCAACATGTTTTTTTGAGTTGTGTACTGGGTTTTTCCAACTGTGCTAGTAGTTGACCTGGTCCCTGTCCCCAGCTAGGATCCAGTGAAAATGGTGTCAGCCACCTCTTCTCTGTACCACCCCCACCCCCCACACTACCTCAGTCAAATTCTCAGATACTCTCCTGCTTGTCTGTGGTCGACGATGGCGTGAGTTGTCAGATGTTGGCTGGACGAGCTCTTCCACTGGCTGCTCGGGAGAGCATGAGGAACGGTGAGATGGCAGAGGCTGTCTTGCTGCGCTGCCTCACCTCGTTACTCAGGGTCTCTCTCTCACCCCAGGATAACTTGGGCTGGGGTCCTGCTTCTCCAGCTCACCTTCCACAGCTGACCCTGAAAAACATGGGAGTTCTGTTCCCTTTTGAAAGGTAGAGCCAAGGAGAGAGAGGGGTCTTCCATCTGTTGGTTCATTCCCCAGGTGGCTACAATGGCCAGGGCGGGCCCACCTGAAGCCAAGAGCGTCTTCCAGGTCCCTATGTGGGTGCAGGGACTCAAGTGCTTGGGCCATCTTCGGCTGCCTTCCCAGGTACATTAGCAAGGAGCTGGACTGGAAGCGGAGCAGTTGGGACTCTAACTGGTACCAAAGGGGATGCAGTACCGCAGGCGTATGGTTAAGCTGTGCCACAGTGTCATCTTCACTTTTATCTTTAAGATTTATTTTAAAGGCAGAGTTAGAAAGGAGAGGCAGAGACGAATCTTCCATTCACCAGTTCATTCTCCAAATGGCTGGGGCTGGGCCAGGTGGAAGCCAGGAGCTGGATCAAACGTGGAGCTAAGGGGCTTCAGCCAGTGCCCATATGGGATGCCAGTGTCACAGGAGCTCTTTGTAGGGCTGGGTGGTGGGAGACGAGCAGGGCCGAGATGGATCCTGAGGTCCCAGTAGCGCTCGGAGCCGCTATTTCTGGTCTAGAGATCAGGGATTTTTTTTTTTTTTTTAAAGAGAATCACTTTAAAATGATTGAAAAGCAGAGTGATGGAGATTTTCCATCTGCTTGTTCGCTTGTTCGTTCTCCAGCAGCCAGGGCAGGGCAGGTGGAAGCCAGGAGTCGGGAACTCCATGTGAGTCTCCATGTGGGTGGCAGGGACCCAAGCACATGAGCCATCATCTGCAGTAACAGACGCTGGGTTGGAAGCAGGAGCTGACACCAGGCATTTAGATATGGGATGCGGGGTTCAGTGAGGCAGCTTAACCTGCTGCACCGCAAAGCTGGTCCCCGACCGTCAACTGGTAAGTAATTGTTGGGAGTCGTAGGACGATCATTCTCTATGCTGCTTGCTTATTCTCGGCCCTGGGCTGCAGAAGTGTCCCGTACTGCCGTGTCTCTGCACCTGCAGCAGGGGCTGGGCCTGGACGGTGGCTCCACCGCCCCCTCTGGCACCTCTAGGTGCTGTGCGGAACCTCACGGTGTCTGTGTGCGATGTTTGGTTCCTGCCTCTCTGAGAGGCTGACTCCTGGGCCTGGTCGGAGGGCAAGAGAAGCCGAGCCCGCCCTGCCCAGTGGACTGTCCTTGTTTGTCCTGTTTCAATTCTGCCTGCCCTCCTTCCCTTCACAAGGTCCAGCACTGCAGGAGAGGAGTCTAAGACGAGACCAGGGTCAGCAAGGAGGTCGCCCTTGTGCCCGAGTGCTGTTCTGGCGCTGGGAGTCCCTGGTGCTCTGGGATGTATCTAAACGTTACATGTGATCTTTCCCCCACACAGATTCTCCATGCAGTTTTCTCTGCTGTAAATATTTCTCAAGCTAACAATAGTCTGTGATCCCTTTGTAAAAACGGATTGAGCTACTTTAACAATTAGCACACAGGAACAGTGCAGTGTTACCAGGAAACGGGTCTTGAATGGCCTCGGCCTCTCTAATCCCAGCCTCCTGTGGTTTTTCTAGCCAAGTCTCAAGTCTCGGGGAGGCCGGAGAGTTTGGACAACAGTTCAGCTTTGAGATGTTTTTAATTTTTAAAGATCTTTTTAAAAGGAATTTTAATTTTATCAACTTGAGGCAGAGAGACAGCAGTCCCCTCCCCCAGATGACTGCAACTGGAGCTGAAAATTCAGTTCTGGTTCTCCCGGTGTGTGGCAGGGACCCAGTTGTTGGAGCCATCACCGCTGGCTCCCAGGAGGAAGCCGGGTTCTGTGGTGTGGGCGCCTCACCCACCACCCAAATGCTGGCGCTCTGAGGTCCCTTCCGGCCTGTGGCAGAAGGCCTCAGCAGAGGCAGGGACTGGGGTGTGTGTGTGTGTGTGTGTGTGTGTGCGTGCGCATGCTCACTTTTGGAATTCCGACCCCCTCGGGCTGGAGGATGGGGGTCTGCCCAGAGCCCCAGCCGTCCGTCTCGGAAGGTGAGCCTGGGGCTGGGGCCTGGCTTTCCCGGGAACTGTCGCTTGCCATCAGCAGGTCCCCTTCCTTCCTAGTCTCTAAATGGCAGAACCTTGCCCGCCAGGTACCTGGCTCTGCGTCATCCGGTCCCATCAGCCTACACAGTCCCCACCCCTCCCCCACAACTGCCCCATCGTTTCAACCTCTTCCTGTCACAGGGCCCTTGCACGAGCCCTCTGCCCGGAGCAGGCTCCCCGGTGCTTCCCAGTGCTGGCCGTCTCACTGCTCAGTGTACCGGGACTTCCTCCCGGAGCCTGCGTGGGCGCCCTCTGTGACCCCACCCGTCTCCTCCCGGCACCGTCGGTGCCTCCTGATGCCGGGGGCGTCTGCACTCCTAATACTTGTGTGCTGTGTGTGCCAAATACACAAGACATGACCCACAAATGCTGAAACGGTGAGCTCTGCAGATAACGGCCCCGACACCACCGTCCCCTCTGTGCTGTGCCCTTGAGCGGGGACTTCCATCTGGGGTGAGGTTAGGTCACCCAGACACTCCCGGGGTGGGTGCTGTGTACCTGGTGCCTGCTGAGCCGAGATCTGGCGCGAGCACCCAGCACGTCGACGGCGTGACAGAGCCGTGGACCTGTGGAAGAGCTCCACTTGGTGGAGTTATCTCGTTTACTTGACCTCTGTCCAGGTCCCAGACTGCAGCTGACCGTGAGACGCTCGGAAGTCTGCCCTTCTTAAGGGAGATGCAAGACCTGGCTGAGGAAATCTATGAGACCATGGACAAGGCAGAACACTTACAAAAACGGTGGGCAGAAGGACCCAAGACCCCAGGCAAGTACCTCGTGATGGTGGGGCTACCTGCGGCACCCAGCTTAGGGAGCGCCCGGTGGAGGCTGCGAGAATCCTGGATTCAAGTGCAATCCCTGTGCAGTGCGCGTTTTAGGGAAGGCGCGCCCTCTAGTGGACGAAGGCGGCACCTGCGGTCAGATGGGGAAGGTCTCCCTCCTGTCCCGGGGCACCTGCCCTTGGAGGCAGTGCGGGCCCTCCTGGCTTGGTCTGCACAGGTATACTCCTCCTCTTCAGTTTCTGCTGTTCTCGCTTCCCCATCCTCCCCACACACTCGCCCGCCACCCTCTGGCCCCTTCCCTCTGCCCGTGGACAGTCATTCTTCTGTGCCAGCAGCACTGGCATTCCCGTCTTGGGGCAGGAGCTGGTCCGGATGAGCTGCTTTCACTACTCACCTTCTGGATACCAGGGTGGATTGTCCTCCAAGGGGAAGCGATTTCCGCTCTTAGGAAAACATCCGCGTTCTAGGAGACCTCGGCTCAGAGTCTAGGCTAGAGAAAGAACGGACACAGCTCAGCTCACAGGGAGAAGCCGGCGCCTCGAAGGGCAGCCGCTGCCAGGCCTCCGGCTCCGAGTCGCGTGGCCGATGCAAGCTGCCTAATGAACGGGGCCCCTGGCAGTCCTAGCATCTTAGCTCTGCCCCAGCCATGGCTGCCATGCAAAATGCAGGCCTTTCAGTTAGATCTGGCAGTCGAGCAAACGATGAGTACGTATGTCCCAGACACCACATACGCATAGCAAGAAGCCATTCACGTTTTGTCTGAAATTCGAGCGTCACTGGATGCTGTCTGTTTTTATTGGGTAGAGCTGACAACCAGAAGCGCTCAACTCAAATTTTTCTCCCCATGTCCCTTTTTTCCTCATGGAGCATCTGAGACCGTGGAGTGAGGCGCTGGCGGGCGAGTGAGGCTGGGGCTCCTCAGAGGCGGGGCCTGGTGTGGGGAGTTCCTTGGAGAAATGTGTGCCCCTCATGGGTGGGTGGGGTGGGCGTGGCCTCCGACCCAGCTCCCAGCAAGGACTAGGGTGGCCTCTGGCACCACGAGGTGATCTGATTAGGCTGTGCTGTGAGGGCTTTATGCTTCCATAATGTTTGACTTAAAAGGAAGCTCTTCTGAAAAAAAAAAAAAAGCTTACGTATGTATTTGACAGACTGATAGACCTTCTGTCTGTCGTTTCACTCCCCAAACACCCATGACAGGGCTGAGCCACGCTGAAACCCGGAGTCTAATGTGCTGTTGAAAGAAGAATTAAATTAAAAATGTATTTGAGTAATCGAGCAGGCTCACAGGCGCCCATCCGTTGGTTCCTTCCCCAAATGCCTGGAACAACTGTGTGGGGTGAGGCCATCCGGTCTGCCGCGTGGGTGGCAGGGACCCGAGTACTTGAGCCGTCCCCTGCTGGCTCCGAGTGCAGTAGCAGGGAGCTGAAACTGGGAGCAGTCCCTGAACCCAGAAATGCGGGCGTCCTGGCAGCCGCAGCGAGTGCCTGCCCAGAGCTGCAGTTTGGGGATGGATCGCCCCTTTATTTTTGACTTACTGAGCCATTGCTATGGTGCATGTGATTCAGAAGTAACCCCAAAAGTCAGAACTTCTCTGTTGGTTCCCGCTTATGTTTTTCATTTATTTCCCCTCCCCTCTCTGCCCAGTGCTCACAGGGCCTGTGGAAGTAGACTGAGAAAGCAATGCGGCATCCTTGGATCATGGACGCTTGCCCTGGGTTCGGTTTTCCCAGGAAGTTGCTTAGCGTCAGTGTGGTCTGGAGAGCAGGGTGGTCTCTTCAGATGTGCCCTCCTGGTGGGCCCCTTGCCTTCCGGGCTGCGGCTCCGATATTCACTGACTTGGACGTAAGCCGGCGCCAGCGCGTGCCTCTGGGCTGACGTCTGCCCTGATGTTTCCCGCATCTTCTGTTGCAGGCTCTCCTCGCGGTTCCGGTTCAACAGTGAGTATCTGAGCCGCTTTCAAGTTAGACTGCAGAGGCCTGTGCGTGGGCGTCCAGCACTGTCTTAACGTGGGCGCTGTATTTTCACACACTTCCTCCCGATTTGATCGGCGGTAACTGGGGGTAGGAGCTGGACTTGAGAGGACGGAATTCACTCCAGAGGCTGGACGAGAGAGGACTTCAAATGTCCTCCAGCAAAGCTCTGGGTCCGAGAACAGTGAGCGCTGGGGCCGGCAGGTGGTGGGGCTCCAGGGAGTTGCTTTGCAGGCCTGGCTCGAAGCTCGTCTGACCCCACGTCGGGCCTGAGGTCTGTGTCTGTCACAGGAGCTGGGAGTCGTTTGCCCCTCAGGGGGCTTTGCCAGCTTCTGGACACCTTGTGGTTATCACCACGCCATGGTGGGGGGGGGGTTGGATGAGGTCCGCTTCCTGTCTTGAGTGGGTAGAAGTTTCTGGTAGGTCTCAGTCTTGAGTGGGCAGAAGCTTCTGGTCAGTGGCACAACCTCATTTTATGTGGCTGCCTAATCTTAGAAGGGTTTACAAGGGTTCATTTAGAAGTGACAGGTAATGAGCTACTGGAGAAAAGTTAAAGCATAAGGACCTACTAGTGAATTGAAATGGGCAGCAACATCACTGTACCTGTTAAATTATAATAGCACAGTAGAGTCACAAAAATGGGCGGTTTTTTTTTTAAGATTTTGAAAGTTACAGAGAGAAAGGTCTCCCTTCTGTTGGTTCACTCACCAAATGGCCACGATGGCCAGAGCTGCGCTGATCCGAAGCCAGGAGCCTCTTCTAGGTCTCTCACATGGGTGCAGGGGCTCTAGGACTTGGGCCATCTTCCGCTGCTTTCTCAGGCCACAGCAGAGAGCTGGATCGGAAGTGGAGCAGCCGGGACTCAAACAGGTGCCCATGTGGGATGCTGGCCCTGCAGGCAGATGCTTAACCCACCATGCCACAGCGCCAGCCCTGCAACTTTTGTTAAAGCAACTTGACATTCTTTGTCCCAGTAATTGTTCTGGCAATTTATCTTAGGATACAAAAGAAATAAAAAGCCATATGCGTAAAGACATTCACTTAAAATAATTTCAACATCCGAGAGTGAGTACGTAAGTGCTGATAACCTTCCTGTAGAGTCACTTAATCACTCTGCTACATGGAAGACGATGACTTGACCTCAAGTGCGGGAAGCCGAGGACAATGTCCTACCCAAGGATGGCTGTGCTGCCGACACCCTTGGGCGCTGTCCAGGGAGCCGAGGGAGGGGTGGCCCCGGCGCTGGGTGCCTTGTTATGAAGATGTTGCACTCTGATTTCACTGGGGCACAGTGCCCTTCGCACATGTGAGGAGGGAGGGGTCTTGTTTCAGAGGCTCTTTGGGCACAGTGTGGAGCACACCGTCCTGGGGTGTCTTGTCTGTCTCATTCAATTAAAACGACCAAAGGAGGACTCTGGGGTGTTTCCCCTCCCAGATGGAGCTCCAGGAAACGGAGGAGCTGACAGCCACGCTGGAAATCCTGCAGCAGCGGCCTCACCTCTGGGACTTCCTGCTCTCCCTGCCGGCGCTGCAGGACGACAGCCTGAGCGCGGCCCTGCACTTCCTCCGGGCCGCTCGGGGGTGAGTGAGAAAGCGCAGCGGAGCTCAGCTCGGCGTGGGTGTTGGTGTTCCCGCCTCAATTTTAAATGGGAAAATACGTCACCAAGTAGCTGTTCATTGGACCAAACCCCTGCTGTGGTGTCCCCATGGCGGAGCACCTGTGCCGCGTCTGTTCCTTGCCCTTGGTGCACATGCGTGTTGTGCGCTGGTGCTTCCGGGTTCTTCCACAGGGGCCCTGCCCGGAGAGAAGCCCAGCATCACCCTTCCCGTCTCGGGTCTTGCGGCTTGGGAGGAGCCACTTTTCCTGCCTGCACGATGTCCTGTGTTGGCAAAGTACCATATCCGTAATCTACTTACCAATTGTAGTGATAGACCTTTGTTTTTCACTGATAGGAATGTGACATGGACATGATTATTTTAGCCAAAAGATTATGCCACAGGTGCTCTAAGTGCCACCCAGAGCTGCTGAGCCCAGTAGCCCCGTTGGTCATCGGCGAGGTGGATGTGGACCGGTGATGGATCAGAACCTGGGGGTTCCTAGTGGGAGGGGGTTCTTATGGTTTAATTCACACTGCTGTTTTTGCAACTGAATTTTGTGGTGGGAACTCATTGCATGAATGTGGTGTTTTCTTAGCAGAGGTTTGTAATCTGACAATATTAACTGTTTATCTCATCTGCCATCGGTGAGAGCGACCAGCATTGTCCCTAGGCGGGGCTGAGAGGGGCTCAGTCCCAGGCTTGTCTTTTGGTGGCTTCTTCCCCTCCTCCAGCCTGTGCCCCTGCCCGCGGCACAGGAAGAGGCCCACGGGGCCAAGGCCGTGTCCACAGGGTCCATGCTCTCAGCCTTCCTCTCCCTGTGGCCTCTCACCCCAGAGCCTGCCCTGGGCCCCTTGCCCAGGCCCTCCCTCCCAGGCAGGCCTTACCTCTGCAGAGTGTGCCCCCAGGCCCAGAGTGCTCCAGGGGCAGCTGCAGGAGCGGGGGCTGGAAGGGTGGGTGTCATCGGCTGTGTCTGCAGGAGGACCTACATGCAAAGGGCTCCAGAGACTTTGTGGAAGTCCTCCATCTTTTTTATAACGTTAATGTCCTGTGAACTCTGTAAAGCCCCTTCATGTGCACTGAGCCCCTTGGGAGGAGGTGAGGGTAGGGCCGGGGCCAGATCCTTGACAAACTCCTGGTCTAGTGCACAGATCCAGGGGTCAGAAAATCCTAAACTGGAGTGTAGGAAGATGTCTCTGTCCTTGTAGGAACAGGTGCGTGTTTTGAGAGTGTGGCTTGGTCTGTCCCTGGGCGTCTGGGCTTTGCTGGGGGACTCCTTTGAGGACTCCCTGAGCCCGGAACCTGACCTCTGTAGATGGCAAGCATCGGGCTGTTCTGCGATAAGAGGCCTTTGAGGTTAGAAGGCGTTTGAGTTGTTGAACCACATCGGCCTCAGCAAACGTTTTCCTTTGATATTGTGCTTGCGTGGCGGTTATTTGCCTTCTAAGAGAAGCATTCTCAAGAGGTGCCAGTTTGTTTCATGACTTATCTGGTGATGTCAACACAAAGATGCTGGGAGAGATTTTCCCCCATGACAGCTAGGGGAGTGACCCTGTTTGAAAGCACTATTCGGGGCTGTGTCGGCCTCAGGTTGCTAAAATGTAGATACCCCAGGGCACTTCTAGAATTCGCAGAAAACTGGAATGAAGCATAAGTCAGCTTTGGTGCTAAAAACCTTTGAAATCCATACTTTTTCCTAATACTCATTCTTCATGAACGTGTAGGGGTCATCTCGTATTCCCACTTTGGTAGAATGTGTATTCTGGCCTCACCAAGTTAGATTAGCCCCATAGAGAGCCCCCTCCTCCTGGCCCCTGAAGCTGTGGCACCTTCAGACCTGGGTGTTAAGACGGTGGAGGGCGGGGCCCTGGGCAGCTCCAGTGGGCTGACCTCTGAGTGTGAGATAGCCTGGTGGCCTCCAGTTGAGGTAATCGGACCATTGCCTGTCTGAGACAGTAGCATGTGTGTCCTGGCTGGCCGTGCTGGCCGCGCTAACAGGGCAGGAGATCTGAGCTGTTGTGAGCTGGTTTCACAGTGGGGCCGGCCCAGACCTGCGGTCTGCGCAGAGGTGGAGGGAAAGGTGGCCAAAGTCCTTGAGAGAGGGACAGACTTCTCACGCTCAGCCCCTCACGCAAGGAGCTGAGGTCCCGTGAAAGCCGTGAGGAATCCAGCCACATCCCTCTGCAGTCGCGGGACCTGAGTCTTTCTAACAGCCAACTCCTGCTGCTTCTGTTTGGTTTTGGTTTTAGTTTCTTGATGTCCCTGGAAGGATCAGCTTGGCTGCCACTCAACCACACCTTCTCCTGGGTTTCTGGGACCCTCCTGAACATGACCATCTCCACGCTGACGACTCTGCAGCGACATGGAGCGGCGCTCGCTGGTATGGACGCCTTTGGGCTGGCGCTGCGTGGCAGATGCTCCGCTGTTTACATTTACTGACAACATACATCCCACCTGCTGATCCAAGAGGCTGTTTAATTAAAATATCATGCCAGGCTGGCACCGCGGCTCAATAGGCTAATCCTCCGCCTGCGGCACCAGCACACCGGGTTCTATTCCCGGTCGGGGCGCCAGATTCTGTCCCGGTTGCCCCTCTTCCAGGCCAGCTCTCTGCTGTGGCCTGGGAGTGCAGTGGAGGATGGCCCAGGTCCTTGGGCCCTGCACCCCATGGGAGACCAGGAGAAGCACCTGGCTCCTGGCTCCTGCCTTTGGATCAGCGCGGTGCACTGGCCGTGGCGGCCATTGGAGGGTGAACCAACGGCAAAGGAAGACCTTTCTCTCTGTCTCTCTCTCTCATTGTCCACTCTGCCTGTCAAAAAAAATGCCAAAGAGGATCAACTGATTCTGTTAACAAAGTTAGAATGAATATTGAGGAGTTAGAGTGAATATGACTTTCTACCCCTGTTGCGATTCTGTAGTCATTGCTGACAGAAATGATGTTTTAACTAAAAAATAACTGGCTTTTAACGTGACCGGATGTCCTCTGAGGTTAGACTCATCACTGGTTCTGCAGTTCTGACTTTTCCTCTCAGGAAATGTTTGAAGCCCTGTAAGGAGGAGCGGGCAGCTTGGTGTGTCCTTGAAGGGCCCTTGAACGGGCTCATCCAGCCCTGCTCCTGAATTGTCTGGTGATCTGATATGTTACTTCTACTTCCCTCTTCTCTCTCTTCTCTCTGAATTTCACTTAGAGGAAGAGAGAGAACAATGAGGTTAGAGGTTACACACTCATCCATCTGTCCAGCCAGCCTTCTACCCAGCCCCTCACCAACCCACTCATCCACTCATCCATCCATCCATCATCCACCTGTCATCCATCCGTTTGTTCATGCTCTCACTGTGTGAACACTTACTGAAGGCTTCCTCCGAGCTGCACACTGCCCAGGCATGAGAACAAAAAGATGAGCACAGTTTTGCTTTGGAGAAGTCGTAGTTGGTAAAGGAGACCCATGTGTCAAAGGAGAAGCAAAGGCCATAGTAGGCTCGTGGCGTCCTCAGGAAGAGCCCCATGCAGGACAAGTTGGAGCTCATCAGAGACCAGGGAGCATCTCCCGGAAGTGTGTGGAGGGCTGGGCTTGCTGAGAGCTGTCAGTGTGGCTGGGGAGCCCCGGGAAGTGGCAGGAGGCGGCTCGGACAGGGATCCAGGCCAGGACACAAATGGGCATGGGAGCAGTGGCGTTAGACCTGCCTTATAGAAAGAGACTCTCGGGGCAGAGATGGGGGTGGATTGGAGCAAGCAAGGCTGGGGTGAGCCCGGGATCGGGTCTCTGGCCAGCTGCCCGTTCTAGAGGTGTGGCCTCCTGGGCCGTGTGAGCACGAGACAGACTCCTGCGATGGTGTCAACGGCTGCCTTCAGATTACTGCTGCACACGGCGGTCTCGGATGATGCCCTCCGCCTCCCCGTGCCGCACCTCTTTTGTGACTCGGCACAGGGAGAGCCAGGAAAGGGCTCCTCTAAGGACTCTGTCGCAGGACCATTGACGCAGAACTCGGTTTTCACGCTGGGTCAGTTCCAGCAGGAACTACTGTTTCTCACTATGCTCAGAACAAAACCCAGAGCCGGGGAGACGCAGCAAGTACCACATTGAAATCTTCCCAGAGACCTCGCTTCTAGCAAACAATGAAAGCGCAAAATTTTGTACATCATCCAAGTTATGATAATTGATTTCCTCACGGGGCCAGCACTGTGGCATAATGGGTAAGACTGCTGCCTGCAGCGCCGGCATCCCGTACGGGCGCTGGTTCAAGTCCCAGCTGCTCCACTTCCAATCCAGCGCTCTCCTATGGCCTGGGAGAGCAGTGGAAGGTGACCCAAGTACTTGGGCCCCTGCACCTGCAGGGAAACCTGGAAGAAGCTCCTGGCTTTGGATGGTCTCAGCTCCGGCTGTTGCGGCCAACTGGGGAGTAAACCAGATGGAAGATCCAGCAGGGAGCTGGATCAGAAGTGGAGCAGCTGGGACTCGCACTGGCACCTGGATGTGGGATTCTGTTGTCACAAGTGGCTGCTTACCCACAATGCTGGCCCTGGGATGAGTATCTTGGGTCTTCCAGTTCTAGATGGTAGCTTATTTTGGTAGCTTACGGGTTTTAAATCTTGATTATCTCAACGTGGGGAGCCTTTTCATGACTCTTAAAGTTTTTGGAAAGATGGTTTTAAAGAACCCATTGTGTTTTTGTGGAATAAATGTACTATAAATTAATCCTTTTCCCTGTTGCTAGCAACTAAGATGATTTTCAGGAGTTAACGTGTTTAAACCCAAGGCACTACCACTTTTGTACACTGATTTTTGGTTTAGGAATCTGATTTGGTTTCTTGAGCAAGATTCCAGGTGTGAGATTAGTGGGCTCAATGAATGTGAGTGTCCAAGCTCTCTGGAAACTGGCATTATTTATGCCAGGAGCCTGGGCGACTCGACATTCTCTCTATAATATTGAGCACTGGCTTCTGTCTGCTTTTCAAAGTGTATTTGTCTTTCATTTGGTTTTTCCTTTAGAGGTGAAAATAGCGTGGCCTCTTGAATTACTTTCCATACATCAGCGCCCTGAGCCGACTGACAGCATGGACTGCTTGTTTCCCAGGGTCTGGGTCCCGCCTGTCCCTGCGGAGTGCCGTGTGGGAGCCACAGAAGGTTCAGGCCGATCTCCAGGCTCGATTCGGGTTGGATGAACTTCACACGGAACAGATCCTGAATTATTCAGCTGAACTAAGGGAGGTATGCACACTTGCCTGCTCGTCACCCCACTGGGTCTCCCCACAGAAGTGGCTCCAGCTTTACCTGTGGACTCCACATCCATGGATTCAACCAGCCGGGGTCAAAACTATTTGGAAACACACCTTGTGTTTGTGCCATTGTTCTCTAGCGACACAGTGTAACAACGCATTATGTAGCGTTTTCGCTGTAGAGTGGTTTAGAGTATACAGGATGATGTGCAAGGCTATGTGTAAACTCTGCGCCATTTCGTCTAGGGACAAGAGCATCTGCAGGTTTGGGGGTCTCGGATCCAATCCCCCAGGATGCTGAGGGATGACTGTATAGACTGAGGCAGGGTGGGCAGTAGCGATGGGAGGGGGTAGCCAGATGGGAGAGTTCTCCTGCTAAACTGAACTTCTTGGACATGGCCAGGCCCTGTGGTCTCTGGGCTGTATGGAAGGGTCCTTTCTCCCTTGGGACTTTATCCAGACTCCTAGACTCCTGCTGGTCCTGGGAACGGTCAGCAGGTGGAGACACTGGCTCAGGTGAGGGGGCGAGTTTGAGAAGCTGAGACACAGCGGGCAGGGCCCAGTGGGAGTGTGTGGGCACAAGTGGGTGATTTTCCAGGGGACAAGATGGTTGTTACGAGAGCAGGAGGAGGTGCAGGCCATGGAGGCCAGCTGAGCTCACCGCAGTGGACTTCACCTTCCCAGAGCAGGCGAAATAAAGAGGTGGACCTGTTGACACAGCCCAGTTCTCCTCCCGATGTCGAGGCTCGGGGGTGCCCTTGGCCTGCCAGCTCCCTTCTGTGGCTCCAGCCCGTTTGTGGGCACTCTGCCCAGTGCAGGGTGCAGGCCTGAGGCTCGTACCTGTCGCTTGGCTTCACTGACCCTCCAGCCCCCACTTCCAGGGCCGGGCTCCCTAGGTCAGGTCTGCGCCATGAGAGTCTGCAGCCCCATCCCCTGTTTCCTATCGAGTAGACTCTGCTCCCTTCCACAAGTTCCCACCAGCTGGTCTCCCCGGTGGCATTGGATGGTGTGACTGGGGCCCAAAGTTCTGGTGTTGGAATCGCGATGCCCAGATTCATAAGTTGGTGGTGTCTGGAGGTGGGCCTTTGGGGAAGTGACTGGGACTAGACGAGGTCACCTGGTGGGGTGCCCATGACGGCAGCCTCAGAGCTTTGTAAGGAGGAGAGGCCAGCCCTGGCAGTGCACCTCTGTCTGCGATGTCACGGCGGCGAGAAGGACGTCGGCGGAAGTTGGTGCCGTGTTCGCAGACTTCCCAGCCTCCAGGACTGCAGTTCCGTACGCACGCTTCCCTCCTCCTAAGTTGCCCTGCCTTGGGTGGTTCTTCAGCAGCAATAGAAAATGGACTAGGATGGCACGCCTCGTGTGTACTTGCGGCTCCGCCATGTGCAAACTGCTGCGCTGGACTTGTGGACTCTGGTGCCCCTGGAGTAGCTCCTCCCACACTTTACCAGTGGACACATCCACTGCCCAGTCCTAGGCACCTCCTCTATCTGTCCCCTCTTAGGAACTTAGCCACCCAGCCTCACCTCCTTTTTGGAGCCCCTGTGACCTTCTCTGGTCCCTGCCCTTAGTCCTGTGACTATTTGTGATGGAGACCATCCTGGGAACCTGTCAGCTACACATGTGTGTATTGGCAACCACAGGTGGCTGGGCAGAGTTGGGCTTTAGCTTTCTAACATGAGGGTCTTTGTGGCTTTAAGAGTCACAAGTGAATGGTTTTAATCTGATACTAAGGAACCTACAAAATGAGCAAGTGAGACACTAATAATTTCTATTCACTGGTTGTTTAGTCCATCTGGGCTGCTGGACAAAACCCCCAGCCTGGCTGGCTTCCAAACCACAAGTCTATTGCTCCCAGTTCTGTAGGCTGTGCGTCTGCCTGGGCAGATCCAGTGTCAGGTGACGGATGGTCTTCCTTGGGGTTCTGTGCCTCCTCACTGCGCCCCACTCAGTGGAGGGGCTGGGGAGCCTCCGTGGGTGTCTCCCTTTTATAAAGATTTATTTACTTATTTGAAAGATGATTAGGGGAAGAGATTTTTCCGTTGGCTGGTTCATTCCCAGATGGCCTCAACAGCCAGCTGGGCTAGGCCAAGGCCAGGAGCTTCATCTGGGTCTCCTACATGGGTGGCAGGAGCCCATACACTTGACCCATCTTCTGATTTTCCCAGACTGTTAGCAGGGAGCTGGATTGGAAGTGGAGCAGCCGGGACTCGAACTGGCACCTGGGTGGGATGCTGGTGTCATCGGTGGTGGGCTTACCTGCTGTGCCACAGGGCTGGCCCCACGGGTCTTTTTTGGTAGGGGCACTGATTCCATCATGAAGTTTAAAGCCTCACGACCTGATCACCCTCTTAACGGCATCCCTGTGGGGTTAGTGTTCCATCTGGGGGCTGGAGCATAAGCAGCCGGCAGCAGCCCCAAGTGGAATTCCTGGAAGATCCCCAGCAAGCTATAAAGCATGGAGCAGACGTGACATCAGCTGGAGTGTTTGAATAACTGGGTGGGTGTCCAGTGCAACATGGAAGACGTTTGCTTCTGACCCAGGGCCCCACTTTCCCTTGTTCATAATTGGGAAAAAAGTTCTTTTATAAAGTTTTATTGGTGCCAAGTATCAACCACATAGGGCCAGTCCCTGTTTGCTTCTGGTCCTGGTGGGCAGCGTTTGCTGGCCTCTGCTTGCCTTGGGTGTGGAGACACAGCTGTTCCCGTTGCTCAACAGCTGATGCAGGAAACGGAGTGCCTCCTCCCTTAACTGCCCAGGTCTCCCCTCAGTGTCAGTCGCTGAGGTGTTCTGGGTGGCCCCTCAGTGCCCGGGCCAGCTCCAGTCGGAACAGTAGGACAGCATTCACGTTGGCTGTGTCGGTGTGTGATGTGTAGGTGAGAAATGCCCCAGGGAAGAGGTGCTCCTTCTGAATCTGTCCTTGCTCTTGCCAGATGCTCACGGCCACCTCCTTGGAGAGGCTGGTGTGCTCTGCCCTGTCCAGCACGTCCCAGGACGGAGCTGCAGGAGGGGGCGACCGTGGAGACTGCCAGCTCCAGTGGTCAGAAGCCAAAAGCTACCTCGTGCGTGCGGTCAGCTGGCTGCGTGTCTACAGACAGGTGATGCCTGGCCCGGCACCTGCCAGTTCGCAGCTTGTCCAGATTCGGCCCCTTTCATCCCAGGTTCACGCTTTGATTTCACGTCCTTCCCCGAGAAGGGCGTCACGATCTCGCTCTCCGTCCCCAGCTCCGTAGGCCCCCATGCACCCCACCCAAAAGTCTGTCCTGGGCTCGAGCACACACCTGCACCCAGGCGCCCAGGCTCATGCCCTATTGCTGGTGCCAGACTCCCCTGGGCTCCTTGGGCGTCTGCCTGCAAGCATTCCACGCATCTGGTTCTCTCTGGTTCTGCACAAAAGGCTCTGTGCACAGAGTAACCCTGACTTCACTGTTGCTGGGCAGGGCCCATGTGATGAGACTGCTGGGGCCTTGGGAGCCCTGGGTCCCACTTCTGTGTGTTCAGGTGGTTTTGTGGGTGTGAGGTGGAGCCCCCTTATACTATGGCAATTGCCTCCCATTCTCTAGGGGGCCCCATGTTCCCCATCTCTGGTTTTTCTCCAGTAACTCACTGTTACTCCCACCTTACCCCAAAATGAGTTGCTGATGATGGCCAAAGCCCACATGGTGAATTAAACATACTTGGGAAAAACAGAGGCGTGAGCGTCCCCTTGCTGGCACTACAGGTGATCAAGGGATGGACCGTGTTGAAATGACCAATGTCGAGACGCTCAGGTGGCCCCCTTCGATTCGGGTGTTACCTGGGCAATGCCAATGCATATTAATTATGGCTTGATTAGCACACACACCTAGGCATCCTGCTGCTTCCCGTGTGATCTGGGGTGAGCAGCCTACACGGGTGTGATGTGGTTGATGAACCATGACTCTGATTATTTTAGTGTCATCATCCACAAGGCCACATCATGAAAGGTTTAGGAACTGGGCATTAACAATGTTCTATATTTTAAAGTATATGCATGTACTATCCTCAATGTGCCATTTTAGTTTTAAGTTATACTTCATTTCTTCAGAAACTTATGTTACTGCCTTCTCGATGACAGCTAGGAGACCAGTTAAACTGCCTGCATCCACTATTGTATTTGTAATTGCTCATTTCTGAGTAGAGATTAAATAATTACTCCATTGTTGGACATTTTGCCAACAAAGTGCATCAGCGGCTGCCTGTCATCGAGAATGGGCCGTTGATACTTCTTAGCTGAGTACCATTGTTTCTAGTTTGTGAGCATTAAGAATAATCGCCTTCTTTCTACATCTGTAGGCGCTTGACCGGTGGCAACAGGGCGGCGTCCTGCAGGAGGTGCTCGCTGGGGCCGGCTGCAGCCTGGGGGCCCTGGGGGCTCGGCTGGAGGAAGGGAGTGGCCCGTGGCAGGTGGTGCAAGCTGTGCGCACCGGGCTGCTCCTGCCGCGTGGTGGCCTGGTGGCCGAGGGCCCTGAAGACAAGCGCTCGTCACCTAAGACGTGAGGCCCCTTCTCTGCTTCACTGCTGACAGGGCTCTGAGAGCACCGGACTTTCCAGAAGGCGTGAACGATCGAGAGCGGCAGGGTCTGTGAGGCAGTGAGGCAGCGCGTGCTAGTTAGCAACGGGCAGTTCATAGCTTTCGCGGTGGACAGAACACAAGGTGGCCTGGACCGCTGCTCAGGTGTCTGGGTAATGGGGTGATTTTTATTTTTAAAGACCTACTTATTTGAAAGGTAGATTGATGGAGAGACAGATCCTCCATCCACTGGTTCGCTCCCCCAAATGACCCCAACGACCAGGGCTGAGCCAGGTTGCAGCCAGGAGCCCAGAGCTCCACCCAGGAGCCCTGTGCAGATCTCCTGCTCTGCAGGGGAGCAAACACTGGGGGCGTCTCCTGCTTCCTCAGGCTATTGGCAGGGAGCTGGAGCAGAAGTGGAGCAGCCGGGACATGAACTGGTGCCCATTTGGGATGCCGGCAGCGGCTCTACCTGCTATGCTGCGGCGCTGGCCTGAGGGGAGTGATTTTACAAGTTGTCAGCTTCCTGCATTCTAGGTGCTAAGTCTTTGGTATTTGTTTCAAAAATGAACAAGTACCTTTTAGAGGTTCTTTCATGTAAGGTACTGCTTTTGTATTTGTTTAAAAACTGCACGTTTGCAGCTTTTACGTAAAGTCTAGAAGTGTTTTCAAAGTGGAAAGGTAGAACTTGTGGGTTTCCGTGCTGAGGATAACCAAAGTTTCTGCACCAAGTGGTCGACTCCTGTGCAAGCGTGGCCTGTCTTCCGATCCGCGAGGAGCTGTGGTAAAGCGGCTCTTGCCCTCCCGGCTCAGGCTTTTCTCGGAAGAGGACGATGGGGTTCTCTTCTCTCGGAAGGCTCCGTTTCAAGCCACAGCAAACAGAACCTCTGGCTCTGAACACCACGGAGAGAGTGTGGGGTCATGCCATGTTCTCATGACTGCGTAGCCAATGGCAGCTCTGAACATTGCCAGCTCTTTCACATTTCTGCAACTCGGTTATGAGACAGGATCTTGTTTCCTAACTTTGGCTTCAGAGCTGCCCTGGGGCCTTGGTGTGGACGCTGGGGGGAGCGGTGCCCTTCCCATGAGGGACACGGGAGCTCTGGGAGGGTGTGTGGGGAGCCAGGAGGATGCCCTGGACCGGTGAGCTCATCGGGGGGCAGGGAGAAAGAAGAGTTGTTACTTAACTTGGGATGCCTGGTAGTGCGTTGGTGTGGGAAACACGTGACACTCCAGGCCCATGCACAAGGGCTCACATCCAGCCAGGATTGTCCTAAGGTTCTGCCAGCACTGGGCATAGCATTTGGGGCGTGGAGCCCCGGAGCCCGGGGTGCTTCCCTTAGACTGGGAGTTCCCTCCCGCTGGCTGGCGCGTCGCGTTTCACTTGTTCGTTTCTGCACTCAGGTCGCGGCGTCTGCAGCAGCTGCAGAGCCTGCTGCACACACTGTCCTCCTGGCCGGCTCGGAAGAGGCACGACGGTGCTCTCGGGAACGCGGTAGCCCAGGACCTAGGTTTTATCCAAGGTAAAGCGGCTCTGTGGTCACTTGACGCCAACTCGCTAGGAGCAGATGTGACGTTTATTGGAAAATGGACTTGAAACTGGCTGGCCAGGTTGTGAAGTCTGGAGATGAGCGCTGCTGCTGTCGTGTGTGCCTACGCTCCGCTGTGACGCCTCCTGGGCTGAGGCACAGCGCCCAGCGGCTGACTGCACGAAGCCGCCAGTGGGGGCCCAGCCCGCAGTGTGGCTGGGGCGAGCGGCTGTCTGGGACTGGGGCTGGGCATCTCACTCACGCCAGCACCCATGGCCCTCAGACTGGAAGGCCCTGGGGTCCCTCTGCTCTTGGCACCTGGCAGGGAGTGTGTTCTGCTAGGGTTTGTGGGACGCCCTCTGACGTCCCGTCGGCCGGGGTGGGTGCTGGTCCTTCGGCCGTCTTCTGAGAAAGTCGAGTCTGCACCTTTGCCCCTGTGGGCTGAGACCCTTCCTCTTCCCAGGGAGGGGTGGAGAAACGGGGGCGGAGGTCGCTGTAGGAGCTTCCCTGGGACTAAGGGCCTGACTCCTGGGTCTTCAGAAAGGACTAACTGGTCTTACAGCAGGTCTTCCGTTCAAAGGACGTTGACACACCTGTGATGATGGGTCACGCTGATGAGATGCGTGCATGTGTACTAGTGCACAGCCCAAGCGGAAGTTAAGGCTCAGAGCAGCCTCCTGTAGGTCAGTAACAAGTCAGTTTTCTCAATCCTGCAGAGATCCTCCTTTGCCTGGAGACGCCAGTTAACGACTCCACGCAGGGTGAACCTGACCGGTTGAAACGGGAAGAGGATGTGGTGTTCTGGGGGTTGAAGCAGGTGAGTTACAGCAAAAGATTCCATAAAACCGTTTCCATCACACTGTGAAGATGCCCCTGCAGTGCTCAGCCTGCTGCTGTGTCACGCGAGCGGCATGCGGAACACGACCGGAGAGCTCAGCTGCGGTTCCAGACTGTGGTGGGCGCTCGCTGCTGGAGCCGCGGAGAGCATACCCGACCTTCTCTAATGTTTGCCCGTCTCGCCCTCGTTAATCTTTCAGATGCTGTCGGAGAAGGCGGCGGCACTGTGCCTAAGGGGACGCCGGTCTGAGGGGGGCCCCGAGCGCCCTGGGACCTCCAGCGTCTGTTGGGGCCTCCGGGAGCTGCTGTGCCGTGGAGACCCCTCCAACAGGAGCAGCGTGGAGCACAAGCTGCTGTGCTCTGTGCAGGACGCTGTAAGTCCCTGCCCTCCCACTTCCCAGGGCACTGACGGGCTCACTGTTAAGGTTAAATGCACCAGAGGTGCTGTTGAATGGACTGTTTGGATGAGGCCTGTGTACAAGTCAAGGAATTGACTGCTGAATCGTACCTGTCTCTAAGTGCCATCACTCCCGCCACACTGCCCTGAAGGCCCGTGTCCTCCACCTGGTTCAGACCTGCTGGACACCCCCCTGGAGCACCCCAGACTTTGTCACTGCGCTGGGGCCTCTTGGTTTCCTGGTTCCCTGTAATTAAAGGTGGCAGGAGGGCCCACATGCAGCGTGGTGGGGACTCTTAGTGGCCCAGGCTTTACTGTCCTTATGGTCCTCCTGTCCAGGACACGGGGCTGCCTGTGTCCTGAGCTCAGGATGGTGAGCAGCTTGTTCGGAAATGTTGTCGTGTCAAGCTTAGGCCTTGGTTTTCTTGCTGAAAGTTAGAAATTATATTGTGTAGTCTTGAGTGTGGCTTACTGTTTCCTCTCAGAATTACCTAGTTCACTTTTAAATCTTCCTGACATACCATGAATACCAGTGAACTAGCGAAACTGGGAAAATCCACACAGGGCTACAGTGATGAGAACGGAGACAGAAGCACGCAGGTGGATTGATCCAGTTGGGGCGTCCTCAGCACCTATGGCCTGTGGTGCGTGGGTGGGGAGCAGCAGGAGCCACGTCCTGGCTGAGGGGGGCCAGTGCCAGGGAGCTCGGAACCTGGAGGTCTCTGCAAATAAGCTGACGCGCCTCTCACAGGTGTGAGCTTTGGGAGCAAGGAGAAGTCGGGAGTGGCAGCAAGGCGGAGAGAAGCCACAGGGACACCAGGCGAGGAACGCCACTGCCTGTCGTGCCCCTGCCTTCCTGCTGCTGGGAAAGCCCCATCCAGAGCCGTGGAGTCTCCGCAGCCTCTCCGGGCAGGGACTTGACAGGATCTGCTGTGGTGACAGGCCTGTGTATGATCACGTGGATGTAAGAGCCATTCTGATGACAGGTTAAATGTTGCCGTCAAAGCTCAGGGACTGTGAACAGAAACATTCACAACCTCTCGTGACTTTGGGGAGTGCTGGGCTCAGCGAGCTGGTTCGTCGGGCAGTCTGGCCAGTGTCACTCAAGAAGCTGCAGTCAGTGGCCGTGGGGGCTGGCATCGGCTGCAGAGCTGGGACACTGAACACTGGTCCCTCACCTGCTCCCGAGTCTCCGGGTCTCTGTTCTCCATATAGCCTCTGCACATGGTATCTCAGCAGAGCAGCCAGACTTCTGGTGGGGCTGCCCACAGACTCCTAACACACGCAAGGAGGGGAGAGTAGGAGCCACCTCTGCCCAGAAAGGTGGCACTGGAACCGGCACAATGTGCTCTGGTTGACTTTATGGGCTATTGAGAGTCAGAGGCCATGCAGGTGAATTGTGGGAGGGATCGCCAGAGGGGCTCTCACAACCGAGGTGAATTATGGGAGGATTACTAGAGGGAGCCCTCAGAAGGTCCTGCTCTTTGGGGCCCTTCGGGGAGCTACGCCGACAGCAGAGACTGTAGCCCGGGTCCCTCCTGCTTTACCGTCAGACACAGCTTTATTTTGGAGTCTATGAACTTGAAAATGGGCACAGACTCCAGTCCAGGCCTGTGATCTGGGCGATCACCACGCTGTTGGACGCAGTTCATGGCCACCTTCATTCTGCGAGGTTGGGAGAGGCGGCCTCAAATGTACCTTATTTGAATCCCTTCCTTTATTGAAAGCAATGTTTCCCTTTCCCCTGAAGGATCCGATTTTGCAAGAGGTCACTACTGGGCAGACAGACGTGCCGGTTTCGACAGCTGGAGGATATCTGGGGTGGCAGAGACTCCCGACGCAGCTGCCGGAAGTGAATCTTTCCTGTGCTCAGCTCTCCCAGCTGCTGGGAGCCAGCGCCTCCCCTGGGGGCTGTAAGCAGCTGATCTCTGCTGTGTAAGTACACGTTGGGTGGGGAACTTCTCTTCTAAAATTGTATTTTATTTATTTGAAAGGCCGAGTTTGAGGGGGAGAGCGAGTGCTTCCATCTGCTGGTTCACTCTCCAAATTACAGCAATGGCCAGAGCTGGGCCAGGCCAAAGCCAGGTGCTTCATCCAGGTCTCCCACATAGGTGCAGGGCCCAAGCACTCGGGTCATCCTCTGATGCTTTCCTAGGCACACTAGCAGGGAGCTGGATTGGAAGTGGAGCAGCAGAGACTTGAACTGGCGCCTACATGGGATGTTGGTGCTGCAGGCAGCTGCTTTACCCACGACACCACGGCACCAGCCCCAAAGGAAACGTCTCAAGTGGACACTGGGTGGTTTTAACTGCTCCTGTCTCAAATGGAAGGTCAAGATGGCAGATGCTACCCAATATTATATAATAGAAAGGCCTTAAATTTATTAATTAACCTCTTGGTACTGTAGAAAGAATCTAAAAATTATGAAATATTAACCAGTCCCTATGAAGTTTGACCATTGGCTGCATCTTCCACTGGAGACCTGGGAACCTTGTCGGTCCAAGGTGTGGCTGTGATGAAGGTCTTGGCTACGCAGGAGTCTTGTGCTAACCCCCAGTGCAAGTCTTCTGTTGGAGCTGCGCGTCCCTAGTCAATTGTCCCGTTTTTTATTTTATGACTTGGAGAAATGTGTGTGCTGTCAACTTCCACACTGGTTGCTAGCATATGTTGTTCTTAGCCTCAGCATTCTTTCCTGTTTTTTCTTTTGCTTTTCCTTTCTTGTCTTTTTATGAATTCCCGTAAATGGAGTTTGCTCATTTTCTCAGATTAGGGTGAGAGAAGTCATAAAAATTAAGACCAGTATTTCGGTGACTGCAGTTTCTTTGTGGACTGCAGGACATTTGAATGTACTTGGGTTTTGTCAGTATCATGATGTGCAGTCACCTAGAAGACTACGATTAATCTTTGGTTTCCTCTGGACCCTTCTGACTACAGGGTATGTCACATGTCTGAGAACTCACAATTGTCCCTGGACCAGACACTCCGCTGGAAGGCCTGCCCAGGGCTCCTCAGGGATGCTTGCAAGGTGGCTCGATCTGTGAGCACGCGGGAGAGTTTCCTGAGCCGGCTGTCTGGTAAGTCGGTGATCTCCCTTGAGGGCGGCTCCTGGCTCTGTGAGAGCCTCCCTCTGCCGGGAGCTCTGGGCGTGCTCGGCTCTGCTGGACGCTCCATTCCACTTCTTCATCAGTACTGCAGGGCGGGTGCCAGGCACGAGTCCCCATGCACTCGCGTTTGCTCCGGTGATACTCATACAAGGATACTTCATGAAGTCTCTAGAAAATGCAACTAAAAGGGAAGTTTATCTTGGCGCAATTAAATTAAAATTCATGTGTCAGTTTTCATAACTTTTTGAAGACCCCACTTTTGCATGGATTTCTTTTTTTTTCCACTGAGATAAAATTTTAGTTTCGTTTCCTGTGAGGTTTTTGAAGCCTACTGGCATAGGCAGACGGCTGCCTCCCTCCTCACAGAGGCCAGATGGCTGCAGTGGAGTCTGCTCTCTCACCTTGCATTCAGCCTGCCCCTCATCAGAGGACAATGCCCTGTGCTGGGTATGCCCCTGGATAGGAAAAACGCAAACCACCTCTCTACTCACACTCAACACTTGTGATTTCCGTGACCTTGTGTGTGTGTTTCTAATTCTCTGTAGCAACCAACAGGGTGCCCTGGGGTACAGTTACGTCTGGCACTGCCTATCTGGAGTTAGCGTCAGAGCTAGTAGGTGAGGATCCCTGGGGTGAGGGCTCAGGCCCATGGGGCTGCCCCTGTCTGACATCAGCCCTCGTCTGGGCCTAGCTTCTGACTGCTGGCAATGGCCTGGAATCCAAGCGTTGCCATCGACCCTGTCTGGAGCAGCTCCCAGCTAGGACACAGCTCAGGGAGCAGCGGGGGAGGAGGCCCATAGGATAGGTGTTAGTGAGGTCTATCTCGGTAAACATTCCACGTGAACTTGAAGTATGGGTATTACGTTCCAGTTGGGTAGAATGTTCTATAAACATTAAATCAATTGTTATGTAGGATTGCACAAGTCCTCTATACCCTTAGCGATGTTTTGTGTTGAGACATACTGAAATATCTGACTATAATTGTGGATTTGTCCATTTCCCCTGGTATTTCTGTTGGGTTTTGTTTGCAGTTTTAAGCTCTGTTATGCATGTAAACATTCAGAATTGCTATCCCTTCTTAACTGATGCCTTTGTCATTGTGAAAGGAGAGTGACACGTCCATGTGAAATCCTCTTTGAAGGCCCTCTTTCGATCCGCGTTAGGGTGGTATGCCTTTTATTTGTGATTTATCTTTTTCATATTTCAAGTGCATTCCATAGCCACAGCCTACCATGAATCTTGTTTCATGCAGTCTGACAAGTTTCTTCTGTTAACTGGGGTGTGTAAGCATCGACCACACAAGTCATTTATGTAAGGGTGTGCTGCTCCGCCAGGTCCACCATTTCTGCCAGTTCTGAGGGATTTGTTTTGAATTCTCGTTACCAACTATATCCTCCTCCTCTGTATGCTGGTAAACTTTGGATGCCAAAGATTACAAAGTGTAGCTTTCTCTTGCACTGGTTATTATTATTTTTTTTTTTTTGTAAATACTCTTGAAGCAAATTACTTGAAAGGGTTTGGTACTCTGGGTCTTTGTTGTCAGTTTGTTTCGGAGGACTGACCACGTGCTAGTTTGATTGTAAGCAGTCCTGGCTACTGAATCCAGACCCCTCTGCATACCTAGTGACTCATGATTCACAAATGGTTCCCACCCTCTGATGGACTCGGAGCAAGTTCCCGGTCCCACGCGTCTGCCGGACACTGGCGTCTCCAATCCTTTGGTGTTTGTTCCTCTGATCCCGGGCAGTCTTCTAGCATGCAGGTCTGACGGTCTCGCCTGTGGTTCTCTCTGGGCCCTGTCCTGTGCGCTAAGCGTCATTCAGCCTGAGCTTCGTGTGGGCTCTCGGCTTACCCGCAGGGCTCCGGCTCGCCTCCTTTCTCTGCCGCGACCCAGGCGCTCTCCTAGGGCAGCAGCTGGGCTAAGAGCAGGTTCTGCTTTGCTGTTTCTGCGGCCCATGTCCTGTTGCTGCATCTTGGCTGGAAGCAGACGTCAAAGCAGGAAAAGCTCTGGTTTTTCTTGCTGATGGCTTCAGCCATATTAAGTGAACGCCTGTCGTATTTTTTTCTTTACTAGATCTGCCTGCATTAACTTCGATGGATGAAATGCTTTCTTATGTAGTTTTCTCTGAGGATTCTCCTTGTTATGAAGAAAACATGGACTGGGGATTCATCCGTGATAATGACATTGCATCTTTGGATAATGTCCCCGAGTCTCCGGTAGCTGCTATATCCAGGTAGGTTGCAGGCTCACCCTCCAGGCCTTAACTTCACCATCACCTGCAGATAAGCAAAGCTCAATCATAGGAGGTACAGTCTTTAAAACTTAGGAGCTGTATGTAGACATTGATGTGGTATTTTATATTAGGTGTTCAATAAATATTTACTAGAACGTATGACTCCAGTTCCCATGGGTTTTGAGAGGAAATGCAAATCACAGTAATAAGATTTTCCTTCAAAAGTAACATCATTTATAATAGATACTCTGAAAACAAAGTCTGTCTTTGAAACAGTCTAATCTGGATGCTTAGTTTAGATGTGGGCGGGTGGCTGAGCTCCTGGATTGGTGACTGAGTCCAGATCGGCAGTTTAGAGCCTGGATTTGTTAGTCTGGGTCGGTTGTGTGGTTCTGGGGACTGGGGGAGAGAGGTTGGAACTCGGCCTGCTGGATTATCCCCTGCTCTGGGATTTCAGAGGTGGGAGATGGTAGTTTTTAGGTTTGGTTGTGGATACTGCATCCAGCTTAGCACAGTTTATCTGTGGGCTGTGCTGGGACGTGACTGGCCTGAAGAATGGTGATGCTGAGACTCAGGAGTGGGTCTGTGAAGTTTATAGAAGACCCAAATGGCGCACCTGTCCCAGACAAGTGCAGTCTTGCCATGTGTGTAGGGCTCGGGTTTCCCTATGTTTATCAACTCCTGTGGGCGGTTCTGGGCACACCACCGTTTGAGAGTCCTTCTTCCACATTTGTCCAGACCCAGATTCATCCACTGTGGGGAAACTGAGTTTGGAGTTGAGAGAGTAGAGAGGAAAGACCGTGGCAGGGCCCTCTGGCGAATCAATCCCTCGCTCTGGCCGGACTCCCTGGAAGTCCTGGCACTTATAGCACTAGACGACAACACAGCTAGTCTGTATGTGCTCCAAGGGTGTGTTTAATTTTATACTCGCGGACCCATAGTGGTCGACATTGTCCTTCATGGTAGGAGCTAGATAATTATGTTGATTTAATGAATGAAAACAAATTGGTCATTCAGTACAGTCAGTGGGAAGTAAGCTGAACTGGAAATGAAAACCCTGGGTTGTATCCTGTTTCTGCTACAGGAAAACAATGTGAATCTGCTAGTTTGAACAACTTAGAAAGTTTCTTTTTGCACAAAATGGCAACACTGACGCACACCTGAATGCTGTTGTGGGGAGAGCGAGGCTGTGGCTGTAAAGTGCTTTGTCAACTGTGAGGTCGACAGTACTGCCTCCCCCACTCCTTACTTGGGCTTCCAGGCCACTCCTCACCTGCTCCGACTCAGCACAAATAAAGGCGGCTCTGGGTTCTGCTCTCCAGTGCACGGTTCCTTCCAGGTTCCTATTGAATTCCTCATAGATCTTTGATTGTCTCTGGAAATTGTTTCAAAGCAGCCCCTCTCTGTCTTAGGTAGAATTTAGTTCATTGTTTTATCTACCCGCCTGCCTATAGATAGATGTCAGATGTCGGCTATCGGAGAGGAAAACGACATTCCTGAATTTGGCCTGTCACATCCCCATCCTACACAAGACTCCCAACAGGAGTCCAGAGCTAAAGAAGTTAGAAAGGGATTGAGCAGTGGAGTGACCGACAGTCGGTAAAGGGCCAAACTCCTCAGTTTTGAATGCTGAAGTCTGAACATTGACGCTTTTCTTGTGGTTGGCATCACAGCTGATTCAGTGAGATGTGTCTGCAAGGGAGCCTGCTGGTCCCATGGTGAGACCATCCCTGGAGTCAGTGCAGTGGAGTAACTGAGGGGGTTGGGGGGCACTGCACCTGGCCGAGGACGCGATCTGATGCCTGTGCTGCGGAGCTTTGATCCAGGCTGAGTGTTGAGTTCCGAGACAGGGTCCCGAGGACTCTGAAAGTGGACTTGTTGCAACACAGTAAGATTCCACAGGGTGGTCTCCTACCAGAGTGTGCTTGTCCTAACACCTGGCTTGCTCTTCGGAGAGCTCTTTTTTTTAAATAGTCACCTGGACAATAAAATTCTTCACATGAAGTAGTTTCTAGAGTAGGACGGACAGCACTGTTAAGAGCGCTGGCATTGCCTTGTGGGATGGGGAATCCCAACAGTGTTCCATCAATCCTGCAGGCACAGTATCTGGGTCCCCGCTACATGGGCTGCCCCATTGCCCCAGACACTGGAGATGTGATATGGAACAGAACCCTAAGAATGCTTCTGGCATGAGCAGGAAATGCATCTAAACAGTCAGGCACATGGATTCGTGGGGGGATAATTCAGAATGCATTACTTTTGATTGTCAGAAGTAATTATAATTTTTTAGGATTCTTTTAAAATTTTTATCCTTAATTATTTTTTTGAATGGCAGAGTTTTACACACACACACACACACACACACACACACACACACACAGATTTTCCATCCTCTGCTTCGGTTCCCTAGTGGCCAAAATGGCTGAGGCTGGGCCAAGCTGAAGCCAGGAGATTCTTTCAGGTCTCCTACGTGGGTGCAGGGGCCCAAGCACTTGGGCCATCCTCGGATGCTCTCCCAGGTGCGTTAGCAGGGAGCTGGACCAGAAGTGGAGCAGCCAGGATTTGAACGGGTGTCTGTAGGGGATGCTGGCATTGCAGGTGGTATCCCAACCTACTATGTCATAGCATTGGCCCCTAAGACTTTATTTTAGGGGACGTTCCCCAAAGCTGGGGATAATCTGACATGGGTGGTAGGGACTCAGTACTGGAGGCATCACTTGCTGCCTTCCATGGTGCACATTAGCAGGAAGCTGGCATGGAAGTGTGCCCGGAATTGAACCCTGGAAACTCCAGTACAGACTGTGGGCACCCCAAGCAGCATTTACAGGAAAAACGCTAATGTTTCGAGCTAAGTACATACTACTGGGGGCCAGCACTGTGGCATAGTGGGTAAAGCCACAGCCTGCAGTGTTGGCATCCCATATGAGCACTGGTTCAAGTCCCAGCTGCTCTGCCTCTGACTTGGCTGTCTGCTATGGCCTGGGAAAGCAGTAGAAGATGGCCCAGGTCCTTTGGCCCCTGTACCCACGTGGGAGACCTTTAAGAACTGGCTTCAGATCAGCACAGCTCTGGCCATTGCGGCCAGTTGGGGAGTGGACCAGTGGATGGAAGTCCTCTCTCTGCCTCTCCTTTCTCTGTGTAACTCTGACTTTCAAATAAATGAATCTTTAAAAAATACTACTGGATTGTGGTTTTCTTTTTTCTTTAAGATTTGAGAGGCAGAGAGAGAGGTCTTCCATCTAATGGTTCACTCCCCAGTTGGCCACAACAGCAGGAGCTGCACTGATCTGAAGCCAGGAGCTTCCTCCAGGTCTCCCACGCGGGTGCAGGAGTCCAAGGACTTGGGCTATCTCCTACTGAGATACAGAGAGTTGGATCGAAAGTGGAGCAGCTGGATTTCGAACCAGGGCCCGTATGGGATGCTGGTGCTTCAGGCCAGGTTGTTAACCCGCTGCACCACAGTGCTGGCCTCTGGATTGCTTTTCTAAGACACTGTCAAATATTCACATTAGTTTAATTTCTGCTGGGAAATATATTGTCTTGTAAATGTTTCATTTATGTTTTGCTATAAGTGATTATAATCTTGGAAATTTAAAGAATACTTTCTGATCACTCCTGTTATGGTAGGGCATTAAACTTCACAAAGCTGCTCTTAATGATGAAAAAGTTGTTTTCCATTGATGACGAACACGTGGACTTTTTGTCATTTGGAGTTTTGGAGACCACATTGTCATTGAATCCTGTTGACTCACAGATGAGTGTCCCCAAATTCCATAGCCTCCCATCCACCCTGAGAATGTTCTAAATGTTTTAAATACAAGCACTTCCTGGTTGAGTCACTTACAAAGGTTAGAGGTGGAACCATCTCCTACCCATGTTCGGAAGCTTTTGGGATTTGGCAAAGAGGCGACTGAGAGAATACAAACTCTTGAAAGTAACTGGATGAGTGAGGAATCGGGAGATCTGTTGAGATTCCTGGAATTAACACATAATCCCAAGCTGCCAGAATCATGGCTCTATGGCACCTCAAAAGAAAAAGGAGCTGAGTTGGATGTCTTGGCTACACTTCTAAATTTTTCTGTTCCAGAAAATGAGAAAATTCTTAGTAAAAGCTTTGACTTTTCCCAGCTGCTCCGTTCAGATTGGCCTGGTTCCCCAGCTATGACTGTGGATCTTGTACATCTGAGTGAAGCTGTGATCAGCAGTCTCTCTGAGTCTGGATTTCTGGGGCGGGAACAAGTCTCAGAAGCTCTTGACGCAGTCTATATGATAAAGAACACATCTGATCTTTTTATTGCTCTTCCTGACCCTCAGAAGCAAGACGTTGATAACATTTTGACTCCATTTAATCAATATCTTCAAGGACAAGGACTCAGCTTTACTTCTGCAAGTTTATTCTTCGTTTTATCAGTCCATTTATAAGTTCCTGAGCATTCAGAGCCGAGAGTCTTTGCTAACTTTCCTTACACAAATCTCAAAACGCATTTTGGATATCATAAAGCAATTTAATTTTCAAAACATCAGCAAGGCATTTGCGTGTTTATCTGAGGCAGCAGGGCTTCTCGGGGGAATTTCTGAAGTACCACCTTGTCAGCAACTGCTTTCAATTTTTAACTTTCTGGAGCTTCAAGCCGAATCCTTGATGTCTACAGGGGCCGGGAATTGGAGGGGATCCATGCTACGCTGACAGGCCTCAAACAGCTGCTCACGGTGGATGCAGATTCCACATCTCTTTATCTCAATATATGAGTCAATTCTTCAGTGGCTCACCAGGGGCCCTGTTTGGTGATGAGTGCTTTATCTGGGAAAATAAACACATTTCTCCCATGAATCCCTCAACACACGAAGGCTCTTCACTTACTCTTCCATGGGCATGAAGTTCTTCAGAGCTCTCGGCCAATGGCAGCGTGCTGAGCGAGTTTCTAGCCATTTACTGCACTGTGTCGTGGCTTCAGATGTGGGCTGACATCTGGGGAAGCTTATCTGAAGTATATAAACTTGACATGAATGTCTTCATCTCTCTTCATGTTGGTCTCACTCAGCTTTTGGATGAGTTGGAAAAGGATGTGAAAATTTCCAAAACCTGCCAGAGACCACTTCCCACCCACCACGCTGCCAGACTCGTCTTACATTTGTTTAAGAATGTAAGTGACGCTCTCGATGCCCATAATTGGAATGGTTTATGGGGCCTCATGGATCTCTGGGTGGCATTAGGTGACGTGTCAGTAACAGGAGGATCACTGTCCCTGGACCGCGAGGAGAGGTCTCTTGTCGCCATGGGAACTGCTGCACCGGCTGAGGACGTCTCCGTTCAGCACAGACACAGGCAGAAAGTTCTGGCATCCTCTGCTTGGCACCTTCGCTGAGTTGAGCAATACCCGAGAAGGGATGGGCGTAGGTCCCGTCAGTTACTCTACTTCAAATAACCTCACACATTACGGGGCAACACTTGCACGTATCATCCCTGAGCTAAGAGACACGATATTTCTGAGAAATGTGTCGTGTGACCAAGATCTGTCGTCTTGTGCTGATATTTTAAAGGCTGCTGCTGCGTTTATTTTAGAAGATGGCTTACAGCGTCCTGGCGGTGTTCAATTCCACATTTTCTTCTGAGCATAACATCAGCAGAGTGCAAGGATGTGTGGCATGGGTAGGTGTCATAAACCGACTGTCCCTGAAGTATAATTCAAGTTTTCCACCAGGCCATCTTCAAAGAACTTGGAGTTTCAGAGACATGAAAGACAAAATGAACTCTACGCTGAAAATTGTAAATTGGGTGCTAAATACAAAACCTCCTTGTTCAGTGACTGAGTTAAATACAAGTTGTTTAAATATTTATTTGAAAGATGTAACTGACTTTCTAAATAATGTACTTACTAGAGTCTTGGAAAAAGAGAGGGTCCTCAAATTTGAGATTATGTTAGCTCTTGTAAATGATTCCACAAACCAAGTAAGGGTGGTTATCAGCGACTTGACAGTAGACTGGAAACACTTCGCTGAATTAATCCCGAGACCCCTAGAAATGGCAGGTGAAATTCCTACCCAGTTCCAGAATACTTGGCAGCATTTAATGGCACTTGGGAAGGGAATTCAGAAACTCACGGAAGATGCTTCCCCTAACTCCTGTGAAAGTAATTCCTCTTTAACACTGAGAAGGCTGTTGGCACACTTGCCACTAGTCCAAAGGAAAAGGATGTGAACAGTTTAGGGAATTCCATTTATTACTCAGCCAGGTATCTTGCCCTCAACTTGTCTCTAGGTCTGCAAAGTTTGTCAAGAGCAGTTCCACGTGAAATAACTGTGGCCGTGGGTCTTGGCATTCAACTGGCGAGGGATGTGTTCAGCTCCTTAGTACCTGCCACTGAACCCAGTATCCCACAGGATGCAGGTCACGCTCAAGTTCGCAGGATCGCTGCTTTCCTACAGTCTCAGGAAAGCCGACATAGACCTAGCAATGGACCAGCTTGTACACATCAGGGAAAGCCTTGTGACTTTCTTCCAGAATGTCAGTAGGTCAGGTGCTGGCAATTCAGGGGTCAACTTGCTCATGGACCTGATGGAGAAATTGGTAGGGAGCTCCCGTTCCTGGAACGTCAACCACCTGCTGCGTCTTCTGCGCCTGTTCCCTAAAGACAGGTGAACACAGTGGTAGATGCATACTACGCCCTTCCCCTGATAGGGAGGCTCTTGCTGATAAGAACCTCACAGGGGCCCTCAAGGACGTCTGCGATTTCATGCTGCTTCATGGCACAAGCGTTTCAAACATCACCGAGGAAGACTTTGCTATTGTGATAAAAGCTCTCAGACGTGATGGAATCGCTCTCGGATAAGCCAGCAGTGATTTCGGAGGCTTTGCCTTGCCTTCCTGTGCTTTGGTGCTCTTGATTTCGGCAGAAGCCCACGTTGGAAGTCGGCTGTGGCTGTGGGCTCAGGTCTTCTTCCTTTTACAGCCAAGTGGACCTTATGCTTGACCACTTCCACCTGGCTTCCCTGGGTGGAGGGTCATGGTGTGCAAATGAGAGCTCACAGATGGAAGTAACTGGGAACGTGGTCTGTGCCATTCATGAACTAATGGGCTGGAATTCCATTCTTCTGGAGGTAGCTGAAGGCTTCCAAGTTGACATTTCACTAGCAAAAGCCCTGCAAGAGTCTTGGCATAAGGTGTTACCATTTTTCCCACCTTCTGGAAACCAAAGTACCCATGGCGTCTCTGAACCCTGTCCTGGTGCTCCCATAAAGCAAGTTGTTCTGCAAATCCTGAAAAAACTGAAAAATGTCAACTTTACGAAACTTATTACCGCAGGTGAAAACCTTAACGAACTAGCTAGTTCACACAAGAACCTCAACATGAGTCATGACCCACAGACATCTGCTCAAGATACTGCCTTTAGCTGGGAAAGCGTAATAAAGTCCACTTCTGGGGAGGGGAGCCTAGATAATAGGACTCGTTATCTACTGTCTCCACTCATGGCAGCTCTGGAAGCCAATCTTCCAGGCAGGAGCTTAGCAGCACTATCAAGGTTCCTTAAAGGTGAGATAATGTATGACGTTGAAGAGCTGTGGCTTGTGAAGGACCTTGCCCGTGACATTGGCGTTGGGCACCTGATTCCTGCAATTAAGAAAGCCAAAGGGCACACTCAGTGGAGCCTCAGAACAGATCTCTGCAGCTTGTCCATCTTCTGGAATCCCTGGACTTGGCGCTGAAGGCAGTAGATGCTGTTGAAGAGTTTTTTATTCATGAGAAACTGGCTTCACAAGGATGAAGTGCTGCTTCTCCTGGAGTGACACACGTTGTTTGATCTCATGAGTGTTGAGAGTTTGACGATGCGGCTCTGTTGACTCAGGGCGTCACTGCTTTTTTGGGTTATTTAGAAAACACTTCTGGAGAAGGTGAAGAACAGCCTGCCAACTCCTCGGTTCGGCTGCCTTTTGAAAGCCGCCTCCTGAACTCGGCCAACACCTCCGCTGGGGGGTCTCCAGCAGCAGCCCCAGACCCAAGTGACGTTCAACAAATGAACGTCACTAACCTCCCCTTGAACCTGACGCAGTCAGAAAATGGAGGGAAAACTGCCCCTCTGAGCAGCACAGCGGGTGTCCCCCACCGAGAGGCTTCCCCAGGGATGTGATCGCGGGGAGGAGGTGAGTCCGCTTCTGCCTTGTGCAAGACGCTCGGCCGCAATAGATCTTGGTCTTCCTCTTTTGCTGGAGTTACAGAAATGTCCTTAGCACCTCTGATCTTCAAAGTGAATCTGTCTAAAGTAAAATAATTTTGATAACTATCATATGCCTAGACAACAGATGAACCTAACTTGTGTTAATCGTGTATTTTTCTTACATTTCTAGATTATGAAACCAACTATGAAATGCTATCTTATATAGAACTAAAATTAGTTGGAACTAAAATTAGTTGTTACAGGTTTACATGCATCGTATGATTATAATTTGAGTTGCAGAAATATCTGTCTAATCACAAACGAAGAGTTTAAATGTGTTCATTCCGATCTACTGTGATGTCTGTATTTGGAAACATTAGAATGAGCGTCACATGATCCTTATTCATGCATCTCTTAAAATCTGTTCTGGAGCTTGTCAGTGACAGGGCGGGAGGGAAGTTGTAACTTACTCCCTGGTGCGGATGCGTCAGTTCAGCCTTGGAGTCAGAACCATGACAAGGATGTAATGCAAGGAACAGGCTGGAAAAGCAAGTCTAAGAGGAGCAGTTCAGAGTAGCAGGAGGGGCGGTCATGGCAGGCAGGACCACCATGGGCAGGGCTTGAGGCTTGTGGTCTGCAGGTGGTAGTTGGGAAGGGGTGCACAAGGGAGGGAGTGATGCAGACCCAGCTGGTGGCAGAGTTGGGACTTTAACCACATCAGCAGAACCTCTTCACAGCAGCACCGAGATCCGTGTTTGACGGAATGGCTGGGAGAAGATGTATTCATGCCACACAATCCATCCATGCTCCACTCTCCGAGGGAAATCCTTGTTCCCTGCTCAGAGCAGAAACGCAGAGCAAGGGGGCCTGGGCTGTGGTTGACTCTGGCCTTGTGGCTCATCATGGAGCCATCACAGTGTCTAAGGGATCTGCTAGGACTTTTTCTTTCCTCCCCAGAGAAACCTTTTATTTAATGAGCAGAAATTTCATAAGTACAAATTTAGGAACATAGTGATGCTTCCCACTATACCTGCCTCCTCTGCCCATCCCCCACATCTCCTCCCTCTCCCATTCCCAATCTCTAGTAAGATTCATATTAAATTAGCTTTACACAGAAGACCAACTCTAAGTAAAAACTTCAACAATTTGGACACATGCACAAAAAAACCTGAGGACCAATTTTACAGTTAGTTCTCACAAGATAGCTCTTTGAGGACCGAGGTCCTGCATGGGAAGTTAGTGCACAGTGACTCCTGTCGTTAATTTAACAATTAACACTCTTATGTATGGCAGCAGTGATCAAGGCTCTTGACATGAGCTGCCAAGGCTATGGAAGCCTTCTGAATTCACAATCTATAAGCAAAGTAGAAGTTCTCTCCTCCCTTCAGAGAAAAGTACCTCCTCCTTTGATGGCTACTTTCCACTGGGGGGTGTCTCACAGAGATCCTTCATGTAGAATATTTTTTATTTTTTTGTCACAGTGTCTTGGCTTTCCATGCCTGAAATGCTCTCATGGGCTTTTCAGCCAGACCAGAATACCTTAAGAGCTGATTCTGAATCAGAGTGCTATTTAAAGCATTTGTCATTCTATGAGTGCTCTGTGGGCTGCTTCCCATGTTGGAACAGTCTCTCCTTTTTACTTCTATTATCATTACCAGATACTTGATCTTATTATCCCTTTAACACTTACTCCTATCCATATGCTCACTTTAACACTTAATATGGTCATGTTAACACTTAAGATGCCATCTTTACTACCCAGCCTAATGGGATTTGGGGTCCCATGGCAAGTTTTTAAACTGTACCCTTAGAAGTAAGTCCACAGGAAATGTATGCAGAACTATACAGCTTTACAAACTTCCTCCTCCCTCTTTTTCCTCTTTTTTAAATTTTTTTAAGATTTATTTTTTACTTAAATCAGTTACGCAGAGAGAAAGAGGTCTTCCATTTGCTGGTTCACTCCCCAGATGGCTGCAACAGCCAGAGCTGTGCTGATCTGAAGCCAGGAGCCAGGAACTTTTTCTGGGTTTCCCACGTGGATGCAGGGACTCAAAGACTTGGGCCATCTTCTGCTTTTCCAGGCCACAGAAGAGAACTGGATTGGAAGAGGAGCAGCCGGGACTTGAACCAGCACCCATTTGGGATGCCGGTGCTTCAGGCCTGGGCTTTAACTCACTTTGCCACAGTGCCGGCCTCTCTTCCCACTTTTTTTTTAAAAACTATCTTCTCCTAGACTAGAGCAGCAAGCTTCCTCCCTACTCCACCATCTTAATCCCCTTCCTAGGACTTCTAAAATTCAGAAAAAATATGAAGATACTTACCAGTTTTGAGATTTATCTCTTATGTCAGGAATTGTTTAGTAGTCATTTCACTTTTCTATTTTTGATTTTTAAAAATATTCATTTGAAAGGCAGAATTGGAGGGAGGGAAGAGTATCAATCTTCCATCTGCTGGTTTACTCCCCAAATGGTTACAGCAGCCAGGGCTGGGCCAGGTTGAAGCCAGGAGCCTGGGACTCCATTTGGGTCTCCCACGTGGGTTGCAGGGGCTCAGGTACTTGGGCCGTCGTCTTCAGCCTTCCCAGGTGTATTCGCAGGGAACTGGACTGGAAGTAGAGCAGCCGGGACTCGGGTCAGCACCCGCGTGGGATCCTGGTGTCCCGGGCACTGCTTCACACACGGTGCCACAGTGCAGACCATCACTTGTTAGATGCAAAGAGTTGTCCATGAAATTCCTTCACTCTTCTCATAATGTGGGAACAAAATCTTAAATTTCATTTGGAGTTATTTTTTGTCATATTCCATTCAGTATTGTCCTCCCCAGATGCTGTTATAAAACAAAATCACATGTTTGTTTATACATATGTGTATATTTACAGTTGTGTTTCCAAAGATTCTCCAGATCCAGACACTGGATCAACTACTTGCTTTGGTGGGAGACAATGAGTTGAGCATTGTCTCAAGTTAAAAGGGGGCTCTGCATTATCCAATCCAAAGCTCGCTTGAGTTTGAGAATTTTATTTTGATTGTAATGGAGAAGTGGAGTTCATGAGAGATTTATTGCATGCCCTTCTAAAGACAACCCCGGGGAAAATAAGACTGAGGAAAACCTGGACTTTGTCACAGCGGTGAGATCATTGCTCTTCCCCGCGAATGCTTCTGGGGACCTCTCCCAACTCGATCGCGACCTTGGGTTGGCACTTCACCTTGTGAGACAAAGTTCCACCCGCATAGCAGTGCTTGTGGGCGCCCTTTTAAACTCTCCCCATCAGGACTTCTGCACCTTGTACCCAGGACTCCAAGAGAGGATTCTTGCTCATCTAACAGATCGGCTCTCCTTTCCCTTAAGAAACAGGGTGACATCAGACAACACGAGGCGGTTACTTGGTGTCGTATCACGAGCCAGCGAAGACAGCAGTGTCTGGGAACCCCTCCTAGGATCCCCTCCTGGGCTCTGTCTGCACTGCTGAACAGTGGCGCTGAGCTGAGAGGCCTGGCCATGTCTGTGGACTGCACAGTGAGGCTTCTTGAGCTGGCCACGGAAGTTTCAGGAAAGGTAGGCATGATTTTCGACTCATTACCTCTCCAGTACCAAGGAACCGAGGGATTCTTTGACGCTCTTTATTCCATCTTGCGACAAAAGTGTTCATCTTGTGAAGGAAAAAGCCACTTTGAAAAAAGAGCATTTCCCGTTTACAAAGACTCAGGATTTGCTGCTGCCGTTTCTTGACGTGGCCCTTAGGATGGCTGGGGGGGACCCAGTACTTGAAGATTCTGCTGTTCCTGGCCTGTCACCCAGCCTACGCATGTGGACCAATCCAAGGACCTTCTAGTGCTTAGAGGAAGTTGCTGAGTTTACTTCTGTGCATATCAGTGTTGGAGATTTGGAGCATCATGTGGTGGCGTTTAGCAATGGACTCCAGTATTTTCCTCGGAGTCTGTGAGCCTATGGGCGGAAAGCCTGGATTACGTAGTTCCTGTAAATAACCTCACCTCCCAGATGGGCTTCTACACCTTTCTCCAACCACCACTCACGGTTTCCCTCAAGATGCACAACGGACGAGAATTCATGAAGTGATCTTTGCTTCAGACAAAATAGTATCGCAAAACAGCCAGAAACTTACTTGAAAATGGCAACCCCCCTGGGCCTTGAAGCCCTCTGGATGGCTGTAATGTTTTTAGTCTTGTCAGCATCTTCTAAGCAAGCAGATGGTCTCGTGAAAACCACGGAAGCGGGCCTACGGGCCTATCGCGGGATTAAAAGCCATTATGGAGGAGATCCGAGCAGAGGTCTGTTTCTCACCACATCTCTGGTCCAGAATGTAACTCGCCAACTTGGAAAAGCGGGCCTAAGTGTGTCAGTTAGAGCTCCGCCCTCCAGGATACGCTTCTCCCAAACTCGGGTGGGAAGGCTCCGTAGGGACTTGTTCCAGGAAGATTTTATGGTTCTTACGACCCTAACCACTGAAGAGAAGTCTGGGAGAGGGACCCGACCTTCCTCACGGCTTCTAGCCATTGTCGAGTTTTGAAAAGTCCCCGAGGGAGACTGATTGTGTGCATGGAACACTGGCAGAAACTCCCCAACGGGTCACAGGTCATCGGACGCCTCCCTCGTCCGTTTTTTCTCTACTGCAGCAACTGTAGAACGGACTTGAGCAGACCGTGAGCACCGCGGTGCTTCTCGCCTTCAACTGCTGGTGCTTCTGAGGTTGGCCTCGGCTCAGAGGGAGGCCACTGCAGTCTCTTTCACTATTGTGCCCATTATTTGATGCTCAGATGGGATTTGAATCCATTCAAACATTTTTCAGAAGTTTATTACCTTACGTGGAAAAGTGAAAACCTTCTGGTCACGTGTCCCTGGGTTAGGCACACGAGCGCTTTCCTCTTCACGTGTTCTGGCAGTGCAGGGTCCTACCATCTGACACAGGGGAGAGTATGAAGTCACGGGGCCAGCGCTGTGGCATGGTGGGTAAAGCTGCCGCCTGCAGTGCGGGCACTCCATATGGGCTCCGGTTCGAGTCCCGGCTGCTCCACTTCTGATCCAGCTCTCTGCTCTGGCCTGGGAAAGCAGTAGAAGATGGCCCAAGTTCTAGGGCCCCTGCATGCACATAGGAGATCCGGAAGAGGCTCTTGGCTTCGGATCAGCACAGCTTGGGCCATTGCGACCAACTGGGGAGTGACCAGTGGGTGGAAGACCTCTCTCTCTGTGTAACTCTGACTTTCAAATCTTTTTTTTCTTTAAGTATGAAGTCGCTCACTTCACACAGACAATTATGCTTCCGAGTGTAGGGTCCCGGGTGCTCTTGGTTTCGGTCTTCTTGCGGTTCCCTCACCTCTCCAGGGTTGGCCCACCTGCAGGGCTGCCGTCCCACAATGTTAGGCGAGTTGAACCCTCCAGTCACGGTAGTCGCCATGCTCTGGAGGTGTACCTCAGTGCGCAGAGTCCCAGAGACGCTGCCCCTGCCCTGGGTGGCCTTGCTGTGAGCACGGAGTTTGTTTAGAGGCCCGTGGGCCCCCACCCCATCTCTGCCATCCAAACCCTTGTTCACTCAAGCCTAGACAAGCTAACCCATTTTCTGTTGGTTTCTTTGCTACAGAGCTGCCCCTCGGGTCCAATGAATTTTTTAAAGTTGGCTGGGAGGGCGTCCTTAATTAGTGAAACAGGTATGCACTGGCACAGAGGACGATCAGCACCCTTGCAGGGTCTGAGTCCACCTGTACAAGGATGGACTGGGTCTGAGGAAAGGTGAGTGTGCCGCTTGCCCGTTCCCCAGCCTCCCTATCCCGGAGACCATCAGATGCAGCAGGGAGCCAAGTCTAGCAAGGACTTGTTTATTCCATGCGTAACAGAACCTTTTATAGCACAAAACTGCAGAGTCATTGGGGCAGGGCTAAGGACCAACCAATCACTTAAAAGGTCACCTTACGGGAGGATTTCTATAGGAATAGCCTTATGTCTATACACTTGTTACTAGTCTTGTTACCTTCCCTGATGTTGCGTAGCCAATTAGCTTTTGAGTTCCGCCCATCTTACTTCCTCTGGGCGCCATCTTCTTTGCCCCTCCTTGGCGCCGCCCGGTCTGTGGGCCACGTGCGCACACGCTGGGTCCCTCCCTACGCTGCCATCCCCGGGACACCCGCCGGCTGGCTCTGCGGGCCCTGGCTTGGGTTAGTTCACAGGCCCGGCTCCGGTTGGCTCCGTTCCGCACAGCTCAGGCAGGGGCACCCGGGCCTGGCCTGGCCGCACCATGGCCGCGCTCATGCCCCGCACACCCTGAACTTTGGAGGCTGACCTCCAGAGCCCCGGCCTCTGGGCTCACGTCACTGTTGACTTCTGCGTGTGGCCCGGAGTTTGCTTTAGAGCTGGAGGTTGTTGGCCTGGAACCCTGTTCTCCCCCGTCTCCACTTTCATCCCGATGTTTCAACTTTGCTAGGGCGACTTTCCACGCCACTCTGCCAACATCAGGTTGTGACAGTTGTTAATGATTTACCTCTGCGTTTCCGGAGTGTGGGAGCAGACCAAGTGGATATCGGGGTTTATTGGCCACGGAATCGGTGCTTTGATCTCGGGAGCTGTAGAGCGAGGTGCAGAGCGAGGTGTCTGTGGTATTTTGTGTCCCGTGGGGCGACTGTGGCTGAGCAGGCAGGGTGGCTCACGTGTGTGCTGTGACCCTGCCTTCTGTGCAGCACAGACACACACAGGATGCTGATTTCTACCCTTTAATGCCCTTGTCTTTTTCCATAAGCGCTGGTGAAATGTGTCAAGTTTTCTGGCAGCCCATGGAGCCCTCGGAAGCCCTCGAGATGCTGCAGAGAGTGAGCTTGGTGGCTCTGCGGGCGCTGCTCATCTTGGCAGGTGAGCCGCTTCAGGGAGTGCTGGGTAATCGCCCTGGGCCGAGTTTGAGGGTATGGCTGTCACAGCAGATTGCTGCTGAGTGTCTTTAGAACCTTAGCTCACCTTCTCAGCCTGGTGACCCTGCCCTGTGGTTCTCACCCCCTCCTGCCTCATTGCTACCACGGGACTGCACTGCAGCCTAACTAGACGGCCCCTTCTTCCCCTTGCTGCCTTTCTGGCCCTGTGCCTCACACCTACACTCCAGCAGTTTCCCGGGTCCAAGACCTCTCATTCAGAACGACGTCCTCGTCTCCTGTACTGGCGAGGAGCTCAGGGAAGCTTCTCTTGTTCTTTTATATCTCCCCTCGTTAGAGCCTGGGTTTCAGAGTTCAGCTCCCATGTCATGGTCTTCTGTGTGTTTCCGTACCGGCACAGAGATGGATTCTCCCAGTGGGTGCCGAGGGGTCTGTGTGGTCACCTTGGTACCCTGCAGCCATGGCGCTCATCCCTTAGATGTTCATTTTGGGTTCCTTTCCTGTTGTGGTCTGCACCTTCTCTGAGCACAGGACCAGTTCACTCAGGGCAGCGTCCAGCAGCAGTGAGTGTGTTAGAAGTGAATTAACCCCACTATGGAAATCACACTGTTACCCGAGAAGCAAAGGGTCCTTGTCTTTGTGCAAGAAAGAATTCAGGTGTGAGACAGGGAGTAAGTGGAAAGCAAATAACAAGGTTTATTAGGGTAGGGACATCCGTAAGAACGGATGGGCACATCTCCAGACAGGACCCGAGAGAGCGCGCACAGTTCACATTTAGGCTGGGGCTTCTAAGGGGACAGGTCTTGCCTTCCCTCCCCCTCTCCTTCTCCTTCCAAACAAAGGACTTGTTGGATGTAAATATGAAAAATTCCTTTCTGAGTTTTTTCCCCATTGAAGTTTTCAGACAGGGGAAGCCTGGCTGGCGTTGCCCCGCCTTAGAGGAAGGATGGTTACCAGGGAGAAGGGGCGGGACCCCCTGGAAGGTCATCAGCATCTGAGCTGGACATTCAAAGTGCAGATACTGGGCTGCACCTGGAAGGTTGTCGGGATGACTGAGATGCGGATGCTGGACCTGGGTGTCAGTGCCTTAGGCCTTTGTCACACACACAGAAGCTCATTTCTGACTTCCTGCCTAACAACACCTGCCAGGTCCATTCACGCACCCTTCAGTGCAGTCTCCTTGTAGTGCTGTGGACGAAGCAGAGCACCACGGCTGGCCGTAGGGTGACTGGGTTGTTTAGGGCTCTCTCAGGTACATAAGCCTGCAGCCTGTAGGGTAACTGGGTTGTTTAGGGCTCTCAGGTACGTAAGCCTGCAGCCTGTAGGGTAACTGGGTTGTTTAGGGCTCTCAGGTACATAAGCCTGCAGCCTGTAGGGTAACTGGGTTGTTTAGGCCCTCCTCAGATAAATTGGAGGACTCTGGGTCTCTGGGCAGGACCACTGCTGTCTCGGGCATCCCACACCTGTGCATGCATTGCTGGCTTCCTGCAGCCCAGTGTCCAGGCCGTGGCTGCACATGGCCCTTCTGGACTGTTGGGTCCCACGTTGGCTGATGGCAGCAGAGGCTGGAGAGATGGCTCTGAGCACAGATGGGAAGGGCCGGGGAGGAGGTTGGGAGAAGTCCATTCAGACTGAGGAAGACAGGATAGTGCGAGGTGGACTGACTGGCTTTGGCCTGCACTGCGGGTGGCCCTGTGCTCCCCCCCCCCCCAGTTCATCTGACACCAAGTACTCACCCTCTTGCCTTCACAATCTATCGGTAGAGGACACTGCTCTGGGTTTCTGTTGGGGTGTTAGGTGACCATCGTTGGACTCTTGGCCCAGTGACATGGGACCAGCTTCCAACTTCTTTTGAGCCTCAGACTCGGTGGGGTGCCCCCTGTTCCCAGTGCAGTTGAGAGGCGGGCACAAGGCTAAGGCCGTGAACTCGGGTTCCCTGGTTCCAATGCCCCCCCGCAGGCACTGGGAAGGTGCCTGCTGGCTAACAAAGAACAGGTTTACAAGTGAAAATCAACAGTTGAAGACGGCCCAGTCCTGAGTTCTGCTTTGCTCACTCACCTCTTTTTGTAATACAAAGGTTTAAGATTGATTCATTTGAAAGACAAACTTACAGAGAGAAGGAAGAAGAGGATAGAGGGAGAGAGCGCTTCCATCTGCTGGTTCACTCCCCAAATGGCTGCAACGCCAGTAGCCATATGAGTGCAGGGGACAAGCACGTGGGCCGTCTTCCACTGCTCTCCCAGGCACATTATCAGGGAGCTGGAGTGGACGTGAAGTTGAACCAGGTGCCCATATGGGATGCTGGCACTGCAGGCGGCAGCTTTATGCACTACACCACAACACTGGCCCCTACAAACACTTCTTTGAGCCTAAGAATTGATGAATCTTTTGGGCTAAGGAACATGAAATGAGTGGAGGGAGAAAGCAGCAGAAGAGCCCTAACTGTCGTGCAGCGGTTTCTGATTTTTTAAGGAAAACCTGCTTTTACGTTGAACGTGTATGAACATTGGTGATATTGTTAACCACACAGCTCTGTGTATCTAAGCATGCTAGGGTGATCGATAAATGATATCAGGATACAGAAGCCACCTGGAGTCAAATTCAAAGCCGGCTTCTCTCTGGCTCTTGCTCTGCGTATTGAGCTCAGCCAGGTCTGGAGACATAATTATTCTGGCATTTCACGGTCAGCCAGTGTAACAGCTGTTGAATGAAGCGCTCATTAGACCTGATTTGGGTTTATTTTGCATTATGTACTGAAACTATTAAGTTAATGCGGCACACTTGGAATCGGGAAAATTAATTTTTGCTTTTTACGTTTCACGTGAGGTAAAGGCCAGCACGTCTCGTGGCTAAACTGCTGTCTCACTTACCTTATCCATCCATCCTCCGCCCTAGAGTGGCAGGGCTGTGCCTTTAGAACTCAAGTCAGTTTGCCTCATTATACGGATGTTCATCCTGATTTAAGAAATCTCTAGGAATTTTGTCCCTAAGAGTCCCTACGAAAAGTGACTTTGTGGGTTGGGAATGCCTGGGTTTGAGTTCTGGCTGATTCTGAGTCTGGCTTCCTGCTAATGTGAATCCGGGGGTGGGGGTGGGGGTGGTGGGGGTGGTGTGGGGTGGCTCACTTGGTTAATCCTCCACCTGTGGTGCCGGCATCCCATATGGGTACCGGGTTCTAGTCTCGGCTGCTCCTCTTCCAGTCCAGCTCTCTGCTGTGGCCCGGGAGGGCAGTGGAGGATGGCCCAAGTGCTTGGGCCCCTGCACCCATGGGAGACCAGGAGGAAGTACCTGGCTTCAGATTGGCACAGCTCCAGCCGTTGCAGCCATTTGGGGTGTGAACCAACAGAAGGAAGACCTTTCTGTCTCTCTGTCTGTAACTCTACTTATCAAATAAATAAAATCTTTTAAAAAAAATGTGTCCTGGGAGGCAGCTGGTGGTGACTCAGTGCTTTGGTCCCTGTGCCGACATGGGAGAGCCAGGCTGGGTTCCAACCTCCTGGCTTTGGCCTGACCTGGCCCAGCCCTGTAGGTTGCAGGCACTTGGAAGTGAATCAGAAGATGCGACATCTGTTTCTCTCTCTGCCTTTCAAATAAACAAATCAGAATTTAGAACAAACTATCTTGTGACATGGGGAGAGGACTGTTTGAGTTACTTCTCTGTGTTCCTCTGGCAGAAAACCCTTCCCTGACACGGGACGTTTTGTGTGCCGCTCTGAGCTGCAAGCACGGCGGGACGAGGCGCCTCCTTTTGTCCGCTGTACAGGGGTTCACCTTGGGGCAAGACCACTATCAGGTTTGTCATCCTCTGTTTCAGTTTCACGCTCTTGGCCTTTGGCCCTCACAAGCAGCTCAGTTACTGCCCCTCGCAGCCACTTCTCAGGACCACAGCGCTGCGGGTGCACAGTCGGGAGGAGAGCTGGGCCTGCAGCACCTGCGCCTCCTCCCGCTCCTGGGTCCCTCCCTCAGGCGGGAGAGCTGCTTGCTAAACACGCGCATTGCTGAAAACCTCGTTCTGTAAACATGTGATTTAAGAACATTATGTTAAAACTAAGAGGAGTAAACATTCGAGAGTGATTTTCTGTTTTGCATGTTTTCTGCGCTCTGTCCTCCTGGGACTGTTGGCACCTGTTGTTTCTGCGATGGAGATGATGATGTACAGCTGTGTGCTAATGTGCAGTCCTTCCCGGTTTGACATTCAGTGACGTCATCGTGGCAGCCTGAGTGAGGCCACGTGGCAGGTGCCACAATCAGATCACTTAGTTTTCACTCTGGAGAGCTTGTTTTTTAAACACCCTCCGCCCCGTTGCTGGCTCCAACACCCAGATCCACTGGCAAGCACCAAGAGGTGACAGCTCCATAGGAACCGGCTTAGTATTCTCCCTCTTTGAATGCAAAGTGAAGTTTGAGAACTGAATCAAAGACGTGTTCATGGTTCAAACTGGTATGTGATTGTTAACAATTCTGGCTGCTCAGTTTTGATAAAGGGAAGAAGTTCCTGTCCTTGGTGACAAGAACAGAATCTTGCTGATGTTGGAATGGCGCGCTTTTGGGATGGGCTGTGGTTCATGGTCTTGAGGTGCATGGAAATCTTAAACTATTCAACTCTTCCTGTGCCTGGCAGAGGTAGACAGGGAACAGGGCTAGTTTTAGTTTTTCAGCTCCTAAACATTCTGATGCATGCTGCTCTTGGTACCAACACAGACTTCCCACTGCCAGTGAGAGAGCCCGCTGATTGAATCCACGCTGCGGAGGTTCCGGGCTGCCAACCCTTGTCCTCTTCCCCTCTCTGCGTGAAAGATGCGAAGAAGCAATAAGGAGCCGAATGGGGATCAGCAATTAGATTTCAAAAAAGCAGGAGCCAGGTGCCCGGGGAGTCCCAACGCGTGCAGGGGAGACTGTGGCTAGAACTGCAGGTTGAGCTGGGGGCTTCCTACCCTGCCACATCTGCAACCAGTGTCCACTTAGCTGACCAGCCCCGGGACAGGTGAGGCCTGTTCCAGCCAGAGGAGGAGAGCCTGCGAGGGCAGCCTTTCCCACGGTGGACCTGTCCTACCCTAAACCTAGAGCCTAACGGACTCGTGAGACCTCGGGGGAGGAAGCCAGGCCTCAGCCCTGAGGATGGGGAAGGAGTGTTCTCCTTACAATCCTGTCCGTGCAAAATGATGATTCTGTGAAAGTTAAGGATAACATCCGGAGCAGGCATCTTCTAAAAGCATTGGATTTAATTTAATTTGCATATAATTACAAGCTAAGAACTCGAGTGTCCTTTCTGAGACGGAGCTCTCTACGGCAGAGCCCTGTGAGAAGGGCTGTGCAGCCGACAGTCCCGGGAATGAGCCAGCCTCTGTGGGACACTGATGTGTTCCCACTGCTCTGACCTGGGCCTCTCTGTGCAGAGGGAGCCTGGGAGGAAGGGGAGCGTGGGCCTGTGAAGCGTTTAGGTGACAGAACTGGGGACTGTATGCAGAGTCCCATGTGGTGAACAGCAGAGCGTGCAAAGCTCTTCTTGGCACAGGGTTGGGAGTGGACAGTGGGTTGCAGCCTTGGGACGCTGCTCCGCCTACAGATGCGCTCTGCCTGTGCTCACTGCCACCCTCCTCACCTGGCATTACATCCAGACGATGAGTGGGGCCATGCCCCGTCTTTGGGGGCAGCGAGGGAGGAGGAGCTGCCAGGCTGGTTAAGGGCAGAACCAGCAGTAGACTCTGGATTCTGATTCCTTAGTCAGGAGTTCACTCAGTTACTCTGAAATGTGATGGTTTGCTGTGTCCTGAGAATACAAAAAATGCAGAAGTGGCAGTGCGGGTGATCCTTGGTGAGGATGCATGTTTATCTGGAACCCAGGCTTCAGCTCACGTAAGGAAGTCTATGTTCTAACCTGTCATTGCATCATTTCTGTGTTTTGTAGGAAATTGAGAAGATTTGGAACTCGCCCACTCAACTGACTTGTGAAAGTCTCATCAGGAATCTTTCTAGAGCCTTGGGAAGCTTCGAGAGCAACTTGGAAAACGCCACTGCCCAGGACTGCGTGTGCCAGCCCGAGCTGGGGCCCGTTCAGCACGTGCACAGGTGTGCACAGGGGCTCCTGCCTTTGCCAGGAGCATTTTTGAATTATGGCTTTCAGACACTAACGTGTACCACATGCCGTTAGTATACATGTGCGCGTGTGTGCAAAATGTATACATGACTTCCTAAATAACATCCGAATTTTCTGCGGCTAGGTTTTTCAATGCTAAATGTGAGAACGACATTCACTATAGGCAACATTGTTGGTGATCAAGATATTAGATCAAAAGGTGACCCAGGATTGCAGATGGCATTAAATGTGGATCAATGAACAGTCACGTTTTTTCCAATTAAATATTTTTTGAATCTTAGTGCTCCAGACACATGGGTGCTGGAGGGGGAATCCAGGGCTTTGTTTTCTGCAGATGGCTTGTTTGCAGACAGAGGGGTGTTCGTCTGACTCTTGCTATGCTAATTTCCAGGCTGTTCCCGTGAGCTACTCTGTCCTTTCATATTTGTGAGAGGTTGTTTATGATGCATCCTTACTGCTCTGGTTCATTGTGCGTGGCAGGGACTCCGAGAAGGCAGTTTTGGAGTGCTGCTATGACGGGGGGTTCACACACCGACAGAATGGGCGAGGGTTGTGTGGACCTGTGGCCTTGCGTCCAGCTCACCTCCTGGAACAAAGGCAGCACTGTTGACCCCCATCTTGCTTCTGGCGTTTTTATCTCCGCTATTTAGCTTTAATTTTCTGCTGTCTTAGGTTGGCCAAAAGCCTCGCAGAGACCTGGTTGTCAGGGTTTCCCATCGCGACTTTTCTCAGCAATTTCACAGTGCCTAAGGGTAAGTATTTGGTCCTCCAAGTTTGCATGATTAAACACTGTCTAGTTTTTTCACACAAATATATTACTAAAGTGTACAGGGGAAACTATGCTGTATGTGATAATTCACAACTTGGAACTCGTCTGGTCTACTTGGGTTTTTAAGGAAAGTCCTAAAATCCAGGGGCACAGAAGTCCAGCAGAAGGAGAGAAGCTTCTGTGGTCTGGGTTTTGCCTCTTCCCTGGACATGATGGCTGACACACGTGGGTTCCTGTGTCCTGGACATGGTGGCTGACATGCGTGGGTCCCTGTGTCCTGGACATGGTGGCTGACATGCATGGGTCCCTGATTCCTGGACATGGTGGCTGACACGCGTGGGTCCCTGATTCCTGCACATGGTGGCTGACATGTGTGGGTCCCTGATTCCTGGACGTGGTGGCTGACATGCGTGGGTCCCTGTGTCCTGGACATGGTGGCTGACATGCATGGGTCCCTGATTCCTGGACATGGTGGCTGACACGCGTGGGTCCCTCTGTCCTGCACATGGTGGCTGACATGCGTGGGTCCCTGATTCCTGGACGTGGTGGCTGACATGTGTGGGTCCCTGTGTCCTGGACATGGTGGCTGACACGCGTGGGTCCCTCTGTCCTGGACATGGTAGCTGACATGCGTGGGTCCCTGTGTCCTGGACATGGTGGCTGACATGTGTGGGTCCCTGTGTCCTGGACATGGTGGCTGACATGCGTGGGTCCCTGATTCCTGGACATGGTGGCTGACACACGTGGGTTCCTGTGTCCTGGACATGGTGGCTGACATGTGTGGATCCCTGATTCCTGGACATGGTGGCTGACACACGTGGGTTCCTGTGTCCTGGATATGGTGGCTGACACGTGTGGGTCCCTGATTCCTGGACATGGTGGCTGACACACATGGGTTCCTGTGTCCTGGACATGGTGGCTGACATGCGTGGGTTTCTGTGTCCTGGACGTGGTGGCTGACATGCGTGGATCCCTGTGTCCTGGATGTGGTGGCTGACATGCGTGGGTCCCTGTGTCCTGGATGTGGTGGCTGACATGCGTGGGTCCCTGTGTCCTGGAGATGGTGGCTGACATGTGTGGGTCCCTGTGTCCTGGAGATGGTGGCTGACATGTGTGGGTCCCTGTGTCCTGGACAAGTGGTTGACATGCGTGGATCCCTGTGTCCTGGACATGGTGGCTGGCATGCGTGGGTCCCTGTGTCCTGGACATGGTGGCTGACATGCGTGGGTCCCTGTGTCCTGGACGTGGTGGCTGACATGCGTGGGTCCCTGTGTCCTGGACGTGGTGGCTGACATGTGTGGGTCCCTGTGTCCTGGAGATGGTGGCTGACATGCGTGGGTCCCTGATTCATGGACATGGTGGCTGACATGCGTGGGTCCCTGTGTCCTGGACGTGGTGGCTGACATGTGTGGGTCCCTGTGTCCTGGAGATGGTGGCTGACATGTGTGGGTCCCTGTGTCCTGGACGTGGTGGCTGACATGTGTGGGTCCCTGTGTCCTTGAGATGGTGGCTGACATGTGTGGGTCCCTGTGTCCTGGACAAGTGGTTGACATGCGTGGGTCCCTGTGTCCTGGACGTGGTGGCTGACATGCGTGGGTCCCTGATTCATGGACGTGGTGGCTGACATGCGTGGGTCCCTGTGTCCTGGACGTGGTGGCTGGCATGCGTGGGTCCCTGAGTCCTTGCTTGGTCAGTCTACACCACTCATGAGCTTCCTGCAGCAGCAGCAGACCAGGACTCAAGAACTCTGGCGAGCACTTAGGTGGCGCTCCTTCAGAAGGTGAGAAGGAGATCTGTGTAGAGAGGGATTTCCCCTGGCACTAGGGCGTCCTTCCCAAGGAAAAGTTCTTTTGAAAGTGAATCCTCACACACACAGGTCTCAGGGCCAGAGAACCCCACGTACCTGGGGTTTGGCTTAGCTGCAGCGTAAGTCACCTCAGCTACGTCTCGAGGAGCGAACGTAACCTTATTCAGTGTTGACGGTGAACTGATTATTGAGAAGGAAACTGCCTTTGCCGCGTTGTAACATCAGATTCTGTTTTCACAGTCGGCTATAATCTAAACACTCGTCGGAGTGTTCGCGCTTCATTTTTCAGGTGTGAGAATCAGAGATTTGATGAACAACATCACCGAGCTAACTGAAGAGCTTCGGTCTTCTGTCCACATCTCCGATGAAGCCATCGACAGCATCTTGGAAGCCAGCGTGTCCCACTCCAAGGTACAGTGCTGCTGCTGTGCACCGCGCGTGCCCGAGGAGCCTTCAGCCGGAAGCCCTTGGTGTTCTGCAGCCCCTGCTCCCCCCCCCCCCCCCCCCCCGGGAGACAGCAGGGTTCCTGCGCCAGTGATGTGACAGGAGGCAGGAAGGAAATGAGAGAACAGGCACAGAACAGAAGGATGTCATTGCCTCACATCAAAGATGTGGGGCCTTTAATTTCATAATGTTCCCTTTATTTTGGGTTAAAAAGGCTAACATTGGTGATATTAACTCCAGTGACTCAGATCCCCACAGCATGACATTGCAGGGTTCAGTAGGTGTTGTAGCGTTCTCAAAATATAATACTCGTCGAAATCGGCTGTGATTTCCCCTGTGTGGGGAAGACTGTGCAACCGTGTGCTCCGTGGCGGCTCCCTGTAGAAGCAGCTGTGCCCTCTCCAAGATGGGTGAGAAGCCTAAGGCCACTGACAAAGTGATGAAAATGTCCACAGTGGCTGCAACAAGTCGAAGCGTGCGCAGCTCACGCTGGGCGGTGTTGGGCTATGGCCCCTTCTTGGAGGAGGGGAGCAGGGAACTGCACAGTTGGCTCAGGTGCCTCTGGAGTCCTAGCAGGTGCTATTTTTTTTTTAAGGTCTATTTTATTTATTTTGAAAGAGTTACAGAGAGAAGCAGAGACAGAGAGGTCTTCCATCTGCTTGTTCACTCCCCAGATGGCTGCAATGGCCAGAGCTGTGCCGATCTGAAGCCAGGAGCTGCTTCTGGGTCTCCCACGTGGGTGCAGGGGTCCAAGGACTTGGGCCGTCTTCTGCTATCCCAGGCCATAGCAGAGAGCTGGATCAGAAGTGGAGCAGCCGGGACTAGAACCGGCGCCCATATGGGATGCCAGCGTTCAGGCCAGGGCATTAATCCACTGAGCCACAGCGGCGGCCCCAGCAGGTGCTATTCTGAGACACCCTTTCAGCTCTCCAATCGGGGCTTTCTCTTCTTGTTTGTGGAACCTTCTAGAAGGGTCAGCGTGAGGCTAGCTCACAAGTGAACATCTCGGTTGACAATGAAGACACGTTTCATTTCATGTCAATTCTGCTTAACTGGGGATGAGCACAAGCTTCAGAGACAGAATGATTAGATCAAGGAAAAACTGGACTGAAAGCCGGGAAACCGAATGACCGCATCACCAAGTTCCTTATGGTGAAATACACAGCACCTGTTTCTCATGGCAAAAATACCAGGTTCAGCTTGTCAAACACCAGTGTGCACAGAAATATGGAGGAAGTTGGAGGTGGGGGGCAGGGAGAAGTGGTGAGATTTCTCCCACAAACCTCACGTGCTGTCCTATAAAGGAACAGTCATGGCTTTGGTTTGGAATCTTTAGTTGCTGGAGTGTGTAACAGGCAAGGGAACGGGATGGATTAACCTGAGAGGCTGCCGGCTGCCTAGAGGGAGGGACCAGGTAGTCTCCCAGTCCCTTTCACATGCAAAGGGCTGTGATGCTGTCTGTCTGGGCTGCACTGTTCCTGGTGGAGCCGGCTGGTTAGCAAGCCGCCTCCGGGTGTCGCTGCCGCTCTGCGCCCAGAGGGCTGTGTTCCGAGGCCTGAATTCCGAGTGGTGTCCCGGGAAGAGGCTTTTGTTGCAGTGCTTTGTGTATTTTTCAATTTGTGTGTCTTCACTGCGCCTTTGGCAGCGTAAGTCATTGGGGTCACCTAAATAGCCGGGCGGTTAGGTAATCGGAAGGGCTATTTTTAAGCGCTGCAACTTTGCTATTGAAATTTATAATGATGCAATTTGAACACAGTGTGTTCATGGAGCCACACTTACCTACAGATCCAGCAGGGCTTGTGCTGGGGTAGGGGCTGGCTGTTTGGGCCCTGATGGTGTGTGTGTGTGTGTTTTAAATTTATTTATTTGAAAGACAGCATTACAGAGAGGCAGAGGCAGAGAGAGAGGGGTCGTCCATCTTCTGTTTCACTCCCTAGATGGTTGCCAGAGCAGTTCTGACCTGGAACCAGGTCTCCTACACAGACCTGGAGTCTCCTACGCAGGTGCAGGGGCCCAAGGACTTGGGCCATCTTCCACTGCTTTCCCAGGCCATAGCAGAGAGCTGGGTTGGAGGTGGAGCAGTCGGGACTCGAACTGGCACCCATATGGGATGCTGGCACTGCAGGTGGCAGCTTTACCTGCCAGCCCCTGGCGTTTTCTGGACAGTGAAGTTGGCAGCACATTGTACTTGTTGGACTCCTCTTTGTCTTTCTCCTTGGGATTCTCTGCCGTGGTTTCGGGGTCAGTTTGCAGGTTTATCCTGTAAGACAGTGCACGCTGCTGCTGGCCATAGGGAACACTGTTCAATGGTGCTGAACCAAAATTCTCCCTTCTCCCTGCCTGCCTTCTTCCCTCCCTCGAGGAAAGGGAGGGGCTGCCCAGAGAGTTCTGGCCTCTCTGGGGGGGGGAGGGGCTCCTTCCAATACAAAGTTATCCTTGTCCTTGGCTTTATTTCTTTTGAGAAGAAATGACGTGGTGCATCTTGTCAAGTTTCCTGCCTCATCTTAGGTTGGTTCCATTGACAAATCCATGACCTGGATTCTGCCAGGATTGTTATTTGTCATTGATTTCCAAAGTTGGTGTAAAACAATGAAGCTGAGGTGGCTTTCATTTCCTCCATGACTCTGTGGAAGCTGTAGATGATGGAGAGTGGGAGCTGGGAACAGGGGTGCAAGGCTGGGTGCAGAGGTGGCCAGACAGCAGCACTGATGGAGAGGTGCAGCCAGCCATGTGCTGATCTCAGGCCGGGGCCTGTGGTGCTGAGCCAGGAGCCACCTGCAGGGCACAGCAAGGTGGGGGCAGGGCCTGTGGCTGCTTCTGCCACACCCTGTTCTGCCCTTCTGGAAGCAAGCAGGGGTCTCCTCAGTCTGTTTGGGAGTAAAGAAGGGATTCATTCACTTAATCCACACACACACACACACACGCACAGTTGTGTTTCTCAATCATTGGATCCATCCAACTCTCATTTCTTGAACTACCCTGTGACTCAAATCTGTCTTTGCTGCTCATTGCTGACAGCCTACTGGTAGGAGCTGAGCGCTCCTGCACGCTGTCCCTTATCTCGGGAGCTTTGTGTGCCATTTAATTCTGACACCCCACGTGGTCTTAGATCTTAGCTTCGCCCCTACCGGATGGACAAACTCGGGATCGCAGGCTGTCGGTGACTCTCGGGAGGTCCCACAGGAAGAGCTGTGTCCCTCGGGTTCGTCGCTGTGGCCGCTTATCCCCAGCGGTCATCTTTGCATGAGGAGGGGCCTCTCCTCCCAGTTTTGGAGGCTGGAAGTCCAGATGTCCCGACGCAGGCGCCGGCGAAGGGCCTTAGTGGAGGAGGGGGAGAAAGGCCAAGCTTGCCCTATTTATAACAACCCCTGTGACGGCTACCCTAGGGGTCACAGCGAGCCGCCTGGCCGCCAGGCTGCACCCCTCCCCGACCAGTGCCACCCTGGGGACCAAGCTCCTCACAGGGCCCTCGGGACCAGCTGGAGTCGGCCCTCCCGCTCCTGGCCGCGAAGCCCGGCTCTGCTGGCAGCGTCCCTGCTTCCCGGGGCCGCCTGCAGCCGCTCCTCCCACCCTCTGGGCCGCCTCTGTCCCGCGTTGGCGGTGGGAGCCGAGCGCCTCTGACAGGCGCAGGCTCTGTCCTCACCGCCTGCCCGCAGGTCGCTGCCAGAGCTGCCCTCCCCGTGTCCCCTCACGCTGGCGACACTGAGGTTCTGCAGACGTTCAGGAACCCAGCCGCTCCTGAAGAGGCAAGCGACTTCCTGCAGGTCGTTCTCGTTTTTAAACCAGACCAGTTCTCGGATACCCAGATAAATGCCTCGACCAATACCCAGATAGGTGCCCGGACAAATGCCTCGACCAATACCCAGATGAGCACCCAGATCGCTCAGAAAACGCCTGGGTTGATACCCGGATGAGTAGCCAGAGGAACGCCCGGGTCGATACCCGGAGTACCACCCAGATGAACGCCCAGGTCGATACCCGGAGGAGTACCCAGATGAACGCCCAGGTCGATACCCGGATGAGCCCAGGTCGATACCCGGATGAGTACCCAGATGAACGCCCGGGTCGATACCCGGATGAGTACCCAGATGAACGCCCATCAATACTCAGGTGCCTAGATTATCATCTGGACTGATACCCAGATAACATGCAGATCAGTACCCGGATCGATACCAGCCCAGCACCCCGATAACTATTGGAGTGGCTGAGTGTGTGTGCCAGGCTCTTGGGAAGGGAGACCCCTGTCCCAGGTCCCTCATCCCCTGACAACTTCCCAAACCAGCACCCTGGAAGGGCCTCCGGGGCCGGGCATCTGTGTTTCTGGTCACTCGCGGGATTTGCTGGCAGAGCCCAGCAACGGCGCCTGAGCCGCTTTGGAAGGGAGTCGCTGTCGGCGTTTGCACCCAAGTGGTTGAGTGTCGTCTCCGCTTGTTCTCCGTTCCTCCTGTCCCCACGCCCACTCCCCACCCACTCTGCTCTCACGACAGCAGAAAGGGACAGAATCAGGTTTTCGGAAGGTAAATGGTAGAATCTGGAGCGCCGCAGAGGGCAGCACACTTGCCCCTGGGGCTGTCGTGCTGAGTTAACAACATTCACAACGTCTCTCACCCCGGACCAGATTCTGAGGCCCGGGGAGCCCAGAGCTAGGTCCTGCGTGACCAGGGAGGCCAGGGCTCTGCGGGCAGGCATGGAGAGGCCTGGACTGGGCAGCGCTGGTCGATGCTCGAGGAAAGCCCTGGCGACTCCCGTGAACTGTTTGGACAACGCCCCTTTGCGAGGAACGTGTCCTTCAGGGTCTGCCTTGTGGGGCTGACCTAAGGGCCTTCTCTGAGGAAGCCAAGGGTGAGAGCCTGGACCCCACCTCCAGGCCTTCCCCCGGGACCTCCTGCTCGCTGCAGAGAGCGTGTCTGGAAATGGAGACGTAAAGGAAAACCTGGCCGAGGTGTGTGCCCTGCCGGCCCCGTGTGACAGCGGGGACTTCCTGCTCAGCCGGTGTGACCAGGTTTGTCTAAAACACTTGGCACCTCGGCTCATAGCGATCGCATCCTAGCCGTTTCTCGTGAGCGACTCTCTACGCTGGTCTGACCCACAGGTCTCGGGTACTTGGCCAGGCATTATCTTAAATGTCCCTGTGAAGGTTTTTGTGAGTGAGGCTAATGCTGATGTTGGCAGGTGTGGAGCAAAGCACGTTGGGCTTAGTGTGGGTGGGCCTTGTCCCATCAGCTGGAGCGTGAAGAGAAACAGGAGGTCACCCCAGGGAGAGGGAATTCTGCCTTTGTACCGGATTCAACGTCAGCCCCTCCCTAGGTCCCCAGCCGCTGGCCCACCCGCAGGCTTTGGGCTCGTCACCCCTGCAACTGCAAGTCAGTTCTTTAAGGTGTGTGTGTGAGAGAGAGAGTGAGCGCATGTTCACACACTGACCCTAACCTCTCTGAGATGTCAGAGACTAGGGCACACTCTCCCGAGCAGTGCCCTGGAGGTGGGGAGCCGAGCAGGGGCGGGGAAGTGGGCTCGGGCCCTCCTGGCGACGCCTGTGCCGGCGGGTGTGCTCACTAGCCGCCTGTGCTCTGGCTCAGGTTCTCTGGAGCGCCCTCACTGCGGCTCTGTCTGGAAGGTGTGATCGGGAAATCCTGCGCCTCCTGCTGACGCTTCCTGAGGACGAGACGTCTCGGCTTGTGACGGAGGAGCTCTGTGGCCTGCCCGGGTCCCGGGTGTACCCTCTGCTTGTGTCCATGGGTCGGAACCTGAACCTACGGAGCTTCGTTTACAAAGTAAGGAGACCTGGCTGCTGGGGCCTGTGCGGTCATGCCCTGGGAGCTGCCAGGGCCTGGGGAAGGACCCCCTCAGGTCCCAGAAGCCGTGAGTGCTCAAGACCCTCGTATAAGATGGTGCAGCGGTCGCACAGGGCCTGTGCATGTCCTCCCATACAGCTTAAGTCATCTCTGGGTCATTTACAGCCCCTCACGCAATGTGAGTGCTATGTGCGTTGTTGTGACATCACATTTAGGGAATGACGAGGAAAACCGCTTGGTGCGCATCCGGCACAGGTGTGGTCCTTTTGAGTTTGTTCAGTCTGAGCTGGTTGAATCTGGGCAGTGGCACCTGTGAACGGGGAGGCTCTGGGCAGCCCCCATGACCTCCGGTGTTGCCTGTCTGCGGCTCTGCGTGGTGCTGCGGCAGAGGGTCCCTGGAGATGGGGTCCTCAGGGCATCTGGCAGGGTGGTCTTATGTGGTCAACACAGAGGGCCCATCAAGAAAACATGCCACCACTGCCCACGCCAGGTCCCTTCTCTTTAGGAACTGCCTCTCTGTGGTGTTTGGGGACGCTGGGGCAGGCCTGGCATGCCCCCGGACTGCCCCCCCCCCCCCGAGGCCATGGCCTTCTCCCCCATTCACATCCTGGCCCCATGGCTTCTGGCCCTTGGAATGATGTGTCCAGTTAGCCTGCCCTGTGGGAGGGGGAAGGGTGGGCAACAGAGAAAGCCCCACCCTGTGTGTGCCAGCTCCTTGGCTGCCCTGACCCGGAGGGAGGGAGGGAGAGGAAGCTAATGGTGGCGACACGGGTTGGGAAAAGCTGAATGTGGGCAGTGACTGGTGCGAGGGCAAGCCCGGATCCAACATGTGCAGACCCCGGTCCCACATGGGCAGCCGGTTCCCAGCCTTGGCCTCAGGCTGCCCCTTCCAGAAGCTCCTCTCTGGCCTTCACTGGCCAAATCATGTCTGGTGTTTCCCGATCCCTCGCTCTCACCCTGAGGCACTGGTCTTGCTCCTGCTTCAGCCGTTTCCCACTCGGGGACCTGTGGCTTCGCAACGTCTGGGCTCAATGTCTGGGCACGTCTGCAGGCAGCCGTGGGTCCCTTGAGTGCAGGACAGAGGTCTTGGTCAGGAGAGGGGACTGCCCTTCCCGCTGTCCTCAGCCACCTTCTCCTGTCACTGAGAATCCAGGGGGTAAATGTGGGAACACACACGCTCATTCCAAGCCCAAGTATTGACTTTCAGAGTAAGCAGCATTAATGCTCTGAGGAGGATGACAGTTCCTGAATGTTCCCGTCATTTGCAAGCTCCGCTCTACCTTAGTGGAACTGATTCTCGTGGCCAGCTTGCTGGGCGGCTCAGTTCCCTGTTTGCCCGTTACAGACCCTTCTCCCACGGTACACCGTGCCTTCTGGGAAGTGGACACGGCTCCACTAGTGGGCCGGTGTTTCAGTGGCCACTCTGTTACCTGCACAACAGCCTCCCGTCCCAGACTGGTGTTTCTGAGGCTCCCGGCGTCACTTTGACAAGGCCATCGTTTCTGCCAAGAGCGATCTGGAGGATTGAGATTGGGGGTTGGGTTCTGTCTCCCTGACAGAATGAAAGTGATTATTGGCACAGCTGCTGTTGATGAGATCTGCCCAGGGCATGCCCAGTGGAAGGGGACCAGTACATGAGGCTGCTCAGATGGGAGGGCAGGTGCCATGCATCCGTCCGAGTGCAACTTCAGCTACCACAGCTGCACACCTTGTGTTCCACTTGGCCGTGGTGGGTGCCTGCAGCCCCTTGAGAGATTCCTCTGGGTGTGCCAGTGCTGTGCCTACCTCCCTGTCACTCCCAGCACGCGTCAGGGGGCAGTGTCTGCCGTTTCTAGAGAGCAGCTATAATTAGAAGGTGAGTAGAAGAACTGACAAAGCCACAGGCCACTGCTGCGTGACTCGTGCCTTTTGTCCTGAGGGATGGAGCTGAGTCCCATCAGCAGAGCGTGTCTGTGGAGGATGAAGCTGTGGTCTCGGAGCCCCAGACCCGGCCAGGAGCCAGTGGCCAGTGTGCAAAAATGAGAACAGTGGCAGTCAGGTCCTCTGCCCCAGGCAGAAAACTGGACATTCAGTGTGCAGATGACACACGCAGGAGTGGGACTCATTCATCTTCCCAACCCCATGGAAAGACGTGGCGTTGGTGGACTTATCTGTTACCCAATGAGTACTGTGCCAACGGTACTGCCAGATGCTCTCCTGCCCTGGCAGCAGCAGATCAGTGTTGGCAAAACCCCCGGCTCTGGGGAATTCACACCGCAGAATTCACAAAATGCAGACAGTACTCATGAGTCAAATGCCTGGTGTGGCGGGTGGTGACCGCGCAGTAGGATTTAATGGGCTCTAAATCTGCAGGCCTGAGCCCTCTAACTGGAGACTTCGGGAAAGCTGTGAGCTCTCTGAGCCTTGGATTCTCGTGCATGAAGCAGGCTCTGCACTGTGCATCCGCAGGCTCCGGTGGGACTGGAATGATGTGTGCATGTTATGAATATTGCAAAGCAGCCGGTCAATGTAAACTGAATCCTGTACGGGCACGGTTTCTGAACCTCTTGAATTTCCACCTCGGTCACCTCAGAGATGTAAAGAAATGTTTCCAAAGTGATTTGACTGCTAACGGTAGGTCATACATGGTCTTGGTTTGCATTTGCACATATTGGTGCAGTTTAATGTGCTCCAAAACACTGAGCCGTGGCTCCACTAATAACGAGGTTATATATTGCTTTTCCTGTAGAGGACAGCAAAGATAGCTCTGAAGTCAGAGAGTCAAATCAATCGCCAGGTTTTCCCTCTCCAAGGGTGCTTGTGAGAGTACAGGTGCAGTGTTGAGTTCTGACGTTGTGTTTCTGTCCTGAAGACTCTGATACCACCCGAAGCCAGGGGCTTGCTCCTCTCCCTGTCGGATGTCGTGTCCAGCCTCAGCTCCTTACTCGGCAGAGCCCAGCACGTCCTCCGACATCTTCCTGCGTTTCTTCACACCCTGAAAATTGATGCCTGGCTGGACACCTCCGGCTTTCTGCAGGTGCGTGGTTGATCCTTGCCCCTGGGAAAGTGTTGATTTTGCTCCCTTGTTTATTTTCTTGTATTTGTTCCTTTTTTCTGTTACTTCTCTTTGAATATCTAAAGTTTGTATTATACGACAAAATGTAGGTGTTTGTAATGCCTTTTTGTGTCTCTGGAGGCCCCTGGGTGGTGCAGCATCAGGCTTCGCGTCTCCCTGACAACGTGATAGAACACTGCAAAGTATTTGTGGCTCCACATTCTGCCAACGTGGAGGTGGGGACGGGTCAGACACGGCCTGTGGAGTGGAAATCACCAGCACAATTATTAGCACAGATGAGACTTCAAGGGCCTGTTTAACTTAATTCAGAGAGCAAATTGCTTTCAAGAACCTTAAAAACATTTATTTACATATAAATAATTGGCTTACAAATTACAGATCATTTGAGGCAAATGCAAACACAAACTTGAATTAGATTGGTAGCTTGATGTTCGTTTTTGCTTGAATTCTCCTTGTCTGTGATGGGATTGCCCAGGGGCAGAGGAGGAGGAGTCCAGGGTCATTGGCGATCGAAGGTGTAGGACTAGGAGCTGATACGACACCCCCAAAGCTGCTGAGGAGGCAGGAGGTCAGTGTGCCCATCAGCTGATGGGTCATCTGGACAGCTCTGGTACTGGAGTGATTTGGTGGCATAAACACAAATTAAGCCTGTGAGTTAGTCTGAGTTAGTACTGTTTTACGGGTTAATAATTTATTACTGGATAAACATCAAGGATTTGCTGATGTGAGTGTAAATGTGTGCATATATGTTGTGTATAGATGTGTTTCTATGAGTGCATATAGGTGCATATGTATAAGTCTGCACACATGCACTTGTATGCATATGCATGTGTCTACACATGTGCCGTGCACACGTATAAGACAAGTGTGTCATGTGTATGTGTACACATGTGTTGCATGTGCCTGCCTGTATGTACATGTGTGGATGTACATATATGAACACATGCATGTTTGCATGTGCATGACATTCTTTCTCTCTAGCATATTAGCCACAGAAAAATCATTGTAGCTACCTGAAGAGTGTCCCAGGGGCTGACGTGATGAGACCACGGCTTCCGACCTTTGACTTGTTGAACATTTTCTACATTCAGTTGAAGAAAGGAACGCTTTCAGGAGTGTGCCGGGGAATTGCTTTAAAGCATGGCGTAGTAGCAAGTGACTTTTCTTATGTCCCCAGGTTCCAAGAAGTGGCCTGGCCAGAGGTTCAGTCTTCGGCTCTTTCCAGACTGTGGTGAAGATGGTTTGCAAGCACCAAGCATCTTTTCTCAGTGATTCTAACACCTTCATTAACTTGCCCAGAGTTAATGAGCTCTTGGAGGATAACAAGGAGAAATTCAACATTCCTGCAGGTTCAAGTAAGACAACGGTCATTCGTCGTTCATAGGCTCACTTGTACGTTGCTAACTGGCCCGCTTTATACCAAACATTCTGTGTAGGAGCCGACACCTGCCGGCGCAGGATTTCCCCTTTGTTTTCACGCTAGTCGGCCGCTCCCTGGCAGTCGGCTTTGGAAGACCTCAGAGCCGTGGCGCTGGTTCATGCTCTCACCTGTGTCACCAAGCAGCCGCCTTTGTACTTCAGGCCAACCAGAGGGGGCAGGGCCCAGGCACAAAGACAGTGGTCACCACCCTGGCGTTCGCAGACTGGCTGTATCCTTGAACACAGGACTTGAGCGTGTCCTCCTGTAGATTTGTCACATGTGAGCCTGAGCTACAGATGAGAGCCGACTGATGTGTGGTTTCCTGGCCTGTGTTGAGACAGGCTGGCTGAGCTGGTGGGGGCTGCAGCGTAGACACTCAGCCCTGTGGATAACAGGCTGCAGGCTTCTGCTCCCGTGGTGCCGTCTCTGAGCCCCGCAGTCTCATCCATGATGTGGGAATCGCAGCACGGCTTCCTGAACTGCTGGGAGGAGTATATTGTATGTTGGAGGAGGTGATGTATGTTGGAGGTGCTGGGAGCAGGAGGAGCATGGAATCTCTCCAGCTGGTGTAGGATGAGAAGCCAGAGAGCAGCGTCCTTGGAGCCACCTTGGAGGTCAGCGTGTGCTGCTGGAGGACAGTTAGGCCACCTGTCAGATATCTGGGGAATGTGGTAGAGATGCACACCACGGTTATCAAAGTTTAATTCTTTCTTGCTGTATCTTTCCCTCATATTCATTCTCATTCATTCATTCTCTCCCTCTCCCTCTCCACTTGACAGTCTCTAGTGTTACTGGTTTGTTCATCTAATCCAATGACACATCTGCCCGTGCACCCAGCTCACTGAAGACCAGTCTTCATGCGTTTATTTCAAATGGCTGTCATGCTGATCGTTAGACTCTAGCAGCACCCTCATTCTCCAGGAGACATGATAGACGCCCTGAGAACAATTAATCACCCGCCTGAGTACACAAGTCACGAGGGACGATGCCAATATTCAGATTTCTTTTCCGGGGTGGGCGTTTGGTGCAGTAGCTGACGCCACGTGGGCTGCCTGCCTCCCGTGTTGGAGTGCTGGGTTTGAATCTTGGCTCTGCTTCCAGTTCCACTTCCTGCTATTGTGCACCCTGGAAGGCTCAAGAACCTAGGGCTGTGCCACTTACCTAGGAGGCGTGGATCGAGTTCTGAGCTACTGGGTTCAGTCTGGCTATTGCAGACATTTGGAAGTGAACTGGTGGATAGCAGTTCACTGTCTCTGCCTTTCCAAGAAATAAATAATTAAAAACATGAATAAAAATTTAAAATTATTTTTTCTGCATATAATGATTAAGTCTTTTCTGAAATAAAAAATTACTGGTTTCTATATTGAGCTTGCAATTTAAAGAATAAGTTAAAATATCAACACAGCCTCTACAATGAATGCTTTAATATTTTATGTAATCATTCTTTTATACTTTAGGGGATTATTTCTATTTTATTGTATGAGGGTACTTCAGAGGTCCATGAAAACATGGAATTAAGAGATAAGTTTATTTTGGTACAAAAATAATTAGAAAAGCATGCATAGTCCTCATAATGCACATTTTCCACAAACATTTTGAAGACCGTTCTCTGCACGAGTTTCAATTTTTAAATTTGAGAGGCAGCAACAAAGAAAGAGAACATGCAATGTCTGAGGCTGAGAGATGGGAACTCGATCCAGGTCTCATTGTGAGGGGCAGGATCCCAATCATTAAAGCCCTCACAGCTGTCCCCTCTCCACCAGGGTCTGCATTAGCATGGGATGAATCGGGAATTGGAGCTAGGGACTTGGACGTGGAATGTGGAACCTTGTGCTAGGTGAAACACCTGCCCTGGATTTCAATATTGTTTTGCATCAAAATAAACTTATCTTTGTTAGTTAGAGAGAAAGAAATATGAATACCCATTCTCTGCATTCCCTAGTTCACTCCTCACATGCCCACCGTGGCTAGGACTGAGCTGGGGCTGGAGCCAGGAATCAGGAATGCAGTCCAGGTCTCCCACGTGGGTGGTAGGGATCCGATCACTTGAGCCATCATCTGCTGTCTCCTAAGGTCTACACTGGTGGGAAACCGGAATTGGGAGCCAGAGCTGGAACTAGAACTCGGGCACTCTGTGGGACACTGGCCGTTTAACTGTGCCGCTAGGTCAAATGCCCATCCTAGATTTCTTAGTTTCATTTCCATGAACTTTTTGAACTATGTGTGTACTTTCAATGCTTTTTTTTTTTCCTGTTCATATAGAAAATTGGGAAAGATGAAGTTAAATTGGTCACAACTGTACAGATCTTGGATATTGTGAATCCTGTTGTCAAAGCTAAGAAATTTCCATTGAAAATATTTTCTTCATGGGTAAAAGAAATAGTTACAATAAGATATTCATCATTAGCTTTTTTTTTTTTTTAAAAAAGATTTATTTAAATGACAGTTACGGAGGAGGTAGAGAATGAGGTCTTCCATCTGCTGGCTTGCTCCCCAAGTGGCCAGAAGGGTTGAAGGTGAGCTGATCCAGAGCCAGGAGCCTCCTCCAGGTCTCCAACGTGGATGCACAGGCCCACGCGCTTGGGCCATCCTCTGCTGCTTTTCCAGGTGCACTAGCAGGGAGCTGGATCGGAAGTGGAGCAGCCGGGACTAGAACCAACACCCTTATGGGATGCGGGCACTGCAGGTGGCAGCTTTATCTGCTATGCCACAGCGCCAGCCCTGAATAAACTCTTAATTGAAACTGAGTATTGGGGCTGGCACTGTGGTGCAGTGGGTTAACACCCTGGCCTGAAGTGCCAACATCCCATATGGGCACTGGTTTGAGTCCTGGCTGCTCCTCTTCTGATCCAGCTCTCTGCTATGACCTGGGAAAGCAGTAGAAGATGGCCCAAGTCCTTGGGCCCCTGCACCCACCTGGGAGACCCAGAGGAGGCTCCTGGCTCCTGGCTTCGGATCGGCACAGCTCTGGCCGTTTTGGCCAATTGGGGAATGAACCATCCGATGGAAGACCTCTCTCTCTCTCTGCCTTTCTTTCTCTGTGTAACTCTACCTTTCAAATAGGTAAATCTTAAAAAGCTGAGTATCATTGCAACAATAATAAGAGCCAACATGAGGAATTTCAGTGTTTGCAAGTTGGATAATTGAATATACCTAAAGTAGTAAGCTTGCTAATTCTGCACAGGGGCGTCAAAGAAAACTCGGTAGCAACTTGCAAGACTGCTTTCACGAGAAAAACCAAGCTCTGGTCTTGGTGACGTTGAGATGGGAATAATCTTCATAAGACAGATTTTTTATTCTTTCAAATTTTCAAGTGTCTTTGTCATCACTCAGTGACCTGTTGCCAAATTGGTCTGGATACCCAAGGGTCACCCTCTCCTTTTTTTCAAGTCATTGCAGTGAGAAGGTCGCATGAGCCCAGAGCTGCTGAGCACTGGAGCGGGACACAGCCCCGCCTGCCCCCCGAGTCTGCACCGTGCCATGAGATGGAGCGCCTCTGAGAAGCAGGGCATGGTGGATGCCGAGTAACCGGCGTCTGTGTCACAGGAAACCTTTGCTTTTTGTTGTTGACAGCTCCATTCTGCTTGAAGCTGTATCAGGAAATCCTGCAGTCTCCAAACGGTGCCATGGTGTGGTCCTTCCTGAAACCTGTACTCCACGGGAAAATCCTGTACACACCCAACTCCCCCGAGATTCACCAGGTCATTCAAAAGGTGAGTCCCATGTGCTGCCGGCAAGACGCGCTCAAGCTGCTTCTCGGCATTGCCGCACGCGTTGGGTTGCACACGTTTTCTTGTGTTGATTACAACTCGTCTTGGCCTGAGTTCCCTCCCCGGCACTGTTGGTTTTAAATGTGGATTTTAGGAGCAGGGGCAGGGGCATCCATCAAACACGGATGCAGGGGGGTGTGGGGATTCAGTGTTCAACACTGAGCACGGGTCAGGTGGGATGGGCATGGGTGTTGCTCTTTTACAGACTTGGATGTCTGAGCTTCCATCATTCTGGCCTTCAAAGCCACTTCCAGTACCTCACGTTAACACCCAAGAGAGGAAGGAAGAGGAGCACCCAGCCACCAAGCAAACGCTTCGTCAACCCCCGTGGGTCAGAGACTCAGAGCCCAGGGGGCTAAGGCGACTTTTGCTCACTGGCCAGTGGTTTGGTCAGGACGCGGACACAGAATTCCTCTTGGGCTCCTCATCTGTGAATTACTTCCCCTGGCATGTGTGGACCACAGTCTGTTTACTCACACCTTGGAGGATGTCTGAGTTTTTCCAGTTTCTGGCTCTTCGATTTGCTTTGCTTTTCTTTCCTTCCTGTGGATTACTGGACCATTTTTTAGGGTTCTCATCTACAGAATGGTTTTAGGAGGTAGATGTTTGACCTAGAAGTGAAGATGCCTCATGTCACACTGGAGTACCTGGATGTGAGTCTCAGAGCCACTCCCGACTCCAGGTTCCTGCTGTGCAGACCGTGGGAGGCAGCAGCGACGACTCAAATAGTTGGGTTCTGCACCTATGTGGGAGGCCTGTGGGAGGCCTGTATTGAGTTCTTGGCTCATGGCTTTGTCCTCGTCCATCCTTGGCCATGGAAGGTATTTGAGGAGAGAGCCAGAGGATGGGAACGTTCTCTGTTCATTAAATAATGAAGAAAAGAATGATTTTAGGATCCCCATCCTAAAAAAAAATAGTGCTTTTGAATGCAACTCTTCTCATTATACTTGTTGTGGTTTCTGTGGTTATTAGAGTACATGCTGGCATTGACATTTTACCTCCAGAGTCAAGTGTGAGAGTCTTACTTCCACTTAGTTCTCCTTAACTCCCCCGTTTAAATGCACAGGTGCCCCTCTTATGACGGGGTGACATCCTGATAAGCCCAGCATATTCTAAGTGGAAGATTCCGGGAACCCATCTAACCTGTGGGCCACCCCGCAGCATGCCGCCATGTCAGTGGGTTCTCTGTGATGGCAGTACCGGTACTGGTGCCCAGAGTTCTCCTTGCTAGCCCAGGAAAGATTCAAGTTCAAAATTCATCATGTGTTGTTGACACACTGTCACACCAAAGAAGAGACTGTAAGCTGGGGAGCCTCTAGGCTGTCAGATGGCGTTATAACTTACGTTTCACTCCCCAGTTGTGATGCAGAAAACTCGCGAGGAATAGGAGACTTCACTGCGTTTACGCACGTTTCTGCTCTTCCTGTTCTCTTCTTTCCCAGTGCTCCAAGATTCCTTGCCATATTTCTTAGACATGGGAAGAAATTCTTGCATTGTTATGTGGTGTTCCCTCATCGAGAATGTCTTCTTCGTCTCGTCACTGTTGACGATATTGGCCCTGGACGCAGAACTCGCAAGGGGCCATGCTTCTCCCGCAGCCTGAAAGCCCCGGCCTCTTCCTCCCGACTCCTGTGGCTTCAGAGGCCAGACCTGCTGACTTTGGGTCCGTATTCTTGACTTTCAGAGCAGCTTCTCCCTGGCAGCAGCCAGGGTTTCCTGTCTTCTGTTCTCAAAAGCTTACGGTGTGTCTTGGTGTGAGCTTTTCTCCCTCCATAATGGAGTTTGTGTCACTTCTTGAGCCTGTAGGATTTTGAATTCTACCAATTTTAGTCATTACTACTTCTGATACTTTGTTCCCTCCTGTGTCTCCTCTCTTTCTGGGACTCTGCTGACAGCAGTGTTGAGTTTTTATTGTTGTCCTACAGGTCACTTTGTGAAGTCATCTGAGTTGTTGCTCTTCTCAGATTGGGTAAATTATATTGATCGGGTTCACTGACTCTGTCCCCTGCATCTCTCTTCTGCTGAGACCATCCAGTGAGTGCTTTTGGTTACTGTGTGTGTCAGTTCAATACGATAATTTAATTTTTTTCTAAAAATCTTCTTCATATTTTCTGCTATTTAATTTTCAAGGCAAATTCTAATAGCTACTGATGAATTTTTATGGTGGTTGCTTTATAATACTATCCAGTTCATTCCAACATCTGATTTATTTCAATGCTTGCACCGACTGCATGTTTTCAGGTGGGTTGCGTTTCCTCTAGCTCTCGCATCATGGGTGATTTTTGCTTGTGCCCTTGGCATTTTGCCTGTTGCGTTATAAGATTCCGAGCGCTATGTTAAAACCTTTGTTTGCCAGGTAGCTATCCTGCTTAGGGTTCACATGCAGGTGTTGGCCTACTTTGTGGGCTGCGGCTCTAGCGATGTGCTGGTTGTCACAGCTCTGCAGTTCCTTTCTGCTGTGGGTACCTGGTACTACCTGGGCTCCTCCTGCTTCAAAGGGCACAGGTGAGTCTCTCCAGGCTCAGCTTCCAGGTGCGGTCCTGGCGCCTCGGGCCATCAGAGGAGGAGAGGACCCGGCAGGCCAGTCCTCTCGCTGTGGGGAAGGTTGAGTCTCCAGGCAGGGCCACGTGCAGGAGAACCTTCCTTGCTGCTGTCCGTCGGCTACTCCGTGTCTGGGCTGATGCTTCTTGGTAGCAGCTCCTGTGCTGGTCCACCCTGGGGGAAGGAGAGCCACCTCCTGTCTGCCTGTTACCAGCAGGGGTCCCATCCCTTGGTGTGGGCTGCTGTTGTCAGCAGGGCTCCTGGTCTGTCCGCGGAGGAGTGAGCCATGTAGGTGGCCTATGATTGCTGGCTTGTGGCTGAGTTGGTCTCCGTCGAGCGGAGGTTGTAGGACTCCGTTTGGCTGTGTTCTCACTCCCATCCTGGGACCCCTGACCACTTGCCCTCCTCCTTCCTGCTCCTCATTCTCTCTGCTGGCCCGTGTCCAGGGTGCAGTGGGGTACTTACCAGGGTGGGAGCAGGGAGAAAGGGTGTTTTGTCTGCAGAACCCCCTTTCCAGGTCCTTCTGGCGTAACGTTGTTGCCCTTTGACCCTGCCTCACTGGGGTGTGGGGAGCTCCGGGCTCAGGTTGCTTCCTGAGACCTGGAACTGGACACTCTGCCAGCAAGTAATGGTTTCTCCCCAGGCAGGCAGCACTTGACGCTTCTGCTCCCAGTCCTGTTTCGTCAGAGTCAGTCCATTTCTAGACCGCGTCTGCGTGTGTGTGTGTGTGTGTGTGCATGTGTAAAAACAGGCAGATGACTGATAATTTTTTCTTTGAAAAGTACATTGCACAGAGACTTTAAATTCTAGGATAACAGAGATAGTATTTAATTAAAAATTGTCCTCAGGGGTTTTTCACATTTAGTCACTTAGTTTTCTAAGGTTGTTAAATTATTTTATTTTTACAGGCAGAGTGGACAGTGAGAGAGACAGACAGAGAGAAAGGTCTTCCTTTACCGTTGGTTCACCCTCCAATGGCAGCTGTGGCTGGTGCGCTGTGCCGGTGCACTGTGGCTGGTGTACCACACTGATCTGAAGCCAGGAGCCAGGTACTTATCCTGGTCTCCCATGGGGTGCAGGGCCCAAGCACTTGGACCATCTTCCACTGCACTCCCGGGCCACAGCAGAGACCTGGCCTGGAAGAGGGGCAACCGGGACAGAATCCAGTGTACCAATCGGGACTAGAACCCAGGTGCTGGCGCCGCTAGGTGGAGGATTAGCCTATTGAGTCGTGGCGCTGACGTTAAATTATTTGGGAAGAACATTAGTTAATATTATACAATTAAAGTTATTCAGTGATAAATATTTATATATATCCTAATATTTTAGTGAATATCAAATAAGTTAAAAGTAGACTTTCAGAGATTTGCTTATTTGCTTAGAGATATAGCTCATGTATTTCTTCTCCAAATTAGTTATTTTTTAAAAGATTTATTTGTTTGAAAGAGTTACACACAGAGAGAAGGGGAGGCAGAGAAAGGGAGGGAGAGGGGAAGAGGTAGGAGGAGGGAGAGGGTGGGAGAGGAAGGGAGAGAGAGGTCTTCTATCCGCTGGTTCACTCCCCAATTGGCCGCAATAGCTGGAGCTGTGCGGATCCAGAGCCAGGAGCTTCTGCTGGTCTCCCATGTGGTGCAGGGGCCTGTCTTACGCTGGCTTCACAGACCACAGCAGGGAACTAGTGGAAGTGGAGCAACCAGAACTTGAACTGGCACACATGGGATGCCGGCACTGCAGGCGGCGGCTTTAACAGCTATGCCACAGCACTGGCCCCTACATTTATTTATTCTTTTGCTTTCCTTAGGTTTTCTGCATTAGTAGTTTATTGATATAGTCAATTCTTATTTAATTAACTTTACTTTTTAATGCAATAAAAACAGCTTTGAGTCTGAATTTGCTTGTATTGAATGTATTTGAATGCTTGTATTGAATGGTAGCTAATATTATTTCCTATAAAATCATTTCCTGAATAAATTCCTGACGTTTATTCATATTTTTGATAATGTTTTAAGGTTTCAATTTGTTAACTTCAAAAATGTCTACATGGAGCAGGACTTGTGGTGTAGTCGGTCAAACCACTGTCTGTGATGCCGCATCCCTTATGGGTGCTGGTTCTCGTCTCAGCTGTTCCACTTCATAGCTCCCTGCAGCTATGGCCTGGGAAAGGTAGCAGAGGATGGCCCAAGTGGTTGGGCCCCTGCCACCCACGTGGGAGACCTGCACGAAGATCCTGGCCAGTCCTGGCCATTGCAGCCATTTGGGGAGTGAACCAGCAGATGGAAGATCTCTCCTCTCTCTCTCTCTGCTGTCTCTCCTGCTGTGTCTCGGTAATTCTTTTAAATAAATATATTTTTTTAAAGAAGTCTTCACAAACTTCTTATAAATTCATAACACGTCTTTAAATTTATATACTTTCAGGCTTTGTTGTACTCTAGCGTATCGTTAATTGTAAGCGTTTCTTGGGCATTTGAAATTTGGGCATTTGTATTTATGAGATAAATTGGGGGAATTTAACTTACATTGTAATACCTGGCTGTTATGCCTATGGTTGACATGTAGGCACAGACATGTATGTGCATGGTCTCCATTGCAGGTTTAAAGTCTCCTCTAGAGCTCTGGATCGGCGTGTTAATGCCCCTCCGCTTCCACACGTCTGCATGCTTTCGTGGCCTGCACAGCTGGCGTTTGCTGCACCTTTATTCTGTGCGGAGGCTGCTCCCCAGGCGTTGGGATGTTAGTGTGTCTTCATGCCTGTGGCATCCCCACCCGTGTTATTCTGGAGTTGGAAGTTGAGAATTAAGGTTTTCCTCTCTTGGCTGTGCTGGCTGCTGTTGGTGCCCGTGCCACCAGGAGGGTCTCCCGTGACCATGGAAAGATGTGATTAGACCCCGAAACCCTCCTCCACCACCTCCGCTCGGAGACCATTGCCAGCATGAAACAGGATAACACTGCAATAGGCGTCTCCATGGTAGAACCTTGCGTTTCATTTGAACTGTATCCCCAGGATATAGTCTTTTTATCTTGAGAGAAAATAGCATGTGACTGAATATTTTTATGATTTTCTACGTTTTATGCCAATGTACTCTGCCAGCAGCAGTAGATGAATAAAGACACCAAATTTACTCTCTCCTCGCTAGTGTTGGGTTCCATAAAACAAAACACATGGGTCTTGGTTGAAAACACATTTCTGAGGAGGTGTTGGTGAGCACTGTTGTGTTTGATCCCATGTGCTAGGGCTCTGCCCTCTACTGAACCTGAGTCCAACGTGGTGAGCTGATACCACAGTGAGCACACGAGCAGGTCCTGGATGGGAGGAGCCAAGGGGAAAGGTCTCCAGACCACAGGGAGGACATGCTAGGGTCTTTCACGCTGGTGGGTGAGGGGTTAGCCAGCCTGCGGTGGCAGAGAGATCCATGCTTGGGCGGGCACGTGATGGACGGGGCTGATCCTACTACGGTGGCGTAAGAGGCTGACCCAAACATGCTTCTTTTGTAGGCGAATTATACCTTTCATTTTGTGGACAAGCTGAAGGCTCTGTTGGAAACAGTGCTGAAGATGTCCAGCCTTTTCCAGGGAAGTGGGAATGGCCAGGTGTTCAACCAGCTGCAGGTGAGAGGTGACTGCCTTCGCCAAGAGGGTGTGGGGAGCCACCTGCTGGGCTATGTCTGGGTCTACACACCTGAGTCCGGCATGGTTTTCATGGTGGACTAGTAAAACTGACATAAAATTGGGATAGTGTGAAAACTTCTCATGTATTTTCAGGGTTTTGCCCCTGAAAGATGGTATTATTGACGCCAGTGCTGTGGTGTGGTGGGTTAAGCCACTGCCTATGATGTTGGCTTCACATATGGGTGCTGGTTCTAGTCCTAGCTGTTCGACTTCCAATCTAGCTCTGTGCTAGTGTGCCTGGGAAAGCAGCAGAGGATGGCCCAGGTACTTGGACCCCTGCACCCACGTGGGAGAGTTGGAGGAGGCTTCTGGCTCTTGGCTTCAGATGGGCTCAGCTCTAGCCATTGAGGCCATTTGAGGAGTGAACCAGCAAATGGAAGATCTCTCTGTCCCTGTGTGTCTGTCTCTCATTTTCAAATAAATCTTTTTAAAAATGGCATTATTGTGAGAATGGTTAATGTTTAACATTTGTTCATTTTTTAATTAGTTTCTTTTTTTGACAGGCAGAGTGGACAATGAGAGAGACAGAAAGGTCTTCCTTTTCCATTGGTTCACCCCTCAGTGGCCACTGTGGCCAGTGCACTGCGCTGATCCAAAGCTGGGAGCCAGGTGCTTCTCCTGGTCTCCCATGGGGTGCAGGGCCCAAGGACTTGGGCCATCCTCCACTGCACTCCAGGGCCACAGCAGAGAGCTGGCCTGGAAGAGGGGCAACCGGGACAGAATCTGGTGCCCCAACCGAGACTAGAACCTGGGGTGCCAGCGCCACAGGTGGAGGATTAGCCTATTGAGCCGTAGTGCTGGCTATTAGTTTTTTTTTTTTTTTAAAGATTTTACTTCTTTATATGAAAGATAGAGTTGTAGACAAAAAAAGGAGAGACAGAGAGAAAGGTCTTCCATCCACTGATTCACTCCCCAAATGGCTGCAATGGCTGGAGCTGAGCTCATTGCAGGCAGGAGACTCCTCTGGATCTCCCACGTGTGTGCAGGGCCTTAAGCACTTGGGCATCTTCCTCTGCTTTCCCAGGCCACAGCAGAGCTGAATCAGAGGAGGAGCAGCTGGGACATGAACTGGTGCCATATGCGACGGGGTAATGCAGGCGGAGGCTAAGCTTACTATGTCACAGTGCTGGCTCCATTTACCCATGCTTTAATTTTTTTTTAAGATTTATTTATTTAAAAGGCAGAATTACAGAAAGGCAGAGAGAGAGAAGTCTTCAATCCGCTGGTCCACTCCCCAGTTGGCCGCAATAGCCAAAGCTGGACTAATCCAAAGCCAGGAGATTCTTCCTGGTTTCCCATGTGGGTGCAGGGGCTCAAGGACTTGGGCCATCTTCCTCTGCTTTCCCAGGCCACAGCAGAGAGCTGGATGGGAAGTGGGGCAGCCAGGACTCAAACTGGCACTGCAGGTGGCAGCTTTACCTGCTATGCCACAGTACACTGCCTCCCCCCCCCCCCCCCATTTTAAATTCTGAATGAAGCAATGCTGTTTAGGTGATTTCTATACTTTTCAATTGTGGGCCTATTTTCATGATCAATTCTTTGCTTTGCTTTTTTTTTTTTTTAAAGAGATTTATTTATTTGAAAGAATTAGAGAAGGGGAGAAACAGATCTTCCAACTCTGGGTCATTCTCCAGATGGCCACAATGGCCAGCACTAGGCCAGGCTGAAGCCAGGAGCCTGGAGCTTCATCCAGGTCTCCCACATGGTGGCAGGCGCCCAAGAACTTGGGCCATCTTCCTCTGCTTTATCCGGGCCATTAGCTGGTAGCTGGACTGGAAGTGAAGCAGCCGAGACTTGAACCAGCGCCCATATGGGATGCTGACGTTGTAGGAGTGGCTTTACCTGCTACACGACGACGTCGCCCAGGTCCATGATCATTTTGTGATAATCTGTATTGTTGAACAAACACAAAACGAGTGTTCTGATTCCTTCTGAGCGTGGCGATCATTGACTGTGAAACTACTTCATGTAGCTCACCTGGGAACTCCTGGGCTTTGTGTGGCTCTGAGCACCTGTAAGCTGGTAGCGTGAGAAATTTGTGCGTGCATCTGCGTTCTTGCCTGGCTGATTTCTGATCCACTAGACGAGGTTCAGAGCTTGGACTCGGGAGCCAGTGGGTCCAGTGTGAGGCCCAGCCCTCTCCCACCAGCTGTGTGGTCGGTCTTGCACTGGTCACTATGTGTCCCTGTGACTTGGGTTTCTTGCCTGTGGAACGAGGAGATGATAGTAGTCCCGAGGTGGCAGTAGTCGGACATGTCGGGCAGCTGAGCAGGATTTGGCATAGAGGAACGTTGAGATGAGGATGCCAATGGGGGTGAAATGGGCAAGAATTTTCTCACAGAAGCAGTTGTGAGGGCAACAGAGGGGGAGCCTGGGAGGGTCGGTGGCACGGTGGTCAGGTGATGCACAGCTGACCCTGAGGGAGGAGGGAGAGCGGGAGCTGGGGGAGCGCCCCATGGTAGGGCCTGCGGCTGAAGGCATCTTGGGCAAGGCTGTGAGGGGTCGTGCAGCCAGAGTCGGCTCTTACCAGAGCCCAGCAGCTCCAAGGAGTGGGCTGGCTGTGGTGGACAGCGGCCTGGAGCAGCCGGGGGAGGCCTGGCCTCCGGGGAAGCTGAGATGCAGTCCGAGCCCTGCGGGGGCCCGGGCCCTTCTGCTCCTTGGAGCTGGGGGTCTGAGGCCCTTGTTCTCAGGCGGCCACGGCTGTGTGCTTTGCTGGTTATTGTCATCATCCTTGCTCTGCCTGCTCGCAGGTTACTAACCTGTCAATATGGAGTCCAGACTTTGTGTGGGCCAGACGGTGACCGGTTAGGCTCTGATAGGTGACGGTGTGCCCAGTGCAGAACTCGCTGAGCACCAGGGGACCCAGAGGAGTGCCCGCCCTGCTCCTGTAACAAGTCATCAAGTCAGAAGTGAAAGCCACTCAGGTACCCTTCGCCGCCGTGACCGGCCCCTTGGTCTGCAGAGGCGCTGTCTGGGCACGCTTCCTCTGGACTGTCGTCATATTTGCAGCCTGTGTTTACCTGCACTTTACTTCCACAGCAAGAAATGTCCTGCGTTCTTTACTTCTCAGCACTGGGGCCGTGTTCTGTAAGAGGTTGTGGTCTGGGTTTACAGCAGTAGACACGCGTGTGCAAGGCCCGACTGTGCCACCAGATGGCAATGTCAGCCCCTTTGCGTGCCGGCCGCAGCCTTGCCTGGTGGTGGAAGCCTAGGGGGGTTTCCTGGGCTAGATGACACCATGCATCCTAAAGCACCCTGTACTGGCAGAGAGCTAACGTCTGGTGAGAGACGAGCAGATTCCCCCAACAAAGCGAACGCCAGGGTTTCACGATCAAGTGGTTCATCCTGAAATGCGAGAGCGCGCGAGAGAGGAGGCGCAGGTGAGCTGGCCTCTCCTGACCTGAGGCTCTGTGTTGGAAGGCTGTGTGCAGAGCAGTCTCTAAGGAAGAGGGGGTTCCAGAGTTAATCCCGACGTCCTGATCCTGCTGTTGAGCTGCGCAAGGCATTGGCACTTTTTCCTGTTTTGCTCGTTGTGTGTCTGCGGCAATCCGATGTAATAACACAGCCTGTTGCAAAATTTAAAAGGCTGAGATTTCAGTAAGTTCAAGAAAGCAGCTTTGGAGACCTCTGCATGGTACAGCGTTGACAGCTGCTGCAAAGTGAGAGGCAGCAAGGTGGGAGAGGAGCCGTGCCGAAACCAGACCCGTGCTTCCGGATGGGCCTGGCCAGTGCTGGGACCCTTCCCCAGAGGTTTTGCAAAAGTGATCCCCATCTACACCTGACCCTGGTGGCAGAGGTCATGTCAGGGAAGGAAAGGATCTTGTATACAGTGGAGGATCACAGGTAGCGTCGTAGAAAATTGTGCTCAGAAGTCACAAGGGAATTCATTCTGCTTTCTGTTTCAGTGCAGAATTTCAGTTATAACCTAAATTTTCACATCTGCTGCTTGTCTTTAAGGTAAACTTCTAATTGCATCATCTCATTGTTTATTGGGATATTTTAGAACTCCTTTCAAATAGATTCCTTGGTGTCTTTTCTCCACGTAATGGTACTTTTTTGAAGTCTAAGTTTTATTCAATAAGGAGAAAAATATAATTATTTGTTATTTTCCTTCAGAAAGCCCTGAGAAACAAATTTATAAGAAGGTTTATAGAAGTCCAGCTGCACATTGATGTAGACACCCTAATGGAAAAACTCCAGACATACGGTAGGTGTGCTGTTGGGTGTGCCACGTGGCTCTGCTGTGTCCCACCTCTGTGGCCACAGAGCTCCCGGGCGATGTGTCCACGCCACGTTTCCCCTCTGTTTATGTCTTCTGACATACCAGGGAGGGCTTGAACTAATGGCACTGCAAAGTTTGCTCAAACCTGGCGTCCTGATTCGCTGATCCAAAGCGTGACGAGCGGCTTAGTTACAAAGGAAAATGTCTGTGATTTGAATGTCAGAATAGTCAATTCCAAAACCAGTTTATAAAAGAGATTACTATTACTAGTTAACCGTAAATTGAAAGCAATTGCAATGCTTTGAAAAATGTGGAGCTCAGACAAGAAAAAAAATTCTCAATTAGCAGACATTTATTGTATCTCTACACTTGATGATTCGTGAGTTTGTTTTGATGCCTAACAAACATTTGCTGAACACATGGGGAGAGCCAGCTCTGTGCAAGGTTCTGGAGAGGGTGTGACATGTTCCCGTCCCACCAGGCAGTGCAGTGGGGAGGGCACCCGTGTTGAGAAACAGCGACAGGACAGCAACATGAGGGCTGGGCCAGGGTCATGCCAGAGGTGCTCTTGGGAGCCTAACCCAGCTGCAGGGGCGAGGAGCTGCAGGAGAGGGGTCAGGCTGCTTCAGGTCCTGGCACCGGGCCCTCTGCTCACGCATGGAAAAGGGCTCAGGGCTGCCTGACGTGTGAAGGTGAGAGGGATGCTAGGCGTCACGCTAAGTGCAATACTTTCCTTTTGTTAGAAACAAATGGTGAATTTACTACTTTAGAGACATTAATAAAACAGGTGAGTCTCCCTTTTCCAAAGTGTTTGGACCCAGAATTTTTTTCAGATTTCATATATGTGGTTAAAATTTTGTAATATTTGTGTAAGTAGGTATCTTGGGGATGGGGCCAAAGTCTAAGCATGACCTTTGCTTGTGCTTCATGTACACCTCACACACAGCCTGAAGGCGATTTGACATTTGAAAGGCAGTGGTAGAGAGATCTTCCAACATCCACTGGTTCACTCCCCAAATAGTTGCACCAGCTGGGTGGGCCAGGCCAAAGTCAGGAACCAGGAACTCCACTGGGGTCTGGGAGGCAGGGTCCTAGCACTTGGGCCATCTTCTGCTGCTTTCCCAGGCACATTAGCAGGGAGCCGGATTGGAAGCAGAGCAGCCAGGACCGGAACCAATGGTTCATTATGGGATGCCAGTGTTGCACCACAACGAGCCCCCGAAGGTGATTTTATACAGTAATTCTAATGATTCTGTGCAAGAAGCAGTTTCACTCTGGAATTTCCAGGTGAGGCTCCGAGAGTTCTGGGTTCTGGGGCATTCTGGATTTCAGGTGTTCATGTTAGGAGTATTCAACCCGATTTCTGTTTGTTCTCTAAAGTTGTTTATATATTTTATTTGAAGGGAGAAAGGGAGATCTCCCATCTACTGGTTTACTCCCCAAATCCGTGTAACAGTCGGGATGGGTTGAAGCCGGGAGCCAGGAACTCAGGCGAGGCCTCCACGGGGGTGGCAGGGACCCAAGCACTTCCAAGGACGTGCGTCAGCTGGAAGCTGGGTCACCAGCAGGGCTGGGACTTAAACCAGGCTCTCTGGAATGGGGTGCAGGCACCTGGAGCAGTGTGTTAGCCTCTGCCAAGCCTATCCTGCGCCGTGGCACACTAGGTCAATCCTCCGCCTGCGTTGCCGGCATCCCGTATGGGCGCCGGTTCTAGTCTCAGTTGCTCCTCTTCCAGCCCAGCTCTCTGCTGTGGCCTGGGAAAGCGGGAGAAGAGGGCCCAAGTGTTTGGGCCCCTGCACCTGCATGGGAGACCAGGAAGAAGCTCCTGGCTTCGGATCGGCGCAGATCTGGCCATTGCAGCCATTTGGAGAGTGAACCAATGGAAGGAAGACACTTCTGTCTCTCTCACTGTCTAGCTCTACCTGTTAAATAAATAAAATCTTAAAAAAACAAAGTAAATGTTGGGGCTGGTGCTGTGGCATAGTGGGTGGGCTGCTGCTTGTAGTGCCGACATCCCACATGGGTGCCGGTTCGAGACCCGGCTGCTCCACTTTGATCCAGCTCCCTATGGCCTGGGAAAGCAGTGGAAGGTGGCCCAAGTCCTCGGGCCCCCTGCATCCGCATGGGAAGCCCGGAGGAGGCTCAGCTCTGGCTGTTGGGGTCATCTGGGGAGTGAACCAGTGGATGGAAGACCTCTCTCTGCTTCTCCTCTGTGTAACTCTGACTCTAAGTAAGTGGGTTTTTTTTTTTTTAAAAAAGCAACCTCTTCTAAAAAAAGTAAATGTTACTGCCTTTTTTTTTTTTTTTTTTAATGAAATGGTACTGGCGAACTCACAGTAAGAGAGGCTGCATCTTGGATTGCTGGAGCCGAGGAGTGGCACGGGGCTGGCGTGGGCCTGATGGCACCGAGCTCCAAGGCTCCTGAGCTAGGGAATGAAGTCGCCTCCCTGGGTGCTTCCTGTGCGTTGTGTCTGCCCCCTGCAGGCACTTGTTCACTGCACAGCCGGTATCGTGGGCGGAGGTGAAGAGCCTGGCTGCCGTTATCCGGTGCGATTCCTGGGAATGGTCGCCAGCCCTCCGGTCATCATTATCCATCAATGAAAACACCTTTTTACTTATAGCAGAAATGTATGTCTGCTCCGGGAACAGCGGAAGACACCAGTCAGCCTGGAAAGGTCAACGCCTGTGTGGTCACCAGCGATCACGGTGTGGGCCTTGGGTGCCCGTCAGCTGGTGTGCGTCACGCGTACTCACAGGTTGTGCACTTGTACAAAATTCCTGCGTCCACGCCATCCCGTGTGCTGTTTGCAGAAATCAGTGGTCTCACAGCAAAGGTTCTTTGTGTCTGTGAACGTCGACTCTCTTCAGCCCCGTCCCCGAGCCCTGCCCCCTTTCCTTTTCACTCCCTGGTAGGATCACTTCAAACTTGCCTAACCATTTCTTCTCCATTGGTCATCATTTCCTTAAGTGATATGTCTATAGTCGTGCTTCTTGATTTATTCCTTATAGGAATTGTCGATTGATTTCCTGTTAGGAAAGATGCAGGTTGAATCCTGCCCAGTTTCCGGGCCTGGTCTGGCTCTCCGGCCGTCCTGAGACGTTGCACCCGGATGACTGCTGTTCAAGGCAGAGCCAGGCTGTGCGCCGCAGGAAATCTCCCTCTTCTCGGCTTTTCTCCTTTCCTAGAACTTCACGTTCTCTGCCTTTATGTGGAACACTTGCTGCACGCTCCGCCCCCGCCTGCTGGGGGAGACCCTTTGTCTGTGCCTGCAGCCCCTCCGGGCTCCCACCCCCACAGCTCCTCGATTCCTGGGTTCCGTGTCCTCCTCCGTTTCCCTTCATTACGTCCATTGCGGATTCATAGCCACAAGTCCCCTGAGAACAAGGGCCCCGAGAACCCCGAGTACTGTTACTCCAACTCCTTCCTACATCTGAAGAAGCAGCGGAAGTACCCTGCTTCCGTCCCGATGGTTTGTCTCCTTTTCAAAGGATTGATCTTGCTGGAGGCCTATCCGTCTTCGGTGCAGGCTTCCTTGTTCTCTGTTTAGCTCATTGATTTCTGCTTTTTTTTTTTTTTTTTAACGTTTCCATCCTTTTCTTATCTCTGGTTTGTTGCTTTATTTTTGGGGTGATTTCTTTTTGAATAGACAACAGGCTGTACCTGTTTCTTTTGTCCTTTTTTTTTTTAAAGATTTATTTGAAAGACGGCATTATAGAGGCAGAGAGGGTGGTCTTCTATCCTCTAGTTCACTCCCCAAATGGCCTCGATGGCCAGAGCTAGGCAGATCTGAAGCCAGGAGCTTCTTCCAGGTCTCCCACACGGGTGCAGGGGCCCAAGGACTTGGGCCATCTTCTGCTGCTTTCCCAGGCCACAGCAGAGACCTGGACTGGAAGAGGAGCAGCTGGGACTCAAACTGGTGCCCATATCGGATGCTGGTACTACAGGCAGCGGCTTTACCTGCTATGCCACTGCGGTATTTCTTGAGACAAATGCTTAAGTCATTGATTTCCATTTTATCTTCATTTCTGATACACATGAGGAGTCTTCAAAAATTTTGTGCAAAATGTAAATCATGAACAAACTATGTGCTGATTTCAAATGGTTTTTCCCCAAAGTAAGCCTCTCTTAATTCTATTTTCTATGTTGTTTTTGAAGTCCTCTCATTTGTGCTCATGGCTGTACGTGACCCTCTGGACTTTATCCTGACTGCCTCTCACAAGTTTGCCATGCTCTGTCTTCATTATAATCTATGTTTTTCAGTATACAGCGTGATTTCACTATTTTTGGTCATTCGAGTTATTTGAAAATCTATAGCTTAATTTCTTCTAAAAATTTATTTGAAAGGCAGCATGACAGAGGGAGAGACAAAGATCTTCTATCTGGTGGTTAACTCCCCAGATGGCTGCAACAGCCAGGTTTTGGTCAGGCCAAAGCCAGGAACCAGGAACTCTGGATCTCCCATGTGACTGGTAGGGACCCACGTGCTGGGGCCATCTGCTGCCTTCCTAGCTCCTTAGCAGAAAGCTGAGCAGCCAGGACCTGAGCCGGTGCTCTGGTAGGCTTGCCCCACTGTGCCGTAATGCCTGCCCCTAAAGCTTCATTTCTAAGTATTTGAGATTTTCTATTTCTCTTTGTGTTGCCCATTTCTAGTTTTATTGGACAGTACTGAAAGAATTCACTCTGCCCATAAGATTTTGTTTGAACCTTGAGGAGACTTGCTCAGTGTCCCGACACTCAGTTCGGGTTCCCACCTGTGGAGGTGCTGCGGTGGCCGGGTGTCCTGGTGGCCTCCCTCTGAGCGTCACGTTCCCAGGGTGACTGTGGGATTTTGTGTTTCCTTCCTGCCGTGCTGAGTTGGGTGCTGTATGTTGAGGCTGCACTGGTGCTTTCTGTTGAACACGTTGGAGACATTTAGGTTTCCCTTTGCCTGTGGTTATTCGCTTTATCTTCCTTTCTTTTCTTTCTTTTTTTTTTTTTTTAATGTTTGACAGGCAGAGTGGACAGTGAGAGAGAGAGAGAGAGAGAAAGGTCTTCCTTTTTTTGCCGTTGGTTCACCCTCCAAGTGCACCGGCGCACCGCACTGATTCCAAGGCAGGAGCCAGGTGCTTCTCCTGGTCTCCCATGGGGTGCAGGGCCCAAGCACCTGGGCCATCCTCCACTGCACTCCCGGGCCACAGCAGAGGGCTGGCCTGGAAGAGGGGCAACTGGGACAGAATCCAGCGCCCCGACCGGGACTAGAACCCAGTGTGCTGGCACCGCAAGCGGAGGATTAGTCTAGGGAGCCTCAGCGCCGGCCACTTTCTCTTTCTTTCTTTCCATAAGACCATGACTTTAGTCGGGTAGGTTTTCTTTGTTAGCATCCTGATTTGGTTTTAGCATTGCTTTTTTAAACTTAAGGTACAAAAACTTCATGCATTTCATATATACAAATTTAGGAACAGTGATTCTCCCAGCCTACCCTCCCTCCCACCCACACTCGCGTTCTCTGACTCCTTCTCCTATTTTTGTTCTTATTTTTTACAAAGATCTATTTTCAGTAACTTTATGCTCGTAATATTAACCTACACTGAGAGTGCGACAAGTAGTATGAAGCAGGAAAAAACACTGTTCCTCAACAGTCGAGACAGAGGCTGTTCAAAGTCCTCGCATCTCAAAGTGTCCATTTCACTTCCGTAGATTAGCTTTTAGGCGCTCATTAGTTACTACACATCAGAGAGGACATTTGGTATTTGTCTTTTTGCGACTGACTTATTTCATGAATTTATAGTGGTTTCCACTTGCATCCATTTTGTTGCAAATGATAGAATTTCTTTTTTTTTTTACTGCTATGTAGTATTCCATGGTGTGTACATATACCATAATTTGTTTATCCAGTCTCCAGTTGATAGGATCTGGGTTGATTCCATATCTTAGCTATTCTGAATTGAGCTGTGATAAACATGGGTTTGTTACATATATATATATATATAAAAATCACATATATATTACATATATATATATAATCACATATTTCATATGCTGACTCATTCCCTTTGGGTCAATTCCCAGGAGTTGGGACGGTTTAGCACTTCTTGACATTGCATCTTGATATCTTTTATTTGGGGAAAGTGTTGATTGTTATCTTTTAAAGAGAAACCAGTTTTCTTTTCTCTCTTTTAAAGCTTTTATTTAATTTTTCAAAAAAGATTTGTTTGTTTACTTGGAAGGTAGAGTTGAGAGGGGAAGAGACAGGAAGATCTGTCCATCTACGATTCACTCCCTGGATGATCTCAATGGCCAGGACTGGGCCGAGCCAAAGCCAGGTGCTTCTCCCAGGTCTTCCACGGGGGTCATAGGGGCCAGGACTGGGCTGAGCCAAAGCCAGGTGCTCATTCCAGGTCTTCCACGGGGGTGGTGGGGCCCAAACACTTGTTCCATCTTTGGCTGCCTTCCCAGATCGTTTGCAGGCAGCCGGATCAGAAGTGGAGCAGCTGTGGCATGAACTGGGATGCTGGTTTGCAGGTGCAGCTTTCCGTGCTATGCCACAACACCCGCCCCGTGGCTGTCACCTTATAATATGACTTCCGATGCGTTTGCTGCTCTCCTCTGCAGGGAACTTTAACTCCAGTTCAATTTGACTGAAACCTTTCACACTACCCACATATGCCTTTTATACCCTTTTCTGCTTGACAAACTTGTCGTTTCCACGTTTCAGTTTGTAAATTGTTTTCTTACCAGTTTTTAATCTCTTCATCTGGGTTGAATCTGGTATTAAATATACCCATGAAGTTCTTAATTTCCTTTGTTGTATTTCCTATAAAATTTAAATTGTAATTTTTTTTTGCAAATTTTAGTTCTCTGCTGAAAATCTTCATCTAATTTTTGGCTCTAATAATCACATTTTTGAAGTGCATCTTGTTAATGGTTAAATTTGAGTCTTCTGTGGGTCTTTTGTTATTGTCTATTTTTCTCTTGATTTTTGATTACTTTTTAAAAATTGAATACCAGACATTAAATGTGAAAAACTGTAGAAAAATTTGAGTTTCCCGATGGTGTTATTTTTCCCCAGAGAGAAGGGACTTTCCTGCTTGGCAGAGGGCTAGCTGGGCCCACATCGTTGGCATCTGCCCCGGGCTGGCTGAGTGGGGCTGGGCGTCCATCTCCCCAGGGAAGTTTTCCACCTTCCTCTGCTCTGAAGGAGTAGCCCTGCTGGGGTCGGAGGTCTCGAGTGGGAGCTGCTGTGTTCTTGGTAGTCCTGACTTCAGAGTGCCCTGGGTCTGCTGGGGGCTGAGCCTCTTTCTTGGCCGTGACCAGTGGTAGAACGCGTGGGGTACAACTCCCGTTCCCCGAGAGCTCGGCTCTTCATGTCAGTGCTGACTTGATGGCTCCTGGAGATGTCGCCAGCGTCCTCAAAGGGCCCCTGCGCGCCTTCGCTGCTCTTCACAGGACACACGGTCTCCTGTCTGTGGGCAGCTCCTCAGTGAGGCCTACTCTGTCCACTGCTGACCGTCGTGAAGAAGAGGTTTCCTGTCTGTTCTGTGACATTTTTACCTCCATTAAAAGACAGTGTCATTTTAATCTTCAGGTTTAGTTTTTACATCACTGTTAGTATTTTCTCCTATTTTTATTTTGGGTTCCCGTTTCACGTTGGAGGGTTTCCTTCCATGGTTGGTGAGGTTCAGAACGAGGCTCAGAACCTGCATGGAGGCTTTTATGTGGGTGGATCTCACTGTGATTCGGTTCAGATCAGTGGGTCTTAATGGTGGGTGACTTTGGTAACATCTGGAGGCAGACGATACTTCAGGGCCCAGGGTGTCTGCAGCTCATTAGTGCGATGAAGTCGCTTGTTGAAAGCAGTTTTGGGTGCAGACACGCTGGGATCGCAGATCCTGCGGTCTGCTTTGGCCGACACCTGCCAGGTCTGTAGCCTCGGGTCGATGCACCGAGCAGGGTCGTTGGCCAACTTTGACCATCTGGAGTGCAGCTCCTGATGGCTCTAGACTTCCCTAATGCATTGCTTTGTTTGCTCATGTGCGCTTCAGGATTCTGGCTGTCTTTCAGACTACAGTCAGGCCTGGTGCCTTTCCCTTGACTGCTGACTGCGACCCCTGTCCTCTCCTTGGCCACCTTCCCTTGCATGTCACAGAGCTGGAGCAGCCCAGGAGGATGAGGGCCTGGCTCAGGTGCTGTCATGGCTCTACCTACTGCCTCCTGTCCCCTGTGTGCCATCCTCCTTCCTCAGCCATACCCTCATCTCTGGGCTGAGGAGAGTGGTCCCCAGAGTGGTGGGGCCGGCAGTTTGCACCTGACTGCGCCAGGTGTGGTATGCTTAGTCCTCCATGCAGGAGCCAGTACCCAGTACCACAGGCTGCTTTCTGCTCCAAGGAGAGATTTGTGTGGTGTCCCATGGTGATTCTTTGCAAGGAGCTGGCTCTCTACTTCCTAGCCGCCTTTACGTACGTGTGTCTCTCACACACATACACACACACACCTGTGTGTGTGTCTCCTCTCTTTCTCTGTCTCATACGTATGCACTTTTATACTCCGAGCAATACACGTGAGCCAGCTCTTCACGGCCTGTTTTTAAGGTGCTTTGATCCTCCCCTTGGAAGATAAGGAAAGCCGCAGCAGGTGGAGGCCACGTTGCTCTTTATTGTATCTGACGTCTGGAATTACACGCAGTTAGGTTGTCTAACTGAGCTTGCTAGGCAGGCTGATGGGGCGGCACAGTCCCAGTGACAAACGGTCAGCAGTGGCAAAAGGCCAAGAAAACCGTCCCAGGCCTGCCCCGGCTGCGGGACTCAGTGCTCTCCAGCTCTCCAGTCCCACATAAGGGGAATAAACTCGCCACCGTGCACCCCTCAGACCTGGCGGGGCAGTATCGTGGCAGGTGCTGGGTACTGTTAGAGGAAACAGGATGGATCGTTCAAAAGCATCACTTCTGCTTCAACACTTGGGGGAAAATGAGACAATTTTTAAACTAAAACAAAAGGACTGATGCATTATAAATTATTTAAACATACAACATCAGTCATTCCACAAAAATTAACTGTGCCAGGCTCAGAAAAGATCCCCGTCTCCCCCTGAGCACTCGCCGCCTTCATGGTCGGTCCTTCTCCTCCACGATCCTTGTGGTGGAGGCACGGGAGCAGCGTCACAGGACACAGCAAGGCCAGTGCCGCCCACTGGGGCCACCAGCCCAGATCAGTTTCGGAGACCCAGTGCTGTCTTGGGGAAGGATGTACCTGGAAATAACCGATGAGAAAGCTAAACACTGTTGGCAGCGGCTTTTGTCCCTGCATCAGCAAACGGCTCCCCAGCGTGTGCCTTCTGTCCCTGCAGCAGACAAACTGGGGTGCTGAGCCCTCTGTCTTGCTTGGGGTGAGGGTAGGGTTAGAAATCTGGAAATGCACCTGCCCCACGAATACCACTTTGTGCGTTGTTACCTGAGCCAACATCTAGGTCTTAGACCAAGATGACGGCAATGTATTTTGTCTGTTCCCCTGCTGGAAATCAATTGTTTTTCTTAGATTTATGTGAGAGGCAGATAGGTAGAGCAGACAAAGCACTCCTATCCATTGGTTTACTCCTCAAATTCTCACAACACCAGGGGGAATGAAGACAGGAGCCGGACACCCAATTCAGGTTTCCCACATCGGGGGTGGGAACACGATTGCTCGAGGTATCGCTGCTGCCTCCCAGGGTCTGTACTAGCAGGAGGCTGTAACTGGGAGCCAGAGCCAGGTGTCAAACGTGGGTACTGCCTGGTGGGAGCAGGCCGAGTGCGCCTGCCCCAGAAATCAATGTCATACGTTAATAAATGTGCTTCCGTGAAACACAGCGAGCTTGCTGGGTGCTGGACATGTCACTCGCTTTATTTCACTTAATCTTTAGCAAGAGGGCACAGAGAATGATGTCCATTCACATTCCATAAACAGGATGTAGAATGAGCAGCCAGGGCTGCCCACCAGAGAGCTGAGTGGGCCACAGCAGGGATCCAGGTCCCCACCCCTAGTCCACAGGGCTCTGCACCAACAGAACCCCTGAAACGCAGACACCATGGCTTCTGCTCGGTGAGGAGGTCTTGCCCCAGGGGAGCTCACGTGGGGACCGGGCCCGACCTCCGGGCTGTGCCCAAGCATCGTCTTAGCTGCTATGCCAGATGCCTGCTCCGATTTGAGCAGTTTTTAGATGAAGGCCTTTCTTCTCACGTGCAAGTTCATCCGTGAGCAGGGAGCACTGGGTGTGTTGGAAGCTGGTGTGGCCTCACCTGTCCACTTTCCACAGGAGGGATGCTGGAGAAGATGTTTAACCACACAGGGACCGACCACATCCGTCTCCTGGGCCGTGTCTTGGTCAACCTGTCCTCCTGTGTGACTCTGGACCGCTTCCAGGCCATGGACTCTGTGGATGCCTTGGAGAGCCAAGCCCACGAGCTGATGAAGCACAACAACTTCCTGGCCAGTGAGTGTTCTGGGAGGAAGGCTGCTTGAGCAGCTCGGCTTGCCCACGTCTTTCTAAAGGCGTCTTGCACTGGATCAGAAAGAGAGGGAGGCCTTCCCAGATAAGATGTAAGATAAGGCAGTACTGAGCTCAGGAAGAGGCGTGCCTCACACCATCACAACCGATGGGCATTCTCACCACGCCAAGGACGTGTGTAGTCCCATGGCGTCGTTTTTGGTTGAACATCATGTGACAAATTATATTTTCCTGTGTTCTTAGGTAAGCTTACCCTCAGTCTCCTTCCCTGCCTCTCTCTTGTCATGGCTTCCTGATACTCTGGGGCAGGAAGAGAAAAGATGATGGCCAACTCTACACCATTAATTACCTATTCGAGATGAACATTCTGGGGTTGCTTATATTCCTTTCAGAGGAACATGTCTCTGTTTTAAACGATTTATGGGGCCAACGTTGTAGCATAGCAAGTGAAGCCACCACCTGCAACACTGGCATCCCATATGGGTGGCGGTTCATGTCCTGACTGTTCCGCCTCCAATCCAGCTCCCTGCTGATGGCCTGGCAGAAGCAGCAGAAGATGGCCCAAGTGCTTGGGCCCCTTCCACCCATGTGGGAGACCTGGACGAAGCTCCTGGCTTTGGCTAGGGAGTGAACCAGTGGATGGTAGATCTCTCCCTTTTTCCCTATAACTCTGACTTTCAAAATAATATTTTAAAAAAATGTATGTATTTGAAAGGCAGGACAACACAGGGAAAGGCAGAAATCTCCCATCTGCTGGTTCACACTTCCCAAATGGCTGCAATAGCCAGGACTGGGCCAGGCAGAAGCCAGGATCCAAGAACTCTATCCAGATCTCCCATGTGGGTGGCAGGGGCCCAGGTCCTGGGGCCATCATCTACTTTCCCAGGTGAATTATCAGGAAGCTGGATCAGAAGCGGAGAAGTTGGGACTCCAACTGGCATTCTGACTTGGGAGCCAGTGTTGCAGGCAATGCCTTAACCTGCATCACAACACCGACTCCCGTGAGCTGCTTTTCGTGGAGGCTTTATGTTGGTTTTGAAGGGCTGCCCTACAAAGTACACAGCCTGACCGATTTAAACGACAGACGTTGGCTGTCTCGTGTTTCTGGAGCCTGGACTTGAAGATCTCCTCCCTGCATCTCTTTCTGTCTTCTGCGCTTGATCTTGTCTTTGCCCACATTTCTCACTTTAACAAGGACATCATCACAGTGAGCCAGAGCCCACCCTAATGGCCTCATTGCCACTTGGTTATCTCTTTAAAGATGGCGTCTCCAAATATGACCATATTTTTAGGTCCTGGGGGTTGGGATTTCAAGGTATGCATTTTGGGGGACACATTGCAACCCATAGTAGAGTTATACATGAAACCCAAAGACTCTAAGGCAAAACACATATACTTACGTTACAAGTTGTAAGTAACCCCAAAGAGATGAGTCCTCTGTGTTGAGCTGCAGGTTCAGCATGAGAAGGAATGACTGACTGTCTGAGCAGCCTTGTGCAGTTTTTCTTGTCCTGCAAAAAATACAGAGCAAGTGACATCTTTTGTTGTATTTTTATGAGCGACCAACGGCAGTATTGGACTGAGACCTGAAGGGCTTGGCTCAAGCTATTGGCAGCGGCCTGGGCAGAGTGTCTCTGTTTTACTTCCTGGGGCTGGGCCCTCTTCTGCAGGAATCCGTGGTCTTCCCAGCTTTGCAGGCCGACCCTGCGCCCCATCCCCGGGTTGTGACGATGCTCTGTTTTTCCTTTACTGCCACAGGTGTCATATTCAACAGTTCCTTAGTCAGGAGGAACGTCCCATCTGCGTCTCTCAAGCTGCCACCCCACGTCACCTACACAATCAGGACCAGTGTCTTGTACAGCATGAGAACAGATATGGTGAAAAACCCTTCCTGGAAGTTCCATCCGCAGAGTCTGCCAGCCGACGGGTTCAAGTATAACTACCTCTTTGTCCCGCTGCAAGACATGATCGAAAGAGCCATCATTGCCGTGCAGACAGGCCACGACGCTCCAGAGCCGGCTGCCCAGACGCAGGCTGCCCCCTACCCCTGCCACACCAGCGACCTGTGAGTAGCCTGGCGTGAGCCATGCTTTGTTCTAGCGCACTGCAGTGGGAGGGGCCTTGTGTTGGACACCCAAACACAAAAGTGTCTTTGAGCCTTTTTGGGATCATCCCAAACAGCATTTTTGTTTTTAAACTCAGTGCCCCTTTTAACTTTCTTAAGGTTCATTTTTTATGTGCTTGAACTGCTGGGATAGAAATATCGAAGTGGAGATGCGGTCCACCCTTCATCGCCCCGCGTTCTGCATCTGTAGATTCAACCAACGGTAGATGAAAAATATTTGAAAACACATTTCGGGACGTTCTCCAAAGCAAAGCTTGAGTTTGCTGTGCACTGAGCTGAGCCTCCGTGAATGGAGGGCTGCCTGCCCCCTTTGCTGAGCCCCTGGCAGTTCAGAGCCTCAGTCTTTCTCCAACACTTGTGTAAAGTTCCTGGGGAAGGGAACTGAAATGTAGTGAGCCTCTGACGGCCCTCGTGGGACGCAGTGAGGTTACATGTCCTGGGGAAGGGAACTGAAATGTAGTGAGCCTCTGACGGCCCTCGTGGGACGCAGTGAGGTTACGTGTGTACTAAGCACAGACTGTCAGTGTCACTTTTCCCCAACTGGGGCAGTGTAACCACTGTTTACATGGCGTTTACGCTGTGTTATGTGTTGTAAGCCATCCAGAGAGGATTTACAGTATGTGGGAGGATTGTGCAGGTTCTGTGTAAATGTCACAATGTTTGATGTGAGGGGCTTGAGCATCTGTGGACCATGGCATCAGCTGGGGGTCCTGGAGCCCCTGTGGGTACTGAGGGCGACTGTGATGTGATCGAGGGGAGTTTGGAATTTGCCAGCAGGCGTCTGTAGCTCAGAAGATGTTTGCTGAGCCATGTTTACGAGGGCTGTGTGTGCGCAGCCCTGGGCCCCAGCTATCTAACCCGGAGAACATAGGGATTCGTTTTCTCTTCACAGGTCCTCAAAGAATAGGCCCTGGACCATGCACTCACTGTGCAGGGTGGTGGGGTTTTCTCTGTGCGAGGCGCTGAGGCCTCAGTTGGTGGCTCGGGGGTGCGTGCAGTAATCTGAGGGCATTTGTGGGTGACACTGGGCCCTGTGGTTGGAGGTGTCCACAGAGCAGGGAGATGGGGAAGCCCAGGCTGCAGTTGTTGGGCGAGGAGACTCAGGGGGGCTCCAGGTGGCATCAGCACAGGTGGGGGCTGACCCGGAGGGGGTGTTGGCCGTGTGGAGTGGAGGCTGTGGTCCGGGGCTCAGTGACAGTGAGGGACATGGTGCCTCCCCGTGAATGTTGAGCCTGGACAATTGAGCAGTCAGGTGACGAAAGTGCTTGAACAGGTCCCCAGGAGGCGAGCTGGGTCTCCGTGGGTCCTTTCTGCTTGCTGAATGCTGTTCTCACGAGTGCCCTGGTGACACAAGGCACAGTCACTTGCTGTGGCGAGCTGGCTCAGAGCTACCACCCTCTTAAGACCTGCTGGGGAGTGAGTAGACAGAGTGAGGCCATCGAAGGGACAGTGGTGCGCGTGCCGTGAGTCATAGAAACAGGGACGGACCCCGCTGTTCACCGAGACACTAGGGGTGACGACTCAGGATGCATGACTCCCCTGTGTCGGAATTAGGACTACCTCTGGGGACTGGCGACTTGAGGTCCTGCCTGATTCCTGCAAGTGACAGGCCCCCCGTGCAAGGGCTCATCATGCATTTCTGGTGGAGAACAAAACACTGTTGCAGACATTGCACACAATGCTTGTCTCAGGGAATCGTGGTGGGCCGGACAAAGGGTCAGAAGGGAAGAGACCCAGGGCCACCCTCTCCTAGGGTCTTGCTCACTGGGAACATCGTAGGCAGAAGTTCTTATCTCCATCTGTTTTTTGAGAAGCAAAAGCTTTTCTTTCTTCTGGAAGCAATGATTTGTTGGCCTGGGGATGCTTTCGTCATTTATGACTGTAAAGCATTCTTCTTGGAGAGGATAGGACTCAGTACTGCTGTGGTGGGGTGACTGTCATGCACATGCACCGCTCACCAGCTCACACCCCAGGACACCAACGCCTCTCAGCTCACACCCCAGGGCACCAACACCTCTCAGCTCACACCCCAGGGCACCAACGCCTCTCAGCTCACACCCCAGGGCACCAACACCTCTCAGCTCACACCCCAGGGCACCAACGCCTCTCAGCTCACACACCCAGGGCACCAACGCCTCTCAGCTCACACACCCAGGGCACCAACGCCTCTCGCCCAACTCAGGCACTCCAGAGCTGGAGGACTGGTGACCTGGGTTAGATGATGGAGAATAAATATTTTATGGTTCTGATTTTATGTTTTACCAGATGAATCTCAAGGGAAGCCTGTCTCAGGGTCTCCTCCTCCCTCCAAAGCGTGTCTACCCCCTTGTATGAGTTGGGGGATGCACATCCCCTCCTGTCTGGTTCACGGGAGGAGACCGTGGGTTTGTTTTGCTCCTGACATGCAGTAATTCTGGGATACACAACATTCTCTCCTGCCAACATGTTGAGGGGAGTCAGACAGTTTTCCATTCCTGCAGCCAGTGCTTGATCCGCAGGTGTCCTGAGAGCTGGGAAGGAGGCTGTGGATGGACTAGGAAGGTAAATTTCCTGTTTGAGAAATATTCAGCCCAGAATGGTGTCTCATGCTCACTGGGATACCACAACATAACTTCTTGGAAGGGTTTGTTTTTCTTTGAAAATGGAGAGGAACTGTTACTTCCTTGGCAGATTTAAATCCTTGCGGCTTCTCGTTGCTGTCTATCCTTTCTTCACAGCCAGCTTCCAGGTGTCCCTGTTTCTTGAGGCTTGAGTTGCCTGCAGTGACGGAGATGCAGTCTGAGGTCTTTCCAGAACTCACCCACCTGCATTCGAGTGCTAAGGCACAGTCTGGGCTGCGGACCGCGCTCCGGGGAGGCTGCTTCTGGTTTCCTGCTGCTGCTTGCACAAGCTGCATATTCATGGGTGTAGCAGCGCATTCATTGACATTTGCTCAGAACCCCTATGAGGCCTCACGCCCACTGTGTCATGCAGTTTTCTGCGTGCTGCGAGGGAGGTGGAGAGGAGCAATATGCGGTATTGAGCTTTGGAGACTGGGGGCCTGACACGGCAGGTCGTGCCTGGCCCTTCGCTGCTGCTGAGGAACGGGAAGGGAAGAGTGTAGACACGGCTGCTCTGGGGGCGACAGCAGTGGCTCAATCCCAGCCGACCTCTGGGCTCGGAAACAGCAGCCTCCAGCACTGCTCCGTAAAGGGGGTGCTGTGTCCCCACGTCCGAGCTGTTCTCAGGGCCCCTTCTAGTGCATCCTGGACTCCGCGGGGAGTCCCGCCTTCCAAGCTGTTACAATCTCTGCCCAGCTGCTGGGACCCCTTGGAATCTCAGCCTCAGGGAGATGGGAGAAGTGCGCTTGGGCCCCAGCGTTGCCACCTGCTGGCCCCAGGACTGCTGGTTTGACAGCTTCGAATGTCACTCCTCTGGGGTGGGATGCTGGCAGGGCCCTGCCCACCCTTTTAGCTTGAAGTCTATCACCGTCGTGGTAGAGAGAAGTCCAGTCTGAAGGGAGGGCCCGGGCACTGGGAGCAGACTGGACGCTCCAACAGGCAGCCCCAGTGGGAAGCGGGGGCTGGAAATCCCCAGCACCTCACACTCGGGTCAAAGTCCTAAAGGCTGTTTCTCAGTGTGCTGCTTCCTGTGCCTGGGTGGCGCTAACAGAGGCAATCGACAGATGAAGTCGGATTCACAGGGCTCATTAAAGTGGAAATCAAGGAGACGCCACCTGCAGAGGGAGGAATGGTGACAGTGACACGGTTATGGAGATGAGTGTCCCTTTGAAAGGGCTTCAATAGTAAGAGTTCAATTTCCTAGTTGTGAGAGCTATCGGTGTGGAGAGTGTTGTGGAACATAGCAGTGAGACCCATGCTCTCCAGCGGGAAGGAGAATCCTGTTTCGAAGCGACTGGGACCCCGACTTTGCTGTTTCTTTTTGACTGTTTTATTTACAAATGATGATCAAGGGGAGGAAACAGATCAGGTGCATTCTCTCCTACGACAGCGCTTCTTATTTTACCTTTTCATTTCTCTGTCCCGGGGATTTGTGTTCATGTACTAGAGCTGCGAGGAGTCAGATGGTTTAATAGGGCAGTTGGGGTGGTCCTGGTGGAAATTGAGGGCACAAAAGAGTTTTTCCCAAAAGTCATCCTTAGCAAGGTCGAAAGTTTGTGCCTGCCCACTCCTTGAAAGCTTCCAATCTTAGGAGAATAGCGAGGGAGCTCCCAGTTTCCTGTAAAGTGAGTTAGGTACCCACCCTTCGGGTGGCTCTTTGTTTTATCCCCAGCAAGCCAGACAGGGCAAAAAGACTGCGAATCGGGCGTTTTGATGGGTTTTGTCCCCACCTTGTAACTGAATGTCAAGCTGATAAGTTTTTTCTTCCCCAAAATTGTGCTTAAAAACCCCAGTTAGCCCCTCTGGGTTTTGCCTCTCTTACAGGCCCCCTCCATGCTACTGTGGCTGGAGGTCTTTGACTCTAATAAACCTTTAAATCTCTCTGCTTGTCCACTTGGACATTCTTCTTCCATGTGAGACGAAAAACCGAGGTAATAATACTTTCTCTGCTGGTAACAGAACCCCAGCACCTTGCTAAGAATTCTGGTGCGAGTTGCACTGAGCTGTGAACGTGCTGGGGTGCCTGTCTCTGGAAGCCTGGAGAGAGAGGGGCCTGGTGACCACCTCAGACAAAAGAGCCGCGAGGGGCCAGAATCTGCTCGCCAGCCACCCTCCTGGCCTGGGGCTGCTGGGGACTGAGGGTCAAAGGACACCCCAGCGCCTGTGACCCAGTGCAGTATCTTCTCTAATTTCATCATGTATTTCTGCTCTCCATACTACAGTTGAAATTACCTAACTTACTGTCCTTGTTGGGACTGTTAAAGACACTCATATTCTGCATTTGTTACTAAGTTCTTTTTAGAAAACTTTTATTTAATAAATACAAATTTTGAAAGTACAACTTTTGGATTATAATGGTTTTTCCCCCTATAACCACCCTCCTATCCGCAAAACATCCCACTCCCTCTCCCATCCCATTCTTCATTAAGATACATTTTTTTTTGACAGAGTGGACAGAGAGAAAGGTCTTCCTTTTTGCCGTTGGCTCACCCTCCAATGGCCACCGCAGCCGGCGCATTGCGCTGATCCGAAGGCAGGAGCCAGGTGCTTCTCCTGGTCTCCCATGGGGTGCAGGGCCCAAGCACTTGGGCCATCCTCCACTGCACTCCCTTGCCATAGCAGAGAGCTGGCCTGGAAGAGGAGCAACTGGGACAGAATCCGGCACCCCGACCGGGACTAGAACCCGGTGTGCCAGTGCCGCAAGGCAGAGGATTAGCCTACTGAGCTGCAGCGCTGGACCATTAAGATACATTTTTAACTATCTTAATATACAGAAGATTAACTTAGTATACACTAAGTAAAGATTTCAAGTTTGCACCCACACAGACACACACAGTGTACAGTACTCTTTGAGTAGGAGTTATACCGTTAATTCTCATAGCACACCACGTTAAGGACAGAGGTCCTGCATGGGGAGGAAGTGCACAGTGACTCCTATTGTTGACTTAACAATTGGCACTCTTGTTTATGACAGTGATCACCCGAGGCTCTTGTCATGTCAGTTTTGATCTTGGCATGTGCTGATTCCTCCTCTCTGGCTCATTGCCCTTATCCTTCCAGTGGTTTGTCACATGACTTCTGCATTTCAAAGAATGTGATGCTTCCAAACTGGCTTGGCACCTTATTCCATTTCCGTTTCAGGCTTGCTTTGCTGGAGAATGTATCAGTGCTTACCACGAGTCCTCTGGCTGTAGTTGACTGGTCAGCATTTGGTAGGCTGAGGTTTGTCTCCTAGGAACGGCCCTGAGAGGATCTCCTAGGGTCAGGCAACCTGCGTTCTTACCTGTGTCACACCCCGTGCAGCCTTTGTATTTCAGAGGCATCTTGGCTGGGTGTGGGTCCTGGGCTTACTCTTTTCTTCAGCATCTTGATGGTAGAAGCAGCTCCGTGATCTTTCCTTGCGCATACTTACAGATAGATCCAGGGTCACCCTGACATCTTCCTTCTTGTACATTACTTGGTAATTTGTATAAATGTCTGATTAGAAAACTCAGTATATTTTCCAGACAATATCATTGTTTTCCATCGTAGGGCAATTTTTCATGACACCTACGTATATGTATACTTGTTTTATGGAAACTTTGTTTTATGTTTTCTAACTTCATGAACTTGATATTTAACATTTTGTCTTTATTCTTTAGAAACTGCACTCTATGCATTTCTTTTCCATATATTTCTAATCAATAAAAATCTCTAATCCTTTTGAGCTGCTTCTCTCCTTTGTTGCACTTCTCGTACCTATTTTCTATGTCCTGTCTGTGTTGTGTTGCAGCGACTTGCCCTTGTTTCTTCCAATTTTATCATTATTTGTTTTTTTGTATCTATTTCTATGTGCTTCCAATTCACCATTTGTGTCTCTGCTGTCATGTCCTCTCGTCACTCCATCCTAGCAGTTTCCTGTGTGGTGTTCCTCATAGAGGGCCTGGCCTTTTACGTATTCGGAAATCAATGGCAAAATAAATGCATGTGCTACTTACAGTTGTTCTGTGTCACCATCATTTGGGCGTCCATTCTTCCTTCTTTGATATTAGGCATCTTTAGCCTCTTTTCCTTGTGCAGGTACAGTGCTAGAATTGATTGCTGTGGTTACCTCTCACATGGAGAATCTGCAAGGCACTGCTGGGCGCACACGGGCGACGTTCCCGGCCACACTGTGCAGGCGCTGTTCGGCTGCCAGCGCGTCTGCAGACGGCGCCTTCTTCCCGTGCGCTTTCTCCTGTTGTCCTGAAGAGGGATCTGAATCAGTGCTCGTTTGTCTGACGCAGTTGTACGTGTCTGGCCCCTCAGAATGGGCCACTAGCTAGGCTAAGACGTGTATTTTTGATGTGCGTTCTGTTATCTGCAGAGAGTAGGGTTTTCCTGCCAAAATCCCTCATAGTTATATTTTTGTGGGACTCCTACATGAGCTTGATGATGTTGGCACCTTTTCAAATACTGGGGTGCCACTTCCATGTATTTATCGAAACTGGAATATATATTTTTCTCTTCTTGATGTTGGATTAATTTCTAGGAGCAGGTAGGGAAAAGGCTGACGTGCATAGCCACGGCTCGTAGTTGCTCATCTCCAGTTCATTCCATTTCAGACATGCGGTGCAGTGTCTGACGTGCTGTTGGATCTGAGGGCCTGCTCTACGCACTGCAGGGCTGAGTTGATCCCGCTCCACACCTCTTATGACCTCTGCGTTAGAGATTCCAGGAGTCCACCTGCCACACACAAGACACAGAATTCTGACCCAGACAATAGCTAGAGTCGAGTCTTAGATAGTACTCAGCATCGTGCTGTGAGAACAGAGCTCGAAGTGATCAACTCTGTCGCCACAGTGTCAGAGGGGAAATTTACGAATCATGCAAAGTTTCTAAATCCCCAAGTGAACTCGGTATGGCCTGTTTTTAATAATCTACAGCCATCTGGCTGGCGCCGCGGCTCACTTGGCTAATCCTCTGCCTGCGGCGCCGGCACACCGGGTTCTAGTCCTGGTTGGGGCTCCAGATTCTGTCCCAGTTGCTCCTCTTCCAGGCCAGCTCTCTGCTGTGGCCTGCGGAAGGCAGTGGAGGATGGCCCAAGTGCTTGGGCCCTGCACCCCATGGGAGACCAGGAGAAGCACCTGACTCCTGGCTTTGGAACGGCACAGTGCATTGGCTGCAGCGGCCATTTGGGGGGTGAACCAAAGGAAGGAAGACCTCTCTCTCTCTCTCTCTCACTCACTCTCACTCTCACTCTCACTGTCTAACTCTGCCTGCCAATAAATAAATAAATAAATACAAAGGAAATATTTACAATCTACAGACATCTGAGTTCATCTCTGTGGTTGTTTGTGTTACTCTGGGACACAGGGTTTGTAGGATGTGAAAATGGATGCATTTGTGACACTTTGAGTTCATAGACTTCTTACCTGCCCTGAATGCTAAAAAATGGTTCAAGAAAAACCAGAAAGCTGCAGAACTGAAAATCTAAAGCCCTCTGCCCTCTTTGAACAGCCTGTGCACTGGGTGAAGTTACCCATATCTAACTGTAAAATGTGGTTCACCAAATTGATGACTCAACTTGTCTTTAGCAAAACAGTAAATAAGACCATTTATTTCCTTTTTCACTCTTTCATGTGTTCCTTGGCCAACATTTGGCTTCCGGTCTGGGCGTTCTTTGCCACGAGGGGAGGGCCAGTGAGGAGACCGACCCTCAGGAGCTCAGACTGTCCTGTGAGAGGCTGATCTCGGTGGGGCCGCGTGTGGTCCCTGCTGAGGTTAACGCTGGGGAGAAGTCTTCGCAGGATGCAGGTGATGGTAGCAGGGGCCGCCCTGGGTGTTGCCTGGTCTCCAGGGCGCTGTCTGCTGGGGTGCCCTTGTCTCCTGTCTAGACAGCTGCACGTCTGCCCTGGCTTCTGGCTCCCCTCTCCATAATGGACTTCCCCACATGTGCCCATTGTCTGCACCGCAGCTGGTGATCACTTCTCAGTTTTCCTCTCTCCTCTGAAAATCCTCTCATGGCATCCCCTTGTTCACCGACTGACTTCTAGAACTTACCCTGACACAAGCCCCCCATGATCTGGCCCCCACTAACACTCTGGCCCCGTGTCCTGCTAACCACGAGGGCCTTGCTGCTGACCTGGGCACTGTGCCCGCCTCCACCCCTGCCGCTTCTGAAACCTTTTGCCTGGGGTGGCCTCCTGCAGAACCCAGGGAGCTCACTTCCTTACAGCTGGGCTGTGTGCCCAGACGCTGCTTCCGTGCCCAGCTCGCCAACCCGCGGGGTGGAGTCGCACCCCTTCTCACTGCTGTCACCACCTGACACTGGGTGATGGATCTCCTCCTCGTTGGCCTGTTCTATAGCCAACCCCCCACCGGAATGGGAGGTCCTTCATGGTGAGGCCGTTGGCTGTTGGGTTGCCTTGTGTAGCACAGCCCCCAAACACGACTTGCTCCTTTGGTTGGTTTCAGTATCGAATAAAATGATCCATAGGTGGATTAGAGAGCGGAGTGTGCAGGGTGAGGAGGCGGAGGGCCCAGCAGTGTTGGGGTGAGAAGGCACACATCAGAAAGAGGAAGAGGAGCTGCAAGTCAGGGAGACAGAGTGGGCAAGCGGTGGGCCAGCAGCCCAGGCCCATGGGGGAGCTGAGAGGAGGCGGGGGCGGCCAGTGCGGGAAGGTCTGCGTTTAGAGCCGTGACTGCCATTGGTGTCCTGGTGAATGCTGGAACTGGGAGTGCACCCGAGAGTGTGCTGGGAAAGGGCGGTGCCCCTCTGGAATTTCACGATGGTGGATGATAACTCACGATCAATAGATCATGAAGAGAGGGAGTTGTTCCAGAGTACTGAGAGAAGTCGGGTCATGAGTTGGTGACCCGTTTCCTTCCTCCAGCCTGCTCTGGGTGCAGCAGGGTCAGGCTATGGCTACTTGAAACCGTTGTTTCCTGCGGGGGTCTCCTTTGTGACGTCCTGCCTATGAAATCAAGTCGGGATCACAGCTGTCATGCTTGCTTCATAGGCCTGTGACATGGCCAAAAGAGCCAGGACTCTTGGAAGTGCGCTGTAGCTTGGGCGAGAAATGGAAGAACCTCCAGACACAGGGCTCCTCATGCACACGACTGAGCAGAGCGCTGGGATCCTGTGGATGCTGACTGCTTTGTGCCCTTACAGGTTCCTGAACAACGTGGGCTTCTTTTTCCCTCTGATCATGATGCTGACCTGGATGGTGTCTGTGGCCAGCATGGTCCGGAAGCTGGTTTATGAACGGGAGATCCAGATAGAAGAGGTAACGTGTCCTAACCTTTGCCTAGGCGGAAAATCCGGAGCCTACCCTGGAGCTGGGAGACACATCCTGGCCAGTGACTGACCAGGCCTGTCTGCGCTGCCTTCCCGCCCTGTGCTGGGCCGGCCAAGTCCCTGTGCCAGGAAGATCACTGCTTGGCAAAGTTTGGGGTAGAGGGGTTTCCTTGAGATAAAAGAAGACCGAACAATAAGCAGAGGAGACTGGAGGGACAGAGCTAGTGTTACTCATTCATCAATTACAAAACCCAGAAACACTTGGTATCAGGTTTCCCCATCTTAATTTATGGTTAGACTTTTTTATATATATGTATATATTTTTTTTTTTGGACAGGCAGAGTGGACAGTGAGAGAGAGACAAAGAGAAAGGTCTTCCTTTGCCGTTGGTTCACCCTCCAATGGCTGCCGCGGACGGCGCGCTGTGGCTGGGGCACCGTGCTGATCCAATGGCAGGAGCCAGGTGCTTCTCCTGGTCTCCCATGGGGTGCAGGGCCCAAGCACTTGGGCCATCCTCCACTGCACTCCCGGGCCACAGCAGAGGGCTGGCCTGGAAGAGGGGCAACCAGGACAGAATCCGGCGCCCCGACCAGGACTAGAACCTGGTGTGCCGGCGCTGCAAGGCGGAGGATTAGCCTGTTGAGCCACGGTGCTGGCTAGACTTTTTTATATAGAACCTTGTTTTTGTTCTAATGTTAAAACTTTGAAACCATCACAAACTGTTTCTAAGAATGAAAGTGTTTTTTTTTTTAAGATTTATTTATTTGAAAGGTAGAATTACAGAGAGAGAGGTCTTCCATCTGCTGGTTCACTCCCCAGATGGCTGCAGGGGCTGGAGCTGCACTGATCCAAAGCCAGACACCAGGAGCTTCCTCCAGGTCTCCCATGCAGGTGCAGGGGCCCAAGGGCTTGGGCCATCTTCCACTGCTTTCCCAGGCCACAGCAGAGAGCTGGATGGGAAGAGGAGCAGCCGGGATTCAAGCTGGAGCCTGTATGGGAATCTGGTACTGCAGGTGGCGGCTTTGCCCGCTACACCACGGTGCCGGCCCCACAGAATGGAAGTTTTTAGGAAGTCCGTGATGAAGCCTTGGCCCCGTCCAGGCAGCTGCGCTTGCTTACTTTCGGAGGTTTGTTCGAGTGAAGAAATGGCATGGCAAGTCGTGGGTGCATGTCCTCCAGTTTTACGAGCGCTGCGTAAACTTGCGCTGCTGCTCTTGGCGTTATTCGTCAGTTTCCAGCCCGTTGGCGCGAGAGTCTCTGTGTTTCTCCCTCAACTCGGTGTCGCCCCTGGGAGCAGGGCTCTGGGGACACAACGTTAAGTCCCCGGGCTCTGCACTGCCAGCGGCCACCAGGAGTGCAGGCCTCGGACACTGTCCTCATTTCACAACCGGCCCTGCCTGAGAGTCCGCAGGTTGCCGATGCTGAGCTGAGCGGTGGGTCACTGGCTTTGAAGAGGGTCACCCGCACACTCATCACAAAGCCGGGTGCGGACCTCAAGCTGAGGGGCTGAAGGCCCCGTGTTTCCCCTTGTCTTCTCTCACTGTCCTCACAAACAAAATGAGGAGCCCAGAGAACACTAAACCTGCAAACTGCAGAGGACGGAGGAAATGTGTCGAGGCTGCAGTGGCCAAGCCTGGGTCTGAGAGGCCTGCTCCTTCCTTGCCCGCTGCCTTGTGTTCCAGCCAGGTGCTCTGGACGTCGATGTCCTGGTGAATGACGGGGTTGTGAGGTGCTCGAGAGTCCGTGCCAGGCTCCGGGAGCAGCTGTCCTCCCCAGCTTCCCCCCCGGGGCTGCGTGTGCCGGCCACGTCCGGCAGCCTTTTCTCTCCCGTGTCTGACCTGTTCCTGCCCGGTGTCTGCTGCTGTGCTAACTCCAGCCTCCCCCTCCTGACAGTACCTGCGGATGATGGGCGTGCACCCTACAACCTACTTCCTGGCCTGGTTCCTGGAGAACATGGCCGTGCTGGCCGTGAGCAGCGCAGCCCTGGCCACCGTCCTGAAAGCCAGCGGCATCTTCACGCACAGCAACGCCTGTGTCGTTTTCCTCTACCTGCTGGATTTTGGGGTGTCGATCGTCATGCTGAGTTACTTCCTGAGCACGCTTTTCGACCGTGCGAATACAGCAGCCCTCTGCACCAGCCTGGTGTACATGATCAGCTTTCTGCCCTACATAGTTCTCTTGGTCCTGCGTAACCAGCTGAGTCCTGTGGTTCAGATGTTTCTGGTAAGTGAGTTTGTAAAAATGTGAAACAAACAACTGCTCCCACGCAGCCACACAAAGCCAGGACCCTCCCCTTCCCGTTTCCTGCGTTCAGATCGGGCTGGGCTCCCCTTGTCCGCCCCGGCTGCAAAGCTCGGAGACAGTGCTTTGAGACGACAGTGGTATCACAATGGCAGCCCGTTAAGAATGGCTTTTTTTTTTTTTTTTAACATAGCAGGGGCTCGTGGAAGACTCAGGGAGCTGAGCGACATCTGTAAGCAGCATACAACTTCAGTTTCTCTTTGTTTCATGCATGGAAAGAAATGGAGTTTTAAAGATCTCTCAGAAGTAGAACATAGCGTTGCTCCTGGAGCATCATGGATTACAGCACATTAAGTGGGGAGATCTTTCCGTTAGCAATGTCAGGGGTGCTCATCCATTTAAAGTGCAGTTTGTGGAGTGAAGCGCGTGGAGAGAGGAGCTCATTCCCTGCGGCTAGTGCCTGCGAGCGCGGTGTGCAACTGGCGATGTGCTCCCTGGTCGTTTGGGCTCCTCTACAAAGCTGGTGTCAAAACTGCGGGGACCTGCCTTGCGCTCAACACTTGACATCCTGCAGCTGCCTCAGACGGCAGCGTTGGGAGTGTGCCCGGAACCTCTTTGAGGAGGTGCCTAGCAAACAGGATCACAGAGCCGCTAAGGGCCTTCCAAAGCCCTTTAATCCAGCGCAGAGCTCGGTCCCTGGGAGGGGTCACCATCCCTGCTCACTCGGAGCTTGGAGTGAAATAGTTCTGTGCAGGCGAAGTGCATTTCTCCACCTGCGGTGGGTTGTTTGTATGGGTCTGTTTTTATCACTGTAACAAAGCACCTGAGGAAGGCTACTTAAGGAAAAGAGGTTTCTTTAGTGCACAGCTTTGGCGGCTGGAAGTCCAAACAGCATAGCAGAGCCTTGCTGATGGCCCGTGTAGATGACGGAGTGCATGTGGGAAGAAGCAGCCACATGCACCAGTCAGGAAGCCAGAGGGACTCTGGGGTCAGGCTCAGACTTTCACAAGAAATTGCTCTCAGGAAGCCTCACTCCAGGGGGGCGTCACCTCCCCTCTCAAAGTTTCCACCTGCTAATGTTGCCACACTGACGACCAAGCTCCCAACACCTGGCCCCCTCAAACCGCATCAAACCTTAGCATCTTGTGAAGCACCATGCTCTCTGGTTTCCACTAGCCACACACAGCATAGATATTCAACCAATATTTTGTCCATTGACACACGCTTCTTGGTTATGGTTAGCTATGTCACACCTGTCCCAACAACACAGTGCTTGTGTTAAGTAGGTGTAGATAGGGTGACAGACACAGGTGGGCGTGTTCGGGGTTGCTCTAGTGCATGCCTCCGTGTTGATGCTCCGACCTAAATGTTAAATGCTGTCAGTTTGCCTTTACTTTACATCTAATACTTTATCTACTTTCTATCTAATGACCTGGTGCCTATGATTTCCTTTATACATATACACACGTTTCTTAGCAGGTGAAAAACATCTAACTCTGGTACATTGTATTTTTAACCATACCAGGCTTTTTCAATGGGCTCCTTTCTGTCCTAGGAACTCTATGCTGGAGGTAAACCAAGGTTTTCCCACAGTGCACTGCTCTGCTGTGGAATGGCACATCCATCCCCTCCCTGCCCGCGGTGTGCACCAGGGTGTTTGCTTCACAATGAAGCAGAGTAAATTGCTCTGTTCCATTTTCCACTGCGTTTTGCTGCACATTTCTCTACACAGTGCTTTGGATTTATGACCCTTCAAGCATTGCAATAAAGGGAAGTAATTCCTTTTAACGTTAAAAACTGGCTTGTTATCACACATTTCAGAGCGGGCTGACATTCTGCGAGTCTTTGAGGTTCAGATATTTAAATGACCTCCTGCAGCAGTGACTTGGCATTGCTAGAGTCTGAGGGTGTGCTGGCTTCTCCCTGAATTTAGTGTTGTGGGTTTTCTGAGGTCCCGATCGGACACTAATGTGCCAGTTTTCTCTCATCCCATCAATCCACTGGCAGTGCCTCCTCTCGACCACGGCCTTTGGACAAGGAGTATTTTTCATTACATTCCTGGAGGGACAAGAGGCAGGTAAGAGGTTGCATTTTTAAAAAGTGACTCTTAGTAACTCGGGTTTTTAGAAATTTGTGGTTGTGTTGCAAAGAATTCAGTGGAAGGTCTCCTTACCAAATGGCACATTTGTAAAGAAAGCTGTCACTGGTTTTGCTGATGTAAATATCTCCCGTAGTCTGGTTGTCCTGGTTTTTGGGAACACCGAAGAGTAACCGTGACACCCCTTGATTGGCTGTTGATCCAAGTCGACCACCCTGCTGATGCCTGGGTCATCTTTGTGACAGGTGACCTGTGGTCACCTTAGTGACCTTCCAAATTCTCCCAACGGTAGGGTGCTCCATGCATGCCGTCTGCTGGAGGACTAGCACTGGGGGTGGCTCCCAGGGCCTCTGTGGGCCTCTCTGGTTCCTCCTTTCAACTCAGAACTCTTCCCGTTTCTGTCAGATCTCATGCTCATCCTCAGCTTTCCTGGACGTTTCCTGAAAGGTTAGCATCTAGACACAGCAGAACCGCCGAGAAGACCGCCTAGCTGTCGACTCTGCTGTTCATTTTATCCAAGAGGATTTTTACAACATTTGTGGGGTGCCCTTTTCACATACAATGAGATTTTGACAACAGTCCCTCAGTAGATAGATGCATGTTTCTTAGATGTGTGTGTGGGTTTTTGAATGTGTTTTTGAAAATATTCACAGGAAAAATATCATCCAAAAGTGAAATTCTTGCATTAGTCTGCACTGGTCTTATATGTCTCTGACTCTTCCAGTAAGATCCATGCTTTAGCAGATGGGTAATCCCGAATGAGTTTCTCTATTCCTGGAACTCATCTCTAAATTCAACTGGATAAAGAAGGTATAGGGGAAAAAACGATCATAGCAAGTACTCATTGATTAAATCTTGTGTCTTTTTGACTTCAAGCATATACCACAGGAAAATTTAGAGTAGAGAAATATGTTTAATTATGTTTAATCCAGGAATGCATTGCAAGAATTTGGGTTCTCAAGGAGACCTCTTTATTTTTTACAAACATGCTTAGCATCCCCACAGTGAATCTGGTTGAGTAAACAAAGCTAGATATGAGTCAACTAACTTTCAATGTGTTTAAGTGTTTGATATTAAAACGTTAATGCTCATTCCACGTGACCTCAGTGTTGTAGACCATAGGCAGCATTCCTCTGCAGAGTTATGGCAGTGGTGCCGGCTCCCCTTTGGCTTTAGCCACATTCAGCCGTACTTGAGCCTGAAGAACTAATCAGCTCCGGCCAGCAGGGCCTGCAGGGAGCGAGGATGCACAGTTCTGACGCGGACCCTTTCCTCCCTGCCAGGGATCCAGTGGAGTAATATGTACCAGGCTCCGGAACGCGGGGGCATGACATTCGGCTGGGTTTGTTGGATGATTCTCTTTGATTCGAGCCTTTATTTCTTATGTGGATGGTACTTCAGCAACTTGATTCCTGGTAAGAATTGAGCACTTCACGAAACAACACAATGAATAGTTTAAACCCATACACATTGATATTAATTATTCTCCAAGGAAGACCGCAGAAAGGGGAAGTCTTTACACATCCTTTTAAAGGAGCTGTGGATTTCTGGGTAAAACCTGGTGCTTTTTCCTGCAGAGTAAGGGTCAAAGGCCAGGTGGCAGTTCACCAGGATGGAATGTGGGATGCGATTCCCAGGTCCCTGGTTGCTCCCCGGGTGGACTTTTAACTCCTTAGAGAAACTTCTGGGGTATGTGGAGGTGAGCAGGAGAGTCTGGTCATGTGGTGTTGGCTCCAGGTAGCAAGGAAGTCTGGCCAGGTGTTGGGGAGCATCGGGCAGTGAAGAGGCCAAACTTGTAGCTGGCCGCAGGTTGACGGGCAGCAGAACGTGGGGAGAAGCCAGGCAGGGTGTGAGGTCTGTGAGACTGGGTGGGCTGGGAGTCGGGGCTGTCAGTGGTGTGTGACACATGCAGCATTTCCCGAGACGTGCCTCCTCTCTGAAGAGAGGACTGGAGGGCTGGGGAGGGCCACCGAGGACAGTGGTCTCCCTGCTGTGTCCGGAGGGGAAGAGCTAGGGCACCTTTACTTCTTATATTTAGGCCGAGCAGAGCAGAAGTCAATGCACCTCAAGCACATTAAGAAACAGCATTTCAGCGGTGCCGTCTACACTTTCCAAAAGGAAGTGGCATCTGATTTTTTTTCGAATGGGATCTAAGCAAGCAGAAATCGGATCTTTCTTTGCTTTTTTTTTTTTTTTAAGATTTATTTATTTGAAAGGCAGAGTTACAGAGAGGCAGAGACAGCGCACGCATTTCCATCTGCTGGTTCACTCCCTAAATGGCCACAATGGTCAGAGCTGGGCCCTTCTGAAGCCAGGAGCCAGGAGCTTCTTCTGGGTGTCTCACATGGATGCAGTGGTCTAAGCATTGGGCCATCTTCCACTGCTTTCTCAGGTCATAGCAGAGAGCTGGATTGGAAGTGGAGCAGCCGGAGCTCGAACCGGCACCCATATGGGATGCTGGCACTGCAGGCAGTGGCTTTACCCACTGTGTCACAGTGCTGGCCCTGACATCTAACCTTTAAACCTGAGAATAAAAAAGATCACTTTTGATCATATAACAGGAGGCTTCAAAAGTGTTTAAAGAAAAATGTGATTAAAAGGCAATTAAACTTTGCTGGGGCCAGTGCTGTGGTGTATCTGGTAAAGCCACCGCCTGCAGTGCCGGCATCCCAAATGGGCACCAGTTCAAGTCTCAGCTGCTCCACTTCCGATCCAGCTCTCTGCTTTGGCCTGGGAAAGCAGTGGAAGATGGCCCAAGTCTGTGGGCCCCTGCACCCATGTGGTTGCACAGCACAGCTCCGGCTGTTGCAGCCAACTGGGGAATGTACCAGTGATGAAAGACCTCTCTCTCTGCCTCTCCTCTCTCTGTGTAACTCTTTCAAATAAACGAATCTTAAAGAAAAAGAAAAACTTCGCTTCTCAACAAAAGCTCCATCAGATTTAAAACACTTCATATCCTGTGACACTAGCCATTGAGTCCATCCCTGAAGAACTGAGGTCCCAGGAGTCTAGCCAGGCTAGACTAGTCTTTTACTTGCTTTAACTGAAGAGAAACAGGTGCCCTTTAAAGTCAGTCCACAATTAGGAGACATAAAGAAGTCAGGAGGAGCCAAATGTGGACAATGAGGTGGAACCTCATCGACGCACTCGTAGAACTGCCCACGTGCCATGAGAGGAATGAGCCTGAAGGGAGCAGGATGGGTGGGATGCAAGGCAGAGACAGTCGCTCGCCAAGGGGAAGAAACCTGGATCTGCAGAGGAGGCACTGTCCACATCACAATAGAAGAAGCTGCATCTGGATCTGAAACAGCAGGCGTCTCCATGCCGAGAACAGGGTCCACAAAGAGCAGCAGTCAGACAGCCCTGGGCGGTGCACCAAGGAAGACGGATGAGTCCAGGACTCGGCTCTGGCTTTCCCTCCACCTCAGGACCCAGTGTGAGGGTCTGGGGCACGATTTTCGTATTCTCTAGTAAAGAAAAGCCAGAGCTACCCCCTCCCCAGCCAGAGCTTCCCCAATCCCACTGTGAATTCAACAGTGAAAGGTCCTAGCAGACTTCACACCAGAGGCAGAGCAGTCAGCTCCCACAGGCTGCTGTGCGCTCCCAGGGAGCAAGTCCAGCGGGCTCACTGCTGATCCTGATAGACCAAGGTTCATCAAAGAGAAAAAGGGGGAAGAGGGTGAGATAAGACAGAAGGGGGGGCAAGAGAGAGGAAGAGAAAGAATCAAAGACAAGGAGAGAGGGAGAGACAGACGGATAAAGACCAGGGAGAGGGAAGTGGAAAGTGAGAGGAGGGTGGTTGGTGAGTGGATGGTTGGATGGATGGATGGAGAGTGATAATGAGAAAGGCTTCCTGGGTCTGTGCCAGCTCCTCAGCCCAGAGCGGCCTAAGGGACTGAAATTTGGACAGAGAGGAGATATAGCCATGATCTGCATGGACGCTGTCGTCATGGGGATCGGTACTAAGGTGTGAGCAGCACACGTGTGTGCTGGTGACAGGAGGCAGGAGATGCAGGAGAGGGACACTTGTCAGCACCCTGGACAGCTCTCCCTCGTCCAGCGCTGCAGGCAGGCTGAGAGGCCGGTGCTGTTTTCCTCTGGTACCTTGAGCTTGTGTGGGCACGAAGTTACATGTGGAAATGAAAGCTCTGAAAATAGAGAATGGCAAAAAAAGACATTAAATACAACGAGGCTTTAAAGACCTTATGAAAAAATGGAGTAAAAACAAATTTATTTTGGTGCAAAAAAAAGTAGAAATCCATGTGTAGTTTTTTCATCATATGGGTTTTCCATGAGCTTTTTGAAGACCCTTCATAGAGATACCAAAAAGGAGGCAACACCGTCATTACGTCTAGTATATGAGAAAAGCGACTGAAACCCGGGACAGCCAATCGGATGACTGAGCACGGACACACGCCAGCCGGCAGCGCGGCTGTGTGGCAGCAGCAGAGAGCAGCTGCACCGTGCAGGTCTCAGCAGGTTCTCTGGTAAGAGAGCCTGTGCTGCTGATAAAACAGGTGTCAGTCAGCACAACGCAGCTCTGAGTAAATGCAAACAGATGCTGTTACTGAGTGGGCTATTGATGAAGTTTGTTGATTTTCTCCAAATTCATAGATGAATTTCTGTAACATTAAGTGGTGTAACACTTAATATGGGACATTATGTCAGTGTAATGTGATGGAACTTATGCAAATCATTTACATGAAAAATGCCAAAAATGCATAGTTAGAAATATGAGTGAGAGATAGTGACCAAAGTTATTAAATCACGAGGAGGACTGGTGACTGTTGCTTAGGTAAAACCTCACTATAAATCACCAAGGTAAAACCCTGGGGTGCTTGTGTCTGGTAGGGGAGCAGGGGAACAGACAGAATGTTTGGACGACCCAGGGCATGCAATAACTTGTGCCATGTGAAGATATAAATTTTAATCACCAGCAAGGGATACGTTATTCTTTAGTCTATTAAACTCTCATTCATAAATCTATGATAAAATTCTTAAAAATATTACAAATGAAATGCATTTTAGAAATAGGGGGAAGGCTTTCCTAAACAGACTGCTAAAGACATCAATAATAAAAATTTATAACTTGCCTTTATAGGAATTCAATCAATATTTCAAAATATCCAAATAAAATTATGGAAGGTTATATGCTTATCACATCTGTTTGGCATTAAAGAAAAAGTTAAAATTCTCAAATTTATAAAGAATAACTCGATAGACATACCGGCAAATGACTTGAACAAATCTTACACTTCATAAGCCTGTGAAAGGTTTGTCACACAAGAGCATAGAACTGAAAGTGCGTAGAGGACGACGTTCTTATTGGCCAGCAAATATGAAGATGATAATTAGGGTAGGGAGAGGTGGAGAAAAAGGGAAATCCAAGTCATAATGTTAAGTGGCAACTACCAAATCGTGTAGAATTTGTAATGCATATGTAAAATCCTTTAAATGTTTACTCTTTATCTAAAACATTTAAAGAAATGACCAAAAAAAGGCGTGCACAATGTGATTGTGCAGGCTTGACCCCAAAGCTTCCCTGTGCAGGTCCTGCCCTGGGTTGTTCCAGTCTGCTTCCCTGGGCAGTTCCGGCCTTGGATTGATCTGGCCTGTTTCCCTGTGTGGGTCCTGCCCTGGGTTGTTCCGGCCTGCAGGCCTCCCTGGCATCAGCAGCCTCCTGCTCCACTCCAGAGCTCACACACAAGCATCTGGTCCTTCAGAGTTTTTGTGTCATAAACTATGAGCTTCCAGTTACACTGGATTCCGCTCATTCTGTCTAATTTCAGTGACTTTCTCGTTACTGACGGCCCTGGGGGTGGGCAGTGCTAGCGATCCTCCCCTTGAGGGTCATGGTGATGTGAGCGGGCGCCCGTGCCTGCGGAGCTCAAGCGCCAAGTTCAGACTGCAGGCAGCAGTGGCCTGCAGGGCTGCCGGGGGGTGGGGGGGTGGGGGGGTGGTGGTGGTGGAGGGAAGCCCGGTGAGCCCACCTGGAGCTAACCGCTGCGGCTTCACCTGGATTGATCAGATGACTAAGAGGGTTTTAGAGAGCAGGCAGACTAGGTGGTTTGCTCAGCAAATCAACCCTGACTCTTCAGTGTAGCCCTGATGCCTTGGTCGTCCCTCCTGTCTCTCCTGTTTGTCCTTGAGGCCCTTGCCCCGTCCAGTCTCTGAGCACCTGGATTGGACCATTCAGCGCTGCCGCGACTCCAGGCCCCCACCTGCCCACACCCCTGCGATCTACTCCCCTTCGTTAACACAGAATTACCCTTTCTAAAAAGAAGCCAGAAGACTGCTGTTCCCCACGTGGTGGGCGTCCCCGCGCCAGAGTCCTGCAGTTGGGGCTGGCGACCGCAGCTGCCCCGGGCTGCCCTCCCCTGCCCCGCTGCTCACTCTGCACCAGCCATGTGCTGCAGAGGGGTGGTTCCCATGTGCCCGGTACACCCCGTAAAATACAAGGCATCACAGATTAAAATATTATTCTTGGTGTGTCTGAAGTTTAATTAGATGTCCTGTATTTGAATTTGCTAAATGTAGCAAATCCGCCCCCCTCTGTGTTTTCTTTCTTGCACGTTTCCCTCTGTGGGAAGTCCTACCTATGTTCCATGTCGGTGCACGCCCTGGGGGTTCAGTTTTCTTCCCTCTTGCTGTCTTTGGGGTTTCCACCAGTCCAGGAGACTGGTAACCCTGATACTGTTTTAGCTGTGTGCACACATGCGTGTGTGATTATGTGCATATATTTACACATGTGCACACATGCAGGTACATGTGTGCACATTGGCATGGTAGTCTTCGCTTTGGGTCATGGTCTACATTTGAAAGTCATTTTGTGAAACTGTGTTCCCTTTGGAGAAGGTGAGGTTCCTTGTGGGCTACCGGGTCAGCCCTCTCCCCTCTGTTCTGCACGTGGGCACTCCTCTGCTCCAAGTGGCCCGGAAAGGTGGGCTCTGCTGCATCGGACGGATCTGCCCCTCGCAGAAGGGTTGCGAGTCCTTTCATTTACGAGCAAGCCGGGCACACGTTCAGTTTTCCCGTCTCCCTGACGAGACCTGACGTCTGTCCTTCCAAGTCTCTTTCCAAGTGCTTTCCTGTATACAGTTAGGGTCGTACTGTATCTGTAGTTTCCTCTGTGCCTTAACAATACTTTTTCAAAGCACGGATTCAGAGCTTTGAACTAGTGGCTGCTCAGCGTTGCGTTAAATGAAAGTAGCAATTTCCCACACCTTCCTCCTCCTATGCAGGTTTAAGTGATTTCTGCCTTTTCCCCTTATAAATAATGCCCAGGGATGGTGGCAGTGTCAGATCTCTGGTGCCACCTTGTCATCAGATTCCCAGAGCTGCAATCGCTCATTCAGTCTATACATGTTCTAAGGCGTCTGAGCCCCGCTGCCGACTGGCTCCCTCACAGAGGGCGGTCCATTGCACGTCCGTCGCTGGGGAGGCCGCTTGGCTGGACACCTCCTCTGGCAGGAGTGAGTGGGACAGCGAAGGCTGTGCCAGTGCCTGCAGAGGAGTTTTCCTGACGCCACTGTTTGCTTATTATCTCCTTGTCTTTCCACACACTCCTTGTTCTCGTGTGCACGAATGAGGGCCTGTTCTGTAAGAACCCAGGGGGCTGGTGTTAGGGCAACTCTGTGCTTGTCGGGGGAAGGGTACCCCAGAGTCTCCTCGCTGGTGCGTGTGTTCAGATAGGCAGGTCGGTGAGAGGGGAGGCTGGGGCCCCTGCAGGAGGTCAGTGGACAGGTCTTGTTCCCCTCCCTCTTCATCATCGAGGTGCTAATGGTCTGTGACACACGGGTGGGCTCAAGACTATGTGCATGAACACGAAGACCTGAGGCAGCGCCTGGAACCAGGAGCCCGTGCAAGGCAGGCCTCGGAGGGGACCTAACCATTCCCGTGCTACTCACCCCTTCCTCCAAAGCAGGGGCTGCTACTTTACTGGGGTCTTGGAGGACCCCAGCCTGCATTAGTTGGCTGCAGTGGGTGCACCATACCACAGCGTGCGTGGCTCACACAACAGAACTATGCTGTGGGAGGCAGAAGCCTGAGGTCAGGGTGTCAGCAGGTCGTCACCTCTGTGGGCTCAGCTTGGATGGCAGACGGCGTCTTCCCTGGTGTCCTCACGTGGTCCTCCCTGTGTCCTGATCTCCTCTTACGGGGACAGCAGTCACGCTGGGCTGGGACTTGCCCTGTGACCCCATTTGCCTTAATGGCTTCTCAAGGCCACATTGTGCGTACTGGGATCAGGACATCAGCAGTGGGTCTTGGGGGAGCAGGGTCAGCCTGGTGCTAGCAGCAGTTGTGCACTCCACCTCCCTCTGGGCACGGGGTCCTCCCCGAGTCTCGAGCCTGGAGTGCGGGGGCACTTGCAGCCTTCACTCTTACGTGACATGCCAAGTGTAGTCTGGTCTGCAAGGAGGCCGCCTTTCACTCACAGTTCCAATGTACTGCTCAGCCGAAAGCTAGGGTGGATGTGTTAACAAAATCGGGACATGTTAGTAATTAAATCCCCCTTCATTTCAACATGTCAGGAGGACAGAGTGGCTGGAAGACAGAGGGAAGTGAGTTTGGAGAGCATGTTTGAAGAAGGTCGGTGCGGTTTCCTCTGGAAATGTCAGCATTGCAGGTGCTTTGTGGGGCTTTGGGTTGATTTGTTCCTCCACGCACGTACGTCATGCTGTTCCTCTTGGCCGGGAACCTGCACAGACAGCAGAGCCAGGCAGGGGAAGAGCAGTGGCAAAAAGAGGGCAGTGTGGGGTGGGCAGGACGGTTCCCTGGAGAGGCTCATAGAGTGCTCACCCACTCCAAGGGCTGCCCGGGGGCGTGGCTCGGGACAGGCAGGAGCATCCAGGTCTCTCTCCCAGACTGCAAATAGAAGCAGCCCTGTGAAGACTCTATTATTAAGGCATCTTATTTTTATTTTTAAAGATTATTTATCTGAAAGGCAGATTGGCAGAGTGAGATCTCCCATCGCTGCTCTACTCCCCAGATGGCTGCAAAGTCTGGAGCTGAGCCAGGCTGAATTCGGGAGCCAGGAGCTCGCTCAGGGTCCCCCACCTGGGTGGCAGGGCACAAGCACTGGGCCATCTTCTGCTGCTCTCCCAGGTGCATTAGCAGGGAGCTGGATCGGACACAGCAGCCGGGACTCCAGTGTGGGATGCCAGTGCCGCAGGCGGTGGCTTCACCCACTGTGCCACGACTCCGGCTCCAGAGTTACGGTGTTTTACCTAGACTCTTCATCAGACAGAGACGCATCTGGCGCATTTGTCACGGCATCTTCTTTCTCCAGGAAGCTTCGGAGTGAGGAGACCCTGGTATTTTCCCGTCACCGGCTCGTACTGGAGGAGCCTGTGCGGCTTCCGGGAGAAGCAGCCGAGCTCCCTAGGCTCCAGCCCCTTCGTCGGTGAGAACCACGGCCACAGAGGTGCGTGGCAGTGGCCTCCTGGACACGTGGTGGCTTTCCACTTCGGGCTGAGCCTCACTAGCTGGGCGGGTTCCCAGACGCGCCTTCAGGCTGCCTTGGGCTTGGAAGCAGCTCCAGGGCGCACTGCAGGCAGCGGCCCGGCACGGGAATGCGCTGTGGAGTCCCCAGTGCCGCCTCCACCTCTCATTGCAGTCGTCTGTTCTAGGCATCGTGTGCACTTGGGCACGTGTTGTGCTTCAGCGAGGTTGGACCTCAGTCCAAAAGTAAACGTGTACAAGAATGAGAACAGAAGCTAAGGGGGCAGCGCTGGGCGTGGATGCCCTTTGCAAGTGTGTGCACTAATGCACGGTGCCAGCGGATTCAGTGCTGGGGGCGGGGGGAGGAGGGGAGGGATGAGGAGGGAGGGGAAGGTATCACTGCCTCTCAGAAGTGGGAGAGCAGGGGGGAAGGGGGGAGGGGAGAGTGTCACTGCCTCTCAGCATGGGGAGAGCAGGGGGGGGGATGAGGGGGGAGGGGAGGTCATCACTGCCTCTCAGCATGGACAACACAGGACTGTCCCCGTCCTCCCGTCCTGCAGTCCTCGCCTGCCCCCGTGGGCACTCGAGAGGGAAACTGGGATGGTGGCCGCATCAGCACAGACCAGCAGGCTCCGCTCAGAGTGGTTTTCGTCTGAGTCGACACTGGAACCGATTTTCTGTTTTTCTGATTCAACAAGTTTAAATATGGATCCCTAGAAAGTTTGGAACCTCTCAGCTCTGTAGGAAATAGTTTCCTGTGAATATTTTTGTGTGTTTTCTGTCCCCATACACATAGACTTTATTAACAAAATGATTATTCCAGGAACTCAAAGCCCTAAAATTCATGGTTGCACTTCATTTTTGCCATTCTGTAACTTCTCGCTTTTGCAAGTGAGGAGTTTTGAATGGTTTTGCCTGTTGTCGGAGCTGGAACATGGCTCTGGAGGGATCCCTGAAGTGTGGGTGCAGCCCTGTTTTCGGGCTCTCATGATGAACTTAAGTTGTCCTCTTCTTCACAGGGTCACTGCCCCGAAATGGGGAAGGGGAGCTGAGAGGGGGCCATCTGGGAGTCGCCCTGGTGTCTGTGACCAAGGACTATGAAGGCCACAAGGCCGCCGTCCAGGACCTCAGCCTCACCTTCCACAGGGGCCAGATCGCCGCCCTGCTGGGGACCAACGGTGCCGGGAAGACCACCGTCATGTGCGTCCCTGGTCCCCTGCCCAGGGCTCAGGGCATTTGATTCTTATAGATACCAGTTTGCCGGTGACACAGAGGTTTGCTCTCCCTTTGCTGTTCCCTCTGCTTTGAGTCTCGGTGAGATTTTAGAGACAGGAAGAGGCACAGACGCCTCCGACCTCTGCCGCCTGCATGAGGTAGTCAGAGGGTGGTAGGGATGGAGTGTTTAAAATCTTTAGTCCTTTTTTTTTTGACAGGCAGAGTAGACAGAGAGAGACAGAGAGAAAGGTCTTCCTTTTGCTGTTGGTTCACCCTCCAATGGCCGCCACAGCTGGCACACCACACTGATCTGATGGCAGGAGCCAGGTGCTTCTCCTGGTCTCCCATGGGGTGCATGGCCCAAGCACTTGGGCCATCCTCCACTGCACTCCCTGGCCACAGCAGAGAGCTGGCCTGGAAGAGGGGCAACCGGGACAGAATCCGGTGCCCCGACTGGGACTAGAACCCGGTGTGCCGGTGCCGCAAAGCGGAGGATTAGCCTGTTGAGCCACGGTGCCGGCTCTTTTTTTTTTTTCTCTTTAATACATTCACCATGTTTTTGCTTTAGCCTTTCAGTCATTTTTATTGAAAATTATGTATTTTTACCTTGACAGAAAGTAACACGTACCGAGGGTTTCCCATCCACAGGTTCACTCTCCAAATGCCTGCAGCAGTCAGAGCAGAACCAGGGTCTGGAGTTCAGCGCAGGCCTCCCGTGTGGGTGGCCGGGCCCGGGCACCTGAGCGGTGGTCTGCCGTCTCCGGGGTGTGCATTAGCTGGAGGCTGAGCTGGGAGCGCAGGAGCTGGGACTTGAACTGTTGGACCTCTCAGCTGCAGAGATGCCCACTTGCTCGGGAGGACGCCTAAAGATCCAGACTCCAGACGAGTTGATGCAAAAAGCACGAGGTTTTTATTGAACGTTTGCGCAAACGGGCCCCCACCTCAGGCGGTGATGAGCCCTGAGCGGCAGTTTCACACAGCTTATATAGGCAACAGATTAGCATATTCCTAGGCGGAGAATGTCGAGGTGTTACAGGATTGGTCAGTTCAGAGGGACCATTAGCATATGGGAGAGTGCTGAGGAAGAATGCTGAGGGAGAGTGCTGAGGTGGCATGGGATTGGCCGGTCGCAGTGACGTCATAAGAGTGCGCCCAGAAACTCTCTGAAGGGAGGAGCAGCTCTGCTCTGGGTTCACCTGGAGGTCACCTAGAGAAGGGAAGGGGCGGCTCCGCTCTGGGCGCGATCCCTCCGCACCGGCGCCTGTGGCCTTGCGGGGCGCCCTGAGGAGAGGTCCGACCCACTCCGGCGCCCCGGGCCCGAAGAGACCCAATAATCCCCGCAGCCGGGGTGTCCCGAGGACGACTCGGGGGTGGGGAGACCCCTCGGCCGAGGGCGAGGAGTCTGGTCCGGGGGTGGCTGGGCCTGCGCAGACTCTACGATCACGTGGGGCCGGAGCGTTTCCGACGATCACGCGCGGCCGCGGAGCCCCGATGATGACCCGGGGCTGAGGCGGCCCTACCATTCCAGAGCGGCCCCGCCACACGGGGTCAGTGTGGGCCGGGACGACGCTGCCACTCCCCTCGGGCCACCGGATGAGGGGCGTGGGGCCTGTGGCCACCGCAGGGCCTGGCGCCTCTCCCCGTAAGGGTCCTTCAGAACCAGGCACTCCCATCCGGGTGCAGGGCCTCACACTGCTGTGCCAGACGCCTTCCCCACATGGGACGTGTTTGTCTTGTGTGTGCCTTTGCACAGGTCTCCAGGAAGTTGACGACCAGGGTATTTGCGTGTTAACAGCGGACTCTTACGTTCTGCTCTGTGTTTGGAGCTTCCCTCGTTTTCTTGTTAAGGTTTGATTGTTGTGTTGATGAGAGTCAGAGCCTGTGCTCGGAGAGGCAGGAAGAGAGGTCATCCGTGGCCTGGAGCCAGCTGTAGAACCGGCAGTTTGCTTAAGGGTGAGCCACCCAAATGCTGAATGTTGCTCTCGAAACATTACTTTTTGTTCTTATTAAATTTATAGGGATAATGTATCGTTAGTTAAAGCAAAGGAAAGAACTTTGTCTCAGAATTAAGGAAAGTAGAAAAATGATACACAGAGTCTAAAGCATTTCCTGTTGAACAGAAATGTGGATGTTTTCTTTGGTGCGGTGGCTGAGGACTGAAGGGCTCGCTGGCTGTGTGGTGTGGGAAGGACAAGTAGCACAAGTGAAGACGAGAGGCCCGTGGCCGTGTTCCGCTCAGACCCCTGCCTGTGTCTCACTGCAGCGCTTGTTCAGCGGATGGCGAGAGCTGCACTTGGACTTCCCCGAAGTGTCTGCGCTCACTGGCCACGTTGCTTTTAGTGTATGTTGGACGAGAGCTTTAGTCCTAAGTGCTTGGCTCCCGCAGGTGTTAGCTGACAGGCTGATTAACAGCGAGGTCGTCAGTGCTAAAATGAACACCTTGGAGACTTGTGCAGAGTGGGTCTAGAGGTGATTTAAGGTATATAGAGGGGCTGACGCTGTGGTACAGTGCGTTGAAGTCCCAGCCTGCAGTGCTGGTATCCCTTTTAGGTGCTGGTTCAAGTCCTGGCTGCTCCACTTCGAATCCAGCTCCCTGCTAATGCACCTGGGAGAGCTACAGAGGATGGCCAGGGCCTTGGGCTCCTGCACCCATGTGGGAGACCTGGAAGAAACTCCTGGCTTTAGATAAGCTTGGCTTCAGCTGTGCAGCCACTTGGGGAGTGAACCAGTAGGTGGAAGACCTCTCTCTCTGTCTCTACCTCTCTCTTTCAAATAAATAAAATCTTTAAAAAAATAAAGTCTATTGTAGGATTGCATGGGTTACAGTGCAGGTGCTATGTTCTCTATATAGGACTTGAGGTTGTGTCATCTGTGGGGGTCCTGGGACGAATCCCACACAGATGATGAGGGCTCCTACAATGTCCCCCACATTGGTTTGAACATAACTTAGCAAAGAGTTGCTAGTGGAGCTTATGGAGGTGCAGCTGCTGTGTGGTGAGCAGCCCCTGTGTGGTGTGGTGAGTTCTGGAGCGGGTGTGGTTAATGCTGGAGCAGGCACGACAGTGAAGAGGAGGGTGAATCCTTCCTTGTCCTCCTTGTCCTGGTCCTCAGTGACTGCTGCTCTGCCATGTGTCACTGTGAATCAGTTTGGATTTCCCAGGATTTTGTGAACATGGAGCTGTGCCAGCTGCTCTTACGCAGCAGGTTCTCCCACAGTGGTGACCGTGGCCGCCTGCTCCGGAGGGTGGCTGAGCCATCGGCTCTGTTGAGGGTCCGTGGCCTGTACGTATCGTTGCCTGTTGGTGGCAGCTGAGGTTGTTTCTGGTTTTCAGTAATCCTGAACAAGGCTGTGTGCATATCTGGGTAGGCACGCACTGTCATTGCTCTTGCATAAATGCCTAGGAGAGGACCGGCTAGCTCTTGGGGTAGGGGCCGGTTAACTTTTTAAAAACGAGAAGGCAATTTCGAGTCCAAGAATTGCACATCCTGAGAAAGTAAGTGGAGCGAGACTGGCAGTCTCAGGTGTCCTTGGGGGACGAGTGAGTTTCTGGTGATGCTGCGGGAGTTCTCGCGCCCTGACGTGGACAGGTGGCCCAGGCAGAGTGAGGGAGACTGGCCGCAGGCTGGCAGCTCTAGGTGTATGTCTGTTTTACTCATGTCTAATTATGAGGACTTGGGTAAATACTAGAGGACTTCGAAAAGTTTTTGGAAAAGCAGAGATGAAAGATGAGTTTATTTTGGTGCAAAAAAATCTAAAATCACCCGCATTTCTAAAAGCAAAGTAGGACTTGTCACCCCAAAGCCCCCCACACTGCAGGGACCTAGGCTTGCCCTCGCCATGATCAAGCCCCGCCCCTCCCCTGATGATCTGCATATTTAACCAGCTCTGCAGTCTGCATGCCCTCACCATGATCAAGCCCCGCCCCTCCCCTGATGATCTGCATATTTAAAAGTCCCCCACACTGCAGGGATCTAGGCTTTCCCTGGCCATGATCAAGCCCCGCCCCTCCCCTGAAGATCTGTGTATTTAACCAGCTCTGCAGGTGCCGGGTAGCAGCGTGTGCCAAGCACTGACTCCTTTTCCCTGGCAGATCCCTGTTGACGGGGCTCCACCCTCCCACTTCTGGAACCATCATCGTCGATGGCAAGAACCTGCAGACGGACCTGCCCAGGGTCAGAAGGGAGCTGGGGGTGTGTCCGCAGCACGACGTCCTCTTCGACAGCCTCACTGTCCAGGAGCACCTGCTGTTGTTTGGCTCCATCAAGGCACCGTGGTGGACCCAGGAGGAGCTGCGGCAGCAGGTGGCCAAGTGAGTGACCCTCCTCCCCTTGCTCCCTGCCTCTGCCTGATGTGAGGTGGAGATTACAGAGGAGACATCTCGGAGCCATCTATGGCTGTACTTATGAGAAGAAAAAGGCAAGTGACTGTCAACACAACAGGGTGACACAGGCACCATCTCTTGGTGAACCAGGAGGCTTATAAGAGGAGACAGTGAGTTCATTTGGTTTGGCTTTGAAGCAGGGAAGAGCTGAGCCAGCATGGGAAAGTGAGGCATGGGCTGTCCACGGATGCCTGGTGTGTCTGGAGCACGGGGCTCCTGTAGGACATCTGGATATGAGAGCGGATTGGTCGTGCTAAGGGGTTTTACCTTTGAGGTGCAGGTTGGGGTTGTGATTGGCCTGAGATCTGGAAGGTGGATCTTGCTACAGCGGAGCAGACGCCACAGCCGTGGGAAGGGACCTGATATGGGGCTGTTGCTGAAGGCAGCCTGACCTGTGGTCGTGCCAGAGGGGTGGAGTGGGAAGTCCACATCTGAAGACTGTTCTGGAAGAAACACATCGTGCTGACCAGTGAGGGGCGCAAGGAAGGGAGGGGAAGACTCCAGTGCGGCCTTGGGGAATGGGAGGGAGCCTGGTCAGAACCAGAGAAGGCTGGTCCTCGGGGGTAGGGCTAGGGTGACAGTTAGCATAGCACAGGCACCAGGAGAGGTGGACGGGGAGTGAGGTGTCCGGGATGGCCAGCAAGGCCTGCAGAAGATCCTCCCGTCACAGGAGACTGGTGGGAGCTTAGAGCAGAGGGAGAAGCAGAGGCCATCGGTTCCTGGTTGGAGAACAAAGCGGCGTTTGCAGGTGGCTTGGAGGGGAGTGGAGCGGTGCAAGTCCAGGGCAGGGACTGGGGTGGAGGCATCAGCCACTGTGGGCCCTCGGTTCAGAACAGTGCCAGGGAAGGCGTGGCCCTGTGCGGGATCCTTGGTGAACCTGATGGACTTTGCACAGCAAAGCATCAGCCAGGGCAGGAGCGTGGGGGAGGGCGGGGGGAGCTGCTTGCAGGCAAGTGTGTGTCTAGAAGTGGTGACTGCACTTACCTAAAGGAACGTGAATTCCACAGCGTTTCAGTTTTATCTGTGAAAGTTGGCATTTATGTTCTGTATTTCCTGAGGGTGAAGACAGGCAGGTGTTTGGTGCCATTTGCTTTGTAGGAGCTCACTTCTCTACCACGTCCTACAGGACCTGTGTCAGTGTGGCAGGGTTCCACCCTGATGTTCAACGCCCTGAAACACAGAGGGGAAGAGGCGAGTCCTGAAGTTGCTATGCACGCTATGTGTCTCCGGGGTTGTTTCTGGAATCCAAGTTGAGCATTTGGGATGATGATGCAACACCCTACCCTTCCTTCTGCAGGGGAGGCTGGGCCACATCAGGCAGGTTTGGGAGCCTCATGAGGAGTTAGGTCTGTCCACTAGGCAGTCAGTGTGCTGGGGAGTGGGGGTGGGCTACGGTGGGGAGGGGCCCAGTAAAATGGGCACACGGTGAGCTGGTCAGACATGCTTCCTGGTCCAGGTGGGAACTGGGTCAGGAAGGTAAGTGTGAGGGTAGAGCAGAGGTGGTTGCAAGAGGTGCATGGGTGGGGAGATGGAGAGATGCTGACCCCGTGTGGGGAGGAAGAGAAAAGGAGGGCCATGGTAATTCTCAGATTTCTGGCTCAGGTGGGAAGAATGTAGCCCTGTACTGAAAATATACAGAAAGGGAGCCAATCAGAGAGGCTGGGGAGAGCAGTGGTGGAGCTCACGTTAGACAGATGAGTTCGAGGGGCCTGGAAGCGTCTGAGGCCAAGTCCCAGCTGGGCATCTGCGCTCCCGCCCATGCTCCCCTCCACTGCTGCGTTTGCTTTTGTGGTAAGACCACATCCCCTCCTGCTGTGGCCTGGGGTGCTGTGCAGCTCGTATGGGCTAGGGCAGGGAAAGAGCACCCTGGTCTATCTCCGGCATCCCAAAGGGATCTTCTGCCCCTGTGCTCACACCTGCACCTGGCGGCCCACGCTGTTCACCGAGGACTGATGTTTAACACCTTTGTGTGCTGGGAACTGCTGAGGCTATGTACCATGTCCCTCCACGTGTGGTCTCATTCAAGTGGCTCTCCTCTGAGAAACAGGCTGCTTCCATTTGCAGTTGAGGTTCAGGGAGAGGGGGCCATGCAGCCCCCACAGGGAAGCCTGGACCTGACCTAGGAGCCCTGGATGCAAAGTGTCCCCTGTTACTGTAGCAGTTTTTCACTGTCATCACAAAATCCCAGAGACAACCACCTATGCAAAGAGAAGAGGTTTGTTGCGCCCACAGTTTTGGTGGCCCCTTTGGTTGGGTGAGGACAGTGATGACAACGGGGGGGTGTGTGCAGTGGACAGATCATAGGGTGAGCCAGGGAGAGAAAGAGGCTGGCCCAAGCTCAGGCTTTCATAGCCACCTGCTCACAAGAACTACTTTCCAAGGGCAGCCCCCCAGTGGCTTACGGACTTCCCACTAGGCCTGTCTGCTGGACAGCATGATTGAATTGAGCTTCCACCCTCTTGGTACATGAGCTTGTGACTTCAGGGCTTAAGGTTCACACATGTTTGGGAGCCAAATCGTATTTGACCCATAGCAGTGGCCGTTCCTTTGGGCTGATCACTCCTGCAACACGGGGGTTAGAGACCTGCGGGCAGGTGACTTGCTGGAGGAGGGGCTGTCTGGCCTGTTTCCAGGGCTGAGGCCTGTGTGTGGTGTGGATGTCCATCAGGAGACCTCAAGGGTCTGAGCAGTAAAGGCAGTTTGTTGACAGTTGCTGCCCTTGAGTCCAGTGAGTGCAGGGGACTGTGGCTTGAAAACACTGAGTCATGGAGGCAGGGCAGGTGGGGCACCTGCACCCTACTAGGGGTGTAGGTGAAGGGGCCCGGATAATCCTGGAAGCTGCCTGCAGAGCGTCAGCGTCTGATGGGGCTCACATGGATGAGGTCATCATGGGGTGGGGTGGCTCAAGGGATCCTAGAGGGGCGGAGTTAGATGGTATGATGGGCATTCTGTGGTTAGAGATAAGAAAGCAAGAGGAGGCCACAAGCTCAGAACATGCTGGAGGCACGGGTTCCTCAGAGGCCAGGGTCTGAAAGCAGAGCGCTGGGCAGAAGTGACGCGGGCCTCCCTGACCAGCTCTTGGTGGAGAGCGGATCGGACACGGTGCCCCGGCCTTGGAACGCACCGCCAGACCGCTCGCTCACTTCCCCACCTGGAGGGCAGCTGCACTTGTTTGGATGATCAAACTTGAAAGAGGTGGCTGTGTTCAGAGACCAGCTCCCTGGCACGTATAGTGCAAATGGATTCTCTTCATGGACAGATGCTCACATGTCGGGGAAGGTGGACTGATGGAAAGAATCCCAAGGGACGGAAGTGCATTGTGTGATGTGGACAGTGCCACACCCTCTTTCAAAGCTCACCGGGTCGGCATGGACGAGGGTACTACCTACTGCAAGGCGAGCTGGGCCATACATCATAATGCTTTCAGCAAGTGACTGGTGATGGTGACAGCATTAATGACAGTGGATGCTTGGATGTAGAGGGAGAATGTTGATTGGACTGTTTATGCCCGTGATGAGAATTGGCTAGGCATTCTATGCATGACATATTATTAGACAGCAAATTGCTATGTGCAACCCAATTTCTCCTAAAAAATCATAGATCACCTATTTTAATTAAAAAGCCACCCTGTGCCACAGTGAACTATGCTGTGCTACACAGCAGTGCTGCACAGGCTTCATCATCTTATTTGGGTGCCAGGCAACATTAGTGGTTATCAGTTCATGGTGTGTTACTTAGCAACAAAGCCAATTTGCACAAAGCAATCAGAGTGAGATGTTTTAGGACGGCAGTTCGCTGTTAGCGGGGCAGGAATAGCATCAACAGTCTCCTTATCAGAGTCCTGCGGCTCCACTTGTTTTCCCTAATGTGTGGCTTCATTAAAGTGTGAGCTCAAGGAGGTGTAGCATCTCCAGTAGGATCTTCAGTGGGAACATTTGTCAACAGTCAGGTCATTATGGCTTGGCCCTTAATTTGGCTGAGAGGAGATAACAGTAGCCATTGAAATATTGCTACGTAGTTAGTGTTACCACTTAGAATTCTGGCATACACCATGAAACCCAGGTTAGGGTGGACGTGGATGTTTTTGATAGTTACAGGGATATTGATTAGTTGAGAGCATCAGTTCAGGTAAAGGAGAGGGGGAGACAGAATTGAGCCCTGGATATTCCAACAGGAAGATTCTGGAGCTAAGAGGAGGAACCAGCCAAGGAGGCAAGACAGAGAAAGACAAGGGTGTGGACCAAGTCCACTCAGCGCAGGGGGGGCTCACTGCCTCAAATGCTGCTGAGACTGGCTGAGAAACGGCCTTTGGATTTGGCTGAAGGGTCCCTGGTGAGTATCAGAAGAGGGGCTTGGGTAGCGTAGGGCCTTGCTGGACTCACTACAGGAGGTAAGGAAGGAGAGGGATCGGGGGCAGCACGTCTTCTCGGGGTTTCCCTGAAAGTGAAGCAGTGGAGGGGTGGTGTCCAGATGGGGGCTGAGACCAAGAGCAGTATACTGCAGAGACAGGAACCATAGCAGCAGCTCTGCCTGCCGCTGGGAGTGGGCCAGGAGGGGATGGGCCACTGGGGTGAGCTGAGAGGGGAGAGGCTGGGGAGGGGCAGAGACCTACACAGGAGGTGAGGTCCAGCTCTCGTGAGACCTAGCTAGCCCCATAATAGAGCAGCAGGCCAGGACATGCATGAACTCTGCTCAGTTCTGGGGTGGAGAGAGTGTGCAAAGTGGGCATCAGGATGATGACCAAGGGCTATAAACAGAATAAGGAGGAAGGACCTGTGGAAGGCAGGGACAGTCAAGTGGCTGCTGGGACAGGACTTAGCTAGGAAAGCAGGTGTGGCCTGAAGAGGATGTTGGGGTTGGGGACTGTGGAGGAGCTGCGGCTGTTGGACATGACAGGGTCCGGGGATTGATTGGTGTTGGCGCAGGCGAGAGGAGGATTTACTACATAAACGTAAAGAAAGGAGTAGTGGTGGAGAAAGGGGCAGTGCACCAGGGGGCACTGAAGGCTGGGCGTGGCAGGAACTCGGAGGCTAGGGGGAGACAGCTCTGATGGCCTGAGACTCAAGGCTGGGGTTCTGGAGCTGGTGGAGAAAGGAGTGAGGCTCACAGTGGGTGCGAGGAGCCACCTACCCTCAGCTGCATCCAGGGGAGGAAGAGCCAGTGGTGGGTCATGTGAGGGTTCATGATGGGTGCGTGTTCTGGCTCACGCCCCCTCCCATGATGGGTGCGTGTTCTGGCTCACGCCCCTCTCCCATGATGGGTGCATGTTCTGGCTCACGCCCCCTCCCATGATGGGTGCGTGTTCTGGCTCACGCCCTCTCCCATGATGGGTGCGTGTTCTGGCTCACGCCCCTCTCCCATGATGGGTGCATGTTCTGGCTCACGCCCCCTCCCATGATGGGTGCGTGTTCTAGCTCACGCCCTCTCCCATGATGGGTGCGTGTTCTGGCTCACGCCCCCTCCCATGATGTGTGCGTGTTCTGGCTCACGCCCTCTCCCATGATGGGTGCGTGTTCTGGCTCACGCCCTCTCCCATGATGGGTGTGTGTTCTGGCTCACGCCCCTCTCCCATGATGGGTGCGTGTTCTGGCTCACGCCCCCTCCCATGATGGGTGTGTGTTCTGGCTCACGCCCCCTCCCATGATGGGTGTGTGTTCTGGCTCACGCCCTCTCCTGTCTTATCCCAGGTCACCATGTGCTTTTCTCTGTACTTCAAAAGAGGTTGTTTTCATTCCTGGCCAGGTTTCTCCCCCAGGTCCTGGCAAATGCCCCACTACCTTTTCTGGAACACGTTGGCCAAACATCCCCACCTCACTGACACTTACCATCTGTCTGGCTGACTTCTTATATTACCTTCCGTGGAGTCAGGGAATTCCCACAGCACCTGGGACCTTGTCACCAACTCCTCGTATTTTATTATAATTTCTGGCCTGTCCTTCCACCAGACTGAATCCCTTGAATCAAAGACAAGATTTGATTTATTTCTCTGGCCGTAGCAGGAGGCAGGTGCCATGCACTGTGAGGGCTCAATAAGTGGGTGGATGATTGACGAGCAGCTTCTAAAATATGTTCTTGGGCACGTACCTGCGAATTAACTGGAGGAAAGATCTCTCCTGCCTGAAATGTTCCCAATTAGAGTTTTCCCGACCTATTCAGAAGGAATCTGGAAGTTTGATTTTGCAGAAATGATTTGCTTCCTTTTAGCATGTTAAAAATTAATTAAAATTAGGTAATTTTGATTTTAAATAAAAATTAAACAGGTGGGAACATCTGGCTCGGATGGCTTTCTCTGATCGTTAAGTTCCATCCACACATCTGCCTGACATACAGAAACCAGCAGGTGGAAATGCTGGGGTCTGCAACACAGTCCTCTTCCTGACCCAAGAGGGGCTCTTCAGACCTGTGTCCTGGCCCCAGACAGCGCCTCAATGCCACAGGCCCTCAGAGTGCGTCCTGTGCTGGAGAACAAGCACATCCCCTGGGTTCCAGTCGCGCAGATCTTCACATCCGTTGATTTCAATGCCTGGAGTTGTGACCTTCGTCAGACTTGGCTCTGGGAAGCAGTAAGACTGTGGCCTTGAGAAAGCCCAGTCTGTGTGGGGACTGAGACAATCAGCAGTTGTGCCCATGGGTGTCACAGTGACTGGTGGGTGCCAGAGTGTTGCAGTGGCAAAGATGTATCTGGGTTCAGCCCACTAGTGTTTGAGCCCGGGTGGACCGCTGGCTTAGGGTGCTCTCTACAACGTGTACTCTCTCCAGAGTGGGTGTCCCAGATCTCATGAGGTCTGGTAGCAGGAAGACCTCACTCGGAGGTTGTGTGCATTATATTAATTTACACACGTGAGGTACTTAATGCCTGCAATTTAAATATGGCTAATATACGTTAATTATGATTATCCAGGCTTGGCGCTAAAATTAAAAAACAATTGAGTTGACTAGCATTCCCTCTGTGGGAAGGCACTTGAGGAATGCAGGAACACTAGTCAAGACTGTAATTGGATTTGACTGTATTGTGATGTGAGCAGAAGATGTTTGAGCTGATCCTCCCCGAGAACAAGTCTCTGAGTCCCCCGAGCACTCTGGTTTCTTCCAGAACGTTTGTCTCCTTGTGTCCTTGCTGGGTGTGTGCATAGGAGGCTCCTCCACACCTCTGCTTTCCTGGAGCAGGACCCGGGTTCTGCCCCTGCTGCCCCCTCCCCGGTCCACACAGGATGCACAGCTCATGAGGCTACAGACCCCGTATGCAATCTTACACATAGTTGAATTAGACTTGCTGTCATTCCCTCCACCTTGTCATCATTAACCAGCGCTCTTAGTTTTGGGAATAAAAGAAAAGGGTAAGTTTAAGTTAAAAATGCCATAGAAAAACAGGCTTCTGTCCAACCCAGCAGCAGAAGTACTGGGTACTGGTCAGCTTTCTGTTAACTGGCTGCACAAGGGGCAGCCGGAGCACAGCCCTGCTGCTTCGCGTGGATCCAGTTACAGAAGCATGGTGTTCTTTGCTCACACCCAAACCACTCCTGACTCAATGGCCAGGCACATGGACAGGAGTGGGCTTCCAGCCTGGTGGGGAATGCAGTGAGGACACAGTGGGTACCCTGAGTGGTTGTCCGTGGAGGAAGCAAGAACGGACGGATTTGGGTTCGCCCTACAATTGTAAGCAGGGCCTGTGTGTACTATAGCATCCGACACCCGGCTGCTCCACTTTCTTGTCTATTTGCTCTCTCTCTCCTGACCAAGCTCCAGGACTGAGTGTCAGGACAGAGTCTCAGCTCTCTGCTGTGTTGGGGTCATGCAGGTGGAAGATGTTGGTGGATTATAGGTCAAGGCGATCAGCTGCTCAAACCATCTCTCCTCCTCTCTCCAAGGAGGTGCTGTCCACAAGGCAGGGGAAATTCACTGTGACTGACAACTGGACATGGAGAAGCTGGCTTGAGCTCTGTAGTTTGGGTAGGGAATATTCCTATAAGTAGTAAAAGAAACATGAGAATTTACTCAGTCATCAGGCACACAAGTCCTGAGTTCTTTGCTTAGGATTCTGGAATGTTCCAGGTGTTGTCTGTTCTTGCAGTTCAACTGCGGGGAGCCCTTGTAGTTCTGCACCTGACTGTGTGATGGCCCCTTCACAGGGGGTTGGCCGTCAGGGTGCTGGAGGCAGGCCTGTGGCTTGGGGGAGGGATCCACCATAGGTTTAAGCAGTCAGGGGAGGGTTTAGTAGGGTGTTGTTACACTGAGCCTTTAACAGTGAGGTCTGAGCGGGGGTGGTGGGGTAGGTGTTCATGAGGGGTTAACAGGGGCCCTTGACAGCGGCAGAGAGTGGAAGAAGAGAATGGGTCTACAGCAGGAGTGGCAGCCTCACCCGGGGATGACGTGCTGGGTATCTCAAGTCCAGAGTACTCGGAGCTGAAGGTCTCTGGGAGAGAATGAGACGTGCTAGTCCTTAACGGTAGCTGGTAACTTACACTTGTCACGTGGTACTGGAGCTTCCTAGTGACTCATTCAAGAAGGCTGGGCAACCCAAACTTAGTGCTCAGTGGCCCACAGTCGGAGGACTTCCTGGTGAGCCATGGAGACGGAGCTGGGCCTCTGCCATCGCACTGCATTCTGTGCTTCTGGGGGGCGGGTGCAGTCCCTTCTTGGCACAAGGTTTGAGATGGAGAGAGTGCTGCTTCAGGCAGGAAACAACCCACGGTGTCCCAAGCACAGTGCATGATGGACAGTGCTGACCGGTAGCACGCTCCATCCGTGGGTGTGTTCCATTTGTACCTCCACGAAGGCACCACAGCTACTTTGTTGTGTGTATGTAGCTTCTAGGCCTCCTTGATGGCCCCGTGGGTTAGAAGATCTTGGCCGTTGTGGCCGGCACCGCGGCTCAATAGGCTAATCCTCCGCCTGTGGCTCCGGCACCCCGGGTTCTAGTCCTGGTTGGGGCGCCAGATTCTGTGCCGGTTGCTCCTCTTCAGTCCAGCTCTGTGCTGTGGCCTGGGAGGGCAGTGGAGGATGGCCCAGGTCCTTGGGCCCTGAACCCACATGGGAGACCAGGAGGAAGTACCTGGCTCCTGGCTTGGGATCAGTGCAGCGTGACAGCCGCAACGCACCGGCTGTAGTGGCTACTTGGGGGGTGAACCAACGGAAAAAGGAAGACCTTTCTGTCTCACTGTCTAACTCTGCCTGTCAAAAAAATAAAAGATCTTGGCCGTCGTAAGTCATTATTCACGGAGTGAAAGCAACGCTCTGTCATCTTCAAGGAGGAGAACGAGGGCTTTCTTCTTACTTCAGAACCCTGCAGGATGTGGAGTTGACTCAGCACCAGCACAAGCCGACCCGCGCCCTGTCTGGAGGCACCAAGCGGAAGCTGTCTCTGGGCATTGCCTTCATGGGCACATCACGGACCGTGATTCTGGATGAGCCCACCAGTGGCGTGGACCCCTGCTCCCGCCGCGGCCTCTGGGACATTCTGCTCAGGTACCGAGAAGGTAGGAGCTGCCTCGTCCCACATTCTCTTCCCAGCAGGTTGGGGCTGTCACGAGTGGAGGGTCAGCCATAGCCCACTGAGAATATGGTGCTTTTCAGAAAAAGTCATTTTTACTATGCAGTTTTATGTTTAAAGGGCAGATAATTGTCCATGCCTGGATGGCACGTGTATCATTTCGATAGACGTGTGCCAGGGTAAGTGTGTGTTCATCACCTCACACGCCGCTTTTTAGCGTTGGGAGTATTAGAGACCCTCTGGACTGGCTGTTCTGTGGTACTCAGCTGTTGCAGTCAGCCGTGGTTACCCCCTGTGCTGTGGGACACGAGAGGTTCCTCCTCTCCGGCTGCACCCTCGCACCTGTTACCCGCCCTCTGCCCTACCCTTCCCCAGCTTCGGGAATCACTGCGCTCAACCCCACGAGATCAGCTTCGTAGCTTCCGTATATAAGAGCATGTGGTATTTGTCTTTCTGTGCCAATGTATGAAAAAGTTCAGTTTTCCTGGGAGCTCGTGGAGATGTGTGCGCTAGATGACAGCTCTACGGCGCTCAGAATTGCTGGCTCTTAACTGCACGCCCATGGTGGCGCTATCGCTGCGTCGTCATACGTGATTTGATTGGAACTGTCTTCACACACGTTGCTTTCTACTCTGGAGGCCTCGGCCATCAGGAGACACATCCCAGAGGTGTTTGGGCTGAACCTGCCCCTTCCCAGAAGGGAAACCAAGGTGTGGAGGACTGGGTGTGTGATGGGCTCCTGGTGACAGAAGACGTTCACGGAGCCAAGAGGGGCGCTGGGGCCTCTGGTTTAGGGGTTCATGTTTCTCCCTCTCCTGCTGTTTGTTTCTAACCCAGGGCACGGGGTGGGCAGGCACTATTTCCAAGTGCAACCCTGAGCGTTGGGAGGCATCGCTCTAGGCATTTTGCAGAGAAACGCCCCTGCCTCTTGTGTGGAAGCGTCAGTGTGAGGGTGAATGCAGGATCCCATGAATGTTTTTGCTTTTTTCTTCTGGTGTTTGAGTGTAAGATCGTCTTCTGCCTTGACCTGAAGCCCCCACCTCCCTGGGAGTGGTCAGTAGGAATTCAGAGATGGAGAAGAAGAAAGACGCCCCCTCTTCAGCATACAGGGGCTGAGCTCACAGCCTCTGCTCTCAGGTCATCTCACACTGCCCCGGAGCAGCAAGGGTGTGTCCTCGGGTCGCTCAAACCTCAGCCGCTGCTGGGCTGCAGAGCAGGAGGTACAATGCTGCCCCTCTCCGTCTCCTAGAGCGAGGGCTTCTGGAGAAGTCGGACAAGAGCGAGTGGCAGGGGGTTCTGTTCCTTTCTGGGCGTCAACTTGAGCTCGGCAATCACAGGAGGGTGGGCGATGTGGTTGGCAGTGGCTCCTCGGCTCGCTGCCCCTGTGCCAGAGTTCTCGTGGCTGAGCAGGACGCGGGGCACCGGGAGGCGCTGAGGGCTGGCGTTCGTGCACTTGCCAGGTCCCAGGGCTTCCACACTAGCAGGAGTCAGGGCCTGCAGTGATGGGGCCCTGGCTGGAGGAGGGGCCTTTGGGAGCCGCTGGCTGGCAGCCGGGGCAGACATCTGGGACTCTGAGCCCAGCATGAGGTGGAAACAGCCAGGGCACATTCTGGGCTCTGATCAGATTCTGGATTGTGGGGAGGGGTCCCTACCCAAGCTACGAGCACTGAGGGTGGGGTAGAGATGGCACTGGGGATCTTGATGATCACCCAGGGGTCAGGGGGCCTGGCCATCTTGAACTTGGAGACACTGACCCTTCCCCAAGCCTCCTTACTGCATTTACCTGAGCCTCCTTTGGGGAGAGACGTGGAAGGGGCAGAAGTAAGAAACTGATTTCATGTAAGAGACACTGCACACTTCTTGGCAGAACTGATTGAATTTCCAGCTGAATCTAACTTAAAGGTGGACTAAGTAATTTCCCTGCCATCCTGAGCCGGCAGCCGATGAGGTGTAGGGGACCGGGAGGCGCTGTCTGCACCTGTGAACTGTGGTGCAAAGCGTGTCCGGCCCACGACTCCCGCGAGTTCCCGCGGTCACAGGAGGAGTCATGAAGGCTTAGCCAGCAGAACTTTGGCACTATCAGCTTCAAGCTTACGTCAGCCGGAAAACCAGACGCGGCAAAAGCCAGAGAAACGGGCTTCCTTCGGTGCCGCCGTTACAAATGATGTATGTTCTCACCGGCTTCATGGCTTAGCGATGATTTCTTAGGAGTCATGCTGCACTGATTGAAGTGCGGAGTCAATGGGGTGTAAGTGGATTAGATAGTCAGTTCTGGGAGAAAAGTGTGTATTCGAGAAGCAGAACGTAGAGCCGCAGCTTCCGGAAGACTGATGGCAAGGTCTCAGGACCGCACAAAAACACTCCCAGCGGAGGGGAGACATCCGCCGAGCACCGCTGCCTGGGGCTGTGCTGCTGGCTGCGGCGAGCAGGTGTCTCACGTGGGGATGCCCCGGGAGCTCTTGCTGGGCAGGGTACCACACTTGTGTGCTCCCTGTGGAACGACACATAAAGAAGCAAAAGTACCACGGCAAATTGGCACATCCCAGCCAAACTCGTGCTCTGATCCTGCGCTTGCTCTACAGTCCTACATGGCCCTGGGAGGCCAGCACTCGCCTGGGCTTCAGGTTTCAAATGCAGACAGCTGTACCATGGCGTGGGCTGTGCCAGAAGTAAATGCACCTTGCGTGAGAACCCAGCTCCATGTCTGATAGGTGGTTGCTCAGCCCGTGGCTGTCAGGAAAATGGGACGGTGAAGGGGAAGTGTGGCTTTTGGAGGAAGTGGATAGAGCACACCGTGTACATCGTTGGAGAGAAGCAGCAGCGCCTTGTGGAACGTGATCACACTCATGCTATTGCTCCCCTGGTTTTGTGATGTGCCGTGGTCCCTTTGCACCTGCTGTATTGATCTTAGATCTGCATTTCATGGTTCTTTCTAGATGCATCTCCCACCCCACCTGCTGATGAATTGATAATTCATTATTTTTCTCCTTTATCAAAATATATAAAATTGGGTAGAGTTAAAAATCTGCTCCACTTGTCACTTTGAAAAATATGCCTTTGTAAAAGGAATAGATCAGTGTGTTTCATTTCTAGTCAATCGAAAGAAACAGCTGAGTGGAGCCCAGTGCAAGGCAATGGGCGTGTGTAAACCGGAAGTCATCACATTGTCTCTGCACAGCAGAAGCAGACTTTGCCCAGAGATCCATGGGCTGGGTCAGTCTGCGGCTTTTCTCCCCGGCAGGGGACAAGGTGCCAGTGCTCACGGCGAACACCTGTGAGACGGGCAGTTTCTGCAAAGCTTGGCCACGCCCACTGGGCTCGGCCGTCTCTCCCAGGGGGGTGGGCAGTGGCTCGAGTCTCCTTGCTTCAGCCATGCCCCTGGACTCTGCTGTGTGGTGTGCACCTGCCCTGAGCTCCTCCCAGGAGGCGGCACGTGTGCAGATCCTGTCCCGGTTGCTGAGCGTGTGTGGGTTACGTACAGTGTGCACGGTTGCCATTTCAGTTTTTGCGTCATTGATGGTTCATTTCTGATTGACACAGTGCTTGTGATGTCGTCCTGCAGCAGACACGTCCCTGGAATGTGGCCTGTCCTTAAGCCAGAGGGACTGGGGAGGCCTCGTCCCTGTGCAGAGACCCCGCCCAGCTTCCTTTACAGATTTCCTCGTTGTACACGTGGGGCATCTGAGACCAAGAAACCTGGACATGGGGCTTCTGCCTCCTTTGGTGCCCGGACGCAGGAGCTTCGAGCTTCGCGTTCTCCCTTGTGCCTGGCAGGGCTCCCCTTTGGTGCAGGAGTGGGTGGAGGATTTGCAGAAACGCCAGTCACAAGTTCCGGGCAAAGTGTAGACGAGAGCGTCTGGGGCCTCTAACTTGCACGGTGGCCATGGCTCCACCATGTTACAGAACCCATTTCGGTTTCCCTTCCTGAAGTCGGTGACGGTCTCTCACACACGGCAGGACCTGCGGCTGCAAGTCCAGGGCGGGCGTCCCTGCTCTGATGCCCCTGTGCTCACACGCAGGTCGCACGATCGTCTTCACCACCCACCACCTGGATGAGGCCGAGGTGCTCAGCGACTGTGTGGCCGTCCTCCAGCATGGGCGGCTCAGGTGCTGCGGCCCTCCCGTCTGCCTGAAGGAGGCCCACGGCCAGGGGCTCCGCCTGACGCTCACCCAGCAAGTAAGAGCTGCTGCAGCTGTCACCAGGGACGCTCCCTTCCCTGGGAGGAGCGGGATACTGACGGCTGAGTGGAGGCCGGCATGAGCTGGGGAGGCGGCTGAACCCTAGTGTGTGTTTTTACCTCCAGGAGTAAGTGCACAGGAGGTCAGAGTTCCCTGGCAGGTAACGGGAGTGGCTGCCAGAAAGTACCACGGCCCAGCTGTTCGAGAGCTTTTCCTAACAAGGCCACAGTTTGTCATGGTTCAGAAACAGTCGCGAGGGGGCAGGGAGGGGTAGGTCTGGGCCTGAGAGCCCATGTCACATGGTGGTTGGAGTTGCCCAGTGTCAGCTGGGGACAGGGTGGTGGCTCTGGGGTGGGACTTGGGAGGTGTGTGGAGAGTCGCCTCCCTGCTCTTGATGGCTGTGTCTGACCCTTGGTGGCCTCTGCCTTCTGAGCCAACAAGGGTTTTTATTTACTTCCTGTGAGCATCTCACGGTCCTGAGATGGCTCCTTCTCCTGTGCCTGGGAATCCTTGTCCCTGTGGTCTAATCAGGCGGACCCGAGTCTCCTTCCTGATGCTGCCACAGGACTGAAGGCACCTGGTGAGCGTGGACTCCCGCAGGAACGGTGGGCCCCGTAGCCCACGCACGGGCTGTCCATGACAGCTTTATCACCGCAGATTTCTGGCCTGAGAAGGAGCTGGCCTTGTGGCGTGGGGGGCTGAGCGGCCACCTGAGGTGCTGGCATCCCATGTGGGTAGCAGTTGGCGTCCCGGCAGCTCCTTTTCTGATCTAGCTCCCTGCTAATGCTGCTGAGAAAGCAGAAGACGTCCCATGTGGAGAGATCCAGATGAACTGGCTTGTACCTGGCCCAGCCTTGGCTGTTGTGGCCATTTGGGGAGTCAATCAGCAGATGGGAGATCTCTCTCTCTCTCTCTCAAATGAATAAAGCAATCATGAAAAAAAGAAAAACTACCATGCACAGTTGAAATGCCTTCCACTTAAGTGTGATTTGTCATTTGGGCTTTGAAGTGGGGAATTTGCTTGTGGGTGTGGACACCCTCGAGGTCGCTTGGACTGACATCCCTCCCTGCTGTCTTTCCCTTGTAGCCGCCTGCTCTGGGGGCCTGTGGTCCTGAGGACATCGCTCGTGTCACATCCCTGATCCAGGTCTACATTCCACAAGCGTCTCTCAAAGGCAGCAGTGGGGGAGAGCTGACCTACACCATCCCCAAGGACGCAAACACCGCCTGCTTCAAAGGCCTCTTCCAGGCCCTGGACCAAAACCAGCAGCAGCTGCACCTGGCCGGCTACGGCCTCTCAGACACCACCCTGGAGGAGGTACAGAGAATTCTGGGAGCCTGCACCTGCAGTCTGTGCTGTTGTGGCCTCTGTCTGCTCAGCAGGGGGCTGTGGGAAAGGGGAGGAGATGGAGACACCGCACAGTTATGTCTGAGTTCTGGCAGGCGCGGGGGAAGCCAGTACCGAGCTGCTCCGTTCTCCCCCTGACGGTGCTGTGGTATGTCCAGTGCGTGGCTGCCACTCTGGTTTCCCACCTGGAGGTGTCCTCTTCTCTAGACTTCCGTCCACGCACCTCCAGGACCCCCACTCCCACCCCGAGGTGAAGGAGATGGGAGAGGATCCTTTGATGTGAGAAGGCTGCAGACTGCAGGCCAGCTCCCCTGACACGGCCTCTCTGCCTGGGCCCGAGTCGGTGGCACCAAGCACTCAGTGTAGCTCCTGATGGCGTCAGAGTCAGACTCCGGGTTTCCTCTGGGTCTGGGTTTCCTGCTGGGTCTGTTGAGTGACGTGACCCAGGGCAGCCTGGTGTGGGGTCCGGGAGGCTGGTTCTCTGTGGGGGCCATGTTTGAGTTCAGTCTCACCTTGCCATTATCTTATCTATAGAAAGCACTGCAGATTTATGTTATGTTATGTCATGTCATGTCATGTCATGTCATGTCATGTCATGGTATTTGTGTGAAGATAGCATAGAGACCTTCCACCCACTGGTTCACTTCCCAGACGACTGCAGCAGCTGGGCCAACGCTCCTTCCTGGTCTTCCACGTGGGTGCAGGGGCCCAAACACTTGACCATCCTCAGCTACTTTCTTAGGTGCATTAACAGGGCTAGATTGGAAGAGGAGCAGCTGGGGCTCAAACCAGCGCTTCAGTGTGGGATGCCAGCATCAAGACAGCCCCTTAGCTACACCACACCCCGGCACCAGTGCCTCAGGTTTTAAAACGTGGGAGTGGTTTTGTCCCGTTTCCTGTAATTTACCCAGGAGTGGTACTAACATCTGGCCAGACATCACTGGCTGACACTTGGCATCTGACGCAGCATTAGAAACTTTAACTGACCACGATGATGAAAACGTCATGACATCGCGGGGTGTGTCTGAACATTCAGCTGTGTTTGGAATGTGTGCGGGTGCTGGAGGCCCATCACTGGGTGGTGACGTGGAGGGAGACACCCTTTGTGTGGTTGGTCAGGGCGCTGTGGTCTCCCACATCAAGGATTTTCTGTCTGCGGTTCCAGTCCTTGGTCAGCCACCACTGAGAAGTGAGAAGCTACACCCACATCACTTTCATTGCAGTCTATTGCTATGGATCTGTTCCATCACTTACTGCTGTGACTGTGCCTCATTTATATGTGAAACCTGGTCCTAGGTGTGTGTCCTCAGGAGGTGCAACTGACTGTCCCTATCTGCTTCCGCAGATTCAAAACCAGCCATGAGCCAGAACAATGCAAAACGCCGCACCCAGTACTGAGTGTGCTGGCTTTCCCTCTTGTCGTTACTCCCCATGCAGTGCAGTGTAACGGCTGTTTCTTGTACTGGGCATTGTGAAGGATCTAGAGGTGACTGAAGGTGTGCGGAATGAGGGATGTGGGTCATGTGCAAAGACTACAGCGTCTGATATGCACTTGAGTGTCCAGGGACTCGAGTTCCCCTGGGAAGCCCTGGGCCAGGGATGGCTGTCGGTACATTCGCTGTTTTAGGCATCCCCCGGGGATGCATCCCTCGCAAACCATGGGGGACAGAGTGGGAACGGCACTCCCTTGTACAGCACCTGCCACATTCATAGAACGTGGAGATTTACAACGATGTGCTTGTCCACTGGATGGATGACGTGGTTGTGTGGTGTCTGCTGTGGATAGACAACCTGTGCGTGAGCTTGCTGGTCAGTGTAGGAAAGACCCAGTGGGAGCACGGAGCAGGTGACCTTGGACCCAGCACATGGATGCCTGGGTCAGTGCTGATAACTGACCCTCAAATGATTGCCCACGTCTTGCCTGATGCTGCTCTGTCACACGCCTCAGACTCCCCAGAGCTCCCAAACTGCCCTCCGGTCATCTGCAGAGTTTGCTGTTGGCCCCAGCCCAGCTGCGCTCCCCGAGTCTGGGGCAGGCGGGGCGGGGCCAGTGAGGACATTCCTGTCAGGGTGAACCTGGGCAAGTCGCTTTCATGGAATGTAATTTTTAATTTAGACTTTGATGCTCTTTTTAGAGCAATTTTAGGCTTGCAGCAAAATTAAGCCGAAGGGGCAAAGGGTTCCCGTTATTCCCCGTCCCTGCTGCCCTGCAGCCTCGTGCATGGTTGCGCGCTCTGCTCATGGGGCATCTGTTTCCCCGTGACTCCAGGCTCCCTCTTGGTGTGGGGGCCATGCTGCGGGTTTGGGCGGATGTGCAAGGACAGATTTGTGCCCCTCAGGGTCACACAGGTCGGTTTCCCTGCCTTTCTGCTCCGTCCTGAATGCCTGGCACTCGCTGGTCTTTTTACTGTTTGCACAGCTTTCTTCTCCAGGAGGCTGGGAGTTGGAATTCTGCAGAATGCCGCACAGGACGCAGTCTCTTCAGGTTGGCTTGCCTCCCTCGATAGCGTGCGTGCAGCTCTCCCCCAGGTCTTTTCATGGCTTGATTGCTTTACTTTTAAGCATGACGTCATCTGTCTGGGTGCCCATAGCTCGTCTATCCTGCAGAAGGTCATCTGGGATGCTTCTGAATTTCACTGGTTGTGAGCATAGCAGCCGTAGCGTCCTTTGCATGTTTTTATACAGATTTAAGTCTTCAACTCGCATGGGTAAATAGGTAGGACTGCACTTGTTGGCTTACAGAGTGGGAGTGCATATATTCTGTAAAGAAATGCCCCATGGGCACTGTAGGTAAAGCCACCACCGCCTGCAGTGTTGGGATCCCATATGGGCACCGGTTTGAGTCCTGGCTGCTCCACTTCTGATCCAGCTCTCTGCTATGGCCTGGGAAAGCAGCAGCAGATTTCAAAGTCTTTGGGCCCCTGCACCCACGTGGGAGTCCCGGAAGAAGCTCCTGGCTTCGGATTGACGCAGCTCCGGCTGTTGCAGCCAACTGGGGAGTGAGCCATTGAATGGAAGACCTCTCTCTCTCTGCCTCTCCTTCTCTCTGTGTAATTCTGACTTTCAAATAAATAAATCAACCTTAAAAAGAAAAAAAGAAATGCCCCAACCAGTGTGACTGTCCCGTTTCCTCCCCTCAAGGAGTGCACGAGAGCTCCCCGCTGCTCCTGGCCTGCCTGCCCCTGGCATGGTCAGTGTCAGAGACTGGCCCTTCTCAGCAGTGTGCGGTGGCGTCCCACTGTCGTTTTAGCTTGCGTTTCCCTGGTGCTGTCTCACGAGAGCCACCATGTCCTACGTCTGTTTGTGTTGTTTGGTGAGGTGCCATTAGGGTCTTGGCCTATTTTTTAGCTGCGATGTTTGCTTTCTTACTGCTGAGATTTAAGAGTTCTTTATAAACTTGCTTTTCTCATCTCCAAGGCAGGAACACCTGCTTTTACTTCCAGTTTTTGTTTGGGTCAAGTAGCTAATAACAAGTACAAATTACAAGACAGCACAAAGAAGAGGATTTTGATTTTTTAAAATATTTGTTTATTTAAAAGGCAGAGCTACAGAGAGGCGGAGGCAGAGGGAGAGGGAGGGAGGGGTCTTCCATCTACTGGTTCACTCCCCAGATGGCCACAATGACTACAGCTGCTCCAATCTGAAGCCAGGAGCTTCCTCTGGGTCTCCCACACAGGTTCAGGGGCCCGAGGTCTTGGGCCATCCTCCACTGCTCTCCCAGGCCGTAGCAGAGAGCAGAATTGGAAGTGGAGGAGACTCGAACTGACGCCCACATGGGATGCTGGCGCTGCAGGCAGCAACTTCCTGCACACTGCAGCTCTGGCCCAAGGTGGGGACTTTGAATCAACAGTTTATGTGTGTGTATCCAGTATGCATGTGTATCCAGTATGCGTGTGTATCCAGTATGCATGTGTATCCAGTATGCGTGTGTATCCAGTATGCATGTGTATCCAGTATGCGTGTGTATCCAGTATGCGTGTGTATCCAGTAGGCCTGTGTATCCAGTATGCGTGTGTATCCAGTATGCGTGTGTACTGCTATATTCTCAGATAAAGCATTGCTGTATTTTAATTCTCTATATTTTTAATGTAGTATATGTCCCAGTCTAGAATTTTGAAAAAATCCTCTTTATGCTATGTTCCTTGAATATTTCTATTTCTGTTCAGTACTTTAATTCTTCTCCAAAATATCTGTGTCTTTAGTTTACCTATCCACGTCTGTGTTCCTTCTGAAAATTTATCAGCCTTCATCCTGTTTTCTTTCTTTTTTATTTTTTAAGATCCTGTTTTCTTAAAAGTCATTTATCTCTGTGTTAAATCACATGTGGTATAATCTTGTCTGCGAATGTGACACACAGATTCTGTGAATTCGGGGACCACCACCACACTCACAACACACAACAACAGGGCAGGTGTGACCCCGCTGCCCCCTTAAAAGAAGAATGTGTTCATGCAACGTGCTTCTGAAAATCAGCTTTTGTTTCTCGGGCTGTGAGTCCTGGCAGTTAGTCACCCCAGAAGCAAGTCCAGCACGGGATAATGGAACGAGCTCCCAGTTACGAAGGAGACGTGCCTTGCGTCTCTCCAGTCTCTCTCCGTAATTCCCATCCCCTGCCTTTGGTGCATGTGTGCCCATAATGGTCCTAAATACATATTGATTGGTTAGATCTCACATCTCTCCTCTCTCGTACATGACAAAAGCCAAAGAAGCTGTTATCTGTCTTAGGCGTAGCCACAGGGAAAGGAAATGGAATACACATAAAACACAGTACTACAATGCATTTGGATCTCTTTGAGGAAAGTGTCTTCAATTAGAAACAGATTAGGTGTCTTTAAAGAGCTGCCTTTTGTTTGGTGCGGTCTATAACGTGCCCATCTCCACCAATTTTGTCTCTTCACGCTCGGCAAGCATCGACTTTGCTTTCTCGCATCTGCTATCGACCTCACTTAGCCGGCTGTTACAGCACTCTGCGCGCTCTGCCTGCTTCATCTGCATTTTGCCTGACGCCTCTGACCGAGTGAGGAGGGCTGGCCGAGTCACTCTCCTGACTCAGGAGCCTGAAAGCACATTTCGTTTTTAGACTACGATGATTTCTTATAAACAACGGTCTCAGATACAGCTGCAAGCCCGGGCAGTTGAGATCTAAAATGTGGTCGCGACGTTTGGCAATTTCCTCGAGGCTTCTGCAGGCCCTGCTGCGACGCCGGGTGGCGGGAGGTGCTGGTGGGCGGTGGCGGCGGCCTGGCAGGCGTGGCTGTGCTCGGGAGGTGCGCTTGCAGGCACGGCGCACGCTGAGGGAGTTGGCGCAGGGCCTTTGAACAGCTGGAAGCTTGCTGCCAAATGTCTGGAAAGGTCAGGTTGCCTGTGTGAGGTGGGCGGTTCCTTCCCACCCGGCTTGTGGAGTGCTGGTCAGGCAGCCCCTTCGTTCCCCTGCCCAGTGCGTTCCGAATGTCAGGGAGCAGACTCGGCAGCCCCGTCCTGCACAGGCTTAGGAGGGAGAGCGTGGGTCTCGGGTGAAAGTCGGCTCCAGGGCAGGTAAATTCTGTATTTTTGGAACAGTTTCTAAGAACGTTTCCTGTGCAGCCTGCCCACCTGAGTGTCACTTGTCCCACCACATCCCTAAGAGCAGAGGGCGTGGTCCAGGGTCAGGAGCTGGGCCCGAGTGCTCGCTGCCCTGGTTTCTGTCAATCTTCCAGCATTCCCGTCTCCCTGACTTTCAGACCTCAAGGGTATTGAGGACGGCAGAGCTGTGTGTTTGGCACAAGGTGCCTCTGTACGGGCTGGCCCTGTTTCCCCATGGCTGGGGCAGGTCGTGCATCTTGGCTGGTGTGTTCCAGGGATGATGTTGGTCTCTCTGGTCCCCACTGCCCGGTGCTGGGGGTGGAGAAAGTTGAGCGTCTGGGTGAAGTCTGCCAGGCGTTCACTCCGGCTTCCTTTCATTAGTAGTTTCTCAAGGGCTTATTTTGAGGCTCTCTGAATGCTCCCAGCTCGAGCTCTGACCACGACGTCTGCCAAGCGGTGATTCCCCGCCCCTCCCCGGCCCTGCTTTGTCAGTCAGCCTTTCTGGGGAGGAAGAGTCTGGTCTTTGCCACGTTTCCCTGTTAACACCAGGACTGACTCACAGGCTCCTGTTTCGTCCGTGAGCCGCGTGGTCATTGTTTACTGTGGTGCCTGTGAGAGCTCCTTCACGCTGGCTCCCGGGGTCTCAACTCGTCCTTCCCATTCTGTTACTGTCCGATGGAGCGCGGTGCTCCAGGGTCAGTTTCTTCTTCCCAGCCCAGGGTCTGGAACCTGCCGCTCCTCCCGGGGGTCCCGGCCGCCCTGGCTCCGGAACCCGCCGCTCCTCCCGGGGGTCCCGGCCGCCCTGGCTCCGGAACCCGCCGCTCCTCCCGGGGGTCCCGGCCGCCCTGGCTCCGGAACCCGCCGCTCCTCCCGGGGGTCCCGGCCGCCCTGGCTCCGGAACCCGCCGCTCCTCCCGGGGGTCCCGGCCGCCCTGGCTCCGGAACCCGCCGCTCCTCCCGGGGGTCCCGGCCGCCCTGGCTCCGGAACCCGCCGCTCCTCCCGGGGGTCCCGGCCGCCCTGGCTCCGGAACCCGCCGCTCCTCCCGGGGGTCCCGGCCGCCCTGGCTCCGGAACCCGCCGCTCCTCCCGGGGGTCCCGGCCGCCCTGGCTCCGGAACCCGCCGCTCCTCCCGGGGGTCCCGGCCGCCCTGGCTCCGGAACCCGCCGCTCCTCCCGGGGGTCCCGGCCGCCCTGGCTCCGGAACCCGCCGCTCCTCCCGGGGGTCCCGGCAGCTGCTCTGCTTGTGGCCCTTGGTTGTTGCTGCTCTCTGACAAGTGTGAATCAAGCCTCTGTTGTGTGAACCAAGCGTCTGCTTCCTGCTCTCCCTACTTGTTGCTGAACCCCAGGGGTTCCTCTTGCCCGTTCCAGCAGCACAGACTCACCCAGTATCCCCTCGGTCCTCTGTGTCGCTCTCTGCACTGACAGCCAAAGTGCTGCCTAGTCTCCAGGGCGCCCTCCAGTGGGAACCTGCCCTGCCCCAGCCCCTGTTCCGTGTGGCGCCAAGCCCTGAGCTGGGCATGGAAGTGGTGAGGGAGGAAGGACGGGGAGGCAGGTCCTGTCGTTTTTGAGAACCCGTTTCTCTCTCTCCTGGCAGCTTCTTTTTTTCTTCAAGGAACAGTGCATTCTTTCGAAGATCCCTCATTCAGCCTGGAGCCTTGGCACTCCCGACTGCCTCGTGTCTCCTCACCCCAACTGTGCAGTCAGCCCCTTGCACGCAGTGCCCTGGCCCATCCTCTGCGTTCTCTGGATTTAGGCGAAAACATATCTGTTTATGGAAAGATATCGTAAGGTGTCACAGACCGCAAGCTTGACCTGAGCTAGGTTTTTATACCCCATCCCACTACTTCTCGCCCCGTACAGATAAGCAGACAGTCTGGGGTGGCTCAAAGGCGGGGACTGGCAGGGCTGTGCTGATGCCGCAGCGCGCTCGTCTGCCTTCTCACAGTCACTGTGCTTGAATGCCCAGGGACGGGTCAACTCGGCAGCTCTGGCTTCACAGCGGCACTGGTGCCGTCCTCGCTGCAGAACAGGCTGCCTTGTGCCCCACGGGTGTCCCTGTCCTCACCCCGGGAGCCCTTAGCTGTGCTTAGCCGGGGAGATGCTCCTGGGTCCAGCAGTCCGTGCATGAGGGATGTGGGCGGGGGCGTCACACTGGGAGAAGGCGATGTCCTGATGGAGCAGCGACTGGAAGCGTGAGCATGGGCATGGGAGGAGCTCGGGCCCACAAACCAGGGGATGCAGGGAGCCACTGGACAGTGCAACTGGCTGGCGTGTGGCCTCTTGTGTAGTTCTGCCCTCCAGAAGCACGAGGTGTGACTGTGGCGTGAAGCCTCCGTGTCGGTGTTCGTCTGTGGCAGCAACAGCGGGAAGTGAACACACGTTCCCAGTCATGCAGTCAGCTTGCACTGCCCGGCGTCCTGCACCAGGACCTTGTGTCCCTCACCGCCTAGCAGCCCGGCGATGTCCGTCTTCTGCTTACTTAGAGGCAGATGCTCTGGAAAGTCTTCTGTCTTGAAGAACAGCTGTTGTCATCTCAGAGAAGTGGGGTCAGCGTCGTTGGGTCCTGCGGCGTCTGAGCCAAGGCACCTTGCGCTGAGCGTCTGGGTGATGACAGTCCGTCAGAGTGGCACTTTGAGCGTGGGCCACGTCTGGGGGCTGGCCCTGCCCTTAGTGTATTTTAGACAGGGCACGCGTGAGGCTGGGCTGTGCCCTGCGGTGGAGCGATTGATGGCCCTGGCTCTGTGGAGAGGACGTGGCCTCCATAAAGGCTCAGGCCCTGCCGCTCTTTTAAATTGAGAATACGGAGGCTGCGTGGAGAAGCTGAGTTTACTCCTCAGAAAGGGGCAGAAGTGCTGCAGGCATTCCACTCAAAGCCGCAGTTTCGTAAAGCCACACTTATTCTCATGCTAGTTAGTGTCCTTGAGATTTAATTTCATCACTTTTGGTTTCATTTGTATTCATTCTGAGTGATTAATGTAACTAAGAATTGACGTGTATACACATGTCATTTTAATCATGCACTCTAAATATAACTAGGACACTTCAAAAAGCTTGTGGAAAGTGGAATTAAAACATGTTTGTTGCAAAGACTAAACCCCATGCATGTGAAGGGTCCAAAAAGTTCATGGAAAATGTGCATTATGGGAAAAAAAAAAAACTATGCACAGATGAGGCAACTTCTGTACCAAAACACACTCACTTTTCATTCCGTTTTCATGCTCTTTGGAAGTGCCCTTGTGTGCCGAGAAACACAAGTTAGAAAAGTATTAGAAATCGTTTGGCTACCTTAGTGGGTTTCCTGACTTGAGAGAAGCCTGAGGTAATCCCAGTGCAATTCAGAAAACCGGCCACGACTGAAGGACCCGCGGGCACTTTGTACAAAGGCTTCGGGGCAGGTCCCGCTGGGCCCTGGGGAGAGAGGGGGAGACCCTGAGGCGGAGGGGCGCGTGCCGGCAGGGACCGGGCGAGGTCGCCTTACCTGGGCGCGGCAGCAGCCTCTCGAAGCCGGGCGTGAGCGGGGCGGCTGGGCGTCCTGCCCGGGCTCCGTGCTTTGCACCCGCTCTGTCCGTCACCTCTCTCTCAGCGGGCGTTCGGGTGTCAGCCGGGCCCCTGCAGCCCTGTCGGCTGTGTGGGTTTCCCTTGCTGCCGTTCACGTTTTCTCCTAATTGTCCATGTCATCACAGCTCGGATTTCTCAGCTCTGGTCTCTTGATGACATCGGGCCTCCAAGTTCAGACACTGAGGTTGGATTTGCTGGAGAAGCGCTGACTCCATCAGACACGGCGGCCGTCCGCCTGCGTCTGTCGGCACGGGTGTTGCATCTCTGCCTAACAAGGTGGTGATGGCCGCCTAGGGCCCACGCCCGTGACTGCAGTGACTGATAGCACACTGACTTTGAAAGCCATGGCCTTTACGGAGTGGGCTGCACTCGTCCTGCCTCCCCAGGGGCTCCTGGACAGGTGCCTGCAGCTGAGGTAGACAACACTGGGCCGCGGCCTTTGTGCTGGTTGTCTGACGCCTGCATTTGTTTCCCCACAAAGACAGGTTGTGTCCTGAGCTCAGGGCTGTGGGCCGGTGGGTTGGGACCTGGTGGGCCACTGCCCCAGTCCCTGTCCTCTTCCCTCCTCCCGCCCCGCACTCTCACCCATGGACGTTGCGTCTGCATGCGAGGAGGATGAGGAGGAAGATGTCAAAAGCTGGGTTAGGACTGTTGCCAGGAATGCACCCCTGGCCATCTGGATGGGCTTCCTATAGACACGGCTCCTGCCCATGACTGAATGGAGGCTTCATGGAGAACAGGATGCAAAGGGCAGTCTTCCCTTGCTGAATGGGTATTTTCTAAAGCTCTATTCGTTTACTTGAAAGGCAGAGTTAGGGTGAGACAGACGCACACACACCTTTCATCCAGTGATTTACTCCCAGATGGCTGCAGCCAGTGCTGGGCCAGGCTGGAGTGAAGAGCCAGAGCTTCGTCCCTGTCTCACGTGGGTGTTGGGGCCCTAGCAGCTGGGCCGTTAGGGAGCTGGATGGAACTGGAGCACGTGGGATGCGGGCATTACAGGCCGCAGCTTTTCCCCCTGCATCACAGCTCCGCCCCAGGAGTAAGTCTTGGCTCACTCTACTTCTGTCCATAAATGCTCACGGCACTACGCTTCTGCCCTGTCCCACGTGGGAACGACAGCACTTAGGGCAGGTCTATCCCGTGCCTCCGTGCTGCCAGTGCTCCCAGGACCAGAAGTCTCCGGCGCCTCCACGCCAGGTGCAGTGCTCATCACTCCCCCCTCACCCTCCCTGCTCCCAGCAATCCGACCCCTGTGTCTCACTGTTGCCATTATTCTGCAAGGAGGTGCAGTCATGCTGCGACCCCACCCTGGGACCACGCAGAGAGGCCACGTGCCTCCCGCATCTCTGCTCGCTCACTGTGGCTGCTGCTCCCTGGGGCCCTTCCCCTGTGGGGCTGAGGTTTCCCCAGGATCCCTGCAGAGGGGTCTGGCTTTCTGCTTGTTTAGGGAAATGGGATGGCCATGCTGTCTGGAGAGATCGAAAGTGCCGGGAGGGTGCTGGGTGTGGACATGCTGAGTGTGAAGTCCAGCCAGACGGGCAGTGACACAGACGGGGCAGGGAGCCCAGCTCGTGCATGGCCCATGGAGGGTGTGCCAGGAGTCTTGGCTCCTGATGTGGGTGATGGATTGCTGCAGGCTTCGGCGGTGTGGTCTGTGTGGGTTCAGCCGTCACCTGCTGAGCTCAGCTGCTGTTGTCACTGTTCTGGGTTCCCACACTAAGCAGCCCTCGCTCTGCCGTGGATCAGGGCCTGCAGGCACAGAGCTGGTCAGCATTGCTGAGCGGAGCCTCAGCACTCGGGACCCTGCAGCACAGCCTTGACCTCAATGCTGGGCGGCTGCAGGATGTGTGATTGTGGACCCTGTGTCCCTCTCGTGCTCTGCCCCGTGTTTGTGCTGGGAATTCTGTCTCCGTGGCTCCGTGGATCCCTGCCAGGGCTCAGGTGCAGCCCTTGGGTCTTGGTGATGTCCCCAGCCAGCTCCTGTCTCCCTTTGCCACGGCTCATGCTCTTGTCTCCTCACCTCTCTCCTGATTTGGGCCAAGTCTCTGGGTTTGAACAAACCAAGGCTGGACTTCTGCTTCCAGAACTTGCTAAGCGGGGACTTCAGCAAGTTACTTAAATCAACGGTGTTAGCAACATGGCCCGTTGCCCCCCAGGGAAGGTGCATATCCAGGGGGGGTTTTACATACGAGAGCACGTCCTCCTTGCATTAACGACAGACATCACAGTTCATCGTCTGATTATGCCTGCTTCTGGGATGTTGGGGGCAGTGAGTCACGCATGGCTGGCTGCACCGTGTCGACCTGCCTGACCGCTGTCTTGGACGTGACGCCTTCTCTGCCAGCATGCATGGGTCTTGAGGCTCATGGCCAAGTTTCACTGAACTTTGCATCCTACAGGCAGGCCGTCAGCCAGCGTGCTGAGGGCTAGGCAGCCTTAGAGTCACACCAAATAAATGAATGGCAGCTGAACCCCGGGGTGTGTTGTTGGTGTTGTCATGACCTGGTTGGGTAATGGAGGCAACAGAACAGGGGTGCAATGTGGGAAGGAACATAACAATAGCATGCAGCTCATTTTGTTTGTTTCCAAAAAGGTGTTCCTGACGCTTCTGCAAGACTCCAACGAGAAGTCTCACCTTGCTCCGGGGAACCAGTCCGAGCCACAGAGGCACAGCCCTGCCAGCCGTAAGTGCAGAGCGCTGGCTGCTGTTCCTCGCTCAGTCCCTGTCGCTGTAGAAGTTAAGCAGCAAGACAGTGAAGCTAACGAGGGTGTGAGTGGGTAACGAGGCATGGTGAGTCCAGGCAGAGGCAGAGAGCACAGCTTTATCCTGGCTTGCGAAGAACTGTGTGTGTGTGTGTGTGTGTGTGTGTGTGTGTCCTTGTTCTGTGGAACCTGACATCACCATTTTCTCGGTGTGTGCAATTAGCACAGTGAAATCTCTTCGCCTTCTCTCCCCTTCATCACAAACAGAGCCATCCAGCTGTGTTCTTCTTGTGCCTGCTGTGTGCAGGCACGGGGCTGGGGGGGGGGGGGTTGCATGGCCGAGGAAACTCCCAGGGTTTCTGTCTCTGTCGTTTGGGGCGGGATCGTGGTACTGGCCGTGAACACCGCATCGCCCAGGGTCCAGATGTGGTTTCTGGGTGAGTGACTGGAACTCGATTCAGTGTGAATTCCAGCGCTGTTGTAGCAACGACCTCTGCCGGCCCCGGGAGCGTGGAGCTGAGCTGGGAACATGGGCTGTCACTCATCCTGCGGTCCACTGGGGACAAGGACCCCGATGTCACTGGAGTTAAATGCCATGTGCTCTGTTATGCCAGACCTTTGCCAAACCGCGTTCTCCCAGCTGGGACCGTGGGGGCACCGCGATCGCTCTCCTTCTCAGCTCTCGGTTTCTCCAGCTTTGAAAAGCGCGTCTGTTGTAGCTGTCAAAGTAGCTTGTAAAGGTTTCTCGTGGTTTTAACTTACGTTTCATTAGTGATTATTTTGACCATATTTTTCCTTTTTAATAACTTTACTGAATTATGTTACATGCAACACCATCTGTGCACTTAAAGTGTGTAATCCAGTGGCTTTTACTTTCTTCAAAGTCGAGTGTTCATCACCGATGACAACCTTATGACATTTGCATTAGAGAATCTGCATCCATTGGCCATCCCTGTTCCATATGGGCCGCCCACCTGCCAGTCTCAGGTGACCGCCAGGGTATTTCCTATCTCCACAGATGGTTGTCTCTGGACACTATTGTGTCCAGAAATGGCTTCTCCCACTCAGTGTGGCATTGTCAATGTTTATGTCAGAGCATGTATAAGGATTCCTCAAAAACTAATGAAAAATAAATGTTAGGTGGGGCCAGTGCTGTGGTATAACTGGTAAAAGCTGCTGCCTGCAGTGCTGGCATCCCATATAGGTGCCAGTGCCAGTTCCAGTCCCTGCTGCTCCAGCTCTGATCCGGCTCTCTGCTGTGGCCTGGAAAAGCAGTAGAAGATGGCCCAAGTCCTTGGGCCCCTGCACCCACATGGGAGACCCAGAAGAAGCTCCTGGCTTTGGATGGGTACAGTTCTGGCTGTTGCGGCCAATTGGGGAGTGAACCAGCGGATGGAAGACCTCTTTATCTGCCTCTCCTTCTTTCTCTGTGTAACTTTGACTTTCAAATAAATACATCTTAAAAAAAAGCATTAGGAAAAAGCATAGATTTCAAGATCTTACACCAAAATAAACATCTTTTCAAAGTTTGAAAATTATCTGGAAGGCAGAGAGATGGAGAGATAGGCGCTCGCTCGCTCTCGCTCGCTCGCTCTCTCTCTCTCTCTCTCTCTCGATTCACTCCCCAGAATTCACGATCAGAAGGGCTGGGCTAAGGCTGAAGCCTGGAGCCAGGAACTCAGTCCAGGTCTCGCACACTGGTGGCAAGGACTCAGGTACTGAAGCTGTCACCCGCTGCCTCTCGGGGTCTGCGTTAGCAGGAGCCTGGCGTCGGGCTGAGGCAGGCATTGGACCCAGGGGCTCTGACACGGGACTCCAGTGGCTCAGCCTCTAGGTCAACCACCTGCTCCTAAACTTATCTTCTGATTCTAGCTTTCCGTGAACTTTCTGAGGCACGTCCTGTGAGTGCGTTGTCCCTTTGATTGCCAATAACACTTGTTTTATGATTTACCACATCATGTCTGTCCACTCACCACTGAGGGGCATTTATGTTTCCAGTGTGGCGGTTTTTTTTTTGTTTGTTTGTTTGTTTTGCTATTACAGATATGCCCCATGCATATTTCTGTACACCTTTTTTGTATCTAGGAGGGGAACTGCTAAATCCTACATTCAGCCGTTTGAGAAGCTGCTGCACTGTCACTCAAAGGGACGCTGCCCATTCCCAGTGTATGAGGGCTTGAGCTGTTCCGCCTGCCCGCCAACACTTGTTTTCATCTGCCATTTTGATTTTAGACAATTTCGTGTAGAGTGGTATCTTGTATTTTTTATCTAGTTATTTGAAAGGCAGAGAGTCAGACAGACTGAGATAGCCCATCCTCTGGCTCATTGTTTAAATACCTGCCACAGCCAGGGCTGGGCCAGCCAGAGTGGAGAGCCTGGAGCTCAACTTGGGTCTCCCATGTGGGTGGTGAGGACCAAGTACTGACTCTGTCGCCTGCTGCACATTAGCAGGAAACTGAACTACTGAATTGGAAGTGGAGCCAGGGCTTGAACCCGGGGACTCCAGTATGGGAGGTGGATGTCCCACATGCTGTCTTAACCTCTGAGCCAACAGACCCCTCCTCGTGCTTCGAGTTGCCTCTCCCTGGTGGCTGCCTGCCCGGTGCTCAGCTCCCTTCCTTGGCCTTACCGACCTTGTGTGTTTTCTCTGGAGAGATGCACACTCCTATCCTTTGCACGTTATTCAAAGTGGGCAGCTCTCATTTCTGAATCTGAGGTTTTGTTATGGAGTTGGGTTAGCGTGATGTTAACTGCGGGCTTTCACAAAAGCCCTTCCTGCAGCCCAGGCGGCTCTGGTCTGATCCCAGTTGCACGGAGATTTTGTTATGAATGTGGTGGGTTTGCAGGCTGTTTTCTGTTTTTATTGCATGATGTGATGCAGGCTGTGGCTGGCCTGAGTGTGTACCCAGCATGCACCTGTGTTGGAGCTTGGTCCTCAGTGTGGCAGCATGCGGAGGTGGGGGAACATTTAAGAGTGGATCCTCGTGAGGGTGATGGGGTGGGCCCTCCCTCCCTTGGGAAGAATCAGCGCGCTTCTCCTGGGAGCCACGGCAGTTCTGCAGTTCGTGAGAGAGCAAGACTGCCCTGCCCGGGCTCCTGGACTCACCAGCTGATCTCTGGGACACGCTCCACCACGTGGTGCAGCCGGGGCTCCCCTGCTGGAGGATGAACCAAGAGGGCTGTACAAACTGAGCTGCGCAAGCCGCCTGCCTGTGGGAAGCTCCCAGCCTCAGGTGTTCTGTTACAGCGATGGAACACACGGACCTGGGGCTTCGTGTTGGTTTGAATGTTAAAAAAGCATTGAACTCCTGGGACAAATCCCCCGGGTATCTGTTGCTGGGTTTTCTTTGCTAGGGATTTGTTGCGGATGTTTGTGTCTATGACAGATTCCGGTCTGCAGGTCTCTTTTCTGTGATGCTGCAGCCTGGCGTGGGGCCATGGTAGCACCGGCCTTCCCAAATGAGCTGTGGGGAGTCTCCGCTTCACCTGTTTCCTGGAAGGATTGGTATTACCTCTCCCAGTGCTGTGTAGGATTTACTAGGGAACCATCTGGTCCTGGCTTTGGTTTGCGAGTAGTTATTTTTTATCATTAATTCCATTCTTGACATAGGTCTATTGGCTATTAGGTGGTCTGTCTCTTCTCAATCAATTTGTGTGCTTTGTGTCTTCCTGGGAATCTGGGCATTTCTCATCTTCAGTTCCAGTAATTCGAGTCTTCTCTTTTGGTGTGCTGAAGTTCTGCCGAATCTGTAACTCTTTTCACCGAGTCAACTTTAGACTTTATTGATTTTTCTATTCTTGATGTCATGCATTCAGCCCTAACACTTATTTCTTTGCTCCCTTTGCTTGTTTTACTTTGAGTCTGTTCTCGTCTCCCAGTGTGCAGGGGGAAGTTTACGGAGCTAATTTGATCTGTTCTTGTTACAGCTGTAAGTTTCTACCCAAGCGCTGCTTCAGCTGTGCTATGGCTGAGATGTTTCAGTGTTTGTGTATCTGTTTCACTCACCTCACCGGATTTTCCAACTTCCCTTTTGATTTCTGCCGCTGATTATTTAGACTTGTGTTTTCATTTCCACATGTTTGTGAGTTTCAAATTCCTCTTTTGTTATAAAGGTCCAGTTTCATCTGGTTGTGACCTGGAAAAAATGAATGACTTTCTCCCTGTTCTCCTCACCGCAGTTTGTTTTATGGGGTAGTGTGTGGGCAGTGCTGGACAGAGTGCACGTATCCTCAAAGAATGTGCACCTGCTATGATGGCGGTTTGTTCTGTAGGTGTCGGTATCCATCAATCTGTGTTGCTCAAGTCTTCTATTTCTCTGTTAATATTCTGGTAGATTGTTTTATCCATTAAGGAAATTTGAGTATTGATTATTCTGATTATTATTGTTGAACTATCCATTCCTCCCCTTAGTTTTTGTCAGTTTTCTCCCCATACATTTTGGGGGCTCTCTTAGGTGCATAACTCATTATGATTTTATGTCTTCCCGATAGACGCCTTGTTTCATGTCTGTGTCATCGTCTTCCTTTTGTGTGTTCTTTCTAGTCTGAGGCCACGCTGGCGTCACAGCCAGTCAGTTTTCTCAGCAGCTTTGTGGGCTTCCCTGTGTTGCTGGCACAATTCCTCACATAGACGAAAGTCAGGGCTTTGGAAGAGAATCCCTTCCATAGATGGTAGAGAGCACCATACTAAGCAGCTTCTCACAGGCCCTGTGAGATGTATCTTGACTTTTTAAAAATTTTTTTAGGGGCAAGCATTGTGGTATAGCAGGTTAATCTGCCTCCTGCAATGCTGGCGTCCATAGGGGCACTGGTTTGAGTCCTGGCTGCTCCACTTCCAATCCAGCTCCCTGCTAATGTGCCTGCGAGAGCAGCAGGTGATGGCCCAAGAGCCTGGGTCCCTGCCACCCCTGTGGAGACCCAGATGGAGCTCCAGGCTCCTGGCTTCAGCCTGGCCCAGCCCTGGCCATTGCAGCCATTTGGGGAGTGGACCAGCTGATGGAAGATCTCTCTCTCTCTGTCTCTCCCTCCATCTCTTTATTTATTTATTTTTAAATATTTATTTACTTATTTGAAAGGCAGAATTAGAGAGAGAGGGGCAGAAACAGAGAGAAGGAGATCTTCCATTTGCTGGTTCATTCTCCAAATGGCTACAACAGCCAGGCCTGGCCAGGAGCTTCATCCGGGTCTCCCACATGGGTGCAGGGGCATGAGTACTTAGGCCATCTTCTGCTTTCCCAGGCCGCTTAACAGGGAGCAGCCAGCACTCCAGATGTGCCCATGTGGGGAGCCCGCCCTGCAGACGGTGGCTTTCCCTGTGTGGCAGTGTGGGCCCAGCAGCGACCTTTTAAGGGTGAAGTTCAGTGGTGCTGAGTGCATTTGATTTGCACAGCCGTCACCATCCTTCACCCAAAGCTGAAACCCTGTGGGATCAAGCATCAGCTCCCCGCCCCACCTGGCTCTTGGCAACAGTGGTTCTAGGCTGTCTGATGGGTGTGGCTGGGGCCGTGGGGAGCGTGTCCTCTTGTGAGTGGCTGACTGATGAGTGTGGGGAGCATGTCCTCTTGTGGGTGGCTGACTGCGTGTTGCAGAAGAGCTGCTTGGTGCATCTGTGTTCCATGGGACAGGATTTCTGAGGTCAGATAATACTTCATTATAAATGTGATTGTGAATATATGTGGCTCTGTCTGCAGATGCACACCTCCCATACGGTTTATCCACTTGTCTGCTGATGGACACAGGGGTTGCTTCCACTTTGAGGTGATTTTGAGTGATGCTGCCGTAAACATGGGTGCACGAGCATCGATTCAACTCCTACTTTCCCTTTTTCTGGGTGTATACCAAGACTCAGGGCTACTGGGTCTGGATATGTTTCGGCTCTTGGGGCGTCACCATGCCACCTTCCACACTGCTGGCACTGTTTTACATCTGCAGTGAACAGAGGTTTCTGTCTCTCCCCACCCTCACTGACACTTTCTCTTCTCTTGTCTAAGGGCGGCCACCCTAGACATGTCCCTCCCGAAACAGTGCTGCAGCACGTGGAGCTGAATGCCGTGGCCTGAGTCCCTCTCCTGCTCATTTGCTCATTGTCCATTTGAGTTCCCTCCTTCGTGGCATTGTTGTGGATCATCTTTGCCCAGGAGTTATGCCTTTGTGTGTGTGTTGCAGTTACGTTTACTGACGCTACGGGCATCTGATAGTCCGTGGCCCAGGCCTCAGCTGCGCCCCCATGGATGTCTGCCTGGTGCTCGCCCACGCGGCCTCCACTCATGTCCACCTGGAGCCATGGCCCTCCCACGGGGCAGTGCCAGCTCTTGAGGACACTGTGTCCCTTTTCCAACTTTACAGGAAAGGGGTCACCCAGTATCTACCTGAGACTCTGCCATTCTTCTTTCTCTGTGTTCTTTGAGCACACTGCACGTCACTGCTCGTGGGAGTTTAGATGCAGTCGCTCCCACATCAGAGGCAGTTTTGTCTCTGTGCTCTGATGTTGATGTGAACACTTTACCTGGGCACACAGGTTATTTTCTCTTTTGGTGTTAGCATTTTGCCTAACGGTTTTATTTCTGAACATTTGTTTCCTGTAGGAAAATATTGTTAATGATTTTCATGTGTAAGAGCAAATTTAAGGAAAACATGATCATTAGATTCTTACGATGACAAAATGTTTATGAAAATTTGTAATAATTTACACTGAAAAATATCACCCATCTCTGTCCTCTTCATCCTAGTTACACCTCTGCCTTGAAAAATTCATGCTCTGAATTTGGGGAACAGTATGAAAACTCACATAAATATTAGACATAAAACGTGCAATGAAAGCTAATGCTATGTGAAAGTGGGTGGTGCTTTGAATTCAAGAAAAATACCCAGAGGAAGGAAAAATTATAATGTTTTCTGTTGCTGTTGTAAAATATGCTATAGAAATGTAATTTTATTTATCATTCAAATGACATTTTGGAGGTGGAATGTACATCATTGAAAAATCTGCTCAAGTTTTTCATTACTAAATAAGTGAGTCCAGGACACAGTAAAACACATTTGATAAGTGATTGCTTGCATTAACCAATTTTATATTCTGCAAACTCCTCCATAAAACTACATGAGGCCTACGTAGGTGATTTTATCTGCACGTTAGATCAGGATACTGGGAGAGTGTGCTAGTGTCTTCAGCCACAGTGACTTTCAGTCCCTTTCTTTGAGGGGTGGGATCTACACCAGAGGAATTCAGTTGCTGGAAGGGCCGTTTGCAAAGGCTTTCTCCTCTGTCCTCCCTCCAGGAAAACTCTTCTGCTCCTGATCCCTGCTCCAGCGGCACCTGCCTGTGGGTGCCCCGTCTCTCTGCACGGGCCATAAGTCCTCCAAGGGCCAGCCTTCAAATAACTCCTTCATGCCTCTCTGAGAGATTGATGAAAGCCAAATAAAACATAAAGTATATACTTTCTAATCTAGGGCCCCGGTAGCTCCGTGGAAATGAGTTATGGAGACGGATGCCTGGAGCCACACATTGTCCTTGGGTCTGCTCTGTGGAGAGCGGGAGTCACTTCCCTGTGGAGAGGGGAGCCGTGGGCTGCCGGGTGCACCGGGTCTGTGATGCTGGGGTCCATGGTCTCATTCTCTCGGCAGCTGACAGCCCATCTGGGGACAGTCTTGCCTCGTCTGTGATTTGGAGGAGGAGCTGAGGTGTGGAGATGTCACCTGTCTCCCCCCCACCCCAGAGTGGGCCTGACACAAAACCCTCCCCTAGCATGGCACCTGCCGTGATGACCACTTGCTTCTCTGAACGGCACTTCTCAGCACAGCACTTGAAATGCACGCAGACACGGGTGGCCGCAGGGACGAGTCTGCTTCCGGGAAACCATGGTGAGGTGGCATCTGCGTGATGCCCAGGTTACCCAGCTCCGCCCCTCATCTCTTGCTCGGAGACAGGGCCTGGCTCCGGCTGCTGCCAGTCTGTGCCACACCTGGCTGCGACGACAGCAGAACTCCGCACAGAACCACAAGTGCTGAGTCCATTCTCACCGCGCCCTGGAGCAGACTGAACCGCGTCCCCTCGACGTTACTGTGTTGGATTCCAAACCCCAGAGCCACAGCAGGGGACCGCATTGGAGACCAGGCTTTTACACTTGTAATGAAGGTTCCGTGAGGTCATGTGGGTGGGTGCTAGTGTCCTGTGAAAGGGACACGCGACAGGGACAGAGGCCTGGGGTTCCTGTGCCGTCGGGAAGGCAGCATGGGGCTCGGGGAGAGGAAATCGGCTCCACGCCAGGGAGAGAGGCCCCAGAGGACCCCAGCCCTGCTGTGAGCTTGGTCTCAGACTTCCAGGCCCCAGGACCGTGAGAGGATGAGGGCCTGGTGCGGAGACCACCCAGTCTGTGGCAGCCTGTGCTGGTCCCAGAAGACCGAGATGGGGACGTTTATGGAGAAACAGGTTGGTTTTGGGTAAGGGATCTGGGGGCTGGGAAGGCCAGGACTGGGCCTGGTGGATGAGCAGGGGCGGATGGGTGCTTTAGAGCAGCCTGCTCTGCTGAGAACCAGCCTGCTCCCCTGGGACCTGCGTTGATCCCTGCATGACCCAGGCGCCCGCTCGAGCTCACCCCACTTCACACTGTTACATTGACAGTGGCAGCGGCTCCTTCCCTTGCTGAACTCACACAGTGCAATGTGGGAGGTTGCAGGGCTGGCCCTGCCCGGCAGCATGGCTCAGCTCTGCCTGCTTAGACCACTGTGCTGAGGTGGGAGCAGCTGGAGTCCGTGGGCTCTGGCCCAGCTGCGGTGCAGGACTGGTCCCCTGTAGGCCACTCCTTCTCTCCTGTGTGGACTCTTCTCCCTCCCTCCACGGCGGCCCAGACTGAACACGTGCTGTGGGTGGTTACTTACTCCATGGTCTTCCTGTAGAGTCTGTTTCTATCTCCCAGTGGTTGAGTCTGAGAGTGGATTCTCAACACTGCCCAGGGATCTGATCCTGCTGCCCTGGCCAGCTTTCCCCTACCTGTGCCAGGTCAGTTCCAGTGTCCCCTCTGGAGGAGCCCCGTCCTGAGCTGTAGAGAAAACGGGAGGCCGTGCCTGAGGGTCTGTGTCTGCCCCCCACCCTGCCATCTGTACCACGCTCCTTCCTGTCCCCGAGACTTCCCAGCTCCCAGAGTCTCTAGCACTGTTTTCGGCCTCTCATTCCCCTGGGGAGTCAACATGCTCTCCATGCTTCCTTTAGGACAAACCGAGCAGCAGGAGGGAAAGATTTCCTCCCCCACTTTCCTCCCCCTCACGGCCACCTTCCTTTTCCAGAAGAGCTGCAAGACGCACTCTGGCTGCAGGTGCTCGCCTCTCTCGTGGACCATGGTCCCCTCGGAGCACACGTGGGAGGTCTCTCCTGGCCTCACTAATGGCCAGCAGGCCACGGGGTTCAGAGGGCAGCGTCCTAGAGCTTTGCGAAGTACCCAGCTCCTCCTTGTTGGGCAAAATTCCCTCTCCTTGGACTCCGACATCGCTCTTAAGGTCTCGGCGGTGAGCTCTCTCTTCCCAGTTCCTCCTCTGCAGGTGAACTTCACCTCTCGCACCCCAGGTTGCTCAGCCAGCCCCTAGCCACTCTCCTCGGGGCCAGAACTCTCGTCCCCATCCCGTGCCGCTGTGGCTCACCTGTCACCCGTCAGCTCAGATAGCTGCTGCCGCCCCGTCTGCCCTTAGCGCCCCGATGCTGGCACCTCCAGCCGTGTCAGGCTCAACATGCTCAAGCCTGACATGATTTTCACCGGAAACCTGTGTTTCTCCCTCATTTTCCTTAGTCTTCAAAGATCGCCTCACTCTCTACCTGGTGTGCAAACAGTAGTGTCAGCTGTTCTCTCTCCCTCTCCATGGACAGTCATCCCTCACCGCCATCAACAGATTCTCCATGCTACAGCCCCCGTATTTGATCATTTACTCTCATTTACAGACACTTAGAGGTTTTTCAGTCTCTGCTCACGCTATATGGGCACAGTCCTTCTCCTCCTCTGTGCTGCAGCCAAACCCCACCCCTACAGCTTCTTCCCCCCGGAGCCTGCACCTCCGCTCTGCCCCCTTCTCTGAGGGTCCCTGCTCAGTCTTCAGTGCCTGGTCCGGCCGCCCTTTGCGTGGTCAGTGCTCGCCCCTGGCCAGACCAAGTCCAGTCCTCCTCATCGCTTGTCCTGGTCCCTGCTTAGCAGTCACAGCCCAGTGACGGGTTGCACGACGTTGTTGATTGCCCTTGCTTCCCGTCTGCCCACTGCGAGCCCAGGCGGGCAGATCCAGAGCTGTCTGTCTTAATCCTGCCATTGAACGCAATGTCTTTTCATGGTTGTCACGGGACCCACATTTCTTATCTCGCTGGCTAGAGGGATGAGTGGGTACCCCTGTGCTCAGCATGTGGCTCCCTGGGTTTCACCTCCAGAACTCCGGCGTCGGGAGGTCTGGGTGCAGGTCTGATCTTCAGAGGAGTGAATCAAGTGGATCCCCACTGCAGCATGAGCCCCACTGGGTGCACCAGGACCTGGCGGCTATGTTCAGGGTACAGTGTTGAGAGAAGGGAACTTGTATTAAAGGAGGTTTGAAAGTCACCCAGGTACTTACTGCACACGGCACACTCCTAGGCCCAGCTTCCCTGAATTGTGACCCTGAAGACTGAGCATTTGTGTTTCGTATGAGCGCTCCACGTTCAGGGATTTGGGTGGTGTGTGGGCCCTGCTACACACAACACTCTCAGCCCTTTCAAGCCTGGGGTTTGCACGAGAGATCATAAACCCATGCAATACTGGGCAATCCCGGCTAGGTGGTCGTCTTCCCCGTGTGAGCAGCTGCCTTGGCTTTCATTTTTTAAGAAGCTGTATCCTCTCCGTGGAGACCTGAGGCTGCATTTCGATTTTTAGCTGTATGGTTTGTCAGCAGCATCTTGTTTGAAACTCCGTTTTCTTCTCTGTGACTTAATCCTCTGCATTTCATCCCTGATTGCTGCTGCTGCTGGTGAATGGAAACAGTCTTGGCAGTGAATAACCTGGAGGGGCTTCAACCCTGCCCTGCTTGTCCCGCGTGGGGCCGCCCGGATTCCTGGCCTCTTCAGAGAGCTGTTCCGGATTCCACCTGTGTCTCCTAGGCCTCAGCTTGGGGTCAGTCCCAGCAGGCCGTCTTGTCGTCTTTGTCCACACTTTCTTAAACTTCAAAAGCTGCCTTCCCCACCAGCGAGGTAGGGAGGCACCGTGGCTGCTGCCAATCAAAGGTTTGCTTTGCACGTTTGCCAAAACCAGCAGACAGCTAGCAGCAGGCGCCTCTCCAGGAAAGTCTGCCAAAATGACATGGAATTGAAATAGACTTGGGCTGGATAAACGCCGGTGACAGGTGCCAGGAAGTGGCTGCTTCTGTGGGGGCAGTGGGAAGTCGGGAACGTGTGTGGAGCTGTGACCCTGGCCAGCGTGCAGATCAGAGCGGCCGAGGCAGCTGCCGAGTGGCTCCCACCCTTGTCTCCCAGACCGGGGGCCACCTTCCTATGAAACGTTGCCACTGGTGTGCTTCTGTCATCTGAAGTTTAGTTACTGCTTCCCGCATTGTGACGGGCAGCTTTGGTCATCCAGACAGGACCAGCTCTGGGCAGTCTGCACTGACTTGTGCCGTGAGGGCTTCTCAGTCCCTCCCAGCACCCACCTGCTCCCTGGAGCCTGGGGGCGCTGAGCGGAGCACCCAGCCTGGCTGCACTTTGCCTGTGCCTCGTTCAAGGCACTGTGTCTGGAGTGTTTCGGGTTCCGTGCTTCTCAGATCTGGGAATCTTTACATGTGCATAGTGAGATACCATGGGGATAGGACCCAAATGAACACCTGACATTCACTTGTTTCATAGACAAGGACCCTTCACAGTTTCCTGAAAACATGGAATGAGAAGTTTACTGGGGTACAAAAAGGTTTTGAAATCCATGCAGTCTTCTCAAAATCACATTTTCCCTGAATTTTTGATGAAGTTTGGGACATGGATTCTAAAAAATTTTGTGCTAAAACAAACCTCTTTAAATTCTGTTTTCCACAAACTTCTGAATCACTCTGGTATAATTTATAGTCTAAAGTGACTTTATGCAACATTTTTAGTAATTCTGTGCCTGGAGCAAAGTTTCATGATGTGGAATTCCCCCTTGTGGTGTCATGTTGGCACAGGATGTTTAGGGTCTGGGAACATTCCAGATTTCACATGCTTGGTTAGGGAGTCTGGCTAAATCCCGATTCCAGTCTCCTTTCAACTCCTCTGACGTCACTTCCTCCTTCCAAGGAGCAGAGATGTCTCTGTGAGATGCTGTAGTGGCCTCTTTTGTTTAAAAATAAAAAGGACTTATTTGAAAGGCAGAGTTACAGAGAGAGGTGGAAATCTTCCATCCACTGGTTCACTCCTCAAATGGCTGCAACAGCCAGGGCTGGGCCACGTCAAAGCCAGGAGCCTGGAATTCCATGGCGGTCTCCTACGTGGTTGTCGGGAGACCATCTTCCACTGCCTTCCCAGGCACATTAGCAGGGAGCTGGATTGGAAGCGGAGCAGCCAGGACTTGAACCAGTGCCTGTTGAGACGTTGGCATTGCAGGAGGCGCCTTAACCCACCGCGCCACAGTGCCAGCCCCTGTAGTTATCCCAGACCTCGGAGCAGAAGCAGGACTTCGCCTGGTCAGTACTTTGAGTTTCTTGCACTCTGGGAATCATATCGAAGTGGAGCCACTGCTAGTGGTGTGGAGACTGCTCTTGAGTGAGGCCCAGCAGGTGGACTGTTACAGCTGCGAGCGGCATTGACTCCAGTGGCACTAGGTTTTCTGCGTAGAGGAACAATGGACCTAGCAGAGGGGGGAGACCTCAGCTCAGGAAGGTGATACACGATCAGGGATCTTGACTCCCGTGTTTGGCCAATGCCCATCGGAGCCTATTGAGTATCTCACTCAGGCTGCGCAGTGTGCTGGGGCTGAGGACAAGACGAACTGTGGTCAGCTGCTCCCATTACAAGGCCCTCATTGCCTGCAGAGAAGCACATAGGTGGAAGGTGGTGCAATCAGCAAGGGAGATGAGCAGGAGGCCCAGGCAGAGGCAGAGCTGTGCGTGGCAGGAGCGAGGATCCTCGTCTCTGATTCTGTCTTTACCTCCCCTCACTGTGCCCAGATGCCACCTGGACCCCTTTTCCTATGTTGCCATCAGTCAGTTTTCCTGCGGGTACTGTTTGAGTCGGTTTTCAAGCAGGCGGACATCTGAAAGTGGAGCCCATGTGGCTGCCTGAGGCACATTCTGCCTCCCAAACGTGGCCAGGATTGGGGTGCAGTAAGGTTTCCCTAACATCAGTTAAAACTGAGAAGGGGACTGGTGCTGGAGGCCCAAGTGTGGTGCCCTTAGACAGCCACTGGAGGACCTGTGTTTGGAGCCTATGAGACAAAGCCCAGACTCGGCTTCGTTGGCCTGCCCAGGTGGGCAACACTCAGTGGCGGTGCTGGGGCTGCACCTGCTCCCCGGACGTCGGGTCTGCTCAAGGCGTAACCACAGGAGTCTCCGCAGCCTTGAGCCATTCAGCAAATGTGCTGCATGTGAGGGATGAGCCCCTCCTCGGTGGACTCCTCAGCTGGCGCTTTATAGCGCTTCTGCTGTAACAAGCAGTCTTTTCAAAGAACCAAAGTGATGCCACAGAAGCTACGTGGCAGCTGGAGGCTGCAGAGGCCTGGCATGTAGACAGTTGCCACTTCACCTGAGTCTCCTGCTTCTATTTTAAAGGCAAACAATGTTTTACCAAAGTGACGTGCTAGTTCTAAAAAGCGAGCAGATGAGGTGTTGTTAAATTAGATGAGATGTGCCTGTGAGATCATAAATAAAACAGTCCAGATACACACACACATTCACACCCTGTCATTGTCCTCTCTCTCCTCTCTCCTGTACCTTAGTAAAAGGACGTCTGGTTTTGCTGATTTTCTCCTTGGAGATGCACAAATGATACGAATAGGAATATGGTCACAATTTGTGAAAATTCATGCAGCAATCGTCTTCGCGTGGACAAAGCTGAGGACCACGCTGTCTAACTCCTTGGTTTGTAAATGGGGGAACTGAAAGAAAATTGCTTTCTCAGACTGTTCTGTGCGTTCAGAGGAAGCCAGGGTGAAATTCAGGCCCCGACTCCTGCTGCTGTGTCGCTGTGTCGCCTGGCTCCTAGGTGAATTTACTAAGACCCACCTTGAAGGTGTGCCCCCATTGAATTGCGAGCATGTTCTCCGGGTCCCCCTCAGCACCCCGGGGCTACGGAAGAGCTCACAGATCCTGTTCCCCTGAGTGTTGAGTGCATGCGCAGTGATGTCTGTCTTTGCCTGTCAGAATTCTGAAACCAGGGCATGGCTGGGGTGCAGGGGTGAACATCCTGCAGGCCCTCCCCCCAGGCACGTGACGTGCCCTGTCTCACGGTCGCTGTCTCTGCACAGACTGTCTGCTCTAGAGCTTCCTGCAACACCCTCCCAGCTGGCAGCCGACACCTGGTATTTTGGTCCCGAGCACTGGCAGTACCTTGCAGTACCTCCCTGTGACCCCTGCATCCATGCCCTGTTGGCCGGGGAGAGCTGTCGGGGCTGTCACGGTGGATCTGGCCCAAGGCTGGGAGCTCCTTGAGAAGTTTACTCCACCAGGTGACCTAAGCCCCCACCCTGGTGGCCACACGAGTGAATGCCCGCTGTTTCACACACCGCCCCCTCGTCCCCCATTTAACTTACTTCACCACCTCTCCTGAACTGGACTTAATTGTAAGTAAATGAAAGGCCTCAACTATGTTTATTTGTTTATTTGAAAGGTAGAGTTAGAGACAGAGAGGTCTTCCATCCACTGGTTCACTCCCCAGATGGCTGCAATGGCCGGAGCTGTGCTGATCTGAAGCCAGGAGCTTTCTCTGGGTCTTCCGCGTGGGTGCAGGGGCCCAAGGACTTGGGTCATCTGCTGCTGCTTTCCCAGGCCACAGCAGAGTTGGATCGCAAGTGGAACAACTGGGTCTCGAACTGGCGCCCATATGGGATGCTGGCACTGCAGGTGGCGGCTTTACTGCTATGCCACAGAGCTGGCCTCACAACTATGTTTTTTAAAGATCCATTTCAGCTCTAAGATTCTGTGATTCAGTGAACAGAGGATTGATATTTATTCACTTATTGGAGAGGTGGGAGTGGTGGGAGGGAGAGAGAGAGAAAGAGAACTCTCATCCATTGGTTCAGTCCCCAAATGCCCACAGGAATTTGAAATTCAGTCCAGATCCCCCTTGTGGGTGGCAGGGACCCGATTACTTGAGCCATGACCTGCTCCTCTCAGGGCGAGCATTGGCAGGAAGCTGGGGCCGGCAGCAGAGCCAGGACTTGATCGAGGCGCTCTGATGCTCTGATAAGGTGCCAATGCTCCACAGGGGATGTTGAGTGCCCAGCCCGGTGAGGAGAGAATCACTCCTTCCCTCTCAAGAAACTGCGCTTCATCTCCTGAGTAAGGGGTGGTTCTTTCAGAATAATTCATTGCAAGATGGATAAAAACTCGTTAAAAGAAAAACCCCAAACTGTGAAGGCAACTAAAGTAGTCATAACCTCACCACACAAACGTAAGTGTTAGAGGTTGAAAAATACCTTAACTGCCTTAATTATTTTTTAAAAGTTTATTTATTTGAAAGGTAGATCTTACAGAGAGGCAGAGAGAGGTCTTCCATCTGCTAGTTCACTCTCCAGTTGGCTGCAACTGCTGGAGCTGCGCTGATCTAAGCTAGGAGCTTATTTTGGTTAATCTGTGTTAAGACTGAATTTTTTTATTATACCATGAACAGATTTCTTGTATTTTGTAGACATGATTCTAGGAACACAACAATATTCCCTCCCTCCTCCTCTTCCCTTTTTTCCTTTTCATTTTTGTGATACTTTAAATTTGCTTTATAATCACAGGCTTAATATTTCCACTGAAGATAGTGTTTAGCAAGTAAAAAGTAGATTGGGGCTGGCATTGTGGCGCAGTGGGTGAACGCCCTGGCCTGAAGCACCAGGCCAATTGAGTCCTGGCTGCTCCACTTCCTGTTCAGCTCTCTGCTATGGCCTGGGAAAGCAGAAGAAGATGGCCCATGTCCCTGGGCCCCTGCACCCACGTGGGAGACCGGGAAGAAGCTCCTGGCTCCTTGCTCGGGATCGATGCAGCTCTGGCTACTGGGGCATTCTGGGGAGTGAACCAGCGGATGAAAGATCTCTCTCTCTCTCTCTCTCTCCCTCCCTCCCCCCCTCCCTCCGCCTCTCCTCTCTCTCTGCCTCTCCTCTCTCTGTGTAACTCTGACTTTGAAATAAATAAATCTTTTTAAAAAAAAAGACCACTGTTCCATGGGCCTATAGACAAGGGCTATAAACCATAATCAAATCATAAGATGTCAGTTTCACTCTTACACATTCAGGTTTTTTTGTTTTTTTTTTTTTTCACTGTGTTAGCTGCCACAAATCAGACAACATGCATGTGATATTTGTCATTTTAGGTCTGGCTCATTTCATTAAGCATAACTGTCCAGTTGCATCCATCTTGTTGCAATAGATTTTTTTTATGGCTGGGTGGTAATCTGTCTTGTCTATATACAGAGGAAATGAAATACATACGAAAGAGCTATGTGTACCCCCAAGTTTTTTTTTTTTTAAGAGTAAAGGTTTTTATTTTATTTTTTTGTTTTGACAGAGTTAGATAGAAATGTCTTCTTTCTTTTGGTTCACCCCCCAAAATGGCCGCCACGGCTGGTGAGCTGCATCGATCCGAAGCCAGGAGCCAGGTGCTTCCTCCTGGTCTCCCATGGGGTGCAGGGCCCAAGCACTTGGGCCATCCTCCACTGCCCTCCCGGGCCACAGCAGAGGGCTGGACTGGAAGAGGGGCAACCGGGACTAGAACCGAGTGCCCATATGGGATGCCGGTGCCGCAGGTGGAGGATTAACCAAGTGAGCCATGGTACCAGCCCCAAAGAGTAAAGGTTTGTTGTTGGGTGGGGGAAGAGAGCATGTGTTCCGGAACACATCCTCTTAAACTTTTGCCTGGGCGGGGACAGGCAGGGAAGTAGGAGTAAATGAATCCCGTTAGGGTGGGGATGGAGCTGACACTGGTGGTTGGGCCATCTGGTCACCTGGCTTTCAGCAATGGCGGTGGTGGGCTAGAGTCTAGGATGGCATCCGGGGTATACATGGTGACACAGATAAGACTGTACCATTTTACTAACACTCCCCCCTTTTGTTTGTTATAAAGCAAGTGCTATATGGGACCAAATCAGCCCCAAAGTCCAGGAGGGGTAGAGGGATGATGATCTGTCTAGAGCTACTTCCTGCTGATTTGGGCCACTGAGTCACACTCTGCTGACATGCCTGCCCCCATGTTTAAGGCAGCTTGGTTCACAATAGCTAAGTTATGGATCCACCCAGATGTCCATCAGTTGATGATTGGATGGAGAAAATGTGGCATATACAGATCATGAATTTTTAAAATGTTCATTATGTTTGGAGGAGAGTGAGAAGAGCAAAGACTCACATCCACAGCCTCCCCAAATGCCCCCAGGTGAGGACCGGCAGCCAGGGCTCTACATGGGTGGCTGGACTCCCGATGCTTGCACCATCATTTTGCTGTCCCGCAGGGAGGTGCACCATGGGTGGAGGTGGGACTTGATCCTGGTGCTCCAGGCAGCACGTGCTGTGCTGAGCGTCTGCCCCAAAGTTCTTGTGAGACAACTCACGGAGCACAGTTAAGCAGAGCCAGGATGACCCACGTTTGCTTCCCACGGAAGACTGCGGTCTGCCGGCCGCCAGCAGTGTGTGTGAGGAGACCCCTTCCTGCGAGCCCGCGGTCCTCCAGGTGTCGGCATCTTTCATCTCTACGGTACTGCAAACCCCCATCGCTCCCCATTCCGCAGCACCGAGGCACTGGCTCGCTCCTAGATCTTGGGTGAGCTGCCTGTTTTGCATGCTGAGTGTCCACTTTCCTTTTGAAGTGCTCTCTTCACTGACTTGAAAGTACTACCTTCATGATGCTATATTTTACAATATCTAAGAACATTTGCATGTCCTTGGTAATGTGGACATACATGCTGAGGTTCCTGCAGAAACTTTGATATTTTAAGTTTCTCACGAGGTGTTAACGTTTGAATATGTGCTGTTGCTGGACCAAGAAAAAAATGTTTGGACATTTTCCCCTGAGCGGTTTGATGGTTAGGGTAAATGGGAGTGTGTAATTATATATGTAACTAGAGTCCTTGAATATAATTACACTCATAAGTCATATAAGACAATTCATAACAATTTGGTCCAGCATTTTAATTTTGACTGTTAAATTATTCATGCGAACACTTTTATAAGATTAGCCATGAATATTTGATTGGTGGTTGATTCATAACCATAAACTATCTTAGCCTTTTATTTTTTCCTCATTTATGACCAATTAACATATATGGGAAGGTGGAGAAAATTTATTCTTCTTATGTTAGGAACACCTCTCTCCAGAGAGTTACCGAGGCTCTCCCACCAATATCCGCTGTGCCTGGAGGTCAGTGTTCTGCCTGCCCTGCCGGCTTCATCAGTGTCCGATCATAATCCTCATTATCCGTTTTACAGCTGAGATGACATTCCGAGAACTTGGTGGTTTCTGGGAGTCGCGCAGCGTGTGGGTGGGTGAGACTGCACTGGAATCCCGGTTGTGTGGACTGGACTTGTCTCACCCCACTGTGACTCTCACGTGACCTTTGCTGCGAAGGGCCAGTGAGCAAAGCACCCCTGCTCCATGCCCACTGCCCCACCAGGGAAAGTTTGCCCAGTTCAGTCACAGCATTTTTATTAAAGATTTATTTATTTGAAAGGCAGTTAAGAGAGAGGGAGAGACAGATCTTCCATCTGCTGATTCACTCCCTAAATGTCCACAATGGCCAGAGCTTGTCAGGCCAAAGCCAGGAGCTCCATACTGGTCTCCCATGTGAGTGGCAGGGCCCTCCTACATGACCTGTCACTCACTGCTTTCCCAGGTGCATTAGCGAGGATCTGGACTGGAAGAGAAGCAGCTGGGACTTGAGCAGGCACTCATACAACGCCAGCATTGCAGGCAGCAGCCCGACCCGTTGTACCACCGCGCCAGCCCCCGGTCACACAGCTTTGTGCCACTTCTGTTAATAACGGGTGTTTTCAGTGCATCACCATTGGCAGGCAGCTGTGTGTGGTGTCTGGCGTGACTGACAGCAGATGCTAGGTAAGGCCATGTGAGGGTTGTGGCCTGTGGGCGTGGACCTGCCAGGCCCGTCCAGAACCTCTAGAGCCAGAACTGTGGGATGCACCTGCTTTGCCACTAGATGAGCAGTTTTCTCAGTGATTACCTTGGGAAGTCAAGTGGCTGGACAACAGGATGCATCTGCATGATGTTGGCCAGGCCCACACGCCCTGCCGGCCTGGTAACCTGGTGATTACCGGATGTGGTTTAATACCATACATCTTGGCATCAGATCTCTCCATGGCTGACTTAACTGTCTTAGGAGAGCTGTATGTGAATCCCCACTGATAATTCATTAAGTTGGTGGGCCCATAGCCCAGCCAGGCATCATCTCTCAGAAGTCATATGTATATGACTGCTGTTGATTGCGAGGATGCTGCCTGAACCCCCACTTCGGTGCCTCTTCTCTCTTCCCCCCAGTAGCCCGGGGACTGGCTCCGGGGTGCCGGCTCTCTCAGCTCCGCCCACCTCCGTCAGGACACTTGATTCCTCTTTGCTGGGTGATGTCTTCGTAGTTTCTTCATTGCTCTGTCACACTCTCAAGAGGACAGACACCAGAGAGAGTGTGCCATCCCCACTGTGGGCTCAGCAGAGGTCTCAGAGCAAAGAGGGAGTTAATCCAATGAGTGTGTTCGTCCCCAGCTGTGCCTCCGCGGCTCTGGGCTCAAAGCACCACAAATACTCTGTCCTTCAAAATGGCACCGCTTCTTCGAAACTGCGTTTTGGGTTTGCTTGCTGCTCTTCTGTCAAGCTGGTTCAGTATTTGCAGCAGAGGGAACTTTTCACTAAGACGTTTCGTATTGGACTTTGAGTACTGAAGGGGGGGCCTCTGGGGAGCACCAGTGACGCAGCTGCTTGGCAAGCTGTGTTCCTCCCTGCAGGTGCGGGTGACGTCACCCTCTGCCTGCCTCTCCCTCCTCCTCATCCTCACGTTGAACAACAGCAGCTTAGCTGAGAGCACCTGGCCTACCCTGGCGCGGGTGCACGGAGAGGTTTGGCGTGTCCTAACCGGGGCGGTGTGGACAGATGATCTGGGGGAGTCTGCAGAGGATCGGTAGACCTATGATGCACACTTCACACTTCTTCCCGACTGTACTTGTCCCTTCTGACAGCTGAGGACCCCCTTCAGATTTGCTGTGTCCTGAGGGGATGAGGGGCGCTCTGGGCTGAAGGCTCAGTGGTGGCCATGCAGCCTCCAGGGAGCGTGGAAGGTGCGGGAGGGGTTGGGGTGGGAGGGACGGAGGAACAGCACGTGTGGATTCCCAGAATCCTGCTGGGCACATAACCTGGGGATTGCCAAGGAAAGACCTCGGTTAGGGACCGAGAGAAAATGCAGTGGAAGGCGGGGAGGATGGAGGGTGAAGGGCTCGGTGGGGTGGCCAGGCAGAGCAGCCTCAGGGCATGGGGCTATAGAACCTCCCGGCATCTTCTGTCTTTGCTGTGTGCAGTCCTAGCTGACGTCCCAGGCTTCATTTCAGTGCTGATGGTGAGCATGAGGCCCCTCTCGCTGTCCCCTCTCACCTGCTCTGTGCTTGGGGACAAGGCCAGGTGGGACCCATGGCATTCCTCTTCAGGGCCGTGTGCTCTGACCCTGCAGACCAGGGAGGCAGAGGCCCGGGCTTGGTGCCTCTGGTTCCTGTGACGCAGGGAGCACTGTGTGTGTGTGTGTGTGTGTGTGTGTGTGTGGAGGGGGGTGGTGGCCCACGTGGCGCTCCCCAGGCTGTTGGTTGCCACAGGTTCACCTATAGGATAATTGAGGATCTGCAGGACCAGCCTCCTGCACCTGACCAGCCCCTGTGGTCTCTGCCCCTGCAGGTGGCTCACCTGTGCGGCCCCCACCCGTGCAGGGCCGCCAGCTCCTTGCGGCACAGGGGGCTGCCCTCCTGCAGAAGCGGCTGCGCCGCGCGCTCCGGGCCTGGAGGGGCTCGTTCGCCGACCTGCTGCTGCCCGTGCTGTTCGTGGCCCTGGCCATGGGCCTGTTCATGGTGCGGCCCCTGGCCACCAGCTACCCTCCCCTCAGACTGACGCCTGGCCACTACGAGCGGGCCGAAACCTACTTCTTCAGGTAAGGAGCCTCCTTTTACCTAAGGATTCCATTGGGACGGATTGTAAACAGCGTTGTGGACTGAGTGTGTGACCCCCAGACTCAGTGTGGGATCAAGTCCTCAGCTTTGTGGGCTCGGAGACGGGGCCTTTGGCAGGCCACGAGGCCGTGAGGGTGGGGCCTGACGACCGGGATGAGGCCCTGCCCGGAGGAGAGCTGGGAGGCAGCCCGCTCCTCCCCGGTGGGGTGCTGCGCCTGTGTCGGCAGCCCGGGAGGGGCCCTCGCCTGGGCCGCGATCTCCGCCTTCCACCCAGAGCTGTGAGGGACGTGCTGTGTTGTTTACAAGCGCTTCGGTTTCCGGGACTTCCCCACGGCAGTCCGAGCAGGCTGCAGAAACCACCAGCAGCCTTCGTGGTTCTCAGAGTCGCAGAGAGAAAGGCCCAGTAATCGTGCTTTGCTGATTTCTGAGGTCTGGGTCACAAGGAGACCGCTGAGCAGGTGCGGGGGCTGAGGAGGTGGCGGGGCCTCCGATCCCCCGTCACCAGCTCCTCCCCGTGACAGCCAGCGGCCCTGGGGGAAGGGGACACGAGGCCATCGCCGCCATCCGAAGGGCCCAGCACCACCTGCCCTTAGCAGGAAGGAGGGGCCAGGTACACGTAGAGTTTGGGGGATTTTAGCAGCGTGTGTGAACGATGTAGCACCATCCACAGCTGCCTTGGAGACAGCGCCCCTCCCAGCACACACCCCTATGCCGAGAAAACCTGAGGCCAAGTGGGATCCAGACCAGAGGCGTCCGCGTGCCGGCGCCCGCGGGATCGGCAGCCTAGGATTTCAGACCACGTGGGTGTTGTCTCCGAGCTTTCTGGGTTCCATGTTACAAGCTAAAGGAGGACTCCCAGTTCCGTCAGCTCCCTTCGGATTCCGCTGTACGTCACTGTCATGGGGCCCTGTCCTGTGCCAGGCACAATCTTGGGTGGGGCTGTAATGATTGGCAGTCGGGATGGGAGGGTGGAGCCTGGGACTCGGTGACACTGGCTGAGGATACTTCCAGGGGTGTGGACAGCAAGGGGCAGTGTCAGCTCTGCTCTTGTCGAATATGTGCTCGAGTCAGGTAATGAGCGTGGTCAGCTCGTCTGTGTGCTTGCTAATATTTCCTCAAGTTTTACAGTGATGTGTGATCCGGAACTAGGTTTAAACAAATCCGGGGACAAAGGGAAATCGATATAAACTCTGGGTTTCTCCCCGGGCTCCTATTGTCTTACCTCCCTGCATGTCCTCAAGTGCCAGGCCCAGCAGTGGCTCTGCTTTTGCTACTGTACCCGTGTCCCAAGCCCCTGCTTCCCATTGGCTAAGCCCACTTTGGGGGCCACAGAGTTTATTAACCCACTCATTCTTATGAACTGTCTACTATGATTTTTTTCTCCCAAATACTCAGATTTTTGTGAAAGAGCTGTAACTTTTGAGTTTTTTATTTATAAGGTATACATTTAAAATATACATTTTTTTTGACCAAGGGAGATCAATCCAACTCCCATCCACTTGTCCTGCCCCAAATACCAGCTGGACTGGGCCAGGCCAAAGCTGGGAGTCGGGAACTCCATCCAGGTGACCCTTGTGGGTGGCAGGGACCCAAGTCCTTTGGTCTTCTCCTGTTGTCTCCCCCGGTGAGCGTCAGCAGGGAGCTGAACCTGGAGCAGAGTCAGACCCAGGCACTCTGGTATGGGCGTGAGTAGCCCAAGCAGCATCTTATTCATGCTGTGCCAAACGCCTGCTCTGAAAATACGTATCGTGAAGAAAATAATAAAGTTCAGTTGAGCCAAGTTAAACACACACAGGAATAAGCATCACGTAGCATTCTGTCAGCCATTCTCCCTTTGCTGTTCAGTGATCGTCACGTTATGTATAATGCTCTTGGCTGCGTTTATTTTCACTTGTTATGATGAGATCACACCATAACGGTCTCTGTAACCTTTTTGCAGTCACCTGTTTCATACCTACTCGTAAGTTGACGGAACTGCACTGTCCATTGTTCATGGCTGTACATGGACAGGGGCACCGTAGTCACTTAAACCATCTTGATTGTGGGGCCCATGAAGGCTTGCTTATCTTTCCCTACTAAAGGCACAGCTGCAGGAGTATCTTTGTTTCAGCTGTATGTGAGTGTGATTATTTTCATCGTCATTCACTTCTATTAGACATTTTGGGGGCAAAGGCATCCGATTTGTCTGGGTAGATATGGCCACGTTTTCCTAGAAGCGTGTGCTGATTTACAGTCCCATGGAGTCACTGGCTGTTTTATTCAGTAACATTTATTGTGCACCTGCTGTTTGCCGGGTCCTGTTTTGGTGGCAGCTGCACACATACGGGTGCAATGGGCCCAAACCCTACCCTGGAGCAGGGGAGCTCCTTTCTGTGGGCTCTGGCTCTTTTCCGATAGTCTGCGCTTGGTGTCTCGTGACGTTATTGGGCAGCTCTTTGGTACGTCCTGCAGTTGAATATCCTCCCGGCTCTAACATCTCCCTTTGGGCACTGAATGTTGAGAGCCACGTCCCGCATAGATGCGAGCCCCACGTTGCAGCTTCCCTCCGACTTTTCCTCATCTCCCCCACCCCGTCTTTGTCTTTTCCTCTTTCCTCTGAGCCTGGTGGGGAATTCCCTGCACGGTGTTCGTTTTACTCCCTCCACTCTTGGTTGATTCCAAACAGTTATTCGATTTCTCTCCCACCATTAACTTGGTGATTATGGTTTTCTTTTGAAAGCATTTTTCCTGCTCTCAGAATATTTACTTTCCATGGAAGTAATGCACTCTAAAATAATTTTGAATGTGAGAAGCAGGTGTATTTTAATGTTCTATTTCTTTTTTTTTTAATTTTTGACAGGCAGAGTTAGACAGTGAGAGAGACAGAGAGAAAGGTCTTCCTTTTCCATTGCTTCACCCCCCAAATGGCCGCTATGGCCGGTGCGCTGCGCCGATTCGAAGCTGGAGCCAGGTGCTTCTCCTGGTCTCCCAAGTGGATGCAGGGCCCAAGCACTTGGGCCATCCTCCACTGCCCTTCTGGGACACAGCAGAGAGCTGGACTGGAAGAGGAGCAACCGGGACAGAATCCGATGCCCCGACCAGGACTAGAACCTGGTGTGCCAGTGCCGCACGTGGAGGATTAGCCTAGTGAGCCGCAGCGCTGGCCTTTAATGTTCTATTTCTAATGTAGTGTGCCACGACTAGCACACTACAAGCCCTATTACTAACATACTGTAGTACTGTGACCAGCATGTTGTGAGTACTGTGCAGAAGCACTGTGACTGATGAACTAGGAGCACTGGGTACTACAAGCCCTATTACTAACATACTGTAGTACTGTGACCAGCATGTTGTGAGTACTGTGCAGAAGCACTGTGACTGATGAACTAGGAGCACTGGGTACTACAAGTCCTATTACTAACATACTGTAGTACTGTGTCCAGCATGTTGTGAGTACTGTGCAGAAGCACTGTGACTGATGAACTAGGAGCACTGGGTACTACAAGCACTATTACTAACATACTGTAGTACTGTGTCCAGCATGTTGTGAGTACTGTGCAGAAGCACTGTGACTGATGAACTAGGAGCACTGGGTACTACAAGCCCTATTACTAACATACTGTAGTACTGTGACCAGCATGTTGTGAGTACTGTGCACAAGCACTGTGACTGATGAACTAGGAGCACTGGGTACTACAAGCCCTATTACTAACATACTGTAGTACTGTGACCAGCATGTTGTGAGTACTGTGCACAAACACTGTGACTGATGAACTAGGAGCATTGGGTACTAGAAGTGCTGTGACTGACACACTCCAAGCACTGGACTGATGCACTATGATTGCGGTACTGTAGTGCTATGGACAACTTACCATAAGCTCAGGACTAACGTGCCACAAGCATGTACACACTGCCCATCATCCCTTTCACTGGTGTGGGTGATGACAGATGTGGCCGTTCCAGCCTGCATCGAATCTGAGCTCCGTGATCTGACACTTGGTCCAGAAATGATTGCTGGCCAGCAGGGCTCTCCCCCTCCTGTTTCTCCTGGCTCCCTCCACACCCACGGCCCGTGACTCACCATGCTCCTTGCTTGCTGCTCCAAGTGTGAGCCCACCCCTACTTCCTAGCATTTGGGAGTGATCACTGTGGGAGACGTCCAGCGCTCCCACCACAGTCCCTTGCTTTCTCTTAGAAGTGGGTTTTTGACTTAGGTCTGCATAAAACTTTCAGAGATCACGAGGTTCCCTAGCTTTGTGTTGACCTTGACAGTACACACACCTTAATTGTCTTCTGACAACTCCCAGTAGAACCCATAGGCCTAAGATCTTAGGGTTGCAAAAACATGACTACATACCTACATTAAATTCATAATTCAAACAGTTCTTGCAAAATACAAATGTTCCTAAGAACACAAACTAAAAGAAAAGCAGTGGAGAGATTGTCTTCTACCTGGCTCCTTGCTGGAATCAAGCGAGCAGACAGCACCTGTGCACCTCAGAGAGGCGTTTGCTCTGTGGACCCAGAGCTTTGGTAGCCAAGTCCCTTGCAGTTGGGGGGGCTCCAACTCGGATGCCTGGGGGGCCCGAGAGAGAGCCGGGACCCGGCATCTGCAGGGCTGAGCAGCTGCAGGAAGACGCTTGCGCTGTGGCTGGGCCTCCCTGGCAGCGGCCCTCGCACAAAGCCAAGAGGCCAAACTGATTGGCTTAGGCTCTGGCCAGCCAGGTCATGATCCGGACTTCTTCACTTTCAGTCCGATCAATTCACTGCCTGATTGCTGCTTTCAGAGGGCTCCGGAGATTGTCCCTCACCACCAGGAACTGTGGGACCGGAGAGACTGTTGCTGTGTAATCATTAACCTTCTGTCGTCTCAAAACCTGCATCATGCTTTGCAAAGTGGTCACCGGGACATGGCCAGCGTACACGTGATGTTCATGCAGCTGTCTGTCAACGTTCACAGTGAGCGTCGTGAATCGTCATTTGTTTCCCTCTGTACACAGCTTCTTCCTGGGTACTGGCTATTCCTGTATCGCATGGCTGGCAGGAGAGCTGCTCTAGTTTGTTTTGATCCTTCAGTGAGAAGTATGGAAATCTACTGGGCAGATCTTGGAAGAAATGAAGTACTCAGTGAAAGGTTTTGTTAGTATGTACCACGTGGACCTGGGGTGCTGGGGCGGAGTGAGGGGCGGTCATGGCCACCCACAGGTCCCTGGAGACGTCTTCCTGGCCGAATGACACACAGAGTGCTGACTGTGGCTCAGATCCCACACTCTGTGCTTCTCCGTCTGTCTCGGGCTCCCTCCAGACCAGGGACACACAAACTCTGCCCTGCCTGGGCTCATCCCGTGGACTGTTCCAGGAATATTCTTTCGCCTAGTCATAGCACAATTGCCTCTCTCTCGAGATCTCTTTTCAGCCGAGAAGATTTGCTTGGTTCATTGTTCTCAGTGGGCATTCTTGAAACACGTATGAGAGAATCCACACCCTTTATTCTGTCCCCACCCAACCCCGAGTTTCACACCTTTCCTCCCAGAAGGGTTGTTCAGCCCCTCCCGGCTGGGAGTCAGTGCTTGCAACTGGTAAATAGCTGTAGCATGGAATTATGTACGACTTCTTAGCGTGATGGGATTTGAAAAATAAAGAATTCATGAAAATTGTCAGAGTCTCCTGGGGAAGACACCGAGTTCACAGATCCTAGGGGATTCACTCTGGCAGGGCAGGGCTGAGAGGACCGTCCAGGCTGTCTGCCTCCACTTCTCCTTCCAGGGTATGGACAGAGATACGGTCCACAGTCAAGTGGGGAGACTGGCCCTACAAACGGATGGACCGAGTCTTATGAAGGCTGAGAGGTAGGCAGCACTGTGAGGGCTCGTACCTAAGGGGAAAGGGTGCATTTAGAATTCGCGGAAGATGTTTAAGGTGATGGCACGTGAACTGGCTCTGCAAATATACGTAGGAGCGTGCAAAGCCAGGAGGAGATAGGGACGTCTCTCTAGAGGGAAACGTGAGTGTCACATTTTCTGGCAGGTGCTGTGAGACGTTCTCAGCAGAACAGACTATATCCTGAAAGCAGAGTGAAGGGAGGCTTTAAGGAGGTGCAGAACCAGAGGTGTGACGTCATTGGGATTATTCCTGCAGTGTCCAGGCATGAGGTTGGGTCTGGAGTAGTCTTACCCGAATCTCTCCCTCATGGGTAACTAACTTCCGTTACCAGAGATCCTGGAAGATTTCTTCTGTGTCTTTGTCATGTTGGATATCCCCTCCTCCCCACGCCCCTGTCTCAGGGAACATGCAGCCTTAGACCTTTGTGGTTCAAGGTCATTTTCTTCTACTGATCTAGTGGTTTCCTTTGCTTCCTTCTGGAAGTCCAATTGCATCTCACGTTTCATTCTGTTTCTTTATCTCTCCTTAAGGATTTCTTCCTTTGTCTTCTGTTTGTGATGTGTCTCCCATGAAACTGTTTATATCTAACAGTGACCATCTTCTTACTCATTCCACGTTGTGTGCTCATGGTTGCCTCAGGAAGCTGCTCTTCTCGGTTTCAGAAACCTGTGCATGCGCGCGTGTGTGTGCATGTGTGTGCATGCGTGTGTGCGCGCCCGTGTGCGCGTGCGTGTGTGCATGCGTGTGTGTATGTGTGCGTGCGTGTGTGTGTGTGTGTTTCTCAATGACTACTGTTTAAGGCTGTTTTCCTTTGTTGACGGTGTGAGTTCCTCCAGGGACTTTAGTCTGACCAAGTGTCTGAGCTTTCCTGCAGCTGCTGGGACGCTGGGGTGTGTGGAGGTGCTGCTGTTTTGCTGGTCAGATAAGGACATTGCATATCCGCGGAGGCGGACCTGCGAGAGATGGAGCCTCTCTCAAGGTTCACCCGGTTCTGTCCAGCAGCAGGTGGCTGCAACGCTGTCTCCACTTCTCCCAGGAAGGAGGGACCTTCCTACTTGCCCCGTTTCAGGAGTCAAAGGCGTTGGCTCCTCCAATCAAACTTGTGCTCGACACTTGCTGTCAGCTGGACTTGAGGCTGAGGTCAATGTTTCCCAAGGTCTTCGGAGTCATTGAGGGCTGCCCCTCCCACCATGGGTCCCTGCCCCTGGGCACTCTGCTCTCTGAGGGCAAATTGCGTCTGTTGCCTGGACCCAGGGAGGACGGCCCTGAGTGGCCTCTGCCTGTGGTGACTCCCACAGAGCTGAAGCCTGACCAAGTCTGTCTACACCAGGAGCTGGGGAGGGGGTGGAGCTGGATACCTAAGTAGAGGGAGGGGGCGGAGCTGGGTGCCTCAGGAGAGGGAGGGGGCGGAGCTGGGTACCCCAGGAGAGATGGGGTGGAGCTGGGTACTTCAGGAGAGAGAGGGGGCGGAACTGGGTACCCCAGGAGAGATAGAGAGTGGAGCTGGGTCCTCAGGAGAGGGAGGGGGTGGAGCTGGATACCTAAGTAGAGGGAGGGGGCGGAGCTGGGTGCCTCAGGAGAGGGAGGGGGCGGAGCTGGGTACCTCAGGAGAGAGAGGGGGCGGAACTGGGTACCCCAGGAGAGATAGAGAGTGGAGCTGGGTCCTCAGGAGAGGGAGGGGGCGGAGCTGGGTATCCCAGGAGAGGAAGGGGGCGGAGCTGGGTCCTCAGGAGAGGGAGGAGTGGAGCTGGGTCCTCAGGAGAGGGAGGGGGTGGAGCTGGGTCCTCAGGGGAGGGAGGGGGCGGAGCTGGGTCCTCAGGAGAAGGAGGGGGCGGAGCTGAGTCCTCAGGAGAGGGAGGGGGCGGAGCTGGGTGCCTCAAGAGAGGGCGGAGCCGGGTCTTCAGGAGAGGGAGGGGTGGAGCTGGGTCCTCAGGAGAGGGAGGGGCCGGAGCTGGGGACCACAGGAGAGGAAGGGGGCGGAGCTGGGTCCTCAGGAGAGGGAGGAGTGGAGCTGGGTGCCTCAGGAGAAGGAGGGGGCGGAGCTGAGTCCTCAGGAGAGGGAGGGGGCGGAGCTGGGTCCTCAGGAGAGGGAGGGGGCGGAGCTGGGTGCTGGGTGCTGTCCTCCCAGGAGTCCCTGAGTTTCTCAAGGGGGGTCTGATTCCCAGGCTGGGGGCTTATGAACCGGGAAGGCGTTCATTCAATGCTCAGGACGCATGGTCGTTCAGCTGACACCCCGGGGCCTCTCCTGCACGCCGTATTTTAAGAAAGAGTGGTCCAGGGGTAGGGGGAGCGACCGTGAGAGCCGCCCAGGAGTCGCAGTGAAGCAGTGACCTTCCACGTCTCGGTGTGTGAGGACGCACACCGATGGCTGGATGGCTGCCACCGTGAGGCTTCCTTTAAAACAAGGCCAAGAACGGGTGGTTTAGGAACGGGCATTTGGATTTTATAGCAATGGGGACACTTCAAAGCTGGCGTTTGATTTTCGTGTTTAAAACAGCGGCCACTTGATGCAGGAAGAGTGAACTGGCTCGGCCACTTGATGCAGGAAGAGTGAACTGGCTCGGCCACTTGATGCAGGAAGAGTGAACTGGCTCGGCCACTTGATGTAGGAAGAGTGAACTGGCTCGGCCACTTGATGTAGGAAGAGTGAACTGGCTCGGCCACTTGATGTCGGAAGAGTGAACTGGCTCGGCCACTTGATGTAGGAAGAGTGAACTGGCTCGGCCACTTGATGTAGGAAGAGTGAACTGGCTCGGCCACTTGATGTCGGAAGAGTGAACTGGCTCGGCCACTTGATGTAGGAAGAGTGAACTGGCTCGGCCACTTGATGTAGGAAGAGTGAACTGGCTCGGCCACTTGATGTAGGAAGAGTGAACTGGCTCGGCCACTTGATGTAGGAAGAGTGAACTGGCTCGGCCACTTGATGCAGGAAGAGTGAACTGGCTCGGCCACTTGATGCAGGAAGAGTGAACTGGCTCGGCCACTTGATGTAGGAAGAGTGAACTGGCTCGGCCACTTGATGTAGGAAGAGTGAACTGGCTCGTGAGGATCCTCTCAAGCACTCGTGTGGGTGGAGCATCTTGTGGGTCCAGTGTCTTTTCTGAGACCTGTTTTAAGCTTTTGTATTTATTCTTGGGCAAATGGGTCATGGGAGGGGCGGCCAGAGAGCTTCTCCAGAGGCCCAGGAGCAGGGTTTTCCTTCCTGCGGCCGCGTCTCCTCTGGGCGCCGAGGTCACCACTTTCCTGTGGTAGGGAACTGGCCGTCCAGGAAGCACTCACGCTGCCTGCTCTGGAGACGGCCTGTTTGTCCGACCCTGGCCTGTTCTTTTACCGTGTGCGTCTGGCCAGAGCAGTAAGGGAGCCTTGAGGCTGGTCATACCCCCAGGACCTGTGAAACCCTGCTGTATTTCTGCAGGAATTCTGTCTTCCTGGCCTCGGGCACTGCCGAGGGCTTGGTGCCCTGGAGGTACAGTCGTCCTTGGCAGAGGGCAGTGCTAATGGAGAAAATGAGCTTCGGTTTCTTTTCTGTGAAATTTGAGTGGCGAGAGCACAGGGAAGCAGAAGCGGAACAACTGGGCGAGCTGAGGGGCTGGGAGGATGGTTTCCCTGTGAGCGGCGCTCCTGGGTCACCGCTGTCCTGCGGTGGTGGTGAGAGCCTGCCCAGCCCCCTAGCGCCCAAACACCATGCCCTTCTCAAGAACTGGTGTTCTGGGGAAGACGAGGGAGGAGAGAGGAAGCCAGGGGAGGATCCCCTGACGGAAGGGCTCCTGCTGAGTTCACTCCTGCACAAGGTTCCCAGTCAAGTGTCTGGGAGGCACAGAGGAGACTCAGAGGTAAGTGCCTCCCGCAGATCTGCCCAGTCAGCCAGCGCCTCCCCACCCCTGGCTGAGTTCTGGGAGAGGCCGTGGGAGTGTAGAGGAATTGACCTTATTTTAAAGTTCTAACTTTTAAGGTTTTTTTTTTTTTTTTTAGATCTTTTCATTAATTTTGAAAGAGTTGCAAAGAAGAGGAGGCAGAAGTGGAGAGGGAGGGAGTTGGGGGAGAGAGAGAGGAGGAGAGCGATCTCTTCCATTCACTGGTTCACTTCCCAAATGGCTTCAATGGTCAGGGCTAGGCCAGGCCAAAGCCAGGAGCCATAAGCTTCTTCCAGGTCTTCCACATGGCTGCAGGGGCCCAAGCACTTGGGCCATCTTCCACTGCTTTCCCAGGCACATTAGCAGAGACGTGGATCAGAAGTGGAGCAGCCAGGGCTTGAACTGGTGCCCATATGGGATGAGGGCACTACAGGTGGCGGCTTTACCTGCTACACCACAGCGCCAGGCCCCTAAGATTTATTTTTAATTGACAGATAACTGTCCAGATTGATGGGGTGCAGTGTTACAATACTTTGATACAAGGGTGCAGTATGCATTCCATCTCCTGAAACACCAGTTCTCTATGTTGGAGCTCACAAAGTCCTCCCTCTATTTTGTATAAAATGCATTTATGTCATAAGTCCTTGTGCTATGGGATGCTACAAAGGGTCCCAGGGGAGGGATGTAAACACTGTTCCATAGCACATGGGTAATAAGGCGCTGGGGATGGGTGGAGAGCAGCGGAAATGAGAGTGCATGGGAGAGAGCTCACTGGGGTTAGGGAGGGGCTCACACAGGGCCGGGGAGGTGGGGATCTGGGAAGTTCCCATCCGTCCTGGGCATTGCCCTGCACAGACACGGAAGCTTCTGTATGCCCCGGGAGCGTGGGTGCTGGGAGTCTGAACCCCTCACACCTTCCTGTATTTGAACGTCACAGGAACCCGGAGTCAACTTTCTATTGTCCATGGACCCAGAGAATCAGAAAAATCAGTGGCTGATGATCACTTTGGGGTTGCTTACAATTCTTAAGAAGTTGTGTGGGTCCAGTGTGTATGTGTGTTAATTCTTCTTTCTAAAAAGATCTGCGGTGACTGTTGACCGTAATTACAGCATTAATTATATATCATTCTTTATTTTGGAAGGACGTAGTCCCACACATGTCTGCTCAGAAGTATTTACAATGTAAATTTTGAGAGGTGAGAAAGCCCTATAATCCTTTATAAATATTGTGATTCAGGATTTTAGTTAATAGAAATGAGTTTCACCCAACAGTCCAATTTGGAGAGGCTTGAATTATTTTTCCCTCTACATTTTCTCAGTGTTTCTCGCAATTGATGGGGTTTGTCTTGACATCTTCCCCAAAGCTCTTCCCCATCTTGTTGCTGATGGTGTCTTCTGTAAGGAAATTCAGGAGAGTAGTCTTGGTTTTCAGTATGGCTACATGAATTGTTAATAAGTATCCAAGACGCAGGCCAGTAAAATAAACACCATAAGCAAAGTGGGCTTGAGGCAGCCCTAGGACCCCATGAGGGGCTTCATCCCAAGCACATGCACTTAATAGTGGGCTTATGGAAAACAAAATATATAAATGGAAGAAATTGTTTTGCTGCAGGGCTGTGTAGCAGAACAAATATTCAGACCAAACCCAAGCTCCAATATTAAGGAGCATATTTTATGGATTTTAATATATGAACATGATGCAATATTATGCAGCCTTTAAAATTTGTTTTTAAAAACCATGCAAATAGATGAAAAATGGTTATGTGAAAATATTAAGTAAAAAGATGAGAAAAATAATACAGTGTGAATGCAAGTATATAAAAATGCATATCTGTTAGCAAAACCGTGCTTCTAAGAAATTTCTCAATTTTATTGCTTGTTGAGTTTACCATAAGGCATTGGAAAATGAGCTTTCTCTGAGCCACTAGGCGCCCTTGCTTGGGGTAGCCTGGAGCAGGTCACCTGCTGTGAGGTGAGACTGGGTCTCGTGTTCTCCCTGTTCTCACACATACTTCCTTTGTCTTCCCATGCACAGCAGTGGGGATGACGACATGGACCTCACCCACGTGCTCCTGCAGAAGTTCCGAGGTCAAGGTCTGATCTGCACTGGTTTAAATCCGGACCTGTAAGTATCAGGCGCCCTCTGCAGAAGTGAGACTCCCAGCCTGGGGGGCGGGGGGTGGTTTCCTTCCACAACGGCATTGCAAGGTGACGTGACATGAACGCCACTGGCTTCGTGGGTGCATGGTTACGGAGCAGGCCGAAGGGACTGCCACACAGGATGACCCGAGATAAGCTAAGGAATGGGCCGGCCGTCCCTGCTTGCACAAGCTTTAGGTCATGGCAAAAAGAATTAGTCATTAACAGAGTCAGGTTTGCCTGAGAAAACCCAAAGTTAAAAACAGCAGAGCAACCACTAACATGAGTTGTGTGTAAACTGTCATTCTCTTTTAGAGAGAACTTGTACATATGAAAAGATTAATCATAATTTCTCTAACTTAAGAGACTTAAAAGATTATTCCATCAAATTTGGCAAATTATTTTTATCTTTTGGGGATTTAAATGATAATATAATGATCTTTTAGTGAAATATTGATAAAATACCTTTTTCATGAATAGTTATCTCCTTATTTTCCTCTGCTTTTATGGACTGAGGATCTAAATAAAATACAATGCCTCTGGAGCAGCGGAGAGTGATAAGGCACGGCCCAGGTCCCAGGGAATCCACCGTTGTCGGTTGAGCAACGGAAGCAAGTGATACACGCCGTAAGGTGCTGGAAGGGCCTCTTCTAAGTGATCAATATTAAAGTCTGGACAATGATGCGACATTGGCCATATGTTTTCCAACTTGTGAGACACGTTTTGCTCATTAGTCATGCTGGTAATTAGCTTGAGGCTGAGCAACTCTTAATGGTCTCTGAAAGAATTAATAGAAAATTAATTGTGCTGCTTCACTCTAGTCTTGTCTTGAAAAGCAAAGTCGTTTGTTAACGGAGGCGTCTGTGGTGACGTTTCATTTCCATCCCTGGGTGAAGCACGCAGCACATGTACACCTGCTGGTGAGGAAGCTGGCCGGGCTGCCCCCGTGCCAGCCCCGGGCCCCCCCGTGCCAGCCCCGGCCCACCTTGCGTCACAGGCAGTGAGGGAAGAGCGGTGGTTCCCTGTCTGCGCTCTCAAGAGGAGAAATGAGGCAGAATGGCTGCTTCCGGGCAGTCCCATGCTCAGTTCTGACACTTCTTTTGGGCTCTTTCTTAATGGGGGACAGGGACCCGTGCTGTTCCCCAGCCGGCGGAGCAGCCCACCCAGCGTGGGCCCCTTTGCCCTTTGTTCTACCGTCTTGGATTGACGTTTTTGTTCCCCGCTTTTCTGTGTGGAATCTGTCCTGCACTCATTCTCCTGGTGGGCAGCCGGGGGCTGGGGCTGCAGGCCAGGGGTGCTGGGCTCTCCTCTGAATCACTCTATCTCTGGGTGTCACAGTGCGGCTGGATTGACTAGGTTCCAGATCAAAGCAAAAAAGTTTTACTTAAGAAATTTCCTCCTGCTGCCTGGCTTGAGTGATAGCCGCGTTTGTCTTTCCTGGTGGGCTTGAGCGACCCCTTGGTTGTTAGGGGACATTTGAAAGCAATGGATGAGACGCTGCCTGTGGACAGCTTTGCTGTTGAGAGCTCACGCGGTGATGTGCGTCTGACTGTGACCTCCCTCTCGTTCGCTGACAGTGGAGGGCTCCAGGACAGTCTGGGGTGGCATCAACCTGAATCTGAAGTGTGAGTGTTCTCCTTACACAGGCGCTGCAGGATCTGATCATTAAGATGTGCTAGAGCCGCTGACTTTTCCAAGCAGACTGGCATATTTACATATTGCTTCATTTGCAGGGCTCAGCTGCTGGCCCTCCAGTGGCCAATTCCCTCATTTCTGAGGCAAAACGATCACTTTCCCCTCCCGTTCTTATTAATCTTTTAACAAAGAACAAAAGCGGTAGTCAACAAAACCAACTGAGGCGATTCATGAGGCTTATTTTCATGATTTTTAAGAAACATCTATGTATGTATTTGAAAGGCAGAGTTACATATAGGGGCTAGTGCCATGGCACACTAGGTTAATCCTCCACCTATGGCGCCGGCATCCCATATGGGCACCGGTTCTAGTCCCGGCTGCTCCTCTTCCAATCCAGGTCTCTGCTCTGGCCTGGGAGGGCAGTGGAGGATGGCCCAAGTGCTTGGGCCACTGCACCCACATGGGAGACCCAGAAGAAGCACCTGGCTCCTGGCTTCGGATCGATGCAGCTCCGGCCATTGAAGGCATTTGGGGGGTGAACTGACGGAAGGAAGAGTTTTCTCTTTGTCTCTTTCTCACTGTCTGTAACTCTACCTGTCAAATAAATAAATAATCTAGAAAAAAGTTAGAGAAGGAAAGAGAGAGAGAGCGAGAGCGCTCTTCCATCTGCTGATTCACTCCTGACGTGGCTGCAACACTCAGATCTGAGGCCAGGAGCCAGAAGCTTCATCCAGGTCTCCCCCATGGGTGCAGGGCCAAGCACTTGGGCTGTCTTGCACTCCTTCCCCAGACCGTTAGCAGGGAGCTGGAGTGGAAGTCAAGCAGCCAGGACAAACCGGTGCCTGGATGGGATGCCAGCGTTGTAGGCATCAGCTTTACCTGCTATGCTGCAACGCTGGCTCCTGTTTTCATGGTTTTAAGCAGACCGTTACCCTGTTGGGTGGTGGCCCTGTGATCCCTCACCTTTGTGGGCGATGTTTCCAATGCCCAGGAACATCTGGAAGCTTCTTTAATCTGGTGGGCACTCAAGAAGTAGGATGCTTGGAGCCTCTCATGGCTGGTAACAGCCCCTCTCCGGGGGGCCTATACAGAGGCAAGTGGAGGTCAAGGGTCAGAAGTACAGAGGGTGTGTTGCAGGCACTGGGGTGCAGCGCTGACCAGGCAGCCGTGTGGAAGCCTCAGCCCCCTCGCTGTGGGCGGTGAGCTGGGCTGCCTGCTGCGCCTGCCTCTGTGGTTGCTCTGCTCCAGGTTTCAGAAGAGAGGAGGCCGGTGGCCCCAGAGGGAGCACCCCTTCTGCTCAGGCCAGAGACAGCAGGCTCTGAGTGTGGATGTTGCCGCGCTGGGACAGTGCTGAACCCGGCATTTCTAGACCCCAAGGAGCCGTGCCTGTGCACAGGGCTCTGCGCCTGGGACAGCTCCTCGGGGAGGGTGGCCTACGGCACAGGAAGGAAGTGCTTTGTGAGGTCAGGGCGTGTGTGCAGATCCCTCGAGTCTGCAGGAGGCGTGCGCAGCAGTGTCTGGTTCCTAACGCAACATCTCCTCTGTGCTGCAAGTCTCCAGATTCCTGGTGAATCTGAACACAAAAGTTGTTGGAGGCTGCGAGCTGCTGGACAAGCTAAAGCCTGGTGGATGGGGCTCGGGCCGCTGTGCAGCTGTGTAGGGCAGCAGGAGGGGAGGGCTATTCAGAGACTCGTGCATGGACTCGCAGTGTGTGCCAGCCAACCATTGTCCAGGGTGAGCGCCTGAAGCAAAAAGAGCATGCGGGCACTGAGTGGTCTAATTGGATGATTCCCTTAGATACTATTTCCATGCTAACTTTTCAGATGCAAACTAGAGGCCCTGTAAGCTACCAAGCTGTGGAAGCAGTTCTGGATGAGTGTTTAAGTCATTTCTGATATTTCAGGAATTAGCAATGAATTACACTTCCCCAACCTGGTTAAGAGAAGTGGAGAGGCGTTTTTTTAATATGCGAGGCAGAGAGACACACAGGGGGCTGCTCTCCACCAGTTCACTCCCCAGATGCATGCAGTAGCTGTTGCTGCAGCCAGGAGCCAAGAACCCAATCCGGTTCTCCCAGGAGTGGAGTCGTCACCACTGTCTGCCCGCGTCTGGCAGCTTTATCAGGAAGCTGGAGTCGGGAGATGGAGTTGGATACAGAGCCCAGCCATTCCTCCGTGGAATGTGTTCATCTTCATGGTGTCTTAACTGCTGGGCCAAGGAAGCTGGAGTCGGGAGACGGAGTTGGATACGGAGCCCAGCCGTTCCTCCGTGGAATGCGTTCATCTTCATGGTGTCTTAGCTGCTGGGCCAAGGAAGCTGGAGTCGGGAGACGGAGTTGGATACGGAGCCCAGCCGTTCCTCCGTGGAATGCGTTCATCTTCATGGTGTCTTAGCTGCTGGGCCAAGGAAGCTGGAGTCGGGAGACGGAGTTGGATACGGAGCCCAGCCGTTCCTCCGTGGAATGCGTTCATCTTCATGGTGTCTTAGCTGCTGGGCCAAGGAAGCTGGAGTCGGGAGACGGAGTTGGATACGGAGCCCAGCCGTTCCTCCGTGGAATGCGTTCATCTTCATGGTGTCTTAGCTGCTGGGCCAAGGAAGCTGGAGTCGGGAGACGGAGTTGGATACGGAGCCCAGCCATTCCTCCGTGGAATGTGTTCATCTTCATGGTGTCTTAACTGCTGGGCCAAGTGCTCCTGTCTGCTGAGTTTCTTCTCCCGGCCTGGACTTCTTCAGCACACGGAGGGGGCGTTCAGAGCTGGGCAGGCCCCGCCTGGGAGCTGAAGCTGGACCTGCCTGCTGCTGAGGAGCCACGTGCCCTTTCAGAAAACGAGGCGAGAGAGGATTTTGGCAAAAATATCCCGCTGTAGTGTCTGTCATTCAGGCCAAGAGTCTCCTGTATTTGCTGTCAGTGTTTTTGGTAGTTAAGAATAATTATCATCAGTAAAGCAGATCTGGCTGACAAACATCAGAAAAAAATTTAAATGCGAAACCCACGAGGTCAATGACCTAGGAGCAAACAGGGTAAAACTTCCCCCACTGCCGCGAGGAGGTTCCTGTCTGTCTCCACGGTGTGGCCGCTCTGCAGAGTGGAAGTGTAGCATGATCTCTGTCCTTCTCTCTTTTTTAAAGACAAGGCTACAGAGAGAGAGGGACAAAGAGATCTTCCATCTGCTGGTTCACTCCCCAGATGGCCACAATGGCCAGTGCTGGGCCAGGCTGCAGCCAGGAGCTTCTGCCAGGTCTTCCACGTTGGGCGCAGGAACCCAAGCACTTGGGTTGTCTTCTGTTGCTTTTCCCAAGCCATTAGGAGGGAGTTGGATGGGGAGTGGAGCAACTGGGATTTGAACCAGCACTTGTGTGGGATTACTTAACCCACCCTTCCACAGTGCCAGCCCTGATTGTTTTTCTTTAAGTGATGATTAAGTTACTGTGTCAGGCTGGGGGCAAGATGAGCAGCTTGATGGATTTATTATGTGCTTATTGGTCCTGGATCTGAGACTAGGAGCCCTGTGCATGTTCCGGGGTCCTGGTGGCACTTCCCACACTGGGAGCCGGGAACACGTGTCCCACCAGGGAACCGTCAGTGCTGGAGCCGCGTCATTAGATGGAGGATGGAGGACTCGCCCTGCGGAAGCAGCCCGCTGGTGTCTTCCTGGCGGGAGGAGTGATATCCCCGGGCCGTGTTCTGTTTGCACAGAGCTGTCTTCCATAGAAATGCAATGGATCCGTCATCAGAACGATGACCCCATTCCCTCTGATTTCTAGGAGGAATTCCTCATGCTGGCGCCGGGATTCTCACATGGAATTCCAGGACTCCTGTGGCTGCCTGGTAGGTTTCTGCAACAGTTGTGATCTTTTTTTTTTTTTTTTTAAAGATTTATTTATTTATTTGAAAGAGTTACACAGAGAGAGGAGAGGCAGAGAGGGAGAGGGTCTTCTGTCCGAAGGTTCACTCCTCAGTTGGCTGCCATGGCTGAAGCTGTGCCAGTCCGAAGCCAGGAGCCAGGAGCTTCTTCCGGGTCTCCCACGTGGGTGCAGGGGCCCAAGGACTTGGGCCATCTTCTACTGCTATCCCAGGTCACAGCTGAAAGTTGGATTGGAAAAGGAGCAGCCGGGACTAGAACCGGCGCCCATGTGGGATGCTGGCACTTCAGGCCAGGGTGTTAACCTGCTGCGCCACAGTGCCCGCCCCAACAGTTGTGATCTTTTAAAGACTAAGTCCTGAGTGACAAAAGTGACTGCTCCACCTACAAAGTCTTCATGTTCGTCCCTGAGTCTTTACAACCGGATGAGCTGTTTCTGAGAAAATTTCCACCACCAGAAGTCAGCGTGTGACCATGCGCTGGGGTGCAGAGGCCGGAGTCCCCACATCCAGTCCTGACCCTGATGGGCAGTCCTGACCCTGATGGGCAGCTCTGACCCTGATGGGCAGTCCTGACCCTGATGGGCAGTCCTGACCCTTGGTGGGCAGCTCTGACCCTGATGGGCAGTCCTGACCCTTGATGGGCAGTCCTGACCCTTGATGGGCAGTCCTGACCCCTGATGGGCAGTCCTGACCCTGATGGGCAGTCCTGACCCTTGGTGGGCAGCTCTGACCCTGATGGGCAGTCCTGACCCTTGATGGTCAGCTCTGACCCTGATGGGCAGCTCTGACCCTTGGTGGGCAGCTCTGACCCTGATGGGCAGTCCTGACCCTTGGTGGGCAGCTCTGACCCTGATGGGCAGTCCTGACCCTTGATGGGCAGTCCTGACCCTGATGGGCAGTCCTGACCCCTGATGGTCAGCTCTGACCCTGATGGGCAGTCCTGACCCTTGGTGGGCAGCTCTGACCCTTGGTGGGCAGCTCTGACCCTTGATGGGCAGTCCTGACCCTTGGTGGGCAGCTCTGACCTTTGGTGGGCAGTCCTGACCCTTGGTGGGCAGCTCTGACCCTGATGGGCAGCTCTGACCCTTGGTGGGCAGCTCTGACCCTGATGGGCAGTCCTGACCCTTGGTGGGCAGCTCTGACCCTTGATGGGCAGTCCTGACCCTTAATTGTCAGCTCTGACCCTGATGGGCAGTCCTGACCCTTGGTGGGCAGCTCTGACCCTGATGGGCAGTCCTGACCCTTGGTGGGCAGCTCTGACCCTGATGGGCAGTCCTGACCCTTGGTGGGCAGCTCTGACCCTGATGGGCAGTCCTGACCCTTGGTGGGCAGCTCTGACCCTTGGTGGGCAGCTCTGACCCTTGATGGGCAGTCCTGACCCTTGGTGGGCAGCTCTGACCTTTGGTGGGCAGTCCTGACCCTTGGTGGGCAGCTCTGACCTTTGGTGGGCAGTCCTGACCCTTGGTGGGCAGCTCTGACCCTTGGTGGGAGCTCTGACCCTTGATGGGCAGCTCTGACCCTTGGTGGGCAGTCCTGACCCTTGGTGGGCAGCTCTGACCCTTGGTGGGCAGCTCTGACCCTTGGTGGGCAGGCTGGTGGCATTTGCTACACAGGTGCATCTTCTTCGTTAAGGATGGAGAAGCTCGGGTTTCCACTTGGAGGGAAGTGTCCTGCATTTCGAGGCAGGCTGACTTCGAGGCTCTTGTCCTGTTTTTGATTTCTGAGAGGTACTAGGAAGAGCCAGGATGCCACAAGCCAATGCTTCTGAGTGTGGTGGATTCATAAAAACGTGGGGAGGTAGGTGTTCTCTTGTTGAAGGCAGGGCCCTAGCTCTCTGCTCTATGTTGGAGAACAATTGAAATTTACTTGGAAAACCAATCTGATCTGATCTCAAAGGAACTCTCGAGAGCTAATCATTAAAAGGTAGAGTCATGTCAGCCATAATCAATAAGCTAACATGACAAACCTAATTTGCAGAAAGAAGCAAGTACTGAGCTAATGAGGAAGCCGGGCAGAGTGGCCGTGGAGAGTGTGTCCAGCCTTTCGGGTTAGTGGCCCATGGGATGCTTTCCCCTTCCTAGCTGAGCGACTCAGCTTGCTCTGGGCGGCCTGGTCTGCGTCCTTGCCTCGGGTGAGAAGTTTCCATGTAAGGGAGTGCGAGGCAGGGCACCCGTGCTGCGCCAGCAGTGGTTGACCGAGAGAAGGGGGTGACCACACTCCCTTTGCCTCCCGTGGTCAGGAGGCTCAGCTGCCCTCTCTGCTCATCCCACCAACTACCGGCTTTTGCTCCTTTTGCTCAAGCTGTTGGACAAATTATTTTTCTCTGTAATCTTTCTTCCATTCCATTGTGAATTTCTAAATTTTGCTCCGTGCTCCTTGGGTCATTCCGTTACAGCAGTGGGTTTCATTTGCCCAGCTAAGGTCTATTGGGATTAGATTGGGGTCAGCGGTTAAGGGATGAATGACTAAACATCAGAATGTTGGTGTCTATGCTCCTGCGTGCACTGCACCTCACACAAATGCTGAGGCTTCCGTGTAGCACCTATGCAGAAAGCTTCATGTGATACAGTCCGTCACCAGAACTTTCAGAAAAGCTGGATGAGGTAGCAGTCAATGGATCCCTTAGCAATTATGTGACAAAGGGAGTTGGCTGTGGGGGAGGGAGGATCCAGCGTTTTTTACACGTTATTTAATAGATCTTCTTGTGTGTTGGTGAGACCCACATGTGCTTTGGGGCACACTTTGAGAAAGGCTGGTTTACCAGTTAGAGATCAGGAGAGAGGGAGTTGAGGTGGAATTAGTAACAGCCTGAGGGTGGGGTTGCTCTCCAGGACAGGCTGAGGGAGCTCATGCCATGGCCACTTCAGAGTTTGCTTTGGGAGGACCAGTTGTGCATGGCCAGCTCTCTGATTCTGAGTGGTCACATCGAGTCCAGGAAACCAGGTGTTCAGAAGACAAACCATTTCTCCATCTCACACTCACGTGTGCTGCCCTGAAACCCTGGGTCTTTCCTCCTATTTTTGTCAAAGACAACGGACTCTCTCCAAACCCACCAAGCAGTTGTGAGGTCAAAGGAGCAGTGGGAAAGAACTCTGCTAAGAAGGCTCTGGGGGGGACGAGAACTGAGCTGGCCCTAAAGAGCAGGCAGGCCTGAGCTCCTGCAGGTGGCAGCCAGGACGTGACCACAGCCACACAGTCAGGAGCAAGCTGCTAGAAGCAGTGAGTGGAGGACATGATCCTCTTGGGGTCTGCTGTAATGAATCGCTACACACCATGGCCTAAACGCCAAGGCTTTGTGCTCACGTGGTCCTGGAGACCAGTAGTATGGAGTTATCACTAGGATGGGCTCAAGGTGCTCTCTCCAAGGTTCTGAAACAGAATCCACTCTCTGCCTCCTCCAGCTGTGTTGGCTTCCCGGGGCCGGGGCTTGTGGCCACATCACTCCAGTTTTCTGCCTCCTGCTCTTCCCTCTCTGCCTGGGCCCCATCTTGCTATGATCATTGCACATGCTTCCTGGGTACCGTGTGACTCTTCAGTGAACACACGCCATATGCAGAGCCGATGAAGGTCAACAGCACTTTCTTCTTCTGAATGGGACTTTGTGTTGACAGGTCCTGAGCTCCTCCCTTCTATTCATAACCATGTAAAAGGTCATTGTGAATGACAGTCACCCTGCTGTGCTGAGGGCCCAAGAACCTGGTCCCTCTGTGTGCGTCGGCACCATCATCCAACCTCCCTCTCTCCCCTGTCCTCCCACCCTCCCTATGTTTAGGAATCCCTATTCTACGTTTCCATCAACTTTCTTCCCTTAGCTTCCGTGTATGAGAAAGAACATGTGGTCTTTGTTTTCCTGCCTGACTTAATTAACACAATGTCTTCCAGTCCCATCTATTCTGCAAATGATAGCGCATCATTCATTTTTCAGCGGAACAGTCTTCTGTCACACGATATAGGCCACATTTCCCTCTGCACTCATCTGACAGGCACTTAGTTGATTCCACTGTGAACAGTACTGCATGGGAGTTCTGCCTCTGTCTTGCAGGCTAGGGATTCATATGGTGCATCTGAGCTCAGCCTCACATCGAGGGCAGCCCCCTATCTTGAGACCCGTAACTTAATAGCATCTACAGCGTCTTAGTCATGGAGGAAGCACTTACAGTCTAGTGATGAGGACCTGATATCTCTGGGGTTCATTATTTATCCTTCTCTAGAGGGCACATTTGCAGAGAACTGAGTGCGTGAGCATTAGAGGCAGGGATTAGTAAGTTTGGTTCTTCTTTTAGAAGTTTATTTTGAAAGGCAGAATTAGAGGAGACCAACTTTCCATTTGCTGGTCACTCCCCAGATGGCCACGATAGCCAGGTCGGAACCGAGCCCAAGCCAGGAGCTTATAACTTCAACAGGGTCTCCTACAGAGGTGCAGGGCTCCAAGTAATCCCTGTTCTTTTAGCAGGGAGCTGGATCAGAAGTGGATGAGCCAGGACTCGAACTGGTACCCATTTGGGATGCCAACATAACAGGCAGGGGCTTAACCCACTGTGCCACAACGCGGACCCTGAGTTTGAGTTCTTGATGAGAATTTGAAGTTTTCAACATTGAGTCATGTACATGAACATCATTTCAGCGAGCTGTGTCTTGAGGCAGTGGGAAGGTGAGCTGGAGAGAGACTAGGGGCGTGAAAACTTTAAAAGTAACGCTAACCTGCCAGTGAGAGAAGTGAGTTTCACTGATTTGTTCACAGTTACCGGCAGGTAGGAGCTGTGCATGTTTGTGGAGTGCGACGTGATGTTTTTCTGGGTGTATACAAGACAGAATGGCCAAATCGAGCTATTCAGCAGTGCACTCATCATTTACTTGTGGGGAAAACTCCTAGATGCTACTCTCGTGGGCGTTCACAGCCGCCGAGCTGTGCGTGGCGCTCAGGTACTCTGCCCTCCTGCATCATTGTTTGTGTCCTCTGACCAGGGCCTCCCTCGCTGCCACCATCCTCGGCCTCTGGCACCCACCCTGGGACCAGCTGTTTCAGATTCCACACGTGGGGCGTGGGCTAAATTGTGGTTTACAATGAGTATTAATTTTATATTCATCCAAGCCTTTCCATCAAGAACCCAAGAATAATACCCTCAATGGATATAAGGGAACTTCAGAAAGTTAATAGACAGTGGAATTAAAGGATAGTTTATTTTGGTGCCGAAAATTATAATTCACGCATATGAGGGTTTTTCAACACTTTCTTGGAAAATGCAAATTGTGAGAAACTTAGGCTTTCTTTGACCACCGAGTTTGTTTTACCAAACAGACTTCTCTTCGGATTTAGCTTATCCATGACCTGTTGGGAGCCCTCGCCCCTAACCCTTCCTTCGTGGCCCTTGTTCTTTCGTGCACAGCTGGACCCACCACGACGCCACGCACTTGGTGAGAATGTCTGTGTCTCCATCTCATGAACGAGAAAGCAGGTTCTGGGGCTGAGTCTGCTCCTGTTTTCATTTGTGACTTGTCCCAGGTCTGACCGAGCAGAAACAAAGAACATTAAGCCTGAGCCCTGGTGTGGCAGGACACGTGTGACTGCCAGCTGGCGTGATGTGGCCCACTGCTCCCCGCCCTACTGGGGACCCTCTCCCCCCCACTGCAGGTGCAGTGTGCTGATGAGTTTTGGGGGGGAGCTGTGTGCTTTCACTCTTAGGCCCTTAGAGAGGCTCCACTGGAACCCTCCCGCCTGCCTCCTCCTGGCCACCTGCCTCTCCTGCAGGCCCCTTGGTGGTCAGCTCTCCCCAGCAAAACCCCGCTCCCTTTCTAGTTCTTAGGAATCTGCCCAAGCTTACGTCCACCAAGGGGTGTGACGTCCTTGTTCTCCTGGCTGTGGAGGCTGTGGTGGAACTCTGCTGTGATGCGCCAGCGTGGCGGGGGGGGGGGGGGAAGGATTTTAGCCGTGAGAACAGAGAAAGCGCTGCAGATAATTTATTAAAAATGCAAAGCTGTGGAAACTCACGTTGTATTTAAAATCATGTCCGTGAACCTGTGTGTGTGAATTACGAATCTGTTTCGTTTTCCTGTCTCTGAAAACGATGACAGAGGTGTCCGAACAGCAGTGCAGGGGCGCCCTACCTGACCAACGGCCTGGGCCACACCCTGCTGAACCTCTCGGGCGCTGACGTGGAGGAGTACCTGCTGCTGCCGTCTGAGAAACCCAGGTGGGTTCACAGCTGTCCTTGCGTCACTCCTCAGTGTCCGAGGGCAAGTGGCCCCAGGACCCACCCGACGCTCAAATTCCTCATGTAAAAAGTATAGTATTTGCATATAGCCTATGCACATCCTCCTGTGTGCTTTGCATTTTTATTTATGTGAAAGGCAGAGAAACAAGACAGCAGACTCACGCCCTCATCTGCTGATTCACTCCCCAAATGCCTATAGCATCCGTGGTTGGGTCGGGCCAAAGCCAGGAGCCCCAAGCTTAATCCAGTTCTTGTGCATGAGTGGCAGGGACCCAGCCAGTGGCACCGTGACCTGCTGAGTGTGGCCTCGCAGGAAGCCATCACTGAGGTGGAGTCGCAGCTCTGCGTCCCAAGCGGCATCTTAATGCTGGACCCAAGGCCTGCCCCCTCGCACATAGAATGCATCATCTCTGCATTGCTTGTAACCCCCGGCGTGACGTGCGCTCTGGGTTTGACTCGTTTAGGGAACAGCAAGAATAAAGCAGCGCCTGTAGGGGTTCAGTACGGACATCTTTTCCTGAATGCTTTCTGCCCTCGGCTGGATCCGCAGCTGCAGACCCCAGGGCTAGGGGAGGTCGACTGTATTCCGGGAAATGCCTCGTTTCAAATGCTAATGTTCATAAACTCTCTGAAGTCTGACACTAACCTTGGAGCTCATAAAAATTCCAGAGGCACGCGTGGGCCTTAATCAGATTCCTCACCACCGACTTGCACCAGGGAAATCACATCAATTGAGGTTCCGTCAGTGGTAGGAGCTGGGGAGCCAGAGGAGGCTTTATTGCGTTAGGGAATACGAGCAGATAAGTTAGCAGCGTAATGAAATAATAGTCTTCTTTCAGAATTCCCTCCACTGTGCGGCTTCCAGGATGAGGACCTGGGTACCGCTGGTGTCGTAAACTTGCTCAGGGATCTGGGGAAAAGCTTTTATTTTCTGCTGAGTTTCCTTGAGCCCTAAGAGGATGAACCAGATGAGGGCGGTGGGAATGAGCACTTCCCGTTGCTTTAACTCTCAATGACATTTGTCAGATTGTTAACTTCCCAAAGTCCCCCGCTTCACGGGCAGGCATCCCGTGGGGGAGTCTGCGTTGCCTTTAACAGCCTCTGCCCTTCGCCCGTCTCCTCCTCCCCTGTGCAGGGCCAGTCCACCACGGCCCCCACCCCTGGGTCGTCTGCCTGCCTCTCTTCTCTGCTCCATGTTGTATTGATATCTTTCAATGTGACCCTGTTACCGGAGAGAGCAAGGGTTCTTGTCTTCACACAAGAAAGAATTCAGGCGTGAGACAGAGAGCAGGGGAAAGCAGCATAGCAAGGTTTATTAGGGTAGGGACATCCGTAAGAACGGCTGGGCACCTCTCCAGACAGGACCTGAGAGAGAGTGCCAGGCGCTCAGACTGGGGGAGAGCGAGGTTACATGGTTGAATGGAGAGAATACACCTGGCCAGGCCAGGCAGGCGGCTCAGAAGAGAGGCAGAGGGCTGAGCACGCAGTCTGGTTGAAGCTGGGGGCTTTTAAGGGGGTGGGTCTTTTTGGATGTAAATATGAAAAATTCCTTTCTGAGTTTCCCCCCTGAAGTAATCAGACAGGGGGAGGCCTGGCTGGCGTCGCCGGTTAGAGGAAGGATGGTTATCGGATAGAAGGGGCAGGGTGTTTGAAGTGCAGATACTGGGCTGCACCTGGAAGGCTATCGGGATGACTCTGAGATGCAGATGCTGGACCTGGGTGTCAGTGCCTTAGGCCTTTCTCACACACACACCAGCTCATTTCTGACTTCCTACCTGACAACCCCAAATCCCTGGGTTTCCTTTCTAGACAAAGGAGGGAGCTCATGAGTCAGGATAGTATGAGCACATGGAAGGCGGTCAGCGCACGTCTGGCTGTGGAGCCAGTGAGTTCTGGGCATCCGAGAGGAATGTGTCCATCTTCCTCTGCCTCGGTTTTTGGTGAGAGTGGGGCCTCTGTGGTGCAAAACAGCTCTTCCATCTCTGCCTATCTGGAAAATGGGAAATAGTTGATTTTTTAATGATTATTTACTTATAAAAAAGAATTTTAAAAATTCACTTTAAATTTATTTATGTGAAAGGCAGAGATAGAAAGAGATGTGGATCTCCTGTCCACTGGTTCAGTCCCCAAATACAGCTGGCGCTGGGGCCAGGCTGAACCCAGGAGCCGGGAACTCCATCCAGGTCTCCCGCATGGGTGGCTGGCTCTCAGCTCTCAAGCCGTCATCTGCTGCCCCCCAGCAGGAAGCTGGAAGCGGAAGCAAAGCTGAGACTAGAGCCCAGGCTCACCATACACCTGCCGCGACAGTTTAGTAGGTGCCTTTGTTTCTAATGTCACCTACTTTGGAAGCCTAGTAGGCATCAGATACTACACAACTCACAGCAGCAGGGAGATAAAAGATAAAATTCCCATGCAAGAAAACCTCGCAGAGTTGCATGAAGGATAAGCTAGCAAATACACTGTTGAGACCCGTTTGGTAATTGGCACAGTGGGTGGGGATGTTGGATGCTGGGAGAACTCAGAAGGAGCACCCCACACTCGTGAGCCGGCGAGATGAGTGGAGGATGAAAGAGCCAAGGTGGGGAAGACCATGACCCACGGATTCTCGGGAGCGGGTTTGTAGGGGCCGTGACCCGTGACGAGAGCAGAGAGCCGATGATCAGCCGTCCTTCCGGGGCGTCTGTTTCCTGGTCAGGTGGCCTCTGAGAGCGCACGGCATCACGTGGCCAGCCTCGGTCAGACTTGCCCAGTAACCCGGGGAGGGCCTGGGTGTCTGACAGCCGTGCCCAGCCTTCTGTCCTATGACCATGTGACCAGTGTGCTTGGTGACGAATGCCCTGGCCCGAGAGCTGACACCTGCTTGCTGTTGACAGGCTCGGCGGCTGGTCCTTCGGCGTGCACCTCCCCGGCAGAGCTGAGGCTGCGAACACGAGCACATCCAAGTCGGAGACTCTGGCGAAGGTACCAGTGGGTCTTGTCTTCCCCTTCTGTTAGGGAGTGTGTAGGGAAACCCAGTATCTGAGATCCGGACGCAATCCCTGCGTCTCTGTATGAGCATCAAGACTGATTGGGGATAGAGATGCCCTTGAAAGACAAAATGAATTGTTTTTTATTTTATTTATTTTTTTTCATTTTTTTATAATGCTTTTATTTAAAGAATATAAATTTCCAAAATACAGCTTATAGATTACAATGGCTCTCCCCCCCCCAACTTCCCTCCCACCCGCAACCCTCCCCTTTCCCGCTCCCTCTCCCCTTGCATTCACATCAAGGTTCATTTTCAATTCTCTTTATATACAGAAGATCAGTTTAGTATATATTAAGTAAAGATTTCAACAGTTTGCCCTCACCATGTGGACACAGAGCCAATAAGTTACTGCTTTTGTTCAGGCAGGATTCGCCCCTAGTGCTAAAGCAAATGAGAAGCCAGTGGTTTTTAGAGGTAGCCACAGGCGCCACGGATGGAGCTGTCCGCACGTTTCCTGGCAGCCGAGGAGCTTCCTCCATATGTAACCTGAACCCGGATGGACAGTAAAGACAGTAGCAGTTTCCTGGGGCCGCTGGTCAGGGTCCTCGGTTTGCAGGTCCTGCCAGGACCACCCCTGTCGGACTAGGAACCACCCCCCAAGAATGATAGAAGGAGGCTTCCCCAGGGTGCACAAACGAGGACGGGGTAGAAGAATCACGCCTCTGTCCACGAGAGGATGCAGCCATGTGGAAAGACACAGCTTTTTCCAAGGGGAAGTCAGCATAACCTTAAAACAGGGACACATGAAAGCTCCAAGCTTCCCGTCTCCACGCCAGGGCACCAGTGTGGTGTCTAAGTAAGAGATTCCATTTCCCATCTCCACGCCGGGGCACCAGTGTGGTGTCTAAGTAAGAGATTCCATTTCCCGTCTCCACGCCGGGCACCAGTGTGGTGTCTAAGTAAGAGATTCCATTTCCCATCTCCACGCCGGGCACCAGTGTGGTGTCTAAGTAAGAGATTCCATTTCCCATCTCCATGCCGGGCACCAGTGTGGTGTCTAAGTAAGAAATTAGAAAAGAGGAGATAGAGGAGGGCGAGTGAGCTCCTGTGAGGCACCGTGTGGAAGTGACCGGGAGGTGTGTCTGTCTATGGTGTGTGCATACGGGGGTGGGAGAGGATGGGCCACTCATAACCGCATCATCAACCAAGTAAAACAAGGGGGTTGTTTGGCTTAGCAGCTAAGACGCTGCCTGGCAGGCCTGTGTCCTGTATCAGGCTGCCTGGGGTTGGGTCTTGGTTCCATTTCTGATTACAGCTGTCTGCTACTAGGAGCCCGGGAGGCAGAGGTGGTGGCTCAAAGGAGTTGGGCCTCAGCCACCCAAGTAGGAGACCTGGGTTGAGTTCCCAGCTCCCAGTCTCATCCTAGCCAGTTCTGGCTGCTGCAGGCGTTTGAGGGGTGATGGGAACTCTGTGTGTGTGTCTCTGTGCCTCTCAGATAAGTAAAGAGTAAACAGCTGCCAGGTGAGGCCCCTGTGCTCCACAGTGGGGCTGTCCCTGGCTCGTGTGGGTAGGGAAGCACGTGGCAGCGTCAGGGTTGTGCCTGCTGGAGGTTGACTCGGTAGAACGAAGGTTCTCGCAGGTCGCTCATGACATAATCCCTGAAGGAGACTTAACAGCTGCACTTCATAACGTCACAGTCATGCCCGCAGCGTAGCCCCTGGTGACAGTTCTAAGTCCCCTCACATCACCTTCCCTGGGAAAGTCTAGTGGTCTTCCCTCCTCAGCTGAGATTTAAGCCTCTTTCTTTAGAGGCAGCCGTGGGAGAAGACTTAGAGTGTGACATCACCGCTCATAGCTTGTTAGACCAATAACCTGGTTTGCACACCTTTGCTGGCTTATCTTGGAACGCATTATTTGGCCATAACTGCACTATCCCTAATTTGTGTAAGGAATCTGTTCACTCCTCTAATCTGACCGGCCCCCTGAGCTGCTTGGTCGAGTGGACGGCCGTGTCTCTGCTCGCCGACGTCTGGGCACGGCCTCTCTCTCAGTGACGGGGGCTAGTGAGTCGCGTTTCCCTTCCTGCTGCTCTCGTCAGATCTGTCTTCTGCACTGACGTGGGAGGTGGTTTCTGGGGTCTGACATGCTCGCTGGTATTCACAGGCATGCGAGAGTCTTCCTGGGCCCGTCAGGGACTGAACTGCCTGCCGGGAAGCCAGAGAGTCTGACATTGCAGTGGGGTGCGGGGGGCTGTGTGTCACCCTCTGTTGCCCTAGACGTGGACTGCAGGCTGTAGTGGTGGACACCGTGTCCGTCGATGACTTTCTCAGTGATCAGGGAGCAGGCTTTCCTTCAGGGCTTAGATGGGGTGATTTTCAGAGTCCTTCTGGGGGAGATGGGACATCTGCATGTGGATATGCTTAACGAATGTCTCGTTACACTCACAGATGTCTCTCACGGAACCTCTAGGAGTTATTTCACTCACATCTCTGGTGTTTAGCTTATTGAATCAAAACATCCTTTAGAATGTGTGCACTGCAGATGAAAAGCCGAATGCACGGCCCCTCTTGCAGCTCTGTGTGCGTGCTGCTCTCCCGTGGAGAGACTGTCCCTGGCTGACGCCTAGTCCTTGGTTCCTGAGCAGGGCTGTTCTGAGATGGCCCGAGATGTTCTAAAAAGCAGGGGAGCTTTCTATGTCACTAACTGGACTTTAACGCTTTCTAACTTAGGGGCCGGCAGGAAAGAAATCCCACAACTTATTTCTGGAACACAGTACAGTTTTAGAAAACCGTTCTCAGGAGGAAGGAAGGGAAGAAGGAAAGACGGATGTCTTTGAAGTCTGCTAAATCCTCAATTTTAAGATCATCGCTAAACTCCTTCCTACTTGAATCTGTAAACTTCCTCTCGTAGACTTTCATGGAGGAGCTGGACGGCAATTGACGGGCATTTTAAGCTCTGTTCCTTGGAACTCTGAATCAGTAATTTGTTCTCAGAGTAATTCTGTGTAACTGCACACCAACAGCGGCACGGACAGCACCGTGGTTAGGTCCTGAGCGTTTGGGCCCCCTGACTGTGAGCCAGGCTCCTTAGCTCGAGCCTGGCACCTTCCCTTACCCACCCTGTGCAGTGGGCCGTAACTACCCCTCCTGTCCCGTCGCCCTCAGCGTGGCTGTGAGCAGACCCTGGAAACCTGTCTCTGCACAGGCTCGGCCTGCTTCCCGCCTGCGGAAAGCTGGGCTCTGTTACACTTAGCCCGGCCCGGGGGTGCCTTCTCCAAGCAGCTCCCGCAGAGCCCACTAGGCCGTGTGTTTATGCTCCAGGTCCATAGGCCACTCCTGGGATTCTGGTTGGGACAGCTGCTCTCACTAGAATGAATTTTAGGGCCTGTGTACATTCTCCAAGGTTAAGTTTAGAGGACGTCTGGCCCGTGAGGCGATGGCCCTAAGGTCCCGGGCCCCTTTCCCCGTCGTCGTTTCCGTGTCCTCAACGAGGCACTCACAGCGGTCCTCTGCTCCAAGGCCAGGGCTCAGCAGTTAGCCTGGGGCTCTCCACACCCAGGTCAGGTGTTCCCGTGACAATTTTACCCAGAGATCTGACACCGCAATGCAGGTCAGCATTTTTTTTTTTTGGTTCCCCACAGTAGTTTTCTTACTATTTTTCCAATTTCCTAGTTTTTCTCATCCATTTTTTCAGATTCCTTGAATTGTCTCTTTAGCTCCTGCTTGTGGATCTCAAAACGATGCCACCTGTTTCCACTTTGTTCTAGCGCCGCCTGCACCAGTGCCAGTTGTTCTTGGTTATCTAAACCACAGCAAAGCTCTGTCACAGTAACGATAGACCACAGAGCATTCAACGTAGAACTCGGTTGTCTCGTGAGTCTGGGGTGTCTGCTCCCACAGGCTGCCCTGGGCTGGTCTTAGCTGGGGCTGATCGTGTGTGTGGTTGGCTGGCTGCTGGTGTCACTTCGGACAATGATGGGGGTCCATATGTTTAGGATGGAGACGGCCTCTTCCATGATTAGGATAGATGCAAGATGGAAATGCGGATTTTATTACTTACAGGTCCTAGGGGATGCACAGAACACCCAGCATGGGCGGGGTGGGGTGGGGGGTGGTCTCTAATGGGCCAACATATTTTTTTTGGAGTTCAAGGTGTTAGCCAGGCAGGTTTCCCTGAGGGAGGTCTAATTAGCAGGTTCAGAGTGACTGCTCCGAGTCTGCACAGCCTGTGTGGGATGTGGAGCCTGTGGGGTCAGCCAAGCAGGCCAGATGTCGCTGGCCGGCGGGGAGTGCAAGATGTGCATCTGGATGACCACGCTGAGCTGGGAGGAGGTGGGCACTGGAGACTACGTCAAGGGGGATCAGGTCCTGCTTTTGTGAGAAAGCTCAGCTTGTATTCAGAGTAGAAATTGTAAGAATTCCCTAGAGGGCGGGCTCAGCTCTGCTCCTACGTCTTATCCTCCAGCAGTCTACACGGCTGTGCCCCTGTGGCCACAGCAGCTCAGGAATGGGCATGAAGTTTTCAAACCTCTGCTACATCACCGTCTGTTGGCCAGAGCATATGACACGGCTGAGCACAGAGCGGAAGGGAGTGGCAGCCACACGGCTGAGCACAGAGCGGAAGGGAGGGCAGCCACGTGGCGAAGGGTGTGGCTACAAGAGGGTGAAGAACACAGCTTCCAAGGGCAGTGGGTTTCTGCTCCATTCATCTGCCCCTCGACTTTAAAGGAATCCTTCCAGAAGTGCGGCTGGGGCCTGTGTGGTCGGCCGGTTGGAAGGGTGGCCCTGGGGTGGAGTGCAGAGCTCTGTGGAAGTGAATCTTCGTGTAGTGTGGAGAGGTGGACTCTCCTCTGGTGCGTGCTCCGAGCTCTGCGGGTGACTGTCGACGTCTTCCAGGAAGTCGCGCTTCCGTGTGCTCTGGAGGACTGTTTCCATGTTGTTCTAGATCCTTTGGTCACACAGTTCTACTCTAACAGACATAGCTTTGGCCTCGCAGAACGTCCTGGGCTCTGTGGTGTGTAGGTCTCGAACAGCATCCCTTTTCCCCTAGAGTGAGAAGAGGACCTTCAAGGATTTCTCTGTGAACCTAAGAACAGAGTGCTGAGTGGTGTGGCAGACCGGGGCCTGCCTTGTGAATTGCTGCATGGGGTGGGCTGAGGAAGAGTGGGAGAATGCTGTCTTGTTCACAGCGCATTGTTCTTGCTTTTTAACCACTTGAGCAATATTTTACTGCTTCACTGTTTCCGTGAACACAGTCTGCCGCCCAGGACCCTGGTTGAAAAGAATCGGCTGTCGTGTGGCCAGAGAAGGGAGACAGGCTTGGAAGCCACCAGGCTTGCCTCCTGACTTCTCCTAGACTCGGCGAGAAGCCACGAGGCTCCTCTGTGTGGCTGTCCTGGGCTGCCGCGCATTGTCAGTTAGAAGGCACAGCGGTGGACCGGACAGCCTGCTTATTCATTCTGCCGAATGAACATCAAAAGGCACTGATTGATTCGCTATTAGACACCAGCTTTCCAAACCGTATACATTTTTCAATTTTTCTTTAAGACAGTGTCATTTTGAAATGTAGAGGCTGGTGATTTGAGCAGTGCATTGTGGGGTACTTGTGATCCCATCTTAGTAATATGATCGTTCTCTCCTCTCCCTGTCGGACAGGCGACTATTCTCCACACTCAACACATGTTCAGCCCAATTTATTTTGAGAAATAATGTTCCACGTTCGGTTATTAATTTGGGAGTTATCATTTTTTCTGATCATCTACCACACTTTTAATTTGCCGGTCAAATTTCATTAGCTTACCAATGAAGAAAGCAAAAAATGATGGGCTTCCGTTCCCCTTTCCCTTTGAGAATGTAATTATAGAGCAACATTCACATTTGTTCTGGGGAAAATTAATCTATTTTTAGCTGTAAATTATATGCTTGAGATAAATATAAAATTAGCAGGCGGGATTGGCTGCGCACTGCCAGCCAGGCAGGAGCGTCACTTTGCGTCCTGTGTTAGGCACCGTCCAAACAAATTGACGCCTGCACTCCCTGGGCCCCAGACCGACGCGGGAACTAATTCCGTGAGAGCCATCGAAGTCTCTCTCTTGCAGGTGTGGTACAATCAGAAGAGCTTTCACTCCCTGCCTTCCTACTTGAATCACCTGAACAACCTGGTGCTCTGGCGGCATTTGCCCCCTGCTGCGGACTGGCGACAATACGGTACTGTTACTGCCCACGTCCTTTAACTCCCCACTTCCAAAGACGGTGCTTGTGAGAGAAGCAGAGAAGGCTTTGACCCTGGGAAGAGCTCAGGGCAGTGGGAAGTCCCCAGCGGGCAGCCATCGGCTGTGAACACGTAACAAGGTGTAGGTGCCCTCTGCCTCCACAGACACACGCACGTTAAGGGTCTTTACCTTCTTGGATCTTGACCTCATCTGTAAGACGAGGGGAATGAAAGGCAACTGAGAATTCTCTCCTAAAACTATTTCATTCTGAACCTAGTGTATTACAAAAGCAAGATAATTCCGCTTACTGGGCTCCTGTGGATGCAATACTGGAGTAGAGAACGTAGACCACGCCTCCTCTTGGTCCCTGGGAAGGGGTCTGACAGATTGATGGGGAGCCCTCAGCTCATCAGTTATCAGTGTCAGTCCCTGATTCATTACCTACGCGTTCTGATTTTGCTAAATGGCACAGGTCCATTTCTGAATGCAGAGTAAATGTGTCGGTTTAAGGGGATCTTTGTTTCTCTTTGGTGGGATAACTTGTAATTTATCAAATTAATTCAGTTTCTTAAAGGAAGGAGAGGTAAAAGCAACAGCAGGCAATAGCCCTCATAGTTTATTCAAAAATACATTTGGTGAAGCATTAATTCACATAAAATCAATATAAACAATAACTCTAATACATTATCACTTTACTTCAACCTTACCTCATTTTTCCATAGCTGTTTCCCGTATATACCAATTTTTTAGTAAAATAAATGTAATTTTGTGTGACACTGCGATTATTTTAATATGAGGATGGGTAACATAAAAATTGAAACCGTGGCTACGGGAAGCACAAAGGAAGTATACAGTCATGCAGAGTAGGGTCACAAAGTGACATTCATTAGAGTGTCCAAGATGCACCAGACATTTCATTAGGCATTTCGTAAACGTGGTCTCATTTAATTTGCATGTCAATTTTGTGCAGCAGGCCAGGGTCGCCTACTTCGCTGATTAGAAAGCGGATGTTCACACGCCCCCTGCCAGGGGTGAATGTGGGCACGGAAACACTGGGGTCCTGGTTTGCTTCTCGGTGTTGCTGACAACAAGCATCTTCATCCCTGGGACTGGAGCCCGAGAAGGCACTTGTGGGCATCAGCAGCGTGGCCCTTGCAGGATGGGCAGAAGTTTAATCGACGTCAGGAAGTCGTCTAGGTCTTAGAGAGAGAAATCACGGTGCAGGTTTAGGCTGAAGTCAAGCGCAGTTTGACCGCATCATTGAGTCAGAGGTAGCATTTTTGAGCTCTCAGGAACGGTTGTTTGAGGTCAGATTCTGCCTGGCCTTGACTGACAGGGCGGGGATGGTGGGCTTTAATAGTCAATAGGTGGTTTACGGAACAGGAACGACATGAGCAAAGTGATATTTAAAAGGAATGATCTGGAAGGCGTGTTGTAGTTGGGGAGGGCTGGTGGCAGTGGTCGGCCTGCTGGCAGGATGCTGCTCACAGAGATAACGCAGGCAGGACCAGGGTAAATCTGGAGGAAAAAAATGCTAAAGTTCAGGTAGATAGGAAGAAAGGCCGGGGCACTGAGGCCGGGGATAGGAACGCATCTGAGAGCCAGAGATAGAAATCTGAGCTCTTTAGACTGAGAGACTTCCCTTCCAGTCCTGGTGGCATTATGAGAAATGTCAGGAAGAAGGGATGTCTTCACTGGGGGCAGGTGATCGGTGCAGGTCGCAGCTGCTGGTGCCGTTCACACACTTAGATGAAAATGTGCAATAGGACTCAGGAAAGTGGATGTGAAAGTTCAGTAGAACATTTATGAGTAACCTTAACGCTAACCTTAATAAAGAATGATTGAGGTGGCCGGTGCGCGAGATCTTCCATGGGTTGGGTAAAGACACAAAGGAAAGGGGGCAGCAGACAGGACCCTGGGAAGTGGACACGGAGCTGCAGCCCTTGAGGTGGGGAGACCTTGGCCCAGAGGCCAGGAGGGGCAGCAGTCAAACAGCAGGGCGAGAAAAATCATAATTAATGGCAGAGTCCCCGGAAGAGTGAGACGGCAGGGACTTGGCTGGTGACCGGCAGAGGGCGTTAGGCAGAGCTGCAGGGGTGGGAGAGGAGCAGAGGGATGAGGCGCAGAATTGTGGGGAGGACTTGGGAAACTAGGCAGACTTTGTAGAAGTGTGAACAGGGGTGAGAGGAGAAGCAGGCTGTGTGCATATGCACGTACAGGTGCTTGCGGTGAAATAAGGAACAGTGGTAGGTCGTGATAGGCTGTGCAATGAGAGTTTGTTTTGAACAATCGAGAGAAAGGAGATTAATGGCTCAAGACCTAGAAAGAGGCAGAGAAAGGATCTGAATGCATGAATTTATTTTGAAAAGGGGAGAATGTCTTCCCACGACACGGTGGGGGGGGGTGTGCAAATGGACCCCTGGAGGAAACACGGCATTTCGGAGGAAAGTTGCACGATTTCATGCCAGCTGGCTCTGACCTCTGAAGAGTCGGGATGCACACTCGGTACAGCAGTCAAGCTGCTTTGTGGGACCCCCTATCCCATGCCGAGTGCCTGGTTCAAGTCCCAGCTTTTCTGCTTTTCCCTCCAGCTTCTTGCTAACGCGTGCCCTGAGAGGCAGCAGGTGATGGCTCAAGTGTTTTGGTTCTTGCCACATGTGGGAGACCTGGATGAGTTCTGGGCTCTTGGCTTCCACCTGTCCCAGTCCTAGCAGTTGCAGGCATTTGGTAATTGAACCAGTAGAAGGAAGATCTCTCTCTTTGTCTTTCAAATAAAATGAAAATAATTTTTTTTAAGAAATAGGTAAAACCATTGGGACAAAGATGAATATGAATAATTAAGGAAATAGAAAAAAATTGGATAACCTGTGATATGGAAATTATATTTCAGAGAGAGACGTATGGAACTGTGGCTGGAGGTCACAGAGATGCACAGGTATCCTACCAGACTTCTTTAGTGGACACAGTCCAACGCAGAGACATTATTTGGTCTCTTAATGGCTTGGAATTAACTCAGATGAAAGGGGTGATGTTTGATGGCATTAAAACAGACAAAAACTGAAATGTCTTATTGCAGGTTGCAGTTTGGAGACGGAGTCAGATGCAGTGAGCAGAGCTCCTGCTTGGAGAGGGTCTCAGGGTCTGGAATGGATATTGCTGGTGGATGAGGAGCAGGAGGTAGGAGGTGATAACGATATGTTCGGGAAATGAAGTCTGAGTTTGAGATCAATGAAGTATAAAACACGTTGTTCATACAGAACAGGTGACGAGGTGGATGGCACTGAGGTGGAAGGTTTGAGGAACAGCAAAGTGGACGTGGAAATCTCAGGTGATCTCAGGAGGAAACGGAGGTGCAGAGAGTAGAGGCTGTTGAGGAGAACGGGGACGCAGGACACCTGGTTAATCACTTAGGAAGGTGACCTGCGATACAGGAACAAGAAGAGTTTGATGAATCCCCAACTGAAGAATAGAAGTATAATCAAATATATATATATAATATATAATCAAATAGAATATAATCAAATACCGTGGTAGCTGTAGTTAGAGCGGCTAAGCGGATTTTCATAAAAATGCAAAAAAGATAGAAATTACAAAAGCATCAGAAAATTTGACCTGAAATATGTAACAACTGAGTTGGAAGATTAGCTACCTGGATTTAACAGCAGACCTAAACACGCAGCAGGCAGGCTCAGTAAACTTGTAGATCGGTCATCTGGTGTTATTGAATCTGAGGAACGGAAGGAAGAGTGAGCAGGATCTAAGAGATGTCTGAGATCCCTCAGGTGGATCGATATGATCAATGTACGCATTGTGGAAGTCTCAAGAGCAAGAAGAGAAAGGGCAGAAGCATTATCAGAAGAAATAGTGGTCAAAACTCTCCACATTTGAGGAGAGACATGGATGTGTCAATACGACAGCCTTATGGACTCAAGTAGGATGGACGCAGCAGGCCACACCTTACAGCCAAAGCCAAGGCCAGCGTGGAATGCGGCAAGAGAAACGTGACTCGTCACACACACGGCTTCTCATCAGAAGCCGTAGGGAGCAGGAGGCAGTGGATGGCACAGATGTTTCAAGTACTGAGAGGAAAGATTGTCAACCAAGAATTCTACCGGGCAAAACCATACCTTGAAAAATGAGAAAAGTTAAGAGATTTCTGGATGTCTGATTAAATGTTTTGAAGATTTATTTATTAATTTGAGAGGCAGGATTACAGACGCAGAGAGAGGTGTTCAATCCGCTGGTTCACTCCCCAGGTGGCCGCAGTGGCCGGAGCTGGGCTGATCCAAAGCCAGGAGCTTCCTCCAGGTCTCCCGCGTGGGCGCAGGGGCCCAAGCACTTGAGCTATCCTCCACTGCTTTCCCAGACCATAGCAGAGTTGGATTGAAAGTGAAGCAGCTGGGCTGGCGCCGCAGCTCAATAGGCTAATCCTCCGCCTTGCGGCTCAGGCAGACAGGGTTCTAGTCCTGGTTGGGGCGTCGGATTCTGTCCCGGTTGCCCCTCTTCCAGTCCAGCTCTCTGCTGTCGCCAGGGAGTGCAGTGGAGGATGGCCCAAGTGCTTGGGCCCTGCACCCCATGGGAGACCAGGAGAAGCACCTGGCTCCTGCCTTCGGATCAGCACGGTGTGCTGGCTGCAGCGGCCAGTGGAGGGTGAACCCACGGCAAAGGAAGACCTTTCTCTCTGTCTCTCTCTCTCACTGTCCACTCTGCCTGTAAAAAAAATAAAAATAAAATAAAAAATAAAAAAGTGAAGCAGCTGGTACTATCATAAAGTTGAAATACCAGCAGAGAGAAAAGTAGAAAGTCCACAAACGTGGAAGTCAGTCCAATCTTTTTCTTTTTCTTTTTCTTTTTTTTTTTTAAAGATTTATTTATTTATTTATTTGAGAGGTAGAGTTGCAGAGAGGCAGAGGCGGGGTGGGGTAGGGAGGTGTCTTCCATTCACTGGTTCACTCCCCAATTGTCTGCAATGGCTGGAGCTGTGCCGATCCACAGCCAGGAGCCAGGAGCTTCCTCCAGGTCTCCCATGAGGGTGCAGGGGCCCCAGGACTTGGGCCATCTTCTACTGCTTTCCCAGGCCACAGCAGAGAGCTGGATGGGAAGTGGAGCAGCCAGGACTTGGTGCCCATGTGGGATGCTGACACTGCAGGTGGCAGCTTTATCTGCTACACCACAGTGCCATTCAGCCCAATCTTAAACAAATGGGTTGAAGAATAACTCACAAGAGAAATTAGAAAGTATATAAAAGCAAATGAATATAGAAACACACCATGTGAAAACGTAACAGATGCAGCAAAAGCAGTGCTGTGAGGGAAATTTATACCTGCTAAAGCTGATCTGAAAGAAGAAAGATGTCAAATCGACCACCTGATTTTACTAGATCCAGAAAAAGAAGAACCAGAGAAAGAATTAACTAAACACTAAGCTGCAAGATTGAAGGAAATAGCAAAGATTAGAATAGAGACAAAATTGAAAATAGAAAAATGATAGAGAAAACCAATAAAACTAAGAATTTTTTTTTTTAAAGAACATCATAGTTAAAAATTTAGCTAGAAAGACTGGGAGAGATACTTTGAATAATTGACCCAGAGATGAAAGAGGGAATAGTACTGGTTTTAATTCTATAGAAATAAAGTGGATTTTAAGAGTATTAACCACAGTTGTTCACCGACAGATTGGACAACGTAGGTGAGTTGGTTAAGTGCCATAAGCACTTAAGGGAGTGCTTAAGCTGAGTAAGGGAGATGTGGACAACAGCTAGTGTGGGGCATTGTAATGGGAACTGACACCGGCTGAGTCTTGTGCGTGCAGAACTGCTGAGAAAAGGACGTCGCAGTACCGTCTTGAAGGACTGGGGACTCGGGCTATTGTTCAGAGTGGAGGAGTGGAAATGAGAGGAAACGTGGACTTTCAGGAAGAAGGAGCTCCTGTGGTTTGGGGTGTGAGACGTGCACCCCCAGGCTCGTGGGAGCTGGGCCATGTAGTCCAGGCAGGGAGATAGCAGGAGAGCTGGAGGGACCGGCTGGGCTCCTCCCCAGGCCGGGAAGTCAGGAGAGTTTCTACAGAGCACTGTGGCCTGGCTGAGCCCACACTTCAGACAGATGGCAGGAGAAGGGGCACGAAGAGTCAGCGCACGGAGCAGAAGCCTTTGTGCCATGAAACGAATACCAGTGAGTGCGATGGCCGGCATTGCCCCCCAGCACGATGGGGTGGAGCTGCCACTGAGGCGTTTTCACTCACAGAAGCCTCTGTTAACCCAGTAAGGCCTAAACTCGGCTCCTGTTCTGAGCTTGACTGACTCCTGTCTGGGGACACCAGGGCCATGGTGACTGCAGATTCCGTGGCCAATCAGCCAATCTCATCCCTTCTGTCTGTCTACTGCTATGCACCTGGCCTGAGGCGCCCTGTGCTTCCACCTGGATGCCTGCACCAGCCTGTTATGTGGCTCCGCGTGGCCGGCTGCTCTTGCTCTCACCCAAGTCTCACCTTTGCCAGAGTGTCCGGGGTCACCCGTGGAATGCAGTCCTCCAGCTTCCTGCGTCCCCTGTGACCCGTGGGCCCTCCCTGGTTAGGCCCGTCTCAACCCCAGTGAAGGCTGAACTCAACCCACGTCGGAATCCTTGCTGCCCCCAAACACGGCGCCACTTCCCTACCTCCAGTCACAGTGCTGCTTACCGGGAACTTTCTTTGCCTCGTGTGTACATGGCTTGGCCACTGTCTCCTAGGTTATCTGTTTCTCATACCCTTGGAGTGGAAAACAAACACGAAAACACAGATGCAACCCTCTGTGCCCACAGATCCTGCGGCCCAAGCCTGAGCTCCTCCCGTTCTGGCTCCTCGCATCTGGAAGCACTCCTGTCAAGGGCCCACTGCTATTTACCAATAAAGGTGCAGTCAAGACACAGACACTTAGCTGGAACAGCGTTTGTAAAATACAAAAATTCTTTCTCACCCATTAGCCAGATCTTTTTTTTTTTTTTTTAAGATTTATTCGAAAGGCAGGATTAGAGAGAAGGGAGGAAGAGCAAGAGGAAGAGAGAGAGAGACAGACACAGACACAGACACAGACAGAGGTCTTCTATCAGCTGGTTCACTTCCCAAATGGCCACCATGGCCAGGACTGGGCCAGGCTGAAGCCAGAGCCCAGAGCTGCTTCTGCGTCTCCCACGTGGGTGCTGGGGCTCAAGCACTTGGGCCATCCTCTGCTGCTTTCCCAGGTGCGTTAGCAGGAGCTGGCAATCTCCAGACTTCTAACGCCTTGCAGCGTGTTTATGATGAGGTCCACACATCCAAACCGGCTCCCCCAGCCACCGCTCACCTGGCACTTGAGCCTCATCTCCTCCTTTCTTGCCTTTCCCTTGGGCACGGCCAGGCCATCGCACCTGTCGGCCTCGCCCCACCGTGGGCCCTGCCACCTGCCTGGCCTCTCTGGGACCGCCCGTCTTCTCAGCGCCTGAAGCCTTTTTGCTCAGCTCTCAGGGCCCAGCAGTGGGTCACCCCCATTGCAGTCCTCAGGGTTCTGCGGCACAAGTCAGTGGCTTCTACAATCCACCCATAAATCCGTTCCTAGCAAGCAGTCCTAGTGTGACAAATCTCTTCTAGGCACTGAGAGGTCATTACAGCAGTTAGCACTTCGCATTATTGTTGTTTATATCTCTTTCGGAATAGAAACATAAATATTTATACTACTGGCCTTCGTATCTTCTGAAGTTTTATCCATAGGAGGTATTCAATACATGTGTTACTTAAATGAGTTTTTGTCACGTTATTATAGGGATATTATAATATATCCCATTATATAGCTCTATTCTGTAATAAAGATAAATATGCAATGAAACAAATATTTGCTTTTTTCATTATTATAACTTTTTAAGTTGGTATAATTTTATTGAATTAAAATATTAACGATATAAAATAGTGAACATGAAAGGGAATTTATTTTAATAAGAATAACAAAACAAAAATAAAAACCAAACAGATTTAAACAGAACATCGTAAATAGCAAGGCATTTTCATGGAGGAAGAGAGAATAAAATTAGGACAGGGAAATTTTATTTTTATTGGGTGGTTGTGGGAGTGACAGCAGTTAGCTGTGTTGGAGGTGGGCGTCTCCTCGCCAGATCCCACACCGTGTAGTGGACACTGCCCAGGTGTTCACAGTGAGGCCAGAGCCTCCTGAGTACTGGACATGGCTGCGGGCCTGCTTCTGCCCACGCAAGCCTTGTGAGGGCATGTCTTCCTACACGGAATGTGGCCGCGGTAAGCAGGAGGTTTGGGTTATTATTAGATACTGCTTTTAGGAAAAGTGCTTACCCTCCTCCAAGGACACAGGAGATGAGCCAGGAGCGACTTGAACTTCTGCACAGCTCCCAGTTCTAGCATGCTGCCAGTGCAGACTCTGGGAGGCAGGAGGGCTCAGGTGCTTGGGTTCCTGCCCAGTGTGTGAGACGTGGATGTGTCCCCGGCTCGACGCTTAGGCTCCGGCCCCGGCTGTTGTGGGAATCAGTGCATGGGAGTGCTGTCTCCCTGCCCCCCCCCCCCCGTCTCTGTCTCTCTCTTTCTCTCTCTGTCTCTCTCTTTCTCTGTCTCTCTTTCTCTCTTTTCCTGGCAGTGTATCTCTATCACTCTTTTCTCTCAAGATTTTTAAAAAGAGAGTCCCTTGGTTTATATTGTTTAGTATTAGAAGCATTTAGATTCCATAAATGTTTTACGTGCAGCAGAATGGACAGTGCCCAGACATCTTCGGGAGCACTGAGCATGGAGTAGGACTGCACCCTGGGCCTGGGTGGGGGTGGGCGGGAGGCTGCAGAGTCCGTGTTCTGGCTGAATGTGGACTCTGTGTGAATTATGTTGATGATAGAGAGCCAGAGCCAAATGCAAGCTGTGGCCCCTCGAGGGCAGCAGTGGCCGCTGGGACCTGCAGAGCCCGGGCGTTTGCACAGTGCTTTGTGCGTCTGAGTCTGGGTTGGAGCGCAGCCTGCAGGGGCTCCTGCCCACAGTGAGGGGCAGGAGGGGAGGGCAGCTGCCTGCCGCGGCGGAGGGTTCCCCTGCCGGCTGCTCTGAGATTCTCCATCCTGTGCAGTCAGCACTGCGGGCACTCACGGAAGTGCTCAGCGCTGAGGGTTGAGTTCCAGAGCCCGGGGCTGACGGGTGACGGGAGGAGGCGTCAGAGCTCTGGGCCTCAGGGTGGGAGGACTCTCCCTGCATCAGGAGCGGCTTCCTCGGCTCCGGCTCCGGCTGCTGGAGCACGGGGCGTGTCCAAGCTTCCCAGCCTCCCGGGGTTCCTTTTCCCCACAAGAATCTGCCGTTCTCCAGTGCTGCCAGCTGACGCGCAAAGGTAGCAAGCACCCCATGGTCGTGCGGTTAACAGGGGTTTCACCGTCAGCTTAGCGACCGAGGAGACCTCTCAGGAGAGCACCGGCTCGGGTGTGGCTGCCAGGAACTGCCTACCACAGGGGCAGCCAGTCACTCCACTGGGAGGCGGGAGGCCAGGTGCACGCTCACCTCCTGGATAAAAGCCCCCCAAAAGGACACGGATCTAGGAAATGTGCTACAAAGTGACAGGTGATAAATTCAGAGCAGGAGGGAGGGTGCAGGAAGCAGATGTTGGAGCTCCGCCTTGGATCTTCAGCAATGACTCAGCGAATCAATGTGAGAAAAGACATTTAGGCAACTTGGTCAAAAATAGATGCACCCCTGGGAGTTGCAAGCCTTGTAGCTGGATCTCTACAGAGATGCTTGCAGATCTGTGCAGCGGATGAGCAGGGCAGAGGCGCTTAGCCTGCAGCCCCGTCTCCCTCAGGCTGAATGGAATGTTCTTTGGAACGTTAGACGTGGGTGCTAAAGGGAGGTGCGTGAAATGCTGGTAGACAATGGACTGTGGGGGCCGGCGCTGTGGCGGAGCAGGAAAGCCGCCACCTGCAGTGCCTGCCTCCCATGTGGGCGCTGGTTCAAGAACCACCTGCTCCACTTCTGCTCCAGCTCTGATCCAGCTCTCTGCTACGGCCTGGGAGAGCAGTAGAAGAAGGCCCAAGTCCTTGGGCCCCTGCTCCCACATGGGAGACCCAGAAGAAGCTCCTGGCTTCAGGTGGGTACAGCTCTGGCCGTTGCTGCCAACTGGGGAGTGAACCAGTGGATGGAAGACCTCTCTCTCTCTCTCTCTCTCTCTCTCTCTCTCTCTGCCTCTCCTTCTCTCTGAGTAACTCTGACTTTCAAAGGAAGGAAAGGAAAGAAAAGGCACTGTGGCGTCCCAGCCCAGAGCTTGGGTCCCAGCATGTTGCTGCTGTCAGTCTCAGGACGTTTCTTCAAATACCTGTGCTCCAGGGGCCTCTGCTGTAAATGGGCATGATGGTAGTGATGACCGAGTCGCTCTGGGCTTGAGAATTCATACAAACTGCCCGAGGTTCTGGCTGGTGGGCAGCAATGGCAGTGGGTTGTTGTTGTTGTTGGAGGCTTCACCCCACAGTGTGAGCCGGGCAGTGGATCCAGGGCCAGTAACATCACAATCTTCCGATGCCCACGTCTTATATAAAAAGCTGCATTTGTGTATAACCCATGCACATCCTCCCATCTCTAGATTTCATGTGTGATACCATGTCATGCTATGGACATAGTTGTTACACCATGTCATTCATGGAATGATAGCAAGAAAAAAATCTGTATGTTCAGGGAAGATGCAGTTTTTTCCCACATAATTGAAGATTAATGGAATCTGCAGACAAGAGGCCTCTGCTCACGGGTGTGTGAGGACTCAGGGTCTGAACGTCCTGTGTCCCCCGTGCCCCCCTCCCTGGGGCACCCCTGCGGGTTCAGTCCGGTGTGTGCTCAGGGCACGCGAGATCCGCTCTCTTTCGAGTTCCAGTTATGTCGTCGCTAACTCCAGTCGCTGTGCTGCACAGTCCCCGGAGCTCGCTCACTCGCTCATCTTGCAGTTGAGAGTGTGGACCCCTCTCCAGCATCTCTCTCCCCCACCCTGACCCCCGTAACCACGGTTCTGCTTTGTCTTTACGCATTTAACTTGTGGAAATTCCACCTCAGGTGAGGTCATGCAACGCTCCTCCACCTGTGTCTGGTTTTTCACTTAGCATGACACCCTCCAGGTCCGTCCATGTTGTCACATGGTGGGATTTCCTGTTTTTTTTTTTTTTTTTGATTCATTTTATTATTTGAAAGGCAGTTAGAGACAGATCTTCCGTCCACTGGTTCACTCCCCAAATGACCAGGGCAGCTGAGGCTGGACCAGGCCAAAGCCAGGGACTTCATCCAGGTATCCCACGTGGGTGCCGGGCCATCTTCTACTGCTTTCCCAGGCACATTAGCAGGGAGCTGGATTAGAAGTGGTGCAGCTGAGACTCAAACCAGCACCCATAGGAGATGCCAGCATTGCAGGTGGCAACTTAACCCATTATTGTCACAACATGGCCCTGGGATTTCCTTCTTTGTTAAGGCTGAAGAGAACCTCACTGTGTGTGTGTGTGTGTGTGTGTGTGTGTATAACTGTCCACATCACACTTTCTTTATCCACCCATCCACTCAGGGACACTTAGGTGGTTCCCACACTGGTTATTTTGAATAATTCTTTGCTGGAATGAGAGTGCAGATACATAGGAGTGAAATCAAGATACTGATTTCATTTTGTTGTAAAAAAAAATTGATTTTCATCTACTTGAAAGGCAGAGTGTGAGTGAGAATGAGAGTGAGTAAGAGAGAGAGAGATCCTATATTTGTTGGTTCACTTCCCAAATACCTGCAACAGCCAGGACTGGACCGGCCAAAGCCAGGAGCCTGGAGCTCCATCCAGGTCTCCCACATGGATGGCAGGGGCCCAAGCACTTCAGCCGTCATCTGCTACTTCTCAGCATGCGTCGGCAGGAAGCTGGACTGGGAACAGAATAGCCGGGAAACTGGTGCTCTGAGATGGGACACAGGCATTACAAGCGGCAGCTTAACCCACTGTGTCACAGTGCGCAGCCTCATTTCCTCTGGATTATGTACCCAGAGTTGGGATTTCTGGATTGTACAGTTCTTTAAGGAAACTCCAGACTGATTTTTTTGTAAATGGTATTAATTTACATTCCAGCCAACTGTGTACACGGGGCGAAGGCTGTGTTCATTAGCTCGATTGTGTTAATCACTTCACAATGTGTATGTACAGCAAGACGTCACATTTTATGCCATGTACACAGTTTTTATTTGTTGCTCAATAAAGCTGGGAACCAAACCGAGCACAATCAATGATTTAAAGATTCAGAACTCATCCTCGAGCGGACACGTGCGGGCGTCGGTGTGGTGTGGACAAGGACGTGTCGGGGGCAGTGGAGTGTGCCTGCTGCTGCTGTTCAGGGAAAGTGATGCTGCCTGGGTTTCAAATGAGAGCAGTGGGAGAGGAGGATGAGGAGAGGCCTGGGCTCATTGTCAAGGGCATCTGTGTCTAGGTAAAGCACAGGGCCTCTGCATGTTTCCCTCTCCTTCTTGGACGGGCTCCTGGCTGGGGGTTGGAGTGACGGTACCAGGGAGAGGCCAGCCCTCTCCCTCCTTGGGGGTTAGCTGATGCTATGTTTCCTCTTCTAGTCGTGTGCTTTACTGTGTTCTTGGAACCTGCCTGCTCGGACCACTTGTTCCCTCCAACACACAGCAGATCCGTTTCCTCTGAAACATGACGATTCTTCACTTATGTGAGGATATTTTCATCCCCCCTTTTCAGATGAGAGGGTGTATTTATAAGTTTAACAACTTTCTGATATTCTCTGGGGTTCATAAAATTATATTCAGCTAACTACATTTTTCTGGATTCTCCCGTATCTAGAATGTTCTCACGTATGTGGTGAGACTGGGATAGCAGACATGGAAATATGTTTCTACCATCTCTAGCACCTGGTGCCTGACTCACTTTGGCTGAATCTCATGTTTTGGAAGCACTGTTTAGTGTCATCTGGCATTTGTACAATCAGCTGTTAACCAGTATTGGGCAGCTCATCCAGGCAGTGCTGTCCCTGGGAAGGGTGATGACTGGCAGACAGAGTAAAGAATGAAACTAGAAGTCGATCCAGAGAGAGACAGAGCTAGGAGAGAGACTGGTGGGTGTTTTGGTGGAGAGAGGTCAGGTATCAGAACCACAGAGTTCAGCATGTGATGAGTGTGTACGTCAAGTCCAGGTCTAGGACAGGCATCCGTCCGCCATTAGACACACACTGGGGACCAGGAACAGGATAGCCAGACAACGTTAATTTATGATCAAGTCAGTAATTTTGGAAAACTGTATCGGGAACTTGAACAAACAGCTCCTACTGACCTTTCTTCGGAGAGCCGCGAGAGGAGAGCGAGGGAGGCTGGCGTAGCTGAGAGGCAGGTGGAGAGCTGTGAGAGGAGAGCGAGGGAGGCTGGCGCAGCTGAGAGGCAGGTGGGGTGCTGTGCGCTCAGATCCACGGCTCCTGCAGGCAGCACCGTGGGCTCTGGGGGCGCCGTGGTCTGTCCCAGCCGCAGTTTGCTTTCTCCGTCTCTACTTGTGTCTGTGGATGCACGCTCATTCGGGCAGGGAATGACAGACAGGAGGGCACATTAAACGCCAAAAGCAGAAGGTGAGTCTAGGGACAGGACATGGAGCCGGACGCTGTGCTGCGCAACGTTTGAGCCAGTCATCAGGGAGGCTGCCGACTCGCACGGTTCGGTGTCTTGACGATGAAGCACTGATCATTTGCCCGGAGTTAGAGCTCTTCATGCAGTACTGCCTAGAAGTGGCTGGGGAGGGGATACCGCTCTGCGATACCATGAACAGACTTGATAACGAAAGTCTACATTGCTGACTTCGTGACAATTTCCCCGTGTTGGCTGCTGGCATCACACTGACGCTCCAGCCTGGGAGAGCAAGCAAAGGGAGGCAAAGCAAGCGACTCCAGAACCAAAACTTCCCAAGGACAAGGTCAGCTTTTCTCAGAACTGACTTCCTCTAGAACCCAATAATCTCCTTTGTGTGTTGTCGTTTAGCCCGGGTTGGTTTCTGCACTATACAATGTGAGTAGCGCATTGCTTGGCGTGCTGGGGTCCTTGTGAGGTTCATTCAGGGAAGCGTGGTAGGAGGCGTGCTCGGTGCCATCATGGAGCCCGTGGGCGATGTCTGCCACTGATGCTGGACAGCAGCAGCCCAGATCCCAGCACGCAGCAGCTGCACCACAAGGCGGACTGGGCCTGGCGCGGCAGGTGGGGCATGCCCTGTGTGCTCTAGGGTCTGCACGCCTGGGGCTGAGCTGAGATTCCCCGTGCAGGAGGGGGCCTGAGACTCACTGTTCAATTTCTCTCTCCCAGGGATAACGCTCTATAGCCACCCGTACGGAGGCGCCCTACTGAACGAGGACAAGATGTGAGTGGGAGGAGTGTGGGAGGGGGCCCCTGGCTGTGGGAGGAAATGCATGGGTTACTTAGGGGTGGTTCCCTAAGGTGGTCCCCGTTGCCATTCTCCCTGAGCGGTGCTGCAACACGAGTGTACGGGCGCTTCTTTGCAAAGCACGAGGAAAGGGTGATGGGGGGGGGGGGGGGTGCTGAGGTTGAGACGGATGACTGTACCACGCAGCTGCGTTTCTAAGCGGTGGCTGCTCGAGGGGATGATCTCCCTGAAGCCTATGGGGCTGCCCCCTTCCAGAACAGCCAGCCTGGCGTAAACAGTCATGCCTCCTCGTGCATTTCCCCTGCAAGACTTCCCTGTCCCTCCGGGTGCAGGCCAGGTGCTGACTTGGGTACCAACCTCCATGTCAGTTCTTCCCGACGTGGTAAAGGGTGCAGTGCCACCCTGCCTGTCTCTTCCCTCCCCGTCTCCCTTCTCTGTTATATGGTGGACAGATGTTTTATTGCCAATTGGTAGTGGAAGAGCACATTGTTCACGCCCTGCCTATGGCCTGCCCGGTGGAGTGGGAGCAAGCAAAGCTGCTTCGTGGGCCTTCTCTCCCCACGTCGCTCCCGTGGCAGGAGGTGCGGGCTGCACTCTGACCTCCAGGGGCCTACCTTTGCCAACCCACCTTTGCACCTGCCTGGAAATGGCAGTGCCATCTGCCGTAGAATGTGGCATTATGGGAAAGAAGGCGTGGCCTGGCAGGTGGTTTGCTGTGGGAGGGAGCAGAGCAAAGAGCAGGGGAGAAGGAATTCAACAGAGCTCCAGGTTGCAGAATCTCCCAGCAAGTGTCCAGAGGCTGTTACTGCAGTGACACAGGGTCGGTTACAAACCCTCCCGGTAGTTCAGGTAACCAGAGTCAGAGATGGCCATGGAAGGGAGGAGCTGCCCCACCAGGGATGAGCAAAGCAGTCCCAGTGTGGGCAAAGGGCCTGGGAGACCGTGGAGGACTCTGGGAGTCAGGGTCAGTGGGGAGAGGGGGTAGACTCCAAGACCCCCCGCCCCCCCGTCTTGTGATCCTCAGTTATGTCTTCTGGAAACAGTCCATGTCTCAAAAGGAGGCTGGGGGATTCCGTGAGGGGTCCTTGCCCTTAGCCCACATGCCTGGCTGCTCACAAGTTTCAAATCGACACTTTCGTGGTCACCACCCGCTCTGAGGGCAATGGGGGCAGATTTAGGCGTGTTTTCCACCTGACATCCGATGAGCTGTTCTGCTTTGCCCGCAGCCTGGAGAGCATCCGTCAGTGCGGTGTTGCCCTGTGCATTGTGCTCGGCTTCTCCATCCTGTCTGCGTCCATCGGGAGCTCTGTGGTGAGGGACAGAGTGACCGGAGCCAAGAGGTTGCAGCACATAAGTGGCCTTGGCTACAGGACGTACTGGTTCACTAACTTCCTGTATGACATGGTAGGATTCGGGGACCCCACCCTGTGTGCCTCTGCGCCCTGATCTGTTTAAGGGGGGTTGGGGGGCCTTTTCCTGGCAGTGTGTTGGTCCAGGTTAAGTCGTCATAGCTGACCACCTGTAGCCATCCAGAACTGCTTCCTAAGGGGCAGCTGACCAGCCCAGCAGGCTAGAACCTGCGAGGGAAGGGACGTGCCCAGATGCTAAGTGTTGTGTGGGGAGATGAGGAACGGTCTCCTTTAACATGCTCTCTGCAAGGGGTGGAGGGGGGGAGGAGGGGAGGAGGGGAGGGTAGTTAGGAGGATTCGTCACCCCCATGCCTGCAACCTCCTCCGTGAGGTCTGTGGTCCGTTCCCTAGCAGGAGTCCTGCAGTGGGTACCAGCGCCTTCCTAGGATTTAGTTCCCACTGCAGGACACGACAGATGCACCGTCGACATGTTTCCTCCAGTTCCACACATTTGCCGTAAGATTTGTGCTGCTCAGTGGTCAGCGCCCGCTTCTGTTGTTAGGCTGTGCAGGGGAGAAGTCAGGTCTTTACCCTCAGGCACGTGATTTGTCCTGCGACACGAAGAACCTAACTTAACAGCACGCAGAAGCGGCCCAAGGTTTTCTGAGCACCTGCTGTGTGACTCAGTCCAGAAGCCAGCATTGAGCCTGTTCCCTCAGCAACTTCTGTTCCTGAGCTGAATTGGTTTCCTTTCAACCTGTTTCCTGGATGTCAATCACGTTCCCTGGATGTTAATCACGTTCCCTGGATGTCAATCACGTTCCCTGGATGTCAGTCACGTTCTCTGAAAGTGCAGTTTGTATGGGTCACCTGAACATTGCAGGAGTTTGTTTAGTTGAATTGTGCTCCCCAACCCTGCCTGCTGGCAGTGGTCACTTAGGGCTCTCAGTGACAGGGAGGACGTGGGAGGCCTCCCCTTCTAGGCTCTGGTCAGAGGGTCTGCACGAGACACGGAGATCGGATCTTCGTCAGCACCCAAGGTGATTGATTCCTGACTCCTAGCCACGACGGGGAAGTGCTGGCCCCAGTCCCCTCTTTACCGGGGACTCCTGCAGGCAGGAGAGGAGGAGACTCCCCAGGCGTGTGTCTCCTGGGTGATAAAGTCCCATTCCCATAATGGCTGCTGGCCACTGGCCACTGCACTCTCATGGTCACGTTGGGGCCCTTATAGAAGAGGCCCGAGAGCTCTGGAGCCTCCGCCGTGTGAGGGCAGGAGAGTGCGCTGCCCGTGACGGGGGAAGCAGCCCTCCGCAGACCCCGAATCTGCTGGAGCCTGCATTGTGGGCCTCCGCGCCGGAGCTGTGAGCGGAGCGTTTCTGAGCCTAGTGAGCTGCTGCCCTGTGGTATGCTGCTGTCGTCCAGTGGACAGAGGTGGATGAAGCTGTGGGTGAGCAGAGGAGAGTGCCTCCTTCACAGGGTTCAGATCCTTTAAGAACAAGCAAAGGCCGGCCGGCGCCACGGCTCAACAGGCTAATCCTCCGCCTTGTGGCACCGGCACCCCGGGTTCTAGTCCTGGTAGGGGCACTGGGTTCTGTCCCGGTTGCCCCTCTTCCAGGCCAGCTCTCTGCTGTGGCCCTGGAGTGCAGTGGAGGATGGCCCAAGCGCTTGGGCCCTGCAGCCCATGGGAGACCAGGAGAAGCACCTGGCTCCTGGCTTTGGATCAGCGCAGTGCACCTGCCGCAGCGGCCAATGGAGGGTGAACCAACGGCAAAAGGAAGACCTTTCTCTCTGTCTCTCTCTGTCCACTCTGCCTGTAAAAAAATAAATAAATAAAAAAAGCAAACAATCAAACGCACAGGGTGCGATTGGCTCACAACTGCATCTGTTGAGACAACGGAGGAGATAGTGACTTTCGGTGGGGAGGCCCTGATGCCGAGAGCTGACCAGTGAGAAGGAGCTGCCCTGTGGGTGATGCCGAGGGAACGCCCTCTGGCCAGAGGCTCTGGGAGGAGTTGCTGTCTGGGTCAGGTTTGCTGTGGGCCTGTGGGGGCACCTGGAGGGGAGGTTGGGCAGTGAGGGTCGGTCCTCTGCCCACAAGTGGGAGGTGTCTGCGTCCCTTGGCCCTTCCTGAAGGAGATGGCTGAGGGTGACAATGCAGGCATTTCAGCATGTTTTGCAGAATCATAAGTTTAATATCCACGCCCGTCTGGAAGTAGCCGGTTGCCAGCAGAGATGTGGCTGCTCAGGGTCCTGAAGCCGGACGTCCAAGATCAGGCCTGGGCGGGGCTGGTTTCTCCTGGGCTTGCAGGCTGCACTGCCATCTCCCACTGTGGTCGCCCCCTCGGTGTGCTTGTGGCTAATCCACTCACATGATGGGGTCACTGGTCATACTGGAATAGGGGCCCCTCTAATGGCTGCACTGAAATTTCATGAGCTTTTTAAACGTGATCCCATTCCACCTGGGCTTCGGGGGTCACGGCTCGGCCAGTTAAGACCGGTTCTCCAGGACCAGGTCCACTGCTAGGCAACCTCCGTGTGCTCCACAGGAGCCGTCTGAAGTCGGGGTGAGTGGATTATGAATATGCGCACCTGATGTAACAGGCCCCCGTTTTTCTCCTTCTCTTCTCAGCTCTTCTACTTGATTTCCGTCGGCCTGTGTGTAGCCATTATCGTCGCCTTCCAGTTAACAGCTTTTACCTTCCGCGAGAACTTGGCGGCCACAGCCCTCCTGCTGGCGCTCTTCGGGTATGTGATGAGAGACGCTGCCGCAGAATTACGGTTTGTTTGCAGAAGGAGAAAACCCTCAGGATGGCGTTGGACCTGCTGGCGGCTTCATGCTTTTCTCTCTCTCCAAGCAATTACGTTGCTTCTGCACAAGGCACCGAGCAAACAAGTCAGGGCCGGCAGCCGAGTGCCTGTGGAGGCAGGGAGGGTGCCGGGGGCAGAGTGGGGCCGGCATGGGCCCCGTCTCAGGAAGGCCCTCGAGCGGTTTGACGAAGCGGTGCCGTCCGAGATGGGTTCTCTGCTATTCGCACTTTGGGCTCAAGTGTGTGGTCCAGTTAGCTGCAGAATCGCGTTTGGGGAGGTTCTCCCGTGAAGCTCTGTCCCGTGTATTTTCTCCTCTCCTGTGATGTGAGGGGCTGGAAAGGTTTGGTCTAACCGTTCTCACTTTTTCTCAGAGGAAAAACAACAAAAGCCGAAAACTAATTCCGCACATTGCACGTTTGCGCACGGTGATGAGGACCTTAGCTCATGTGCCCAGCACTGGGAACGTATGTGCGTTCAGGCTGAGTATATAGGAGACAGTGGCTGAGGGCAGGGAAAACAATTAAAATGCTAATTTGTTATAATTCAAACAAAACATCCTGCTTTTATGTAATCCACAGACTCTAAAGAAAATGATCTTTACATAGGTTTTAGTTAAACCTGAGGCCTCCAAACAACTATTAGCGAACAGAGTTTCACTTAACCGAGTGTACGTCACTGTGGCTGGCTGGCTGGATGACTGTAGCGGGAAAGAGAAAGATTTTGGGAAATATGAGGTTGCCAGTCGCTAGCTTTGTGGCCCCGGGAATATCAACTTCTGTCTGGAAGCCTCGGCTCCTTCCTGTAAAACTCCATTTCTGTTGCTGTGAAGACTGAACGGAGTAGTTCGTGTCAGCGTCGCAGGCCACCCAGTGTGAAGTCCCCTGGGCTGTGTTTAGCCCGGATTAGTGCTCTTGGAGTTTTACTCTTTAGAGGATGGTGGGTCTTCAGTTACAAAGCTCGCTGGTGGTGACGTAAGTTTACGCGACTGGGAGGTTACAAGCCCAGGTATCTATTGACGGGTCTGCCCATTCTCAGAAAATAATCTGATTGATTTGTTGACTTCACTGAATGGATCCTGTTACTACATCCCCTTATAGTGTGAGAGAAATAGACCTTGTTATAAAATCAACTTTGAATTTAGGAGAGCAGAGCTCAAAAACTTAGACACAAGGAAGTGGTTAGATTCTCTTACAAACCACGTTTTTAGAAATTGTGTTAATCTTGCTTTGATTGTGAACCTCTTTATGAGTCTGAATTCAGCTAAGAATTCTCTCCACCTGCCTCACAGTGTTGTTCAAGCAGTCTCTGGAGAGGCACAGACCTGTTGATGCAGAGTCGTGGGCCGGCAGGGGTTCGGCACTCCTGGTTAAGGGTTCTAGGCTTGGAGGACCACGGAGATGTCAGGAGCCAACTCGGACTGTGTCTGTGATCACGCTGAGATGAGACGCACAGGGCGCCCCCTTTCCCTGGGGAACAGCCCCGCACACGGCTCTGGAACTCGGCCCTGCACAGGGAGGGACAGTGGGCAGCCACCTTGCCAGCTCAGGCTGGGGCCGGCCAAGCTGCTGGCCCTCTTGTCCCCACAGGACCTGTAGGTCCCGGGGCCCTGACACAATCCCTGCAGGCTGACACCAGGCCCTGAACGGTGGCTCGGCGGCCTGAGAGCTGAAGAAGGAGGGGCAGGGCGGGTGAATGCTTCCCCTAGGAGACGGCAAAGCAAAAATACCCAGTGCTTTTTGCCAGCAAGGGAAATTTGGTATCTGAGCTGTAGAGGTGCGGGATTAGCATTCAAAAGCGGAAGGTGGCATGTAAAAATGACAAAAAGCTGTAGCTTACATAGACATGGAAACGCTTCACAATGTCACATATCTTATGAGTGCAGATATATTTATTATGCGTTTTGTGAATGAGAGAGGAGCTGGAAGGCACCAAACAGAACAAAAGCTGAGACTTTGAGAGCGTCTGGTGTGCGTTTAGTGCCCACAGGCTGAGGATAAGCCACAGAATCCTGTTTGGTGCCTTCGGAAATTCTCTCAGCTTGGGAAAGGGGCCAGCTGCCCTGTTGATCCCAGAATGCTTGTGGATATGCGCTGATCTCCTGCAAATTAAAGGACACTAAAATGACCCTGCACTGCATTTTCATAGAACATGGAGATTATCAAAAACCATCACCAAAAAAATTACACTATGTAAATCAATTTAATCTTTTAAAAAACAAAAAGGCATAGAGGAACTGGAGTTGCTAATATGTTAATTTGAACCAACCATTTGAAAAGCAACTAATGAAAATATAGTAAAAAAAAAAAAAAGAAAACATAACAAAACTAAAAACAAGGGTGCTAGACTCATAGCTGGCTGAAAACCAGCCCGGAGACTGTTGGCTAAGGTAGCGATGGGACCTCTCAGTGCCAGCATTCAGAACGGTGCCTTTGTCTCTTAATTACGTCTTAAATACTAGTTTGGTGCGCTGAGCTCTTTAAACGCAAAACCCAGAGCAGCCCCCTTGTGGGGGCTCACACCGAGCGGAGTCTGGTGTCCGGGTGGTTACTGGTCCCTCAAGTGCAGACGGGGTGCCCAGGCCTGAGAGCAGCGCAGCAGGGCCCCTGCGTTCTCCCATCGCAGACACTGGTCAAAGCAGGAGACGGCCTTGCTGTGCGCTGGCCCCACCTGCCTGGGAGGCCTGGGAGGCGCTGCCACCCTGGCTCCAGGGTCCCCCCATGACAAAGTTGGACGGTGAGAGCTGGCTGGAGCCAGGCTCATAAGGAGCAGAGAAAGGCCTGGTGTTGTGGCACGGGGCGAGGCGTCCCGCAGTGGCTACCTTCAGCTTCGCCTGGAGCGGAACAGGATTGGCCAGGTGCAGTTCCAGAACAGGGCGTGAGCGGGTGGCGTCTGCCGGCTCTCAGGATCTTCCAGCGACGTGCCGCTGCCCAGGGTCGCGTCACAAGCTTCTGCTGCTGTGTGTGTGTCAGTGCAAAAATACTGTCAGTACTGATTGCATGTGTTTCTCAGAGCGGCCGCAGGCGGAGTCCCGTGCTGGATTTCTGCCCCTAGGGACCCTGAAGGAGCGGGGAGGGGTGTGCTGTGAGTGTGGGCGGGGTCGACTCCTGTCCCAGCGCTGTGTCTCAGAGGTGCTGAGGTCGAAAGCATGGAGGCCCTGCCTCTCCTCTCCAGCGGTGAGTTTGGTTCGATTTAATTCTGCTACAGAACCACTGGCTGAAGCTGCCGCCCCTTCCTGTGCTCGGATGGTTTTCCTGTACTCACGTCCTGAGGGCTGGTTGCTGTCGAGTGAAGTCCTGGAGGCTGCGATGTTGTGTATAAAATTACTTTCACGGTCCAAGCAGAAGGCTGTGCCTCTGAACCCTGCAAGGCATCCAGCTTCGTAGGCTGCACGCTGGCGCAGCAGCCATCTGGAGGCCCTAGCTCCTCTGCCGTGCTCTGGTTTCAGGACCTTCAGGAGGTAACAGGTCAGGGCCCTGAAGTACTTCCGGTTCAGCAGGCAAGGGCTGCAGTGTGCAGAGATCACAAGGCCCCGTGTGTGTGGGCCTCCTGGGGACGGTGGGGATTGTGAGTCAGGGACTTTGCTGAGGTTCGGAGCTGCCACTCAAAGTGCCAGTTTCTTTAAAGTGACACACTTGAGGGTGACAGAGCTGAGGTTCTTCATGATGGAGGCTGGCTCTAGGACTGTGGGGGAAGGAGGAACAAAGCAGGGGTTTGGCCGGTGTCCTGGATGTCAGTGTCATCAGACGCTTCCGGGGGGCTGCAGAGCTGACTGCTGGGTGTGGCCCTTCCCGTGCTGGCTGTGGATGCCCGGCCGTGGGGTCTGCTGTCAGCTCAGGATGGTGGCGCAGGCTTCTGGCTCGTGGGAGTCAGTGCTGAGGATGCAGGGGGCCACTGGATGCCCACTGCAGGGGACTCTGGGGGGAGGGGTGTCCACTGCGAGTTTCCTGCCTGATTTTGATGCAGGGCTCTGCAGCTTCCCAGACTCTGTTGTCCTTTAACCCTCACCGTAAGGACCAGGTGTTGCTCCTGAGCCACCCAGGAGCGCCCCTTGTGGGAGACAGGGGAGGTCAACCATGCGCACGCCACACCCCATGCTGCTGCTGCTCTGCCAGGGGACTTCCAAATGCCTTGGGAAAATAGAATTTAAGGCTTTTATGTTGTTGTTGGTTCAAACAATACATAACACATAGAAAATGCATATTATGCAACAACCATACATGGATTTCAAAAAAATGCACCAAAAATAAAATCATACCTTTTTTTTTTAAAGATTTATTTTATTTGAAAGAGTTACAGAGAGAGAGGGAGAGGGAAAAGGAGGGAGAGAGGGAGGTCTTCCATCTGCTGCTATACTCTCTAAATGGCCGCAATGGCAATATCTGGGCCAAACTGAAGCTAGGATCCAGGAGCTTCCTCTGGGTCTCCCATGTGGGTGCAGGGGCCCAAGGACCTGAGCCATCCTCCACTGCCTTCATAGGTGCATTAGCAGGGAGCTGGATCAGAAATGGAGCAGCCAGGACTCGAACTGGCACCCGTACGGATGCTGGCGCTGCAGGGCAGGGCTTCAGCCTGCCACAGCACAGCACCAGCCCAACTCATACCTCTTTTAAAAAAGGAATGTATTTAATGCATTAGAGTCTCAGGGTCACAGTAAATTGCATGCTAACTACTACAACACAATGCTCATTAATTCTCATATTAACATGATGCGATACAGTAATACAAAGAGAACAAATTCAATGTAGTTCCTCTCTTCAAATCCCAAGAATATAATCTTCCCATCCTCCCTCCTGTTGGTCTCCCCCTCCCCGTCTCTCCTTTTTGATTTTTGAGATGGGAATAGGGGCAAGGACTATAAACAGTAATCCGGTAAAGACATCGGTGTCACCTGTATGCAGTCACTTGTGAAATGATCACAGGTCACCAGAACTAAAGCGGTACATTTCTGCTAACAGTTGTTTTGACAGACATAAACTTTGAAAAACAGTATTTGCCGCAGTCCACGAACCTTGTACTCCTGTGGAAGCCCCGAGAAGGGGAGCGAAGCACTTCCGCTGGAGCACCATGGTGTGCTGAGTCAGGAGTGCCTCTGGCCGCTCGGCAAGAAGCCGGCAGGCCACAGGATCCCACCTGTGACTGTCAGTACGCAGGTCGGTGTCGCAATGTGGATTTCCTGCCCTGCTTTTCAGATACGCGACGCTCCCGTGGATGTACCTGATGTCCGGCATCTTCTCCAGCGCGGACGTGGCTCTCGTCTCCTACATCTCACTGAATTTCATCTTTGGCCTGTGCACCATGCTCATGACCATCGTGCCCCGGCTCCTGGCCATCGTGTCCAAAGCCCAGGTTGGTCCATGGTCCCAAGTCTTCCCCACCCCCGCCAATGAACGATTGAGAGCAGAGTGTGGATGCCTGATTGTTTTGTCGCTTTTCCAACTGGTATCCGACACCATCTGCTGTCTGTAAGCTGTGGAAAGAGAAATTGATCCTAATGAACACCACCACATCTGTCATCCTAAGAGCCACGTCCCAGCTGAGCCACCGTTGGCACAAATAGAGCTCAGTTTCCCCTGTTCCCCTGGTGAGGGCAGAGTGTGCGGGTGCTGGCTGCTACACACACACACCCGCCCCCGCCAGCTCCCCACACAGTTTGCTGATGATCCGCTGGAGCTAGTTTAGTTTTGCTGTTGTCTGAGTGTTGGAGAAACGTCAGGGCACTTTTCCAGTGTTGGAGCAAACGTGGGACCCGTGGGTGGGAGCAGTCCTCCTGGGAGGCAGGCGCCTCTCAGCAGTAGACCGTTCCTGTCTGCCAGCCACTTTGGCGTCTCTGCTCCAACTGCTGACTGACCCTGTGTGTCTGCTGCTGTGTCCCTTCCCCCTTGTCTCCTCCCCAGGGAGGCTGATCTCAGCGGGTTGTGGCCTCTGCATCACCCGTCTTTCAGCCCCTGGCCTCACTGTACCACCTGCAGGAAGGGGCTCCAGCCTTCGCGCCCTCCTCCGCCCCTGGATTTCAGCCCTGTCCGTTCTCTGCTCTGACGACCCTGGATTTCAGCCCTGTCCGTTCTCCGCTCTGATGACTCTGTTCCCTTGGGACTCCCTGTGCCACCTGCAGGAAGGGGCTCCAGCCTTCGCGCCCTCCTCCGCCCCTGGATTTCAGCCCTGTCCGTTCTCCGCTCTGATGACTCTGTTCCCTTGGGACTCCCTGTGCCACCTGCAGGAAGGGGCTCCAGCCTTCGTGCCCTCCTCTGCCCCTGGATTTCAGCCCTGTCCGTTCTCTGCTCTGACAACCCTGTTCCCTTGGGACATCCTGTGGTTGCCGTGTGCTCTGCTTCCTGAGCAGCTCCAGGTGCCGCATTGACTCATGGGCTGAGATCCCCTGGGAAAGTACAGATGTAGGTGCGGGACTGATGCACACAGCTGGACCTGTAGGGCACGACAGGCCTCCAAGGATGGCCAGGCGGATCTCTGCTTGTCCTCGCGCCGCATGTCTGTACAGAGGCACCCGAGTGTGTAAGCGTCCGTTATGCGGTCAGTGAAGGAAGCCATCCAGTGGGTTTGCAGGTCTACTCCAGTCACGTGCCGCCTCTGTACAGAAGGGCTGAAGAGCAGTTAATTGGCGTTGGCTTGAGGAGAGTGTGGAAAGCAGCAGGGGCAGCGGGTGACTTCCTCCCTCCCTGGCAGGTCTTCAGGATGCCCCAGCCACAGGGCTGTCACGTGTGAGCTGTGCGGAGAGGGAGACGGGATGCAAGGTGGATGATCCCTGTGTGAGGAGCTCAGATGCAGAGGGCTGCTCTAGGGGGTGGGCTTGCAGAGGAGCGGTCAGCTCCAAAGGGAGGAGCCTTCCCACCCACGCGATCCCAAGAGTGCGACGTGGAAAGGTCTGGTGACCTGCAGTCGCGCTGTTAGCAGAAGCATCGATCGGAATCACCTGGGAGAAACAGTAAAAGCCGTTTCAGTAGTTTGGCAAAATCTTTCTTTTCCTTTGTTCTTTGTTTGATATTGTTTGCGAAAGAATATTGATGCTGCTAAAATATTCCACATTATTTCAAGTAGTCGTTGGTAAGTGATGCTGCCGTAAGCCCTTCAGGAATTAACGAAGCCAGGAAGGCAGCTGGGCTCCCAGGCCACCCCATGTCACCGTTGCACATGCAGACTGCAGTGTGGACGTCCCTCTTGCTGCTGCCAGCCACAGTGTGTGAGGGGGCCAATTCTAGCTTCTGATGTCGGTCTCCACACATCCATGGTTTGTTCTGTAGATTTGTGCAGCTCCCTGTCCTCATTGTGTGAACTCTTCAACTCAGCACCCGTGCATTGCAAGCACTTTTGCTCATAGTTTTATAGAGACCATCGTGAATTTCTGGAAATCAGATAGGAGCGTTTTAAAAATGTTGAAATCTAGGCATATAAGAAGTCTTCATGGACAATGTATACGATGAAAAGTGTATGCAAAGATATTTTTTAAAACTTTTAAATATTTATTTATTTGAAGGGCAGAGTGGCAGAGAGAAGAGACAGAGATCAATCTTCCATCCACCGACTGGTTTACTTCCTAAATGGCCACAACGGCCAGGGCTGGGCCAGGACAAAGCCAGGGGCCAGGAGCTCCCTCTGGGTCTCCTGTGTGGATGGCAGTGGCCTAGGTACCTGGACCCTCTGCTGACTTCCCGGGCACGCTAGCAGGGGCCTGGACTGGAAGCAGAGCAGTTGGTGCTCAAGCTACTGCTCTGATATGGATGCTAGCAATGCGGGCTGTGGCTTAGCCTGCTGCACCCCACCCTGACCAGACCCCCCAAATTTTTATTTCAAAATAAATAACTTTTAATTCCATGAACCTTTTGAACTACTTCGTATAAATGAAGTTATTATTAATATATCATTTCCCTAGTTATTAGTTTGAGTTAAAAATACAATACTCTGCTGTTTCTGTTATCACCAATAATAGGAAATCCTTTCATTTGATGGATTACTTGATCCAGGGACATATCTTACAAAAAGTGGGATAAATAAATCTCTTAAGGACTGGTTGGTATTTACAACTAGTGGCAGGTAGTCAAGTAAATCTATGGGGAAATTAAATGGAGTTTTGTACTTTATTGTCTATATGCAAAGCCAATAAACCACAATAGGACAATAAATGCCCTTAAAACTGGTTATTGAATTTCTGCTGCCCCAAACCACATTCTTCAAAACTGCATTTAACCCGGTCAAAAGTTTGCAGCATAGGGAAAATCTGAACGTTAGTATGAAATACTTGATTGACAGTCCTATCAGCTTATTCTTTGATGCTATGACGTGTGCATTGTTGTACATTATGTGTACACACTGTGAAGATTTGGGCCTTAGAAGTTGGGATTTATGTTGAGGTCAGTTGCTGACCTGAGAGATTACAAAGTGTGGACGGATTCTTCGTGCTTCCATCGCTTTGCTGGTTTAGCCATCGCCGTCAGCGTGGCCGTTCTGGGTGAAATCCTCTAACGCAGCTGCACGAAGCCCGGTGTTCAGCTCACGTATCAGCGCTGTGTCGAATCGTCTCCAGGCATGTGCTCCTTGGTGGGAAGGTCTCCTTCTGGGGACCGGACGGTGGTGCATCCAGTCCTGTCCCCGCTGCGGTGTGACTGCACGCCTGTCAGCCCCTGGGGACCGGGTTTCCTCAGTGGTCACTGAGTGAGTCCCTGGCACCTGCGCAGTTCCGGGTGGGATGAAACGTGATGAAGCACAGTGCAGCTGGGAGCATGCAATAGCCCGCAGAAAGCATGCAGTGGACACATGACTGCACTGTAACAACTTTAATCTCATTAGACAATAAAATTAATGCCTACCAGATGGTAAAGACAGTAAAACTTAGGGTAGATGTTGATTTTTTAGAAACATTCAATTAAGCTGTATTCAAACACACATGCCATCTTGCACTTTTTACTTTCTCTGGAATTCTGTCCTATCCGTTCTGTTCCTATCATCTTCCTTATTCATGCTTGTTCTGGGAACACTGCCTAATTCTGTGTTTAATAACAACAACTACATATATTTTATACTTACTGTATGTTAAGAATAAAGTTCGCATTTTCAGGTTTTTTAAAAATGCTCACAGCCACAGATTCCAGAATTACTGACTCACTTGAACATTCACTCCGCCTTGTAACTGATGTTACCTGCATGTCTTCGCTTAGGCTGCTGTAGCAAAATCCAGAGCCTGGGTGACGTAAACCATAGCATTTACTTCTCACAGGTCCGCAGGCTGCAAGTCCAGGGTCCAGGTGACTTCAGTTTAGTTCTTGACGAGAGTTCTGTTAGTGGCCTGCAGGTGCTGGCTTCTCACTGTGTCCTCACACGGAGGGGAGAGCCCTCTGGTGTCTTCCCCTTTTTGTAAGGGACTGAGTCCACCCTAGGATCCCCACCCTCATAACCTGTGTTCACCAACTACCTCCTTCTGAGCGGGGTTTAAGCTTCCTACATGTCTGTTTTGGAAGAATACAAATATTCAGCCCACAGCATCATACCATTTGGTCACCCAAGTGCATGTCTGCATTCAAAATGCATTAATGCCCTTCCAACAGCCTCCAGGTCTCAGCTAATCCCAGCACCAACTCTACCTTCAGTGTTTGACCAAATGTCACCCCAGGTGTGGTTCATCCTGGGGCACGGCGCTGCTGGCTGTGAACCTGTGAAAGCAAACTCGAACCGTGGGCCTAATCAGTGGACATTCCCATCCCACCAAGGAGAACTAGGAAGGAAGCAGGCAGGTGTCGCCTGCTCTTCTGTCCCCTTGGGGGGGCGACTTTCTGAGGGTGCCGTCGGGTAGCAGGGGTGGGATCTGGAATACAGATCGCCCAGGAGGAAAAGTACCATTGTCTGTTATGCACACAGGAAAGACTTTAATTTGATTTTTCCTTCCTTTACTGTACAGAAGCTGCAGAACATCTATGATGTCCTCAAATGGGCCTTCACCATTTTCCCCCAATTCTGTCTGGGTCAAGGATTGATTGAACTCTGTTACAATCAAATCAAGTACGACCTGACCCACAGCTTCGGCGTGGATTCCTACGTGAGCCCCTTCGAGATGAGCTTCTTGGGCTGGATCTTTGTGGAACTGGCCTTGCAGGGCACAGTGGTTCTTCTGCTGAGGATCCTGCTACACTGGGACCTCCTGCGGCCGTCAAGGTCAGTTCTGGGGGCTCCTTCTGAGGGGCGTCTGCTCCCGGATAAAGAGAGGGGGCGTGGAGGTTGCAAGACCAGAAGTCGTGTATTATAAAGGATGCAGTGAGTGTAGTTTTAGTTTCCTTTTAACTCTGGTGCAAGCTGCAACACCAGGAAGGAGGATTTTAAAAGGGAAGATGCCAGTCGATGAGATAATATCCCCAGTTATTTATTTGTCTCAGTGCATTTTCCACTGTGGAATTCCTCAGTTTCCAGTATTTTGTAGCACGTAAGGTGAATCTGGTTGGCACCATAAAGTAATTTTAGGACTAACACTGCCAGCTCCTGACAGTGGGAAGATAACCACAGGCCTGGCCAGATCCTGTTGCTCTGGCTGTGAGAAGTTGAAAGACGCACAAGGTGCAGGTAGCCATGCAGACATATGATAGCAGGTGCATGCACGCAGACACGCACCCCTCCTATTAGTGGGGTTTGGGATGGCTTTGCAAGGATGTCTACGAGATTGTTGGGGTCGAGAAACACACCTTCATCTGAGAAAGGAAATTAAGATCCAAGTAGAAAAGTGTAAAATGCAATGGATTTTCACAGACTGAACACATTCATGTAGCCCTTCTCAGATTCACAGATGGAACTCGCTGCATCTCCCACGCTGGCTCCTCCCCCTGGCCAGGCAGTAGCCACCGTAACGGCTGTTCTTGTTTCTATCTCCCCTGACTCATTTCGATATTTTCTTATATCAATGACATCATATAACATATAGAGGGGCTTCAAAAAGTTCATGGAAAATGGATTAAAAGATGAATTAACTTTGGTACAAAATTTTTTGAAATCTTTGCTTGTATACTCCTTAGTCGCCGGCTGTACTTCCTCCTCACCAGTATGTGTGTCTGTGTCTGTGGAATAAGCTATTAATTTGTCTAATGTAGTTTCAGAAGTGGAAAAATAATACAAGGAAATGAGCCAGAGATGGTGGATGCTGCCAGTACAGTTTTATTTTTAGTATCTTTTTTATTTTAACATTGTTTCAGTCGCAGAACGTTGTAAAATTAGTAGAGAAAGTTGCTGTTCCCTTTCACTCAGCTTCCTGCGGTGGTAACAGGATAATGTATCACAGCCAACATCACCCCAGGAAAGCGAGGGACGTGGTCTTGGCCTAACAGCCCTGCACACACAACGGTGTTTCAGCCCGCAGTGGGCCATGCACACAAGTTCCAATGGAGCTGGAAAACCCCTGCCTAGCCTCACAGCGCAGTGTGTTCCTGCTGCAAGCCCTCCACTGCACCGCCAGCCATGTGAGAACACAGCACACACAGCTGTGCACGGTGCCTGATACGGAGATGAGCCTCCGGGCTGCAGGACTGTGTACTGACTGTGTGTCTTTCATTACCTCAGAGCGCGTCCACAGTGCTGTTACTGAGTGCCAGCTGTCTTGCATTGCCAGGAACCTCACACACCTCCAGTTTACAAGTTGTTAAAAAAATTTCTTGATTTGAGAGACAGAGACACGAAGAGAGAGGGAGGAGGATCGAGCACGAGTGCTCCCGTCCACTGACTCACCCCACAAGTGACTGTAGTTGCTGTGAGCAGGGCTGGAGCCAGGAGCCGGGAACTCACTCCCAGACCTGCCGTGGAAGTGGGAGGAACCAATCACCCGGGCCATCATGGCTGCTCTCCCAGGAAGCTGGAGTCAGGAGCTACAGCCGGGATTCAGTGTGCGATCCGTGTGTCTAAACTACTAGGCTACATGCGCCCCCCGCCCCCTGCACTTGCCTCTTCTTGTGTGCTTTATATAATATCAATGATTTGGTTCTCCACGGCCCTGGGAGCAAAAGGCTATAATTTATAGATATATATATATGTGTGTGTGAATATCTCTGTATAATACCCTAGATGTGTAGTAGCCTATATCACCCAGGGTTTTGAAAGTAAAAGCTGTGGTGCTTTGCACAATGACGAAGCTGCCTGATGAGCCTTTCTTAGGATAAGTCTCTGCTGCTAGCAGTGCATGACTGCGCTCTCGTTGTCTGAACATCGTTAATCATTAGAATGTTGGCATGTCACAGTTTACAGCGAAATTGAAAATTTTTTGAAAGTTAAAAGGCACCAGACTGAAAATCATAAAGAAGACTGAAAAGTGAGCAGCTCAGACGTAGCGAGTCGGTCGGTTACAGTTGAAAATTGCATTTATATTCACCTGGCTTATCAAATGCTTTGTGTAAGGTGCTGCACAAAGTGTTGGCTAGACAACCCTTTCATGCAACCCAATATGTTATAAACATTATTCTGCATAGCTTTATAAATAGTCTATTTTATTAAATACTGATTACTACAAATGCTTTCAAAAGCTGTTGCCTTATGGAGACGGGCAGTTGGCATGGTGGACAAGTTGCTGATTGGACACCCACTTCCCGTATTGAGGTTCCTAGATTGAGTCCCGGCTCCTCTGCTTCTGATCCAGCTTCTTCCGAACGTGCACCCTGGGGGACAGCTGATGAAGGCTCGAGTACTCTGGTCCCTGCCACTCACACGGGGGATCTGGATAGAGTCCAGGCTCCCGGCTTCAGCCTGGCCTAGCCCTGGCTGTTGTGGACATTTGTGGAGTAAACTAGCAAATGAGAGATATCTCTGTCTTTTTCTCTGTCTGTCTCTCTGGCTGTCAAATAAAATGAAAATATAAAATTTTAAAAGTTGGAGGCTTACAACAACGTGATATTTTACATTTAGCACAGCTTATTCATAAAAGTAGAAACTAGCTGTGGTTTGTTGCTGATCCATTTTGGTGTCTTTTAGGCATGTACGTTTTCCTTTAAAGTAGGGAATGCGATTGACACTTGCCTGTGACCAGGAGCCCAGATGGCAGAGCAGACGCCACAGGGACCTGCGGGCGGTGCTCTGCTGATCCGATCTGCAGGCTGTCCCAGTGTGGTTTCCCAGGTGTGAGTTAACTGGTTTCTCCTTTCCAGGGGTCCCTCTGCCCTCCACAGCACCGGCAGGTCTTCCAAGGATGTGGATGTTTGGAAAGAGCAGCTGAGGGTGTCGGAGGGGAGGACAGAAGGAGACCTCCTTGTGCTGCACAACCTTAGCAAACGCTACAGCAACTTCTGCAAGAAGACGTCTGCCGTGCAAGACGTCAGCGTGGCCATTCCGAGGGGAGAGGTACAGAGCTCTGCATGCACCCTCTCTCTAACTCTCCTTGTCCATCTGCCTGTGTTCTTGTCAAAAGGTGGGAAATCGCAGCTAATGGCAGCCGTCAACTTCAGAAATTCCTGCCAACCCCTAGAAGCAGAGCCTTCACTGAGGGTCTGCTGGCGCTTTTCATAGCAAAAGCTTTGCTGATTGGTTGTTTCCAGATTTTAAATGTCTCATGTGGTTGGGTAGTTTTAACTGGTGTGATCAATGGGGTGGCTTTTTCTTTTTTCACCTGTGACTTGGAGTTGACTTCTTTGGTTTCTGATTGAGCCCATTTAGCAAAATATGGCTCTGGGGACATCGTACATCACGGCAATGGCTCAGACCCTTTCACAGATCTGGAAGGAATTCCAGTGGACACCTTTCATACACGTTGTTAGCACATAAAGGGACATCAGCCATAGAAATGATTACTGTTGGCCGGCACCGCGGCTCACTAGGCTAATCTTCCACCTGCGGCACTGGCACACAGGGTTCTAGTCCAGGTTGGGGCGCTGGATTCTGTCCCGGTTGCCCCTCTTCCAGGCCAGCTCTCTGCTGTGGCCTGGGAGTGCAGTGGAGGATGGCTCAAGTGCTTGGGCCCTGCACCCCATGGGAGACTAAGAGGAAGCACCTGGCTCCTGGCTTTGGATCGGCACAGTGCTGGCCGTAGCAGCCATTTGGGGGGTGAACCCACGGAAATGAAGACCTTTCTGTCTTTCTCTCTCATTGTCTAACTCTGCCTGTTCAAAAAGAAAAAAAAAAAGATTACTGTTAATTAAACTTAGAAATAAAAGAGCACCTTGCCTTTGTATTGTTACCAGCTCCTGAGAAACTTAGAGTAGGTTTCCTTGTCAGTGCCCAGCCCGTGCAATCCCAGCAGCTCCTGATAACCTGGACGGTGGCTCCGGGGAGCGTAGGAGCCAATGTTACGGGGAGATGCTGGGGCAGCTCCTCCTCACTGCCGCTCGGCTGGCGAGGCAGCCTCACCCAGCTCGCTGATTCTTCACCCACCCTTCTTTGGACATCAGCGTCAGCCACTGCCTCCCAGGGGAGAGACTTGGTAGGGGAGAGACTTGGACAGATGCGTGAGAACGGCGCCGAGTGTCTGCAGTGATCCAAGATGCCGATTGGAGCCGGAGTCTGTCCTCCCAGGGTTCATGAGCGTCACAGCTCGGGCAGCCAGATGGAAGGCGCCACGCTGGAGCCCATGCACGGGACCCCTGCTGACGCTTCTGTGGCCCTCGGGGTAATCACTAGGGGGAGAAGGTGAGTGATGCTGGTGTGAACACAGAACATGAGATCACCTGTAGAACTGACATCAGGATCGGCCCGCACTGAGTTAGGGTGAATTTCAGTGGACAAAGTGCATAAGAGCTGTCGTCACCACACTTGCATATGCAGCGAGGCGTGCAGGGCGGGTGGAGATGGAGTACTTTTAGAAAGCTGGTACCTAGGGGCTGGCGCTAAACCTCTGCCTGCGGCACCGGCATCCCACAGGGGCGCCAGGTTTGTGGCCTGGCTGCTCCTCTTCTGATCCAGCTCTCTGCTACAGCCTGGAAAAGTAGCAGAAGAAGACCCAGGTGCTTGGGCCCCTGCACCCACATAGGAGACCCGGAAGAAGCGCCCGGCTCCTGGCTTTGGCCTGGCCCAGTTCCGGCTATTGCGGCTATTTGGGGACTGAACCAGCAGATGGAAGACCCCTCTCTCAGGCTATAACTCTACTTCTCAAATAAATCTTTTTAAAACAAGAAATTATAAATATGTATATATTTTAAGTCAGAATTGTCGGGGGGGGGGGGGAAGAGCATCCATCTGCAGGTTCGCTCCCCAGATGTCAATGACGGCCAAGATTGGGCCAGGCTGAAGCCAGGAGCCAGGAGCTTCTTCCAGGTCTCCCACATGGGTTCAGGAGCCCAAGCATTTGGGCTGTCCTTCTCCACTTTTCTGGACACATTACCAGGGAACTGGATTGGAAGTGGAGCAGCCAGGACTTGAACCAATGCCCATATGGGATGCTGGCACTGCAGACAGCAACTTAACCTGGTATGCCACAGTGCTGGCCTCTAGAAAGCACTTTAAATATACAGATGTGAAATCAGGAAAAAAACTTCTTTTAAGATTTATTTATTTGAAAGTCAGAGTTACACAGAGAGGAGAGCCAGAGAGAGGTCCCCCATCTGCTGGTTCACTCCCCAACTGGCCGCAATGGCTGGAGCTTCGCTGATCCAAAGCCAGGAGCTTCCTCTGGGTCTCCCATGTGGGTGCAGGGGCCCAAGAACTTGAACCATCCTCTATTGCTTTCCCAGACCATAGCAGAGAGCTGGATCAAAAGTGGAGCAGCCAGATCTTGAACCGGTGCCCATAAGGGATGCTGGCGCTTCAGGACAGGGCGTTAACCCACTGCGCCACAGCGCCGGCCCCAGGAAACTATTATGATACGACTCCCAGTGAATATTGGAGGGTTTCAGAAAGTTTATGAAAAATGTATGTTTTGAAAAATCTATGCATGAATTTAAAAAAATCATTTTGCAGCAAAACATCTTCTAAAAATTCAATTTTCCATTAACTTTTTGGAGTCTTTTTTTATTTTATTTTTTTTTTAAAGTTTTGTTTATTTGAAAGGCAGAGTTACAGAGAGAAGTCTTTCATCTGCTGGTTCACCCCCTAAATGGCCCCAACAGCCAGGGCTGGGCCAGGCCAAGGCCAGCAGCCAGGAGCTTCTCCCAGGTCTCCACGTGGGTGGCAGCGGCCCAGCCCCTTGGGCCACCTTTCCCAGCTTTGCGAGGCCACCAGCAGGGAGCTGGGTCGGAAGTGGAGCAGGATGCGGGGACCAGGGGCCTAACCCACCACACTTTTATTTCCTGTTTGCGATTTGTAGTAGTTGGAGTGGTTGCTTGTCTTCAACAGCACTGAAGGGCCCGTGCCCCAGGGCCACGCGGGCTGTCCCCCAACAGCACCTGTGGCGCTGCGGACTGATGGAGCGCGTTCTCTTGTTCTCTCCCCAGTGCTTCGGGCTGCTGGGCGCGAACGGAGCGGGGAAGACCACCGTGTTCGGCATGCTGACGGGCGACGTCCGCCCGAGTTCGGGGCGCGCTGTGGTCAGGACGCAGGCGGGGTAAGGGCCTGCTCCCTCGCGTGTGCCCTGGGTAGGTGGGACGAGGTTGGAAAACACAGTCGCTCCGCACTTACCACCCCGCGCCACCTTCCAGCCACAGCCGTGGCCCGGGGAGGTCCTGAGGGCACCGCGCGCCCTAGGCCTTCGACAGCTGACCGCTGCCCGGCTGCGGAGCGCGCCCTGGGCCTCTGACAGCTGCCCGGCTGTGGAGTGCGCCCTGGGCCTCTGACCGCTGCCCGGCTGCCCGGCCGTGCACGAAGCCGTCTCCGCCCTCGTGGGATGCATAGGGGCCCCTGGCGCGGTCAGCCGGGGGCTACCGCGTGTCCCTGCATCGGCATGGCCAGCCTGGCCCCGTGCCTCTCCGCGCGCACGCGTGCGCCCCGTTGGATGGCGCGTCGCCCCGGGTGCCCTGTGTCTGGGCGAGGGCGGTCCTGCTCTGCCCCTGGACGGCCCGCGGCTGTTCTCCCGTTCTCCTGAGTGGCGAAGCAGCTCCAGGCCAGGAGCCTGAGCCCCGCGTGTCCGTTCCGGGGCAGTTTCCAGCTGCTTCTGCGCCGCCCCAGGCGTGGGTTCTCGCCCAGGAGGACCCCTGGGGCGGGGGTCGCGCGCCGGCCCGGAGCGAGAGGCACGCTCGCGTGTGCTCCTTGAGGGGCGTCCCAGACAGCGGCCCAGTGACGGGGTTCCGTCTGCCTCCGGGGGCCTGGAACCGTCCTGGTACCTGCGGAGAAAATGTGCTGCCTTTAGGTTCTCGTGTGTGGGGTCCTGTGGAGTAATTTATGGAAAAATGTCACAGTCTTCTTTGAATCAACAAATATGTATTCCCTGCCCGCGAGGAACCAGGCACCAGGAGGGTAAAAATCGTCCTCAATTCTAAAATCCACTGTTGCTATTTGCATGTCTTCTCCCAGCCTAATTTAATATATAAATACGTATCTGAATGTTTACATCCGATTTCTTGTGTTATCTGATTTAAGTGAGTGTGTGTGGAGAGCGATATGCGTATTTCAAACTCAGATGAGACTTAGAATATTTTTTGTCTCTCATTTGCATTTTTATTCCATAAGCATTTTATAATCTTCAATAATTCTGATTAAAAGTTCTGTTTGTGCGTTTCTGATGAGCAGGGCACCTCACTGTTAGGTGATTTGAGTTCTCGTTAATTATCCTTGGACTTGAGTGCTGCTCACATGTGTCACATGTTTTATTTATTTACATTATTTGTTACATTTGTCAGTTAGGTTTCCTTCCTCCGGTTGCCTGTTTTGTCCCACACCTTTTAGTCTATAATGTCCATCCGTCTGCGTCTCGGGAGAGCAGGAGTTCTCATACGGTCTCTTCAAAGCTCGGCTTCCTAATGCTTCATATCTGTATTCTCTTTCAGTGGCTCCTTGTGTTTAAACTGGAAGGTCTATATGTATAGCTGTTCTGATGAAGTTGATTTTATTATTTTCTTTGATACTTCTTTTGGACTCAAGAAATTCTTTCCTTTTTAAAAATTTTTCTTCCTTTTTGATGCTGTAAAACTATTTATATTTTCTTTCATAGGTATTTTTTACATTTATGTCTGATTTATATTGAATTTATATTTGAATATGTTGTATAGAGGAACTCTAATTTGATTTTTTTCTGAAATACCATTTTCTCCACAAAATCTCCCTTGATGAGAAGCTCTTCCGTTGCACACCGAGTTCTCAGATTGCCTGGGGATTGGTCTCAGTGCCTCTTGTTTTGTGTGGCATCCTGGGAGATTGTGTTGCTGGCTTCTCTTCCAGTTTGTTTTTCAGAATTGTTTGGACCATTTTAAATACTTCATTAGTACATTTTTAGAGGAATCATTTCATCAGACTCCATAAACAGTCATACTATTTGAATTTTTTTTTTTTTTTTTTTTTTTTTTTTTACAGGCAGAGTGGACAGTGAGAGAGAGAGACAGAGAGAAAGGTCTTCCTTTGCCGTTGGTTCACCCTCCAATGGCCGCCGCAGTCGGCGCGCTGCGGCCGGCGCACCGCGCTCGTCCGATGGCAGGAGCCAGGAGCCAGGTGCTTTTTTCCTGGTCTCCCCATGGGGTGCAGGGCCCAAGCACCTGGGCCATCCTCCACTGCACTCCCGGGCCACAGCAGAGGGCTGGCCTGGAAGAGGGGCAACCGGGACAGAATCCGGTGCCCCGACCGGGACTAGAACCCGGTGTGCCGGCGCCGCAAGGCGGAGGATTAGCCTGTTGAGCCACGGCGCCGGCCAACTATTTGAATTTTGAATAGCACTATATCAGGCTTACACAACAAATTGAGATTTAATATCTTTATGGTATTTTTGTCTGCCATGTTCTTTTCTGTAAAATTTTTACTTATTTGAAAGGGAGAGAGAGAGAGATTCCCATCTACTGATTCACTCCTCAAATGACCACAACAGCCAGGGATAGGCCGGGCTAAAGCTGGGAGATGGGAACTCGGCTACTTGAACCCAAGTGCCTGAGCCGTCAGCTGCCTCTCGGTGCACCTTAGCAGGAAGCTGGAATCCAGCTCAGACCCAGACTAGAACCAGGATGAGGGGTGGGTGTCACACACTGCGTCTCAATGGCTGTGTCAGATGCAGGCCCCTGCCTTACCCTTGACTATGGTTTATTCAAAGCGCATAAAAGCCGCCACTTAGTTTGTCAATTTTCTCCAAAGCCCTTGCATATCTTAGATTTTTTCATCCAGATCAGCCTGTGCGTATCAGAATATTTGCTTATCGTCCTTCGCCTCCTTCTGGCTGGATTGTCTTGTGGCTTGGGGGTCTTCTAGCCCAGGTTCCAGTGAGTTTGCTTTGGTTCTCTCTCCTTTCCGGATGACACCCTCTGTGTAACGGTTTCTGGCATTTCCCTCATTGGCTCCCTGCCCAGTGCTAGGCTTGGGTCGGTCTTGCAGCTGCATGGATTGCCCGTTTCCGGTGACCGTGGCCTGGTCCTGGTCCCGCCTCTGTGCTCATGTTTCTGTTAGCCGGCACAGCTTCAGTGGGCCTCTCCTCAGGTGAGGTGGGGCCCCCGCTGTGAATCAGCCCCCCACAAAGCATAACGCGCTTGCAGTCCCCAGTTGAATTGTTTTCAGCAGCCCACGTGTTTTTGCAGCTTTCAGGCTATTAAATTTTGTCATCCTTGTAATCCTCCAGCACACTTTGCTTAGTCCTGTTGTTTTCTTTCAGATTTAAATGCTTATAAGTATCTTCTCATTAAAATAAATAACCAAGCCGTTAAGCTGTGAATATGCTGCATTGTCCAGCTTTACTTTCACTCCACAAATATATTGATAGATACTGTTTCTATCCTTATTCTCTAAATGACGAATATAATTTAATTTTTTCTCAAATTTTTGTCATTTGCCCTTTAATTTCTCTACTTACAAGATTATACAAGTAAAAGAATTAGAATTTAAGAGGGAATAAAACTATAAGGGTTTTTTTTTTCATCCCTGGAAGACTGACTCTCTCCTTTATAATTCCATCCTGTGATTTGTAAAAGAACTAGAAAATGAAATTCAAATCACTCTCTTGAAAGAGGAATAAATTTACATCCCCATAATGGCCTGCAAGTCCCTTATTATCCTACATGTCTGTGTAATTAGTTTAATTATAACTAAATCACACTTGCATTAATTATATTTTTAACCTTGATTATTTGTAATGTTAATTGCACATTGGTATTCAAGGAATTAAGCAGATGATTAGAAACACAATGGAATTTTTAACCATGTAGAGCTGGGATGCACCTTCCTGCCCATGCCCCTCATAAGTGACTCCTGTTTCATTGAAACACATTGACTCAGTCATTCATGATACCAAGGTTCACTTTGTACCTTCTCTTAGGTCGTATTATCTGAAATAGTGCTTGTTTCTTGTTTAATTTGCTAATTTCCATTAATGTATATCCTCAAACTCTTGAATCCATGTGTGTGTATCTACAGAACGTATCTCAAAACCAGCCCTGTACTTTGGTTCCGAGTCTATCATGAACATTGACAGAACGCAGGCCAGACGACTCATGCGTTTTCACGGACATGCAGAGGGAATTTGGGTTGCCACTGGCTAGGGCATAAAGTCCTCAGTTTGCCACAGTTACCACCCCTCCCTGTTGCCTCACTTACTGGTGCCATGAGATGTTTAGGTCAACTTTGGATCCCAAAACCATTGCCATTTACAGCACCTGGACAAAAATGATAATCATAGCCATGTTTACTGTGACTCTCATTCACGAAGCATTAATCTGATCAATAAATACTGCAGCTTTAGAAGGAAGATAATATCCTAATTTTACTGACAAGGAATCTAAGATTCAGAAATACCAAATGGTTTGCCAGAAGTCAGACTTCCAGAAAGTGGTGGAGAATTCAAGTCCACATTTTTCCCACTCTCAGTCATGCACTCTTCCCATCTCTCTCTCCACTTAAAACTCTCAGAGTAACCACAGTCTCTAGGAGAGAGAACATAAATGATTGAAGCAGAGATTGTCTGTATCTCTACATGCACATAAATAAGTAAGCTTTTATTTTATTATTTTTTAAAGATTTATTTATTTACTTGAAAGAGTTACACAGTGACAGGAGAGGTGGCGGGGGGGGGGAGAGGCAGAGAGAGAGAGAGAGAGAGAGAAGTCTTCCATCCACTGGCTCACTCCCCAGATGGCCACAACAGCTGGAGCTGCGCTGATCTGAAGCCAGGAGCCAGGAGCTTCTTCTGGGTCTCCCCTATAGGTGCAGGGACCCAAGGACTTGGGCCATATTCTACTGCTTTCCCAGGCCACAGCAGAGAGCTAGATAGGAAGTGGAGCAGCCAGGATTCCAATCGGTGCTCATATGGGATGCCAGCACTGCAGACCAGGGCTTTAAGCTACTGCGCCAGAGTGCTGGCCCAGCTTTTATTTTTATTTGAGAGAAATCCCACCCACTGGGATTATTTTCCAAGTGCCCACAACAGGTGGGCACTCAGTCCATGTCTTCTCTCTGGGTGGCAGTGACCAGAGAATTTGAGCCACCACGTGCTGCTCCCCAAGTGCGCCCTCGTGGGAAGCTGGAATGAGAAGTGGAGCTGGGACCCAAGCCCAGGCACTCTGATGATGGGATGTGGCATCCCAAGCGGTGTCTCGACCACTGTTCCGAATGCCTGCCTCTAAAGACCGATTTTCAAGACTTCATTGACAGCAGAGCAAATGTGTGCTTTTTGTAATAAATGTGATTGTGATTATCTTTCCTTAAAACGCTCAGTTCATTAGAAAGAATGTATTTTCATGACACACTTATAATAGTACATGAAATTAAGAAATAGAGTAACGATTAGGCAAATAAAAACCAAATGACAACACATAAATATATTAATAGTCCTTAAGTAGAATGCAAGGGAAAGGCATATATGAGACCAAACCACTTTCCATTAATAAGTTATACTGCCCTGCAGGAAGTCATTACAGTGAAGAAATTCCTTATGTGAAATGCGTAGCATGAGAGCTTTGCTGGGAACCAGAGAGAACTCGCGGGTGTGTGGGAAGGAAGAGCCCCTCATTCTGTGGTCCTGGCCCGAGAGGCAGAGAAGTCGCGAGTGCAGCAGGCGTCACGCACGGGGAGTGCAAGGCTGCAGGGAGGCAGACGTGCCCGCGGACACCTGCTGTCTGTGAAGGTCTAGCACGATGACCCAACGAGAAGCAGAGAGACACTGTCCGCATCCGTGATTAGCCGCAGCCTGGAATTCCAGCTCCTGGTATAAGACACAGTGAGAAAACAGTGTGCGTGTGTATGTCGCTATGTGATGGACTTACAATAACAAAGACAACCCATTAAGAAGTAATTTCAATTGAGTAGCCAAACCGAAACTGTGTACAGAAGGGTGTTCCTGGTGCCAGCTGTAAGAGTAGGAAATACAGTAAGAAACACAGTCTCTACAGCAAAATACAAGTGACCTGTGAGTAACCGTAGCCAGAAGTATGGTCAACCTGTGTGTCAAATTCTGTACGGCTTTTTTCAGGATGATAAGCTTGGCTGAATTAGTATTGTGACATCTATCATGATTCTGGGTGGGAAGATTGAAAAATATTAATATTGTTCTTTCTCAGTAAGATTTAGAGAATTCATATGATTCCACTGGATATTAGGGCAGCAGGAGGCTTAGCATAGAAATTCTGAAATTTTTAAAGGAGGATAAATGCATATGCCTAACCCCCCGTGAGCACTGTGGTACAGTCAGCTAAGCTGCCGATAAGAATCCCCACGTTCCGTGTAGGAGTGCCTAGGATCAAGTCCCACCTCCACTGCCACCCACCCTACTGCTAATAGGCCCAGGAGGTGGCAGATGATGGCTCAAGGATTTGGTTTCCTGCCTCCCATGTGGGAGACCCAGGTGGAGCTCCTGGCTCCTGGCTGTGCCGTGGACCAACCTTGGCTGTTGGAGGCATTTAGGAAGTGAATCATTGGATGGAAGATCTCTCTCCCTCTGTCTCTCTCTCTATCACTCTTCCTTTCAAATAAACAAGTGGAATGACCAAAAAAAAAAAAAAGAGGATAGATAAACAATAGCTATTTATCCTAAAAGATATTTCAAAGCACTTTATTAATTTTGTAGCAAAAACCAGCCCCATTGGGATTGAATAACTAAATCAATAGAAGAGAAAGGCAACGCATAAAGAAGTGGTACTCCACAGACTTCACATCAGTGTGAAGGGAAATGAAAAACAAATGGATTTCCCAATTTTCCTGGGACAGTGTTTGCTATCGCTTGATGAAAACTAGAGCTACTGCAAATAAATGTAAATGTTATTTACTCAGTGGTGGTCTTTCTAAATATTCAACTTCTGTAGAATTCACAGTACAAAATATAAAATATGGAAATTTAAAACTTGTAAAATGTTAACATTTATAGACAGAAAATAAAGGAACTCATAAGGAAGATCATCAGCTGATGTAATAAGTGGTTCTGCGCAGTGAGGATACAACGATAATAAAAGTTGCTAAAAGACAAAAGCTTTTAACACAATAAAATGAATGGTTAATAAGTATCTAAAAATAGTTGCCATTGTCAAAAAAATTTTAAAAAACAATTTAGGGATATAAGATTTAAAAAGCAGTACAGGGGCCAGCACTGTGGCATAGAGGGTAAAGCCACTGCCTGTACTGCAGAATCCCATATGGGCACTGGTTTGAGTCCCAGCTGCTCCACTTCCCATCCAGCTCTCTGCTATGGCCTGGGAAAGCAGTGGAAGGTGGCCCAAGTCTTTGGGCCCCTGCATCTGTGTGGAAGACCCAGAAGAAGCTCCTGGCTTCGGATCAGCCAGCTCTGGCTGTTGCGGCCATCTGGGGAGTGAACCAGTGAATGGAAGACTTCTCTGTCTCTCCCTCCATCCCTCCATCCCTCCATCCCTCCATCCCTCTCTTTTTCTCTGTGTAACTCTGACTTTCAAACAAATAAATCTTTAAAAAAAAGTACAATTTCATGGAGGTATAGCAAAATGGGCGCTGTTATATGCTTCTGTTGGAATATAAATATAATTTCACTGGAGCTCAACTTGACAATGTGCATAAAAAGGGTTTTTTTTTTTTTTTAAGATTTATTTATTTGAAAGAGTTACAAGAGGCAGAGAGACAGAGATCTTCTTTCTACTGGTTCACTCCCCAAATGGCTGCAACGGTGTCCACCCGGAGCCAGGAGCCAGGAGCTGCTTCCAGGTCTCCCGCGGGTGCACAGGCCCAAGGGCATCTTCTGCTTTCTCAGACCACAAGCAGGGACGGAGCAGAAGTGGAGCAGCTGGAACTTGAGCCTGTGCCCGTGTGGGATGCTGGATCGCAGGTGGTGGTGGCTTTGTCCACTATGCCACAGCGCTGGCCCCATATAACGAGTGTTTACATTAGTAGTGTTCCTCCAGAAATTTATGCCCAGTTAAATAAGAAGCTTGAGTAGACACTTAAATGACTATATATTAATTCTTATTTTATAATAGCAAAAGATAGAAAGATATTATTCTATAACTGTATGTTTAATGATTGCATGAATTATAAAATATGAGATCATTTAAAGTAATATCTGATACATTAAGGTGGAAGGCTAGAATAACTGGAAATTCTCCTGTTACTTGATAAAAATGAACCAAAATGATCCTGTAAATGCTTGTCTGAGTACATAGGAAGGAAAGGGCAGCCCGGGTGCTACAGGGAAGAGGAAATATCAACCTGGCGTGTGGTCGCTTGGGCCGTGGCTGGGGCCTAGGGAGATAAGCGAACTTTCTGGTGTCTCGGTTCAGATTTAAAAGGCCACGTCCCACATGGAAGTTGGAAGCTGTGAGCGTCTACCCTCGTTAGTTTGGGGCTTTAAATGTAACTGCATGTGGCACAGGAGTTACAACTCTGCCCACCCGAGAGTGGGACAGGAAAGTGGGCACCAGGCACAATTACTATGTTGTACCTGGCAGATCTGTGTAATGTGTCTGTTCAAAAATAAGGTAAACAAGTGTGGCTCCAGGCTGACACCGTCCTGCAAGAGAACACGGATGTCTGAAAGGTGGTCACACAACGCGTCCGTCAGGGGCTTCCACCCTCGTCATCACAGCCCACTTAGAATGTCCAACACTACAAAACAAGAAGGAGACCTCTCCACCATGGGCGTAGTCAGTGAGTGTTGATGAGAATTGAGTACACCGAAAATGGGATGTCCTAGAACTGTTGCTGTGGATTCGTTCTGAGAGAGGAGCGCGGTGGGGGCAAGAGGCACAGAGTCACCACACAGACCCCAGGAGCCGGGTAAAAGCGGGCCAGAGGCGAGCAGCCTGCAGACTCGTTTATTTCAGTTGGTACAGCAGCTTAAATAGCCAAGGCAGCCAATCTGGTCAAGGGGCGGTTTGTGCCCTAACCAATCACGGCCTGTTGCCAGGCAGGCTCTGTTGCCAGGTGGGTTTCAAAGCCATTCCTGAGTAGCTGACACTCGCTTGTCAGCAGCCATCTTGGCATGGCCTTCTCATTGCACAATAGAACGACAGTCGCGGTGACTGTGCACAGCACCGTGACCATAGGATAATTAGCGTATTTGGAAAAGGTGTTAGAATCAATCAGGAAAGCAAGGCTGTGTGTTTGGCACAGTGGTTAAGTCTCTGTGTGGGAGGCCTACGCCCCCTGTCGGAGGCCTGTGCCCCCATTAGAGTGCTGGTGGCCCGGCTTCTGTTCTAGCTTCCTGCTCGTGTGTCCCCTAGCAGGCAGCAGGTGGTGGCTCAAGAACTCGACTGTCTGCCATGCACACGGGAGATCAGGGCGGAGTTCTCGGCTCCTGACTGTGGCCTGACCAAGGCCCAGTTGTTGAGAGCATTTGCTAAATAAACTGGAAGATGGGAGTATCTCCATATATCTCTCTCTGTCTCTTGGTCTTTTTTTTTTTTTTTAGGTTTATTTATTTATTTGAAAGAGTTACAGAGAGAGAGGGAGACCCAAAGAGAGTAAGAAATCTTCATTCACTCCCCAAATGGCCACAATGGCTGGAACTCGACCATGCCAAAGCCAGGAGCACAGAATTCTGTCTGGATCTCCCACATGGGTGGCAGAGAATCAAGGGCTTAGGCCATCGTCCACTGCTTTCCCAGGAGGATTATCAGGGAGCTGGGTTGGAAGTGGAGCATCTGGGATTCGTGCTGGCACCTGTAAGGGACGCTGGTGTCATGGGTAGCAGCTTAACCCGCCGCACCTTACGCCAGCCTCAGATCTATCTTTTAAATAAAAGATACACATCATAAAAAGTAGAAAAGCTGACGAGTTGGGTTAAAAACAAATGAGGCACTGCTAAAGAAAAATAATATGAAAGTGTAGTTATCTGCGGTGTGGAGGCCAGGACGACGTGCACGATGAGGGCCCAGAGACTGCACCTCCCAGGGACTGCGGCTCTGAGATGGTGTCCATGTCCTCCGTGACATCTGCAGAACAAAATCACAGGATGACGCAGTTCTCAAGACGTCTCCCACTGTTAACAGTGCATGCTGTGTTAGCCAAATAGCCAGTTTCTGAGGCTAAAGAGATGTACTTCTTGTTCTTTAAGACATTCATGCACAGACCCTGCGGTGAAACAGAATTGCAAAAATAAACTCTTCAACAGAAGGGGGGAGGACAGATCCCTACGACAGAGGACAAAGTTGACCTGGCCTATTCAGAATGATATTCACTGGCCACAAGTGGTGTTTAGCATCGCATGGAAGTAGATGAACAATAAACCAAACGATCAAGTTGGCTTCTTGGCAGCACCAGAAGTGGTGCAAGTCTGTGTCGGCCTGGACACCCGGCGTTCCTTTGTTGCGGCCGGCTCGGTTTGTGCTGTTAGACCAGAGCCTGGCGGCTTGGCAGCAGGAGTGTGGGCAGATCACAGTGGAATGATTCCATGATTAAAAACACACTGACAGGGCAACAGTTATTACATTTAAATAGAGAATTATGGGTAATTCTTATCTCTTCTTTGTTCTTCCTGTATTTTCCGAATCTTTCACCGTGGTCACGTATCAGATTATCAGGCCAGTTGAATGATAAGCAGGACAAAAACGTGTAAGACATGAGCCTCACCCTTCACATTCCAGTTAGCAGTTTCTGGAGTTTGTTCCATTTTAATGTGTGCAACTGGGGCAGACTTTTTAAAAAATATAATTTTGCTTGGTTTCTCCCCTTTTTTTTTTTTTTAACAGGCAGAGTGGACAGTGAGAGAGAGAGACAGAGAGAAAGGTCTTCCTTTTGCCGTTGGTTCACCCTCCAATGGCCGCCGAGGTCGGCGCGCTGCGGCCGGCGCACCGCGCTCATCCGATGGCAGGAGCCAGGTGCCAGGTGCTTTTCCTGGTCTCCCCATGGGGTGCAGGGCCCAAGCACCTGGGCCATCCTCCACTGCACTCCTGGGCCACAGCAGAGGGCTGGCCTGGAAGAGGGGCAACCGGGACAGAATCCGGCGCCCCGACCGGGACTAGAACCTGGTGTGCCGGCGCCGCAAGGTGGAGGATTAGCCTGTTGAGCCACGGCGCCGGCCTGGTTTCTCCCTTTCTTAAATGACCATTATCACAGAATTCATGTGAGCAGTAATTGTTAAGTTCTGCAACATGATTAAAATGCTAAGTGCCACAGCACTTAGGAATTTATGTACGGATGACTCTGGTTCCTATAGGGCAACACGGTACCAATTTAAACATGACTTGAGACTCGTTCCTTCAAAGACTTTATCTTCACTTGAGCTAACATGGGCCACAAATTAATTTAAATCATAGCTTCACAAAGTCAGACCTATTTGACAAATGTTTTAAATTGACAATAACATTAATATAGTTAGGAAAACAATGAAGGAAAATCCTCTAATTTTACATGAAAGTAGGTTATTCTTATAGTCCTCTCCTTGAAAAGGAATTCTAACTATGTGTCTATGTATGAAGGGCCTTCAAAAAAGTTTATATTATCAACAACTATGCGTGGAATTCAAACCTTTGTTACAAATTTTTAAAATTCCGTTTCTGGAGTCTGCTTGCCCGGATCTGTCAGTCATCTACGAGTATGTATTTATATTCACCCTTACAGCAGCAACTCACCTAGTTGCGTGATGGCAGAGTTTCTGGTTGGTTTTATGCAGTTTTCAATTTACACCGCACTAGAATATTCTCGGTCCTGCACAGTTGTCATGTCAGGGCCTTCCTTGCATTGCTGTGTTTCTCCGTCAGCACGTGCCGAGCCATGTCTCCATCACACAGTGTCTCCCGTGAATTTCTCTTCCCTGGGGTCAAGTATCTCCTGGCTCAAAAAGTCTTCTTCCATGAAAGACAGTGGTGGTTCTGTGGTGTGGCTAAGATGTGGAGGATGCAAACCGGCGGGCGGCATCCGATGTGGCTTGCATAGTCCCTGCCGTGGGCACTGCGTAGGTCATCCCGGTTGGTGGCCGTCCCCCTGCTGCGCAGGCCTGCGGGGAGCACCCAGACCAGAGCGGGGGCAGAGCTGTTCTTCCCCTCGGCCCGAGGATGCTTAGTTCTGTGCGTGTGCTGCCTGTGTTAGCTCGTAGGTGGGGCTCTGCCGGCTGGGGCCTCTTCCAAGTCTTCAAGACCATAGGGTTAATACAAAGCCAGAATGAATAACTCATTTTTTTAAATGAAAAGTAACTTCCTGTTTGTGATAAGCTGCTGACTTCTCACAGGTCACGTGTGGTTTCTTACTTCCCACCAGCCTCTCTCCTCTACCAATAAGCATCTTCCTGCACTCATGTGCCAGTGTAATTAAATCATCTTAGGTAATCTGTTTCATTGCAAAGTGGTATTAGGAAAACTCTGGAAGTGCCCTGGCAGAGAGACGTCCCTGAGCATTTTGTTAATTACGGGATAATGCTCACTGAAGGGGAATGTTGGAAGTAATTACTTCCTTGCCCAGACATTGAGATACTGATGTCAAGTGGAGCTCTTGGCTTCCTGTCAATCCAGAATCTGCTGCTCTCCGAGGCTCCTCTAACATGGACCGTACTTTCTCTAATGCATGGGCTGTGCTGCCAGGGGTGGAGGGAGAAAATGCCAACCTGAGACTCTGCCCAAATATTTTTAATTATCTAAAGCAATCTCAGAGTGATAGTTCATAGATTAAATGATATGGGAGCCCAGATGTCACAGTCTCATCTCCAAGTTATCTAAGCTCCATGACACTTCATGGAAAGTCCTTCCGTCTCAGCTGCTCTGTCCACTTAGAAGCTAAGCCATGCTCCCCAGGCGCAGGGTCTCCGTGGCTGTGCCGTTTCTCCGTGCCTTGTCTGGCGCAGGTCCTATCTATTCACATGCCCTTTCACCTGGGAAACTTGGCAAGTGTAGGTGCTTGTACTGTGCACACAGGAACGGGAATGAATCACCCCCTCTCGCTGAGGCTCCCTTCCTGCTGTGTGTCTGCAGCCAGGACCCCAGGACACCCCAAACCCCCCACAGGGCCAGTGTGGTGTCCCCGTGCTCCATGAAGCAGTTAGCGAAGCAGACCTTCATCTAAATGCCAAACATTTGTCACTGTGCATCAGGGAGGAAGGCAAAGGTTCACCCCAGGACACTGGGTGGATGGGAAAATCCCTCAGCTAAGGGCGGTGCAGACTCTGCAGCTCCACCCGGAGATGCACCTCACCTGGCTGGGAAACCTGCCGCAGGAGGATGCCGTAGTCACGGGAGTGCCTGGGATCGCAGTCCGTCGCAGCAGCAGCCGGCCTCTGGCTGTCCTGCTTGCTCACTGCTCCCTTGCAGGGGGTGTGATAAATCTAGCTCTGCTCACTCTGAGTGTCCCGATGAGTGCTTCCACTACCCACGGCCAGCCTCGGACGGTTGCTGCCATGCCAAGGCCATGTTATCCCTGTCTATTTAAATATTAATGTATTTCTTTCTGAAACAACCTGTCTACATTGCTTTTGCTACCCCCCAGTTTTTCTTTTACTGTCTTTGTTGGTTTGTTGGTAATATTCTGGGGTTATCCACGCCTGCTGAATTTGTAAGCATTAAGGAACCTTCATGAAACTCAGTACAGGGGTGGGGTTTAGTGACTGCCTTCCCTGTAGGGTGAGCCATCCTTCTGATGTAATTTGGTGAGGTAATAGAGTGAAAATGTACACTTAATTTGCATCTTTTAATTAGCTGTCTGGACTTACGAAGTAAAGACTGCGTTTGCATTGCTGCTACAGTGCCAACCAATCATACCGTATTCTTTCACACTCTTCAAGCCTGAATTTCCAGAATCGATGCTGAGAAATGGCTTGAGTCCCGGACACTTGAGTTAAGGAGCGCTGGGCCTGTCCTCTGTCTTGGGCTTCAGATGCAGATTCTCGTTAGCTTAGCGCCTGGGCTGTTCTGACTTTGAGAAGAGAGGCACGGCTTGTGTGCTGTGTGCGTCGTCTATTCAGGTTCCAGCCCGTTTTCACTACTGACCGTCAGCTTTGTTGTCAGCTTAATGATTCCCGGTTCTTAATTTGGGAAAATTAGTTTGTTTTTTAAACAGGCTGACGGGAGTGAGGAGACGTGAGCCCTGCAGGTCAGGGATATGTTGCCTTCCCTGAGGATAGACGACACGCGGGACCCGGCATCTGTCCACGGCCCCGGAGGTGGCCGTGTTCTTTCCTGACTGCTGGGGTGAGAAGTCCGAGTCAGCCCCACTTGCTTCCATTCGCAGATGTGTGTTTCATGCTTTTGCCTCCAAAGTTAACCAAGCAAACCAAAACCGCTCAACTAGTTTCGGTTATCATCAAGCTTAGTAGCATTTTCATTTATTGATTTTTTTAGTCTTCGTTTATAAATCTTTTAACTTTAAGAAAATAATTTTGGGGCTGGCGTTGTGCTGCAGCTGGAGCCTTCGGCTTGCAGCGCTGGCGGCCCACGCAGGTGTCGCTGCAGTCCTGGCTGCTCTGCTCTGCTCCAGCCCCCTGCTCTGCTCCTGGGAAAGCAGCAGAGGACGGCCCAGGCGCTCGGGTCCCCGCCACCCACGTGGGAGGGCCAGTGTGTTCCAGGCTCCTGGCTTTGGCCTGGCCCACTCCTAGCCGTTGTAGCCATTTAGGGAGTGAATTAGTGAATGGAAGATTCTGTCTCTACCACTCTCTGCCTCTCCTTCTCTCTGTAACTCTGCCTTTCAAATAAATAAATCTTTTTTAAAAACTGATTTTGGTTTCCTGTGGTTTTTCCTCCTTTACCTCTTATGTGTCTTCCCAGGAGACTGGTTGTTGTGTTGACATTTATCTGAGGCACTCTGCATTTTGTGTTTATCGTTCATTGGCATCGCTTCACTCAGCATTCCCTGGAAATGCCTGCATACGAGGGGACTTACAAGGTTCATGGGAAACCGGAGTGAAGAGATAAAGGACACACAGCTCCAGCTAGGCCGCTTGTGCTGGGCCCGCCCCCTCGCCCCTCCTGGGGGCCTTCGCTCGTTGTGGCCCTGGTGAAGCCGCGTGCGTCTCCGCTGCGATTCCTCCAGGAGAGGGTTCAGGGTGTTCCTTGCACGTGTCAGGAGTGTCCATACAAGCCCTGCGTCCATCGGCCCCTGACCTGGGCCCAGCAGCTGGGCGCCCATCAAGGAGGAAGTTTGCCCCACTTGGATTCTGTGGGCAGAACCCGCCAAGATGGCGGCTGTGCTGGGGTCCTTCCTGCTGTCAGCGGCCCACCCTCTCCATCAGGGAGTGAGCAGAGCTAACTTCCCCTGCAAACTGATGCTGCTCATCTGCTGCCAACTTCATCTTCAGCATTATCTTCCTGTGTCTTAAAAGCAGTTACCCATCCGCGAGCTGGGGGTTTCTTTGGGGTGTTGTCTCGTAAGCTTTGCCTCGAGCCCAGTGACTGTATACTTCTGTATGCTTCTCTCTTCCACGTCACCCTGAGTCTGCTGTCTGCTTTGCCTCACTGCTATCAGAATTCCTACTGATGTGTGAAGGGCTCTTTCTTTTCTTTTTTTAAAATTTATTGGACAGGTAGAGTTAGAGAGACAGAAAGGTCTTCCTTCCGTTGGTTCACCCCCTAAATGGCCACTACGGCTGGCGCTACACTGATCCCAAGCCAGGAGCCAGGTGCTTCTCCTGGTCTCCCATGGGGTGCAGGGCCCAAGCACTTGGGCCATCCTCCACTGCACTCCTGGGCCACAGCACAGAGCTGGACTGGAAGTGGAGCAACTGGGACTAGAACCCGGTGCCCATATGGGATACCGGTGCCGCAGGCGGAGGATTAACAAGCGAGCCACGGCGCCGGCTCCGAGGGGCTCTTTCTAAACAGATGTCTGATCCTCCCGAGTGCCCCCAGTGAGATCCTGCTCAGAGGTGAAAAAGAAAGAAAACCCTGCATATCTTGTTTATGATACGTGTTTCCCAAGAACGTTTTCAGGACCACTTGTTTTCCTTTGATATTTAGGTAACTGTCCCTGCTCAGTTCCCTCCCCGTGACTCCATATTATTTTTGCTCATCTGAGAAACTATGACCTTTTGATTGAGTTGGCGTTTATCAACGGCAACACTGAGAATTTCCTCTGCCCTAACTCAGACCGGTCGCCATGGGTCTATGGAGGGCAGCGCTCCCGGTTCAGCGTTGGTTTGGCCGTTGCTTCCCTTTGTAAGGAGGTAATGGCAGTTTCCTGCCTTTGCTGCCCCTTCCCAGAGCCCTCTGTGCACGTGTAGAGCATGCACATAGCCTGTCTCCTAAGCAGCAGAAGGAGTGAAGCACCTTGTCTTGTAGTTGGCACCCCCACTCCTCTCTGAGCCAAGATCAGGTGAGGTGCCCATGTATGTGCACATGTGTGTGGGGGGTGGGAAGCAGGTGAGGTGTCCATGTATGTGCACATGTGTGTGGGGGGTGGGAAGCAGGTGAGGTGTCCATGTATGTGCACATGTGTGTGTGGGGTGGGAAGCAGGTGAGGTGTCCATGTATGTGCACATGTGTGTGTGGGGTGGGAAGCAGGTGAGGTGTCCATGTATGTGCACATGTGTGTGTGTGGGGTGGGAAGCAGGTGAGGTGTCCATGTATGTGCACATGTGTGTGGGGGGTGGGAAGCAGGTGAGGTGTCCATGTATGTGCACATGTGTGTGGGGGGTGGGAAGCAGGTGAGGTGTCCATGTATGTGCACATGTGTGTGGAGGGTGGGAAGCAGGTGAGGTGTCCATGTATGTGCACATGTGTGTGGGGGGTGGGAAGCAGGTGAGGTGTCCATGTATGTGCACATGTGTGTGGGGGGTGGGAAGCAGGTGAGGTGTCCATGTATGTGCACATGGGTGTGGGGGGTGGGAAGCAGGTGAGGTGTCCATGTATGTGCACATGTGTGTGGGCGTGGGAAGCAGGTGAGGTGTCCATGTATGTGCACATGGGTGTGGGGGGTGGGAAGCAGGTGAGGTGTCCATGTATGTGCACATGTGTGTGGGGGTGGGAAGCAGGTGAGGTGTCCATGTATGTGCACATGTGTGTGTGTGGGGTGGGAAGCAGGTGAGGTGTCCATGTATGTGCACATGTGTGTGGGGGGTGGGAAGCAGGTGAGGTGTCCATGTATGTGCACATGTGTGTGGGGGGTGGGAAGCAGGTGAGGTGTCCATGTATGTGCACATGTGTGTGGGGGGTGGGAAGCAGGTGTGCATGCAGGGTGCACCTGCTCTTTCGTCTCCCCTGTATTTTCTCTTTAGTGATTGGAATCCCTGTAGTGATCTGAATCAAAAGTGCTAAAGGCTCTTTTTGCTTGTAACTCCTAAGACACACTCTTAAGTTTATCACGCAGCTTATGGTGTGTGTGTAATTTTGTGGGCATTTAGGGAAGCACGAGAGATGGCACTTGAGCTGGAAGGCAGAGCTCTGGTGTTGGATGAAACTATGGCAGAGGGTCAAGTGAATTAGTACGGGCCGAGGCCCCGGTTTGTTTTCTCAAGGATCTGGGCAGGGGACAGAGGGGACTGAAGCAGAGCTGAGGAGTGCAGGGATGGAGGAGTAGAAATGCAGCAGGCACACCCTGCTTGGGGCCAGAGGGCTGAGGACCTGAACCGGCGGGGAGCACATGGACCGGAGTGTTGCTGAGGCTGCCAGGGCCCCGTCCTGGTCTGGAAGAGTACGGCGTCCATAGCAGCAGAGAACGTGAGGAGCCACTGGGAGGAAGGCGCTTGCTTTATTTTACCTAGGATTGTTTCGGTTTTTGTTCATTTATTTTCCTTGAAATAAATGCTTTTCTTTCGAAGGGACAAATGCGTCATGATTCACGCTGTCTTCCTGTTCCTCTGAGATACAGTTGTGAAGGATAAATGCGTATTCTGAGGCTGACAGACGTGAAGGAGTGATTTTGATAAAATGTGTACCTGGTAACATAGTGGATAATCACCAAGATTATTTAGCATGGGCGGGAAAGATTTTGTGTCATCATCTGTGGTGACTCAAATATCTGTGGTTTCCCAAGGAATGGTGGTGCTTTGCAGCTTCGGGTTGTTGCGTGCGTAGGCGTGCACCTGCATAGACAGTGTAGACAGCAGGGGTTCCGCAGGGGTGTCACCCACCCTCCAGCCGTGTTACTCTGTGTGAGCACACCCTGCGGTGTCTGTAGAGGGGGGGAAGGCGCCTGACAGTGCGCTTTTCAGAACTCATCCCCATTGTCAAATGATACAACAGACATGTGAGTATTCTCTCACACACGTGTACAGGCACACAGATGTGTGTATGCTTTAAGGACTGTGGGCTTTGAATACTAACTTGGTCCAAACTTGCATTGTTTTGATTTCCTCTGTATTTACGATTATGCCCCAATTTGTTTCACGCTCTTAGCTTTGTGATGTTTTGCCTTTAAGGTAAACTAATAATTTATCCATTTTATCAATGCCTTTTCGTGAAAGTATTTGTTCCATGTTTTCCTCTCATCAGTTAATTTCTACTCTTTTTCCTTTCATATTTCCTTCCTTTGCTATTCCTTCATGTCCTTTGTTCTGATTTCTAATGTTTTTTCATTCATTCAAGTGGCCGAGCAATGGAGTGAAAGAGAGAGACACACACACACAGATATTTTAGCCACCGGCTCTTTTCCCCAAATGGTTGCAGTACCCAGGGCTGGGCCAGGCTGAAGCCAGGAGTCGGGCTCTCCATCCTTGTCTGCTGTGTGGGTGTCGTGGGCCCAGGTACTTGGGCCGTCATCTGCTTTCGTCCCAGGTGTAGTGGCAGGAAGCTGGATCAGAATCGCAAACCAGCATCGCAAGCGGCAGCTTAACCTGCTGTGCCACAACACCTTTTGTTCTTTTTCTAATTTTTTGAGAATGATATTTACTTAACTTATTCTAATTATTTTTTCTTATTACTACAAACATTTATATCTGTGAATTTCCTCTGGCCCTTGTTTTAGCTAATATTGCACATACAATTTAGTTTTAATCATTTTCCAGAAATTCCGCAATATCATTTGATTTTTTATTTTTTAGAAAGAGCTCTTATTTATAAATTCACACATGGCATGGTGAGGCGGTCGGCCTTTGGTTGGCAGTTAGGGCGCCTGAATCCCACATTGAGCATCTGTGTCTTCCTGGCTGCGGCTCCCCACTCCAGCCTCCTGCTGCCGGGGACCCCGCGAGGCAGTGGCGTTGTCTCACGTGGTTTGGTTTCTGCCACTCATGTGGGAGACCTGGATAGCTTTCCCAGCCCCTGGCTTGTGTTCAGGGGTTCCTGGCTGTTGCAGGCATTTGGGGATTGGGCCAGGGCGTGGGATCTCTTTCTTTTGGGGTGTCTCTCTGTCTCTCCAAGTGTGTGCGTGTGTGTGTGTGTATGCGTGTGTGTGTATGTGCGTGTGTGTGTGCACCTTTCAAATTTGACAAAAGCAGTATGATGTTTTGTTTTCTGCTGGTTTTGTTGAACTGAAATAGGAAAATTTCATGCTATGTTTGTTCTTTTTTGGGTATTTCCCCCTCTAATACATAATCAGTTTTAATATATGGGTTCATTTAATGGTCAGGGCTGAATTTCGCTCTGTTTGGTGTAAATACTGTGAAAGCGTCCTTCTGCCTGTGTTTCCTAATCTTGCATTGTCAGCTTTTCCAAGTCACTCCAGATGTGTCTGTCTAACACGGCACTGAGTTAGGTTTTTGCCTCTTGATTCAGTCGAGGTCTGTTGCTTGTTAAAGTTGAGTTTACCTCCCTGTATTTATCGCTAGGCCAGTCACTGCATCCTAACTGTTGGCGTTTTATGTTGCATTCTGCGTTTTACTTTCAATGGTATCAGCAGCTCAGCTGAGCTGGAAGAGAAGGCTGAGTAGCCAATCAAATAAGCAGAAGGACAAGAAATGGGCCGCCGCTCGTCATTTGTTGGATAGTGACAGTAAGACCCCGAGAAGAGTCAGCACCCCGCCTGGGTTCCGTCCTGCTAGGAATGGTGACTGCTGGTGGTCCGGTAGGCTTGCCAATAGGAGGTCCCTGTCGTTTGTGGGGCATCAAGAGCAGAAAGTGCTGGTGCTGAATCAGAGCGGGCAGACGTGTCTTCAAGGTTTCTCCTCCCATGCCCACGGGGGGCTCTCAGCAGAGGTGACGGAGGGAGTCCTCAGACAGAGACCTCACAGTGATGCCATCTGCACTGGGAGTGCAGGGCTGCATCGGGTGCAGCTGGCTGGGGGCCGACTCCCTAGGGAGACTGCAGGGAGCAGCCTGGAGCGAGGAGGTCAGCATCCCCAGGGGGCCTGTCGGAGAAAGCCTCCCTTGGGGCCCGAGGGGTGAGGGAAGTCGCACCCAGGATTTCAGCTGGGAGCCGCCTCCTCGGTCAGTTATCTTGTGATGAGGTCTGGGCGATGTGGGTTTTGTCGTCCCTTAGGGAGTCCCATGGATCTGAAACTCCGAGGGTGCTCACACTCCTCTGTAAAGTGGTGTGCTACTTGCACGTACTCCATGCACACCTGCTGGCACGCTGTCAGTCCTCTCTGGGTTATTTATGATACCTGACACCAAGTGAATGCTGTGTGCATGGTTGCTCTGCTGTGTTGTTTCGGGAAGACTGACAGGCATAAAAATATCTGTGCCTGTTCCATGCAGATGCAGTTTTTTTCCCTGAAGATATTCAGTCCATGGTTGCTCAAGGTCATGGGTGAGGGACGTGTGGACACAGAAGCTGCCAGGATTGGCTTTCTGCATGGCCGCATGTTTCTGACCATGTGGAGTGCCGTGGCCTGCGTAGCGTCTCTGGTTTTCTCTCCAGAGAGGATGGTCTGTAAAGCTTACTTTCCCACTTCTGTAGAGGGACTGACTGCTTTAACTCCCGAGTTTACGCAAAGCAGATGAGCATATCCCTAATCCACATCTGGCCCCTCTCCCTCTCCTGTGGAGGCAGAAGTTCCCCTTTCCTGTTTTTAATCTTTTAGTTTTTTGTTCGTTTGTTTTTTGTTTGTTTTTGCTTTGGAGAAGGACCCTGCGTGGGTTTCGGGCTATCAGCCGAGGGCTGGGTGCTCATGGCTTCCAGGTCTTTACCAGCACCTGGGGCCTGAATTTCATCTTTCAACTTGTCAAATGATACAAATTCAAAAAAATGATTTAGGTAATTTTTTAGAAAAATATATTAGAATCCCTGAAAGACCCAAAAGAATGTGTGAATGAGGCATTATCATTTCTTGGCCACTATTTGTCAATAGCTCAGTAGCAATAAAAAAATGAAGTTATCTAGCTCAAAGCTTTACTTTTAACTTTCCCTAAAAAAGATAGCATTTTTAGTGGATTTTGACAGGTGCTGTCATAAAATAACCTGTGGTTCTCTTGTAGGAATTTTTAAATCTAATTTTATGGAAATAAAATTACTGGTGCCATTGCCTGGCCTTGCTTAAATATTCAGACATTAAGGGCTTGAGAATACTCATAATAACATTCTAAACCTGCCAGTTTCTTGTTGATGACAACATTTTTAGTATTTTTCGTAGGGCAATTGCTTGTATAATGTATCCAACATGGCAGTAGTTTGAATCATTAAAGTGTAGAAATGCTTTCTGATAGTCTAATGGAATCCATAGGAAATCAGAATTTCAGAGCTCACGCATTTGGAAAACAATGCCCACGTGGGTGAGATGCTACAGAAGACTGCGTGAATTCTTGCAGCCGGTTTTTATGATCCGGATTCCGTGAAACATGCAGATGGGCTTGTTGCACTCCAGCTCTGCCTAGAGGGAGAGCTGTATTTGACAAAGGGGTGCTGAGAGCCGGGGACGGAGCTCATGCTTTCTGGAAATTTCTAGAAGTGGGCCTGCGTTTGTCATAAGTGATGACATCCGAGTGAAAGAAACAGTGGAAGTCTGAGTGACCGTGGGGCAGGGAGGGTGAGCAGCCGCCATTGTCCTCTAAGAACAAGTCCACGTGGCAGCCTGGTTGCTTCCCGAAGAGAGCAGAGCGCACCCACTTCTGTGCAGAAGGCTTGTATGTAAATCAACGAGCAATGCTGTTTCCAGAAATTAACAGCCTCTGTTTGGTGGGCAGGAAGGAAAACATGTCAGCAGTATGAAAACATAATTGTGTGTAATTTGACTGTTTTACAAGGACATTGCTTAATTAGATTTGTGGCTCCATCTTGGTTAAGTGAGTCAGCAGCCCTGACAGCATGGCTGTGTTTTCTTGTGCTGCGTGTATCTTCTGTCTAAAGACCAGTCAGAGGCGCCTCGCGAGCAGCGGGAAGAGCTGGTGGGTGTGGCGCTGGGTGTAGGTGTCGAGGCCTCATCTTGGAGCGTGACACATTCCGGCTTTCCAAGAGGAAGTCAAACCCGCCGTTGACCTGTTTATGAAGCAGCCCATGGGCGCCTCGCTCTTTCTCAGACGGGGCAGACGGTGTGGAGCGGCAGCCCCCAGGGTGGGGTTGCAGATCTGCTTCGGGCGCTGGGCTTCGTCGCTGCTTTCCGCAGGCCGAGGTGTTCGTGTCGGCACGTAAGCATCCCGCCCCCGACGGTAGGGTGGATGTGAATGGGGGTAAGCTGCAGGAAGTGTGCACAACGCATTAACAACGCGAGCAGTTGGGGGAGCAAACGGGACCCACGTGCAGACAGGAAAGCAGATAAACGGGGGCCGGGGAGTGTTTGCTGGCATTCCCGAGCTGCGCTGGGGGTTGGCAGACCGCTGATAACACCCAGGGAACGAAAGCCTGCAGAGAAAGTTCTTGGTGTGGCAAAGACTCCTCAGCGGGTTCCAAGCGGGTCCGGTTGCCAAGGCCAGGTTTTCTTGTCGCCACGTTGTTCAGGGGAAAAGGCAGGCAGCAGGCGTCACGGTACGAGCCGCTCGGGTCGGACTCAGTGCTGCATAGCGAGTGTCCTGTTTTTCCAAGTGGTCTGAAGGCTGGGGCGAACAGGAGGCGTGACCTTCACCAGTGTGTGGAGGAGGCCAAGCGCGAGCGTGGGGAATGATCCGACGGGTGGGAGCAGTGGCCAGTCACGTGAATCCGCCGACGGGTTTTGACTCAGGCGGTGTTGTGAGCACTGCCTGAGGAGCACGTCTTCCAGGTCAGGTGCAGTGAGCGTGGCTGAGACGTTCCACTCCTGCCCGGCTTCAGGGCTTCCGTAGTGTTTGACACCCTTTGGCTGCACATCCTCTGGGCCATGTCCGCTCAGTGTCTGCATCTGGATTATTACAGGACGCAGCTGCACACGGGTCCTTCCACCGAGGCTTGCAGGCAATCGGCTTGCTCTTCCTAGACCCTTATCTCCTCTCCAACGTGGATAACAAAATGTCGCCATCACGGAGCAGCAGCTGTTTAATACAGTGGCGAGGAAGGGAAACCACAGTGTGGTTTGACGTAGCGCGTCTCTAATGCCATCGGAGTTCCTAGCCCTACTGTGGTCCAGTAGACACGGGATCCTGTCTGCAATCCTCTACTAAGCTGCCAACAATGATAGATATCAGGTCATAGTGAAATATACAACTGATAGAAATCCTTTATGCAAGATCTGTTTTACAGAGTTATTCATTTATTTGAAAGGCAGAGTTAGAGAGATCGAGAGAGAGAGAGAGAGAGAGAGAGAGAGAGCGAGCTTTCATCTACTGACTGTTTCACCTCCCAAATGGTTGCAATGGCCAAGGCTGGGCCAGACTGAAGCCAGGAGTCAGGAGCTCCATCTGGGTCTCCCACTTGGGTGCAGGGGCCCAAGCACTTGGGTCATCTGACACTGCTTTCCCAGGCACAAGCTGGATCAGAGTGGAGCAGCCGGGACTCCAACAGGCCCCCATACGGGATGCCAGCACTGCAGGCAGTGGTTTAACCTGCTGTGCCAGAGAGCCGGCCCCCATATGATTGGCACAAATTACAAAGCAAGCACCACCCCCTTATTGCATATCGAACAGAAGATGCTCTCCTTTGAAGAAAGAGTAAAGGGGTCCTTGTTTCCCCCACTAGACACCGTGCCCTTACTGTGAAGTGTCACTCCTGAGAAGCTGGGAACTGGGTGGTATCACTGCAGAGGCGTGGAGTGAGGAAGGCAGGGATCCATCAGGCCATTGCTGTCGCTGAATTTGCATCTCCGGATGGTCGTTGTCCACCTGCTCTGACGTATTTCCAGGTTTGAAGTTCACAGATGTCAACTAGAAAGGACCAAATATGGGCCATGAGCAATGCGTAGGCAGGGAGTGTCCCGTGGTTGTTGAACAATGAGAGTGTGTGTGAAATACATGCTCCCTGCCTTTGAATGGCGGAGACTGCTCGCCTACATATTTCCTATCTTTCAGCTCTCCAAGAGACAGCTGAGGGTTGGCGAGGGGACCATCCCTTGGGTAGGGCATTCATCCCCCAAACTCAGATGGGACTCACAGGTTAGAAATGGTGCTGGGTGACTTACAAATTAACATGCAGAAAGTAACAACTTTTTAAATCTAAATGTTAAACTGGGATGCACAATGGCTACAGAAAATAAGTGTAAGTGTTGAATTGTATAACATCAGCATGCACGCAGCTCTCACCTTGGGAAATAGACCATTGCTGGGAACTCAGCCTGATCCTGTCAGAGAAAAACACTTTTCTGGCTTTTTTCCCCCAGATCAGCCTTGCTTTGCTGTGAGTTTTACATAAATGGACCCGTGTAGCGTATAGCTTCGTTTGAGTGGCTTCTGCCCCAGTGTCTTGTGGGCTGCATCGTTTGTATCAGGTTGAACATCTGGTTCATTTTCATGTTGTTGACAGATGCCTTGAACATGCGCTGTGCACCTGTGAAGGAATATCACTTCCCTAAAGCACGCTTGTATTCAGCTTGTTGTGTATACTGTGCCTTGAGCTATGATACATATCCAGTAAAATTCACAAGTTTTTAAAGATTTGGTCATTTATTTGAGAGGCAGAGTTACAGAGAGAGTGTTCTTCCCATTCGCTGGTTCATTCCCCAGATGGCCACAGTGGGCGGAGCTGAGCCCATCAGGAGCCAGGAGCTTCCTAGAGGTCTTCCGTGTGGATACAGGGGCCCAGGCATGGGGGCCATCTTCCACTGCCTTCCCAGGCCATAGCAGGGAGCTGGATTGGAAGTGGAGCAGCCGGGACTAGAACCAGTACCCATAAGGGATGCTGGCACTGCAGGTGGAGGCTTAACCTACTACACTACAGCACTGGCCCCTCACAAATGTAAGTATACACAATTTAGTGGTTTGTAATATATTGTTGAAGACCATTCTCCATATTTAATTTCAGAAGAAAGCATTTTCATGACTTTGAAAAGACACTCCATGCCGGCAGGCACTCACTCTCCACTGCTGCCTGCTCCACCTGTCTTCGGCATCCATGAGTCTGTGTTCTGTCTCTATGGGCTTGTCTGTTCTGGAAATGTCACATGAACAAGATCATACAATAAAATCCCCTTTAGTTTGTTGTGTTCTCGTTAGAGGCGTCTGAATCTTGAAAAATAAATTGTTTTTTCTATTGATGTATGGTGTGGTTTTTAGCCTTTAATAATGTGGCATATGGTGAATTTAACACCATAAGCCCTCCTGGTGATCCTGGGATAAACTCAACTGGATCACGATGTGCCTACTGCTGGGTTAGGCTTTCTGGTCCCTGACTTACGAGGATTCTGCTAAATGAATTTAGGTAAACGGTTGGGCTATTGTTTTGAGATCTTTTTTTTCTTTTAAATATATATGTGTTCTATTCCTTATATTTACTGCTTTATCTGAATCTGATGAATTTTGTCACTATTTTTTAATTTCCCTTTCACCTTTTCTTGACCCATGGCTTATATAGGAGTATGTTTGTTTTCTGTATGTTTCCGATTTCCCCAGGTTGCTTCTATTATTCACTTCTGGTTTTACTCCATTGTGGTCAGGACACACTATGCATGCATTCAGTCCTTTTACGTTTGTGGAGTATTTTATGCTCTGGAGAACGTGTGTTCTGCTCTGGCCAGGCTGAGGGTTCTGTGCTCTGTGGTCTCTCGTGTCTGGTCGGCTTACTGTGCTGTCCATCTCTTATGCTCGTGTCGACCTTCCGGTCACTTTCCGCGTTGTTGAATGCAGTATGCTGTCACCTTGCATTGCCTTTGTCTCTGTTCAACATCAGCTTTGCATCATGTGTTGTACAGCTCTGTGCTCAAATGCATATATTTTTTGTTTATTTTTTAAATTTTATTTATACAAACTTCATGCATTTCACATATACAAATTTAGGAATGGAGTGATTCTTCCCACCCTACCTCTCACCATACTCCCACCCTTCTTCCTCCTCCATCTCCCATTCCCATTCTTATTTTTTACGGAGAATCTATTTTCAGTTAACTTTATACTCATAAGGTTAACCCTACACTAAGTAGAGGGATAAACAAATAGTACAAAGAAAAATGCACAAAAAAACCCAAAAAGCATTGTTCCTCAACAGTCAAGACAAGGGCTGTTCAAAGTCACCGCATCATAAAGTGTCAGTTTCATTCCTATAGATTACCTTTTAGGTACTCTGTTACCACAGATCAGAGAAACATACGGTATTTGTCTTTTGGGACTGGCTTATTTCACTAAGTATAATGGTTTCCAGTTGCATCCATTTTGTTGCAAAATCAGGATTTCTTTTTTAACCACTGTATAGTATTCCATAGTGCATATATACCATAATTTCTTTAGTCTTCAGTTGATGGACATCTGCAGTGATTCTTTATCTTAGCTACTGTAGATTGAGCTGCAGTGAACATGGGGGTACAGATAACTCTTTCATATGCTGATTTCATTTCCTTTGGGTAAATTCTCAGGAGAGGGATGGCTGGACCATATGGTAGGTCTATATTCAGCTTTCTGAGATATCTCCATATGTCTTCCACAGTGGCTGTACCAGTTTACATTCCCACCAACAGTGGGTTAGGGTACCCTTCTCCCTACATCCTTGCCAGCATTTGTTGTTTGTTGATTTCTGTATGAGAGACATTCTGACAGGGGTGAGGTGAAAACTCATTGTGGTTTTGATTTAAATGCATATTCTCCAGATGGCTGCAATGGCCAGAGCTGAGCTGATCTGAAGTCAGGATCCAGGAGCTTCTTCTGGGTCTCCCCCATAGTTACGGGGCACATATTCTACTGCTTTCCCAGGTCATAGCAGAGAGCTAGGTTGGAAGTGGAGCAGCCATGACTTGACCTGGCGCCCACATGGGATGCCAGCACTGCAGGGCTTTAACCTGCTGCGCCGTAGTGTCAGCCCCTAAACACATGTACTTTTATTCTGTCTTTCTGAGAGTCTGACCCCTTTATTATTATAACATGTTTTTCTTTATGTATAGTAACAGTGTTTGTCTATCTTATTTGAATTAATAAAGCTACCAAAGCTCTTGTTGTACTGCTCTTTGAGTTATATTTCCTTTTCCTTCTTTTTACACTCAAATCTATTTGTGACTTTAATTCTAAAGTGTATGTTTTGTAGATAACGTACAGTTGAATCATTTTTAAAAAATCCATTCTGCCAATCTCTGCCTTTTATTTGGAGTGTTTGACTCATTTATGTTTAATGTAATTATTGAGATGTTTCAAATCTAACATTTTGCTCTTTATTAATGTCTTATGTCTTTTATTTCTTTGTTCATCCATCACTACCATAAATACATATTTTTCTTGAGCACCATTTTAATTTCTTTATTGTTTCTTTCACTGTGTGCTTTTTGAACAAGTATATTAGTAGTTTCCTTGAGGACTACAATTAACAACTTAAAACCCTTTCTATTTATACCAGCGTAGTTCTAATGGTTTATCGAGCTCTGCTTCTTTTAGTTCCATCACATCTCTATTTGTTGTGTGCTCACTGGTATGGGCTTGTTATTCTATTACGGGGATACATTAAAATAATATAGAATATGAGAAATATGAGAAAGTCAAGCATTTACCTGTCTCTTACATTGTTACTTTGACTTGTACTCCATTGCGTTGTGGGCATTCAGGTGTTGACTGTGTTACCTTTCTCCTTGAAGAATTTGCTTTAGTGTTCCACATCGACACTTCTGTCAACCAGCTCACACCTTGCTGAGCGGTGACGGTCCTCATTTCCCATCAGTTATGAAGAAAGACAGCCCCGCTGGCTGTGACGTTCTTGGAGTCTGACTACATCTTCCTGTTGCTCTCTGGCCTCTGGTTCACCACATGGGGCCCAGTGCAGGAAAGGGGCTGTGGTTGCTCGAGGGGAGAGCCAGGGGCGTAAGGGCTGTCTCCCCCAGAGGCCGTGTCTCCTAGGGGAGCGGAGTTGTATCTGAGAGCAGCTCTCTTCCAGGCACGGAGAAGCGTAGATGCCATTACCAGCAGACTCTTCCTTTATCAATACGCATTTCTGTGTTTCCTCAGGCACGGGGAGGTTTGGAGATTTTTCTGCAACTGCTGTCTCTCGGTTGCTTTAGCTCAAAGTAGCCATGTGCCAAAGATGCACATTTGGGGTAGGGTATCTGGGCACCCTTCATGTCTCATCTGTTGATCCTATCTATATAAAATGAATCAATTGCATTCAGCAAACTGCAGCGGGCATGTAAGAAATGGGCTGGTGTCATCTGGGGATGCCTGCAGTTCTCTGTCTGCCTTGCCTCTCTACAGCGACCACGTGGCTCTGTCTTCTGCCGGCGAGGCTGGCATCCTCATTGGCTACTGTCCACAGCAGGATGCCCTGGACGGGCTGCTGACGGGTCGGGAACATCTCCGCTATTACTGCAGCCTGCGCGGGATTCCCAAGCAGCGCATCCCCGAGGTGAGTGGCCCTGGTGTCCCAGCAAACAGGACCCAGTGAGGAAGGCTGAGTGACCAAGTCTCAGCCCAACAATGTGTCTGACCCTGTGAGGGGAGGGAGCCACACAGCGCTGGGTAAACTTACCTGGAAGGTATTGCCCGGTGTGGGTATATGGAGGTCATAGTCAGTCTGCTGCACCGTGTCCGTGTGAGGAAGTCGCGTGCGAGGAGTTCAAGCATACTCCACGTCCCTGGGACTTAAGAGCCCTCATTTTCCCCTTTCTAAATGCCTTCAACGTTGACTGTATCATTATTCTGTTTGGGAACAGCTGTCATGACGTCAGTGCCCTGGGGGCTTGCAGAGGAGGGGGCTCAGAGATGGGAGGAACCGGGGGTGAAGGAATGGGCGGCTGCTGCAGAGCCGGCTGGCGGACTCTTGCTGGGTTCTTCTGGGTGGCCTCAGGAGAACGGAGAGGAGCAGGACCTGCAGCCCTGCTCCCCCACCCCACGTCCGTCTGTGAGAGGAGGAGGAGGAGGCCGGTGGAGCCAGGGCGATCAGGGCCGGCTGCCCCTGCTCCCGCTGCCAGCAGTGGCCGGCGAAGCAGGTCCGAGGACGTCCCAGAGAGGGGCCTGGACGGAGGGTTGCTTCGGGCACGTTTTCCCTTCTCTGCACATCACTGTGGAGAGTCTGGGGTGCGCCTTGTATTTCTGGATTCTGAGGTAGGAGCAGAAGAAAGTGGCTTGTGTGATGTATTTTCAATTAGATTCTGCAGGAGATGGAAACTCCTGGAACTCACAGGAGACAAAACTAATCAGTGTTGCCTTCACTGGCCCATGAATCCATTCCCTGCTGTTTCTGTAATGCTGCCTCCTTCGTTTCTTATTCGTGCTGTGTGACTTTCAAGACAAACTAAAGCAAAACTTGCCGTATCATCGTAGGGACCCTGGCCCCTAGACCCACCTCCCGTCTTAATAAAGCAGCTGCCTGGCCACTGCACAGGACACCTGCCCAACGCAGGACTGCTTGTTGGCTCAGTCTTTGACAGCCCTTCTTCTCTGTCAGCTCCGCTTGTTAGCTTTGATTAAAGACCTGCAGGCTTGGCAAGGGCTCCAAGTGGCCCCTCTGCGGTCTGGGCAGGAGCCCCGTTCAGGCTCTCGTCACTGAAGCCGGCCGGTGCTTCCTGTCACCCAGGGCAATCGCCTGCTGGTACTCAGCTGTCTCGTGGCAGTGTTTTATGAACTCTTCCACCAGGGAGAGTTATTTCAGTGCTTGTCCATTAGGAGCTGGCTTCATTTCCTTCCATTGCCACTGGTGCTGCACATGGTGTTGTGGTGCGCTCGCTCAGAGGTCCCTAGTCCAGGGGCATCCTTTCCCATCTGTTCCCAGAGAGGGCAGCTCCCTGGCGATGTCTGCAGTTTAGAACAGGTGCGTACCCCGAGGTTACCAGAGCATCCCTAATCTGAGAATAAGAACGATCTGAAGTGCCTCTGACTCTGAAACTTGTTGAGCTCCGATACAGGATCCAAGTGGAAAATTCCACACCTGGCTTTGTGTGGAGGGTCGCAGTCAAAATGCAGGGACGCTGAAAACGGTAGCAAATCCGGAACAGCTCTGCCCCTGCGCATTCTAACAAAGGATACACAACACCCTGTGAAAACAGAAAACTGCTATTCGGCCAATTTCTCAGTGTTTATTCTTTGCCCAGTACAGGGTATGGATCTTACAGTAACCATATAAAGTAGAGAGGATGCTCGGTCCCCACTTTACAGACAGGGAAACTGAGGCCCAGGAGGTGACAGTCAGGTATCCCAGTGCCACGGCTCTCCTGTTCCAGCTCCTGTTTGAAGCCAGGTAACCAGCTCCAGGTCGGTGTTCTTGACTCAGACACCGTAAGTATGCACACAGCCAGTTACTCGCTATGAAAGAGGGTTTCCTAGTTCTGCCAGGAGTTCAGCAGTACTGTCTATGCCCTGCAGCACTTGTCAGCCTCTTCTCCACACAACAGAGACTTAGGAGAAGCTGCTTAGAAAGGAGCTCGGAGCTTTGGAGGTTCGCAGTCCAAGATCCATCACCCTGTCGGTCTTGTGTCTGATGAGGGCGATAGATGGCGGAATGTGTGCTCAAGACCGTAGGGAAACAGAGAGCACAGCCAGGCCCACTTGGGGTTCATCACATCCCTCTCGCAGGAGCCCCCTTCCACAGCACCCCCACTCGGCCTGTCTCTAAACCTCCCAACTGGATCAAGCCAGCTTCCTGTCAGCATCAGTCATGACCTTGGGATAGAAATATCTCTGCTTGGGCCACACTCTGTTCAGACTGTATTCCCTGTTCAGACTGTAGCTCCTGGGGTGGCTGAAGACATGGAGACTGGGGGTTTTGCCGCTCCTTGCACGTGGAACTCCTCTGAGATGTGTCTTCTAGTGGGCTGCTCTGGGAGCTGTGTGTGTTTTCTGTCACTGTAACAAAATACGCAAGGCTGGGTAACCCTGTGAAGAAGACAGGCTGACTTAGCTCACAGCTCTGGAGGTTCGAGAGTGCGTCAGCATCAGCATCCGCTCTGCCCCGGTGAGGGCCTCGTGGAGGATGACGTCGGCGTCGGGAGCACGCACAGAGCCAGGCAGGAGCAGAGGTTCTGGGCTGTGTTTTCGCCTTGGTGACTCCCTGTTCTCGTCCTGAGAACTGCATCTCTCCTGTCCAAAGCTGTGCCCCAGGGACCTAACGACCTTCCACCAGGCCTCACCCTGGACATCATCATGCTGGGCCCGAGCCCTTGGGGGCAGGTCACATCCAGACCCCAGCGTCGCCCCAGAGGCACCGCCCACGAGGTCCTCAGGGCCCCAGGGTGTGGAGGTGCTTTTGCGTCTTCAGATGCCGCTACTGCTCATGTTGATCCTTGGCTCCAGGAAGTTGCTTCTCTGGGTGGCCACACAGGCATCGTGCCCTTTGCTCCAGAGGGACCATCTCGCTTGCTGGGAGGGAGTGCCCAGCTCATCTCATGACCTCCACCCCATCACCAACCCCAGGACTCAGGTCTTGCTCTGAGCCCCACCCATGACCAGCTTGCTGGTCACTCGTGTCCCTCCCTCCCTGTGCCCACCTGCACCTTGTTATGTGAGCAAAAGAAACTTCTTCATGGGACCTGAGTTTAGGTCTTTTTTTTTTTTTTTTTTTTTTGACAGGCAGAGTTAGAGAGAGAGAGAGGTCTTCCTTTTCTGTTGGTTCACCCCTCAAGTGGCCACTACGGCCAGCGCGTTGCACTGATCTGAAGCCAGGTGCCAGGTGCTTCCTCCTGGTCTCCCTTGGGGTGCAGGGCCCAAGCACTTGGGCCATCCTCCACTGCACTCCTGGGCCACAGCAGAGAGCTGGCCTGGAAGAGGGGCAACCGGGACAGAATCCAGTGCCCCGACCGGGACTAGAACATGTGGTGCCGGCGCCACAGGTGGAGGATTAGCCTAGCGAGCTGCGGCGCCGGCCAGAGTTTAGGTCCTTTAGGCTGAAGCGGTGATTTCCAGTTTCCCCGCTGTTCACACTACACGGCTGTGTGCAGTGAGCATGCGGAGCCTGGATTTAATCTGAAAGCCGTTCTTTGCCGAGTTAGCGTCCGGTGAGTCAGGAGCCGGGTGCTCTGTGGTCTGGGACGCTGGTGAAAATCAAATCCGTGAGAAGTCGGTGGCAGCGGGTGATTCCAGGGCCTCGTCGTCCTGAACAACCTCGCATGTGGCACCTGCGGCGGGGGCAGCGCTGGAGACTCCGGCACTGCGCGCCCTCTGTGCTGGGAGCGGGGCCCTAGCGCACTTGCTTTGCTGTCGCCCGCGTGTCTCTAACAGGAGAATCCCGAGTCTTCCCCGCCTCCTCTTCTCCACAGATGACTTTTTGGAAATATTTTATTTAAATTATACAGGTTTCACGTATTTCCTTTATACCGTTACAGGAACATAGTGGCTACCCCCCCCCCCCCCGCCTCCCACCCATGTCCCAACCCTTCCTCCCCCTCCGTCTCTGACATCTTGTGTACAGCATGTGCGGTACTTCGGCAGCTGCAGTTGCAGTTCTGTTGAATTTCCCGTTACTCTGACAGCGGCGCTGAGTGCAGAAAAGACTGCTTCCTGTTAGCCATTTTCAGTTATTTCCTGAAAGTGTGACACTCAGAGAACACTAGGTGAAGCATACGTAGACTCTGCCTGTTCTGGAATCTTCCCTGTAGGTAAGCAGTCCAGGGCTTTCAGTCTGCAGCATTCAGTCTGTGAAATGAGGGGACGGGGCGTGTGTCCCCTGGCTTCATGAAAGTGGGGGGATGGGATGTGTGTCCCCCGGCTTCATGAAAGTGGGGGGATGGGACGTGTGTCTTGGCTTCATAAAGACAAGCAGTAATTGGTGAGTTTACCCAGAATCCCTCTCATCACTCTGAAATACATCTCCACAGAACCAGGTGTCTTATAGTCACTATTCTATTTGTCTGTTGGCACGTTTTCCTTACGCATTGCCAGTCTTTGAATAAAATGGGTGAGAATGAAATAAACATTTCTAATACATTATATTTTTATTTGGGTGGATATTTTTATGGACCTAAAAACAACCAAAAATATTGTTTTCCCCATTTTCCATTTATGCCAACTTCACTACTATTAGTATTTGTTTTCTCCACAAGACGGCCTCCTCACGATGTCTACCGCACTGTTAGGGTCCTTCTCTTCCGTGGGGACAAGTGCCACCTCCTCCGGGAAGCCTCCCTAGATCCCCTCCTCCATCTGCCCTGTTCACCTAGGACTAGTTTTATACTTCTTGTGGTTCCTTTTGGAGGACAATTTGGAGACTGTTAACACGCCTTGTTCATGCCTGGGATCCTGTGATGCCAGGCGTGGTAGCTCTTCACTCATACGTACACTGTTAGATGTTTGTGTTCTGTTTGAATAGTTATTATTCGCTTACATTTTATTCAGTTCATGTTAATTGCAATGGCTGACATGAATGGAGTCAGGGAAAGGACGTTTCCCACAAGACAACCCGGTGAGAATGACGCAGTGTTTCCAGGAGGAGCAAACGCCCGGCCCAGACGGCGCCTTCTGCAGACGGCAGGAGACTCGCGACTTCGGATTCCTGAGTCGTTTGGGCCTTGGGATCTGCGTTTGTCTGACCCCAGGAAAAGTGCCTGTTGCTCATTTTCTAAATCATGCTTGAAGGCACAAATGAAGGGAAAGAGCTACTTAGGTGGGACGTTTTTGTTGAGAGACATAAATATTATCCTCGTATTTTTAACAGCTCTGAACGTTTCACACATCATCAATAAAATCTGTATTCACGTTTTATCTGAAAGGCAGAGCGACAGAGGGTAGGAGAGATACTCCATGTGTTAGTTCACCCCCAGATACCCTCAACCAGCAGTGGGGGCTGGGACAGGCCAAAGGCAGGAACCTCCATTTGGGTCTCCCACCTTGGGTGTCAGGGACTGAAGCATGTAGCCATTGTCTACTGCCTCCCAGGCACAGGAGCAGGAAGCCGGATGGGGAGTGCAGTAACTGGGACTCCAGCCTGACACTCTGCTGGGGATTTGGGTATCCCAGGTGCTGACATGACCCACCGTCATTGTCATTAGAATCCCAGCTTCTGTGTGTTTATCGTAAATATACACGCCTTAGACTGAAGCTATGTTATGTAGCTGTTTAGGACAGACAGTTATTAACACACTGTCATAATACTGTAGATTTTTTCCAAAATTCGAAATTAGGATCTTGGCTAGTTTGATTGTACGATCATTTAAAAATATGAATCTGTAAATAACTCTAGTTACAAGAGTGAGATAAAACTGTTGGCAAAATTTTCCTAGCTATGCAGAGTTAGTAACAAAGAAGTTGCCTGACTTGGGCCCTGGGAGGGGTCAGTGCAGCTTGGGAGCAAAGAGCAGCGTGGCACGGATTCGAGCAGGAAGTGTGACATCAGGGTGTGGTCCGCAGACGCAGACCCGGGGTTGCGACTAGGGACAGTGAAGGCTGCGCGTGGGGCCTTCGAGGAGGAGCAAGAATGGCAGCCTGGAGGGTGGGGGAGAATCAGAGCCAGCACTCACAGCCGGAGCACAGGGCCCAGGCAGTCCCAAGGCCCCGTGGGGAGGGCTCCCTGCGGCTCCACGTCGGAGACATCGCCCCACGTCTTCCCTGCCCCATCGCCTTCTAAACCCAGCGCAGGCTCTAAAGATGGCTTCCTCGGGGAGCCACCGAGAGTTCACTCCTCCTGGAAGGTCGGCACTTCGCTCTGTTTCTCTCCCTGTTCAGCTGCTGCACAGTGCTCTTTCTGAGCCACTTTCCCCGCTCCCCTTACTGTGGCTTTTCTGTCGGGCTCCGCCTGGCTGCTGTTCCCTGCTCCCCTGGGCTGCAGACCAAGTTCTCTGGCCAGCGGGGAGTCGGCAGCAGGCACAGAAGAACCCCGCCTGTTCCGTACTTCTCCTTACTTTGGGAGGGGATGCAGGTGCTCCCGTGACCGTGGGAGTGGAGGGCTGGTTATGTGAGAGAGGAGCAGGCCTCAGGGCTGATGCGGCACCCAGGGGGCACCGTGGGGGGTGGAGGGGCCGCTGTTCACGGTCAGCTCCTCTTTTCCAGGTTGTTGGAGACCTCCTGAGGCGCTTGCACCTTGAAGCCCACGCGGACAAACTGGTGGCCACCTACAGTGGGGGCACGAAGCGGAAACTCTCCACGGCGCTGGCCCTGGTGGGGAAACCCGACATTCTTTTATTGGTGAGTGGAGGAGACGCCAGCGACAGCCACTGCGTGCGTTTGCTCACTTGTTTTGACCACTGAGTTCTTCCAGAGAGCAGCTGCAGAGCCCGTCGACATTTCCCAAACAGAACGTAAAATCTCATTGGAATTTTACAGGGAGAAACCATTTATCTTTTGATATCTACTTATATTTGTCAAGTTGAAAATTTAATGAGGTTTTCACGTTACAACAGTATTTTACAAGCGTGTTAGCATTCAGCTATAATCCCCAAACCTCTGTGTTCCTCCTGCAGCGTCTTGCTCCTAAGTCTTTCTCCGTAATGGTGAATCACGGTTGCAGTGGGCGCCTGTCTGTGTTGAGTGCTGAGGACGCGCCAGGGTGCAGGGTGCACACAGGGGCTGTGGGGTGAGAGGGAGCGTGTGCAGTGGTCTTGAGACAGGCGGTCTGCAATCTGGGCACTGCAGCCTATTCAGTTGAGCTGGATCAAAGCAGTAATTAGAAGTGACGATTGTCTAGAAATAGAGCCAGTTGTCTTATATTTTAAAAATGGCTATCACAGAAATAACCCCATTCACACAATCAAGAGCGGCTCTGGTCCTTGTGCCATGGATTGGCTTCTGTCCCGAGTGCATCCCAGGCCTCGCCCTGGTGAGGAGTCTAAGGGGTGTCAGGAAGGGTGGAGACATGGCAGAGCCTTCTCTCCTGTTCCTCCTGCTGTGGCCTCATGTAGACTGGGGAAGCCCGGGTTGGAAGAACAGTCCTGTCAGTTGCTGGTTGTCTCCTGGACACTCACCCAGTATTGTCTTTTCTTTAAGTTTGCTGTTGCAAGATCCAAAATTGAAGACTAGTGTATAATCTCATACTCTGGAGTCCAATGTTACACACTAGCGATTGCACAAACCTACTGTTTACAAACAGCAAGGTGAGGCTGGCTGTGCTAAAAGTTAACAGCCCTGAGACCTGAGCATCCAGTACTTGCTGCGGAATTTGACTGTGCTCAGTCCAGCACAGAGCATCTTCCTCAGTCAGCCAAGGAGCCCCCCCTCTGGAGCTGTGTCCCAGGCCCGCTGCAGACCCTGAGGGGGCTCTGCCATGGAGCCTGGTGCTCTCTGCCCCTGGACATGCGGGAGTCTGGAGTCTGACTGGTTCAGGCTCTGCTTCTGCTACTCCCACAAGCGAACTTGCCTGTTTCGGGTCTGCTTGCTCCTCATCTGAATGGTTCTGGTGACAGTATCTGCCGCAGGAGCCGTAGAAAGCGGTAAATGAAACAACCTGCATCCAGCAGGTAGCCCCGCCCCTGGCACACCATAAACCCACAACCTGCATCGGTCGCTGTGTTGACAGAGTCTGTCAGTCATGGGGAAGGGATACTGCTGATGTCCAGAGAGGTGAGATGGCCTCCCAGAGCTGACGCCAAAGTGGGAACCAGGAAAACTCTGGACCTGAACGACGCACAATCTCACCTCTCTCACTGCTGCCGCGGCTGATCCTCGTGCAGCTCCTGTTTGGCAGAAAGGAGTGTGTTTTATTTTTCTGTCCGGTGACTTCCCTCCCTCCCCACTGCCACCCTTGCTCTGTTTTCTTCTTGGGAAAGGTGATGGCTCAAAGCTCTCAAGATACACGCGTTTGGTGCTTCCCGCACAGAAATGCATTGTAGTGTTGGACAAGATTTCTCTCAAAAGTGGTTCAGATGAGAAGTGCCTTCGAGTTTGTTGAAGGAGTAAGCTTCAGGTTCCAAGAAAGAATTTCTCTGATGAAGCTGTTTCCTGCTGTCGTACGCCTATCCAGGGGATGTCCCCTTGGAATCGTGTGAGGGTTGGCTGATCCAAGCAGATCACAAAGGGGAGCCAACCTGGGGTGACAATAATCCTGGCTTCTCCCCCGCCCCTCCCCCCAGCTTACATGAGGTGTAATTGACAAATACAAGTCGTGTATGTGTGTGGTGTGTAGTGTGGTTTTGGATATACACGTACAGTGTGCACTGATTGTGCAGTCAAGCTAATTGGCATCCTTAGACCCTCACGTAGTCACTATGCTTTTCCTGAACATGTGGTTGGAACACTTGAGAGCTACCCTCTCAGCAAATTTCAGAGGTACAACGTGTTGTTGTTAACGTTAGTCCCTGTCAGTCCCCTTGTTCTACTCATATAGAATGGCACAGAGCTGGTGGTTGTAAAGGGCAGGGATTTATTTCTACCAGTCTGGAGCCTGAGGAGTCCAAGATCAAGGTGTCCGGAGGTTCACATGTCTGGTGCGGATCCTGTCTCTGCTCCAAGTCGGCTCCTTGGAGCCTGCACCCTCCACAGGGGAGGACTGCTGTGCCTCACCTGGCGGACCCCAGGAGGGCCAAAAGGGACAGTTCCTCCATCGGGCCCTGTTCACAGGGCACCTAATTCTGTCTGCAGATGTGGCCCAAAGGCCACACCACACCGTTGCATTGGGGGTTAAATTTCAACATGAATTTTGGAGAGAACAGACATGGAATCATGGTAGATTCTGCTGTATATGACTTTTCCCTTTTCTTCATAAATCTCAATGCAACTGTTAGTTCCACTGATGGAGTCCCATACATCTTAGCAGACTTTATCATTTCTTTTCATCCTTTTTATATATTCCAATGGCTAGATAAGTTCAAATAACCTATTTTCAAGATTTGGATTATTTCATGTACTTAGGATGATTGTTGACGTTTTGCATTTTTGTTTTCATTCATTGCATTTTTCTACTCTAGAATTTCTACTTGCTTCATTATTGCTTTCTATTTCTTAAACTTCTCTTTCTGTTTGTGCATAGTATTTCTCTGATTTAATTGAGCTTTCTTATTTGTGTCCATTTGTAGCTCACTGAGTTTCCTTTAAGTAATATTTGGGGGCTGGTGTTCTGGCATAGTGGGTAAGACCGCAGCCTGTGATGATCCTATATGGGTGCTGGTTTGTGTTCTGGCTGCTCAGCTTCTGATCCAGCTCCCTGCTAATGGCCTGGGAAAAGCAGTGAAAGATGCCCCAGCCACCCACATGGGAGGCAGGATTAAGCTTTTGGCTCCTGGCTTTAGTCTGGTCCTCCCCCAGCCATTGTGGCCATCTGGGGAGTGAACCAGCAGCTGGAAGATCTCGCTGTTTCTCCCTGTCTCTCTGCAACTCTGACTTTCAAATAAGTAAATAGATAACTCTTTAAAAATGAATAATTATTTTGAATTCTGTGTCAACCAATTTAAAGTTATTTCCGTGGGGTCAGTTATTGGAATATTGTGGTGTTCCTTTGGTGATGTCATGATCCCTGATTTATTTTTTATGTTCCCATCTCGCATTTGGAGAATGCTCCTCTCTTCCTGCCTTTCTGAGTATCTCTGGGAGGGAAACGTCCTCACCAGGCGGTCTGATGTTCTCTCAGATCTTATCTATAGATGTGCCGACTGCACATCTCTTAGATATCCTTGCTATGAGGAGGGGGATTTTTAATATTGGGTGACTTTTCTTCTCAGTCCCACAAAGCCAGGCCAGGTGCCAAAGCTTTTCCTAGGACATTGCTCTGAAATGCTCCAGTGTCTGTCTGCCCTGAATCCCAGAGCTATGTGGGTGGCTGGTGTGAGAGACTCACACTTGCCCTCTGTGGGGTCACCCTGGGAAGCCAGCCTTGGACGAGAGTGGAGTCGGGCCTGCAGGGACGCCTCCCACAGACGTGAGAGGCCGCGGCTGCTCTGCCCTGCCCTGGACGAGAGTGGAGTCGGGCCTGCAGGGACGCCTCCCACAGACGTGAGAGGCCGCGGCTGCTCTCAGCTGGCAGATCCCCTTAGCAGTCTATGATGCAAGACAGCAGTGGGCCTCTGGGGGGGCGTCGTGCAGGAGTGGGCAGCCAGGCCGCCACTTGTGAGTGTGACCTGTGATTCTCTCACCTTCCCCTTCTGGCTTTGTGCACGCACGTCCACAGAGGGGCCTGTGGAAGCTGAGCGGGGACAGCCTCCCAGCCCGGGCCTGCGTTGCAGAGTGCAGATTTCCACGTGCGTTTCCCAGTGTCCATCACTGCTTGTTTTCTTTCCCGCAGGATGAGCCCAGCTCCGGGATGGATCCCTGTTCTAAGCGGTACCTGTGGCAAACAATCCTGGCAGAGGTCCGGGAAGGCTGTGCCGCTGTGCTGACCTCCCACAGGTGAGCTCAGTCTCCGCTCGTGCCGTCTCCTGAATGAGGCCATGCAGCGCTGGGAGTGGCAGGTGCATCCTGGCCAGAGATGGCACCGCACTCAGCCTGCCTTGCTCCAAAGGCATTCCTCTGCCTTTCAGCATTGTGCTGGTGATATGGTCCTCAATCTGTATTGTGTAGTTTGGGGGTGGGGAAAGGGGAGGAGGGAGAGAGGGAGGAGAGGGAGAGGGAGAGGGAGAGGGAGAGGCTAAATAACATACCCAAGGCCGCAAAGCAAGCAGGTGGCTGCACTGCAATTTGGGCTGAGTGATTTTTATCAATGGACTGCATCATTGCCTAGTTCATTGCCTCTGCTCGAGGGTGAGAGCCAGCCCCTGTCACTCCTCTCTCTGCAAGGACTCTTATCCCAGTCGGTAGAATTAGGTGAAACAATCAAGAGGTTACTCTCTGCTCAGATGTTTTCTTTCACTTTAGAATTAGTTTTGTGATTAGCTTTGTAAAGTATTGGCATCTTTTGAACTTCATGATACGCTGTTCTAGGACACACAGCAACGCCAACGTAGAGTCCATAAAACCAGGCCAAGGGGGTGAGCAATATGGTTTAGCTAATAGAAATCCTGACGGTACAATGGAAATCAGGCCTTATCCCTTCGCTTACGTAGAATATGCTGAGTAAAGCATCAAGACGTTAGCATCTGAGATTTTTCCACGCCACCCCCTGTTCAAAGCCCCAGCCTGGGAAACGTAGATCTGATTTCTGCTCTATTCAGCCATCTTGGTCTGCTCTTGGCATGTATTTATCATAGCTGCATTGATTTTTTTCTGCTAAATATAAAGTCTAGAGTCACTTAGAAACAACTTCTATTGACGACTTTTTTTCCCGTGAGTATGATTCACATATCCCTGTTTTATTTTTTGCATGCCTTAATAATTTTTTATTGAAACCTGAACATTTTAGATTATTGTAGAGCTCTGTGTTCTGATGCACCTCTCCCTGGAGGTCATTGTTATTGCCAGTTTGTTTGTTTGTTTGTTTTTTGACAGGCAGAGAGAGAGTTTTTTGACAGAGTGAGAGAGAGAGACAGAGAGAAAGGTCTTCCTTTGCCGTTGGTTCACCCTCCAATGGCCGCTCTGGCTGGCACGCTGCAGCCAGTGTACCCTGCTGATCTGAAGGCAGGAGCCAAGTGCTTCTCCTGGTCTCCCATGGGGTGCAGGGCCCAAGCACTTGGGCCATCCTCCACTGCACTCCAGGGCCACAGCAGAGAGCTGGCCTGGAAGAGGGGCAACGGGGACAGAATCCGGCGCCCTGACCGGGACTAGAACCTGGTGTGCCGGTGCTGCAGGTGGAGGATTAGCCTAGTGAGCCGTGGCGTCAGCCTTGCCAGTTTTTTTTTTTTTCTTAAATGCTTATCCTTTTTGTGTTGATTTCTTGGCTTGAGGTTAGTCTATGAAAATTTCCCATCAATGAGTGGCTACTGATGCCTGTGTTAGATTTAGTTTTTAAATTTGTGTACATTTATTAAAGACTGATCGCATAGGCATGGCCCCTTTTTCACCTGGGTTAGTCGCCAGCCCGTGAGTGGACAGGCTGGGTTCATCCCTCTCGTGTTTCTGTCCCCTGCCTATGGATCTGTCTGTCCAGGCCACTTGCAAGTTTTCCCAGTTTTCCTGGATTTTTCTGTGTCTTCCTTCCTGCTGCATTGACAAGGAGTGTGATGGGCTTGGGCTCTATGCATGCTACAGCCACACGATTTAGTCTACGGGAGCCACCTCTGGTAGACACTGGAGATGTGGGCCCTTCCTGCTTGCTTGCCCCAACATACTTATGCACACGAGCGGTGTCACTGGGCACGGCACTGCTCAGTGACCCAGAGTGGCTGTACCCTGTAACCAGGGCAGAGGCTGCCGATCCTCGTGGCTGCTAGTTGGGGAGGGTAGGGAGGGGGCTGCAGCCCCAGGCTTTCAGCCCACAAACCAATGCCCTTCTTACTTTTAGCAGTTTGCCAGCTGCAAGTGCTTCTCAGATGTTGAGAGATTTAAATCAGTTCCCAGCATCCTGAGGTGGTCATTTTGTTAATTTTTTCTAGCATTAAGTTGCTTTGGGGAAGAGTGTCCAGTTTCTTCACTTGTGCACAGCCAGAGGTTCTACCTCTGACTTGTTTGTTGTTTTTCTGTTTCTTTTCAGAAAATGTGAGTTTATTTAAAGTTAGTTTAATTTGATACATCCCCTCTTTATACGATTTGTGTGTGTTCTTGCTAATGGTGACTTTGCTGGGTTCGTTTTGCTGGAGTTTTTTGAGGGACAGGATCTAGGGTGGGGTGAACGGTTGTCACCACACGCGTGCCACTGATTTCTCACGGGGCACATACTTGTCCAGACTTCTCGGAAAGGTCACACATCCATGCACTTCACTCTTGAATCTCCCTTCAGGGTGTGTGTTCGTGCCCACACGTCTGCCCATAGCCATGACACGCAAGGATCCAGACTGTTCTTGTGGTGACGGGTAGAGCAGCTTCTGGTTCATTCTTGATTCTAAAACGATTGCCTGGGGTGTTGGGACACAGTGGGCCAAGCGGCCAGCTGCAGCACTGGCCTTCCATGCCGCAGTGCGGGCGAGTCCCGGCGTTGCTTCCCTTTGGCCTTCCGCCAGATTCACCTGACGAAGCAGCGGTGATGGCCCTGCCGCCCACTGGGAGACCTGGATGGAGCTGCTGGCTCCTGGCTTTGACCTGGTCCAGACCCGCCATGGTCATCTGGGGAATGAATCCAGCAGGTGGAAGATGGGTTGCTCACACACTCTCCCCGCATCACTCTGCCTTTCAAACAAATAAGTAAATCTTAACAAAAATAAAACCACGGCCTTTAGTTGCGAACTCTAGCAGGTTCTTCTTGACATTGGATTCCTTCTCACTGCCTCTTCCTGTTCTTTACCCCAGAGCATCTTGGGGAAGCGGGGCACGGGGAAGTGGGGGCAAAAAGCTTGCGCCACCTCCTTCAGTAAGGAGAACTGAGACCGGTGCCCCAGCAGGGGCGCTGCTTCCTCACAGGCCAAACACCGATACGGGAATTCCAATGCACACCCTTAAATCTGCACCTCACCTAACAGACATCTGTGTTAGTCACCCATACAAGAAGTCTGCTGTTCATTTTCTGACTAAATGGGTTGATGCTTCCGCTGCTCCACAGTTCCTGGCTTTGCATGAGCTCTTACTGTGGACAAGTAACAGAATCTCTCTCCTATAAGCTGAGGTCTTGTGGATGCTATGTGCTTGGAGCACATCTGTGGGACATCTAATAACGATTCAGCTGAACCCACCGAGTCATTTATTGTAACACCTTACCTCATGTGGCTCTTGTTTGCATCTCTACTTGTCTGAACTGTGTTTAAGAAGTGACTCCATGTCCTATCTCTTTAACTAGAACTCCTATAGTGAATTCATAAAAACACGATCTTTAAAGTAGAATTAATTAAAGAAAGAGAAAAGGATACATTTTCACAGTGAGACATCTAAAGCACGTTTGGAATGTGTAGCGTGCACTCCTTGGACTTCATGTTGAGCCACTGTAGTAACTCCGTCCCAGAGTACAGTGGCTGGGTCACACTGTCTTCCCCTTGCCTGAGGATTTGTCTCTGTGGACTGTGCCCCAGAGGGTGACCAAGTCCTCACGCTCCTCACACGTCACCGACTCGCCTGTGAGTTGCTCTCCTTGTCATGGTCCATGTTGACTTTTCTGTATCCCGGCTCAAGTGGAGCAGACAGCACAACACCCAGGTCAGTAGCTTGTTCTATTTCAGCAAGACCCAGAAGTTCACCTGCGCTGCTGCCTGCGCACATCTAGCTGCAAGGGATGCGCAGCACAGCAATCCCGACGGGAACATCACTGACAGACAGCAGGATGCCTCAGCACCATCCCCAGTGATGAAAATAGCCGGTGCTTCAGTGGAAAGCGTAGACAATGCAGACGAGCAAGGAAGGCAGTAAAGCCGCCATCAGCTTCTCTTGTCAGCGGCTGCTGATCATGTGTTCCACGTGTTTCTCCTCCCCTGGATGATTTTCCACAGCGTGTGCCTTTTTCTTACTATGCACCATCATTTTACTGCTGCTGGCCAGTGCCTTTCCCCAGTGTGCTAGCTGCTCGAGAGACACTGTTTGCATGCGGATTAGCAGGACGCATTCACCCACATGTGCGTATGTTATCCTGAGTTGACCCGAGTCCAGTTTCTTACTTTTAAACATAACTTGCTACATACATCCATGGTGTCCGTGTCCCCTAGGGCAAGGCCCTAGAAAAGGAATTGTTTTCAGAAAGTTGCACCAGTTCACTTCCACCCGCCGCATGTGAGATGATTTATCAGAATCACTGAGAACATGGTTTTAGCTCCGATACTTTCCGATCTGAGAATTCATTGTTTTCACTTGAAAAAAGGATGCAAAAGGCATGTGTAGCAGAGTACACATGACACACGTATTTCTGGCTAGAAAATAGTTTCAAATCGATTTATTTGAGGGATAATGTTGCAGTTTCTTGATGTTTATTAGCCATGAACAGCTCTTTGAATATTTTGTATGTATTATTTGGCCTCTTTTCTGTATTGGATTTATTTTGTTTGGTTAATATGTGAATTTTTTTATTGTAAACAGATCAACCCCTACTCATTATGCTGGTTCTAGGTTGTTATTATTTATTCATTTATTTGAAAGAGTTACAGAGAAGGGGAGCAGAGAGAGAGAGATTGTCCATCTGCTGATTCACTCTCTACGTGGCCACAACAGCTGGGTCTAGCCTAGGCCAAAGCCAGGAGCTACATCCAGGTCTCCCACGTGGGTGCAGGGGCCCAGGGACTTGGGCCATCTTCTTCTGCTGTCCCAGGCCACATCAGAGAGCTGGATCAGAAGTGGAGCAGCCGGGACTAGAACCGGCCCCACATGGGATGTCGTCACTGCACATGACAGCTTTACCCACTAGGCCACAACACCAACCCCTCGCTGAGTGATTTTAAAAGTGTATTTTCAATTATTTTTCTCACGGAGTCAACAAATTTAAAATTTTATTGGTATAACACTATCTGTATTATAATTTATATTTTTATATGATTATAATAATACAATGATAAGTCTTTGTAACATTTTTATTGTAAATTAAAGCTTGCATTTATGTTTCATATATAATGAATTCACCTGTATTTTATACTAATGTTAAATTTTGTTTACACTAATAGCACACTCCTTTATTCTGCTTTTAAGTTGTAAAATTGTCTCATTTAAAAATATCCATTTTCCCTTTATTTCAGACTTCCTTTCATTGAATCAAGATTTCATTTGTGCCCACTAGTGAAGTTTTTATTCCTTTTTTAAAGATTTATTTATTTATTCATTTGAAAGAGTTACACAGAGAGAAGGAGAGGCAGAGAGAGAGAGACAGAGACAAAGGGGGGAAGGGAGGGAGGTGTTACATCCACTGGCTCACTCCCCAATTGGCCGCAACGGCCAGAGCTGCGCTGATCCGAAGCCAGGAGCCAGGTGCTTCTCCTGGTCTCCCATGGAGTGCAGGGCCCAAGCACTTGGGCCATCCTCCACTGCACCCCCGGGCCACAGCAGAGAGCTGGCCTGGAAGAGGGGCAACCGGGTCTTGAACCAGAGACCATATAGGATGCTGGTGCTTCAGGTCAGAGCGTTAAACCTGCTGTGCCCCAGCACCAGCCCCTCTTACACTTTTTCTTTTTTTTTTTTTAAATTTTTTGACAGGTAGAGTGGACAGTGAGAGAGAGAGAGAGAGACAGAGAGACAGAGAGAAAGGTCTTCCTTTGCCAGTGGTTCACCCTCCAATGGCTGCTCTGGCTGGTGCGCTGTGGCCTGTGCACCATGCTGATCCGAAGCCAGGAGCCAGGTGCTTCCTCCTGGTCTCCCATGGGGTGCAGGGCCCAAGCACCTGGACCATCCTCCACTGCACTCCCAGGCCACAGCAGAGAGCTGGACTGGAGAGGGGCAACAGGGACAGAATCCGGCGCCCTGACCGGGACTAGAACCCAGTGTGCCAGCACCGCAGGCAGAGGATTAGCCTAGTGAGCCGCGGTGCCGGCTCTTATTCCTTTTCATCAAACGTTCACTTTGATTTGTTCACGTCCTACTTGTTTTGTGGTTTTGTGTTATTGCTAAATGTTTCTCCAGTATTTATTTTGGAAGTGGTCCTTCTAGTGTGTAGACGTGCTGATAACTCAGTTATGTCACTGTGACCAGCACAGCATCTGTGTTCAGGGCACTTTGTTGATTGTCAGTGGGCGGCCTTGGCATGGCTCACGTGTGTCATCTTCCCTCCCGCAGCATGGAGGAGTGCGAGGTGCTGTGCACGAGACTGGCTGTAATGGTCCGCGGCAGCTTCAGGTGCCTGGGCTCTCCCGAGCACGTTAAGGACAGGTAGGCCCGCGTCTCTGCTCGCGAAACGCTTCCTATGGAATCGACCCTGGTGCAGTGTTGTGAGCAGGTCCTGCTGCGCAGCACGAGAGCACAACCCCGGGGAAGGCAGGGATGCGTGTGGCCTTAGGAGCGAGGCACAGGACCCCCAGCCAGAGGCCAGGTTTCTCCCTGCGGCATTCTGCTTAAGAATGTGATGACAGCAAGGGGAAGCCGGGGCCGGAAGCACCCTGGTGTGCAGGGCTGTGTCCCCGTCCACGGAGCGTCGGGGGCCTGTCTTCCGCCCCGAGAGCTCTCGTCGGTGCAGGAGGGAGCGTGGGTTGCTGGGTTCTTTCTGCTCAGCCTAGGAAAGACCAGAGATGTTTTCCTGTACCCGGGATCCCTTGGCTGTCCTCAGGGTCCGCTGTCCCTTCGTGTCTTGTGTTCCATCTGCTTTCTGCTCAATGAGTTTATTGCTATGTCCATGAGCATTTCTGGTATCCTGGTATACGTTAAAAAGAAGAAAAACAAACTTCGCAGTCACCTGAATGATGTGCTAATTTCCTTTTAATCTGCTGTTTAACTTGTGGATTTATGGTGATAAACATGTTTTATTTTCATTTTTCAGTGATTTCAAGGCTAGACTTCTCTTGCAGAGTTGGTAAATGGCAATACATACAAAGTGTGAATTTTTTTTTTTTTTGGAGGAAATCACTCATGCTTTGGGGTGAGACGTATCAGGGAGCTAAGTTCCCAGTGGCTTTAGGTAGGGCGGTTGGGGTGCTCGGTCCCATTGCTGCTTGCGGCTTAGGGTCAATCGCTCGTCAGATGCACCTGCTGGAAACTGCGCAGCTTCGAGGGGGAAGCAGTAGCTCACACCGGGGACCTTCATGGACATCTGCGTAAGGTCCGCAGCCCTGTCCCCGTCGCTGGCTGACTTCCCTCTGAGTTTAGCCGCTGCCTTTCAGGCCTTTGCGGACCTCAGCCCCCAGAGCCAGCGCACGGAAGCCCTGGGGAGACGAGTCTCTGCCCACTGCCGGGCTCTGGTTCTGGGCAGTGACCTGTGGTCTGAGGTTGAGTCGTCAGTGAGCACGAACCGTGGGTCTTCACCAAGCGAGAAATGCCTTTTAGGGCCCGTGCTGAAACGGCGCAGTTCATACGTTTTTAAAATGACCTGTGCTTTCGTTCTCCTGTGCCAAATAACCCCGATAAGTATACATCTGACCACAGACGAATCCATGAGGGGCAGCATTCAGGAGTAGCCATGCAATGGGATATTGAGGCTCTATACCTGGGGGTCACCATCACAGTGGCCGTTTCTCTGCCTGTGACCTGGAGACGCTGACAGGGAGGGGAGGCCTCAGGACAGCTGCCCTCCATGGCACCCGCCCGTTCCTGGACCACCTGCCTCCCTGTGGCCCCTAGCTCAGCAAGCAGCCACCACCTCCACAGCCTTGTGGCAAGGGAGGACAGGAGGCCACTGCCCCAGGGTTTCGGTGACACTGACCCAGGATGTGACCCTGAGGGTCAGTGTGGAGGATTTCATAGGGGACCTGAGTTCATGTGCTGGGCACTGCTGGGCTGTGCAGAGAGGGACACTGGCATGAGAGAGGACCCGGCCTCAGGAGCCCTCTGTCCCATCCCCTCGGCTGTGACGTGGCTGCTGGACACAGTGCAGATCTTGCTCCCGTGGGTGTTCAGAGCCAGTCGGGACCCTTCAGTTCAGGTCCAGGTAAAGCCCCCTGGGCAGGGACCTGAGGCTCCACCGCAGGGAGAGGCCGCCCAGCTGTGCACAGCAGCCCTCCCCTAGGGAGGCGTAGGGCCGGGGGAAAGGGGGTATAAGGAGGAAGAGCCATGAAAACTTAAGGGAAGAATGTGGTGGGAACTGGGGCCAAACAGAGAAAGGAGGAGAGACTGCAGGGCGGGGGGCTCTGCCAGAGCCACAGGAGGTGCCCCCTGAGTCCTGAGAGATGAGGCCTGGCCCCCTGTGCCTGGAGAGCAAGGTGCAGGTGCGGGCATCCCCTCCCAGCTATGGCAGCGCTGCCCGTCCTTCCTGCCTGACCTGGCCCTGGTTCCTCTCTCTCGACTTCTTTCCTGAGTTCTGAGTGCATCTCATGTGGACGTCACACTCAGAGAGGGTCCCCCACCTCCGAGGGATGGCAGACCCTGACCCCCCATTCCTTTCTGAGCGCCAGGGCCCACATCCTGCGGCCTGCTGGCACCTGCCTCCTCCCTTGCCTGCTGCCGTGCAGAGCATCTGAGATGTGGGCGGCTGGCAGATCCAGAGACACCTCACACCATAAAGGGGGGTGCTGTGCGCAGTCCCCCCATGGGAGGGGGCGTGCCATGAGGGGAGCACCCGCAGAACCGGAGGGCCCCTGGCACGCCGTCCTCGGAGTTTCCTCGGGAAGGAGCAGGTGCAGCTGGCACACGGGCTTAGGATGGGTTGGTCAGGGCCCCGGGCCCAGGAGCTATCTCAGTTGCTGGGTACCCAGCTGTGGGGTGGTGAGGACAAGTGGACAGTGGCCCAGAGTGTGAGAGGTCCATGCAGGGGCTGAGGGGTGTGGGCTGTGGGCCAGTGGATTTGAACCTGAGAGGTGCACTTGGGGGCAGGCTCCTGCCTCTCAGAACTGGCCAGTCCCCCAGGGGCAGCCCCGCCACAGTGAACAGGGTCAGAAGCCAAAGCCTCAGATGAAGAAGAGGTGACTGTGACCCACGCCCTCGGGCTGGGGGTGCTTTAGCGCCACGGCGGGGGTGCCCTCGCGCTCCCTCTGCTGCTGGAAGCCAGCCCAGCAGACCCCTCGCCTGCCACGGTCCCGAGTTCTGGTCTTTCTGTCAGTCTTTCACCAGGTTATTTCAGTGCTACGGTCTACACTGTGGATTGTTGCTCACTTGGCCGTCCTGGAGTTTGCACTGAGCATAAGTTTCTGGGGTGGAGTCTGCACATCCCGGAGCTCCGCGGGGCCCACGTGCACCAGTCATCAGCGATGGGGGCGCTGGGCAAGCACTGGCAGTGACCATGTAGGCCGCATGTGGCTGTGGAAAACGGGTCGTTACTGCCAATCTGCCAGTGTTCCTGACCCAAGTGAGCAACCAGAATCGTGATCGACATTAGAGCTTTCACGGTAGGAGTGGGGCCGTCTCCGTCTGACTTGTAGTCACGTCCTTAGCGCTCATTCTCCAAGGTCAGCAAGGGCGTGCAGGGGTCGGTCCCATGCAGCCTGGGCACTCTGAGCTCTGAGGTCCTGGTCCCGCTGGGTTTTAGGAGATTTTGTCCTAGGTTTCATTTGGAAATAAAGGCCTCACTACAGATGCAGGAGCAAGGTAGAGGAATAGCCGAAGCAGAGTGAATTTACAGGAAATCCTGCTTCTGAGTGAGTCCTCTGCTTGTGTGGCGTATTCCTTGAGCGTGCCAGCGGCAGCCAGTCCTGCAGGCTTTCACTCGGAAACCGTGATAACCACCCACGGAGAGCACCAGAGCCCCTGGAGACCTCAGGTTTTGTTTAGGTGGGGGGGAGGGGGGGTAACCATTTACTTCTTTCTTTATAGATTCTTTATTTATAAGGCTTATCTATTTTGAAAGTCAGTTAACGGGAGAGTGGCAGGTGGAGAGAGAGAGAGAGAGAGAGAGAGTCTTCCGTCTGCTGGTTCAGGCCCCAGGGGGCACAGTGACCAGCGCTGGGCCAGGCTGAAGCCAGGAGCTTCCTCCAGGTCCCCCACGTGGGTGCAGGGGCCGAAGCACTTGGGCCGTCTCCTGCTGCTTTCCAGGTGCATTAGCTGGGAGCTGGATCAGAGGGGAAGCAGCTGGGGCAGGAACGGGCGCCCATTTGGGATGTTGGTGTCCACGCGGACTTTACCTGCTAGGCCACAGCGCCAGCCCAAGGGTTAACATTCAGACTTTGAATTCCTTGGCTCCCTACACTGGGTCCTGCTTGTTCTCAAGCCCGGTCGTCCCTGTTCCCCCTTCTTCAGCATCTTGTGATCCTTGTAGGTGGTCAACAGTGCTCGGACCTTGAGTGTTGGATTCCGATTATTACCTGAATTTTATATTTTTTTTTTGAAAGGCAGAGTTAGAGAGAGAGACAGAGAGAAAGGTCTTCCTTCCATTGGTTCACTCCCCTTTAGTGCAGACTAATAGACGTAAGGCAATGCACAGGGCGCTCCCCTCCCCTCTCCTCTCCCCTCCCCTCTCCTCTCCCCTCCCCTCCCCTCCCCTGCAGACTGAGTGATAGACGTAAGGCGGTGGCCAGGGCGCTCCTCTAGAGAGAGGGGTTTGCAGTCAGAACTTTGCCCCCGCCCGCGTGACTCTGCAAGGCGGGGCTCTCTGCAGTGAGAACAACCGAGCACGTCTTGGTGCATTAGAAAGACAAGGAGCCCCCCCCCCCCCATGTTGGGCTTTCTCTCAGCTGTGCCGCAGACGGCCCCCAAGAGCAGCATTTCCACAGCTCACTGCTCAACTGCCCCCCCAGGCGGTCTCCAGCAGGCTCCACCCACTCACAGAGCCCCTGCACGGTAGCCGACAACATGGACACCTGGAAATAAGACTGTGCTCCCAGTTTTCATTAAGGCTACTTGTGGCCAAGAAATGAAGAAGAGACGCCTACAACAAGGGGGTATGACTTTGTAGAGAGGGCCGTGAAGAATTTTTTTGGCCCCTCCCTTCTTTTGACTTGAATATATGATGGTTAGAGATGAAGCAGCCACTTTGGGCCAGGAGGCAACCTTTGGGAGGGAGCCCTATGAAGCAGCACAGTTGACTCTGGATCAGAGGAATGCTTTATCTGCTCTAGACTCTAACATCACTTGTACCCCTGCTGCTTTGGGTCACCCATCGCTTATACACAGATGTGAACAGGATAACGTTCCCCGTGACAACAGAGACCCCATTTCCTGTTGTCTAGCTCTGCCTGGTGGAGGGGTGCTCTGGGGGGGATCTCTGTCTCTGTTGGCATCTGTGTCTCTCACGTGTAGGACAGTGCCTGGAGCGTGGTGTGTGCTCAGAGTATTGATGAACCAGGCAAAGGCGGGGCCCCAGACGGAGGCAGACTGTTGGTGGTGATGCCTCATCCAGCACGGCCGGCGCGGCTCGGACGAGCCTGCGAGCATGTGGCTCTGTCTGGCCTAACGAACGACTGCTACTAACAGCAATTATCGACCCCTGCGATGAAGACGTTCCTTCTGCTCCCATTTATCGTGGGCAGAGCGACCCTCCTTCTGCAGTGTTCACTGTCCTCCGCTGCTCTTAGGAGCCGGGCGCTGTCTGCCGCGGCGTCCCCGCTAATGGAGATGTCAGGTGTGCGACTCAGGCCTAATCGCGGCCGTGGCCGTGGCAGTACTTTGCTGTCACCCCTCCGCAGGAGAGCCAGGTTCAGCCGGATGCTCCCGGCCTGCTGAGAATTATCGTGCAGTGCAGACAGCAAAAGAGCTGTGCGTTCTGACCGTAAACCAGCCTGAGCACAGGCAGGCAGAGCCTCGCAAGGAGGGGGTTTCCGAGGGCCAGGACATTTCCGGTTTAAAATGCATCAGGGTTCGAGTTTGGAGATTGATTGAGTCTGGGTTCAGTCAGCCTGTGCTTGTGTGCGTGTGAGTTCAGACAGTGCATGATTGCTCAACATTGCTTTAGTACAGTTTACAATAATTTTTAAAGATTTATTTTAAATAAGTAGAGGGCGGAGAGAATAAGGAAGAGAGATCCATCGACCTTCTATCCACTCACTCACTTGTCAGACAGCCACAGTGGCAGGGGTTGGGCCAGCCTGGAGCCGGGAGCTGGGACTCCCTGGAGGTCTCCCACGTGGGTGCAGGGACCCACGCCCTTGGGCCGCCTGCTGCTGCCTTCCCAGGCACATTAGCAGGGAGCTGGGCGGGAAGTGGAGCGGCCGGGTTCAGACTGGTGCCTGTGTGGGATGCCAGAGCTTCAAGCTGCAGCTTACCTCGCGGAGCTACAACACCGGCCCCTAGACTGATTTTAAAAATGTGACTTTTTGGTTCCCTTTTGATAAAAAAATCTGAAAAACTCTGTATCAGATTTCGCGACAAAAATGCTGAGACTCTCAGGAACGCTCAGTGCCTTGTAATGACAGTGGCTCAGCCCTGGGAGCCTGCAGGTTCGCGGGGAACAGGCTGCCCCGGGCAGGACGTGGCTGGGCAGCGCTGCCCCGTCGCTTTCTCGTCCTCCTCCTGTAGCCAGGCTGGGGAAGTCTGAAGCCCCAAAACCCACAGGCCACGCATGCAAGTGTGCCTCGAGCCTCTGGTGATGCCCCTTTAGCCAAACCGAGTCACAGGGCCCAGAGGAGAGCAGAGAAGCCATTCTCCCGTGGTGGAGGAACATGGCGACCTGGTAGAGAGCACGGAGGTGGGCGGAGCCAGGAAGCGGGGCTCCAGCTACAGTGCCGCCATCTCCAGGCATCTCGTCTTCAATCTAGTGGGGCCTTGGTCATCCTGTTCCTTTGCTGTGTAACTGCTGTACACACACCACACAGTCCATCTCGAGGATGTAATTCGATGGTTTTCAGGATTTTCCAGCTGTGTGCAGCCACCTCCAGTTTGGTTTTAGAACATTTTCATCATTTTTTTCTTATTTAGTGAATATAAATTTCTGAAGTACAGTTTATGGATTACAATGGCTTCCCCCCTCTATAACTTCCCTCCCACTCACACCCCTCCCATCTCCTGCTCCCTCTCCCACTCCATTCACATCAAGATTCATTTTCAATTATCTTTATATACAGAAGATTGATTCAGTATATACTAAGTAAAGATTTCATCAGTTTGCACCCACACAGAAACATAAAGTGTAAAATACTGTTTCAGTACTAGTTATAGCATTACTTCACATTGGACAACACATTAAGGACAGATCCCATATAAGAAATAAGTACACAGTGACTCCTGTTGTTGACTTAGCAATTTGACACTCTTGTTTATGGCTTAAGTAATCTCCCTAGGCTCTAGTCATGAGTTGCCAAGGCTATGGAAGCCTTTTGAGTTCACCGACTTTGATCTCATTCAGACAGGGTCATAGTCAAAGTGGAAGTTCTCTCCTCCCTTCAGAGAAAGGTACCTCCTTCTTTGATGACCCATTCTTTCCACTGGGATCTCACTTGCAGAGATCTTTCATTTAGGTCCTCTTTCTTTTTTTTTTTTTTCAGAGTGTCTTGGCTTTCCATGCTTAAAATACTCTCATGGGCTCTTTAGCCAGATCCGAATGCCTTGAGGGCTGATTCTGAGACCAGAGTGCTATTTAAGACATCTGCCATTCTATGAGTCTGCTGTGTATCCCGCTTCCCATGTTGGATTGTTCTCTCCCTTTTTTATTTTATCAATTAGTATTAGCAGACACTAGTCTTGTTTGTGTGATCCCTTTGACTCTTAGACCTATTCATCATTTTCAAAGAAACCCCATGCCTTTAGTTGTCTCTCCTGTGTGCTCCCGTGTTCCGTGGCCATGGGTCAGACCACAGCTGGCTTCTGTCGCTGGAGGTAACTCTCACAAGTGAGACGCACACGGGGGCAGGGGTCGTGACTGGCTGTTTTCACTTCCTGTGTTTTAAGGCCCATCCGTGTTACAGCAAGGATCAGTACGTCATGGCCAAATAGCACACATTTTATTCACCTGTTCATTCATTCTTCCATGGCGCTTAGCTACTCTGAATAAGTTGCGGTAAACATTCATGTTAGAGTTTGTGTGCGGCTGTACCTGTTGTCTCTGGGCACACATGCTGGAGTGAGGCGGCTGGGTCCTGTCGGGGACTGCACGTCTCGCCACCTGAAGAGCTGACAGCTGCCTTCCAGATCAGCCCCTGGAGCTCACACCCCCGCGTCCCGCCTGGGTGGGTCTGACTTCGCCACCACTTGTCGTCATCCGGGTTTTCACGTTGTCTGCCCTCCTGGGTGTGAAGTGGGATCACTGATTCCCATTTGCATTCCCGAAGCCTGGTGATGTGGAGTAGCGTTTCATGTGTTTATTGCCGCTCGTGTCTCTTCTCTGATGAGACGTCTATTCCAGCACTTTGACTTTCTATTCACGGCTACCCGGTTTTTTACGCTTGACGTGTCTGTATTCTGGATGCAGATCTGTGACCAGACACAGTTTTTCCCCGATCTGTGAGTTGTCTTTTAATATTTTGGTACTATCTTTATAAACAGAATTATTTCTGTTGGATGACACCTAACAAGTTATTTTGTTGTTGTTTCTGTTTTTGGTATCGTATCCGAGACCCCACGGCCAACCCCGTGGTGGTGAAGGTTTCCTCCTGTGTTCTCCTGCTTTAGCCCCAGGCCTGCGTCTGTGTCTGACTGTGAGTGATTGATTCTTTGGGGTTAACTGTGTGTGGTGTCAGCTTCATTCTTTTGCACGAGGCTCTCCGGTCTGCCGGTGCCATTCGCTGCACACTGCTCCTTCCCACTGAGCGCCCTGGCGAGCTCACGATCTCAGGGGGACTCAGACCCCAAGTCTGTCCCACTGATTTACCTGGGGATCCTATTGCTGGTGCCACACTGCCCTGGTTACTGCAGCCACGCAGTAAGTTCTGAAACTGGGATGTGTGGGCCCTGCAGGGTCAGTCTTTTCCATCCTGTCCTGCCTACTCTGGGTCCCTCCAGTTCCATGTGAATTTAGATCGGCTTGTCAGTTTCCACCTCGATGTTGGCATGGATTCTGACAAGGCTTGTGCTGATGCTGTAGGTCAGTTAGAGAGTTCTCGTACCACTAGATCAAGTCTTCAAAACCCAGGGTGCCTTCTTTAATTTCTCTCAATAATATTGTTTTAATTTACAGAGTATACGTTTTGCACTGCTTTTGTTAATACTCTAAATATGTTATTCTTTGTACACAATTGGAAGTGGGAAACTTTTCTTAATCTCGTTACTGGATTATTCATTTCAAGTGTATTGAAATATGGTCCAGTTTTGGGTACTGATCTGGCGTGTGCCAACATTGCTCGGTTTTCTTACTGGTTCTGACAGCTTTTCTGGGTTTCTCAGGGTTTCTCATGAGTGCGATCAGGCCGTCAACGAGTACACACAGCTTTACTTCTTTCCACCGGAATATCTTTTCTTTCTTCTCTTTTGCCTAGTTGCACTGAAGGTGTGAGAATAGGTCTCTGAGGATGCCCTTTATCAGATTGAAGACGCTTCTTCCTGTTCAGGATTTACTTGGTGTCTTTATCGAGAAAGGGAGCTGGGTTATGTTTTATTTTGACAAGTGGTATATCTCGTTAACGAGTTTTGAATGACAAACCAACCTCATATTCCTAGGATAAGTTCACTTTATCATGATAGTTAATTCTTCCTCCTCATTTTAAAAATCTTATCAGATTTGATTTGCCAGTATTGTGTTGATAATTTTGGTGTTCATATTCTTAAGAGATATTTGCATTTACTTTTTTAAAGATTTATTTTATTTATTTGAAAGAGTTAGAGGTAGAGACAGAGAGAGAGGTCTTCCATCTGCTGGTTCACTCCCCAGATGGCCACAACAGCCGGAGCTGCACCGATCTGAAGCCAGGAGCCAGGAGTTTCCTCTGGGTCTCCCACACAGGTGCAGGGGCCCAAGTACTTGGGCCATCTTCTACTGCTTTCCCAGACCATAGCAGAGAGCTGGGTCGGAAGAGGAGAGGCAGGGATTAGAACCGGCGCCCATATGGGATGCCAGTGCTTCAGGCCAGGGCTTTAACCCACTGTGCCATAGTGCTGGCCCCTGCATTTACTTTTATTTGTAGTTATATTTATTTTTTCTTGTGATGTCTTTGGATCTGGTATCTGAGTAATTATGGTTCCATCAAATGCTCTGTTATTCCTCTTTTATTTGGGGGAGACTTTATGAAGAATTGCTCTCATTTGTGAGAATAGTCTCTGGGGTGGCAGTCTCAGATGCCTGGTTTTCGTCAGGTCAGTGGTATTTTCCCTTCTTTCTGCTTCTAGTAATTTGAATCTTTTCTCTTTTCTTTTTGCTAAATGAAGCTACTTAGTTGTTGGTTTTGTTAATTTTTATTCCCATACTTTGCATGGGAGTCTAAGACTCCACGACTAGCTTGAGTTTCATTGATTTTCTTTGTTTTCACATAAGTGTGCCTCAAAAATTTGTGGACAATGGGAGTAAAAGATAAGTTTATTTTGGTGCAAAACAAAATGGAAGTGCAGGCATGTGAGGGCTCTTTAGAGAGCTCATGACAATGGTCATTATGGAAAGACCATGGATGGAGTTAGAAGACAGTTGCTCTAAGATAAAACTTTAACACTTTGTTACCATTTTTCTCTTTGAAATGGCCTTGGATTCATTCATTGCTAATTTTATTTTTTCTTCTTGCTTTAAGTTCAGTCTGCTTCTCTTTTTCCAGTAAGTCTTCAAGCGTAGATTTCGGGTACTGCTCTGCGAGCCTGTGTTCTATGTCCGCGTGGCTGCCCTCAATGTCCCTGTAAGCACTGCTTTTGTGCATCGCTTAAGGTTTCAACTGTTGCATCTCATTTCCATTCATCTCAGCATGCGTGTAAGTTCCTCTGTGACCATTTCTGCCTCATTCCGCCCACGCCCAACCGCTAGGATTCACTGTCTGTTCACTGGTTGCTCTATTGTTTCACACAGTTCTGTGCCTACGCTGCTCTACAGACAAATGCAGTCAGAGTCAGGCTCCTGTGAGGACGTGTGCCCTGGACCAGCCTGAGCCTTGTTCTGATCCCAGGGCGTTCCTCCCAGCTGTCTCCATGGTCCTCTCGCGCAGGCCAGGCGTCTGTAGCCTACATCACCCAGAGTCCATCAGCTGCCTCCCGCTGTATCCCAGACAGCCTTGGGCATGAACTCCCCACCCTCTGTTGCAAGTGCATCCGTTTCTTTGTGAAGAAATTAGGAGTAACCCGTTTGATGGTTTGCTTCTCCTCTGAGCCTTGACCCTGGGGCTGGGAGTGGGGACCACGCCATGCACTCCCTCCTCAGGAGCTAGGCGCTCACTGGTGAGAGAGGGCGGAAGCCTCGGGTGTTCTCAGCGTGATTCTCCCTGTGTGGCAGCACCACGCCTGGTCCGGGGCGAGGGCTGTGAGGACCCCTGTCTGCTCAGCATTGCTGTTTCTCACATACAGCCTCCCTCTCGTGAGCTGGGGCTGGGTGGGAAGAGGCAGCATCACCTCTCTGCTGTGGTCATCTTCAAGTTGTCCTGGGCAGAGGTGGCTGGAGGCAGGATGAGGACCCCTAGTCCGGTCACTGGGAGCTGGGGGGGTGGGGTGCTCTGATACTCTGTGGGGTGCCCTGGGGTGCCCGTGTGCCTGAGCTGGGAGGTGGAGGCAGGGTGAGGACTCCCAGCCTGGTCACTAGCGCTGGGGAGTGGGGTGCTCTGATATACTGTTGGGGGCCCTGGGGTGTCCGTGTGCCTGAGCTGGGAGGTGGAGGCAGGGTGAGGACTCCCAGCGTAGTCACTGGGAGCTGGGGGGTGGGGTGCTCTCTGATACACTGTGGGGTGCCCTGGGGTGCCCATGTCCCTGAGCTGGGAGGTGGAGGCAGGGAAGTAGTGAGTCCTGTTTCAGGGGTCACAGACTCCAGCTGCTCTTACTTAGTTTTTTTTTTTTTTTTTTTTTTTTTTGGACAGGTAGAGCAGGTAGTTATAGACAGTGAGAGAGAGAGAGAGAGACAGAAATGTCTTCCTTCTGTTGGTTCACTCCCCAACTGGCTGCCATGGCTGGATTCAAAGCCAGGAGCCAGGTGCTTCTTCCTGGTCTCCCATGGGGTGCAGGGCCCAAGCACTTGGACCATCCTCCACTGCCTTCCTGGGCCACAGCAGAGAGCTGGCCTGGAAGAGGGGCAACCGGGACTAGAACCTGGCACCCATATGGGATGCCGGTGCCGCAGGCGGAGGATTAAGTTAGTGTGCCACGGCGCTGGCCCCCTTACTCAGTTTCAGTAGACTGTTTTGAATAGTTTGTTTGAATAGTTTGTTTAGTAGACTGTCTTCTCACTGTGATGAAAGTCGTGCTTGGTGAAGTGGTTGCAGTTTATAATTTCTGCTTGTTTTCTGGGGCACGGGTCTACGAGCTCATTGTGTCTGTGGAGAGTGGCCATCCTCTTGCAGATACATCTAGCCCTGAGCTGCTCTCTGCTGGTCTGTGCCTGACCCAGCGTGACCGAGCGTAAGACAGGATTCAGGATGAGCTGCTGCACTCTCCTCTCCTAACGCCCTGCTTCCGCCCCCTCGTGGGCACTGGCAGCAGTCACTCTGCTGCCCACAAAGGTGTATTCGAAGGCTCACGTGATGGTACTTCAGAGCAGGGGCCGGTGCTGCCATGAGAATGATCAGAAATCACTCCAGCACAGTCGTTCGCAGAGAAATTGGGAGTCAGCCGCCTCGGGTGAACACGCCCCTCCTGTGACGCGCCGGCGCTCCTCCCAGCCAGTGTCCCCTTGCTGCACCTCTCCGGGGGTACTCAGTGGCTGGAGGGATCCAGAGGAAATGAAGGACTCGCCACCGTGGCGACTCGGGCTCGTCACTCAGCTGTCACTAAGGACTCCCTGCCCAGGAGAGCCTCGGGCAGATGAGCGTGACTTCCTGTGTCGCAAGGGCTCTGACCTTCCGATGGGTTCCGAGGTCTCAGACCATGCTCCGCCTCTGCTCCTGCTCGGCCCCTCCTGTGCCTGGGCCTCCTGCTGGGGGGGGGAGGGGGCACCTGCTCTCACTGTTCACCCCTCCCCACACATTTTTTTCAAGAGTTCTGTGAATTTATTAATTTCCTGCTGTTCTGGGCTCTCTGTCCAGACACGTGGCCTGGCCCTGTGTCCTTGGCTGCTTCTCCCTGGGCCTCCCTGGCCATGGACACGTCGTCCTCACCCTGTATCCCCTTGCAAAATGCCAGCCACGTTTCGGCCCAGAGCCACTCAGCCTGAGTCTTGCCGGTCTAAGCGTTTTCTCAGCAGTGGGAGGACGGCTGCTTGTCCAGCATCTCCCTCTGCCGAGATGGTGGCGTTTTCTTAGCTTTTACGTCTGAAGTGCCTGTAGGACTGAAGGCCACAGAGGTTAATCGTGGCGCCTCTGAAACTGATCTGCAAAGGGTTACCCAGATCTTCCAGGGGCAGCAGGTCCCCAGGGCAGCGGGGCGCCGCGGTGAGACAGGGCAGGCGCTCCTGCTGGGCTCTGCAGTGGGATGCGCCCTCCTCCCCTAGCAACACTTGCACAGCTCCCAGCTCTGCACGTTGCTGGCTCCAGGGTTTGCATCTTCACCAGGCGTCTCCTCTGGCCTCACCCCTGGGTTCTCCGGGTTTCTATGTGGACAGCACCCATCAAGCCAGAAAGATTACCGTGGCGTCTCCCAAGGGTGTTTTCTTACAGAGACTCAGAGGAAGGCGGTGGCTCCGCGGCTTCTGCTGCCTCTGGAGGTGGCTGTGGCCGGAGAGCAGCTTGCCTGAGGTGGCAGGGACTAGTGTAACCAAAGCCCTCCCCGGGGACTCTGCCCCCAGAACCGGCAGAGCCACCGCCGCAGGAGTGCTGGCCTCCTTCCTGACCAGGCTTTGGGTGTATTTGCTCTAAGACACTGGGCCACCTTGTGCCGTTTTCATTTTATTCATGAAGTTAATTGACTAGTTAATTTACTTCTTTGAGATCCAGAGAGACAGACAAGTTCTCTGCTGTTTCACTGCCCTGCATGCCTGCAACAGCCGGGGCCGGGCCCCAGGACCTCCATCCAGGCTTTCAAGGAGGGTGACAGGTCCCAAGGCCACCGTCGTGGCTGTCCCCAGGTCTGTGTTAGCAGGAAGCTGAGTCAGGAGCCGGAGCTGAGAATTGAGCCCACGTGCTCGGACGTGGGACGCAGGTGTCTCACCTGGAGTCTTACCTGTTAGGTGGAACACCCACATGTTCAGTTAGGGCCCATGACCACGTCTCGAAATTCAGCAGGGGCAGAGCAGGGACTCCCAAGGGGCTGATCCTTTGAGACCACAGGGACTCCCAAGGGGCTGATCCTTTGAGACCACGGGGACTCCCAAGAGGCTGATCCTTTGAGACCACGGGGACTCCCAAGGGGCTGATCCTTTGAGACCACGGGGACTCCCAAGGGGCTGATCCTTTGAGACCACGGGGACTCCCAAGGGGCTGATCCTTTGAGACCACGGGGGCTCCTCTGGAGTCTGTTTCCAGGGTGACTTCTGCAGCCCCCGACCGATTGACCAGCTTCTTGTTGAGGTCATTTCTCGGATCTTCCTGGCTCTGGGTTTTTTGCAGGAGAAACTGCATGCTTATGAGATCTCTTTGTTGTGTTCACCAGAAAAACCAGACTAATGACTGACTTCAATAGAGAAATTCCAGGAAATTCTCCACTCTGAGCAGAACTCGTCAGCTGTAACTGAGCGGAGATCACAGCGCAGGTTCCGGCTCCGCGCCAACTTTCTCTCCACAAGTGGGTGAAAAAAGCAGGAAAAGAAAAAGCAACACCTTCTCGTCAAGATCGAGAAACAGAAATTGTTAGCTCCGAAGGTCTTTATCCCCCTGGAGTCTAGGGTGTGTCTGGAATGAAGGCAAGTGTTCAGAGACCACAAAGGCTGCGAGGCCAGATGAGGGCCGTGCGTCACTCTGTCACCTCCCCCTACAGGCACGACGTCCGCCGTGGTCCTGGCACGGTGAGACCGTGTGGTGCCGGGCCTGAGGCTGCTTGTTTCTCTGTCCCACCACCTTGGCTGTTGTCCCTTGGCTGCTTCCCAGTGATCTTGTTGATCACCCGACAAGAGAGCGGGAAACAGCAGAAGCAGGATGAGTGCATTTTGCTGTGTGGCTAAGAAACAGTGTTCCTGTCTCCCCAGCCTAGCATGGCATTCCATCATCCATCCATTCACCCTGTGTGACCTGGGCGTCCAGGGAAGCCAGGGCCAGGGAGACTGCAGGGGAGGGGGGGCTCCGGGAGCTCCACTGTGACAGCGGACAGTGCAGAAGGATTCACTGCACGCCCGGATGCTCCAGGGGAGGAATCCTGAGCCCAGGGCCCGACCTCCATGCCCAGCCCAGACTCCACGGACTGGTTGGATGAGGACTCCGTGCCCAGCACCGGGCCGTGCACGGCCGAGCCCAGACTCCACGGACTGGGTGGACGAGGAAAGGATCTGGCGTGGGTGGTGCTCAGGGCGCAGGGGGATGGGAGGTCAGGGAGGGAGGTGCCACTCACAGCCCGTGGAGGCTGTGCACGGAGCCACACTTTCGTTCTGGACTCGGAGGCCTTCCCGCTGAAGGCTGGCCTGACCTCTGGAGTTCTGGCCTTCCCTGGACACCAGGTCAACGGGTGCCTTGACCCTGAGGCTATGCCTGGGGGGGTCTTGTTGGCAAACGGGATCCCTGGGCGCGGAGAGAGCTCTCTGGAGGGATGCGAGCCACCAGGGCTCAAGCTGCTCTCCGCCGCGAAGCCTGTCATGGCCCCGCTTGGTCCAGCGACTTCTCTAAACTCACAGCTCAGCAGGGCTCGTTTCTGCAACAGCGTCTTCCCGAGAGGAGAGCTGGTGCCAGCTGCCCAACACTGCCTCCCTTTTTTGTTGTTGTTTTTACTTGTCAGAGACTCTCTTTATGATAATAACCTTGGATCCCTAATCCTCCCAGCCATCCAGATTTGCATATGCAATGATTAGGAAATTTTCGGAACTGAAGTGGAGATAATAAGGCACCTGCAATGAAGAGGGGCGTGAGCCCCTGGGTGCCGACTGCCGCTCACGAGGCTGAGTGACAACGGACACCTTCCGACCTCCTTGCTGAATGCCGTGGAGAGGAGGCGCCATCTGTTCCCATGAGCACGTCGACTGCTTAGGGCCAGCACAGCTTCTGGGTGCGAATGTGCTAATAGAAAGAGCGCGTGGACATCAACAGTTTGCTGAGGTCCTGCTGACCGCTGGCGTTTCAGGTTCAACTCACCAGTGTGAAGGTCGCGCCTCCCTCCTCCCTCCTCACTGGGCTGCGTGTGCCATGCCAGCTCCCCAGCTGCTGTGAGATTCTGGTTCACTCCTGTGTGGTGGAGACAGTGACCTCAAAGCTGGCGTGTGCTCAGTGTGTCCCTCACAGCGGGTGCAGGGCAGAAGTCGCTCTCCTGGGCCCCTCTGCTCTAGCAGGGCCATGTGGGGACCCAGATAACCAGGAGGACGTTGCCAGTACGGAGAAGCCAGAGCCCATCAGGTGCCCCACCCAGCTGCCAGCCTCAGCGTCATCCCCCTTCTCTGTATACTTCCTGGGGGTGGGTGCACTGCCCTGGGGGTGGGACCTGGGCTCTGACACCTGGCGCAGGTGCTGACCTGGGCTCTGGGGCACTGAGATGGGGCAGGAGGCTGGGGCGTCATGTCCCACGACTGTGCTCTGACTCGTGCCCCTGATGGGAGCTTCGCCTTTGCCCACGGGGGCCTGATCCCAGGTGGTCTCTGTGCTCTGCCCTGAGCTGGGCTGGGGTGAGATCTTCCATACTCAGATGTTGGGGGGGAAGGGCGTGTGTGTGTGTAGATTCCTTAGGGGATGGATGATGCAAAGGAGTCTATGCACACGTCGATGTTCCCAAAACTACACACGTTTTACAAAGGCAATTTCTCAAGTCCAAGATTAACTTTTGTACCAAGAAGAGTTTTATGTTTCTAATATTTAGAGGAAATTTGGTAACTGGTTCCTGGATAAACGACTTTCAAATCAGAAACTGAGATGCGTTTGTGGAGCATGGGGCGTTAGCATACTCCTGTCACCTTTTAGAAGCACTGCGTCTTGTTTCTCTCTAGATGCGGAAGAGCTGCGTGCTCAGAATTGAGAAGAGAGTAAAGAAAACGTCATCAGTCACACTATTAGCCTCTTGTCCACATGATATTCTAAAATGTTGTGTGAGTGCGACTTTTTAGTTGCAGTTTCCAGAGCTGATGTGGTGCTGAGTGTATAATTTTTCATTTTATACTTGAATATGATAGGCCCTTCCCAGCATTAAAAATTGTGTGTAGAGACATTTTTTAATGGCTGAGGGAAAAATGCACATATTTGTTCGTACTCTCCGACTTCTAGGTTCAGGGGAAGCACTTGAGTGAGTGAGGCTCAGCCGGGGGACATAGAGCCACGTAGACGGTTGGTGGCACTGGATGTCGATTCCCAGAAGTGGTCCCCCGGCTGCGTTACCAGTTATCTTGCTGTGCTCTGCGAGTGAGTGGCTTTTAAAACACAAGTGTGTGTGTGTGTGTGTGTGTGTGTGTGTGTGTGTGAGAGAGAGAGAGAGAGAGAGAGAGTGTGTGTGTGTGTGTGTCCACTTGGCATCTGTGTTGCTCCCGCCTCCATTGTTGGCATTTATCACACAACCCCCTCCTCGTGTTTCTGAGAGCAAGGCATTGTGTAGCAAACACAGTCAAAGGTTTCCCATGAGCACCTGCCCTTGCTGATAATGCTGTTTCCTTAGCTGTATGTAGTCACAGGCAATGCAAATCATGTGGACAGAATGGATTAACTAGCAATGTTGGATCAATGAATGAATATGTGGACAGAATGGATTAACTAGCAATGTAGGATCAATGAATGAATATGTAAGCAAATACGCTTTGGCTGTTTCGAAGCCTTTGGTTCTGTGGGAAGTTCAGGAACCAAATGCATCCCACAGGGAATTGAGGTCATTGATGCCAAAGTAGAGGTTGGAAGCAGAAATGAGGAAGTGAAGCTAATATAAGTTGGATAGTCGTAGCATAAATGGACTCAACAATTACAAACATTCCCTCAATTCCTGAAGGTGCACTGACTTTGTAAGTTGGATTCCAGAAGTTTTACTGACCACTACAAAGGGACCTTGAGAAGCTTGCCAATGTGTGTTTCAGGAATATTTTCTCTCGAGTCACAAGTGGCATTTTTTGAAAAAGAACTGTGCAATTTTCCTTTTGTGCACTTCAGATTCTTTACAGAAAACTGGAAATGTTTTCTTTAGTCAAATGGGACTGAATTTTGAAAGTATAGGTATTTAAGTGTACGTATGCTTACAGAGAATTTATTGGCAGTTACAGAAATTCAGCGCGGATCTGCAGAATTCACTGGCAGAGTGCACTGACAGGACGGTGACTTCTGTTGACGCGAGGGCTGTGCGGTCATCTCCGCCCGCGCCGCCCTCGCTCCTTCCCTTGTGTCGTGCCTGCCATGCCTGTTCCATGTCTCATCTGCGTCCATCCACGTCTCTGCACAGCCGGGAGAGCCGTCTTCCACTTCGCTCGCATCATGCCGGAGCGAGCGTTCACCGGCCCTGTATCTGTTGATGAGTTCACCTGTCAGAGCTGTCTGTTTCAGTGATTTACGAGGATTCATTCGCTCACTCACCACCAGCCTCGTGAGCGGCTCCTTCAGTGGCCTCATGTTCAGAGGAGGCAGCCCAGCCGCGAAACGGCCCGACCTCCCAGGGTCACGCATCAGCATGTGGAGGAGCTGGGCTGAGACCAGGCTGTGCAGACCCACCATGGACGGTGCAGACACTGCACTTTGTCCTTGTCACCAGCAAGGTCAATAGCCCCAAGATCAGAATCACAGACCTGTGTCCCCAACACCCCCACGCCAGGACGCAATGCTGTGTGCTGAAGCAGTGGTTTCCCCAGGGGAAGCCCCCTCACGTGTCCTCGTGTGAAGCTTACACCCCGCTGTGCAGGATCCGTGAAGACACAGAGGGAGTCTGACAAGTGCTCCCGAGGCGCAGAGCAGTGGCCACAGCACATGGGCCTTCTGCTCTGAACCCGTCCCTTGGCCCCCGGAGAACTGTCAGGGAGGTGCACCTGTGTCCCCTTGAGAGGCGGAGGGGAGCCAGCAGCACAGCCCAGTGCTCCTACAAGGGTGGCAGGGCCCCGGCTCCGTGTGCCAGGCTCTTCAGGAGCAGGAAGTTAGAAGCCAGAGCCAGGATCCAAGCCCAAGTACTTCAGTAAGGGACGTGAGCATCTTAACTGCTAAGTCGAATGCATATCCTCTCTCCCTCTCTCTCCCTCCCTCTCATCCTCTCCCTCTCCCTCTCCCTCCTCCTCCTCCTCCTTCTTTCTCTTTCCCTCCCTCCCCTTCTCTCTCTCTCTCACACACACACACGCACACACACACACTTCATCAATGTCCTTGACATCTCAACTGTGCTAGATTAGGAACCATCCATTTGAATTGCTAGAGGCTGTCGGGGCCATGCACAGACCTGGTGGGTGCTCACAGGGTGGTCTGTGTCCCCAGCACAAGCTCTCCTTGTCTTGAGTCTTTACTCCACAGATCTGAACAATGGTCTAACCGTAAATGTGTTAATGTCCATCCACTTAGGAGATTTTACTCAAGTGTAAAACACCTTTCCCCTACAATGCTTCCAAAATGAGTTATGATCCTAAGGCATTGGGCATGGCATTTGTTCATTCTTTCACTCATTAAACTAACACTTCTCAGTGTTAGGTGTTGCGCTAGGGGCTAGGCTACATATGTAGAATAGATACATCCATGAACAAAACAGATCAAAATTCCCATGCTCGTAGTATATTCATAAAGTCTGTTTAATCACATAGGCCTTTACTGAGGCACTACTGTGTGCCCCAAACCATGCTAGCCTTATGGGATTCGACAGCAGAATTACAAAACTCGGCACATTCTGGGAAACTGCTGTTTGAGGTTGTGCTGAGGTAAGGGTATAAGCTCAGGGGTAGTTGCTTGGCCACCCATGGGACATGAACTACAGCTGTACACAGAGCAGTGGGCAGCCCTGGCACACCCTGTGTGATATCAACAGTGCCCTGTGGACGGAGGCTTCCCTTGCAGCTGTGGGACTGTCCACCCAGGCTGGGCTGAAGTACAACTGCAGGAATCATTTTGTGCAGCAGACAAAAGATTGCCTGGCTAAATGACTTACGCATCCCTCTCGTCTCTTCCCGGCCACATTCTCATCATTACGGACCTCACAGCCCTGGGGCCGGCCATCCTGCTTCCCGGGGTTGGTCTGCAGCCCAGCTCTGACTAGCTCAGCACTTTGCTCCCAGGTTTGCATTCTCACCTTCTCCCTGTTGGCTGAGTTGGGGTCAATGCCAGGACTTGCTGACTGCTGTTTGTTTAGATTAAATCAGTATCTTCGTCAGTAGAAATGGATGACAGCAAATGCTGTGATTGACCTGCAATTAATTTCTGCTTGTGATATTTCTGAGAATCCAAAAGCTCCCGAGAATGTGGAATAGTTCTTCCTTTTTGTGCCTCTGTATAGAAATGAAGTCGTCATGCACCCAGGTTAGGTCAAGATAAAACATAAGTAACAATTGTATGTCTGTTTCATTTAACTCTCAGGTTTGGTGATGCTTATGCAGTCAAGGTTTGGCTCTGTAAGGAAGCGCGTGAGCCTAGCGCTGTTTCCAACTGCCTGAATCTCCATTTTCCAGGAACCCAGTTGAAGGTAGTGCTAGTATTCTGTGTTACTTTGTTTTCGGCTAAGAACGTCTTGTAAGCATAGCAGTCTCTGTGCTGTCCCATGGTTCTACCTGTCGTCTCGGCCTCACTGAAAAAAACGGACTGTTCCCCTTTCCCGGAACAGTGCGGGCGGCTGACGCTGCGTGGAACTCTGGGGGTGGAAGCCTGCTGGGATGCCTCTCCTTCCTGACCCCTGGGGACGACACCTCGCGCACCTCACTATTCAGGACGCGCGGTCGCAAAAGCTGACTTCTCCCACGTTCCTGCCCTGAGGGCGGCAGGCTGGGCAGCCCCGGGATTATTCCTCCCTGGTGGTTGTCGTCTTCTGTGCACTTGACCCGGTCACTGTGGCCTCTGAACTGCAGCATCTTCACCTCCTGCACCTGTTAGACAGGCAGAACCTCGGGTCCCAACCTTCCAGATCTGAGCTGCAGGTTAACAAGGTGGCCAGGTGATTCCCACATTAAGGTTTGAGACGCCCTGCCTACAGTCCTTTTGGAGAACTGTGATTGTGACTTATCACGTCTGGCAGGCTGTAGTCCATAGAGCAGCTGTTCACTATCCAGTGAGTGACATTCTACCATGGAAGACCGCGTAGTTCACGCCCACTCACTACTCTACAGGATCCCACAGAAAAGATGTCACCTTCTCCACTGATACCATGCAGGGGAGGGTCAGCTGATGTGGAGGGCAGCTGAGAACCAATCCAGTCCCCGTGTGAATTCCAGGGCACCTCCCGCCTCCCCCGACACCCCTGTCAGACCCCTTAACTCTCCACTTCTTGAATAGCTACAGGCATCTTCTGACCCAAGGTCATCCCCTTATGACAAGGTAGGGGAAAATCAGGGCAGAACAGCAGCTCGATCCACGCTAATGCCACTCGCCAGTGAACGGTCATCAATAATCAGTAATCGGTGCAGACTCATGAAATCCACCTGCACACCCCACTGGTACTTATGTGTGTGATTTGAAGAAATGTAACCAACTTATTTGGCACTTAAATGTGGTGTGATACTTTGTGTTTTTTCTTTAGGGCCAGCGCCTTAATTTATTGGAATATCAAGTGCCCAAAAGGTGGGGGTGCTTAGCTGACTTGTTCAAAGTTCTAGAGAACAATAAGACAACCTTGAATATCGAGCATTACTCCGTCAGCCAAACCACTTTGGAGCAGGTGCGGTACCACAGACTCAATGTTTTGATGGCTTCTTGAGCCCCATCCGGCTGATGTTAAAATTAACCAGATTCCTTCTTCAGTGCAGTTTCTTTGAACTAATCTTGCTGAATTTTACAAAATCCTAGTCGGGTGGGAAACATGAGGAGATTTGTTTACTATCTGCCCCCACTCAAGGCAAAAACTCCAGAGGGCTCCAATTTGCTTATCATTATACTGGGCCTCCGCAAATTACAGAATGTCCCGTTACCCTCCCCTCTCCACGGTAGCCCTCGGAAGGCTAAGGGGACTCCACTGTGATGGAATGACAGCTAACTTTGGGGGACACAGAGTGCATGGTTTCCTAAGAGCACCAGAAGTGTAAAGTACTATCCTTTCTGGAACCAAGCTCTGTGCACTGGGGTTCCCGGTGATCTATGAATAGTCCAGGAATATTGGAGTCAGGTCCCCCGAGGGTGCACCTGTGGTTTTGATTCAGGAGGGGCCGTGCGTGAGTGGTTTGTGGCTTCCGGGACAACTGGGCAGTGTTCTAGAGGACATCGTCTCCTCTAATAGTTGGGTGTTTCGTGTTGACCACTGTTCTCATCATTTCTCCCAGGTATTGATTCGTTTTGCTACTGAACAGCAGCCCACCCCACACCCCCGTGATGGCCGTGCCCTGCACCACCTGCCCGTCTAAGCCCTAAGGAGCAGAACCTGGTCCTTCCCAGTGGTCAGCACTCGGGAACCAGCGGCGGAACTGCACGGCACAGCCCAGGCAGCCAAGGGACTTCCTCTCCCTCATCTTCGGTCTCAAGGCATTTTGTTCATCACCACCCAGCCCACGAGAGGCCACCCTTTCTGCAGGCCTCTGGGAGCTGCTCCAACACATTCACTCTCTGCCTGGCCAGGTGATGAAGGCAGGGCTGGACTCACAGGGAGCAGGTGGAGACACTGGTGGAGGAGTGGGCCAGGTGGCCTGCTCCAGCCCTCCTCACCTGTCCAAGGACACGGAGGAACCCAGCGAGGTTAGAGAAGCCCCTCACTGGCTGGTGTACTGACCGACATCAAGGACTGGTTCCCACTTTGCTATCTTTCTGCTAGGTATGCTTGCGTGTTTTTAAATACAAATTCGGTGATTCAGGTGTGAAATTTTCTTAGAACTGGATGAAATGATATGGTGTGTCATGAGCAAGTTGCCAGTTTTTTCATGCAAAAGAAACTTATTGAAATAGAAATTTAAAAGTTTTTAAGCCTAACCTTTCAGAAAATTAAATAAACTGAAGCTGTTACTCTGTCATTTCTCACAGTTTTACCAGAATTTCACAAACTGCAATTTTATGGGAATAGAGAAGGACATAGATAGTGGGTGTGTTTTCTTCTCAATTTGGATAAATAGTCACTGTGGTTTTTTGTTGTTCGGAGTCCTTGTTTTTCAAAATGTGGAGTCCCCTTCTCAGCTGTGTGGGCGTCTCCTGGGGCGTATGTGAAGCACACACGTGAAGTGGGTCAGATCCTGACCCCGTGGATCTCAGTGATAGCGCTAGGGCCCAGCAGTCTGGGTTATTTCCGTGTGGGAACCATGACCTAACGAATTATCCTATTACCTTCTTACTATGTGAGCAAAAACAACACAGTATGTGGTAACTGAGCTTTAATTTTCAAATACTTTTAAAATTCACTAAAAACTATGTCATTCTCAGAATTATTGTCCTCACAAATAAAGTCCTGGAATATGGCTCTCAGAGGCTATTTTGATCTTGATAGTTTACATCTTTTTAGATGAAATTCATGTGTGTACTACTGCAGGTAGTTCCCAGTCATGCATCCATGAGTTCAGACATTTCTCAGTGTTCTAACAATGGTTTTCGAAGGCTTCAGTGTAAGACCACACTAACTTCATCTTGAATATGGCTTTACGGGGCTGGCAGTGTGGCATAACGGATTAAGCCGCCACCTGTCATGTTAGCATCCCATGTGGGAGCCAGTTAGAATAGAACCTGGCTGCACCACTTACAGTCCAGCTCCTTGCTAATGGACTCGGGAAAGCAGTGGAGGATGGCCCAGGTCCCTGCATCCATGTGGGAGACTCAGATGAAGCCCTTGGTTACAGCCATTTAGGGAGTGAACCAGCAGATGGAAGATCTCTCTCTCTCTCTCTAGCTCTACCTTTCAAATAAAAAAAATATTTTTGAAAAAAAAAAAAGGTGGCTTTATCCAATGCTGGCTTTGAGCACTAGTAGCTTGTGATCACAGGAAAACACTTCCTTGAGACATTCTTCACCGACACAAGATTTCATTGCATCTGTCTTTCCTAAATTTCATTCTATGTGAGAGATATTTTGAATGGTGAGGAGTAAGCCGATCGTGAGAGCTTTGATGTGGGTGATTTTGATTCTCTCGCATTACAAGGATTATGCTTTCTTAAGAAATTACAATTTCAATTTTTATGGTTTCTTTTCTCTGATTATAATATGCTCTCCTTGTCGAAGATGTCATCTTTTTGCTATTGTTTAATCAATAAATACCAATTTGTGAAACATGAACATGTTGATGCTACAGTGAATAAATGAGGTGTGCTTCCATTTAACCTGGTTCTGGGGATGTAATTGTGTTTTTGCCAATATGTTTCCTTGCATCTTTATTTGTGTCTTTAGGGATCCAATTTAATTTGGTTAAGGAGGAAATGCAACTCCTTCAGAGCCTTTAAAGTTTGAAAGGTTAAAATTTAATTGAGTTTTACTCTGTTGTGTTCTGCTCTTAGGGGTTCTTTTCTATTCTTTGAACTGCTGCATTCTTGAAGTTTATGCTTCAAGGTTTGCCTTTGAACAATAAACAGGAAGGGAAAGAAACCCAACATGCGAAAACGTTGCATCCCAGAAGACTGGACACAAAGGTCAAACCTCATGCTAATGTTGAAAATGTCAGTGCATTTATTAGTCATGCAGATATTTTATGCCTTTGGAGTTAAACATTTGTCTTAAGACCTTTGGGCTTCAGGCCATACAACCGAGACTTTTAAGCAAACCTCCTCCGGTTGGAAGCCATTCTGGGTAGAGTACTTTATAGGCATATATAGCGGTGAGCATTCCAGTTCCAGGAAACTAACATTCATTATATGGTTTGTCATCACCCAGATATTTGAACAGAAGTTGTCTTAAAAAGCTCTTGTGCAAAATCAGGATTGTAAAGAGCAAACAAGAAGTCTGTCTTTAGAACAGTAAAGACTCGGTGGCTTAAGGTTGCAGTTGAATGGGCATTGAATTGAAGAGCAGCCCAACAAAGGTAGCTTTGTTTAATGGGTATTGGCCACTCCAAAATGTCTTACAGAATACACTGCATACCACCCCGTGCACACTGGATGATTAGCTTAACCACATATTTTTTTCTATGCAAATGGGACCAAAAGCATTTTAAATTTTCAAGCTGTTTTAACCATGTTTTTTCTTTTGCTTTTGCCTTGATCTCTGGGTTATTTCAGGTCAGTAACTTCAGTGTACAATGTAGTATAATGGAGTTCCACACAGTTGCATGACTCTAAGCCCTTTAATGCATACAACACACACACACATGTCATATGTCTGGAGTGCCTGCTGTGTGCTGACCTAGCTGGTGAGTGCTATACACATGAGGGCAGTGACCGAGCCATCACTTTTGTCCTGAAGGGCACACAGCAGGCAGAGTTGACAAGGTGAGGCCTAGCAAATAGATGCTTCCTTCTGTGCGCCTACAGAGGGGTCCTTCTAGTCCCAGACTGCCGGAAGTGGCTTTTGGGGGTAACCACCACTTGGTTGGGCTATCCAGATAGAGAATGGGGAAAATGGCATCAGAGGCTAAGAAAACACCAGGGAGAATCCACACTATTCAATGGGCAGTGGACTTTTTCTTGTTACTTTCTGGTAGCTGGGAAAGTGGTCCCATGACATCAAGAACCCAGCGCTCTCCCCTTCGAATCCAAGGTGGCTTCTAGTTATGACAATATCCAAATGAAAAAACTGGACTAAGGGAATAAAAACACACCTATTTGAAGATCTCTATGCAAATGTAATCCATACACTTAGGCTTTATTACATCATCCAGAGACAGTCACGTGGCACCACTAGCTCCAGAGTGTTTGGGGAGGGGCCAGCATTGTGGCACAGCAGGGTTAGGCTCCCACCAGAGATGCCAGTGTCCCAGATGGTACCGGTTTGTGTTCCAGACGCTCCACTTCTGATCCAGCTCCTGGCTAATGGCCTGGGGAAAGCAGTGGAAGATGGCCAGAGTACTTGGGTCCCTGCCGCCCATGTGTGAGACCTGGATGAATCCCCTGGCTCTGATCATTGCGGAGATTTCTAGAGTGAACCAGCGGATGGAATTTATCTCCCCCCACATCCCCCCCCCCCCGTGTGTGTGTGTGTGTGTGTTTCTGTAACTCTGACTTTCAAATAAATAGATTTTTTTTTTTAAGAATGTTTGGGCAATAGTCTACAGCAGCCTTCTGACTACCCAGACATGAAATCAGGATTCTGACTTGTCTAAGAAGAACCAAATTGATGCTGGACAGCCAGCCATACCTGCCAGACTGGGACCAACGCGCGTCTCATGGGCCATTCCTGCAGCAACACAGTGAATTCAGTTCTGGTCACGTTGAGCACACCAGGTAATGTAAGATCACGCGGCCACCTCTGGGTGATCCAGATTCCATGAGTGTTACCGTTTCCAAGATGACCGCTTTATGTTAGGATCTGTGGAGTGGACGCCATTTGTGTTTATAAACATGATTGTCGAGTTGAATGCAGTGGGTTAGGAAAATAAAACTCTGGATATTTCCCACGTGGGGTAAACAGTGCACTGTCATTTTCCCACAGTGAGAATTCCTGTTGAGAGCTCTCTGATGGACATGCGTCTTCTGCTGGACAGGGTTTAGGCGACTGGGAGACCTCAGCATCTTTCTAATTAGTTGCTGCTGCTGTTTGCAAAACAGACAGCCCACCCTCTTATCAGAGAATCCATCGCGTCTGTCTGTACGTTAATGTGTTTTAAGGGAAACAGGATCTGCTAAGTTAAATGCACATCTTAAGCCTAGTAAGATCCACTCATTGAAAAGCACATCATAGAATTTCATAAGCCCTTCCCTCTTTCAAACAGAAGGCACCCTTGTGAGCATCGTCTTCCCCGTGCATTCCTGTCCATGGGTGGGGCGTGCTTTGGGGAACTACATGTGGTACTGAATTGTGGTGCATTTGGTGCATTATGGTAGATGATCTGCTTGTCTGTTCCCCAACCTGAAAGGGGAAAATGTAAAGGAGTGCTTTTGCCCTGCTCACATTGACCGTCCTGGCAAGCCGGCCAGATGTTTAAAGGGGAACTGACAAGGGTTCTCTCAACATTAAACAGCTACATGTTGCCAGGTCAAAATGTGGTTCAAAAAAAGGAGATTCCAAAAAGAGGCTCGGAGACAGTCGCGATGGGTTATGCAAGGATACGAATGTTAAATAGCGGGTTCTGCGGCGCATACTTACAGGTTACGCAGGGAACGTCTGGAAGCCCAGGAAAATGTACGGATCACGCGGCAACGCTACTCAAGCCTGGAAACCCACGGCCCACAACCCACAGGCTGCACAGTCAAGGTCCGGAAGCCAGGGCAGCTCTGGTGTTTCCAGGATACCCGCTTTCCTCCTAGGCCAGCCTGGCTGTGGGAGTCAGCGGTGCCTTCCCTAAGGAGGTTCACACCTTGTAGTGTGAACCCATGTAGTGTTTCCTCCGAGACCCCGTGTGAAGAGATAGATAGGGCTGGGCCTCACACACACCTGGCCAGGCCTTAAAGCACACCTGATTATTATTAAGCCAAAATACCCTCCTGTCGGTTGTTTCCTTTTACTGAGTTAGCAAACAGGGTGTAAAGCAGCAGCTAACCTGGACCCCACTGCTCAAGGCTGTAGACACAGCCCCCACCTTCTGGACGGCCATTAGGACACACTAAAGGACCAGTCTCTCGAGGGGACGGAGATTGTTTGAAAGGTAGATGATCTGCTTGTCTGTGCCCCAACCTGAGATCCGATTTGGGGCACTAGTGCCCGTAACTTCCTGCCAGAATTTGGCTACCAGGTGTCCAGACAGAAAACACAGCTGCTCTGTCAGGAAGTGAACCATTTAGGGCTCACCCGCACCTCTGGGAAGCAGAGCCTGGCTCCAGAGAGCATCCGGGCCCTGAGCAGATTCCTCCTCCTGCAGCCTTAACCAGCCCTGTCATTTCTCCAGCAGGCTATGGGTCCCTAGTCTAGGGAAATAGCAAAGCCTGTGCCAGGCTCTCAGGACCAAACCAGACGGGGCCCTTCTTTGGGGAAGAAAACAAAATACAGCCTCCGCCGAGTGGAAGGCTGGAGCCTGTGCTAGGCTTGCTAAAACCAGTTCTGCAAAATAGGCCTGCAGTAGAACAAGCTGCGTGCTGCCCCAGGCTGTGTGTGCCATGGTCCACGAGAAGTGGTGACTTTGGGTCAAACTGGACAGGCACAAAGCCATGTGCAGCGTTTCCTGAATGAGGCTGCATGGCCTGGAAGTTCTGGGCCGGCTTTGGTCATGGGAATCCCGGCATTGCCGCTCTGGGCCCTCCATTCCCATACTCTTATACCCTCTTTACACCATGTGTTTTAATGCCCTCATCTTCTCTCAGACAGAGAAGACCACATGAGGTGGGACTTCTGCCTGTGTTGGACTGTGTAACCAGCCCTCTGGACTGTGCAGGCAACCTCCAAACACCATAGGCCAGACAGCAGGATACCCATAACCAGCTCTGTGCCCGCACACCAGCTCAGAGAGAATACAGAAGACAGAGCTTCATCCGTGCTACCTGTGTAAGATTATGGTTACTCCTGTTGAGGGGACTGTTAAGGTAGGCATTAACGTATGTGGGTGTACAAGAGGCCAAAGAACATGAGATTTTTTTTTTAAGAAAACGGGAATTTTGTGTGGTTGAATGTAGAAAGAAAAGGTGGAGCAAGCCAACCAGTAGTTGCTCATCTGTGTCTGAAGTGCTGCTTTTATTTGACAACCTTGCTGGGTGGGTCCCAGTGTCTCCCAGGTGCACCTTAGGTGAATCTTCCCCACCCTACACCAAGGGGGCTGTAAGGTCCATCATAAAGTTCTGGGAGGAATTTCAGGAACTCCACGCAATAATAGCCTGGAGGGGTGTGGGGGGAAGCAGCGTTGCCCGTAGCCACAGCCATAAAACCTCCAGTCTGAGTGCAGATGGGGTCTCCGTTCTCTCCAAGATGCCCGCCTGCTCTGCCAGGTGCATTCTCCCAGTTAAACGTGGCCAGCGCTCACTGCTGAAGAACCTCTTGTACTAGAATGTCGTTTATGGAGGGAATCAGCGGTACACATGGAAACAGTGTAATCCATTAATTTTACATATGTTAAACATGTAGAATGTAAATATTAATTTAATTTAATTTACATTAATTTTCCATTAAGAAGCTCCTGGCTTCTGCAAGGTTCATGCCTGGCCTTGTAACCATATGGGGAAAGAATCATCAGATGGACGATCTCTCTCTGTCTCTCTCTCTCTCTGAGAGCGACCAGGTGAGCACCCAAGGCCTTGGGTCCCTGACACCCAACATGGGAGACCCGGAAGCAGTTCCAGATTCTGGATTGGTCACCCGGACCCGCTGGCTTCTCAGGGAGGAAAGAGCACGGGCAAAGGCCCAGAGGTGGCCCAGGATCTGAGTCTAACAAGGCCAAACAATGTGTGCAGGGGGAAAGGCGGGCATGGGACCTGCGAGCAAAGGTCCCCAATGTGAGCGGAGGAGCTGAGTCCTGCCTGAAGGGGACAGAGCTAGACACGGGTTTGAAGGACAGCAACACTAGGTGCACACTAGGGCTGCTGGGCATAAAGAAATCCACACCCGGGAGCAGACAGGGCAACAGCATGCCACCCCGTCGCTGCTGCTTCTTGTTCCCCAGCCCTGCCCTCAGGAGAAGGACAATCTCACCTGAGAGGGGAGGAAATAGGACCCCCCACTGGCCGTGACCACTGTGGGTCGCCACAAATGCTCGGTCAGTCAGGAAACTACCCAGCAAGGTCGGGAGAAGCAAGGCTATGGAGGGCCCCGCTCAGCCCATCTGTGACACCCAGCAGGGCCTGCTTCTAGGGACTTGTCCTTGTGTTGTGGACTTGAGGCAGGTGCACACACACCAGCAGGACCTGTGTCCCCATTGCACCTCTGACAACAGTAGCCAGGTCATGTACCTGCAGGGAGCTCACACAGAGTGTCTGCGAGTCGGCCCTGAACAGGGCTCACTGTGCTATCCCGTGAGGATCTCCATGAAGCATTTGTCAGTCCTGGGGGTGCCCTTGAGATGTCTCTGAAGTCACTTTTCCCTGTACCTTCCCAGAGGCCTCCTAGAATGGCCTGACCACCCACTCAAGCTGAAGCACCCAGCCCCGATTCTGTCCCGGGAGGAGGCAGAACAGCAAAAGGGCTGTGATCCACCTTGCTGGAGCCTCCATGTTACCTCCAGATTTGAAAGAAATGATCATTCCCTAGGAACTAGCTCCCAACCCCAGGAAACATGGAGCTAAGACAAATAACCTGGGTGTGGAGGGCTCCGTGTCCACAGCTCCCCCAGGTGGAGCCCGAGGGGCCCTCTCCTCTGCAGGCAGCCCCCAGTTCTACATGCAACCCCCTCCTGCTTGCACAGGCAGCTTTGGAAAGCCAGGCTGGGCCAGATGACCCAGTGTCCGGGACACTTGCAGAGAAACCGCAGCTACATGCCCTCTCTGCTCTCTGCTGAACCCAGGCCATAGTTGGGATTCCTGCCCAGATCCCACCGGTAGCTGTCTGCGTCCGCCCCTGGCCAACCCCATACACTGTGATGTCAGAGTGCTTGGCCTTCGGGCTGGGATCTTGTTCTCCATTGGCAATGCCGGTGGACACTGGGTATGGGCACTCTCAGCTCTGCCGCCTCCATGCACATCACTAGTGACAGGACCTCCCTGCTGTGTCACAGATGCATGGATCCTCCTTCCTGTGCAGGAGCCACCAAGCAGGTTTGAGTCTCTCCTTCCCCTCCCTCTACTCCCTTCCCCTCCACAGCCTCTCCCTACCCACTCACCACAAACACCCTACCACCCCTCACCTCCACCCCCTACACTCCATCATCCACCCCCTCCACTGCCCTTTCCTACCCCCCTACTCTCTTCTCAGGTCCAGGTGGTCAGCCTTTGTGTCAACCCCAGAGCAGTGAGAGGGGACCGTACTTGTCCAGGGGAGCTCCATTTGGTAGTCAACTCCATCCAACCATGCCACAGTGCACACCGGGACCGAAACACCACACAAGACCAATTCCATGATACAGTACACTGTGATTTTTATTGGGGAGAAGCACAGCAAAGTCTCAAGCAAATGAGAGCTTTCAGGCAGCTCAGCTTGCACACGGGGGCAGGCTACTGGGGGCCACCTTTCGGCTGCGGGCGCCAGGGCCGCGGGCTGGGGCCGGCAGGCAGCAGGCACGCAGGAGGAACCTGAGGATGCTCCTGCCCAGCCTCCTGCCCAGCCCCTGCCGGCCCTTGCTCGGGACAGAGGCCGATGCTGAGGGCCCAGCCTCCTCAGGCTCAGCTGCTGGGGCCTCTGGCACCTCCAGGTGTGGACTGCTCCTGGGGCTGGGGGTGGAGGGGGCGGCCACAGGGACGGGCTCGGGGGCTGGGCTGGCATCGGGGCTCCTCTCCTGCAGCCGTCCAGGGAGAGGAGAGGCAACCATGGGGGCAGCGGCTGCAGGACCCAGCTCAGGCTGGGGTAGCGACTCTGCCTCCGCCTCCGCCTCCGACTCAGGCTCCAGCTGTGACACAGACTCTGGCTGAGGCTCGGACTCCAGCTCTGCCTCCGCCTCCGACTCAGGCTCCACCTGTGACACAGACTCTGGCTGAGGCTTGGATTCCAGCTCTGCCTCCCACTCAGGCTCCAGCTGTGACACAGACTCTGGCTGAGGCTCGGACTCCAGCTCTGCCTCCGCCTCCGACTCAGGCTCCAGCTGTGACACAGACTCTGGCTGAGGCTGGGACTCCAGCTCTGCCTCCGCCTCCGACTCAGGCTCCACCTGTGACACAGACTCTGGCTGAGGCTTGGACTCCAGCTCTGCCTCCGCCTCCGACTCAGGCTCCAGCTGTGACACAGACTCTGGCTGAGGCTGGGACTCCAGCTCTGCCTCCGCCTCCGACTCAGGCTCCAGCTGTGACACAGACTCTGGCTGAGGCTCGGACTCCAGCTCTGCCTCCGCCTCCCACTCAGGCTCCAGCTGTGACACAGACTCTGGCTGAGGCTCGGACTCCAGCTCTGCCTCCGCCTCTGACTCAGGCTCCAGCTGTGACACAGACTCTGGCTGAGGCTCGGACTCCAGCTCTGCCTCCGCCTCCGACTCAGGCTCCAGCTGTGACACAGACTCTGGCTGAGGCTCGGACTCCAGCTCTGCCTCCGCCTCCCACTCAGGCTCCAGCTGTGACACAGACTCTGGCTGAGGCTCGGACTCCAGCTCTGCCTCCCACTCAGGCTCCAGCTGTGACACAGACTCTGGCTGAGGCTCGGACTCCAGCTCTGCCTCCGCCTCCGCCTCCGCCTCCACCTCAGGCTCCCTTTGTCCCTATGAGAGAGAGGAAGGCAGGTGAGAAGGGCAGGTGCACTCTGGACCTCCCTCATGCCCACAAACCTGGGGAGACCATGAACAGACCCGCGCTCTGACATCGGGGCTCTACCTGCTCCAGGCTCCGGGAGTCCGGCTGCAGGGACATCCGGCTGGATGCCCCAGGGCCGGATGGCTCCGAGGCTCCAGCGTCCGGAAGCAGACCCAGGCCCACCGGATACTCCTCGCCCTCGGCTCCTTCTAGGAGAGGGTCAAACCACTGTTGCTGGAGGGCAGTTTCCGCTGTGGCTCTGTCACATGGGTCCATGCTGAGGAGTGAGCTCAGGAGCTCCTCCAGGCCCGGGCTGGCGGCACACGGGAGCTCGTAGCTCCCACTCTGGATGCAGTCCTGCAGCTCTGCCCGGTCCTTCCCTGTGAAGGGCAAGGCCCCCGCCAGCATGGCGAAGAGGATGACCCCCAGGCTCCACATGTCCGTGGCAAAGGGGTCGTAGGGCTCCTGTTGGAACACCTCCGGGGCACAGTAATCCGGGGTCCCGCAGAAGCCCTGTACCAGCACGTTCCCGGGCAGGTAGCTGCTGAGCCCAAAGTCCGCCAGCTTCACGTTGAGCTGAGAGTCCAGCAGCAGGTTCTCCAGCTTGAGGTCCCTGTGCGCCACCCACAGCGCATGGCAGTGGGCCACGGCCGCCAGGACTTGGTCAAACAGGAACATGACCTCGGGCTCTGGCAGGCCGCCCTGCTTCATCACGTACCGGTAGAGGTTGCCCCCATACAGCACCTCCATCAATAGGCAGGGGTAATAGCCACAGAAACCCACCTCCAGCAGCTCCACGATATTTGGGTGCCTCAGGAGCTGCATGATGCTGGCCTCATGCATCACTTGCCTAGTGTCAGCGGGCTTGCTGGAGTTTTGACGGAATATCTTCACAGCCACCTGCTGCTGCCTGGACTCCTGGCGGGCCAGCACCACCATGCCAAAGCTGCCCCGGCCCAGGACCGACAGAAACTGCAGATGAAGCTGATGGCTGACGGCATCCAGCTCCTCACGGCCTTCCAGGCTGGTGTCCCTAACTACACTCTCTGTGCTACTCTGGCTAATATGCCTGTCCATGGACACTAACTAAGGAGCTACCCTAACTACACTAACTAAGAAAATAAAGGGACAACAAGGGGACTACCTGCTGATCTGACTATGGAGCCACACTACCTATACTAACTACACTAATCAAACACAGTGGCAAGGCTAAGTCCTATCTCACCAAAACAGAAAACAACAACCAGACAAACTCCAAAACAACAAACACTAAATAGCTACGCTAACTCTCAGAGATCTAGCCGCGCTGTCTAGCTAAAGATGGGGGAAGCCAGAAACGAATAAAACGGCAAAAAAAGACACAATGGGCCACAAAAGAAATAGGAGGAAAACAACAAACTAAATACAAATGGGGGAAAGAAAAAACCAAATAGAACAAGAAACAAACAAACAAACAAAACAGCACACCAACACCAACCAGCTCAAGCGCACGCAAAGATGGGTCCAAGTCACACAGGTCACCGAAATAGCTCCCTGGTAAGGCGGACAAAAACCTGGGCCGTGCAGCCACTTATATAGGCGTGCGGAATCCTGTCATCATAGGGCTCCTTATGAAGTCAGAGCGAGAAATGGGCCAATGGCAGTCTGGCAGGGACTTGCATGAATTTGTATTTCATGACAGGTGGTCCTTATGAAGTCAGAGACGGGCGGGGACCAATCAGAGCCTCAGCAACAAACGTCCTCTTACACAATATCAAAGACCCCAAGAGCTTTTGGCTTAGATTGGTGATACAGATTAATGTTACAATTTGAACATTAAACACCTAGGATGTACCTATGGCCTTTTCATTTCTGGGTGAAAGAGTGATAACAACTGTGGGGTCTTTAAGACCTTGGATTGTCTACAGTCTAGATACACGTCCCATTGCCTTGAACCTCGGAATGATCGGTGTCAGAATGATGGTGACAGCTTCTCTGGCATCATGAAATCCTTGACCAAGTGTTCTGTTGCCCTTGACACCGTCAGGCACATTCTTCACATCGACAGAGGGGAGAGGAAGGGATCCATCATCATCCTGTCCCCCTAAGACCATCACTGCATTTCTTGTTAGAAACCCCGGAGGACCAGCATGTAGCTGGGTTGCTATGGTCCAGGTCTGGAAGGCCAACCGAGTGTCAGCTGAGAGAGCTGCAGCCTCCAAATTGTCCCTAGAATTGCAGGGAGAAAGGGAGGCATGTCCAGATGTCTCAGGGTTCCTGGGCCACTCTAACAAAAAGCCTTGAACCGACTCATGGATAAAGAACAGAAGTGTGTTCCTCAGTGTTTGTTCTGGGTGCTGGAAGATGAAGGTCAGGGCTCCAGCAGACCTGATGTTGAGAAAGAGCTCCGTCTCTGCTGCTGCTGAGCCTTCCCAGAGAGAGATGGGAAGATGGGAAGGCTGGTGGTTTGCTGTGGTTGACTGCAGCTAAGAACATGTGTGGAGAGTGGTGTTGTAGTCCTTAAAAAGTCCCACACCTGAATCCAAAACTCCCCAGTGAATTTTAAGGAAAGATCATGGCTTCCTGGGGTGTCCTCATATGGTGAAAGCACAGACCTCACCCAGTCAAGCCCTTAGACAGACAGGTAGCCTGCGGCTGACACTGGGGTCCAGCAGGTTAAACCCTGCTACAGCATATGGTCGTATGTTTCGGGCATCCTGTTTGGTGCTGATTGGAGGCCTGGGTGGTCCATTTACAATAAAGCTCCTTCCTATTGTGCCTGGGGAAGCAGCGGAAGGTGATCCAACTATTTGGGTCTCTGCCACTCATGTGGGAGACCGGATGGTGTTCTAGGCTCCTCCCATGGTCTGATCCAGATGTGGCAATTGTTGCTATTTGGGGAGTGAACCAGCAGTTTGAAGATATCTCTCTTTCTCATTCTCATTCTCTTTTTCTTTCTCATTCTCTGTCCCTCTCTCCCCCTCTCTCTCTCTCAGTCTCTCTGTCTCTCCCCCGTATTGTCTATAACTGTTTAAATATCTAATTCTCCTTTTTTTTTTTTTTAGAGAAAAAGAAACTTACTCATCCTGTGAAAGAGAGCTGAGCTCTAGTCCTACATTCCCCACCTCTTTATGCTGTAGCATTGACTTTGAAGTTTGCACATGAAGTCTGGAGGGACATGGACAGTTCTCACCACCAAGCCTGCTCTGCATGAAAGGCATCTTTGAGGCTGAACTACAGCACCCTGGACAGGACGGTAAAATACTCTTTAATTTCTTTCATCTGTGATTCATAGTTTTCTAGTACTCCAACAGTATTTTTCACTTTGTGTTGCTATGTGAGGGCAAACTGTTGAAATCTTTACTTAATATATACTAAACTGATCTTCTGTATACAAAGAGAATTGAAAATGAATCTTGATGTGAATGGAAGGGAGAGGGAGCGGGAAAGTGGAGGGTTGCGGGTGGGAGTGATGTTACGGGGGGGGGGGGAGAGGAACCATTGTAATCCATAAAAGTCCTTTGGAAATTTATATTAATTTAATGAAAGTTTTAACAAAAAAGATTCATATCTTCATTGTAGAGATCTTTTGCTTCTTCCGTCACACTTACTGCCAACTACTTTCCTTTTCCCTAGTGTAGCTATGGAACATGGGATTGCTTCCTGCTGGTCATGGTGTGTTGACGTTGCACCCGGACACTTTGTGGAGTGCATTTGTTTTCTCAGGTTTTCGGTGGCGTCTTTGCTGGTTTTCTATATGTAAGATAGTATCGTTGGTCCAAAGCGGCAGTTGGGCCTCCCTCTTTAATTTAGATGCCCTTGGTTTTTTCTGTTGCCTAATATCTCTAGCTAGGACTTCTAGTACAATGTGGACTTCAACTTGAATGATGATAAAAAAAAGCATCTGCATACATTTAGTATCTTTTAGCCTTGATCTTGGTTTACAATGTCTAGATATATGCTTTCCTGTTGAGCTGTATTTGTTCATTTTCAACCTGAATTGTCTAATATAGAAATCAAATTCTTAAATTTTGATGAATAATAATTTTACATTCTACATGTTTAACATTACACTAATCAAATTTAATTAAATGTAAATTAAATTAAATTAGTACATGTAGAATGTAAATGGCCTCAAATGCAGACATAAAATTCACAGAAATAGATGGTGATCTACACTAGAAGATTAGGCTTACGAGTGAATCTCCACAGCCAGATAGAATTCATCTACTTATATTTATAAGTTTTAAGCTGAATCATCTTATCCTGTCCACACGTGACATTCTCGGAGTATCTTCCTGTGGATCATTTATTTCCTCTGGTTTGTCCATTCTGTCTCTCAGGAGACGTGGCAGTACCGGGTAAGGTTCCTGAGTCCCTCTGGGTCACTGCCACACTGGTGTCCACTCAGCCACCCGCGGAACCCGTGTCGCCTCCTTCCTGGCCCGCGAGCCATTCTCCAGGCACGTCCCCCTCTCACGATGCTCAGCCCCTCTGCCTCCCTCCTGTGCGTTCTGCTGCTGCCCCAACGACTCTGGCTGAGGTCACCGAGAATCCGCATTTTTCTAAGTCCCGTGGACCCTTGAAGCCACATGTGCCAGCGTTTCGGTGGAAATGTTTTTTATTCCTTAGACTCCAAGGCCCTGCGTGGCCAGCTTTGTTCTTGGCCGTCTGCTCTCCCAGCACTTACCATCTCCCTGGGCATCTCTTCTTGCCAGCTGCTCCTGTGACCTGAGGACTCGCAGCCTCACCTCTGCCAAGCAGCCCTCTGCTGATCTCAGCCAGCATCGGCGCCTCTAGCGGCTCTCGTGTCTCGGGGCTCATCACACTCACTGGCAGGTGAGCAAAGCCCTCCTCCAGCCAGGAGCACCGCCCCTAGCCTTCAGTCCTGGGCTGGCAGGTGGTCTCCCACCCTGCTGCTGCCTCACGCCCCCATCAATCCTGGTGCCTCCCTTCACATCGCCTGCCAGCCTTCCTCCTCCTCCTCTTCACTGCTGGCTTCTGTGTGGTCTTCCCAGCAGTCCTTGGTCACTGGAAAGATCTGTAGTGAGCCTGAGACGCATCTCCCAGCAGGGGATAGCTGCTAGGGTGTGGGAGTCCTTGTCCCTCAGCCTTCCTGTGTGGGCCCCCAGCCCCGGGGGTGCTGGGTGGAGGAAGTGATTAGGTCCTGAAAGTGGATTTGTCACGGGAGACCCCAGGGAGACCCTCGCCCCTGTGTGAGAACGTGTTCCCGTGTTGGACTTTCAGCTGCAGGCCGGTGAGGGATACATTTCTGCTTATCTTGCCCACTATATGGCAGCCCACATGGTCCGAGATGGTAGCCACACAAGCTAATCTACAGACAGCATCACCCCACGTCTTGTTCAGAAGTGGGGTGTTAACCGTAGGAAAACAGGGCCTTGTATGGGGGTCCTGGGGTTCCGTGGCTCAGCTCCACAGACACGGTAGCTGGAAGAAGAGGGGTCCACTCTCCCACAGCTCTGGAGCCAGCAGGTCCAAGGCCCATGTGGCGGCAGGGCCCTGCCCCCACCCCCGAGGGTCCAGCAGAGTCCTTTCTCCACCTCTGCCTCCTGACGGTGGCTGTCAGCCCTCTGTGCTTGCCACGGAGATCACTGGCCAGCCTCTGCCTCGGCCGGCGGGCAGCCTTCTCCCTGTGTGCCTCTGGGGCACTGTCCCTTCCCCCACAAAGCCGCCCTCATGGCCCCACCTCCATCTGTTTCCAAATGAGGTCACGCTACAGGTGCTGGGGCTTAGGTCCCCAAAGGGGAGACACTGACCCACAACAGTCTTGTCACTGAAATATTTCTGATTTTCTTAAGTTAGGGACACTAATGCAGATCAAATGGGAGAGCCACTGCCAGCTGCTACATGAAAATGCAGCTATCCCCTCCCCAAGAAAGGGTGTAGCCATGCCTTGTCCAGGGGGCCCGTCTCCACCTTCTATGCTGGTGTCCGGGACAGCAGTGTCAGCTCATAGCCTAACCTCACATGTTCAGTGTCGCCAAACCTCTCCTTGGCTATGACCTCTTTATCCAAATTCCCTCTGGGAGTCCCTCTTGGAATGACTCAGATGCCTTTAAACTCAGGTCAACCCAAATCAGATTCGTGAGTTTTCCTGCCAAACCCCGGTCCCTGCCAGGCAGAGCTCATGGCCACCCAACTGGCTGCTCGTCCAGTCCATGCACCTCCAGGCCATGGTGAAATCCTGCCGGCTTTGCCTCCTGAACATGCTCCCGCCTTCTCCGCATGCCCTCCTCTGGTCTGGATGAAGATGCTAATTTCATTTCCCACCTAGATGCTGCTTCCGAGCCTCTACCTGTGCACCTGTGGACAAAGCAAGGGCCTCCCCAAGCCCTGCAGCCTGCGCATTGCTACGGGGCACATCAAGGGGGCCTCTGCCCCTATGATTAAGGTAAGTAAGTTCTGGGGATGGGACATGGAGCTGGCTTTCCAGGTGAGCTCCCAGCGGTCACCTGCACTGTCCAGGTAGCTCCCAGCGGTCACCTGCACTGTCCAGGGGAGCTCCCAGCGGTCACCTGCACTGTCCAGGGGAGCTCCCAGGGGTCACCTGCCTTGTTCAGGTGAGCTCCCAGTGGTCACCTGCGCTGTCCAGGGGAGCTCCCAGCGGTCACCTGCACTGTCCAGGTAGCTCCCAGCGGTCACCTGCACTGTCCAGGGGAGCTCCCAGCGGTCACCTGCACTGTCCAGGGGAGCTCCCAGTGGTCACCTGCACTGTCCAGAGGAGCTCCCAGTGGTCACCTGCACTGTCCAGGGGAGCTCCCAGTGGTCACCTGCCTTGCTCAGGGGAGCTCCCAGCGGTCACCTGTGCTGTCCAGGGGAGCTCCCAGTGGTCACCTGCGCTGTCCAGGTATCTCCCAGCGGTCACCTGCACTGTCCAGGTATCTCCCAGCGGTCACCTGCACTGTCCAGGGGAGCTCCCAGTGGTCACCTGCCTTGTTCAGGTGAGCTCCCAGCGGTCACCTGCACTGTCCAGGGGAGCTCCCAGTGGTCACCTGCCTTGCTCAGGGGAGCTCCCAGTGGTCACCTGCGCTGTCCAGGTATCTCCCAGGGGTCACCTGCACTGTCCAGGTATCTCCCAGCGGTCACCTGCACTGTCCAGGGGAGCTCCCAGTGGTCACCTGCCTTGTCCAGGGGAGCTCCCAGCGGTCACCTGCACTGTCCAGGGGAGCTCCCAGTGGTCACCTGCCTTGCTCAGGGGAGCTCCCAGTGGTCACCTGCGCTGTCCAGGTATCTCCCAGGGGTCACCTGCACTGTCCAGGTATCTGCCAGCGGTCACCTGCACTGTCCAGGTATCTGCCAGGCGTCACCTGCGCTGTCCAGGTATCTCCCAGGGGTCACCTGCACTGTCCAGGGGAGCTCCCAGCGGTCACCTGCACTGTCCAGGTATCTGCCAGGGGTCACCTGCGCTGTCCAGGTATCTCCCAGGGGTCACCTGCACTGTCCAGGTATCTCCCAGTGGTCACCTGCGCTGTCCAGGTATCTCCCAGGGGTCACCTGCGCTGTCCAGGGGAGCTCCCAGCGGTCACCTGCCTTGTCCAGGGGAGCTCCCAGCGGTCACCTACGCTGTCCAGGGGAGCTCCCAGCGGTCACCTGGGGCTTCTGGGGAAGAGGAGAACAGTGGAGATACGGAGAGCAGCTGGGCTAAAGGACACAGAAGTCGGGGTTGTGAGTTTGAAGGTGGTTGGGGGCAGGGCCCTGGGGAGCCGGTGCCTTAGGAGCTGGAGGGACCGGGAAACCCTTCGTCTTCTGGGGCCTCCGGCAGCAGAGCAGCCCGGCAGTGTCTGACTGCAGCCCTGGGTCCCACGTTGACTTACAGTCTCCACAGCTGCACGGGAATAGCCGTGTGTGTCTAGCCCAGCAGCTTCCTGGGCGTGTTGGCCCTCCTACGATCTTCCTCACGGACAGCGTGACCACAGTCCTGGGCGTCAAACGTGACTGTGTCCCATTCACCACACTCCTCTCTGGCTTCTAACTCCTCTGCAAACCGGGACTCGGCTCGTGCTCCGGCAGGTGCCTGCCCCCCAGCCCCACCCAACACCATTCCCCCTTGCTCAGCACATTCCAGTCCCTGCTGTCCCTGCTCTCCTCCCCACCACGCACGGCCCTGAACTCCGTGCAAGGAGCTGCCCGTCATCCCTTCTGCGCAGGACCCTCTGCACGTCCCCTTCTTCGTCTCCTTTCGTTTTCCCGTCCCTAAAGTCAGACAGTGCCTTCTCTCGTGCTCTGCGGAGCTGTGCTCGACCTCCAGCCCTGAGCTGAGCCAGGACACCAGCTGAGCGGGTTTGCGTGGATGGTGACCGCAGCCTTGGGGCTTACGTGGTCACTCGGAAATCCTACGCCGACGGTGCTGTTACCCTCGGACACACAAGGGCGCTTCACAAAGCCTGCAGGAAGTGGGACTAGCGGGTGTGTTTTGTGGGAAAAATTGAAATCCATGCGCAGCCTTTGCTCTTACAAGTTTTTCTTTGTTTTTGATTTTAGTGGCAGAGAGAGAGAGAGAGAGAGAGAGAGAGAGAGAGAGAGAGAGATCTTCAATTGGTTCACTCTTAAAATACATATAACAACCATGGATGGGGCAGAAGAAGCTGGGAGAGCCAGTGTCTCAGTTTGGGTCCTAGTTTGGGTCTTAGTTTGGGTCCTACTGGGTGCCGTGGGCTCCGTGACTTGGGCTGCCACCAGGATGCGCATTAGCAGGAAGCTGAAGGAGGGAGCAGAGTCGGCACCTGACGCCAGGCCCTCCAAGGTAGGCGGTGGGAGACCCAAGAGGCATTTTAACCATCAGGCCAGAGAAGTCCCCAACAGTATTTTTTTTTCAAAATATGCATTCTTCTTGAGCCTTTTGACGATCACCCCCATGTACAGGTTTCACTTGTGGCACTGAAACAGACTTCTTCTCCCTGACAGTCTGAAACACCCCGTAAAACACAAACTTGCATCATCATTTCGTCGGCTCAGGCAGTTGTCACGTGGCGTCCAAACCCTCTGCGGGGGGAGAAGCCCTAGCAGCTCACCGCGGGGAGCCTCCTGTGAGTGTTTCATTAGCATGGATTTTTTAAATCCATAGTACTTTTCTACTATTGCATTCTCAGCCTTTAAGTCTGGGGAAAGCAAATACAGAAAAATAAAGCAAGAGAATCACAGAGTAAAATTAATTTCTAATCCGATGTGAATGAGTGTCATCTTTTGCCCTCTGCTGTGTTCAGTTAGAAGACAGGCCGGCGCCATGGCTCACTAGGCTAATCCTCTACCTGCAGCACCGGCATCCCATATGGGCACTGGGTTCTAGTCCTGGTTGCCCCTCTTCCAGGCCAGCTCTCTGCTGTGGCCCGGGAAGGCAGTGGAGGATGGCCCAGGTGCTTGGGTCCCTGCACCCGCATGGGAGACCAGGAGGAGGCACCTGGCGGCCATTTGGGGGGGGGGGTGAACCAATGGAAGGAAGACCTTTCTCTCTCTCTCTCTCTCTCTCTCACTGTCTAACTCTGTCCAAAAAAAAAAAAAAGAAAAAAGAAAAAAGATCATCAACAGTCCAGGAAGATTAAAGAGGAAGTCCCGAGTACATCTGTGGCTTCAGACACAGAGGGTTATTTGAAACGTTCATAGTGATTGTGGTTTCTCAGAAGGGCTCTGCACTCTGTCCCAGCGTGTGTCACCCAAGTGCGGAGAAGCCCACCTGGGAAGTGACGAGGTCTGGGCCCTCCCGTGAAGTGTTTCTCAGTCTGAGGTCCTGGCCCACACATGCCGAGTGCTCAGACTTCCCCTGCAGACAAGGATGCAGCCGGCGAGAGTGGGGTGCTCCTTGGGACCACCTCCTTGGAACTCGGCTTTCTCTGTGGGGCAGGCTCTCTTGGAGCCCTGGCTGGGCTGGACCTTGGCGAGTGCTAGATTCTGACCTCATGTGCCCGGATGAAAGGGGACCAGAGAGAGGGACCATCTTGCTGGGGAAGCGGGCATGCGGGGAGGGTGGGCCACAGAGGGCAGCAGGATGGGGGTGGGGCGGACACGTGGGCTGTGTGGACAGAGGAGGGGTGTGGCCTGTGAGGAGGGGGTGTGGCCTGTGAGGAGGGGGTGTGGCCTGGAGTGCCTGCTGCTTCCTGACCTTGGCTATGCCCAGAGGGCCAGTGCCGTGCTTACCTGTCCGGCTGGATTGCGGCCACACAGGTGTCTGTGGGCTCTGTAGTGCAGCACCTGTGCCGGCAGCAGAGGCTTCGGGAGCCCAGTGTGTGTGTGGGGGGGCCCTAATGTGCACACGAGCTGCACTTCTTGCAGAGGGAAGGGGCAGCATCATGGATGAGGCTGGAGTCCACCCGGAGGGACACTCGCCTCTTGGGAACAGCGGCTGGTGGAGGCTTTCTTTGTCAGCAGGGTGTGGGGCACTGAGGCTCTTTCCCTCGTCCTGAGTGGGCGCCAGGACCAAGCAGGTCAGTCATTCCTGGCTGAGTGCCTTCCAGGTCAGGAGGAGGAGACCGGCAGGCTCGTCTGGCGTTGTTCTCCGAGAGCGGATTCAGCCCCATTTGCGTTGGTTGTGCACCTGGTTCTGTATCTGTTTCATTGTATTTCGGCTAGGGTGGACATAGTTCATAACCAGACTGAAATGCAAACCCTCACAAGTAAAGGGAACTGTAGCTTGTTGCAGTCAAGAGCTTGTAAAACTTCCAAGGAGGGCAGACTTGGAGTGGGTCTCTGCCGTTGAAAAGCAGGCATTTGCACCTGATCCCAGATCTTGAGGCTGGCTGAAGACGTTGGCTTAGAAAATGCACAACCTTGTTGATTCTTCTGTCTGACCAATTTATGTCAAGATACATTGATAAATTAGTAAGACGTGCAGATGACAAGTCACGGATGTGGCTCGACTAGGTCCTTTCAGCTCTACTGTGGTGTGAAGTGTGCCCATAGAACATCCTGTTTCTCACTTTCTGTACAATATACAGAAACGACATCATTTATTCAGTACTGTCATCAATGGGCTTTGTGTGAGATGGTCTTGCTAGTGCAAGTGTTCTGAGCATCTTTAGCTCTGATGTGTGGTAGATTGGACGCGTCTTCAGCTTGTGATGTTTCCTGTTTACAGTGATTTAGCAGGAGGACTCCCACTGAGAAGCGGAGTCTCCGCCATGGTTCAGTTTGCCTGTAGCATTTCTCCTGCCCTCCTGTAGCCATGGCTGCTTGTACCACTGGCCGTCTGCCGTCCCAGTCCCACAGCGGGAGGAGCGGAAGGCTTCCCAAGAGCAGCTGTGATGCACCCTTGGCTGTGTCAGGGGGCCGAGAGAACCTGTGATGATACTTGACTCTGAACAAGATCAGGCAGCTCTACTGTTGATACAGTAATGACGGACGAATGGACATAGAATCATGGGGTTTGCCCCTCTCCGTAGGACTTCTCTAGCATGCTCCAGAATGTTCCAGAATGGTTTTCTAGTAGGTGAACTCGAGGTAGGACATTTTTAGGTGCTAGAGTCCCTCTGACTGTGGTCCTTAAACCTGGAAGTTTATGCAGCACTTGGCTAACAATGCAGTAAAGCAAACAGCAGGACAAGAGCTGACACCCAGCGACCGTTTCTGATCTCCCCTGTCCTTTGTCCATCCCACTCCAGTGCTTACCTCACTGCCGATTCCTTTTCCCGGGCTTTGGAATCTTCACTTCCCCATTTAGGTGGCTGCACCTTTGGATTCCTCATTGAATTCTGTGCTCAGTGACTGCCGGCTCCTCTTTCATCCCTTGATGGCTACCTGGTCCCCTACATTTAGGTATGTGGGGTTTCTGGTGGGCAAGGAGATGTGTTAGAGACAGAGAGATGATGTCCTCTGGGATTGAAGAAGTAGCAGGCATTGCTTCCAAGTAGAGACAATGAAATAGACTCACTGGTTCGGGGGAACCATCTTCCTGGGTCCTTGAAGCATAGGAAGATGTTGGGAGGGGCCATGGCAACACCCCTGCAAAGGCTCCCAGGCATCACGAGACGTGGAGGGGTGAGGTGAGGCTGAAGAGGAGCAGAGCAGCGCCACATGCGACTGGTGCCGAAGTCTCAGCCGCCGCCTTCCCGAAAGCTGAGTGAGCAGCTTCCCCTCGCCCTTCCGCTTGGGCACTGTTGGTTCCCGCTCCTGCAGCTCAGCGCCTTTCACCGTCCCCATTCCCGTCTTCCCCACACACCCACTTTGGTGGACCCGGCCGTACATTTTTCTGGATGACAGCACATTGTTTTCAATTTCTCCAAGCTCATTTTTGAAGTATTCTCCAAGTTCCCTAGGTCCGTTCTCTTTCTGTTTGCACATATCCATGGCAACGACCCAGAAATAAAGATTTTGTGATCTCCGGACCCCTTGAGTTTCTGTTTTCATCATCCTCCGTTTCTTAGGGAGAAAGCCAGAAAGTACATCAAGAGCTCAGTGTCCCCTGGAGGTTCGCGGTGGCTCAGCGATCCTTACAGAACCGTCCTGCTGTTTGCCTGACGGCTCCCTGGAAGGCCTGCCCATTGCTCTGGCGGAACGTCCTTGAGCAGCACCGCTGGACGAGCCATCTTGCAGGGGAGCTCACCCAGCAGCGTCTCCTCATCGGTCCTGCACTTGCCGGAAGCTGCCCGGAGAAGGCTGGCCCTGCTCTGTTCAAACTGCAGCTACGGAGCAGGGATCTTCCCATCTTGTCCACGGCTTCCCGTGGCTGCTGGCAGGATAGACACTGGCCAGAAGTGGGATGAAAGAGATGGATTAGGAATCATTAAAGCATGCATTTGAGCATGTACAGAATAAAAGGGATTAGACCATCACGTTGGCACTTTTAAGTCGCTTACCAGCCTTTCTTTCCAAGTTTAAACTTAGCCATGCAATGAATTTTTTATTAAAGTTCCCTGATGAAATATTTGATAAATATTAACTGAGTATCTATCGTGTGCCAAGTACCCAAGATGCACAGTCCTCTGACTGAGAGAACTGTTCAGATTACGATGGAGCAGCAAGATTTAGGCAAATGATTTTGATACCATACAAAATGGAGATGTGTGCCCAGATGTTCCCGGCAGATGGAGAGCTCTTGCTGCCTGCATACGTGTTGGGTCTGGCATGCTTGCTGCAGAGGGCCGGTTATCAGAAGCCGTGCCCAGGCAGCCGAACGCAAGCAGCGGCAATGGGGAAGATGAACGGCAAGTAAGTTGAAACGGCCTTTATGGAGATGCAACAGGAGGATTCGGGAAGTCAAACATCTTTGTCTGTGCTGTGCAAGCAGCCACTTACATGTGCCAGGGGAGCCCCGAGGGAGAGCGGGGGGGGGGTGTGTGTGTGTGTGTGCGAAAGCACCACGGAGTTCGCGGAGTCCAGGACAGACACTGGACCTGTTAGCCGTCCCCGGTAAATCTGGCATCCAGGGTAGGGGGCTGGTTAAACTTTGTCTTTTGCATATGACTATCCAACTGCTCTAGTACCCTGTGTTAAAGAATGTTTTGTTGTCTGCACTGAAGGTTTTTGCAACTCTTGAAACTCACTGGGCCCTCGGAAGGACTCTGGGCTCCTTCCTGGTCCGTTCTGTGTCAGTTCTCTCTGCTCTGACTGCCAGGCTTTGTGGTGGTGAGTCTGAGAGTAAATCAGGTGGTGTGAGCCCTCCAGTTGGTTCCTTTCAGAGCATTGGGGTTCTTCCTGATCCTTTACATTTTCATACAAATTGCAGAATCTCTGTGTCAGTGACTACAGTTCCCCACTGTGACTTGAATTGAATCTATGGATCAGTCTGGGGCTAATTAACATTAAAGATAGTTTCCGAAGGAGGATTCTTGGCCTAAAGGTGTGTAAACTTTCATCTTTTCTAATATATATGTTTACTGATACTAGTTTATCTCTAAATACTAAAGCCCATTTTTGTTTTATTCAGTTCAAAGTACTTTCTAACGCCTCTCTTACTTTTTTCATTGACCCATCTAGTATTGGAAGTTATGTAACTTCACATTTTTTTATCCTGCTGAGATGGTTCTGTTGCTGATTTTTATTTTGAGCCCTCTCTTTTGGTTACAGAATATATTTTGTATGAGTTGAATCCTTTCAAATTTATTCAGAATTGTTTGGTAACCTGAGAATATGCCACCCTGGGAAATGTTCATACGCACATGGACAGAGAAGCGCCCGAGTATATCCCACCTCAGGGATGTTCATACGCACATGGACAGACAAGCGCCCGAGTATATCCCACCTCGGGGACGTTCATACGCACATGGACAGAGAAACACATTCTTTTACTGTTGAATAGAATCTTTAGTATTAGATTTTTAAAAATCAAATACAAAAAGCCATTATGCCTTCAAAATATTTCATGTCTACCCATCTCTTCTTTATTTTCTACAATTGCATGCACACAAAAGGAGTTCAAAAGCCTCCTGGAAGATGGAATTAAAAAAGAAGTTTATTTTGGAGCAAAATAAAATGACATGCAGATTCCTCGTGCTCTGATTCCAGGAGCGTGTGGAAGACCTTCGCATTAGCCCGGCTGAAGTCCTCAGTGACCCGCGGATACTCCCCCACCGCTGTTTTGTCTCTAGTTTGGTGGCCTTGTCCTCTGTTTCCCTATTTCTCGGCTGTGTTGAATCTGCTGTTACCTGAATCCAGTGATGTTTCATTGCAGGTACTGCAGGCTTCCCTTCCAGTCACTCAGTCTGGGTTTTCTCTTCAGTGCTTTCTGCTGCCTTCTCCTCTCTGAAGGCACAAGGGTGTTAACACTCTGCGAGCCAATTCTTTGTTCTGTATCCATCTCCTGGCCGGTATTTATGATCTGATTCCCTTCCTGCTGCTCATGTCTGGACGTTTTGGGTTAGAGTCCAGGTTTGTGATTTTTTATCTTTAATTAGAGTCTGGATTTCCTTTCAATTGTCAACAATTGTGCGTTGTTTATTTTTTCAGCTATACTTTGAGACTTTAGAGTTTGTTACAATGAACCAATTCAGCCTTTCCTTGTAGGACTTATTTCACCACTTTTGAAGCAAAAGCCTTGAGTTGATATTTCCAACATCCCATGTACTGCAACTTTTCCTACTTTGTATGCTGGAAATCCCAGCTACCCCCGGTCTTGTCAGTTTCTAGATCCTTCCACGTGTTCCTATCAACGATTTCCCTTCCAAACATCCTGTGTTTACCTTCTGTGCCGGCACCAGGCTGTCAGGTGGCTGAGGGTGGCCTGCTGCACACTCGGGCTCACAAACCTGCAGCTCTGTCCGTGATGCTGAGCCGTGCAGGGAGCTCAGCCTCCACGTGCTGGTCTCTGCCAGTCTGCTCTGTTCCTTTCTAACCCCCTCTCCGTGTCCTGACAACACGGCTCTTATTGGGCTCCGTCTTCATTCTAACTCTGCCGTCCTCTGGGTACGCACAGGGCTTCAGCCACTATTTCTCCCACTGTCAGGAGTTCCCAGGATTTGGAAACCACTGTTTCACAAAATTCCCCATTCTTTTTAGTTGCTTAAAATGGAGGCCAGATTTGATTGCTATTACTCCATCTTAGCAAACAAAAATGTACCTCCATAATTGGAATTTTAATTGAGGACAACAGCAGCCATGTAATTAGGACAAGGGGAGTTTCCACACAATCAGGTGTGAGAATCTCATCGCACACAGACAATGGGGAGATCGTAGTGTGAGCTAACCCAGGAGGGAATCCTACTGGGCTTCTGGATCAACATGTCCTGGGCAGAGAGCTCGGCCTCGAATAGGGGCTGTAAGATTGGAGACAGGGGCTGCAGATCTTGTACAATGTTGTTAAATTTCATCCACTGAAGTTGTTAAGATTTATTTATTTGAAAAGTAGAGTTAGGTTTTCCATCCACTGGTTCACTTCCCAGATGGCCATAATGGCCAGGGCCAAAGCCAGGAGCCTCCTCTGGGTCTTCCCACGTGCCTCCAGGGGCCCAGGGACTTGGGCCATCTTCTGCTGCTTTCCCAGGCACATTAGGAGGCAGCTGTATCAGAAGTGGAGCAGCTGGGACCCGAACTGGAGCTCACATAAGATGCCAGCAGTGCAGGCCATGGCTTAACCTGTTGGGCTTTAGTGCTGGCCCTCATCCACTGAATTTGACTTAACTTTCTGGATCAGTGGTGGTGTGGGACTGCTGGTCGTGCAGTTACACAGGGACTTACAAATTACAGCACAACTTGGAGTGTACCGCGACCTGCAGAGTTTTCACTGCATTTGGTTTGCACACTGAGTTATCATTTTTCTTTGTCCGTGGGAAATGTTGTTGAGATGGGAATTCAGTTCTGAAGCATCATGTGGCCTAACCAGCTGCAAAGCAATTTCTGTTGACCTAAAATCAATATAAGAACACCTATAATTTATAGCATCCTTGTATTTCTAAAAACCCGAGGAGTTAAGTTTCATTTTGCGTGAGTATTCTCAGCAGAGCAGTCCTCACCACTTCCTCGTCTTCACACTGCTGTCAAATAATGAAGCAATGCAAATTGTTTTTCATGCATATGGATTAGAACATTCAATTAGATTTCAATTACGTACCCGACTCCTTTTAAGAAGCTCCCAGTTTGTACTGTGATAACATCGGTTTCTTCTGTTGCTCTTTAACCTTAAGAAATGTTGAGTTATCAGCTGGCATTGCCCCGCTTCTCAGGAACTGAGGGAGGAAGAGTTCAGGAAGCGTCGATAGGAAAGAAGCCAGCCGAGCTGAGACATTCCGGCTCCGGCTCCGGCTCCCTGCCTGTGCTGGTGTGCCCAGCCAGTGGCACCGCATGCCGAGATGTTCGGTCTTGAGACCAGAGAGACGCACGTCTGAGTGGTAAGTGCGCACGCCTCAGGGGCACGGAGGACGCCCTGGTCAGTCTGGGGACTCGTCCGTCCAGGGAATCATTCATTCATTCATTCATTTCTTCAGTAATCTGCACATGTTTGTGCTGAGATCTTAGGTCCCAGGAGAAATGCTGGGGGCTCTTGGGGGAGCAGTGTGAAGATGCGTAGACATGAATCCAACTTGAGGAGTCGGAGAGAACGATTAACCCATCGTGATCAGAGTTCCTTTCGAACCTGCTTGCTCTGCGGCTGGCGCCAGTTCAGTCTTCCCAGCAGGACGTACGTGATGCCCATTTTACAGATGAGCTAGAGAATAAAATGAGTTACCAGAGACGGCGCGATTGCAGCTCCACCCCGGGTCCGTCGGGTTCTGAAATGGTTCGTTTTTTCCACTGAAATCCCTTAGATTTCTCTTCTCAGTGAATAATTGGAAAAGAAAGCAAAGGACAAACCCTGGGGGGTAGAACTCACCACAGCTGCTGCCCTCGACCTCTGTGTGAAGGTGCACCTGCAGGCCTCACTCAAAGGTGTCCGTCCCGACACTGTCCTGAGCCGCCCCCTCCCCAGCCAGTCAGCAGCATGGGCCCCTGCACTCCCCTGATGGCCTGGTCACTGGCTTGCCTGCTCATACTGGCCTCCTTGACAGTTCTGGTGGCAGGAATCCAAATAAAGGCGCTGGTGATGCCACACGCCCTCTGCTGGCTTCTGAGGCCGCCACCACCCTGTCTCTCCTGGTGGTTCATAAGACAGCAGGAAAGAACATCTGTTATTTAAATTTATTTCTCACTGTGTTTGTTTTTTTAAAGATGTGTGGAGCCACTCCAACTTTTTTTTAAAGATTTAGTTTATTGATTTGAAAGTCAGAGTTACACAGACAGAGGAAGAGAGGCAGAGAGAGAGAGAGAGAGAGAGAGAGAGGTCGGTCGGTCTTCTATCTGCTGGTTCACTCCCCAGATGGCCGCAATGGCTGCAACTGTGCCGATCTGATGCCAGGAGCCAGGAGCTTCTTCTGGGTCACCTACATGGGTGCAGGGGCCCAAGGACTCGGGCCATCTTCTACTGCTTTCCCAGGCCACAGCAGAGAGCTGTCAGAAGTGAAGCAGCCAGGACTCGAACTGGTGCCCATATGGGATGCTGGCACTGCAGGTGGTGGTTTTACCCACTATGCCACAGCACCAGCCCCTCTCGCTGTGTTCTGATCCACTTACTTCTGCCCGAATGTTCTGTGCTGCAGGTTCTCAGGATCCCCTCCGCAGGTGCCTCCTCAGGGGTGTGGATGGTTCAGATTTGAAGAATCCCGTTTTGTTTTTAGAGACTAGTGATGTCCTGGGGGTTGGTTGGCTTACCTTGTAGCCTCTTTCTGAATTCTGTCCTAATTCTCACTGCCATGGGCCTCATTGTGCCTCCTCCCGCTCCTCAGTCGGAGTGCTCCGGGGGCAGGACCCCCATCCAGGCGTGGGGAGAGGCGGCTGTGTGCTGGCAGTCGGCTGGCTGCTCTACCACGACACGACAGGGACACAGGCACACAGCAAACAGGACAGTGCTTGGTGGGAGCATCCTAACCCTGGAGGAACTCAGTCCTTCACTTGTGAAAACCATCATCAAAACCAGTGGGTGACAGTGGAAATGGGGATTGTATATTAGAAAGCGGTACCTTTCTTTGGAGTATCATCAAACAGCTTCTTATCATTGTCATGATTCTTCTTATAAGATGTTAGTTCAGGCATACAAATTCATGTATTTCATATATACACATTTAGGAACGTAGTGATCTTCCCTCCCCACCCTCCCTCCCACCCCTCCCCCTCCTTCCTCTCTTATTCCCTCTCAATTTTTGCAATGATCTACTTTCAGTTTGCTGTATACTCATAATATTAACCCTTTACCATGGTTATGTTTATAAGTTCTTGCATTTTTAATTGTGTGTTTAATTGGTGTTTTGGCACATGCATCAGTGGTGCAGTGTTCAAGTCCGGGTACATAAATCTGTTCCCTCAAACATTCACCACTGTTCTGTGTGGCAGCACTCAGAATCCTTTGGCTAGCTTTGTGAAGTACACAGCGTAGTGTTAACCACCGTCACCCTACCGTGCAACAGGCCACCAGGCATCTGTCTCCTGTCTGCTGTCACTTAGCACCTGTTGGAGAACCTGTGCGCAGCCTCCAGCCCTCCTGCACTCCAGCCTCGGGGAACCACCACTGTGCTCCCGACGCCTGTGGGAACAGCCTGTGTGTATTCCACGCATGAGTGAGACCATGCATAACCTGTCTTTCTGTGCCTGGCTTATTTTACCTAATGCTATTTTACTTAATGTTGCATGTGACAGTATTCCATCCATTGTGTGGCTGAATGATATTCCACTGTGTGCGTGTATCACATTTCATTATCATTCATCCATTGGTGGGCACTCGGTTTCCATGTCTTGCTACTGTGGATAATCATAATGTCTCAGCACTTGAGCCAATTCTCTCTGATGCTACTCACATCACGTGTAATATTCTACTTTCTACTCTGCCTGGTAGACATACACATGCCCATTTTACTGCTGAGAAAACTGAGGTGCAGATAGGATGAGTTCCAGTCATAGCTGGGGAACTGCACAGTCTAAATCTGGAGGTGTCAGTGTGTCTCCTAATTTCCATTTCTTGGCCACTCTGCTATTTTGCTTTACATTTTAGATGTGCATTTTAATATCCTTTTTGCTTACTATTTCCCCTGATGAATCATTGTAATAACAGGGTAAAGTGGGACAGTACACTGAGCTTCAGAGTCGTCAGTGAGCTGCCGAAGGTCATGGGAACGATCGCGAAGATGGACTTGGACCAGCGCTGTCTTTGACCATGAATGTCCTTCAGCACAGCACACGGTTTCTGGGGCAGCGTGGAAGAAAACTAAATTCTTGCACTGGTCCTTCAGGGATCCTGGACTTGGTGTGAAGATGATCAGTGGCATGGCCTGGTTTTGTCTGTGATTCTTCAACAGCGTAAGCCCTGCGTGGTGTGTGGGACAGAAGAGGCCACATGAGAGTCGGCGGTGAGGGTGTTTGGACTCTGACCAGTGATTCCCTGCAGGAAGCTCATCGCCTGGCGTCTCTGGTTCCGGCTGCTCTTCTGCCCTCCAAGTTCTTCTAGAGTAAGAACAATGCACAAGACTGCAGCAGCCAGATGGCCTTCGGAGAGACTTAACACCCCATGATAATTCATTTTGCTGGAGGAAGTGGAACTGGCTTTAGCATAAATGAAAGGAAAGTGTTATTGCTGATTATTCTGCGATCTGGTCAAAATGGAAAAATGCAAATGAATTCACATTAAAAGCAGTTTTCACTAAAGGAAACCTATCACTTTCATATACAATATTTGCTTATTATTCCATGTTGTTCTTTTGCCTGGTTATACTTCTTTTCTACTAATTCAAACAAAAATGTAAAGAGCCAATGGTTGTAAATCAGGGTAAAAATCTATAATAGCCACAGAAACACTAAAAAGAGCACAACACATTTTACTTAAAACAAGGCACAATGCATTGAAAAGTACGGTAGCCTTTGATGGACGTCAACCTCCACATGGCTGACTGACTCCTTCTGCACTTTAGACTTGAAACTCACAGCAGCAGATCCGTGTTTAGAGCAAATGCTGTCATTCGTGAGCTCTGTGCCCTCACTCTTTCCAAGGGTTAGGTAGCACCACCGCTTTGAATGTCTGAAGGTTACCCATTAAACTTAATGGAAAGATGTTGTACAATTAGAATCTTTTGTTGAGATCCACAAAATATTACTATACATGTGTTAGAATGTGGACACTTTAATCACTTTTTAAATTTAAATCGTTTAACCAGAGTATATCCAACTCATAAAGATAAATATGGATGTGTGCAATGTCTTTAAAAATTGCCCTGGGGAAAACAGTTATTCAAAGTACCTATTTTTAAAATGTATACCCAGGTATAGTGTATTAATGCTAGTTGGATTTCTAGTCTGTTTTGAAGCAATCTAGTTATATTAATATCTATTGAACGTCTGTTTTAATAAATTCAAAACTTTTTCCTATACAAGTTTTCTACACAGTGCCATTCATTCGACAAATCTCCCCTGAGCTCTGTGACATTGCAGCCTCAGTAGTGATTAAGTCTGGTTTGACACCTGCCCTGAGGTCCTTGAATCTAAGTGGAGACGACTTCTTGAAGAGGAAGCCCAGTTTGCTTGCAATCCATGTTCCAAGACCTAACCATGGTGGGGGTGTATCCACAGCCCTACATGTCAGTTTGGACACAGCACACACATTCTTGCATGTTAATTGTCTGTTTATGTGTTTGTGACGAGTGACTTCAAGTTGACTGTGCCATTCATCTAGATCCTAGTGGCATGGCTGGCACGTGGTGGCTGCTCCACGTCGTTCCCTGAGCAGAAGTTGGCAGTGGACGCTTTCAGAGTGGCTTTCTTGAAAATCAAGGGTCTCATGAGCTAGTGGGCTGGGCTACAGAGGTAATGTAACTTGGATTCTGTTTTATCTTTCCCCCAAAAACGTTTTCTCCTCTTGATGGCCTGATTGCATAGAGAAACGATGGTCTAACACTAGTGTATTTGCTAATAGCCGCAGATGGGAAGTTGCTTTCGAGATAAATAAAAGTCAAGGAATCAGTTACGGGGCATCTGTTTCACACTCACCGGGAAACTGAGACGCTGCCATAGAAATGAAGACATTTGCTTAAGAAATTACTATGGAATCTTTCTTATCCCCCCCCCCCTTTTCTTTCCTCTTCCCCTCTCCTCTCCTCTCCCCTCCCCCTGCCCCCTCCCCTCCCATCCCCTCCCTGCTCCTCATCTCACTTTTTCTTCTCCTTAGCAAATCCCAAGTGGAAGAGTCATCCAGTCGTTTAGTGACTTCCGGATCATAATACCGCTCTGGAGGAGAGAGTGCCCATGAAGCTGTGCTCCGGAGCACCTGCTCTGTGCCAGGTACCTCACAGCGTCTGGTCTACCAAAAGCAGACTTCAAGACAAGCAGCACTGAGCTGAGGATTTGGGTGAAAATCGTTCATTTTCCAGTGATCCTGGGATGCTGTGAGAGAGTGGCGAAGGCATAGCAATACATGGTAAGACCAGTTCACCTCTGTGGTCCTGTGGCGCAGTCCTGCTGGGAACCTCCGAGAGTGTAGAGCTGTCTCACCGAGGGCTGAAGGGGCAGCGCTTTCCTGTCAACTCTCACCCGTTATTGGTTGTTGCTTTACCCCCAGCACGCCCTTGTGTGTGGTGAGGGTACTCTGGGGCAGAGGGCAGCCTCAGGCAGGAAGACACCGGAGGCCATTGTCAGGGCTGGGAACTGTCCAGGTCCCCTGCTGGGTAGGGTGGGAACCAGCCATATCAGCTACCTCTGAGTAGTCTTGTCCCTCTTTTCTCCTTATGATCTGGTGAGGTTGCTTGTGTTGTCCCATTATCAGTGACTTGGCCAACTTCTTCAGCATAATGTCTGATAGCGCAAAGATCCAACCCAACTGAACAGAAATCCACGGCTTTTGGTCTTCCCTTGGTCCTGTATCTACTTCATAGGGGTTGGACAGAGGAAATTTTTATAATAAAACACAACTGCGTTAAAAATGCTTAACTCAAAGCCTAAGAACCAGAGGGGATGGCAGCGTCTAAGTCTAATGAGTGTAGTCTTTAGAAGACAACTGTGAACAGCTTAGCCATAATATTTGAAGAGGAATTGGATTTAACAGATCTTTCTGAAAGGAAAACACAAGGAAACATTAGCTACAGGAATTTGGATTTGTACTAAAACATCTTAAAAGGCACATGTTTATCTGTCATGATTTGAAAAAAATATTTTTGTTATTCTTGGCTTATTTGTCAATAAATTCAGTGCTCTTTAAAAGCAGCATGCTGTATGACCCTTACCCAATAATACTCTGGCAGCATTAGAGCAGAATTTTCTTTCTATGTGAATCCTAATCACTACCGCTTGCCACTAATTCGTCTGCCCAAAGAGCTGCCTTTGGTAGATTATGTATTTTTCCCTCATCACATTACAGAGCTGCTCTTGCAAAATCAATGTGGGGACATTAGCAGTGACTGCAGTGTGGCTGTTAGCAATTGTGACGCCCAGAGCCAGGCTGGCGTGATGGAGTGAGAGCTCTAACCTCAGTAAATGGCCCCCGGCCTCTTCCTAGCAGTTGTCATAAAACACACCTTGGAGGGGCCGTTCCTCCTTCTCCAGGACTTTTTATTGCTTATGATTTAAAGCCAGGGTAATGGAAAAGTTGAGTGGGGAATAGTTGGCAGAAAGACGGAGCTGTAGGGAAAGGAAGACGCAAGCCCACGTTCTAACATTGTGCGGGCACAACGTGAGCCGTCGGGGGCTCCTCTCATTACTGCAGAGGGGACGAGACTAGGATAGTGTCCCTGGGTGCTGAAGGGGAATGATTGGAAATTAAAACGAAGACACGTGGGTTATATTTACTGAGAAAGTTCCCTGGGGCCTTGGTAATAATAAAACCTGTGTATTTGGCTTATCTTGGAACAGATACTTAGGAATATTATTTGACTATGTATTGATTTGAAAGCCAGAGAGAAAAAGAGCTTTCACCCACTGGTCATTCACCAGCTGCCTGCAGCTGGGGCTGGGTCAGGTGGAAACCAGGAGCCAAGAACTCAACCCAGATCTCCCATGTAGATAACAGGGATGCAGGGCCCTGAGCCATCACTGCTGCCTCCCAGGGTACCGCCTTAGCAGAGGCTGGACTCAAACCCAGGCCTAGGCTACACCCCTTAGGGGAGCCCGACAAGGGGCAGGTTCAGTAATTGATGACCCGGATCAGTCGCTATTTGTTTTGTTTCCAGACTAGGGCCGTTGTGGGTGCACGGAGATTGGCAGGCACGAGCACTGTCAGTCAACAGGGACCTGACCTTCCATGGGAGTTCGGTGCACCGCCTGTCTACAGGTGGGAGGTCCCAAGCTAAGGCAAATGCAAATGTCTCATGGTGACCCAGGAGCTCAGGGGCGCCCACATGGGCACTGGCCTGGCTGCTCCCCTTGCGGGGCAGTGGGCCTTGGTGGAAGGCTGCACTGACCAGAGAACCAGGGATCGGGTTTGCCGAGTTTTACACGGAGAATAGGAAAGGAGAGAGGGAGACGGGGCTCCTGGGCACTGAGCGCTGAAGAACTTTTTAACAAGAAAGCCTAGAACCACAAAGACAACCGCGCAATCTCCCGGGGCCTTTGTTTTCATATCACCTGTTCCTATCGTATACGCACAGAGTATCTAGATCTGTTTTTCCATCTATCTGTTGTCTGATGTATTCTTTAGTGAATGCCCGTGTGATGCACAGATCCAGGTTCTGAGGGGTGGTGCATGAATTTGGCACAGAGAATCCCCCTGATGGGTGTGGTGCTTACAGTCTAGTGAGAGAAACAGAAAGGGAACATAATGACTTGACTTAATATGGTCTAAAGGGAGAAAGGTATTACTGAGCATGGAGTTTGAATAAATGTGGCCAGCTTTAAAGGAGTAAGGGGCTGGCGTGTGGCGTAGCAAGTAAAGCTACCACCTCCAGTGCTGGCATCCCATATGGGTGCCAGTTCAAGTCCTGGCTGCTCCACTTCTGATGCAGCCCTCTTCTATGGCCTGGGAAAGCAGTAGAAGATAGCGCAAGTCCTTGGGCCCCTGTACCTGCGTGGGAGACCTGGAAGAAGCTCCTGACTCCTGGCTTTGGATCAGTGCAGCTCCACCCCTTGGGGCCAATTGGGGAATGAATCAGCAGATGGAAGACTTCTCTCTCTCTCTCTCTCTCTCTCTCTGCCTCTCCTCTCTCTGTATAACTCTGACTCTCAAATAAATAAATAAATTTTTTTAAGAAAGGAGTAAAAACAGTAATCACAATAGATCCTATTTTGTTTTTATGATTTATTTATTTGAAAGGCAGAGTTAGAGAGATCGAGAAAGAGATATCTTCGATTCCCAAATTACCACAACTGTGGGTGCTGGACTGGTCCAAAGCCAGGAGCTGCTTCTGGGTCTCCCACGTGGGTGGGTGGGGCTCAGATAGTTGGGCCATCTCCTGCTTTCCCAGGCCATTAGCAGGGAGTTGGATCAGAAGTGGAGCTGGGCCTAACCAGCACCCACATGGGATGCCGGCATCGCAGACGGCAGTGTCATCTACTACGCCGAAACACTGGCCCCAGCAGACACTATTTCTGAGCATTTAACTTGACTCAGGGGCTTTCAGTATCTTCTAGCAACGTCCTTGTCTTATCTGGTGGAAAGCTGCGAGCTCTTCAGGTGCAGGAGCTACGTCTGCTCTGTTCTTTCATCCGTAGCCAGGACCTTTCTTAGTGTCTCTGTAGCTGTAAAAATAAACAAACAGGCAATGATAACGAATAGTGAACCACGGAGCCACAGTGGGCTGCTGGTGGGGGGATCCACGCTAACCACCATCTATAGGCACGGTCACCTGGGGGTGTGCCAGTCACATGGACTCTCCTATGTCCTTTCCTGTAAGCTCCGCCCCACAGCTTCTCCCCCTTATTGGGATACTTAAGAAAGTACAATGTCCAGTGATCATCCAAGATGGGAGACATTTTGAAGCCAGCCGTCCCGTCGGAAGCCTGGGAGATGTGGGCAGGTGGACACATTTGAGCGACCGAGGATGGAGGAGACACCTGCAGCCCCCAATTTGAAGGTAAAGGACAATTTTTGCATTGATATGCCAGGAGGTTTGGAAGCAAAGGGAACAACTTGGAATAGCAGATAAATGGCAAATGCATAGAATAATGTTGAAGGAAATGCATGAATATCAGATTCTGAAAAATTCAATAAATAGCTCTTTCCCCTTCTAATTTTAAGAGCTGGGCTATTCATTCCGCCGAGACTTTCATTAGGCTTCACAAACGCGTGCTGCTCAAGCCTCAGTTCTTGTCGTGAGTGCTATTGAGAGAACATCTGTGCGAGGCAGCTCTCTGCGTTTCCACAGAGCAGAGCGGGGCTGTGACACTCGCTGAAGGGAGCTGCCACGTGGTGCGCTATTCTCTGGGCCCGATCAGGCTGCCCCTTTCAGATGTGGACATCACACGCTGTCCCTACAAAGCGGATGCTGCCATCACAGGAGACGGAATTATCCCGAGAGGGTGAGGGAAGGGTCTTGGGATGAGCCCAAACAGGAAGCTGCGATGCAGGTTTCAATGTGGCTGAAATCCGGCGTTGTCGACGCTGAGAAGGACGGAGTGGGAGAACGGGGCAGATGACGAGTGGCGTTAAAATCCAAGCCGGGCTGAGAGGAATTAGCCCGTAGCCGGGTTTTCTGTTGATTGGCACTGTGGGTGTGAGTTTAGCAGAGCTCCAGCGCAAGTGGGGTTTGGGGCTCCCAAAGATGTCTGCTCTGTGGAGGAGCCGCGGGAGGGGAGCCCTGGAGGAGGATCTTGGCAGGCCGGCTCCTCGGGTCTTTGACCTTAGTCAAAGCTTCTGCTTCAGAAAGAGTCTGTGTCAGAGAGGAGAAATGGGGCTGCGGGAGAAATGGCTGGAATCAACCAGCAGTGGTTGGGAGAACAAACCTAGCCACACGCTGCCCACTGCGTGCAGGGAAGCTGCCCGCCTGGGCTTGTCCCGCAGGTGTGGACTTCACCATGGGTGTCCCTGGATCCTGTCCAGAGGAGAGGCGCCCAGCAGCTGGCTTTCGGCCTGGAGGTTTTCGCAATCTCGGGAATGACTTTGTTCTTGACCCTGACTGTGTCCAGCTCTATCGGTTATGAAGAGAGACTTCAGCCAAGCATTGTGGGGCTAGGTGTTGTGCTCAGCCTTCATGAAGATCAGACAGGGAAACAGATCCAGGAAAGTGTGCTGATGTGTGGGGACCCTGGCTCAGGGCACAAGAAGGCTGTAACACTGATCGAGAGAAAGGTGACAGATAGAAACACCTGTGGAGAGTGCTGTGAAGGACTCTCAGGTTGTCTCATTCAACCCCTAAAGCCCGCCTGAGAAGTAATTGTTATGCCCGATTATATAGAAAACCACGACTTTGGTAGTGGTCAGTGAGCTCACCCAGGGTGAAGTGCCTAGGGCAGAGGCAAGTTTCAAGTGCATCTTCATGCTCTAAGAGCAGACCTGAGTGAGCTTAGCGGGGAAGTCTTCAACTTTGAAGGTTCTCATTACAGGCAATCCGGACACCACGACACAGCAGCTCCTCTGGGAATCCTGCTAGGACTCACAGAGAAACCCCAAGTTCACCCTGGGCTGCAGGGCTGGCGGCAGTGGAGCACAGGCTTGGTCTTCATGCATGGAAGACCACCCACAACTGCAGTCTTCAGCCACCTGGTATACCAGGTGGACTTCCTGATCAGCCTGGTGCTGTGCCATGAGCAGAGCTGAGGGCTCAATTGTGCACTTCCCCAAAGTCACAATCCAGGTGCAGCCTCACTGATGACTTGGAATTCTGGCTGGCTAGCACCTTTCTCCCTTTTTAAAGATTTATTTATTTATTTATTTGGTGAAAGGCAGAATTTAGAGAGAAGGAGAGACAGAGACCTTCCATCTGCTGGTTCATTCCCTAAATGGCCACAATGACCGGAGCAGGGCTGGTCAGAAGACAGGAGCCTGGAGCTTCTTCTGGGTTTTCCGTGTGGATGGCAGGGGTCCAGCTATGTGGCCCTTCTCCCTCTGCTTTCCCAGGCACATTGGTAGGGAACTGGATCAGAAATAGAGCAGCTGGGACTCAAACCAGTGCCCAGATGGGGTGCCAGTGGCCCAGTGGAGCTTTACCTGCTATGCCACAATGCAGGCCCCGGCTGACACTTTTCACTACAGCTTTAGCCTTGGGCCAGGTCACCTAATGTCAGTTCACACTCCTTCTTAGATTGCCCTTGAGATGTGAACATGAGCATTTCACAGACAAATTCTTCAATGGTCTTCCCAAGTGAAAACACCAGCTTCTAAATCAATCTGTGACCTCTGCCCTGCAGGACAGGGAGTGACCCCTCTGGAGGGAGACTGCTGCCTGCAGGATGGCAGTGTGCCTGTGGCTTCTCAAGCCTGTTTGGTGTGCAGCTGTGAGCGAGGATGAAGTTAGCCCACTCCTGTCTGGGCAGGGTGGAGCACCGTCTGGGTGCAGGGGGGTGCTGGGGATACGCATCAGACACCCCCAATCAGTGATGCATCTGCCTGCCTGCAAGCATTGATTCCCCTGGAGGGCTGCAGTCCTCTGGGAGATTCATAACTGCAGAGGCAGAAACTGGCGCTAAAGCCTTCTCAGGGAGGATGGAGTCGATGTTTCCAGGAAGGCCTCGGGAAGGAGCCATCCCATGAAACGTGGACCCAAAGGCGGGATCCAGTGGCAGGTGTGGGTGGTGTGAGAATTTCTGGAGCCTAAATATGCCTTAGGTTCCAGGATCGTTAAAAGGCTAGCTTGGGTTAGAAGCATTAGGGCTAACTTGAATTTGTCCCCTGATTATTTCTTACTCTGACTTTATTTTCTGAATGATTGTGTATCCTATTGTAATCTGTTGAGAACGTGTAGGAGACAGTCAGACGTTTTTGTTGAATGAATGTGCTAACTCTAGGGGAACACAAGCTTCTGCTGAGGGTGATAACTATGGGAGATGCTGCTCTGTATTTTCCTGGCCATTGGAAGTAGGATATGGAACGTGGCAGTCATCACAGCTCCCCTCAGACTTGGTGTCAATCTCCATCATTACATGAGTCAGTTGACTGAGCTTGGACATTGACAAGGGGACCTCAGGATCATCACTGAGAATGCTCCAACACGTGTGCTCCAACACGAGAGGCTTTGAGCGGCAGAGCTGTGCCCTGAGCCACACTCCGTGCCAGGCACTGACCTCTCACGCACCTTCAATTGCTGCACCCTTATTTTAGGCGTGACTCCAACCATGGAGAAGGGAAGTCGACCCTGTGCCCACTTGCACCGATCCGGCTGTTCTCGACTGTGGACATCTGCCTCGTCCCACCAAGGGGCCTTTTATCAATGTCTGCAGATCCTTCTGGTCGTCATAACTGTGGATGGAGTCGGGGTGGGGGGATGGGGTGGGAGGCTTACAGTGGACACACGATACTCTTCTAGAATGCATGGGATAACTCCCTGCAAGAAAGAATGACCCAATCCAAAATGTAACAGTGCCAGGATCACAAAACCCTGTTCCTACTAGGATCCCTGCATCAGCAACCTGAAATATAGGATGCCCAGTTAATCCGATTTTCAGATGAATGATGGCTAATTTTCACCATAGGTGTGTCTACTTGCAGGGGGTAATTATAGCTTAATATGTCCCGGCTACCCCAGTGTACTATGGGAATAATTAGGGCTACATTATAGGATTAGCTCAAGAAGCAAATGAAATATTGTACATAAAATTACTAGCATTCATAAAGGATAATTATCATTTTTATTACTCACTCATCTTTTCCTCTGTGATACCAGAAAGTTCTCTCTAAGCTCAGGCCTTATCAAATAGTTCTCTTTTGTTATATATAAGTAGGATTACAGCAGCTTGTCTACTGGACAATCAAGGACGTGCTACTCTCTGTTAGTGTTAGCTGAAATAAAGCACACGTATGAGCGAGTGAGCAGTTCCTGTGTCTACAATCATCGTCTTTACTCATTGAAAGCACTCGCCTGTCATCCAGCTCAAAGTACCAGATGTTGTCAGCACCCAGGGGTCTCTGCACCTCCCTGATTCATTACATTCCCAGGGATAATTACCATTTTCCTGTTTATCATCGCAAGCTATTTTTCCTATTTTAAGCTTACTATAAGTGGGAATTATGTGATAAATACTCCTTTGTGTCTGAATTTTCTTTGTTTGTTTTTATCTTTTTTCTTAACACGATGTCAAGAATTCTCTTATTGCTGCATATAGCAGTAGTCTCTGTGCTTATGACATTCCGTAGTGTAAACATTCCAGTCTTTAACTGTTAAAGTGTTGATGGGTCCTTGGTGGTTTCCTTAGTTTTACTATCATGAATGTCATTTCTTTTAATATTTTGTGATGCATTTTGGTGGATATATGAATGCGTTTACACTGGGTGGTACAGTAGTGTTGTAAGCCATGCATAATTTTACTGCTAACTAGGTAGTCGCACAGTTTTGCATACAGAATATGACAATTTATGATCCTACCAGCAGCATCTGAATGTTTTGTTGTCACATATTCTCTCTACACTTAGTATTGTCAGTCTTTATAAACGTCAGCCCTTATGCTGGCTGGGTAATGATATCCCACTGTGGCTTGAGTAACATGTTCCGGACAACAGTGATGCCGAGTACCTTTGAAATGCTTACTGGCCATTGGAATATTGTTATTTTAATTCTGTTTGTGAAGCAGGGTTGCTGTGCCTTGGTTACACTTGGTTCCATTGCATCTTGGGCTGCAATTTCTACTTATTGGATGTGACAGAACTTGGTCAGAAGTTACCTGGTGTGGGTTTGTGCCTCACAGACAGGCAGCAGAGGACAGCAGAGACCTAGGACTGATGAAGACCTGGTCCTACAGCCCAGGACGGCTGGAGGTGGAGTCTCCACTGGGCCGCTCAGCAGGTGCCTGCAGCCGAACGAGCAGCCCTGCAAGCAGCCTCATCTGGGTCCTGTGCCCCGGGGCTGGATGATCACCAGGCGAGGGCTGTAGGAGGGGCTGAGCCACAGTGGGCTGTCCCAGGGCTGGCACAGTCACCTGGCGAGGGCTGTAGGAGGGGCTGAGCCAGTGTGGGCTGTCCCAGGGCTGGCACAGTCACCAGGCGAGGGTTGCGGGAGGGGCTGAGCCAGTGTGGGCTGTCCCGGGGCTGGCAGTCACCAGGCGAGGGCTGTAGGAGGGGCTGTCCCGGGGCTGGCACAGTCACCCGGCGAGGGCTGTAGGAGGGGCTGTCCCGGGGCTGGCGCAGTCACCAGGCGAGGGTTGCAGGAGGGGCTGAGCCAGTGTGGGCTGTCCTGGGGCTGGCAGTCACCAGGCGAGGGCTGTAGGAGGGGCTGAGCCAGTGTGGGCTGTCCCGGGGCTGGCGCAGTCACCAGGCGAGGGCTGTAGGAGGGGCTGTCCCGGGGCTGGCACAGTCACCAGGCGAGGGTTGCGGGAGGGGCTGAGCCAGTGTGGGCTGTCCCGGGGCTGGCACAGTCACCAGGCGAGGGCTGTAGGAGGGGCTGTCCCGGGGCTGGCGCAGTCACCTGGCGAGGGCTGTAGGAGGGGCTGTCCCAGGGCTGGCACAGTCACCAGGTGAGGGCTGTAGGAGGGGCTGTCCCGGAGCTGGCGCAGTCACCTGGCGAGGGCTGTAGGAGGGGCTGTCCCGGGGCTGGCGCAGTCACCAGGTGAGGGCTGTAGGAGGGGCTGTCCCAGGGCTGGCGCAGTCACCAGGCGAGGGTTGCGGGAGGGGCTGAGCCACAGTGGGCTGTCCCGGGGCTGGCACAGTCACCAGGCGAGGGCTGTAGGAGGGGCTGTCCCGGGGCTGGCGCAGTCACCTGGCGAGGGCTGTAGGAGGGGCTGAGCCAGTGTGGGCTGTCCCGGGGCTGGCACAGTCACCAGGCGAGGGCTGTAGGAGGGGCTGTCCCGGGGCTGGCGCAGTCACCAGGCGAGGGTTGTGGGAGGGGCTGAGCCAGTGTGGGCTGTCCTGGGGCTGGCGCAGTCACCTGGCGAGGGCTGTAGGAGGGGCTGAGCCACAGTGGGCTGTCCCAGGGCTGGCACAGACACCAGGCGAGGGTTGCAGGAGGGGCTGAGCCACATTGGGCTGTCCCGGGGCTGGCAGTCACCCGGCGAGGGTTGCAGGAGGGGCTGAGCCAGTGTGGGCTGTCCTGGCCGTCCTCACCCAGGCCCTGCTTTATCAGAGTGTTCTGTGGTTATTCTCAAGAACACCGGGAGAACCAGGTTGGTCCAGGACCACGTGGAGCACTGTCTTGCAGGGCGCTGACCTCGTCTAGGCGAGGACAGTCGCTTCCCTTTTGCATGCAGCACGTTCCATCCACCCAACCCCTCCTTTGTCAGCTGCCAGGCCGCTCTGTGCTCGTCCCGTAGGGTCGTAGGGTTGAGTACCAGACATCCAGGAACAGCCTTTCATCCCGTGGCCCACTGAACAGAAGGGCTAGGCCAGGTCAGCAGGCATGAGGTGGGCTACTCTGAGAAAGTTCAGGGGGCCTCGGCTTGTGAACAGTTACCAGGGTCGTACACCATTGAATGACACAGATGGACGTCGTCAACTCTCTACACAGTGCGCATCGTTGTGAGCTCCAGACCACTAGGAGGAAGTCTCACACACAGTGTGTTTTCTAGGACGGCTCTTCACATAATTTTTTACATTTTCCAACTTAACAAGGATGGCTAAAATAATAGATATGTGATTACAATTTTTCTCTCCCTCTAAACAGCACCAAGCAAGACAAAAACATTTGAATGTTTAAGCAGATGACTACAATTACTATAATCCTTATTTGATCAACCTGCTGGGAAGTATTTCTATAGCAAATACCTTAGAGGACGTTCAGTCTTTAACACAGGCAATAGCATTCAGTGGGTAATGTTGCTTCCTATCTCCCCCGCCTTTCTTTTTACTTGCAATCTTGCTCTGTTGAATTGGAAGCAGAGCACCCATCACAGCAGATCCGTGTGGCTGGCGTGTGCCCTGAGCATCTGACCTGATGTGCATGCGTTCAGGGCATTTTCCTGTAAGGTGAGCCTGGCTGCAGAGACCAAGTCTGCATTTTTGTTGTTTGATTGTTTGTCGCTTTTGTTTTTCATTGTTTTGTTTCCGTGTCCTGCCTTCCTGTGGACGATGACGATGTTTTATCCTAACGTAATTTATTTACAGAAGTGCAGATTGTGTTTCTTTGTAGAGCCTACAACTCACGAAAAGACGAATAATATCTTGTCAGCACCCATAACTTCTCTTTGGGGGTTTTTCTCCCGTTTTGATCTCTGGGAGTTTTTCTTTGATTTTTCCTTCCTGTGTGAATATCTTTCTTCAGAAGTTAAATCAGCAGATGGAAGAGTTATCTGTAGCCCCATGTTTATTGCAGTTCAATTCACAATAGCCAAGACATGGAATCAACCCAGATGTCCATCAACTGACGACTGGTTAAAGAAATTGTGGTATAGATACAGATATAGACAGATATAGATATATAGTATGGAGCACTACTCAGCCATAACAACGAATGAAATCCTGTCTTTTGCAATAAAAAGACAACAAAAAGACGAATACCATATGTTCTCCCTGATCTATGGTGCAGTGTACAGGGTGAAATTGGCATTCTGAGACTTGGAGACTGTTCGCAGCCCCTGTCTGCTGTTGACGAGCGGTGCTTTTTTCTTACTCTTTGTTGAGCTCTACTTAGTGTGGTGCTGATCTTATGAGTACAAGGTAAACTGAAAGTAGATCATTGTAAAATTAACTAGGGGATGGGGGGAGGGAGGGAGGGTGGGAAGTGTCGCTGTGTTCCTAAATCTGTGTGTATGAAACACATGAAATCTATTTACTTTAAATTAAAAGTTAAAGGATCTTCCTCCAGCCAGGCTCGAGGCGGATCCTGTTAGATCCGCTCGCGACAAGACTTCTCCGTGGCTGCTGAAGGAGCGTTCCCCTCGCCAGCTGTCGGACCTGCGGCTCACAGGCCTCCCCTGCACCGTCTGGAAACCTGGCGCTGGTCCTTCCTTCCGTTTCCATGGTTTCGTGTGGGAAATCCACTGTCATCCGGACTTCTGTTCTCCTGTGGACAATAATTATTTCCCTCCGGCTGCTCTCATGTCTTGTCTTTGTCTGTGTCTTTCAGAAACTAATTATGCTGCATGTTGAGGTGGAGTGCTTCTGATTTACCCTGCTTGGGGTTCACTCCGATATTTAAATTCGTCAGGTTTGTGTCATTTGCCAGATTTGTGCAGTTTTAGGTCCTGGTTCCTTTATTGGGGGTGGGGAGCCTTCCTCCTGCTGAGGGCCTTATGGGTGTTTATAATGTCATTCACCGGCCACACAAAATTATCCGCTTAAAAATTAACCTGCTGTAGATTGATTGAACTTCAGTCCTGCGTGTGGTTCCTTGACAGGGCCAAACCAGGCGGTTTTGCAGGCCTTACGGGGCCTGTGGGTTCCCTGGGCACCAGCCAGCGTCGTCCCGTACCTCCCCAAGGGCCCAGAGACTTCTTCCCTGGCCTGTGTCCATGCTGGTGCTCAGCTGGGGGACTGTCCCCGACCGGACTGCAAGTCCACCCATGCCCTTCCCGGCCATCTCTGCTCTACTGTGGAGCCCGTCCACGTTTTTAAATTTGTCTTCCTGTTTTTAGTTTTGTAGCTTCCCTTTGATCTTTTTATATATTTAGCATGTTTTCTAACATTTCCTTCAAGAGAACTGTAATTCTGATTGGAGCACTTGTCTGCTGGTTGCTCTAGAGTCTTCATCAGAAGTGTCCAAACCGAGTCGTGTCAGGGACCCCAAAGCACCTGATGACCCTGAGCAGAGGGAGGGGGTGAAACAGCCCACGTTGCCGCTTCTCCCCACCCTGCAGACTCACAGCCTGCCGTCCACTGACCAGACCCTCCGGACAGCCAGTGGACACTGGGGCCTGGGGTAACTCTCATTAAAGATGCAGCAGTAGAAATGGAGACGAAGAGTCTGAATGAAACAGGCAAATGACCACCAAGCTGCTTTTTTCCATAAAATTCCTAGAGGACAGAGACTGAGGTTGGGCCTGGCTTTCCGACTCCAGCCCACTGTCCCGTACGAACTCTGTGATTGCTGCCTCATTCACTACTGATGCACAAAAAAACCAGCGGGCTTGAGCCAATGCATCCTCGTCGTCTCCCGGTTTCGGAGGGGGTGGATCTGAGCAGGGCCACGCTGGGTCTCGGCCTAACACCAGTCGAGGTGCTGGCTTCATTCTCACCACAGGTTTGGCGGGGAAATCCTGGCCTCCTCGGGCTGCCTGCACAGCTCCATTTCTGGCACCTGCAGAACTCATGGAGGCTGCTGCTTCAACAGAAGGGCCCAGGCCTCATTTAGCGACTTAACCAGATGGTCAGGGCCACGCAGGATGATGTCCCACTTGATTAACTACAGTTCAGCCTCTCCGGGACTTCACTCACATCCAGAAATGCCTTAATCCATGTCACGTGACCCCCTATGTTGTGAGTGATTTCTACCATAGTTGGATTTTGCCCACACCCAAGGGGAAGGAGGTGAGTAGGATGGGGCCTGTGCCTGGAGGATCATCTAAGAATCTGCCCACCACAGTGCTTTGATATAACCTCTGTGTTTTCCCACATACATATGGAATCCTTCAGAATTCCTCCACTGAATTTTGTCCTCTTCCTATCAGCTGGTACTATTGGTTTTTGTTATTTTTTTTCCCAAAGGCAACTCCTATCCTATAGGCTCAGAGCCCACGGTCAGGAGCCCAGCGCATGACAAGCATCCTTCTAATTTTATCCATTCCTTCAGATGAAATTGCTGGAGTCCAGGACCCAGCTCGTGACTGAGCCACAGAGCTGTTCTGCACCTGGGAGGAGGCATGCAGGTAAGTGGATGTTTCTAGGGATCTGATGAATGAGTAAGCAAAGCGCGGGCAGGATTGGTCACCAGGAGCGCCCGGGAAACCGCCTCCCTGGCGTCCTGACATGGAGGAGCTTTGCTTTCCTGGGGAAGAGTTGTCTGTGCGTCGTGAATCTGCGGTTGCGGGGTCTCGGGAGGAGGGGCTGGCACCGGTGAACGGCTCTGCTGTCCGCTAGCCGCAGGTGCTGCTTCACGTCTTCACAGGACTCGGGTGGGAAACAGCTCGTCCTCGGAATGCTCCACGCGCAGACCTAGAGGAAGGGCCTCGGGGTGCCTGCTGGGGTGACCACGAGCTACGCCGGCCGTTGTAGGTCAGTTACTGGTCCTGGCTCTGCAGGTCCCAGCTGGGTGAAGGCGAGCGACGTCTGTACTCTGCTCTTCTTCATTGTGAGTGAGCTGGTGAACCCAAGATCTGCAGCTCTAACATTCAGTGTCTCTTAAAACTATCACAGAAATGCTATGTAGGCGACTCGTTCAGAATCCCTGGTTTTATGTTTTTAAAAACAGGGATTTAAGTGCTTTGAATGTCCTCCATGACTGGGATCGTAACGCGAATGGGGCTTCCTGGGTTTTTCCCATGGGGTGACATCTCCTCCGTGTGGCTTTGAACCTGCCCTCTTCCTGGCCTGCCTCACTCTAGGACGCTCAGGCAGGTTTGCTTGTCCTGGGATCCAAAGCAGGTATTTCCCTGCCTTTTCAGTCATCTCTGTAGAAAAACAGTGTTCAAAGATGGCAACAGCGCGTTTACTGTTCTGCTGAGTGTCCACCTGGAGGCATCTGTGCACCGATGAGGGTATCCTGGGTTTGAAGGTTGGCGGAACCGCGAGCACTCGAGGGACTGCTGGGGCCAGCCCCAACGCTGGCCTCTCCGGCCTGAACCAAGAGTGAGAACTGTTCAATCCAGGACTAGTTATTCAGAGAGAAAGCCAGAAATGCTCCTTGGAGACAACACAGTGCAGATGGGCAGTTGCTTTCGGAGGGCTTTTCCTCCAGTGTTTGCAATCAAACGGGTTGTCCTTCCTTGATTCTGCTTTGAGAGAAATATTACCCAGATCACAAGCCACGAGAGAGGTCAAAAAATTGTACTTTTTCAATTTCTTTTATTTGTGTGTCATGGTGGGCCAAACACCAGAAAAAATCTTCCAACATTGCCTTCACATATACATGTACACACATCAAAGTCTTCCAAAGTCTCCAAAGTCCACTTGTGTCATCACCATGGTGTTGTCCATGCTCAGCTCCCGGTCACTTCTTTATGACGCAGCCCTAGAAGATTCAACACTGGAAATGCAAAATCAAGGCAGCCGTCATGCTGCAAAAAACAACAGCTCCGTGCCTGGTGGGGGTGGTCCTGGAACGGATTGGCCTTAGCCCTGCGAGAGGACCGAGGCCTCTGTGGTCTGTACCTCTGTGGACCCTCTCACTTGCTTTTGGTCCAGGCTAGGGGACACAGGCAAGATAAATTGGCTCAGTAAATAGATTTACCACGTGTCTTGACAATGAAGAAGCTAAAGGACTTCCTTGATATCATAACTGTGAGATCCCAGGGAGAAATGTTAGATGGAGGTATTCAAATTTTTATACAACATTCTTCACCATGCCCCTTGGCTATTATTTTTACAGAGTGTGGATGTGTCATTTGGTTTTTAAAGTGATGTGTAATGCCACTATTTTAGAAGAATGAACCAATTTGGTTATTACATGATTATGTTGGCCAAAAAGAATTTCCAGCATTTATTTTGGGATTCAAGTGTTCCTGGAGAGCAGGGACCTCTCTGTTACCACTTTATTGAAGTTCCTTCAGTACACCTGCTCTGCCTCTCTCCTGAAGAAGCGCAGGACTGCAGAGCGCCTATGAGTGGCACACCTGCTCTGCCTCTCTCCTGAAGAAGCGCAGCACTGCAGAGCGCCTATGAGTGGCATCCACAACGGGCAGGAAGCCTTGGGAGGAAACAGTGAAGACGGAACCTGAGTGGGAGCGCTGCCATTGATGGCTTATTAAAACATAGAAATGAGAGCGTACCTCCACATGACCAACAAAATGATTCTGGTCTGTCTTTTCCCCTTGCTAATTTATCAGATTTGCTAACAGATGCCATAACTTAAAACATTTGGTGAATTTTTGAGTTGTACCCTAAATAATCAAAGTGTAAAACATTGCATCGCAGACACACTGCCCTAATCTGCTGAGTCCCCAAGCTCCCGTCTGCAGGTTCTGTCCGCTCTGGGTCTTACTCCCTGTTTTTATTGGCTTTTGCTTCCCATAATCATCCACTGGGACTTGTTCTGGAAACCTGTGCTTGGCTGCTAGAACCCACTGTGGCCCCTGGGCAGACCCGCAGACGGTACAAGTGGCTGTGAGTCCTGTGAGCAACGTGCAGCCAGTGCAAGGATCAGGAAATCTTATCTCTTCTCCTGGCACTGGACAGACTGGACTGTCACTCAGCTCCTCAGTCTGTCTGCAGGACTGGCTCAGCCCCTCCCTAGGACTGGGCTGGAATCCCCCTTCCTTGGCTTCCTCCCTCCTCTGCTCCTCTTCCTGGGAGCACCTCCCGAGTAACTCATTGGTCTAGAAATCCGTGTCTTACTGTTTGCATCTGGAGAATTGGTCCAAATCATTAAACATGTCTTAACTTGCTAATATAATTGTCTTAAATTTTTACTTATTTGAAAGGGGAAGAGGGGGAGAGGGATGAGGGGAAGGAGGGAGAGAGAGAGACCCCATCGTTGGTTTACTCTCTGAATGCGCTCGGGGGCCAGAACTGCACTATGGTCAAGCTAGGATCTGGGAACACAGTCCAGGTCTCCCACAGGTGTGGCAGAAAACCAATTCCTAGAGCCCTCGCTGCTGCCTCCCAGGTTCTGCCTTAGGATGCTGGAATCAGGAGTGGAGCCAGGCCTGGAACCCAGGGACTTGACCTCCGAATTCCAAGCATTGAATCTTTAGTCTGTGTTAAATTCCCATTGTTGTTGTGACAAATTGCCATCCACAGAGTGACCTAAAGCCATACAGATCTACCTGCTTTGGTTCTGGGGGTCGGGATTCTCAGCAGCCCCTCAGAGCTGCTCCTTCTGGGGAGGGTGGGTCCCTGCTCTCTTCCTATGTACATTCCTTGGTGGGGGAGCCCCTCCTGCCTCCGAGTGCAACCCCCCCCTCTGCCTCCATCATCATATCTCTCTGTCTTCCTCTCTCCCTGCCAAGACCCCGTGATCCCATCAGACCCTGGGATAATCCAGGCTAATCCGCTCATCCCCAAATCCCTCACAGGTTCTGGGGTCAGCATGCTGAGTTCAGGGGAGGGAGGCTTATTCCCCTACTACAGCATCTGTCCTCCTGGGAGAGATTAGTGGGTGTGTGCATGCTTTGTGCAACACTGGCATTAAGTAATGGCATTTACTGAGCACATTGCTGGATCAATCTTCCATCATCCAGCTCACGTCCTTAATGCTCCCCAATAGCCAGAGCTCAGCCAGGAGCCCCAGACTCCATGTGGGTCTCCCACGTGGGTGGCAGAAGCCCAAGTACCTGAGCCATCATCTGCTGCCTCCCAGGTGCGTCAGCAGGACACTCGCTCCATGGCAGAGCAGCCAGGGCTCAGCCCACACTTTGATACTGGTGCTGGTGTCCCACGTGGTAGCTTAGCCCACACTTTGATACCAGGTGCTGGTGTCCTACGTGGTAGCTTAGCCCACCTAACCTACAACGCCCACCCCGATGTATGTTTTTTCCTTTAATATCTGAAACGTAATCTAGATAGTTAAACTTGCTTGCGTTTTGTTCTCTTGTTTAACTCATATTTAATGACGGTTCATTGTGTTATCTACACATGGAGTCAGTGGCTTCATGGCGCTCTTGACGATTTCTGTTAACAGGATTTTCACATGTTCCACACTGCCTGCAAAGCTGCAGAATTTTATAGCTAGACCACCATGGAGCTAATCCCTTGTTATGAGACATTATTATCCAAGTTTGCTATATCAGGAAGGTTCTGATACTAAATACATAAAGATATGCATGCATAGATACTCATATAAACACATACACACACATCTGTAATTCTCTGTTCTTTCCTTGAAAGTTCCCCAGAGAAATTTGGCAAAAGTCCTGTGGGAGTAGCTGTCCCTTCTCCCTTCCACTTTCCATTTTAGGGGGTTCAGATCAGCCTCACTCCCCTATCTAGTGCAGCCCCAGAACTCAACAGATACCCTTTGGAGGCCACTAGGTGTTGAGCCCCTCAATTTTCCTCTGTTCCCCTCCCCAGCAAGGACTCCCTCCCATCAGGTGCAGCCCTCCCCCTGGGTTCCCCTCCCATCAGGTGCAGCCCTCCCCCTCTGCTCCCCTCCCTCAGGTGCAGCCCTCCCCCTCTGCTCCCCTCCTGTCAGGTACAGCCCTCACCTGTCAGAATCAGTGCCGTCTCCAGCTTCTCTCTGACGCCTTCTCTCTGGATACTGCTGCAGCTCACCCTTGCTCTCACTCTCCCAGATGGCACTGGTGTCTGTCGTCCGCCAGACTGAGGGTGCCATGAGTGCAGAAAGCCCTGTCTTGCTCTGAAACGGTGGCAGGGGAGGTCACTCTGGTACAGGTGACATCAGGGGGCTGTGACTGCACCCTTCGGAGCACCGCAGGCTGGGTGAGCCGGTGTGCGGGGAGTCCCTGCGTCCACGCAAGCAGACTGAATGGAGGAGGCAGCGTCCGGGGGCCGGGATAACTGGGTTTTTCTCGGTCCAGCACTTGCACGTGCGGGTCCTGTACAGCAGCAGGAGCCTGGGAAGCCTCTGGCAGAGCTTCTAAGCCGGTGACGTGAGGGGCAGCGTAAACACCAGATCCTGTCCCAGAGCCTCGGACACGCCTGCCAACAGAAGGGCTACCTCAGCATCCTGGCTGAATCTCTGTGTCAGTAACACAGCACAGTGAACGTCTGCTGCTGTCCTGCAGCTTGGAGGATGTGACTGCGCGTGGCTGTCTGTGTTCACAGGGACGTGAGCGCTGGTGACTCTGGCAGGCTCTGTGAGGTGGGCGTGGGCTCGGAGTTGGGACATAAGGCAGCCCTCAGCCAGCTGTGTGGGCCCTGAAAGCCACTCAAGGAATCCAGGCATCAGATTCCTTTTCTTTCCCTGGGTATTGGGAGTAGCAGGCGTCACTCTGCCTCGCGGGGCCATCCTGAAGTTCAGATGAATGATGTCGTTCAAAGGGGAGCTGGCTCCGAGAAAGCGGACATCAGTTCAGAGCAGCCACTTACCTGGACAACCCCTGGTGGCCGTGGCTATTAGCTGACCTTTATGGAGCGGTCCACCCAGCTAGTCTCCCTATTGACTAGGGATCGTGACAAGTGACAAACGCTGCGATTGACAACCACGGTGATTCTATAACTCGCCTCTGCTCCGTGCCTCATTGCACCCCTCATCCCCTCCTTGGGCAGGTGCCCGGCTTCTTGGCTGCCCTAAGGTTGCAGCAGGACCAGGCCGCCAAGGTCCTCACAAGTCCAAGTGGACGGAAAAGCAGGGAAGTGACTATGACCTTTTGTTTAAGAGTCAGTGCTGGAGGCGCGGTCGACTGCAGAGGAAGGGAGGGGCGAGGCACTGATGCTGACTCCGTCCCCCGGGGCCATGTTGGACGCAACAGGAAGCAGCAGGCCGTCTGCAGACCAGGACGTCATGTAGACGTAGGATCGGGTTTGCACACCAAGCACAGCGTCCCTTCTTGGTTTGTACTTTTCGTTGTCTTGGGTTCTGGGTGCCACCTTTGGAAGACACTATTTCGTTTCCCTGATCTGTGTCTAAAAGAGACCCCAGGATTCCTTTCTTCCTGAAAACCCAATACCAATGTGCTCACTTCTACCACTTCTTTTTAGAAGCAGAGAAAGAGCGAGAGCGAGCAAGAGCGAGCGAGAGAGAGCGAGAGCGCTCACCCACGGTTTCACTCCCCAGATGCCCGTACAGCCGGGCCATGCTGTGCTGAAGCCAGGGGCCAGGAACTCACTCCGGGTCCCATGTGGGCGGTGGGAACCAGCTGCTGGGGCCATCAGCACGTCCCGCATTAGCCGCAACCAAGTTCAGTTTCTCTGCCATGGACGTGGACGTTTTAGCCGCTAGGCTAAATATTCATTCCTCTTAGACATTTTTAACGCTTTTCAGGGTTGTATTTTACAAATAGCCAGCTTTCACTTGCCACCGTGTCTGTTAGATTCTAATTGGTGTTAAGTGGCTTAGAAGTCTTCTTATGGTCTGTTTTGAAGAGAAGACATTTTCGATTTGATTTCGTCTGCTTTTTAAAAAGATTTATTTATTTATTTGAAAGTCAGAGTTATAGAGAGAAGGAGAGACAGATCTTCCACCCACTGTTTCACTCCCAAGTTGGTTGCAATGGACAGGGCTGCACCAGGCCGAAGCCAGGACTTCTTCCAGGTGTCCCACATGGTGCAGGTGCCCAAGCACTTGGCCACCTTCCACTGCTTCTCTCAGGCCACTAGCAGGGAGCTGGATGGGAAGTGGAGCAGCCAGGACACGAGCCAATGCCCATATAGGATGCTGGCACTACAGGCGGTGACTTAACCTGCTATGCAGCTATGCTGGCCCTGAATTCACATGTTTTAATAAAGTAAAATAACTAATGATAGCAGACTAATAACAAGTCATTATTTAGACGTGAAAATGCATTTAAGAAAACCCTGTGGGTTAGAGTCACGTTACACAGAATTGCTAACGTCACATTGTACGGCACCGCAAACACCACCCTGGGACCTGAACGATGCCGCTGGAAGAGAAAACGCCCCCCTCGATGCCGCAAGCGATAGAAGACGAGGGCATTGTTCTTTACGATAAATGTGACTTTATCCTATGTGCTCTCACTAAATGCTCTCTATGTATGGGTATACCCGGATGTCACACTTTTTGCACCAAAATAAACCCAATCACCCACTTGCCCTGCAGTTTTTGAAGCAGCATTGAACTAACTCATTTAATCCTGGGAGGACCCCCTGTCACGTGGGCATGTTACTGTTTCCTGATGAGACCGGGACTTGCACAGCTTCCGCTCAGCGGCCCTGGCACAGGCAGACTCCGTGCATGGCCGAGGCGCCTGCTGCTCTGCCCTTCGCAGGTAGTTTAGTTCTGACCACGAATGTGCTGGGTCCACAGACGACTTAGAGCAGCAGTGGGTCCTCCCCTCGTGAAGACGCCCTCTCTCCGGTTGTTTATGCCTTTTCAAACCCGCCCAGGACTTCCTCTGTGGCTTTCGCACAGAGGACTGGGAGTTATTCTTACGCACGATGCGCCATCTTGGTGAATGCTATTGTCACTAAGTCAGTGCACTTTCATAGTTAGAGAAACGCCTGCTTTTATGTGCACACTTGCCACGTACTCAGCGGTTCTGATGACCTTTCTGCAAGTCATTTGTGTCTCCTGACTTTACGATTCTACATCTGCAGATGCGCTTCATCCTTTCCATTCTCACACCTCCCCTCTGCGGCTCTGGGTCAGTGCCTGTTAGACGGGACGATGGCGGCTCCCTTGTCCTGCTGCAGAGGGAAAGCTTTCCATGTGTCGCTGTTGAGCTCTGGGAAAGGCAAGAGACAGGCTGGCTTTCCAGCATCGCCTGCTCATGGGCACCAGCGAGAATGCTCTGCCTTGCCTCAGCCCGTCTTAGCTGTGGCTGCTTAAAAGCCATGATCACCGAGTGACCGTGGGACGGCAAACGCTACTGACTGTGTGGAATGGGCGCGCCTGATGCTGAGGGCATGCGAGTGAACGGACTTGCTCCAACCTCCAGGAGTGTTCCTCTGCTGTGCAATTCTCTGGCTTCGTGCATTGCCCCACCCCCACCACATCCCCGGCCAGGACAGGTTCTCCTTTCCCATCCTCTAGCCACTTCCTCACCCTTCCCCGCCCCCGCTTGCTTCCTTCTCTCTCTGTCTCTCCGTCTCTCTGTCTCTGTCTCTGTCTCTCTCTCTCTCTTTCTCTCTCTCTCTGTGTGTGTGAGTTTCTTCCATTTCCTTTTCTATTTTATTTTGTTTTGGTTTAAACTTCAGGAGGGTTTCTTTTATTTCTAGTTAGCTAACAATTTTCATGATGAATATAAACTGAATTGTATCAAATGTTTTCTCTCTAAACAATTTGGTCTCTATGTGTTTTCTTTCTTTGATAGATGGAATTTGGCTTCAGTTTGATGAACATTCCATTTGGAACATGTACATTTTAGGTATGAACTGGATGAGGGTTTTTTTTTTTTTTAATTTATTTGAAAGGCAGAGTTACATAGAGAAACAGAGAGGTAGAGAGAAGTCTTCCATCTGCTGGTTCACTCCCCATGTGGCCACAACAGCTGGGGCTGGGCTGGGTCAGAGCCAGGAGCCTGGCCCTTCAACCATCTCCCACATGGGTACAGGGGCCCAAGCACCTGGGCCATCGTCTGCTTTCCTAGGGACATTACCAGGAAGTTGGACAGGAAGTAGAGCAGCCAGTACACGAACCAGTGCGCTGTTGGCCTCACGGGTGATGGCTTGATCCACTAAGCCGCAGTGCAGGTGCCACAGGATGAATTTCACTTTTGTTAGAGAGCAGGTGTTCTTTTCCACTTTCCAGGACAGTTGAGGGGAAAGAATATTTTTCCTCGAGTATCTGTCATGATTTGCCTGTGACGCCAGTTGTTGTGGAGTTTCTTTGTGGGAAGCTTTCTGATGACCAGATTCTATTTCTTCAATGCATAGATGATTTCCCAAGTCCCCTTTTCTTCTTGAAATCAGCCTGGTGCTAATGTTTGTCCATTAGAGCTAAAACTGCGAGTTGCTGGTGCCTGGTTATGTTGCTGTCTCTTCACAGCCGTCACAGCCTGCAGGACTGTCCCCAGGGCACGTCAGCGTGAAGAGTCTGATGAAGACGGGCAGCAGAGAGACGGGAACAGCCGCTGATGGAAGCAGAGAACGGCGCCAGCACGGGCAGCCTGGTGGTGAACCTGCAAGAAGAAGGAAGGCCGGGCGCCTCACCTGCAGCCACGGGCACCTCACCTGCAGCCACAGGCACCTCACCTGCAGCCACGGGAGCCTCACCTGCAGCCACAGGCACCAGGGGTTGACTCCGGAGCTGGTGACAGCCATCAAACAGGTGGAGTTCTGACATTGGCTAGCAACAGCATGGACAGAAGAAATAACAGTGACAGAAAACAGCTACGCAGAGGAAGACAGGTACTGCATGATCCTCCTTATGTGGAATCCAAGCAAGTTGACCTCATAGGTCTGAGGGTAGAGCAGAGGTTTCCAGAGTCTGGGTAGAGGAGGGCAGCCCCTGGGGGAGATGGGTCAGCAGACATAAGCCGCAGCTGAACAGGGGCACGGACCCTGTCTCGTTGCACAGTAGCGTGAATGTGGGTAACCGTGCATGGTGTGCTTCAAGAAACCTAGCCGAGAGGACGGCGCATGTTCTCAGCACAAAGAAGTGGTCAGTTCTTGAGGCGATGGAGACACTGATCCCCCTGATTTGGTTTGATCTTTACCATTGCACACGTGTATAGAAATTTCACAGTGTGCCCGTATATAGGTAAGTTATTATGTGTTTATCAAAAGTAAATGCTAGGGATGGGCCTTTTTTTCTAAGATTTTATTTATTGATTTGAGAGGTAGAGTTACAGTGAAAGGGAGAGATAGAGAGAGAGGTCTTCCATCCGTGGGTTCACTCCCCAAATGGCCACAACAGCCAGAGCTGTGCCGATCTGAAGCCAGGAGCCAGGAGCTTCTTCCAGGTCTCCCATGTGGGTGCAGCGGCCCAAAGACTTGGGCCATCCTCCACTGCTTTCCCAGGCCACAGCAGAGAGCTGGATTGGAAGAGGAGCAGCCAGGACTAGAACCGGCGCCCATACGGGATGCTGGCGCTGCAGCCCGAGGATTAACCTACTGCACCATGGCACCAGCCCGAGGGATGAGCCTTTGACCTAGCGGTTAGGCTGCCAGTGGAGACATCCGTCTCCCATACCTGAGTGCTTGGTTGGAGTCCCGGTTCCCTGCATTTCAACCTCCCGATGACGTACTCCGTGACTGGCGGCAGTGATGGCGCAAGTAACTGTGTTCCTGCCATTCGCCTGGCAGACCTTGGTTGAGTTCCCAGCTCCTGACTGTGGCCTGGCCTGGCCCTGGCTGTTTGCAGGCATTTGGGGAGTGAATCAGCGGATGAGACTTCTCTCTCCAAATAAATAAATAAAAATTTAAAAATAAATTTCAAAAGTAAATGAAAGAACAGAAAACTCAACAACTTTCCACACAAAGAGAAACAGCAGTGAGTCAGTAGTTGAAGTGTAAATTTGAGCAGTTTTTAAGTCCTGTGTTCTGAGAACAATGCACAGACAGAACTGTATTGATCCTGATGTGAACGATCAATCCAGGAAAGTTGGGAATCATCAATATTCACAGAAATACAGGGGGATTCTCCACAGGATGTCCTCGAATGGTATGAAGAAGAGAAATAATGTTTAGGTTTGGGCCTGGGTGAAATTGCTAGTAGTTGCATCTGCGTCCCGCTCGTAGCCAGAGGGAAGGAAGGCTGTGTGGGTAGAGCCTCTGGCGGGGGCCGCTGTGGGGGATTTTCCATTGATTGGTTCTGATTTGTCAGGGGGTGAAAAGCAAGGGTATCGCCTGGGAATGAGCATGGGGCCTGGGTGGGTGGAGGATTTGCAGAGTGGCCTCAAGTTATGGAGAAGGTGTCGCAGGGCTGGGAGGATGGGAGGACCAGGGGACCAGGGAGAGGTTGTGTGCCTGCCGGGCCCAGGCAGCTGGAAACAGCTGTTAGATATCCGTGTTCACGAAATCCAAATGAAAACCACCCGGCTGGGTGTGTGTCTAGGTGTGGAGCAGGTGGAGGTGAGATTTAGCCACGTAAGGATGAGCAACCCGGAGCGTGCTCGATTGTGATAATTACCAAGAAAGACGGCTCGTGCTTCCTGACTCTAACGCTGTGTCTCTGATTTCGTAGTTCCCGATGACAGTGGCCTGCGTTTCACTTTTGCTTCTTGTCCTGATGCACCGACCATCCTTTTGTCCTTAACCAGTGTGCATCACTTGGCTTCAGTATTTTTCTTGTAAGCAATACAGGTGGCAATGCACTCTCTTAGATTCTCACGCTATTCTGGGTGTCCCCTCTGTTTTCATGGCTTGTTTTACACCATCTTGCTCAAGATTTCATGACTGTCGTTGGTTTGAAAATCGTGACTGCAGTATTTAGCCCGTGATGGCTTCAAAGCATGCTTGATACTTTGCATCGTGAACAGTGTTACACACATCTGCTTGTCACAAAGTGATGGAGAATTTAGTGTGTTTCCTCTTCTCCCCATCTCCCCCTTCCCAAGAGGTATGCTGTTATTTGAACTTTTGTTGATAAGATCTCTGCACCAGTTGTCTACTACTTTTCATGTTCTATGTGAATGAAATTATTTTAATTGACTTTACAGTTTATTGCTTATTACCTTGGAAGTAACAAGTAACGTGCTTTGCCCCTCCTTGATCTGTATGGCGGTCACTCAGAGTGGAGTGTCTGAAGCTGGCATGTGCCCACAAATCATCTGGGAGCTTGTGGGAAAGCAGGTGCAGATCCACGGGGCCAGGCAGGCCCACAGGTGCACACTCCCAGGAGCGCCGGGGGGGGGGGTGCAGGCGGGCAGGTGTGTCCACCACTTTTCATAGCAAGGACATATGGGGTGGTTCCTTGAGATGGTTCCTCACGAGGGAATGCACAGCTTCCAAGTCGTTGCGCACCTGAGAATAACTCACTAAGTCCATGAAGAGCGGCACTCGCCTGGCCTCTGGTGGCTGTCCCCACACTCACCTGGCCTCTGGTCACTCTCCCCACACTCGCCTGGCCCCTGGTCCCTGTCCCCACACTCGCCTTGTCCCTGGTCCCTGTCCCCACACTCATGTTCATTCTCACGCGATGTGGCTGCTGTTTTCCAGAAAGACTTTTTTGTCAACAGTGTAAACATGGTTCACATGAGTAAGACCACTTGATAGGGTGTCTCAAAGTCCATTCTTACTTTACCCAACAGACGTGGACGAAGAGATACCACACGCCTAGGATTCTTCCAGCCATATGTCCTGTAGCGGTCGTCATAACTTCCAGGAGCCTTGTTTCCATGAGAGAGAAAATATCCTAGAGTTGAGTAGTTATTGCGGGGTGGACATGTTTACATGCACTTGAATGTCATTTAGGAGGTCAATTTTGCAAGAATTATGAGTATTGTCATCCTTCTAAAAATGTACCTGTTTATTTGAGAGGGAGGGTGAGAGAGGGAAGGAGAGAGAGGAAGTGAGAGGGAGAGTTCACTGCTCAGACGTCCACACTTGCGTGGTTTGAGCCGGGGGCTAAAGCTAGGCGTCGGGAACTTCGCCCAGCTCTCCCTCGTGGGTGGCAGGGCCCAGTCACTGAGCCCGCACTGCTGCCCTCGGGGCTGCTCGGCAGGAAGCTGGAGCCAGGAGCTGGAGCCTGAATCCAGGTTGTCTGCCGCTGTGTGATGTGGGACTCTCAACCGCTAGGCTGAACATCGACTCCCCGTATCTGTTTTTAAATCCGATTTAGCTTGCTTGCTCATTGGAAATTACTGTTGATTTTAGTAGCTTCTAGGATCACTCCAGTTCACGCTGAAAATAATTGTTGGGTTTAATGAAACGTTTTCAGTTCACTTGAAAAAAAAACACATGATTTTATTGAACCAAACTCTAGTATTTAAGCGGCAGATTTTTTTTCACATTGTTTTGTGTTTGGGAAGCAATACTGAACATATAATTGTGTTGCAGCCTCTCTGGTCGACTTTGAGTCGTGTGAACCTGCTGCATTCGCACTTTGAGGCGACTCTGCTGTTTGGTATACAGAGCAGCAGTGCTCACTCTTACTCCATCGCACTGCTTCAATATCTCGGTATAAAGCAGTTACCACACTTCAATTATTCTTTCTTTCTTTCTTTTAGCCCATCGATAGGGTTTGGATGAATCTTTCCCTGTGACCAGCGGGGTGTGCCTGCCTGTGTGATTAATTCAGTCATCAACCATGCAACCATATGGCGATCATAAAAGCATGATACTCTGTTGATTTATGAAGGAACAGAGATCTGGTGAAGGGACAGACATATTTGTTGTATGATAGGTTCTTAGAGAATTATTTATCCAATTTTAAAATATACAGATTTTCTGCAGCTTTTCAGCATTTTACAGTTAAAATGCAGGAATTTAAAGTATTTGTGGAGTTTCCCATTTTCATGTTTTTCTGGAGGTCCAAAGACTCACTCCTGCTCGGCCACACTGGGAGATGCTGGTGGGCAGGCTTTGCCTGCATCTGTTTGATTTCCCCATCTGTGGCACAACTTTATGACCAAAATAAACACTAGCTTACAAAGTGTGGCCCACGCTGTTGAGCTGGGTCACAGGGACAGACAGGCGAGGGTGCAGGAGGCACAGAGGGCTGGGCTGCCGCCAGGCCGCCTACTGCTTGCGATTCCTGGCTTACGGCACAACCCTGTGACTCCACGTTTCTCTCACGGACGTGAGGCACTTGGCTGGTCCTGGAAAGGAGGTGATGATGGCTGAACCACTCTGTGCAGCTTAGGGAGAATGGGCTTTGGTGGGTTCAGAGGAGATGGGTGGGTAGAGAAGAAGAAAACTTCCCGCATCCCCTAAGCAGGTGACGGGCTCCAAGGTGTGCAGGTAGCCGTAATGAGTCATCAAACAATGGGAGGGACCTTGCTTCGGAGGCCTCGTTTCTGAAGAGGCCTGGACAGGAGGAAGGGACCTTGTAGCAGCTTTGTACCACCTCCTGGGCATCCACAGTCTCCTCTTGGTGATCCTGTTGAGTCAGCCCAAGGATGAACCCTCCTGTCGCCATCAGGAAGCCTGGGGGAGGTAGGAACCAGTATTGAAGTTTAGGGATAAGGAAACCGAAGCCCCACGAGGCTAATGCACCCAGGTAGAGCCCTCGGGCATGGCTGAGCGAGGCTTTGAGCCCAGGGCGCCAGGGTCAGAAGTCACACACTCCTGCTCGTTCTCCCACATGGTCGGGGGCTGGTGAGCAGCCATTGCTTGCACGTTTCTCTTTTACTCGTTCCCCATTTCTATTCCAATGCTCTGCCTCCACGAGACTTCTCTGATCAAGGATCTTAAATCACAAGATCTGGATGTGTCAGAGCAGCCGCAGATTGATGTCTTGCTCGCAGAGCAGGAAAACACATTTTCTGTTTCCCAGATAGATCTTGCCGCGGAGCTGTGCAGGTGATATATCGTCGGCACATCCCGGCCGCCGGGGATGACTCGGTGCTGCACAGACTCCAGGTGTGCTGTAGATGTTCTTCCAAAAATGCAAATTGAAGGCATCTTTATTCTAACCTCCTCTGCCTGCGTCACCCAATGTCATTACAGCCCCCGGAAGGGAAGTCACGGGAACCGCAGGGAGGGCGTGGAAAGTTTTATAAACTTTGCTCAGCGTGCACTCCACGCAGAGAACTCGCGGAAGGTGCCTGTTGGGAGCGGTAGCTGCACAAAGCCAGCAAGGACAAAATAAAGCGGGCGCTTTAGCCCCTGGGCTGGCTGCCCACAGCCTGTGGGCACTCAGAGCTCCACTGGCACTAGACAGAGCGAAGCCCACGTCTGTGGTTGGGAGACACTGGACAGGACGCACCAGTGGACATGGGGCCCCTGGGGGCAGTGGATGCTTCCCTGTGTCCGTGTTTCTGTGCGGGTTCTCAGTCCTCTTGGGGCATTCTGCTGGGGTTTGCCCCGGGACAGCTCACAGAAGGAAGGTTCCTCCCCCAGCCTCTCACTTCTTCTTCCTCCACACTGCACAGAGGTGACACGCGTCGGGGGAGGCTGGGATACAAGGCCCTTCGTGGAGGTGGCCTCCTCCCCTGCCTGGTGCAAACAAGATGGCTTAGAAAAGGCTCCTCTGGTTTTACCTGGACTGCTCAATGAAAACCATGGCAGCCATGCCCCCAAGGAAGCCGGTTGCCTGGTGTCTGCTGTGGGCACTCTTATCCCCCAGTTGCACCACCAGCTTTGGGAGGGAGGAGGAAGCATCTATTTGACCTTGTCCTAAGTGTCACTTCCTAGATTGGCTTCATCAGCGACGCTGTGGAGGTTCTAACTCCTGTCTGGCAGGTCTGTGGTCCTGAATCCGAACACAAAGCACAGGAACTGTCTCACGTGTGGTGACCCCACGTGTGCCGTGTTAGATGCGGAAGGGCAGCACACAGCAGAGGAGCAGGCCTCTCGGGAGGGCCCGTGGTCCGAGTGCACGTTGTGCCAGGCCACCTCAGGTTGGAGATGATATTAGTAAGCAAACCACTGGGGCAGGAGCTTCGAAGTGTGTGTGTGTGTGTGTGTGTGTGTGTGTGTGTGTGTACGCGCATGTATATGTGTGTGTGTGTGAGAGAGAGAGAGAGAGAGAGAGAGAGAGAGAGAGAGAGAGAGACTCGGTCGTGAGAGGCAGCATCTCCTGGTCTCTCGCTCTCTGGGACACAGGTCCTTCGGTCATGGGACTATCTAACCAGAAACGAGATGGCCTCGTGGTTCTGGGCTAGGCACAAAGATAACGCCAACAGCCCCCATTGATACTCTTTTCAACCCACCCTAGGTCCACGATGGGACGCGCTCTCTTCCCGGGCCGGGCTGGGGACAGTCTGGCAGGATCCTGGAGGAGAGAGCCTTTACCAGTGCCCGTGCCAGCGACTCCTCACCTCCCCCGGCATCACCTCCCCAGGTGCAGGGGTTAGTGCGTGAGCCCTGGGAAAGACAAGCTCTGGGCTTGAATCCCAGATGTGCCCCAGCAAGCCGCGGATGCGGGCCTCAGTGCACTCACCTGGAAGCCGAGGCACGAATACCACTGAGGCAGGCAGGGCGGTGTCCAGGTCGGGAGTGAACCGGCGCAGCCAGTGCCGGCTCGGGACAGTGAGCAGCCGTGCAGAGCTGCCAGGCCTCAGCCCCGGGAAGCGGCCCCTGCAGGAGCGTCCGTCCGGGAGAGCTTGGGTACAGAAAGCGCGTGCAGGACAGATGTGAGGAGGGAAGCAGCGCTCGCCGTGGGAGGCAGGATCGCAGGCACGACCACTTCCGAGGGCGGGGCAAACTTTCTACCCTCAAACAGAAAACCTTCAGCTCTGTGACCCACGGGGATCCCTGTGTCTGCCAACCGGTGTCCGTCCTCCACCGGCATATCTGTTCAGGCACCCAGCCCTCCACCTGGTCCTCTGGCCCTCCTCCCACCCCTCCTGCTCCTCCCCTCCCACCCCTCCTCCTCCTCCCCTCCTCCTCCCCTCCTCCTCCTTCCCTCCTCCTCCCCTCCTCTTCCCCTCCTCCTACTCCCCTCCTCCTCCCCTCCTCTTCCCCTCCTCCTCCTCCTCCCCTCCTCCTCCTCCTCCTCCCCTCCTCCTCCTCCCCTCCTCCTCTTCCCCTCCCACTCCTCCTCCTCCTCCCCTCCTCTTCCCCTCCTCCTCCTCCTCCTCCCCTCCCCCTCCCTCCCACCCCTCTGTCCTCCTGTTTCCACGTCCTGTCATTCTCTGTGGTGGCCTCAGGCCAGGGCCTCACCCTGAGGTTCTGGAGCCGCACACGTCTTGCAGGTGGCACGCGGGACACTGGGGAGCTGTGTGGGGAAGCGAGGGGGGAGCAGTGGCCCTGACAGCTCAGCTGGAGTCGGCGCGGCTGCTGACTGAAGGAAGAAGAAGCGTCGGGAAAGCTTGGAGGAGGAGAGCATCTCCACACGCCCTCGGACTGTCCCCCCAGGCACTGGGCGGTGCAGTGGGGTTGCTGTGGCCTCTGCCTCACCTGCTGTAGGAGTTAATCTGTCAGGAGACAGACTTGCTCCGGAGGCTGAGGTAGACCTAACAAACCTTTGGACGCAAAGCCTCTATTTACTGCGGGCACTACAGGATGATTCAGAGCCTCGGTAGGAGATTCAGTGCCACGTATTCCACTGTGTGTTTGCTGTCTGGTTGTAGCTTCCTGACTGTGGTGAGCCAGGTGTTTGCCCCTGGGGTCACCATCATGAGATGACAATTGCTGAAGCCTAAGGTATGAATTAGTATTACGATATATCATATATGTATCATATCATATATCATATCATCATATATCATGATATATTTCTAGTGGAGCTTTAATTTGTATAACATGATATGGTTATTGGCTATTTTTATCATCCACCATATCATTATCAGTTTCTTTTTGTGTTTTATCGTTTTCAAAAATAGTTTCTATAATGCAAGTATCCTTTGGTTCTCAACTTGGCTTTTTTTTTAATTTGAAAGGCAGAGTCACAGAGAGGGACACACATACACACACACAGAGAGAGAGAGAGAGAGAGAAGAGAGAAGAGAGGAGAGGAGAGAGAGAGACTCCACCCACTGGCTCACCCTCCAGATGTCTACAAGGCCTGGGCCTGGAGCTCTCTCAGTGCCTTGCATGTGGGTGCAGGCGCCAGAGCACTGGACCATCTTCCCCTGCTTTGCCAGGCACATCAATAGGGAGCTGGATCAGAAGTGGAGCAGCCGGGACTCGAACTGTAGTTCTGATATAAGATGCTGACATTGTTAAACGGTGACTTAACACACTGCACCACAATGCCGGTCCCTCAAAATGACTTTTTGAGTAGAAATCATGTCGAGGAGCGGGTTTAGGTTTGGGGAGTTGTGTGAGGTGCCGTGGCTGTCGCGTGGCAGAGTCCACGCCAGAACCCGCACATGTGAAGGGGTTGAGTATTATCCATGTACAGCGGGGCAGGGGAGCGAGGAGACACCCAGCGCCGCCACTGAAGGCCAGAGACGGACAAGGCTTTGCTAAAGTGCCAGAGAGGCTGGCCCCAAGCACCCGCCCGGTCTGCATGTCCCAGGGCACTGGGCTGCTGACCACTGAGCTTGTTTCCACTGGCTGCTGAGACGTCTGGCTGAACGTCAGCTCTGGTGGTCTTGAGGCTGTTTCCAGAGGGGAGCAGCGCTGGAGAGTGGACGCAGGGAAGCAGACTGCTGTGCCCGGTGTGTGTGAGCCCCACGCATCCAGGACAGAGTACGCGAGTGGAGGGACTTCTCCGGGAAGCTGGTCCCCTGCCGTCACAGCTGGGCTCCGAGTGGAACTCAAGGTTCCCTGGTCAGAATGCATCTCCAGCGTTGCCCCAGTCTTGGATTTGTCAGCCCCGGCAATTATTGTAAGTGATTCCTTATACTACATCCACCTCTGTCCTCCCCCTCTCCTGGCCACACCCACACCCCCCCACACACACACGGATGTGTTTATGTCAAAACATTTGTGAAAAAACAGAGTGAAAAGATACATTTATGTAGGTGAAAGACATTTTTAAAACTCACGCGGTTTTTTCATTTCATTTGTGTGCATTTCCTACAAACGTCTTGAAACCTGTATTTATGTATGAACCGTTTCCCGTTTCCCTGGAGAGCTCAGACTAATAGACCTGTGCCCCGGTCAGCTGTGGTCACCACAACTATTTGATAAAGGGAAAAGTCAGCTCAGCGCATCGTTCTGGAGATTTCAGTCCAAGACTGGGGAGCCCCGCGAGTCTGAGCAAACACAGAGGAGGGAGCCCTCGGAGAGGCAGGAGCAGAGCGGGAGGCCGCCCAGGTCAGTGTCCACACCCAACCCTCACGGGAACGGGGAACCACGTTCTAAGGGCGTGCCAGAGGACTCCCGCTGTGTCCGCCTCCTGGTCTTCACACCTGGGGTAAGTTGTTGTCATCTTAGCACAGGTGACATGTAGCTTTGGGGACAAAGCTTCTAACACCTGGGCCTTTGAGTGACACTCAATCTCCAAATATCCCAGCTCGTGCCCAGAGAGGGCTGGAGCGAGGGTGGCTGATCAGGTTGGAGCGGCTCCGAGCTCTGGATGGGCGTTCTTGGTGGATGCCTCCTCTCCCGGCTCCAGCCTAGTCCCTACAGAACAGAGCCTTTGCATTCGGCAGTGAGCAGAGATGTGCCCAGTGGGTTCCTAACAATACAGCACTGTCTTCTGTCTTCTCCCTCGCAAATCCTGAGAGGTTTCTGATGTTAAAAGACCATCTCAAATTTAATAATTTCAGATTTGCTGTCAAAGACTCTTTTCAGATGCATTGCTTGAGAATGGGCTGGGTTTTAAAATACGCCTTCTGTTTCATCCGCTTTCTACTCATCCTTTATTTTGCTCACTTTTTATTCATGATGTGTTGGCAAAGGCCTGAATTTCAGTAATTTGGATTTTCAGACGAGTGCTGGATATCGCTTTTAACAAATTCAACATTGTACTAAGGCGTGCAAGCAGGCCTGTTGGAATGACTTGTGGGAAGAACGCCATTTATTTGTGCTTCTTTCTAGATTCCGGTATCAGACTTTGAATTGTTTCAGACCACAAAATCAGAGTATATTTCTTTTCTTCTTTCTGTTTGCATGCATAAGACTTGCATGGAGACACACACACACACACACACACACATTTTATAGGAATTATAACAAAATGAACCTCAGGAAACAGCGGGAAATTCTCTCACTGCTGAAGCCTCCTGCGGCTGCCCCTCCGTCCCCTGGAGAGAGCCACTGTGGCGCATCTTATCTGAGTGACCCTCGTTCTCCCTGCGGTCCTTTCCCTCCTAGCAGTGGATGCCTCGCTAAGCAATTTACTGCTCGCATTCAGCGGCTTTGGCCGTGTCTGAACGGTCATGTCGTGTGCATTATCCTGCAAGTTAATTTTTAAATTCAGCGTGTTTTGGAGATCCTTTTCCACATGTATCACACACACGACTTTCCCTAGGAATCAACAGCTTAACTGATTATAGTGGCCTCACCCACTTCCAACGAAGCGGATGGCGAGGTGAGCCAGGGGGACTGCCTCTGGATGCGAGCTGTGAGTGCCCTGGTGGCAGTGCAGCCCCCGGCTCCTGGCACGTTCACTCCTGCGATCGAAGAGTTGAATGCCGTCTGATTTCTAACTTGAGTGCTTCTATTCCTGTTGTATGCATTTTAAATAAATATTTTACCAGTCATGCCCAGAGCAAATCTATTTGGAAGATCAAAGACTTTCAAAGATCTGGTTTCAAGTTAAGTTTGGTAATTGGTAGGTACATGATGGCAGTTCACTTCCTTTTCCTGAGTCCCACGCTTGCTCTGTGAGTGGAGAGAACAAACCTTCACACATGGAATTACTGTGAGAATTAAATAGTTACATGCCCGGGTATCAGGAACAGTGTTTCCCAGAGGAATCATGTTAAGCTGCTTCTAAACAGAGATCTGAGGGGGCCTGTTTGTCTCGATGCAGTGTTTGGACATCACTGTCCCAAAATGCATCTCCCTCAGTCCTTGGTTGTCCGTTTGCTTTGGAACACAGGCGAGTGTGCATAGGGGACTCTGCCCACTGGAGGAAGTCACTGAAGGACTTTCCAGATCCACGGATGAGCAGGGCTGTGCCCTTTCTCCAAGTTTCCGTTGGCAAGTCCAAAGCAATGGCCTACACAAAAGCAAACCGAATCCAAACAGCACCTCGTCCACGCGAGACCCCTCCTCCTAAAGACACAGTGCCCCCGGGAACTCAGGAGCAGCTTCGGGACGCCTTACAGAATAGTGACGTGTCACAGATGCCCCGTCTCAGCCCTGCGTCTGTGGAGGAGCAACTTTGCAGATTTGGTTATGTGAAGGGTCTTGGGATGCGGAGATCTGAGCGGGTAAGGGATGCTTCTGAGTGGGAGAGAGTGGCAGAGGCCAGGGAGGGTGTTGAAGACTCTGTGTTGCGTTCGTCGAGGATGGGAGCAGGTGCTAGGAGCCCAGCAATGCAGGTGACCTCTCGCTGCTGGCATAGACAAGGACACGGATGCTGTGCAGGCACCCTGGGAGGAACAAGACTCGGGACACTTTGATTTTAATGCAGTGGAATCCACCTGGGACTTCCCACCTGCAGATTTTAAGGGAATCATCTGTGGTGTTCGAAGCCACTGGGTTTGGGATAATTTGTTACGACAGCAAAAGGAAACTAATACTTTAGCTTCATTCTGTTTTGAATGTGGCCAGTTCGCTGCTGCTGGCAGAGCCGCCTCTGGGGACCTCATTATGCATCAGTTCTCTGCAACCTACTGTCAACCCACGGCTCAGCTGGAACCGTTCTCCCAGGCTTAAGTTAGAGAAACCGTGGTCTGGAGAGCATCCGGGACTCGGCCAGGGTCCTGGAACTGGAAGGGCACTTGGGCACTCTCTCCCGCGTGCCTGGCTGCCGCTTCTCTGCCTCTGAGTTAGGACCCAGGCACCAGAGAGAGCCCGAGAGAGCGGCGGCCTCGTGCCAGGAGTCCAGGGGTGCACTGCTACATTGCAAAGGCAGAACCCGGCCATTTTATCATCTTAGGAAAGAGGACTTCATGTGCTGGAAAAAGCACAGTTTGGCACAAAACAAGGAAGCTGCAGTTAGTGTGGTTCACAGGACTTCTTTTAAACCTGGGATCCCAGCTCCGTTTCTCATGACAGAATCATCACAGCATCAGCCCTGCACCATCCCCAAAGGGATCCTGTCACGTTTAACTGAGAGAGTGTGTGGAAATGTCCAATTTTCAAAACACCTTAGTCCTTATTCCACTATTATTATAATTCCAGGTATTACTAGTGTTGTTCATGCAGCATCTGCACAGACTTCTAAGCACCTCAGGTTCAGAATGTTACATCACAATGATAAAGAGGGTGACGTTTGTGTATCCTAATGGCCACATTGGAGAATTAGCACTGCTTTGGAATTAATGACAACTGGATTGCTCAACAAAGAGGAGTATTAGACGCCTCTCTGGGCGTTGTCTGCGTGCTGAAGCACAGGGGCTTTCCCCGGAATCGCTGCGGTTGTGAGCAGAGGAGTTGGTGCTGTCTCTAGAGGCTTCGCAAGCATCGCTCTCTGCAGAGTCACCCAATTGCAACCGTTATCCTTCTCAGCTTCCGACTGCAGACACCGCCAGCGTGGCCCTGATCCCCTGATAAACCGCGGTGTCGGCTGTCGATTGTGCATGTCAGCGGGATTTGTCTTCTCTGTCTCCTCCCTTTCTTTTTTAAATAAGAACTGTGGGCATTTTGACCTGGTGACTGAAGTCCCTACGCGCCTGGCAGTCTGTGTCCAGGAGGAGCTGGAAGGTTTGGGCTCCTGGTGAGCGAATGCTGCAGCCTGCATGAGCTCGTGGCTGAGGCCAGGCCGGCCTGGTGAGGATGTGTGGGTGTGGGGCTGAACAAGCGAGAGGTAGGGACACCAGAGAAGCAGCTGTAATTGGTGGAGCCGTAAATGATTCTGCCCATGTAGCAATGTTAGCATTGTTGTAGGGAGTAGGAGGGACAACAGGAAAATAAATATGCAAGTCAGAGTTAGAGGAAAAGACAGAGTTACAGAGAGGAAGAGAGCGAGAGAGCGAGAGCGAGCGAGAGAGAGAGAGAGAAAGAAAGATCTTCCATCTGGTGGTTCACTCCCCAAATGGCCCCAAGAGCCAGGGCTGGGCCAGGTCAAAGGCAGGAGCCAGGAGCTTCCTCCAGGTCTCCCACATGGGTACAGGGGCCCCAGCACTTGGGTCATCAGCTGCTGCTTTCTCAGGTGCATTAGCAGGGGCTGGATCAGAAGGGGAGCAGCTGGGACTCGAGCTGGTGCCCACATGGGATGCTGGTGCTGTAGACAGAGGCTTAACCAGCTGTGCCACTGCACTGGAGGAAATTATTTTGAAAGACGTGCATGTAAAATGCTTTACTTGAAAACTGGAACTCGATAGAAATGTTTTCAAGATGAAACGATGGTAGAGGAGCACCAGCTTTGCTGTCCTGTGGGCACCTGGTCCCTGCAGGCGCTTGATCTCAGAAATGAAGACCAGGCTTTGCCTCGGCATGTGGAGACGGCACGCAGGGCCGTGCGGTGCGGGTGCCTGGCGCTGTGGGAAGACGGCACGCAGGGCCGTGCGGTGCGGGTGCCTGGCGCTGTGGGAAGACGGCACGCAGGGCCGTGCGGTGCGGGTGCCTGGCGCTGTGGGAAAAGACGGCACGCAGGGCCGTGCGGTGCGGGTGCCTGGCGCTGTGGGAACAGCAGTGGCTCTTGGACTCTCCCTGATCTCAGCACGAACCAGCGGGGGTGAAAGCAGGAGTGACAGTGAGCACTGTCTCCAATCAGAACTTCAGACCGCAGAGGAAACTCTTATCCTGAGTATTGACGTCGGCATGTCCGAGATCGCTCTCTGCTCTGTGGAGGGAGTAAATCTGCTCGGGCCCGCAGCCGCCGACTCGGATCTCTGTGGATCTGTGAGCCAAGCCGGCCTTGGTGCCAGGGAGGGACACTGCTGAACTCGTACTGAGCGCTGTCCAGGCTCTCCACCTCTCTGCTCACCTGCACTCTCCTTCATTAGTATTCTCACTGTCTGCTCGTGCTGCCCCAGCTCAGGCTGATGTAACGGCACACCACCCACAGACCGTGGGAAGTCACTTCTCTCAGTTCAGGAGCTGGACGTGCAAGGTCAAGTTCAGTCTCTGGCAGGATTTTCCCGGTGGCTAGCAGAGTTCTAGCTGAGGCCTCACATGGCCCCTGCTCAGTGTGGGTGGAGAGAGGAGGAAGCAGGCTCCCTGGTGTGTCTGCTTATAAGGGCACCGATTCCATCCAGAGCCTCCACCCTCCTTCCCCAAGGCCTGACCTTCATGGACCCTGTGTCATCTGTAACATAGGACTTCCGAGGGGACACAGTTCAGTCCATACCAGCTGTCATTGTTTAAATAAAGCCCACAGATTTTCTCATGCAATTTATTTATTTTTTTTTATTTATTTATTTTTTTTTACAGGCAGAGTGGACAGTGAGAGAGAGAGACAGAGAGAAAGGTCTTCCTTTGCCGTTGGTTCACCCTCCAATGGCCGCCGCGGTCGGCGTGCTGCGGCTGGCGCACCGCGCTCGTCCGATGGCAGGAGCCAGGAGCCAGGTGCTTTTCCTGGTCTCCCCATGGGGTGCAGGGCCCAAGCACCTGGGCCATCCTCCACTGCACTCCTGGGCCACAGCAGAGGGCTGGCCTGGAAGAGGGGCAACCGGGACAGAATCCAGTGCCCCGACCGGGACTAGAACCCAGTGTGCCGGCGCCGCAAGGCGGAGGATTAGCCTGTTGAGCCACGGCGCCGGCCTTCTCATGCAATTTATTATTCATCCTCTTGACAAATGGGGCCAGGAAGCGGGCTGTGCTCTAGAGGCATGGGAAGCCCCTGGTTGGCAGGTGCTGCCTTTGGGAGGTGGCCAGGCTGGCAAGACAGACAGAGGTCAATCAGTGGAGAAAGGCAAGCTGAGATAGTTCAACAGAAATAGGTTCTAGAAATGTCCTCTCAAGCCGTTCACTGGGAAGGTGCCCTGGTGGAGGATTAGAGCAATCAAAGGGCTATTTGTTTCTAGAACTAAAGGATGAGAAAGACTGAATTATCCACCCAACTATCTGATAGATTGATAGATTCTTCGTCAGCAAAACTTGACCTTACACGTTGAACGCCTACTATGGGCTGGTCCCCAAAGACGGCACAGAGAAACTGAGTGAGAAATATATTCTGGCCAGAAGATTTCATTTCCAACTTGAAGCAATCCATTTGTCATCAAACACTGCGAAATCGTATTCCTGGGATGCATATGAGATTCACACCATCTGCTGGAATCTAAGCAGCTAAATATTGCCCGTAGAGCTATCCAAAGCCATCGGATAGCTAAGGCGACACTTAACCCCGTGTGATCCTTCTTGGTGTTCTGAAGGCCGTCCTGTCTCACATTTAGGGACTTGAAGAAACACAAGCATGGAGAAACCTCCTACTCCCATTACAAGAGCCCTGGGAGAGCCTCTTTTTTCTGTGCTGGTGTCTGTGCACAGGGAAGCTCTGCCCACATGGCTTGTGGTTTTGTGATCATTAAATTCCAGTTCTGTTTCCATCTTTGCCTTAATGTGGTTTCTCGTTCCCATAAAGCAGTAGAGCGTATTTCAGGATATGTGTGCCCTAGAAAACGACTGTTTTAAGGGAAATGAGGGGCTGATGTCACAGGACACGGGTGGTGCAGAGAGCAAAGTGGCTCTAATGTTATTTACCCCGTGGTCCAGCAACCATGGGCTCCTTCTGCCTGCTTGTCTCCACCTCCGTACCTTGGTGTTTGTCAGACTTCTCATGGCTGTGGGAAGGTTTCAGGACATCACAGTGTGAGACATTTCCATCATATGGGGGGAGAGGCACCTGCCTGCAGATTTCTCCTCACATCTCTGGGCAAATTGTATCATGTACCTTCTCTTAACCCATGAACCAGCAAGGAGGCATGGGATTACCAACAGTGGTCCATGCTCCTGGAACTACGGGTCTGTTCTCCGCACACATGACTTAGGGGAGCTGAGGGAGGGTTACCTGCTGATAAGGACGACTGAATTCCCTTCATGCCGCACCAGTGGTTTGAATTCTTGAACTGTTTTCCCTACCCTTCTCTCTCTGATGCAATGCTCTTATCTGTTCATTCTAGTCCATCATATGCAAACCTTCTTAATGCTTTTTCCTAAACACAGTGAAGACAAACAGTAGACACTGAAGATGCAATCAGACAAACAGTGGGTACTGAAATACATCCATGCATGCATGTGATAAGCCCTGTGATTCACAATGAAGCTGTAGATGTTTACCGCAAAACAAGAGGGGCATGAGATTTGACCTCCAGGGAATAGCATCAGTACACTTTTCTTACTGGCTGGGTGCAGAATCCAGAGAGAATGAGCAGTCTGCTATCACTCTGGTACCTTGAGAAATCCCATAGGTAGAGTTCCTCCCAATTGAGGGCATGCTAAGGTGAAGATGTTTAAGTCAAAACACACCAATTTTGAGGTGTCCTGATGAAGAAAACTAAGCGGCAGTTGTAGGCATGAACAAAATTATTCTGAAGTTCAGGAATATTCCTTCGTGACCAGTATCTCCTTTGCTCTTTCCAATCCTACTGTAGATACACATTTTATCTACAAGGAGACTGAGCTTGTGGGCGTGTACAGATTTTTCCTGCATAACACAGCTACCCAGAGTCCAGCCCCTGCTAGGAATGTTGTCATTTACACAGAGTCTGAAGTTTCAGATGAAAACCCTAGAACTCACAGCCACAGGGACTCCACTGGTAGGAAGACTCTTTGCAGAGCAGGAGGTGGTACTGAGGTCGGCTCTAGTAATTCGGAATGGATTTCTCAATGAAGAAACTCCAAAGTGCATTGGTGATAGTACTCATCCGCCTTTTGACTTATCTAGATATCCATTCATTTGTTCACTCATTCAATAAACATTGAATGAGCATAGTTATTTCAGGAATTTCATGGCAGATAGAAAGATACAATTCAGAATACAAGACACACATGGCCCAAGGTGTGTTTTCATACTAAGGAGTCCGAAGGATTTGCATCCAGCATCGCCGGTTCTTCCCATCTTCTCTCAGCATATGATGGGAAAGCACAGAAGAAAACCATTTTGCTCTGTATTGGGAGGTCACTGTGGAAAGAAAAACACAAGAAATGGAGAGAGATGACATTCAATGTTTGCTCTGCGTTTATGTGGCAGGCACTGATTTGCATGTTATCACATAAATCCTTGCTCATTTGCATGAGTAGGTATTGTTGCACTACTTGATTGATTGCCTGACTAGGTAATTGGGGTCAAGGAGCTTAACTATGTTGCCCAACTTCACAATCATTAGGGATAAAGATATTCATGAGTATTTTATAATAAATACAACAACATAAAGATAGACTACTTTTTCTGCAATAAATCTGTTGGCTTTCTCTGAACAGAATGGTGCTAATTTATAAGATTTAAAAATGACATAAAACAGTGTGAAGCTGACGGGCATTCTAAAAACCGGAGGAACGAGGAATGAAGTTTCCAGGTGCAGCTCGGGGCGGAAGTTCGTGCTGGTTCCTCGTGTCCCTGGAGGAGGCCTGGTGGCGGGAGACATTGGAGCGACAGTGAGGACAGTGGAGAGGGAGGACAGCAGCTGTGGGGACGGTGACAGAGTTGCTGGGAGGGTGTCTCCTCCAACCAGAGGCAGGGGCTGGTGGCTTGGTAAACCCCTGCCCTCGGGGATTGCCAATTCCTGCTTCTGAAGGATGCTGAGAGCTCAGGGATCTGACTGAGGAAGCCCCGCCTGGGTCGCCTCTAGCCAGCTTCTCGTCTGCACCTGCTCCCTCCCGTAGGCGGCCTCCTGACCGATGTCCCCATCCACCCTCCAGAGATACCGACCAGGTTGTCAGGAAGCAGGAGCCCGCGTGTTTCTGGTGTTGGATTGAGTTTTCTCAAAGGTTACATAGGAAACACTGCTTGGTGGTTTCAGCAAATGTCACGGGGTGCTTGTCAAATTCCACTGAAGTTCTCCAAAGCTGGAAACTTGCCAGACGCTAGCTGTGGGGAAGGAAGGAGGAGGGCTCCCAGCACGTGCCTCGGTGGGACTCTTCTTAACCTGAAACGGGATCCTGCCCTCCCCGCCCCTACCTGGGAGAGAAGGCTAGGTCCTTGGCTTCACCTCTCCCACTGTTATCCCTCACCAACCCCAAACCATCCACCGCTCATCAATCCGGCACCATAACCTGACCCGGGCTGAGGCGGGTCCAGGGACGCTCTGAGACAGACAAGCCCTCGCTGTGACAACCCCAGCCCCGCCCTGCCTGTTGCTTGCCTCTGCTCAGCTGAGAGCCAGGACTTGGGCTTAAGGCTTGTGGCTCCTGGTTCCCGGACTTTCTCCAGTGGATGAGCTGATGAGTGCTCCAGCCGATGAGTGCTCCAGCCGACACACGCTGTCAGCAGCTGTCTACCCTCACGTCTGTTCACATGCGTCTTCACTGACACTACTGTGTGGCATGAGGGATATGGCTCCCAGAGCCCGAGATGCCCACCCCCTTTAAAAGCAAGGCCACGCCCACTATCAGAAGCCCCTGCAGGATTAGTCTGGCCTCATAAGTTCTTTCCCTGAGCCTGTAACACTGGCAGGTGCTGGGAACCCTCTGCCTGCTCACTGTTTTCCTTCCGCGAAGACTGCCGAGATGGTTTTAAAAGCCACGGGTGTACCTCGTTTCCCATCCACACCGCCCATGCGCCGGGCATGTTGTAGCTGGCGTCTTCCTGGCCCACTCTGCTGCCCTGTCCCTGTGCTCTGGCGCCAAAGGTGTCCCTCCCCGTAGGCTTTGAGTGCCGAGGCAGGGGCTGGTGGCTTGGTAAACCCCTGCCCTCGGGGATTGCCAGTTCCTGCGTCTGAAGGATGCTGAGAGCTCGGGGATCTGACTATCCAGCTTCTCGTCTGGTCCCTACACTGCACCTCCAGGGTCTTTCCCTCTTCACATCTTTCCTTTACCCTCTTCCTCCCAAGGCTTCAAGTAGAGGGTCCACAAAGGCGACTTCCTCAACTCACTTTTCCCCTTCTCTGCTTTGCCAGTGTAGACGCACCCAGCAGTGTGACGTCCAAGTCCAGGTCTGTCTTGAGACTCAGAATCCCGCCCCTGCTGAGCGTCGCCCAGGCACCAAGAGCCCCAGAGGCATCAGTTCCCCAGAGCGCACCCTCCCTCGCACTGGCTTTGCGAACTGCTCTGTGCTCTGAACTTCCGTGAGCCCATGGCCATGGCAGCTGCCTCCACCCTGCCCTGGGTCCCAGGGCCTCCGCCTGCCTGTGCCCCCTCTGCAGCTTTCTCTGTCCCTCCTGGCTGCACCACACTTTTCCGCCTCAGCGTCCCCATCCCCCGCCCGACCTCTCCCTGCCTCCAGCCCCAGCCCCTCCCCCATCTCCCCTGGATTACCTTCCTACAGGTTGCTGGGCACCTCCCCCAGGCCGCCCAGGACGGCCAGCTCCAACATCCGGCACACACTGCACGTCCCTGATTTTAATTTAAAGACATTCTCACTGCCACCATCCCTGAACTCTGAACACAAGCCGCTGCGCGCCACACCCGGAGCTTCCGGCCCTCTCCTCTCCTGTGCTATGCAAACCCCATGCTCACGTCCCTTTCTGAATAGCTCTTCCTCCTGCCCATCTGACCTCTACCCTCAGACGCCATCAGATCCTGGAGAAATCGTTGCTCCAAGAAACTGTCCCGAAAGAACTGAGTGCATCTCCCCGCGGGCTCCCGGGCTTTGCCGTGCGTTCGCAGCGTCGTCCTGTGTCTCGGGGCAGGTGCACCCTTGCTTCCCATTCCTTACGGTCAGACACCGCCCCTTGGAGCGTTAACATTCCTCGGTGACTTGGATATGCAACTGCTGGCTATCACTGAACTCCCTAG